>OX376188.1:13164641-14457837 GCA_947363905.1 Lithophane semibrunnea
TTGCGTGGTCGTTTGAAGCTTTCAGACTACGCTATGATATCATATAATAGCGAGCGATATTGTTGTGTTATGAACTATATGCTATAGCGTAGTCTGAAATGAGCTTAAATTTCTGTGCGTCCTTGGATCAAAACGAGCGCAGTTTCCAAGACGACGGCTCGACATTTTCCTGACCTCGACCAAGCAATGCCGTGAAGACGTATTGAATAAGGACAGTTTCCCGCGAAGTATCTTGCTGCACGCCAGCCACGCACGCGATGCGCTCGTAGGTACAAGTTGGTCTGTACAACAGACAGTTTGCGTCGCCGCGACACTCGAAAAATCGAACCAGCACCATTGCAAATAGTTTTGCCAGTTTAATTTTAAACGGCTAGATTTTAATCTTGAAAAGAAATGTCCTGTTAGCAAAGGAGACAACGCTTCTAATCCCGGTGTTTTTGTGCAAATTCAAGATGTGAACATCCTGTGTAAATGTTTACCTTTACAACTTCAGTCTTTTAGATCGGCTGTTTGTAAGTAGATATTAATATTTATGTGTTCTCACACAATCAATAACAATCGTACTGCATCATGAGTCCGTGACATGCCATGAATAAAATTAGTTGTCTTACAATACCCTGACTATAGGCACTATGTCACTACGACATGGCGTATTACCAGGACACTTTTTGTTTATAGTTTTTATTAGCACTGAAAACGGTATTGTGAATCATGTTTTTGGTTGCAGATAAAATTAAGACTGTCTGATTTATTACCGACTTCAAAAAAGGAGGTTAGTTCGAAAGGGTATTCTCCCGAGATGGTCCCATATAATTTTTTTAAGTTTGCTTGCGTAGTTTTTGAGCTAGCTTCAATATTACGTATTTTTCCCACAGTCTATGTAGACGATATAATTATTAGACTCCTTCACTGTTATTTACATAGCAGGTAGTAACTTGTGTGAGGTAGGTACCACCACTAAAAAGTGAAAAATAAAAACTTTTTACAAAAAAAAAACAACCGACTTCAAAAAAAAACACTAAATAAAAAGTGAAAAATAACTAATTTCGGAAGTCGGTGGCAAAAAACGAAAATTAAAAAGCAAAGACACCGACTTCCGAAATTCAATTTATTTTCCACTTTTTATTTAGTGTTTTTTTTTAAGTCGGTTGTTTTCTTTTTTTATGTTGTGCCTAGATTCTTTGTTAGAACCTACTTTTTAACAGACTTCAAAAAGGAGGCGGTTCTCAATAAAATTCGTCTGTATGTTTTTTTTTGGTGTATTTGTTACGTGATTACTCCGCCAATTATGAATTGATTTTGATGATTCTTTTTTGTGTGGTAGGTCATGCTTCAGAAGTGGTCCCATAAAATTTTTATTAACTTTGCTTGCGTAGTTTTTGAGTTAGATTCAATATTACGTATTTTTCCCACTTGTCTTTATGGACGATGTTTTAAGTTACTCCGTCACTGTTATTTACTTATCAGGTACTTAGGTACCACAACTAAAAAGTTAAAAATAAAAATATAAAAAATAATACAACCGACTTCCAAAAAAAAAACACTAAAATGTGAAAAATAACTTTAATTTCGGAAGTCGGTGTCTTTTGTTTTCAATTTTCATGTTTGCCACGTTTTGTTTTTATACATAAAGCACATTAGCTGAACCGTAACAACCTGTATCGAAATTGCGTAACACTATCAATCAGAATCTGAATTCACAATTTTGAAGGATAAGTACCTATCGCTAATCCATTGCTTCATATTATGTTCGAAAACTGTGTCTGCTCATTAACGTAAAACGCAATGAATTTTGTTGAACTGTCAAAATGAAAGCCATTGCTACTGTTAGTGTTACGTAATTACCCCGCTGTTTAGTATTTCCGTCCGGTATCGCATTGATTAAAATCATTATGACCAAGGTTTGATTAATTTCTATTATTTCTGTTTCTTTTGTACTCGGGTATTTTCTCGGAAAATCCAAAAACGAACAAAACAAGAAAAAAAAATTGGTTGGCCTGCAAGCCAAAAACAAAACTACTTACCCTGTCGAAAACAAAACACAGGACAAAGCAAAATGATCGCAGTCACATCTTGAATTATCATAATTTCACATAATTACGGCTAATTAACACAAAGTTCCAATTCGGCGACATTTCGTAAATTATCACATAAGTACCTCACTCACTTAAAAAACCAATGAAAATAACTATATTTGCGAATGATCCACAAAAACTACACGGGCACGACTTTACTCTTATGATTTAACTGCATTTAATTACGAGAAACTAAATTAATTATTTAATTCAATTGTTGTATGCATGTTCTTAGCACATGAGCAAGAAGTTAAAAATTATCTACACGAAACGAAACATGATTATAATTTAGAGGTTCCCTCCAAATTGCGGTGGATTAACATTCTTATCGTGTTCAAGTGTTCAATAGACGAAGGTAAAACAATAATCAGTCGCCCCACCAATGTACATGTCAAGGACGACTAATGAGGTATTGTGGTCAAATGGGTCAATATTATTAATTAATTAGGTATTTAATTATTAACTTACGTTCATCGGTAGTGACCCACACTCGTTGCAAACTTTCTTCAATATTTAACAAAAACCAAACACTAAAAAACAAAACGCAACGACAAGAACGCTCCATTTTTGAAAAACTACTTTTTTTTTATTAGGTAAGTGCTAAACAACCAGTACCGGCGCAACTGTACGATTATAATAGTTTTTTTTTATTTTTTGTTATTCAAATTCTTTAATTATTGCACAAACTCGGGCACGAGTACGGCGCTGACTGCCTTTGACATTGACTACTGCAAACAAACGCTTTTATACAGTGATTCGCATGAGACACCTACCTAGGTATTTAAAGCTCTCAATATCAGTGTCCTTCAGGACATCGAGGTATTGGCTCGATATAATTACTCAGCAAATATTTTCTGATTAATAACAACGTCAACCGAGACCTTAAGGGAAACCCCTAGGCCGCATAAAATTATTAAATTTCAAGCTATTTGCGAAAAGTTCCACAGTAGTTCTGACAGGAAGTTAACGCGAGATAAAACGGTTCATGAATCACTAATGTGAATGACTGAAATCGGGCCTTAGTTCTTATTAAAATATAAGATAGTGGTTATTAGTCAGAATACGCAAGGCTTAGCTAGGCAGGTACGTTTGAGATTAACCATGAACAGTGTCTCACGGCAGCGAAAAGATTTTAAAACTACTTAGGTAGGTATTTTAATTGATCGCCAAAGGACAAGACTGTGCAATAAAAAGGTCCACAGTTAGGCGCTGAGCAGCCTATGGACAATTTTCCCGCGGGCAATTTTTCCTCGACTATACAACGTATGAAATCCCGGCAGTCATTTATTGCATAGATTTCCATAAGTTCTATCGTCGCGGACAAATTGTCCGCGGATAAATTGTTCACCGTCTCTCAGCGCCAGAGTTTTTAAGACAGTATGCCAAAATGTTTAAATGAGTATGCACGAGGTAGCATATCGTACGTCCAGAACTTCGGCAGTTTTGTTCGTTATCACTTATCACATGTTCACAAGCCAAGCCATATGTAGGTACTGAACATTTATATGTCAATGGACCCAGAGACTTTTATTCAAGCTATAGAGCCCGACATAGATAAGCATTAGCAGAAAAAAACGATAAGCAAAGTATCCTCGTAAAGACATTCAGGGCCTTTCCAAGTGCCATAAAGATAGATTTTAAATAGTGACTTGAATTTAAGATCCCTAACACGAGTTCCAAACGGATAAAGATAGCTATTATCCACTCTTCAAGAGTCCCTGTGAGTTAAAAGTTTCCTCAAAAACTGACATCCCGCTTTGGCGACATCGCATGGCCTCCGCGATCACTAGGTGTGATCCCCATAGATATTTTTTTCTATGGCAAGATATTGTAGGAGTAAAGCGTTCAATGATGTCAAGGGCAATAAATAGATCGTGCCTATCTTTCCGAGGGTGTTGAAGACTATTTGTCTTGCTAAGGCGTATCGTGTTACCGAGTAACTTGGTTCATCATCATCATTTCAGCCGAAAGACGTCCACTGCTCTTCCTTCTGTACATAAATGATCTGTGCCAGGCCCGGGTGCCAAACTGTGACATATTTGCATACGCCGACGACACCGCGTTGATAGTCTATGGCAAAAACTGGACGGTAGCTAAACAAAGAGCAGAACACGCGCTTCGCTTGGTAATGGAATGGCTCTCAGAAAATCTTCTGACACTAAATATAGCAAAAACCAAAATGATTCGTTTCTCCTTACCCAACACCACCCCTCCGCCTCAAGAGTCAGGACTAGTAAAAGCCCATACTTGTCTAGGACTAAATAATAACTGTAATTGTCCACTCCTGTCCCTGGTTCCTGACTTAAAATATCTAGGGGTCTACATTGATTTTAAGTTAAGCTGGCAACCTCATGTTGAAGCCCTATGCACCCGGATTAGGAAACTAATCTACATCTTTAAAGAGCTCAGGCACACTGCGGATCCAGAAACAGCGCTAATGGTTTACCAGAGTCTTTGTGAATCTATTATCACCTATTGCATCTCTGCCTGGGGTGGAACCTATAAAACCTCCTTAATTTCTGTAGAACGAGCTCAAAGGGCAATTCTAAAAGTAATGCATTTCAAACCCAGAGACTTCCCCACAATCGAACTCTATTCCATTGCTCATGTCCTGACAGTCAGACAGTTATTTATACTCCGCGCCGTTCTGAGAAGACACTCCATGTTACCATTAGACACAAAAATCCTGTTGAGACGCAAAGGAATTCCTGTTTGTGGTCCTGTCAGGTGTCGTTCCGCATTTGCCAGTCGTCAGTTTCTTGCCCTAAGCTCTCGTCTTTATAATAAAATAAATAAAATACTGCCAATATATATACATACAAAATATGAGGTGAAAAATATACTTTTGAAGTGGTTGCAGGAGTTATCATATGATGAAACAGAAAATTTACTCAAAGTAATGTCTTGAAATATACTGTATAAACATAATTTCTTATTACTTTTTAGTTGATTAAGCTAGTTGTTAGGTAAATTTTTCATAGTAGAAGTACTTGTACGACGATCTATATTATTTGTTGTATGTCACTGAAATCTTGGGGAACTTCGGCTTCTAAGATACAGGCTTCTTGCCTAGTTTAGAAGTCAGATGTTTCGACTTTAAACTGTGTCAATGTTGTACAACCTAATTATAAGACTCTATCTTGTACTATTTGGTTTTTGTGTACAAATAAACTATTTTATTTATATTATATATTTACTGCTGGACATAGGCCTCACCCAAGCACCGCCACTTCGACCAGTTCTATGCTTCTCGTATCCAGCGGATTCCTGCGGCGTTCACCAGGTCATCGGTCCACCTTATGCGGGGCCTCCCATTGCAATGTAACTTGGTTGTGGAGCTCCAATAGACAGTCGCTCCAAGTAAAATACTTTCTAGTGGCTAAATGTGGGGTAGCTCATTCGATGTCGTTATATCAAAATATATACGGGGCGCCCAAACTGCCTAGGCCCCGAGGTGTGTGTGACAAAGTTGAGAAATATTATCTTAAAATCAATCTCTCGTTAAAGGGACTCCCTTTAGGACTAGCTACGGCGCTGAAGGTAGGTAATAAGTAGGTAATGATGAGTATGACGTTTAAAATTATCTAAATACGAAGGGCTACCTATCTGCTCCAATCACAATCCGTTTGACAAGGTGTTCAGTAGCGGTGCGGGCATTCATTATTCCAAAGCGTTTGTAAATTAAAATAAGGACATAATATGACGGGAATACGGGATATTTGACGTAGTACTTATACTTATTTTTTTCTTTTTTCTTTAGGCATAATATATATTTTTCTTATTTTTTTTTTTTTGTGAAAATCAATTAATGTCTTTGCTTGGGGTTGAAACCCTAGGGCCATGGGGTCCGAGCGCTCTCATAATCTATCAAGACATCGCCAAGCAGTTGGTCGACTCTTCACGGATACTTGATTGCTATACAACGTGGCAATGCTGCCAGCCTTTTGGGCACTTTTCCTGCTGACAGCGATGCGGACGAATTTTTTGATGCAGTGATTATGCCCCCTTCCCTTTTTTTACCGACTTCTTCAAAAAGGAGGAGGTTCTCAATTCGTCTGTTAGTTTTTTTTTGTGTGTGTGTGTTACGAGATTACTCCGCCAATTATGAATCGATTTTGATGATTCTTTTTTTGTTTGGTAGGTCATACTTCAGATGGTCCCATATAAATTTTATTAATTTTGATTGCGTAGTTTTTGAGGTCGCTTCAATAATTTCGTATTTTTCCCACTTTGCGTATGTAGACGATATCTTAGTTGACTCCGTCACTGATATTTACCAGGTAGTGGTATACGAATTTGTGGGGTAGGTACCACAACTAAAAAGTGAAAAATAGAAACTTTATAAAAAAAAACAACCGACTTAAAAAAACACTAAAAAAGTGAAAAATAGCTTTAATTTCGGAAGTCGGTGGCAAAAAACGAAAATTGAAAAGCAAAGACACCGACTTCTGGAATTAAAGTTATTATTCACTTTTTTTGTGTTTTTTTTTTGGTTATTACTTGTACATATTATTAATAATATAATAGTGTATTTTGTTATCTTCAATAATACATTCAACTGTTGATTTGAATAAAAAATTAATAATATCGTTTGATAATGTAATTATGTTTTCAATTTTTTGTTTTTTTTGATAAAGAAAAATAACAAATTATGGCTAGGACATGTTTACCAAAGAAAGTTTACCAGCAGATATAGGATTAGGTAGGTACTTCGAGATTAGTTAAATCTAGGTCTTAGATATAATAATACGTTGTAAATGATCTTCTCCTGAATGAAAAAAGACTAACCTCATTAAATTTTCGACACCAAATTAATGTCAGGCAGCTATTTACCAATGTTAAAGTTAATGGAATAGAGTTGGACCCCGTTGAGTCGACAGTGTTTCATGGAACAACCATTGACGGTAAATTACAATGGGGCCCACACATATAAAAATTATCCAGGACGGCTTAGTTCGGCCGCCTATGCCGTTAAAAACATCAGACAGTTAACTGACGTAGATGCAACCAGAATTTTTTATTTTAGTTATTGTCATAGTATTCTGTCATATGGGATTCTTCTCTGTCTCTGGGGAGCCTGTGGGGACATTAATGCTATCTTTGTTTTTACAGAAAAGGGCTGTTCCAGCCATTTACAACCTAGGTCCAAGAGACTCCCTGCGAGAAAAATTCAAAGAAATAGATAATTCTGATTGTAGCCTCACAATATATATTTGAAAACCTATTGTATGTACACAAAAATATATCAAATATTAAGAAAATGTCCGATATTCATAGCTTAAATACGAGGAATAAACACAATCTTGCTGTACATGGCACTCGTCTCCACAGAGTAGGCAACTCGTTCATGGGTCAATGTATACGCTTTTATAACAAACTTCCCATTGACATTCGAAACTTACCCATTAAACGATTTAAAGAACACAATGTACGCGCAACCGATATCAGCGTAAGAGGAATTCAGGCCTTACAGTGCAGAACACTAATATTTTGCAAGTCCGACTCGCTCTTACCAGTTTTCTTTAATCCAAACAAACAACATGACGCGATCTAAGGTATTTCAATAATTCCCAATCGTGTAATTGTTCTTGATCACTACTTGTGGAAGGTTGAAAAAATGTAAGTAAAAAAAAGTTTATTTGAAAAGATGTAATTAAATTATCTGAAAAGAGATCATTGTGCTCATCATTAAGAACAAGATTTTCTACAGAACAATAACAGACTAAAATCGCGATAAACAAGTTCCTTACATTTCGTATAAAGCCTCGTGCAAACTGGCGCGATATCGCGGGCGCGACAGGTAGCGCAACCCTTGTCGCGCCCGCGATATCGCGCCTGTTTGTGGGAGCCTTAACTCGACAAGATGTACCTTACTTGTACTTATCACTTTTTTACCCAACATTTTAAAACATAAAATTTTATTTTTACACGATGTAGAGGATTTTAGTTATAAGACAAAATGTTAGGTTAAATCGCCAAATTCAGATTTTCACTAAACTAATATCTCAGTGCCATCTTAGTGCTGTCAAACTAAATTATAGTTAGTTGTGTCAATATAGTCTATTTCAGAATAAATTTGATCGTTTGACAGGACTAAACTAAATTTTAGTGATTTTTAATTTAGTTTAGAGAATTTTGTGACAAGAGAATCGGCACCAATATACCTAATCCATACTCCATACTAATCTTATAAATTCGAAAGTAACTCTGTCTGTCTGTCTGTATGTTACCTTTTCTCGCCTAAACCACTGAACGCATTTCGATAAAATTTGGCAAGGAGATAGATGGCACCCGGGGAAGGACATAGACTATATATACCACGCGGGCGAAACCGCGGGCGGAAGCTAGTCCTATTTATTTTATTTATTTATTTTTATAATAAAGTGAGTTTGTTTATTTGTTTGGAAATATGATATTCTACACAGTACACACATCAGCATTGTAAACTTGTTTGATTATTACTTGTTTGTTACAGGAGGACCACTGCCCGTCTGTTGGTGATATTCGTATTGTTTAACCTTTTCAGCTACTCTCGGGCGTTTAGAGCTGTTAAAGACATGAACTGGACGACAGATCCCTCAACAGCGTGGCCAGAGTCTAACCGATACTCGCAACGAATTGTAATACTTCTCTTAGACGTACCAAACTACTTGGATAACGACTTAGAAAAGATATTTATTGCGACAGGGGTGTTATTAGACAATAGTCGTATTCTAACATCCTATAATCCGTTTAGGAATTTGATAGGTTCTTCCAATCTTACCGACAACATTTTGGCGCTGTTCGTTACAGGTATGGAAAAGGGCGTACTGCAAGTGGGTATAGCAAACATAGTGTGCGGTCGTCAAATAGCATATGTGCCAGATGATGAGAACAGTACTTGGCACGATTTTGCACACTCTCCTCTTCACGACCTTATGGTAATGAGAATGGATGAAGAAATTGGAATCGCCACATCTTCGAATAAATCTCTGGATACGCCAAACGCCCATTTTTATTGGGGTGGCGAGCTTGGCCTTTATAAGAACGCTTTAATAAGTTTCCCTGCTGGCCGCGACGATGAAATAGATCCGACTAATGTGCGGATTATTTCCATAGGATGTAGAAACAAAGCTGAAATGCTGGATTACGATACAATATTTCAGATTGATTACGAAGAAGACGATGCACTGGCGGACTGCGATGAGTGGTTGCCGCGGAACTGGGGTTTTTTCATATGCATTAGAAATATTGACAACTGGGCTGGCCTAGGGTCAGGTGCAATGTTATATTCTGGAAATAAACTATTTGGGGTTGGCAGCTTCGCTTTGTTTGTAAACGATACAGGTGTTCTAATATTCACCGATGTACGATATTACGAAGAGCTAATAATGAAAACGTGCGGGGATGAGGAATTTCCCGAGGAAGAGGCAACTACAGCGGGGCCGTAGGCAGGGGGGGATTTGGGGGGTTCAAACCTCCCCCGAAATGTGAAAATCCAGAGATACTCGCCATCAAACGTAAAAGTTTGGCGAGTTTTAGAATTAAGTAACACCTCTGTAAAGGAACACAATTAAATAAAAATTAAAATATATATATATATATATCTAACCCCCCCCCGTGGGCTGCTACCTCCTACATACAGATATTTGATAATTGTAATCTATTTCGCATCTAGGCATACTTAATAATCTACAAAAACAGCAAGAGTACTCTTATATACTGTAGGTACTAGCTGATGATGCCTGCGGCTTCGCCCGCGTGGATGACTTGACAAATTATATACTAAAACCTTCCTCGAGAACCACTCTATCCATTGGTGAAAACAGCATGAAAATCTGTAGTTTTTGAGTTTATCGCGAACAGATAGCCAGACAGACGCGGCGGACGACTTTTTATAATATGTAGTGATAGTGATGTTTATCGAATCTGATTTTCTTTTAAATGAATTCTTGCAACTTCAGCATTCTCTGAGAGAGTCCTACCTATCTCAGGCGCGGGGCTAAAATTTTCGGGCTTGCTTCCCTCGCTCTTGCATCCTGCATTCTCTTAAACTTTTCTGCCTATGTCGATAAACTTACTTCTATTTCTGTATGAACGGTGAAAGAGAAACAAAACCCGATTTATTCGAAGGGGGAGGGGGATGCTAAAAATTTTGATATTTACATCCTATTATATTTTCTTTTTATATTTTAATCCTATATTCTCTATAGCTGTCCAATGAGTCCGTGTGATCCCAACATAGTTGGGAAAAGGCTAGGCAGATAGATTGGTTAGGTAGCGCCATCTATGCTTTTACACCAGGATGTTTCAAAACTTCCTCGTTGGTCTAGTGCGCTACCCCTGAGCATGAGGTCCTGGGTTCGATTCCCAGGTTGGGCAAAGTGTTATTGGGTTTTTCTATATGGAATTTCTCGGTAACAACCCGGAGTCTTGATTTGTGCCCGGTTGATGGTGTGGCGGCATCTACATCGCCACATGAGTACTACGCATCAAAGACCTGACGTCACACAAACAAAATCCTGCATCGCGCAATTAGTACTTTACCGCGCGATGGACATAACTCTTATACACAAGAACCCGACATCAATCATTGGACAGTTGGCTGCCAGACACGACACCCTCTCTGGTCGGAGGATCCTCGCTTTTCTATAGGGGATGAGTGAACTTTACTGTTCCTCATACCTCTAAAATGGCAACAGGCTCGCCCGACTTAAACATAACTGGCGAAATATGGGTGTACTATAAGTACATACAACCGTTCGGGGAAACAAGGCGTGATTTTATGCTATGTTTCGAAACTTATAATAACAAACAAAACTGGTTTTGTTAAATAATCTCACATTCTTAATTCTTATTTCTAGCGAGGTGGCATGCAACCCGAAAACCATTTTCACGGTCACAAATTTTCACCCAAAAAAATCATAACACAATTTTTTATTATTTTATATAAGCTTGGATTTTAAAACCAACGCGTAAACTAATAAATCTTGAAATATAGAGGAAATATACAACAGATTTTATTTTCACAGTTTTTAATGCTGTATTCGCTAAGAAAAACCTACATTTAAAATGAGCCCTCCGCGACGGCTCCCGGCATTCCATAGGCATTCGACTAGGTGAGCCCTAGGGCTCCCGACACCAGGAGAGAGAGATATTGAAGCTGTTGAAAAAAGTGTTGCAAGGCAAGGTTGAAGGTGTAAATGGCTACACAAATGGCAAATGGCTATCTCGCCGTAGTAGATAAGTCTAAAGTGTACGCACGGCTACACATCAAGCTATACATTTCCAGTATAAGCTAACCTCGCATTGTACGGAAATCCTATACAACACGAGATCAGCATAAACTGGAAATGTATAGCTTGATGTGTAGCCGTGTGTACCAGTATTATATAGTGCTCTGTGCTAAACTGGGTGATAAACGTGCGTACTTAAAGTACGCGGTCTTTAAGTTCGCGACCTTACTTCATTGCTCACAATTTCATTGTCAAATTGGCTCGCGGCTCGTACCCCTTTAAAACGGGTGATAGACGTGCGAGCAAGTACGCGTACTTAAGGCTCGGCGAGCTTACTCGCGCATCTGTCATCGCCGCGAGCCGCAAGCTAATTTAACAATGAAATTTTGAGCAAGCTTCACGTATGTCACCGACGGCGAGCCGAGTAAGGTCGCGAACTTAAAGACCGCGTACTTTAAGTACGCACGTCTATCACCCACTTAAGTCTTGTATAAATAATGTTCCTTGATGGCTATAGCTACTATTATGGTATTTATTTCCCTAAATAATGCTACATTATTAGTACGTTTACACTAGCGTTACATTCACTTGTAAACATGTTGAAATCTCCGTTTTCTGTCAATTTATTATCTCTCTCGACTCGCGTTCGCATTGTCACACAACTTGTTGGTGCGAAACATGTTTGACGATTCATATCACCAGTTATTCGTTTTTTATAATAATAATAATAGTCCTCCAGACCGTATTTTCGGCCACGGCGGCCAATCTCAACGGAGACTAGCCATCGGCGCGGGAGATATTATAGTGCACAAGTGTTTGCGCAGTCACAAGTGCACTCTCTCTTCCCTCACTCTCATAGTCCGATGGGACGGCAATCCGACACGACCGGAGAGAGATCAGGCGTAGGACCAACGGCTTAACGTGCTTTCCGAGGCACGGCGGGGGTATCACACCGCCAACTTCCAAACTCCGGGCTGTTACTACGAAATTCCTAATGGAAAAATCCAATAACACTTTGCCCGACCCAGGAATCGAACCCAGGACCCCACGCTCTGCAGTCGCGCTTGCGACCACGAGACCAACGGGGCAGTCAGTCAGTCGGTGTCAGTTCGTTTTTTATAAACCATGTTTGAAAGGAGTGATAGACGTACGAGTAAGTACGCGTACTTATGGCTCAGCGAGCTTACTCGCCCGTGTATCATGCTAAGTACGCGGACTTTAAAACCGCTGAGTAAGTTCGTCGGCGATCCAGCAATGAAATTTTGAGCAAGCTTCACGTGTCTCACCGACGGGCCGAGTAAGGTCGCGAACTTATAAACTGCGTACTTTAAGTACGCACGTCTATCACCCACTTTACAGACAAATTGCCTAACAAAATTTTTCTGTATGAATCTTACAACATGTTGTCCACTAATTGTTTAGATGTTTTCCGTGTCATTTGGAAAACACTAAACCTCACACCAACACTATTGATAAGTTTCGAGGCACAAACAAACAATAGTGCGAACGCAAACATTATAAATCTCTATTGAAAACACGTGTATTTAATAAATATGTTTCTAGACAGTAGGTACGTACGCAGCTAACAACAAATCTTGAGACTTACTCATGTTTCGTGCAGTACGAACGCAAATTCAACAAAACAAGTTATTAGATTTGTTTCATATGATAAGTTTCGAAACATAACATAATATCACGCCTTGTTTGCCCGAAGGGTTGGGCAGAGGTGTACCTACCTATAGTACACCCACATTTCGCCAGTTATGTTTAAGTCCCATGTAATAGGGGGCGAGCCTATTGCCATCAACCGGGCAAAAATCCAGACTCCGGGCTGTTACCGAATTTAGTTATGAAGGTATCTTTTTTTTTCTATGCATTAATTTTCGTTATATAATTTGGAAACAAAAATAATGAGAAAATAAAATGCAATTTTTAATTAAATGAATCTATTTCACACATTATTTTGTTTCATTAGTTTATTCACACGACATAAAAAGGAAACATTTTTGGTAGAAATCACAAAATTACCAGTAGCAGTTTCGGTAGAAAATGCTATTCTGCTATTGGACGAACATCCCAAACCGTTCAAACAGCCTGCCTTCAAAGTTGCTTCAAAGTTCAAACGTATGGCCGTTTGAAATCTCCTTTGTGAATTTGTCAACAATCATCAATAGTTTATTGTTAATCTTAACTTTATTTGACTTGTAATTTTATATTTTAAGCTAGTTTAAAATGGCGTCCTTAAAAGAAGACGAAAAGAAGGAAATTCCGGAAATTATACATGATCCCCAAACGACCTGCACCTATCAGAGGTTACGATTTTTTGGAAAGGTAAATTTTCCTTTATTTCTTTCAATATTATCATTGGCATTTATTTTTGTGAGTACATTCGAAGTAAAACAGTATAAATAAACAATTTGTGTGATTTGAATACTTACTCAAAACTTACAACGGTGTTCGCACCCGGTAAGTTAGAAAAATCTAATTGTATGTAACCGTTAAATGTTAAAATATAATAAATTGATTACTCATTAGACCTACGGTCAACTGTGTGTGAAAAACGGTGATCGTAAATATATTCTTAATTACTGATTGTGAGAAAAACCGTAATTATTGTCAGTTACATTTCAAATTCATCACAAGTTGGGCAACAGGTGCACCCTGTTAACTTTGCTAAACAACACGAATGTTTAATAATTACACGCTTTGGGCACAATTTGGGGCTTCATCACGAGCTTATCATATCTTGTGTGTTTACTGTAGTGAGAAACTGCAAACTTTCCTCTTTTTTGAAAACCAAACTTACTCAGATAAACTTAACTGTTCTTGTAACTCAAGGCTCAAGACATTAACTTAATTGAAACTTCTATCAAGCATAAATAATCACAAGCCATGTGCCCTTTAAACAGTAAGAAGATTAAATTCAATCAGCTGTTATAATATGTAGATAATGAAATGAGAACTAAAACATCAATCATACTATTTTGAGATGCATTCATTCATAAAACAGCAATATCCATTATCAAACATACACTATCTCATAGTTCTAATTCATGCATTTATAGGGTGGTTTTGCAAAATGCTACGAGATCCAAGACATCCAGACAAACCAGATATGGGCTGGGAAAATAGTTTCCAAGAAACTGATGGTGAAGTCGAGCCAGAAAGAGAAGATGGCTCAGGAGATCTCAATCCACCGCTCTCTGCAGCACAAGCATGTGGTTGGCTTCCACAGCTTCTTTGAAGACTCTCTCAATATCTACATCATACTTGAGCTGTGTAAGAGACGGGTAAGTCATTGAACTTAGTACGTCAATATTTTATATGTAACTAGCCTCCGCCCGCGGCTTCGCCCGCGTGGTATGTCGATAAAAAGTACCCTATATCCTTTCTCAGGCACTAGACTATCTGTGTACCAATTTCATTTAAATCGGTTCAGTAATTCTGGCGTGAAAGCGCGACAGACAGACAGTTACTTTCGCATTTATAATATTAGTAAGGATTAATAACTTGACTCTTACTATCATGTTTTATATATTTGCATCATTTGATTGGAGGCATAAAGTGGATATTGATTCACAGATTTATCTTTCCATAGTTTTATTTCAAATCATGATTGTTATTTTTAACATTACTACACATAACTGTCTTAGGCATTTCTAATTAACACAAAATAATTTATTCATCACATCAGATAATTATTAATCATATACTGATGTTTATTTCTCTTGCAGTCAATGATGGAGTTGCACAAAAGAAGAAAAGCAATCACCGAGCCAGAGACACGGTTCTACATGCACCAGATACTCATGGGGGTGCAGTACCTGCACAGCAAGCGCATCATCCACAGAGACCTGAAGCTTGGCAACCTGTTCCTCGATGATGACCTCCATGTCAAGATAGGAGACTTTGGACTTGCTGCCAGGATTGAATATGAAGGTTTGTGTTCATTGACTTATAGAAATAGAAAACATTTTATTGTCTAGGTAATACAGTATGCAGGTTCTCATGTTAACATGGAGACAACTATGAGTAGCCTAGGCCCACTTGCACATTTACAGCTAACTCGCATTGTGAATGTGAGGACTATGTGATTTTTATTTTTTTATATTTTTCAGTTAGTTTTAACGCTGCGCTGGTCTGGCAATTTGAGTACTTTATGCGGCCTACCCAAAGTTCCTTTCTTTGGTATTGTTGCTCCACTATTACTGACAAATGCTTGCACTGACTGGACAGGTCCATTCAAATCTGTGTGATCCTTTCCTCAAAAGACCATTTCAGACACTAATCTACATGGTCCTCATATGACCTGACCAAGATTATGTCTGGACTTTAAAAGAGACTGCAACCTCTTGAGTTTTTTTTCGGTCTTTCTTCTCAAAGTAGTCAGATAGGAAACGCCAACCTCATCTAGCTTATTTTTAATATTTTTTAATATGATGTGTAAAAGTGATTCCAATATCCTATTTACTGAATAAACTATTTCATTTCACCAGTGGGCCTTAAAATATTACGTACAGCTATGTTACAACATATTATTTGCCAGTGACTAGATAGTTAGAGTGTAACTTGGGGCTTGAATGAATAATTAACATATTGTAGATATTCTAATCAACTGTGCCTTCACGATTCATTGACCTGAATGTAAATTGCCATGTATGTTGTGTTTAGGTTTTAGTGTTTTATTATTTGACCATACTACATACTAATCAGCCACCTCATTTTGGGAAACAAACATGACTGTAAACTCAAAATCAAACTCAAATCTAATTATACAATTATCATGAAGGAATATCATGCTTAGTTTGTGCAGTCAAACTATTTCCTTCAAAACCTTTCTACTATCATATTAATACTTATTTACATTACAGGAGAGAGAAAACAGACACTATGTGGCACACCAAACTATATAGCGCCAGAGATACTGACGAAGAAGGGGCATTCCTTCGAAGTGGACATCTGGAGCCTGGGCTGCATCATGTACACGCTGCTCGTCGGCAAGCCGCCGTTTGAGACGTCTACGCTCAAGGACACCTACAAGAGGATCAAGCAGTGCGAATATAGGTACCCACAAAAATATGTAACTAATTTCAACTAAGACTAAATTACTTTTAATCTTCTACTAAAACTTTTTACTATAGCAGTCTACAAGGAGGTCAATGATCAGCAAAGGATGTAAAGGAGTTTCCTAATTAAGAATTTTTTTTAATTTCATAATTGTCTATTGAAATGTTTGTTTTCTTTTTTATAGTCTTGTAATCTTGTTGTAGTTTGTGCCTTATTCCTTTGAAACTCTCACAGTGTTGAGGCCCTTTCATCATTTTGAGTTTATTTATATTAAGGTAATTGGATCATCATGTAGGTTGATCCAATTACCTGACAATACACAGAATTATGACATATAGCAACTTCAAATAATAATTAATCAGCTATAGCTTGAATATATTCAAAAACCCTTTGTAGGCGTTACCAAACATTTAATGGGTGCCAATTCAAACAGGTTACCATGAAATAACGGTTAATGTTGTGGCGGCGTTTACGCTGCTAATTACATGTGCTTGAATATGAACAAAATAATTAATGTACAATTAGTTACATTATTTAAGTATAAGTTGTACAAATAAATAGACTTCATAATGTATTCTTTGAAAACTTCTTTGGAAACTCTAAAATGTTGTGGAAGTGATGTGTGAATGAGATAGTTCTTCGCAAGTTAATTTAAAAGACTTTCCTATTGAATCGGAACCCAACATCTTACTAAGAAATACTGCTACTATCAGTCCAATTAGCTATCGACAAACCCGCCATACAAAATGCTTGTAAAATAATAAAGGAATACTTTGTATTGTCAAATAGCGAGGGAGTGCACCTAGCGATGAGCATATGTTGCACGGGGCCCTGGCATTCGTTGGGTAGTCGGTACGCACGCGCGTTAGTCAACGATAATACCGTCAACCAGCGCTACAGGTGGTTACAGAATTTATGGTGATGGTGACGCGCCTCGTTTGTAACGTGTAACAACCATAGACTCATATTGTTGCTAATTGGCGAGAAAAGCAATTCTTATTGTTGCTATATTGATGTTGTGCATCTAAAACTGTGTGACTTCATTTCATCACTGTTGTGTTAATAAGCTTTTGTCAATTCCGTGTCTAATTTTAAATGTTTATCATATTTTGTCAACTTGAAAACTCATAACGTCCATTCTCTCATGGTTAATCAAAAGACTAATATACAGCACTGAAATAGCACCTTCCCCAAAAATTCACCTGCACTGTTAAAATTTCACAAACATCAATAAAAACTGACTCGTCACAGGATCCCGTCGTCGCTGCGCAAGCCGGCGGCATCAATGATAGTACTGCAACTGCAATCGAACCCCGCGCGGCGCCCGTCCGTAGACAAACTGCTGCAGCACGAGTTCTTCGCGGCCGGCATCATGCCTGCCGCGCTGCCGCTCTCGTGCCTCACCACCGCGCCCAGGACCGACCAGCTCGAGGGCATCGCGCTGCACCGCAGACCTCTCAACGAGGTTAACACGAATGGTAAGGATACAATATTGATGAGCGTATAATGGTCAAGTTCCTCATCGTGTTAGTACACTCCATGTCCATAAAAAGACGAAAAAAAGTAAAGTAGTAAGTAGTAGTAAAGTATATACCTATATATAAATAAATAAATAAAAAGGTGGTCTGGAACACGCTATTAGCGATTAGACCGCCGTATAATCATTATATTGCAATCAATCAATCACAGCCTATTGCAGTTCACTGCTGGACATAGACCTCTCCCATCATCATTCATTAGTATAAGGCGAAATATAAAATTTAATTTTCTATATTTTCCATGGAAGAGACACATACTAAATATTTTAAATTGTAGATCACGTGGCGATGGCAGTGGACTCGCCAGTGAAGTGCAATGTAATCGCCGCCGAGCCACGCGCCGTCGAGCCGACCTCGCACCGACAGAACCTTATCGCCCTGCGTGATCAACTCAATTCGCTGCTTGTTAGCAAGGTAAGAATGTGAGACCTGTCTGGATACAACAGAAATTGTTTGATGAACCTAACATCGTGTCGGTATTCCTCTCAGGACCAGGCAGTGCTGTATAGTTGGTTTATTATACAACCCAGTCATCAAGTCCCATGACTGAACCTTGTGCTCATTTATTTGCACAATACAGTCTAGTTAATGTAATTGAGAACAATCATCTCACTTATCATAATTGTTGTTTGACCCAAAAACTGAAATCAATGTCATTGGAAATATTTCTGATTAACATTGAAATCTGAAGATTGATCATAACAGCAGTTACTGGCATACTCAATCATCAAACCTATACCTGCTGACAAAAGCAACGTCAACAAACGCAACATTTTTTCCACAGCTGAAATGCCGTCCCGAATGCCTGACAGACGAGTTGAGCGACCCTGCTGCCCAGCCACTGGTTTGGGTGGGCAAATGGGTGGACTACAGCGACAAATACGGCTTCGGCTATCAGCTGTGCGACGAGAGCGTCGGCGTCATGTTTAATGATACCACCAAGCTTATCATGCTGGCTAATGGACTGTGAGTATACCACTATAGCGTAACTTTCACCATTCGAAACAAGAGAACAAATAATATTAAGACGATCTGATGGCAAGTCGCGGTACTCGGCATTGACATCTTCAGCTAAAATACTACAGTTTTCTGTTACTTGTCAACAGTTTTGTCAAGAATACTGGTTTGAGGTTTCGACAAAAATTTCTTCCAATTTCTACTCCTTGTTTAGTATACAGTAAAAACTTAACTGTCTAAAGGGTGCTTAAGTTCCTGATGCATTTACGTCATTCAAAATTTGAATGCTCATTAGTAACGGACTTTTTTTCGTATAGGAACGTGCACTACATCAACCGGCAGGGCCAAGAGCAGTACATGACGATGCGCGAATACCCGCAAGAGCTCGACAAGAAGATGAAACTCCTCACTTACTTCAGGAGATATATGACTGAGCATCTCATGAAAGCTGGTAAACTATCATCAATATGCACACACAACAGTACAAGAGTCTTGGCGCGTGGCCAAATGGGAACTGAACTAACGTCGTCATCTTGATTTTTGTATATTATTTCTGTGAAAATTTCACAAATGTTTACCAATAATGCCCCCACCCTTCAATGTCATTAAGACCCAAAAGATCCCAGCACCACTAAGGTCTATTTAAATCCTTGTTTCCAATATTGATGTTATTTCCACTTAAACAAACATCAACATTATGCCAGTGCAAATAAAGTTGAATTTAGACTGACTAGTGCCGTTGAAAAAGCCATAAAAAAATAAGAAGTTGTAGCGCAAACTATACTTTATGTATAGGCATTACAGCTGTTTTTCCAAAAACTCGTGTCTGTTTACATGTTTCTTAGCGTAAAATAGATATTTAGCAAGTTTAGTTCATCCTTGGACTTCTGATTACCTAATTGTCTTGAATGAGTTAGTAATGTTTTTTTTTGTTAATCTCAGGTGCATCTGTACCAGTGAGAGAGAGTGACGGACTGTCTCGATTGCCGCATCTGCACCAGTGGTTCAGAACCACACTGGCAGTCATCATGTACCTGACCAATGGAACACTACAGGTATATTTATACCGCATATTAATAATCAATGAGAGCAGTGGTGGCCCAGTGGTAACGGCCGCGAATTACGAGTTGTAGGTCGTAGGTTCGAACCCTGACAGGGGCCTTACTTTGTGTAAATAATTTCATCACTTAAACGCTCAAAACAAAGCAAAGCTCTCAAAACGGTGAAGGAAAACATCGTGAGGAAACCGGCATGTCTTAGAACCAAAATTTCGAAGACATGTGACATCTACCAACCCGCACTGGGCCCACGTGGTGGATTACGGCCCACACTCTCTCACAGAGAGGAGGCCTGCAGTGGGAACATTATAGGCTGATTATGTATGTATGTATTAATAATCTGCATACTTGTACCGCCATTCGAATTACTTTTTACCCGACTACGGCGAAGCTAAAAGGAGGGTTATGATTTGGACCGGTATGTATGTTCATCTGTTCCCTCATAACTTCTAAACTACTCATCATAGTTTGAAAACCCAACTACGAACAAATTAACGTATTCCGTTTGATTTATTGCCCCTAACACGTGTGACTCCGGATTTTGAATTTGTCTGTCTGATGTCTTGTTTATACTTTTTTAGTTTACTTTTTTGTCGTAGTTGTTTTGGTTTGTATAACTTTTATTAGGGTGAGTAGACTGCAGTGTTCTAGGGAGTAGACCATGGTCCACTGTGTAGAAGACCACGGTCTTATTTGGCGGCAGGGTACAATAGGGCAAGGACAGTGAGGTTATAGTCTCTTTCACAACAACACATTACCTTGCAATATTCTAATAATCCGATTTTCCCCAACAGATAAACTTCCAAGACCATACAAAGATAATACTGTGTCCGCTCATGCAAGCTGTCACATACATAGACGTGGAGAAGAACTTCCGAACGTTCCGCTTCAGCACGATCGAGGAGCACGGCTGTGATAAGAAACTTTACACAAACCTCACATACGCACTAGAGAAACTCAACAGTGTACTAGCCAACAAGCTCTGCTAGTCTCCAAACTGTCCAACTGGTATAATAATTAATTAAATGAATTTAATATTACCTAAACTTAATTAGTCTCGCGAGAGATTCGTGTTCTACTTACTCGGTACTATACTAGAGGTGATTCTACGCCCATTGTTTCAATTATTAGTTTATTAGCAACATACATGATTTTGTATAGTTTATTTCGTCTCTAAAATCAATTTGAGTAGGTTTTTTTTTTTTCTAAGTAATTACTTTTATGTCCATCCATTTATCTCTTATTATTTATTCTTTCATATCATAAACTTAGCAATGTTAGTCCCAGACTGCCTAATGAGGGTTTTTCTACCTAATAATTGTATAGAAGTTTCCCTCAAGAGAGCTGGCGTCGTCGATTTGAATCTTTTACAGATGACTAGCTGCGCCCCGCGGTTTCACCCACGTATGTCTCGATCCCGTGAGAATATCGGGTATCCAATGTCCTATTCCAGGTCATGGCCTACCCATGTGCCAAATTTCATCCAAATCCGTTCAGCCGTTTGAGCGTGACAGCGTAACAAACAAAGAAACAAACTCACTTTCGCATAATATTAGTTAGGATTAGAGGTATTGGGGCCGAAACGACTCCAGCTAACTCCAGCCTATTCTCAAACTTTAAATGGGTAACTGGAACGATGGAAATCAGAATAATTGTTATTCGCCTTATTTGTGACGCAAGACGACACTATTTCGATTCTATATGTACAAATTGAAATTAGCGATAACGCAATCGAATAGGTAGAAAAACTCGCACTAGGCACTGAGGTCAACATTAATGCTACTTTATCTTACTTTCACTACTAGAGCACTGCTGCTCAAACTTTGGATAATATAGTGTCCATATCTGCCATCTTAGATTTTGTATGTAATATCTAAGTAGATGTAAAAATAGTGAATATAATGTATTCAACTTCACTATTCCCGGCTGTCCTGTTACCTAAGAGCTCCACACCATGCGCGCTACTGTGCGACGCGTCGCCGTTTGTGTTCTCTTCTTTTAATTTCTCATGACCGTACCTCCCATTTTGTAGGAAACGATCTATACAAACCGCGCCGCGCCGCACCGCGCTTGGTATGTTTAACTTAGCTCTATAGGGATCTAATTCATAACATGACATTCTTATAGACACCTCGTCGCGTTTGTGATTGCGTTAGATAAGTTAAATTTTAGTAGAACCTCTTGACGTGTGGTAGATTGAGTGCACCATGACTGAGGGCTGCGGTGCGAGCGGGTTGCGTTTGGAGTTTTTTTTATTTAGTTTTATAGCTATATTTTTATAATTTGTTTCCGTGCTTCAGTAACATCGGATAAAACATGGTGCGACCAAACCAACAGTTTAACATGCGCCGGTGTGAACCAATACCGTACCTACAACTTCATAAACAACTGAGCACCACCGTGGTCGCGGACGCATGTTGCACCCGTCGGTATGGCCGTACCGTTAGTTGATTTACATAGTAACACCATCGAGAAGACTATGACACTACACCGATTATTTCCAAATTACGCCGAACCTTACAAGCTGGAGATGTGAAGCGTCAGTATTATTACAAATTCGATGGTGTTGAAGCATTAATTCTAATTTGTAAACGAGTTCTCAGGGGTCTGTTACCTCACTCACCGTATAATATAATTACAAACTATTTGACAATAAAGTTATTATGAAAATGAAACTTGTTTGCATTTTTTTAATATTTTAATTCATTCCAGCCTTATTGATGATAACATAATGTCAAATAATCATATTGCTAATTTGTATAAAAGCGATGTGTGATAAATTATTTACTGTGTTTGTATCATACAGTCTTGCCAAAAGTTGGAATGCTTGCCAAGAATTAACTTTAGGAACTTTGTTGCTGTCATGAATACTTAGAAATGTGGAAAACAATAGCAAGAGATATACCACAAACAGTACCCCTCATTCTCTAAGCTACGTTATTTATCACTGAGGGTTTAATAATAAAAGTAATAGATCATTTTTCGTATTTTGACCAGCAAAATTCAAACTTATACTGAAAATAAAACGGAAATTAGTGACTCTTAGGTACAGTTATGTAGACAAATAACATCAATTTGTCCTTTATTATGTACACAAATAGTGATCAAACAAACCCTGAATACAACCTAATAAAATTACAAAACATTTATACAATAAATAATAAATTATAATTCAGAATGTATTGCGTGCTGGTGGGGCAGTAGTTCTCCGGGGTGGATGAAGAGTCCCTCTTTGGCTTGCCAGTCGGTGTATGCGCCATACTGCGAGTTAACGCCGACGATCTCGCCCTGCCCACTGATTGGTCGCCCGAATGTACGCCCAGAGCCTGCAAGGAACCTGTAAGAAAAATAAAAGTACCTACTTTAGTAAGGTCTCCAGAAATTGTCAAAAATAATTGTGTCAGAATTGTTGAAAAAGTAATTAATTCTTTACCGCTTTTCATTCTAGATTGTAGACAAACATCATTTTGGAAATTTAAATGTAGAGATATTTGCAAAAAGCTCTTATGGGTGTTTAGGGTGTTACAAGTTCCAATGAGTTTAAAATCATACCAACAAAATATGTTCTCGACACACACACTAGAGTTCATGAACAAGTTATGCAGCGCAGTTGCAAAATATAGTAGAGCATCAAAATCGTATGACATGCAAAGCAAAATGAATGAGGAATTATCGAGGGAGAGTTTGGAATATTTTTGCTACTTGTATTTCACATTTTGGAGGTTTTGTTGATAAAGATGCTCTGCTGTTTTTAGCTCCACATCTTGTAAATATAAAAATATCAATCAAACTTGATTTGATTTCATTAAAGTCAGAAGGTAAAATACTTACGCCCCAGTATCAACGTGTCTAAACTTTACAGGAGTGTCTCTCCTCCAGAAATCATTATTGCACACCACAGTCCAGTGATCACCGCTGTCTCCTTCACCATCCTCATCACCATAACACGAAACCTCCTGGTTGCCCGACAGTGGGGATGAGAAGTAATGGGAGTGAAGATTCTTCTTAGTTGATACATGCTGCATGCGGATGTTGCTGTTGCATTTTATGGGAACCCTGGAACATTTACATTGTGGCAATTTTATTTATGCAATATTACTCAGTCTTGTTGAATTGCTTCTTATAGAAGCATGTAAGACTAGGATAGAACTTGTGCCTTGGTAAATGAGGTTGTTTGTATTCCAGTCTTGAATGAAAGGGATTAGTTGCAGTCAACCTCAATTTATTAAGTCGAAACCAGCTGTATTTTCCCACCAACACAAAGGTATCATGGCAGCACCTTACCCGCGTTTGCAAGACTCGGCCATGGGTGCCCGCACCAACCAGTGGCTGTTGTAGTCATCAGCCACATCCACTGCCGTCACTGACTGCTGACCGGAGCCCGAGCCATACTTCACGTCGTGTGAGTGAAGTCGTAATCTCAGGTCCGTGTTTACCATTTTCAAGATAGAGCCGCATGTTACAAATTCTGCCTTTGATCCTGAAAAACACAATTTAGCTACGTTAGAACTCTTAATTATACATGTTTTAATTCATAACACCTTGGTTTTTAATCTAAATCTCGTATCCTCCCATACCAAAAGGCCACGTAATTTTTTACAACCGACCGCTCTATGCTAGAAATAGGTAACAAAAATATTGGTTATCAATTATACCTTGTGAGTTTTGTACTGACAAAACGGTGAACAATAGGATAGATAAAACACTGTGGAATACGTGGGAATTTGTTGGAAAAGCCATAATTTCGTTGAAGTTCTCACATCCACACACCGAAACAGAGTTTGACTTTACGATGATAGCGATAATGTCAGTCAGATTGACAAATGACCTCAATGTTGCCAGATCAAAGCTTATTCAAACCGAAGAACCGAATCATGCAGAAACCATAGACAATTATCATAAACCAATCTGAAAGGTTTTTTTTTTATATGTATTTACATATATAATAATCATATGTTTTTATATACAATCTAACACTAAAATTATATACAAAGCGAAATAAAAATTATTATAGAAAGTAGGGCTCATAGGGCGAGGTTGAATCAGATTGTCAGCTGTCATGCGTGTCAGTTTGCCAATCAATTCTGTCAAACTGTCAAAACTTGCAAAGTTTACTGAAAATTGAACCTGTGTGTAATGGTGTAATGTA
This sequence comes from Lithophane semibrunnea, assembly GCA_947363905.1. Lineage (NCBI taxonomy): Eukaryota > Metazoa > Arthropoda > Insecta > Lepidoptera > Noctuidae > Lithophane > Lithophane semibrunnea. The sequence continues at coordinate 13,189,701 of OX376188.1, forward strand.
ACATTTTGCAATATTGCAAACTTTGTAGCATATTGTGAAGATAAAATTTATCAAAATTGAAGTATACTCTTTGTGATTTCATTGCTACCTAAAAATGAATAGCAGCGGTTATACTCCCAATACAGGTGTTACAGGTGCGTAACCAAAACAATACGATAATCATAATAAAAAATATCCTCCTATTTGCATTCCGAAAATTTGTCAAAGACATCTTACATACAAAATTAAATTTTTATTTTCCAGCGCCAATCGACCCCGGCTGGAATGACCCTCCGAAATTTTCTTATAATCCGCAGCCTACACCAAATAAGCCGCGAAATATTTTGAATAAAAGAGTAGCGTTTCCCTTATCAAGCGCCACGTCTAGCCCTGTTACTATGCCCCCTGTGAACATACCACCAATTCCTGCAGCGTTCCCTCCTGCACCACCACTGCAGATTCCCAGCACACAACCACAAGAAATAGATGTGGACAGTGAGAATACTCTAAAGGAAGTGAAGGGAATACTTCTAGAGCTCTTAGACAACAGCAGTGAGCTTGGTGCCAAAGCAAATGATATCAGAAGAAGAATAGGGGTGATGGAGGATATGTGGTCTTCTGGGAAATTAGATAGAAGAATATTTGCGCAAATGAAGAACCTGACGTATGGTGAGTTTGTAATCTTTTATGATTTAAAAAATCTTTGGAACTTCATATGAATACTTTTTTATTTTTGGTTGTAATCTAAATTGATGTCTGTAAATCTTGAGTGTAATATTATTTTTGTGAGATTACTCACAACTCAGTTGAGTCATACTGTTATTGATACAGCAAACACCTACATTCATGCACACTGAACATCTAGAGCATTAAGCAGTGAACATTTATGTAATGTTCCATTACTTTCCGTTTCAATATTAGTCTTGTAACCACATTGCTAACCAACTTTCTGTAAACAATACCTCATCAATATTTAAATAGAATACAAATTAGTTTAGCCTTTTCCCAGTACTCTACTTTACTTGGAAGCCCTTTAAATGTTAAGGGTAGAATCAAACCTTTGTTTATACCTACCTCTTTTATTTTTTTAATAAACCTTTACTTTTTGTCGTCTCGTATCTTAGCAACGGTTGTTTATATGAAATTATATTTTTCTTGTCACTGAATTTACGTTTATTATTTAGTTGTTAAAAAACTAATTATAACATGGTAGCAGAGCGTGGTTCATAGTGAATTAAAGAAAAAAAAAATCGGAGTCTATAAGTAACCAATTCCCTAAGCGTTCCGGTAAGGAAAATTCAAAAATGCAATCGCCAAGTTGCAAAATTGATATTGGCCACCTGGAAGGCACGAGAAACTGGAGTACTTGGAAATTTAAGGCTACTCTACTACTTAGAGGTATGCCCGGTGGATTGGATGCAGTTACCGGTACATTAGTGAAACCTGTGAAACCTATTACCGTCGATCCCCATGAAATTTCTCAATACCAAACGGCTCTTGATAAATACAACCAAGTAGATAGTTCCGCATTACTATTACTTACTGCAAATATGTCAGACGAAACTCTTCAAAAAATCATGCGCTTCAACTCGTCTAAAGATGTTTGGGATGAATTGCATCGTTTATTCGACGGCACATCTGAAGACAAAAGTTACGCCCTTTGTATGGAGTTTTTCGGCTATCGTAAAGATCCGTCACACGACATTACGACTCATGTCTCCAAAATCAAAACCCTTTGGTCAGATTTGAAAGCTGAACTAATGAAAATTGAGAAATTCGACTTACCTGATATCCTTTTAATCTGCAAGATTCTCGATACTCTTCCTGAAACGTACTTCTCTTTCAAATCGAGTTGGATGTTAATGTCAAAGACAGACAAAAGCATAGAAAATCTGACGACGCAACTCTGTGCCTATGAGCGCTCTTTCTCGTTGAGAAACGAAGACCCTACAGAAGCTCTAAATGTACAAAATAGTAATAAGTCAAAAAAGAAATGTGGATACTGCGGAAAAGTCGGTCATAAGGTCAGACAATGTTATAAATGGAAAGCTGACGGGAAGCCATCCAAGCCAGAAAATAAACAGCCAAGCAATCTCAACTTAATGCTCTTGCAAGTCACCACCGACGTAAATTCAATGTTTACAAACAGTGTACTACAAGTTGGTTCGTCGACAATGGAGCAACGAGCCATGTCACTTGTCGAAACGAGTATTTTTCCAGTTTTCAGCCTTTTAATGATACTCGGACAGTGACTACAGCTAATGGAGCTACTGTCAAAGCTGTTGGCAAAGGTACTGTTGATTTAAACACTGTTATCAATGGCGGAGAATCCAGATTAACACTCTGTGATGTATGGTACGTACCTGATATAAAGCGAAACCTATTTTCTGTATTGGCTGCTCAAGACAGACTAAACAATAGTGTTTTCATGTCTGAAAGGGATCACTGCTCGCTGAAAGTTGCTGAACAGTTAATTCTGACTGGCAAAAGAGTCAAGAATGGAGGCTTGTATAAGCTTAATGTAGAGACTATTACAAAGCCAAAACCAGATTTGAACGCCTTGTCAACAGATAATTTGTTACAACTTTACCACGAACGATTAGTCCACCAGAACAAGAAACACGTTAAAAATGTTATTGAAAAGGAACTTGGTATCAAAGTTCGTCTAGATTCTGAATTATGTACTGGGTGTATATATGGAAAAACACACCGAAAAGCATTTGGAACGAGAGAACGAGCTAAAGTACCTGCGGAAATTATACACGCTGATGTATGCGGTCCATTCCCCCCTTCCTTCAATAAATTTCGCTACTTTGTTATATTTAAAGACGATTACAGCAAATACCGACACGTTTATTTCATGCGACAGAAATCGGATGTTCATCTAAAGCTCCGACAAATGTTACAAGAATGTAAAGTGGCTGGACACGTTGTTAAAGAATTTCTTAGCGACAATGGAGGTGAATTTAATAATGAGAACGTCAGGTGCATTCTACAAGAAGCTGGAATAAGACAAAGGCTCACGATGCCATATACGCCGCAACAAAATGGGCTCAGTGAACGTGAAAACCGAACCTTAATCGAAGCAGCTCGCACTTTGATGCATTGTCATGAAGAATTACCCCTTGCTACATGGGCAGAATTGATAAACACTGCTGCATACGTCTTGAATAGAACTGGTCCAACTTTAGAAAATGGTAAATCGCCATTTGAGTTGTGGTATAACAAGAAGCCAACAATCAGTCACCTAAAAATAATTGGATGTGAATGTTACGCTCATGTTCCTCAACAAAAGAGAACAAAGCTATCCAAAAAGGCTGACAAATGCATTCTCATCGGATATGACGGTGATGAAGGCTATCGCTTATTGAATAAAAATGGTAAACTCATAAGATCAAGAGACGTTACTTTTAATGAGTCAGTACTGACGCCGATTAGCACAGACGGGGATTCAGAACAACATTCCTCAGTCAAAATCAATTTTCCACTTTCAGCACCACCGATGTGTGATGCAAGGGAGGATGATCGTACCGAAAGCAGCTCAGATTGCACTTCAAGTAGTCCTGATCGCACTGAAAGTAGCTCAGATCATACTTCAAGTAGGCCTGATGAGCCTAACTCAATTATGCCTCCCACATCGTCGGATCCAGTTGTAAGTCAGGAAGTAGAAAATAGCCAAGAGGACCCTACTGAACCATTACAACGTTCATTAGAAGCATCACTGTCAGGATCACCTCCTTATGAAGATGCTCTAGATGATGATATTGATGATGAGACACCAGAAAACTCAGATAATATAGCTGAGATAACTAATAGAATGACTCTACGAGATAGAAGTCAGATACGACCGCCTACTCGATTTGGAGATTATGTCATGATGTCGGCTGATGTTTTTAATGAGATTAATGAACCAAATACATACAAGGAAGCAATTACTAGTCCGCATAAAGATCAGTGGGTCAAAGCAATGGACAGTGAGGTGAAGTCTCTAAAGGAAAACAAAACCTGGATACTGGTTGATCTTCCAAGAGATAGAAAGCCTGTATCTTGTAAATGGATATATAAAATTAAAACCAATGCAGATGGCTCACTAGACAAATTCAAAGCAAGGCTAGTTGCTAGAGGATATACACAGAAAAAGGGCATCGACTATGATGAGACTTTTAGTCCAGTTGCAAAAATGACAACGATAAGATCTGTCCTAAGCATTGCTGCAAATGAAGGTTTGAAACTCACACAGTTTGATGTATCAACCGCATTCCTGTATGGTTCATTGAAGGAAGAAATTTATATAAATCAACCTGATGGCTATTCCGATGGATCGAATAAGGTGTGTAGACTCAAGAGAAGTTTATATGGTCTAAAACAAGCACCTCGGTGTTGGAACCAATGTATGGTGGATTACTTAAAAGCAATTGGATTCAAACAATGTGACACAGACCCCTGCCTATTTATTCGAAACCGTGGGAATAACAAAATCATTCTTGCTCTGTACGTAGATGACGGCCTAGTAGCTGCAACAAATCAAGATGATTCTGAAAAGTTCATTAGAGAGTTAAAAAAGAGATTCAAAATTACTGTTAAAGATGCCACATATTTTCTTGGATTAGAAATAAAGGAGCAGAATGATACCATACAAGTGTCACAGAAGAATTATGCTCAAAAATTGTTAGACCGATTTGGCATGAGTGATTGCAAACCCGTTACCACTCCTATACAGAAAGATGGACTGCCGGAACTGGATAAAGAGCTGGTAGAACCTACTTCGTTTCCGTATAGAGAAGCTGTGGGTGCACTTGCATACCTGACTGTTGGAACCAGACCTGATTTAGCATACGCTGTAAGTGTTATATCCAGAACTTTAGAGAACCCTTCCAAAGAAGATATTCAAAAGTTAAAACGTATCTTAAGATACGTTAAAGGAACTCTTGACCTTGGCATAGTTTTTAAGAAAAGGTACAAAACTGGGATCGTAGAATGCTACAGTGATTCTGATCACGGTGGAGACAAAACAACTGGACGATCAACGTCAGGTATATTGTGTTTATACTCGGGAGGACCAATATCATGGACAAGTAGGAGACAAACATGCGTGGCAATCTCGAGCACCGAAGCCGAGTTGGTGGCTGCCAGTGAAGCTGCCCGAGAGATTGTCTGGATCAAAAGACTCTTTGGCGAAATATCTAACCTGAAGGAGATACCCAAGTTGAAAGTTGATAATGATGCAGCCATAAAGATCTCACATAACCCAGAACTCCACAGAAGAACGAAGCATATTGCTATTAGACATTTTTACGTCAGAGAGCTTGTTGCTGATGGTGAAATATGTGTTGAATATGTTCCCAGTGAATTCCAACTGGCGGATTTGCTGACAAAAGCACTACCTAAGCCACGAATTGTTTCAATTACGAGACAAATCGGTATGACAGCGTAAGGGTTTGCAAAAAAGGGAGGATGTTAAGGGTAGAATCAAACCTTTGTTTATACCTACCTCTTTTATTTTTTTAATAAACCTTTACTTTTTGTCGTCTCGTATCTTAGCAACGGTTGTTTATATGAAATTATATTTTTCTTGTCACTGAATTTACGTTTATTATTTAGTTGTTAAAAAACTAATTATAACATTAAAAAATAAGAAGCACTTTTACTGGTATAAATACATACTGTATAGCTGCCAAACTTCTGTATTTCCATATAGAAGTTTACGTTTTACGGTTCATGAGGTACGGGCGGTATCTCATGAACCGTAAAATGTAAGCAGATGAAATTTGACTGACAGATGCAATGACGTATAGTTTTATATATCATTGGACAGATGGATGAACGAACAGCGGAGGCTTAGTAACAGGGTTTAGTTTGGTACTCTTAACGTACGGAAACCTCAAAAGGCATTATGATGATGATGCTGATAAAGCTATAATTTATTTGTTTCAGCACTCCGTGATGATGCTCCAAGGAAAGCGGATGACATACACAGAGAACTGATGATTGACCATGTGAGTGCTGTCGGCACATGGATGCCGGGTATTAAGCAGTTAATACACAACTGTATAGCTCGCTCAGAACTGCTCTCTATTGACAAGGAATAGAATAGACATAAGAACTAATTTCCAGCTGCTATTTTGAATTACTTTAATTGCTTCCATTCTTTCTTAACTAATTATATGCCAAAATGTAGTTCCACAGGATACACAATGGAAATTTAATTGTGATAGTGGCATGCAAGAGCTTATACTAAGAACAGTGTACTAAAAACATCTTTATAAAAAGCAGCACAATGAAGGATGCTTTTTGCGATTTTTTTTTTTATAATATAGAAACTTAGTCACTTAGTTCTCCCATATTAGCCAAAATCCCTAATTATTTTGTAGAAAAAAATAACTATTAACCCTGCAATAAAAATGTATACTTATCATATTTTTAAGGAAAGTAATGTTTTTATTAAGTTAAACTTCTAAGTTTGCCATGTGAAATATGAGGTACAATATAAGCTGTGTTGTGTTGTAAAAGTTGTAAATAAAATAAAAATACTTTATTTATATATATCAATACTTTATTTCTAAGTAGTCCATAACGTAATATTTGTGTGATCCTGCACATTTTTACAGTCACTTACAAAATATAATAATTTTATGAGATGTACTTGATTATTTTCTGTACTTCACTGAATTATCATTTCCGCGAATTGGATTTGAAAAAAAAAATTTCTTTTCAGTATTTTTCCATTTCTCTAAGAACTCATCAATAGGACATTCCTAATTTTCTTTAATTAACCTGACGAGATCTGTAACCAATACTTCTCTAACCCCTGAATCCCTACTATGTTCTATATGCCTCGTTTGATAGGCTTGGGCGCGACAGTGACTCGCACAGGCCGACACAACTCGATGAGCTGCGCTGGTTCTCGGCCGCCGCCCTCTTCCACCGCGAGGCACACAGAGATGTCCACGCCGCAGGGTTCCGTCCACACGCCGTGTGATATCAACACCTTGGTTAGAAGGCGCACGTTCTGGGTCCCGTCGTCATCTACGCGAACATAAAATGTTATTTAATTTGATACACAGCATTAGCAAAGCGTATTACGCGGAAATTTAATGACGTGTTTTTTTTGAGCATTCTACATTTATAATGTAACAAACTCTAGAAGACCTAGAGTTATTCCCAATTTGTGCCCAGGGGAAAATTAAAAAAAAACCGGTCAAGTGCGAGTCGGATTCGCACACGAAGGGTTCCGACGGACGGACAGCGGAGGCTTATTAATAGGGTTCAGTTTGGCACCCTTCTGGTACGGAACCCTAAAAATGGAAAGAGCTGTTTTTTTTTCATTACCCCTTCCGAAACACCATCGGTGACTCAACGGGAATTATTTTATTTTGTTTATCATTGGCCTTCCTAAGTTCCTAATAACTGAAGATAAGCCAAAAGAATGTTCTATATTCCCCTTGCTTTGCCTTTGTTTTAAGTTTAATTATAAAAGCGGTTAAATACCAATTATATAATTAAAGAAAAATTATAATACTCAAAAGAGAATAAAGACACATTCTCAAAAGAGAAAATTGACAATAAAAAAATCATTTCATGATTCCTCTGACAGTACTCCTCACTTACTAGTATTCTGATGGTCAAGCGGTCTCAGATGGTCCTTGTGCGGCACGAGCGCGTGCACTCTGGTGTCGGGATACGCCACGCGCACTCGCAGCTGTGCGGGGTTCCGCACGCGCAGTACTTCGGCCTCCAGCGCCACGCCTGCGACCAGGCCGGCACTGAACCGCACTACTGTGTCGTTGTCTGCGGCTGGTTCTAGAATGCTGGCTGTGCACATGCGGATCTGTACATAAGAAATGCATATTTTGAAGTTGCCTTCTGCAATATTTAGGTATCTATACTAATATTATAAAGAGGTAAAATTTGTTTGTTTGTAAGTTTGTATGTAGGGGAAGTATTTCCGGAAGTAATGATCCAATTCTAAAATAAATTCTTTTCACTGGTAGAAAGCTTAATTATTCCTAAATTATATATTTATATAATGAATATTGGCCGAGCTATCATAATTTTTGTCTAGCAAGTCTGAAACAAATACCTCTTAAAACAGAATTATTTGCATGCGCTGCCTCAACAGCTGTGTATAATTGAAAACATCATATTTTATTCCTGGTCCTTAAATAATTCTACAATTTTTTTTTTTTTTGTTGTCCCATTAGTACGTTTTCGTAGGATAATTTCCGACATACACGCGTGCGAAACCGCGAGTCAAAGCTATAGGGAATAGAATTGATGATTATAATTCTGTAAATAGATATTTTTTACGGTCGCGAATCATAATATATTTTTTTTGATCAACATTCAACCTGACACTGCCCTGCAAATTGCAAAACCTAAGAAAACAAATATGTTAGTATAAAATACTCAAAATTATAATTGTGTCGTATCTGCCCATCCATATTTATGTACATAAATAATAAAATAAATAAATAAACAAATATAATTTTACTTGGAAGAAAAACTACACCTAAAAGTATGTTTAAATTTTGATTGTACCTAATAAGAATGATTGTGAAATCTCAGTAATGTGGTCATGCATATGGTACAAGCGGCTATTGAACGTCAACATTCCACAATAGTATTTCAAGAACATACCTTGATATTAGGTTTAGGTATGACGGGCAGCGGCGCGGACTGTAACAGCGGCATGACGGCGCGAGCGAGCGCGGCCGGCTTGTGGTCCGCGTTCATCGACAGTTGGCGGAACACGGCGATCGTGAACGGGTCGGGTTCCACTCCTGTACAAGAAACACATCAATAAACCACGGAACCCTAAAAACTAGTAAAAGACATAACAATGATAATAATTGAAAATTCTTATCGTCGCTGAAACTAACCCACGCCATTTTATAAGGATGCGGTGATGCGGTCTACCGTCTATCTGACCACAAGTCGACCGCGACTAGGGCGTGCAAAACCGGAAACTCTTCAAACCCGGTTTTGAATTTCGGTTTTCAAGGCCCACTTCCGGAAACCGGTGCTAGCCCCGGTTTCGGCTACATTTTTAAAGTTTTTGTATAGTAGAATTTTAGCAAGAAAACAATATTCTTAGATACCCAAAAATCTACAAATAAAACAAATTTTAGCATATACCTTTTATAATCGACCATTTATGCGTACCGATTCGCGACCCATCCAGCGCAGCCCGCCTCCGGGCACCAAACTCCTTTGGCGATGTCCGGGCTTACCTGAGACATCGCCACCTCTCATGAGGGCCGTGTAATGCGACGACGATAGACTCCCCGATCTATCGCCCGCTGGCATCTCCTAGGGCGGCATCAGATCGCCATGGCGCCTCCTCCGCCGCCCTGTTCTCCTGCGACGAACCGCGTCAGCGAGGGAGTCTTCCTCCCTGACGCGCTCCGCCGCCTCCTTCTGCGAGATGAAGTCCTCGCAGAAGGACGCTACCGCCTCCCATGCTCTCCTGCTGTCGGCCATGGCCTTGGCCACGGTCGTGATAGCCGGTCTGGGCGCATGAATTATCAGGGCCTCCGTCTTTTCGAGCGCCACCCTGAGGCCCAGTGCCCCGATTCGCCCCACAAAGAGGGACGCGCCCTCGCCAGCTAAGCGTTGCCCTGCTCGGGGGAGAACAAACAGCGCAAGGACCTGTACTCGTAGCTTACGTGCGGGGGTCGCGGAGGGAGGAGTGTAAGTGGGTATAGGTTGCGTTCGGATATATTAGGTCTTTACCTATGAAATTGCCGTTTTGTATGAAAAAATTTAAACGAAATTTTTTCATGTATTTTTTATTTGTATTAATCGAAGTAATCACCCATGCAATCAATGCATCTTTGCCAACGCAGTGGCAGTTTATTGATGCCCTTCTTAAAGGAATCAGCTGGACGGGAGGCAACAAATTCTTCAAAGGCATTTTGTACTGCCTCTCGGGTATTGAATTTTTTTCCCGCCAAGAAGTTATCCAAATTCTGGAAAAAGTAGTAGTCTGTAGGCACAAGGTCTGGTTAGTAGGGCGGATGACGGAGAGCTTCCAACCGCAGTTCTTGCAACTTGGAGACCGTCTACTGTGCAGTATGAGGTCGTGCAGGAGCAGCGGAGACGAGCGATTGACCAATGCTGGTTGGAGATGTACACAGTACACATCTGCAGTAATGCTCACCCCGTTTGGTAAGAAGCTGTGATGAATCACACCGGCGCTAGACCACCAAACAGTGACCATCACTTTTCTAGGGATAAGTTTTCGTTTAGAGCATTGTTTAGGTACTGAACCAGGATCCAACCAACTTGCTGAGCGCTTGCGGTTATCAAACAGAATCCATTTTTCATCGCAGGTAACAATGCGGTTCAAAATTCCTTCATTTGTGTGTCTGTTGAGCAGTGCAAGGCACGCCTCGACGCGTACTTCGCGCTGGCGATCATTGAGTTCGTGGGGCACCCATTTGTCAAGCTTTTTTACCTTGCCAATTTGACGCAAATGGACCAATATTGTTTTGACGCTAACGTCGAAAGCTGCTGCTAATTCAGCCGTAGATTGTGTATCATCAGCTTCCACAATCGCCTTTAATTCGTCATTGTCGACCTAAGTCTTCGGACGACCGCGAGGTTCATTTTTCAGGTCGAAATTTCCAGAACGGAAGCGAGCAAACCAATAACAGGTGGTGCGTTGGTTTGTAGTGTTAGCTCCGTAAACGTCGTTGATGTTGCGTGCCGCTTGTGCCGCGTTGCTGCCACGACGGTACTCATATTCCATAATAACTCGAATTTTTAACGTATCCATGATGACGAAAAAGATTGAAATGCGATGAAAATGTAACACTAATCATTAAACAAATGACTTCTTTTGAAAAAAGAATTCCATGTTTTTAAAATAAAATTAATTTGAAATTAGAATTCTTAGCCAAACAAAAATTATTTTGATTTGAAATGGCCAGTACTGCAGAACGGCAATTTCATAGGTAAAGACCTTTGATGACTCTACATAGAATATTTCTTGAGTGCGTTCGAAAAAAGTTGATTTAAATCAAAATGTAATTCAATAACGGGAAAACCGGAGGCAACTCCGGTTTTGTCTCTCAACCCCGGTTTAAAAAAATCGGAAAATTTTGTCCGGTTTCCGGTTTTGTTAAAAACCGGAAAACCGGGTTTGCACGCCCTAACTGTGACCAAGGACTTGTAGCCCTCAGTCACCGACGACGGCCGAATGCTATTTTCGTAAATGCAGGGGCGCGGTGTGGCTCGCACGCCGCCAGCGATGGTTAGTTGCAACGGCGGCAACGAACGTTTTGGCAACCGGCGCGGCGTATCGGTTGTTCGTTGTGACGCTGTCGGTAGTGTGTGCGTCGGACATATTAAAGAGACCCCTAGCCACAGTCTCACGATAAGAGGAAAGTTATTGTAATATATTAAGAAGCTTTCGAATGGCGCGAAGGAAAGAAGATCATAATACCACGCCTATTCCCCGAAGGGTCAGACAGGGTCAACAGACATTGGTAAATTATATTGTAAGTAACAAAAAAAAAAAAGATCGTTTCGAAATTAAGCAGTCTTTCCCTGTACTTCCGCTCCTGTGGTCGCTATGGCGATCAACACGCTAGCAGGGAACACAAAGTTCAAACATGTTTACCTGCAGAAGCCAACAGTCGATCCAGCAACTCGGCATGATGCGTGAGCGCCGCAGCGGCCGACAGCGCAGCGGCCGGGCCCAGCGGCGCGGGCGGCGCGGGCTGCGGGCCGGGCGGGGCCGCGCCGGGCGGGGCCGCGCCGGCCGCGCCGGGCGCGGGCAGCCCCGGCGCGCGCCCCGCCGCGCACGCGCACAGGCGCGCCGCGCTCACTCGCAGCGCTAGCTGCCACACGCACGCGCTCTCTTGTTCGGAGACTCCGCTGAATTGGTGCTGTAGCCTGGTGATACGGGAAAATACGAATTTATCATCAGCTATTACAACATTTGCAAAGAAAGAAAGATAATATGTTTACTTGAGACATGTCATAAGTCCACACAACAATAAAAATAAAACGCGAGCGATTCATGGCCCTCGATATAAATCCGTTTTATTCAAGAGTTGCATACTATACTTTATACCATGACTACGAGAAAAATAACATGCAACTTCGAGTATGTTGTTATGTCAATTTTATGCCTTGTTTTTATAGTACCTACACCGTAGCATAGAATACATACTCCATAAGGTCGATGACTTCTTTTTCTTCCACAACTCATTAAAATAAGTTAGGAAAACGGACTCTGAAAATGTGGTCAGCTTGATTTTCATTTTTCCATTTACTCAAACAAACAAACTCACATCATCATCACTTGAAAACATTTTCAATCGATTTTTAAGTAATCCTAAACTTTTGTTCGTACAACTTACAATATTTAAAATAGCGCCCATTTACTAATGACAGCAAAGAACACAAAACAGTTTTAATTCTAATGCTAAACTCCTGTTCGAAAATCAAATCAAATAGGAGTTTGTATAGCATTGAGATGGAGTTCGAACAAATTGGTGTTCTAAATTCAAACACCAAAACAGTGATTAAAAGTGCTTTTTATTCACTGTTTTCAGTGAATAAAATAAGCTTTTTAGAGGGGGCATGGTATAAACGATTTATTCATCATCATCCTGTTTACAACCTCTCGGAAAATGGCCAACTCAAGCACCACGCGCGCTATAAAAATAACGCGCGCTTTCGCGGCTTCCTGTTACACGCTTCCGACCATTTCAGACTCTAATCTACATGGTCCTCATATGGCCTGACCAAGATTATGTCTGGACTTTAAAGGAGACGGTGACCTCTGAGTTTGTTTCGGCCTTTCTTCTCAGAGTAGTCAGATAGGAAACGCCGACCTCATCTAGCTTATTTTTACAACTTTTTAATATGACGTGTAAAATTGATTCCAATATCCTATTTACAGAATAAACAATTTCATTCCATTTCGTCCCTTTTCACGAAATAACTCCCACAGACTTGAGCAAAAGGAAAGCGAGATTGCAGAAAAGCAAGAGAAAAGATGTTACATATAAAAAACAAAGTAAAAACACAAATCTAAATAAAATTAAAAAAGCCACACCATTATAGGACATGAGGACGTTAGAAAAGAATAATAATTATGATATAATGTTGGTTATTTGGTTCTGAAAACTATACGTGAGGTTCATATCGGGAGATCTTTCTATTTTCTTACTACGGTCACCAAGTCACATAAGATAATTCGATTTTGTCAGCTAGTCGGATTCAAAGTAAAAGTCAAATAATTTATTTCAAGTAGGCACGTTAATGGCACTTTTGAACGTCAAATACATAGAAATAGAAATAGAATTGATTCTAGTTGCCCCTTCCAAAAGGTAGTTTTCGTATGGAGAAGTATGAGCACGAAACTCCACTGTTACTCTTTAAAAAAATAGTTTACAATATTTGGTATACATCAATTATTTAATTACATGTGAAGACGATGCACCGAGAATACAATTACTGTACCACAATAGGTAAAAAAGAATTAAAAATGGAGCAATGACAAATAAATTAATTAAGTATTGTTAGTAACAAACTGTTCTATCTGTTAGTAACAAACCTGAGACAGTCAGTAGTCAAATGTGCGAGTGCATGTGAGGGCGGCCCGTTGGTGCTGTGTAGCGCCGAGTTGAGAGCAAGCACACAGCGAGCGAACACTGAAGTGAACTGCGCCGCGCCTGATACCGCCGGTTCCATCTCCGCTAGTCTAGAGTAATATACAAACATTTTAAGGACAGTCAATACAATTCCTAAGCAATTTTCACTTTTTTATGTGCCACATAAGTTTTTAATTACGTACTAGCTGCGCCCCGCTGTTTCACCCGCGTAAGTTTTGATCCCGTACGTGGGAATTTTTTCGTTAATTTTTTTTTCGTTTTTCTCTGCATCACCCGAAGGTTGACTGGTAGAAAATGACTCAGGCATTAAGTCCGCCTTTGTACAGTATTTTTTTTTTTACTTGGGCATAAAGTTTGAATAAAATAAATATCGGGATAAAAAGTATCCTATGTCCTATTCCAGGCCATGGTCATGGGGTCTCAACTCGAACAAATTATAATTAGTCTTGAAAAAAAATCATAGATGGCAGCATACGTAACAATTTATGAAATTAACAATCACTAAAAAGCGTTATACGACAAATTTTGGCTGAGGTAATATTAGTAAAAATCAAAACATATTTTTTTAATGCTGATTTATGTATTTACACTCATAAATCTCGTATTTTCACAAAAAACTTAAATTACTTCAATTCGAACCCTTAGAATGATAAAGTAGCCATCTGTTAATCATTTTGTCGAGAGCTCTTTGCAATGGGATCCTGCCGTTTTGCCGAAAAGATTTTGCCCAAATTTCACTACCCAAACAAATTTTAGCAACCTTTTTTTATACCAATGCAATGTTTGGAATGATTTTAGTACGCACATTTTCATTTGGTCAAATTTTTACTTGGCAGAATATTATCAAGGATAATGTCATTTAGGCATTTGGTCTTTAATCAAATGATTTATTACAGCAAACAATCTTTAGATAATAAACGTTTGGTCGAATGATTTGTTAGGTTAGGTTAGGTTAAAACTGTGACCTACTACGCGCGAGCCGAGCGAGCGAAGCGAGCGGTGCCGCGGCAGCGGCCGGCGAGTGCCAGAAACGACTAGATTATAATATAGAAAAAAAACAGGCTACCCGAAACTGACGATACTAAACATTTGGCAAATTTTATTTTGCGCCAACTGAAATATTTGACTACATAAAAATAGGTAAAAGTACTATTTGGTAAACAAGTTATTGTTTAAACGTTCACTTGCCAAACATTAGGTTTGCGTTACAATTATTTGTGAAGAGATTTTTTGCTAAGTAATATTTTGGCAAATGAAATTATGCGGAAAATTGTTTTGGAAGTGATAATTTGGCAATTTATTTTCGATGAAACAAGGGAGACCCCTTTGCAATAGATAGCGTTTTACTCAAGTGATGACAGGGTCACTTTAACCTTGCGTTTAAGTCGTTTCATTAAGGAAAATCAAACAATTTTTTTTTAATCTAGTGCTTTACTTACAAATATAAAAATTGAAACCTAAGAAGAAAAAACATAAAAAAGGAAGAAAAACATCTAGGAGTCTTGCGTAGTATCTAGGCAAGACTCCTAGATGGCGTTGTAAAACTACAGTCTCTGGCAATTAGTGAATCGCTGATGCTGCCATCTGTTAAAAAAATGGAGGAAGAAAAATAGCCAGCTCAATAGCCAGACTTAGGGTGGTGTCATTTCTTTGTATGGGATTGGGTATCTGTACGTAGTATTATAATATCTGTGCCATGGTCTACCCATGTGCCAAATTTCATCCGAATCCATTCTGCCGTTTTAACGTGAAAGTATAAAAAACAAACTCACTTTCGCATTCATAATATTAGTTAGTTAGAATAAAATATTGCAACAAGTCGCCCAGAAAACACAACATTAAACAGTCAGTCATACTTTTCGACAACATAACCCGACAAACCTTGTGAAATCTTTTAGAATGTTATGTGAAAAACTAACTTGTTAAGCTGTTCCTCAGCCGACTGCAGCATGTTGAGCCTCACGTTGGTGGACAAGGTGACGTTGTCGATGTGTTGCAGCACCGAGTCGAAGAACCGCCGCACTGCGCTGTCGTCCATCGCTGACTCGATCTTCTCCGCACTTGATTGTTGGGCGTCGCCTGAGACACAGATTACGTTATGCTGCTGGCACTACACATGGCGGTTTTGTACAAATATTTTTTGTTATCTCGTTACTACAAAATGAACTTCATTTCAATAGATGTAAGGTATGTTTTGCACTTTTTTTAGAGAATCGCGAACAACTTTAAAACTAGTTTGGTGATTACTTCTAACTAGCTAAGGAGACCCTAGAGGAGTTACAGGCTCATCTTCATTTTCCATTTGGAGTTGAACCAGTACATTCTACTAGATATCCTGGAATTTTTGTCTTGAAGAGTCACCTTAATGTGGTTTTAATAAGTAGGAGGACTCCGACATAATACCTCCCGTATCCCAAACATCGTTCTAGGGAGCTCACATTCCCTAATATACAGTCAGGCTAAGTGAATCATGACCCACTTTGACGATAAATCATTTGAAACCGTCAAAATAACAAAGATCCGTTACAGTGCATGCCGCACTTAGGATGTTTTAAATATTAAGCAATCTATGTCAATACGGGTAGGAGATCTATGCAATTTTAA
Source organism: Lithophane semibrunnea (assembly GCA_947363905.1). Taxonomy (NCBI): domain Eukaryota; kingdom Metazoa; phylum Arthropoda; class Insecta; order Lepidoptera; family Noctuidae; genus Lithophane; species Lithophane semibrunnea. The sequence continues at coordinate 13,205,912 of OX376188.1, forward strand.
CCTTTGTCATCACTGCAATAGATGATATTTTAGATAAAGCATTAGTAATCATATTTTGAATCCAAACTCTTTGGAATTAACAATAACTCAGAACAAATGTCACTCAGAAATTGGTGTCAAATAATATTTTTTTTAAAGCTCTGGAGACTGCAACAGAGAATTCTGTGTAATTAAATGGCGGATGACAAGGTCGTCACCAAGGCAATGTATGTTTACGCGAATGTCGACCTAATGGTATTTGAATGTCTGTAAGAAAATAAGCTTATGGTGGGTCAGAATTCAATTTTTTCGACTGTACTGTTTTAGTAAATCTTACCTATGGGTAGATAGGGCACCAGATGCGGCATGGTGTCTCGCAGATACGTGTAGTGCTTGATGGTGTGTTCTTCAAACAGAGGTAACATGGTGGTGCAGTGCTGCGCCGCGTTCAGTACCAGGATCAGTACGCACATGTCTGATGTAGCTGGTCAAGGTATTATACGTTTAAAGTAATTTTGACTTGGAAAAACACAATTTTCCAGGATGTGTCCTGTGATTTCTATATCGAACCTAATCCTGACGAAAATCAAATGATCTGTCTAATATGATCTGCCAATGATGAGTCTAATAGATAAAAATATAGACTTTCTTCTTAGTTTCAACAAAATACACAATGATTTATACATTGCTAGCTTCCGCCCGCGGCTTCGCCCACGTCCTATGTCCTTCCCCACGATGCCATCTATATCCTTGCAAAATTTTGTCGAAATCCGTTCAATACAGACAGACAGACAGAGTTACTTTCGAATTTATAATATTAGTATGGATACAAATTCTAGGACACATTATGTATAATTATATATGATGATCCGTTCGTTTGCAATTTTGCATAATGCTGTGACATAACTAATCTGTCCCAGTCTCAACATAGTGAACAAGCAAGTTACTAAATCCGTAAGTTGGTAGTTATTTCAAAGGATACAGGCTGGATCCTCCACATCAGGCTCGGGCATGTCGAAGAAGGGATGCACGGCGAGCAGGCGCGTTGTGAGCGGTAGTACTAGAGACGCGTGCGAGCTGCCCAGGCGCTGCACGCAACGGAATGTTGAGCGCTTGTCCTATGGCACAACAGCATTTTGAATTTTTAAAAAGAAGACACTTTCTCTTTAAAAAAAACATGCGGGGCAGTCTTTGGGAACTGCTGATAAAAGTGAAAACTAAGTAATATTAATTCATTTCTTCAAGCGTGACGATGACGCGAGTTCCATGATTTTTGTTCACCCAAAAAGTGCTCAACGCGCCTAAAGAAGTTTTCACTTAAAAAAAAAATGGAAACATATAATTGACCTCACAGGTGGTACACTCTTTAATTCCGCCCATGTACGCGGGTTTAAGTGCTCATACTTTGTAGCGATGTTTGCTACTGCGAACGAAGTAACATGACGGCAAAAAAATAATGGGATGAGGCTGTGTCGTGGACATGGCCGTGTTTTACGTGAATACGTGTACGTTACGAGTAATATTTCCTTTGAGACGAATTCTTTGATCCTTTAGCTATCGAGTGATGTAATTAAATTTCTGATGTAGATGATAGATATGAAGGTGGGTGCTAGTAGGAAGCTTGGGTTACATTAAATTGTAACCCAAGATTTTGTGATCAGTTTTTTTAATTGCCTCCCGCTATAGAAGCAAATTTAAAGACGTATTCACGTCAATATAGCAGTAAAAATAGTAAGATAGTATGTTTTTTTCCCGAAATAAAATTGGTGCTTCATATTTCATCTTCTTCGTCGGCGCCAATTCTTCATCGGGTTGTTGAACTACCTGGCTTATAGGCTATAGGGTACATTTTGTCGCTAGTTGACATTTAAAGGTCTATACTAGACTAGGACAGTATTGATGCACTCGTCAAAAAGCAAGGGAATAAAAACAAAAGATATTACAGTACAACTATTTTCTTAATGTCCGTCGGGAAACTTAAACTATAAACATAACAAACGTGCTACCAGGATGAAAGTATCCGATATGTCGTAATCGTTATCCAAGTTCGTGGTCTACTCGTGTGCTAAATTTCATCCAAATCCGTTCAGCCGTTCCATTTGTTAGGTTTATAGTTTAAGTTTGCCGAGAGACATTCAGAAAATAGTTGTACTGTAAATAGATTTTGATCACTTACTTGTGGGTACCTCTTGAGATTCTCCAATATCTTGTCGACGCACATTTCGAGGCAGGTCTTAGATGCGACTGTACACGAGCCGAGCATCCGATGGAGGCCTTCTCTCACGTCCATTGAATAGTCCTAAAAACGATAGTGCTGGATTAGTTTTATATTTACTAGCTGTGTTGCTCGCGACTTCGTCTGCGCTAAAGGATAAACAAACTCACTTTCGTGTGTATAATATTATTAGTATATTTTTTGTGGTTCTTTGAGGTTGTTTCGTTTGTCTAATGATCGCAAGGGCGACCGGTCAAAAACCAGGTGGCAAAGCCCATACCAAGGTATGGGCTTGGCTGGGCACCTGGAATTTTTCAATAACGAACAGGAGTTAAGATTTTTGCCCGATTAATGGAAAGAACGAAAGAAAGTTAATGCACACATGGCAATAAGATCGCCCCTTATAACTTGCGGAATGTGGTATACGACCCTGCCTACCCCACGGTGTCTATACAATAGTTCCTTTCATTTCTCAGGACCAATATCATAATCTATCAAATACTCCCAACCTCTAAAGCTCCTAGTAACAAGCCACACCAAGAAGTTTCACCACACCGCAGTATGCGCGCGGCTCACGGGGCGCATTGCGAGCTCATTCGTCAACGCTGCCGCCCGCCGGTGTGGTCAAACTATACCAACCTCTAAAGCTCCCAGTATAGTCTCGAGCTGATCTTCCCTCAGCACGATGTGATGCGCGATGCGCGTGAGACTGTCGATGGCGCGCAGGCGCACATCTTCGATCTCGTCGTTGAACATGTCTACTAAGAAGTCCAGTGACGTGGTCGCGAACACTGAGTTCTCCATCGAGAGCTGGCAGACTGCGTCTACGGCTGCTGTGCGGACCTCTGAATGAGAAACGAAAATATTACTTTCGACATATTTACAAATTAAAGTGACACAAGAACAATTGAAGGAAGATAATAAAATGTGCAATTCATTCACTGACAGACAACGCACAGCCTAAACCGCTGGGTCTAAAAGCATATAAAATTTGCAAATAAAGTGAGCACAAAGGAAGGATTTATGAAAATTAACCCTTAAAGGGGTTTAAAAAAGGGTTGAGTTTTTAATGAAAGTTCGACTAAGTATGATACTAAGTCGAACTTTCATAAAAGAATCATGGCTGTAGCTTATACTGAGGGCGTGATTCTATGACATACCCATGAGCTCGTCCTCCAGGCCGTGCACGAAGGCCCCGGCGGCCCCGCCCGGCAGCAGCTGCACGGTGGCGCTGTGCAGCAGCTGCCCCGGCGCGTCGTCCGCCCAGCGCCGGCCGGACGCCCACGCGCCGCTGCGGACCAGCTCCGCGCCGCGCTCGTGAGCTGTGCGTTTTTTCTGAAATTACAAGGTTACAATTATGAGAACTTACTTACAATGTTTGTAAAAATACAAACATGAAGTCCAATAAACACTAATTAAAAACCAAAAAAGTTGTTCAAACAAGAATCCAAGACTTGATTCTTGAAATCAAGAAAGGTAGATAGACAAGATTGTAAATTCCAGAAGTCAACTTATGTTTCCTATTAACCAGACGACTATTATTTAATAGAGATGATAATTTAAGATAAAAATGCAGTTTCTTTTAGACAACCTACCTTCATATTACTCATAAGCTGCTTATCCAACGTCTGCAGCAGGAAACGATCAGACACACCTCGCGTAGTGCCAAGCAGGGTACAGGCGAGCGCGCGGACTTGCATGCACAGGTCGTTCACAGCCGAACATATGCGCACGAACGCATCGTCCACCAGGCGCATTGTGGTCTCGCCGTCGCAGAGCGTTATTGTGCTGAAAGGATAGATAGGCATGTAGGTAATGATGGGTGCTGACTGGAGTAGTCCTTTATGATCAAAGATAAATGAATGGCTTGTTGTGTTACATATATTTTCAACTATTGAAAAATTAGAAGACTGAAAAGAGTAGGAAACCAGTTGTTACACAGCAAATAACATAGCTTATTTTGTTAAGGTGCTCCCTCAACGGGAGCATTCGCTTGTAATGTAACATTTCAGAGTAGTTTTTGAGCATTATTGTAACGTACTTTAATGCTCAAATACGAATCTGAAATGTTACATTACAAGCGAATGCTCCCAGTGAGGGAGCACCTTTAGGTTTGTTATCAATAGTTCCTACACGCAGTTCCTTTTTACAAGAGCTAAAGGAAGTACTGAGACTACCAAGCCATTTTGTTATGTATGCTCATTGCCTCATTCTAAACATTTTTTTTTTATGTGGCAAATATTACCTACTATTTGAAACCAGTTGAAACACTTACTTCTCAGGATATTTGTTGCCCAGCACCCACACAAGCTTGAGGGCCACCTCCCTCACAATCTCGTAGTCATCGGACAGAGCAATGCACACCAGATCATACAGGGCTGCGCTCAGTGTCTGTCCTCTCTCATGCATTGTAAGCAGAGACTGGAATGCTCCGGAACGCACTCTGGCATCCTGGAAAGTTACATTAAATTAATGACAAAATGTAATACACATTATATGGTTCTAGGATTTTAGATTTGAATTGTTAATAGTGAAATCTTAAGAAAACTGCATATTTTGTCCTTCTTATTAATTAAAATTACCAGTATAAGACACTAGCTGCCGCCAGAGGCTTCGCCCTCGTGTAATCTTTATAAATTATAGCCTATGTTACTCAGGGTGAATGTAGTTTTCTAATGGTGAAAGAATTTTTGAAATCGGCACAGTAGTTTTTGAGTTTATTCATTACAAACATACACACAAAAATACAAATCTTTCCTCTTTATAATATTAATGTAGATTAAGGGTTAGCTAAACACTAGTTCTAAATATGATTGTCCTTTTTGTTTAATGTGGTGTACAATAAAGTGTTTAATGAATAAATAAATAAGGGCTTGTCTCACCACTTCAGCAGCCAATCCATTATTCAGATACTAAGTATTGATTTTAAATGAATAAAAACCAATTTTCAACATAAATTTTTACCCTACTATTCTCATAAAGTAATTCTAAAGATTAATATTTATTTCTTACTTCAGCATGTGAATAGTCCCCAAGCAGTTTCACGATAGCATCAGCTTCCGTTGCCATCTCCGTTGTCCGCTCTGACTCAGAGTGTATGGGATACAGTTCACTGATGAGCTGGAGGCACCGGCACTTCACCTGGTGGCTGGTATCCTTCAGGTTGTCCTTGGCTACAGCTACCAGTCGCATCATCAGGATCTTGTCATCACTTAGCTTATTGCCAAGTTTTAGTAGAGTGGCTATGCCTTGCGCTATAACCTGTTCATAGACATAAAAACTTTTAAATGTATTTTTCACTTGTGAGATGTGTAAAACTTGTAGTCTAAAACTTCTCAGTGTTAAATTTACTTGTTATCCATAATATCCATACTAATATTTAAAGGTAACTCTGTCTGTCTGTATGGAATAAATAGATAGCATTTTGGGGAAGGACATAGGATACTTTTGGTCTTGAAAATAATCCAATAGGGGATTATATAGGATATATAGGATGAAAAATGGTATAGAAAACCCAGCATTTATTCAGTTAAAATGTCATTTGAAAATTCCTTAAGCTTTTGGTAAGAAATTAGGAATTACATCTTAGTGTTTTGTATAATCACTCCCCAAGGGGGTAAAAGAAGGGAAGGTTTAAGGTACCTATTGGGTATATAGTCATAGTCCGTATCTTAAGCTAATATTTAGTCTTTATTTAATTAAAATCATTCCACACTGGGTCAACAGTTATCACAAATTTGTTATCCATCTATCTGTTACCTTTCACTCCTTAATATGGCTGAACAGATTTTGGTGAAAGGCATAGGTACCGGATAGGCCATGATTGATACATATAGTAAGTTCCTGAGGGATTATATCCGACATCCAAAAGCTAGTCAACGTCAATCAGTTGGCAATGATTTTGTAACCTAACCTAAAAACCAGTCAGAAATCTAGAAAATCTATCTTACCTTGTGGGAAGTTTCGGTTTTAATCAAATGAGCTGTCTCATCAATCAGATTACTCAGATTGGCCCCAGGACACTCCAGACCAATGTCACAGAAAAGCCACAATATCTTCACTCTCACTACAGCTTCTTCTTCAGACTGGAAGTGTTCCGACAGCTTCTTTATGGCCTCTTCGACATCAGACTCTTGGAACTGAAGGCAATCTGAGATGCGCAGCAGTAGTTGCAGTGCCTCGTCACTAGACTTGCATTTTTCTAACAGGCCAACAAACGCAGCGGCCGAACTCCCTATAAGGGGCTTTTTAACGAGGTGCAACTTCTTCGTAGGAGGACCATCCTGAAAAGAAGTAAATAATTAAATTAAATTAGTCAGGTACTTAAGTAAGTTCAGGTAGTTACTATGCCGCAAGCAAAGGTTAGGTGCTTACTTGAAAGGATTTGTTGTATTCCGCCAATGCTCTCTTTTTTAGTACAGCTGCCATTTTATATTTTTAGATTCTTCTTAAGTTGTTTAGTTCGTAAATACAATAGGAAAACTGAAAAAACAGCTCATGTTTATATATATTTCAGTAAATTTGACAGATGCACAGAACAGATTACTGCACAGAGGATTACAGACAGATGCAATGCACAGACAGACAGACACAGACTAGCAGTCCTCTTCTCTGTGTATAGTACTGGCACAGACTGAGTATACGTAGTATCTCTAAGTAGTCTGTGGACTGAGTACTGGTGAACCATTGACTTATAGGATTTATTAGTCATTGTGGTGAACACAGAACAGAATATTAATACTCAAGACATGGTGAATAAGTCTATACCCTATGTATAAATGCACTCTTTACTTTTTAGTTTTAGCCCACTCTTTTATCTTGACAATTCAAAAGTGTCTCTAAATGGTCTATATTGGAAATAAATGCTTTGAGTTTGAGTTGAGTTTGAGTCCACACTTTAGTCCACGCTTTTCGTCCAGGACTTTTTGTTCTGAGACCAGACCTGCCGTGGATAATAGCAATTTAGCAATGCACAGACTAAAATTAAATAACGTAATGAAATTAAATTAACGTAATGGTAAAATATCGTCTAATAAGGGCTCATGCAGAATGGTGCGACACCGCGGGCGCGACCAGCGCGAAGCGAGCGTGCGAACCTTGTTTGTCGCGCCAGTCTGCACGAGCCTTAATGATAATAAAAATAAAAACTGCCACTTGCTCACTGCAGATGTCACTCATGTCGCTACTACCCAGCGCCAGCGTCTTAAAGGGGTGATAGACGTGCGAGCAAGTTCGTGTACTGATGGCTCGGCGAGCTTACTCGCCATGCGTGTGTCATGCTAAGTACGCAGACTTTAAAACCGTTGAGTAAATTCTTCAGCGATCCAACAATGAAATTTGGAGCAAGCTTCACGTGTGTCTCCGACGGCGAGTCGAGTAAGGTCGCGAACCGCGTACTTTAAGTATGCACGTCTATCACCTACTTTAGAATTTGACAGCTAGCTGTCATTATCTTTAAATTTTTGTAAACAAGGGACTTCTTTTATGCTTAATATGCCCTGCGTAGCTGTGTAAGTACAAAATACGGGGACCCATGTATTTGCCGAAGATGTTAAAAAAAGAAAACTGTGCAAGAAAACACTCCGAAAAAAAAACTACTGCGCAAATGCATAGTCAGACGGTTAGCACTCAAATTCACGTCGGGTAGTAGCGACCTCTGAAGTGAGCAAGTGGCAGTTTTATCCTTAGTATCACAAATCGAAGTTTATATTTGAAGCATGAAAATAAAAAACTTTGCAGAATGAGAACATGTCAATCCAACAATCATGTATATATCATGTCACTGTCACTTGTCAAGTTGCATATGGTCGGGATGTTCACATCTCTTCAGTGAAAAACATTTGTAAATAATAAATCTAAATTATGCAATAAAAATACGTTCAGTTAATAACACTAACATAATAGTGTTCTGATAAACAACAAATGTAGATGCCGTGTATTAAGAAATAAGGATGAAGCCATTAGCTCTTCATCTCACACGTAACAATTTATATAATTTATTTATTAATTGTAGTTCGTGAAAGGTAAGGTATTCAATCATTATGTAACAAAATTGCCTAAATTAGTCTCTTTAACTCGTATACTTGGAAGTAGGTGCACTGAACTTGTTTATGTATGATGCACTATTTGTACTCGCAATCTTTATCACCGAATTCATCTATTAGTACTGTTAATGGCTTTCTTGATATACGTTGTATTTGATGGATATAAATTACTGAAATAACAGCGTTGCTATTTTCAGATCATGGAAGACAAAAAATAATGTCATGTGAAGGCAAAGAGCAGGAAATGTCTGAACGGCATCTCCTGGAGCGCGCGTGTCTCGGGGATGGTAGTGTCACCGTGCCCGCCGTGCACGCGCGCCTTTCGCAGCATTGGAAGGAGTTCGCGTGCGGTGGAGGATCTGCATTCTGCAACATACTCATCAGTTATCCACTGAACAAACTCATATTTCGACAGGTAACTTTGATTTACCAAACCCAATGTTCATACCTCCTTATATTTATATAGACAAAATCTAAACAATCACATTATTAATCATAATAAGGAAAAACTTAGTGTTATATTGGCATTGCAAAACTTTTATCATGATGATCAATGTCACAATATAATGGTTTTGTTTGCTCCAGGTTATTAATAATATTTGAATAATTTTTGAATATTGACCTAATATCTCAAAATGCTTCTATCTTTTAAAAATATAGTTTAAGACATGACAGGTATTCATCAAAACCTCTGGGGGCATGTCTTATCATTAGATGATAAGGTTATCTTATCAAAATTTATGTATGCATGCTTAAAATTTTAGCAATTAAAGAACACTTTGAACTTCTTACATTATAATTTTGAAGTGTTTTCTTCAGAAAATAAATATAGAATATTCCATCAGGAGGGGAGCATTTCCTTGTATGTGTAAATTAAAGACACAAACATGGGTACACTAGTGTTTGTGATGTACATGTTTCAGATGATGCATGGAGTTGAAGCAACATTTGCTTTACACCAATTGCGGAAGGAAGGCCTGGGTTTCCTCTACCGTGGCATGCTGCCTCCACTGATGCAGAGATCACTGTCAATGTCCGTAATGTTCGGAGTGTATGATGAATGCCTTCAACCACTGTTAGAAAGACAAGTCAATCCCTACATAGCAAAAACATGTGCAGGAATGGTCGCCGGGACTGTTGAAGCAACACTCATGCCTTTTGAGAGGTTACAAACGTTGCTCATACATCCAAAGTACCACAACAAGTTAAAAAACACTGCAGACGCAGCCATACATGTTGCTAAGCACTACGGTATCAAAGAGTTCTACAGAGGATTAGTACCAATATTATTTAGGAATGGCCCATCAAATGCAATGTTTTTCATAATTCGTGATGAAATGCGGATAAGATTACCGGTGCAGGAGAAGGTACTCTATCAATACCTACAAAACTTCCTGGCTGGAGCTTCAATTGGTGCATTTCTCAGCACTCTATTTTATCCTTTGGGCGTTATTAAAATTGCAATGCAGTGTGAACTTGGTGGTCCTCACAAGTCAATAGTATGTGAATTTAAAAATATTTTACGCAAGCGAGGCTCAAAGTTCACCAACTTGTACCACGGCGCGTTACTGAACATCTCCCGTGCATTTCTAAGTTGGGGTATCATAAATGCTTCTTACGAAGTTTTAAGAAAAATGTTATATGCCTAGTCAAGTTGTTTATCTTGTACAGATATTTATTTACCTGTGTTGCAAATATTGTTGAATCAAATTGTTTTTTTTATTTTGTTTCGAAATATTAATATTTCTTACATCTTGGCAATCTGAACACAAACATGACAAACAGAAGAATCTGTTTTATGCTATTCAAATAACTCATGTTAGCATGACCCTTGTTTTGTTCCTACATGTAAACATGAAAGGAAAATAATAAAAGTGAACAGGAGTAAATACTATGAACTTATTGACTCCACTGACATGCAGTTTAAATACTTCACTACTTATCTATGGAAATGTTCTTCAGGGACCGAAAACCTTAATAAATTACGGAACAGGTATCAAACTTACTTCTACAACTAAGGTTACCGTTATCTGGGTAACCCAAGTAGAAGAAACATGTTACTTACCTCTTTTTTGGTTACTGGTTATATTCAATTTAAGGTAACCTTTAAAAATAGTAACCTTTAAAAATACTGTATTGATCATGCCGGTTTCGGTCCCTGGTTAAAATATTGTTGAATCAAATTGCTTTTTATTTGATTCGAAATATTAATATTTCTTGGCAATCAGAGCACAAAAATGACAAACAGAAGAATCTGTTTTCTGCTACATCATGTCAGCATGACCCTTGTTTTGTTCCTACATGTAAACATCAAAGGAAAATAATGAAAGTGAACACTGGAGCAAATGCTATGAACTTATTGACTCCACTGGCATGCAGTTTACTAAATACTTCACTACCTACTTATCTATGTAAATGTTCTAATAAGTTCAGTCCTCAATCAGTTAAACTGTATTCATATGAAATTCTAAAACAAAAATAGATATTGGAGTTGTACCTATAATAATTCTCCTCTATATTATAAGTTATTTATTAATGAGCTTATTTGGGAAAACTAAGGGTAAATCTGTTTAAAATGCCGTTATAGTTAATTTACTGTATATGTTATTTTTAAGTAGACAATATTTATTTATACATTTGGAAGCATTTACATGAATGTTAATATTACAATAATCTAATTAGATTTTGATCATGGTTATTTGTGATCGCTCGTGTATGATAATGTGTGGCTCTGCGACTAAATACCGGATGTTTGACAATAGTTCCGTTGATGCTTATTTGTAGCAGGGAGCGAAAACCTTTATAGATTACAGCAGGTACCTACAGGTATCGAAGAATTTTGGTTACTTCTACGACTAAGGTGACCGCTATCTGGGTAACCCAAGAAGACGAATGTTACTCCCTATTTAGGTTACCGTTTTAATATCGGTTACACACGCAGGCGATGCGGGCCCTTTGACTAATGCCGAAACACGTGTAAGATGAAAGTCATTTTTATTATTTCGGTAACTGGTATTTAATACTGGTTGTATTCAATTAAAAAATAGGTACCTCATGTATAAAATATAAATGTTGTAACCGAAAAAATACCGTATTGACATACCGGTTTCGGTCGCTTGTAGTGCAGTATAGCTTATTTATTACATTTTGCAGTATTTTACGCGTCTATAGCAAAACCCAAATACATAACAGTATATTGATCTGTGTTATATGATAGCTGAATTAATTAATGTAGGTTCCCACCTATCTGCGCAAGTTATTCTAAAAGAAATAAATGCAATGAAACAATGTGGTATTTGTTATTTTGAGAAGCGCACTCCTACGTAGGAATGCTGTGCTGGGAAGTCAATAATATTCTACTACTCGATAATAATAGTGTGTGTTGATGGATGTGACAAAAGGTATGTAGCTATACCTACATATGACCGTGTGAATAATAGCGCAGAAACAAGGCCATGGAGTCATCAACACTAGTAGTTAGGTATCCAGGTATAAGTATAGAGAGGAAAATAACTCAGAAATATACCAATATTCATAATAGTAAAAGATAATAATATTCAATTTGAATACCAACTTATCGAGTTAATTCTCACATTTTTGTATTAGAATAGCGTGCTTTAACGTAATTTAACCATATTATCAAATCATTTCTACCTTGACAATTATGGCCTTGTTCGAAATTATTCATCGAGTAAGACAGTTAACTCAAGTATTCTAAACAAAACTCGTTCGCCACGCAATTTTATTAAATGTGTGAATAATTATGACGTAGGTACGTACACAAACCAACTCCATCTCAAGTCTATAATGCAGGTAATCTTGACATACTAGAACTGTAGTTTCTGCCTACCCTCATGGGGTTAAAGGCGTTATGTACAGTCAGATACATTGCGGTTTTGGTACACACGGCTACACATCAAGCTATACATTTCCAGTTTATACTGATCTCGCATTGTATAGGATTTCCGTACATTGCGAGATCAGCTTATACTGGCAATGTATAGCTTGATGTGTAGCCGTGTGTACCATAGAAATGCGGCCCTTCTGAAAAACGTCTTTTGAAAATACTGATTTACTTAATAAATTAGAATAGATAGAATTATGAAATATTACAAGTTCAATTAAGAAGTCGTAAAGGCGCCGTTAGTATGTAGGTGAAGCACTGGTGTATATACCTACCTAGCATCGCATGGGTATGTATGTAGCAATAAAATGCTCGTCTAATCCAATTGCGATAAGCCAGGCTACCGAACAGCTAATAAAACTGAGGCCGGACACGTGGAATCCAATCACAATCAGTAGTGCAATGCTAACAATAAACAATACAGGGTCAAAATTAGCTAGCGAAACTACGCAAACGTGGTGGGTTGGCATATCGTGGTATATCAAAACACGAAAAAAAATTTGGGTTGGCCAGCGACCTCTTGTGCTTTTGTTACTTGAACAATGAGTTGAAAAATTCATTTTTTATCTTTTTTAGATACTTATTGACATTCATACTCATAATGGTGCCGATTCTCTTGTACAACGAACTAAATTATCACTAAAATTCCTTACAATCTCTAAAAAAAATTATTTTGACACAACTAAACAAACTTACAGATTGTATTTGTGCGCATGAAGCGACAAACCAGATCCTGATAAAATTTTGTAAAATTATACGTAGGTATAAACATGTTAAAACTTCTTTTTTTATTAATAAAGTAAGTAAATACATCGTTTACTTGGGATTACGTTATAATTAAGACCTAAATAATTTTCGTTTGCGGCCCTCGACACCATGACTGAAACGTGTTTGTGGCCCCTATAAAAAAAAGGTTGAGTATGACTGGTTTAGCCCATCACGAAGGTAATCGTGAATGGATTGTATTTACAAAACTAGAATTACACACTTAATTAATTAACTATCTTTTATGTAACGCAAATAATTATGTGGTTTGGTTTCTGAGCGGGAATCGAACCCGCGACACATTGGAAAAAGTAAATAAACAAATCCAAAAAACAAACTGCCTAGCGTTTTCCAACTATGTTGGGGTCGGCTTCCAGTCTGACCGGATGCCGCTGCAGCTGTATTTGATAATAAACCAGATCCAGCACTCCACGTCCACTGCGAAAACGGGATGGTGCTATCGGTCTTGTATAGCTCCATCTCTCTCTCTCACACTGGAAAAATGGTGGCATTATTACTTCATAATACGGCACCAGACATATTGGGAACTCTGAGCTTCCGAAATATTTTAAAGAATTATTTGAATAAAACGTTTATTAATAGTAGGTACGTACACGTTACCTATAAATACTTAGTTTAGAGTTAATTCGTTACACTTATATACTCATTACTCAATATCTTTATTGCGTTCCAAAATGTACATATGTATGTTTACATGAGCTGGTGGTTTGTAATGAAGACACAATTTTGGACCCTGTCGGGCACAGCATAGAATAATTAAACAATGATTTGTAGCAGCTAACTACTAGCACTGCCTGAGTGAGTTGGAGTTACTACAATACAATTGAGGCCATGAGAACCATAGTCGCCTACTAATTTGTTTACAATATTGAGTCTTGATTTTTTCCAGTTAAAGTTGAGTCTATGATTGCTTCCAGATAAGTTAATTAAAATATAAAAGTAATAAAAGTATGTATTCTGAAGAGTGTTAGTTGATTAAAAAAATACTTTTTTTTGTTTTCTATGGTTTTCAAAAGGCTTGTCCATTCAATTAGGCTTATTAGGCCATAATGGTTCTCATGGCCTCAATTTACAATACAATCATACATAATAACTTATAAAAATACGTCATCAGCAGGATTTTGGTCACCAAAAGGATTATATTTTTCTAGGTTTAGTTTCAACGCTTGAATTGTGAGGTCCCACAGCTTGGCAGCTTGGGCACCATCTTGACATTGTTTGGATGGCTGGGTCACCGCACACTCACTGAAACAGACAGAAATAAGTTAGTTGGTAATGAGTACATAAGAGACAAAACCGAGACAAAATTGCAAAATGAACCTTTTGTACCTGTAATAAAGGCCGCTCTCCTCAGCACATGCTTCATCAACCACGCAGTAGATGGAAGTTTGCGCGCCACACTGTGGCGACTTGAGGAAGCACCCCAGTACGTTGTTGAACATAAACGACGTGCCATAGACAACGGTCTCGTCGAAGTGACGGCTGATCTCCGTGCGGATGACGCCCGGGTGCAGGCTGTATGTCGTTACGTTTGTTATGTTGTGTTCCTGTAATAAAAGAGGAAAATAGTTCGGCTGTAAATAACCCGATGAGGTCTAGCTGGCTTTCGTAACCCCTATGTATATTTTTTAATTCTCATTAGGTACAGCCTGGGACCTGAAAAATCTTAAGGTTGATAATTATGATCTCAAATAGTCCGCACAAAAAACGTTAGAATATTTGAATTTCGCGGGCTACCTCAATAATTTGAAAGGGGTAGTGTTGTTTCAGTTTCAAACAACACTTCAATAACATACCGTCTTACTTTATAGATTCTGTGTAATCATATACCTTCAGTTTATCAGCAAGAGCTCTGGCGAAAAGTATATTGGCAGCCTTAGTCCTGCAATACGCTTCGAAGGCGTTGTATGGTTTCTGCTCAAAATTCAGGTCATCCAAGTCTAGTTCATGTTCTGAAAACATTTCCATTATAAAGATAGGTATATAAACATAACATATATAGGTATATAACCCTAACATATAGGTATATAACCTATAACAGTACAAAGATCCTTTGACCCGTGGGCAAAATTGGAACTAATGCAGCCATCTTGTTTTTATACAATTTCTGTGACAATTTCACATAATTTTACCAACAACGCCCCCCTGTCTATTTCATTCAGGCGCCAAAAGATCCTTGTACTATATAGGAAAAACCTATATATTAGTTATTATGTGCTTATAGGCAAAGAGTCAAAGGTTTGAAAAAAGTGCAAATACAAATAGTGGCGCCGCTATCGCTAACAGTAGGTACCTACTTTCAAACTTACTGGCATGAACGTATGATGAAACGAACACAATTCTCGAAGGGGCACTTTGAATGAGTAGCGGCAGCAGCAGAAGCGTGAGCAGCGCATGTCCGAGGTGGTTGGAGGCGAGGTGCGTCTCGAAGCCATCCTGCGAGCGGCCCGCGGGACACATCATGACGCCGGCATTGCACACCACGCCGCGTAGGGGCAACGCGCATGACGTCACGCGCGCACAGAACGCGCGCACGCTCTCCAGGCTGCACAGGTCGAGCTCCTCCAACACTAACTCCCCCGTGCCCTGCTCAGTCTTTGTACGTTTTTCTATATCCTCTTTAGCTGCTTTAGCTCTGTCCATGTTTCGGCAGGCCATAATAACGTGCCCTCCTGAACAGTTGGATTTTTAAAACAGTAAGAAAAAGTAAATAGTTATCATCGTTGCAATTTGCCTTTGCGGTCAAAATACAGCCTCCACTGCCTACACCACACTATACGGGGTCGCGGGGATTCCTAACGCAGTATAATATTTTTTTAATTAAACGGAACGCCCTCATCCCTTTCGACATAACCCAGAAATATTATTTTACCAAAGTTCTAGTTAATTTATCTAAATACTACATAACGCAAGGAAAACCCCTCTCTTTAAAAACAATATCTATAGGTAAGTGAAGATCTCCTTACCTCTCTTGTACAGATCCAAAGCAGTTTCTTTGCCTATGCCGGTGTTACTGCCCGTCACGATGACTGTGCATCCCTCCAGGCGCTGCTGACTCTTGCACCAGCCGCTTAGGTAATCCATCATACAATATTATAAAATTGTATCTATAACAATGTGAAACACAAATTCATTAATACACACGACAAATTTAAGATTTATTGTGAAAATACGGATTTGTATTATAAACAAACACAATTCACTGCGCAGGCCATGCCCTACTGGATTGAAGCGCACATTACACGGTAATTATTAAAAGGTACGTACGAAATTATTAATCGTAGGGCTAGCGAACCGCGGCTTTAAAAGATAAATTAAAATACTGAGATAAAACCATTCGATAGGTACGCAGAATCCACAGCTTTGCAGATCTGCGTGTTTAATAGAATAGTTAGTACTTATTAGCTTCGGTACCTATCCTATCTACATAAAGGATTGCGAAATTGTTCCCCTCCAAATTGTTTGATCAAACGGCGAGGTCGCAGTGCGGCGAACTGTCGGTAAACTGGTAGGTGTGTCGTGTCGCGGGCTGATGGACATGTCGGCAACAGTGTAGGTACGTAGGTACTAGGTAGTTCAATGTCACATGGTAGCGCTTGCGAGCAACAAAGTACTTCTACACTAAGCCTATAACTTAATTAATAACAACAACAACGTATTTAAATAAATAAGTAGGTATTTACTTACATAAAATATTGCAGCGAGTAGTTACTTACGAAACGGAGACACTATAATAGCCAGAGTACTCAAAATATTATGCGATTGAGGAAACGGATTCAAGGATAACAAGTGATATAAAGATAGGGCCTTGCACTATCAGAGATCTGACTGCACTTCGGACATAAGAGAACATCAATTATTCCTGAAATTAAACTTTCACCATAGTTAAGCCGGGCGACGCCAGACATAGTCACATATTTGATCAAACATATTCGATAGACTTTGCACACACATATGAACACGTGTTTGCAAAGACCGGCCAGTCATAATCAAATATTTGATCGAACACTTTGATAGACTTTGCTCACACATTTGACCACAGGCTAGGGGTGAGGCGTATATATATCGTAAGACGTACTATAATATATATCTGTTATTTTTATCAATATATATATAGATAAAAATAACAGATATTAAAATAACAAATATAGATTTGTTCCTAACAATATAAAATACCCGTTACTTAAAATAACAGACTCTCAAGACTGTTACCGCGACTGTTACTGTTAATACATTATAACAATCCCCACCCAAACTGTTACCACGGCTATTACTTACATACACACTGACACAAAGGAAGGATATAGCAAGGTTATCAAATGCTCTCTCTTCATCATTACAGATTGGAAGATATTCAATTGGGATTTAAATACGTATTTATAGTCCGTACAAAAATAATAGGCTGTTATTTAATAACAGATATTTGGAACTGTTATTTTTTTGTAACAGTAACAGTGATAACAGATATCGTGTTTAACCTGTTACAACCCTTCTTTACCACTGGCGACATGCTTTCAGTGTTGCCAACTGCTACCTTCAGTTAGTAGCTAGACAGTCTGCTAAAATGTAGCTAGATTATCAGATTGTACACACGGCTACACATCAAGCTATACATTTCCAGTTTATACTGATCTCGCATTGTATAGAATTTTCTTACATGCGAGGTCAGCTTATGCTGGAAATGTATAGTTTGATGTGTAGCCATGTGTACCCAATAAAGTAGCTAAATGCTACTTCTACTTCATTTTTGAATCCCAGATAATAATTTTAAATTTCAAATGTTTGTCTTTTGTTTTTTTAATATGATGTTTGACATTTCCACCTGTCAAATTAGTCTATCTACTTCTTTTCATAGGTAATTCCACTGTACGCGAGCATGAATTAAATTGATAACACAACACAATAAAAATGTTGTTAAAGTTTACCAGTGGAGCCAACATTACGGCAAAGGAACTATTTGATGAAACTACAGATAATATTATTTACATTTCATACTTTCAGACGCACTCACTTAATAAAAAATATCGAAAGTATTTACGTCATGTGTAAAGTAGCTAGAAAAAGTAGCTAAAAAATCTAGTAATTGCCTGTCACTGAAAAATAGCTAGATCTAGCTACAAAGTAGCTAAGATGGCAACACTGCATGCTTTGCAGCACACAGTGTTGCCAATTTATCATTTTATATGCTAAATTTGGCAGAATTTATTCCTGTTTAGCACACTTTTTCGTCGTTTACCTAAGTCACAGATACTGGTGCCGATTCTCTTGTACACCGAACTAAACTATCTCTAAAATTCCTTACTTATGGCTATGAGAATGTTGGAGCTATTCTGCCAAATAAATTCTCTAAATTTAAGACTTATTTTGACACAACTAAAATTGAATTTGACAACCGCGCCTCCATTTGGTAGGCGCGCAGGGATAGCCTTGACGTGTTTTTTTATGGATTTTTTCAGTTTTTGTATGGAAAATAAGAAACAAAAAAAAGTTACCATCATGTTGGGAATTAGGGGTTTAAGGGTTTTATAAAGGAAAAAAAAGATACAGTAATGTTTTGCAGCTGAAGTCGACTGAGTGTGTTGGTTTAAATATTAGTTCGTGACATCTAATTTTATTCCACACATTTTTAATCGCGATAGTATCGATTTTATCGCGACATAGTCCGATTTAGTTAGAGGATTTTAGACAAAGAACAAAGCTTAGGTTACAACGTCAAATTCGGAATAGCATTTTCACTATGTTAAAACTCAGTGCCATCTTAGGGCTGTCAAACTAAAATATAGTTTAGGTGGATGCGCTAGGGTAGCCCGCGAAATTCAAATTTTCTTACGTTTTTAGCAATTTGCCGGTCAGTATCAGGTTGTATGTTGATCTAAACATTATTATCGGTCGTAACAAATATGGATTTACAGAATTATTAACATTAGAATCAGCAATACGACTCTCTAAGTTCATGTAAGTACATTGAATGACAATTTCATGAAATTTTCATTTCAAGCACTTGCGATTGAACAAAGCGACCGTTCCGTTCAGTTATTTACGAGATACTGGCCTTGCAGGCAGTGTTGTCACCTTGCCGAAAACTTGTTCACTAGTTTTGGTCTAAAATTTCACCAGATTTAGCGATATTTTTAACTAAAAAAATCCCCAGAATTCACTAAATAATTTAAAATTGAATCACAACGTAAGTCTAAAAATAATATTTTCATTGTGAATACAATGAATAAAAATAAACATGACAAAACTAAAAATCAACTTCAAATACTTTTGTTGGTAATTCTTCTTTATCTTGATCGATGATTATTGCCGATGTAGACAGCTCAGATGGATCATCAGTTTTGTCAGATTTTTTTTATTTGAAAGGGTACTTAGAATTGCTTCCAATAGCAGTAATTACCTACATCAGCCGGTAGCTCGTAACTGTAAACTGTAACAGTTCTTCTTCATTATTTTTAACTGATTTCTTATAAAAAGCATGCTACATATAGTGTTTACAGTTCCGAAACAGGTAATTTTTACTCGGTAAAGTGTATCCTGTATCCAAAAGACAACATTCGATAAATATCACTAAAAGTCATCAAATAATTTTTCAGTGATTTTTTTCAGAATATCACTGTCTAACTCCTAAAATTCACTAAATCTAGTGACAAAATCACTAAAGTGGCAACACTGCTTGCAGGCTACGCTACGCACACATTTGAAATTCGAACGCGCTACGCACACATTCGTACTTTAAAAAAGACATGTGATAAAATATTCCTGCTATGTCTGGCGCCGGCATTTATGTGTGCTCAAACAAATGACATCGAATGGCAAAGTTGAAATATGTCATCAAACTTTGATGAAATACCCAAACACCCCTGTCACACATGTGATCAAATATTTCTGCTATGTCTGGCGCCGGCATAATAAAAGAAGTAATCATTCCCGTTTGAGCACCTATTTTTTAAGCACGCTAACGCTACTATATGCATTGAGTGCTTCGCACGGTTTTTACGACTTGACTAAACTAACCATCGAGATATCTTAGTTATTATACAGGGTTATTGGTAAAACACCAACAACCTCTTAAAGAGTCATTGTACTCATCATTATGAACAACTTATACAATTGGAACCAATATGATATCTCGAAAAAAAAAAACAGCTGTTCCGTACATTTTGACGGGTTATGCGAACATAAATGTACGGAACAGCTGTTTTTTTTTCGCGATTTCATATTTGTTCCCATAGTAAAAGTTGTTCATAATGCAATGACTATACCTCGTAAATAGTCATTGTACACACGGCTACACATCAAGCTATACATTTCCAGTTTATGCTGATCTCGCATTGTATAGGATTTCCGTACAGTGCGAGGTCAGCTTATACTGGAAACGTATAGCTTGATGTGTAGCCGTGTGTACATAATGCTATGTACAATGACTCCTTAAGAGGCTGTACGTATTTGTTTATGTCGCAGGGTGATTTGATAATTCGTATTTTCGCGAAAACCCTAGGGCAATTGCGAATACCCGGATAATTAGTAAATGGTGAGAAAATTCATTCCTTCGTAAATTAAACAATACCCAGGATCTTTATTAGTCTGATAGGTACATAAGCCATCCATAACTGTGAATACCTACTGTGATACATTTAATTCGAATAAGTTTAATTAGGACTGACCGGTCAACTTGGATGACTTTAATTAACTACACAGATAATCATGATTTGACTGGAGACGGCTGTATCTACTACCTGGGTAATCTGAATTTCGAGGTGACAGACTACTGTTATCTGATTTAGGTATCATATTACTAAAACACATCATCTTTCGTATCGATTCATTCATTCGGGTCATTATTATTATTGTAATAAGCGCCTACTTTTCATTGATCTGTAGGCGACTCTGATTAGCACGATGACGAGATCGTTGGATCGATGATGTGTTCATACAAATGTAGGCGTCCGTGTTAGATAATCATAAATCTTTATTTAAGTATTTGAACATCATAATACAGGCACTGGTTAATAAAATGCACAATCTTACATAGAGAAAGGTGTCTGAGGTAGGAGGGTTCAGAATTACTTACAGCTCACCCGGCTCAAAGATAGGACTTGTGCATTTACAAAATAGTAAATAGTTAATGGTGCCGATTCTCTTGTACAACGAACTAAACTAACTAAACTATCACTAAAATTCCTATGAGAATCTTAGAGCTATTCTGCCAAAAAAAATCTCTAAATTTAAAAATTATTTTGACACAACTAAAATCGAATTTGACAATCGCAACTTCACTTGGTACCTACTTGTTTGCCTACCACGTGATTTTTTTGACCCGGAGAGGCGCGCAATTTGGCCGTCTCGACGTATTTTTATATGGAATTTTTTACTTTTAGGAAGAAAACAAAAAAATTAAATCACCAACATGTAGAGTATTACGGGTTTGTGAATTACAAAGGGGGTCAAAATTTTCATTATTTTTGCGATAGGACACACCGTTTTCGAGATATAAGCAAAAAAAAAAAAAAAAATACAGTACTGTTTTGCAACTGAATTCGAGGTGTTGGTTTGAATTTTAGTTCATGACATCTAATTTTATTCCACACATTTTTAATCGTGATTAAAAATAGGCAGAGTTAGTTAGAGGATTTTAGATATAGAACAAAAATTTTGGTTAAAACGTCAAATTCAGAATAGCATTTTCAGTTTCACTAAATTAAAACTCAGTGCCATCTTAGTGCTGTCAAACTAAATTATAGTTAAGTTGTGTCACTTTAGTCTATTTTTAGAATAGGAAATCGTCGTTTGACAGGAATAAACTAAATTTTAGTGATTTTTAGTTTAGTTTAGAGAATTTGTGACATCGAATTTTGAGAATCGGCACCATTCTCTTGTGACAAATGCCTCTAAACTAGACTAAAAATCACCAAAATTTAGTTTATTCCCATTCTGAACTGCGACTAAAGTGACACAACTCAATGTACCCCTCCACGGAACAACCCCGGCAACCCTGATCGATCAACCCGTGCGGCTGTTATTATTATTACCTACCTAGCCACGAGCTCCTCAGAACGAAAGTCAATACTGGTGCCGATTTTCTTGTACACTCGAACTAAACTAACTAAACTACCACTAAAATTCCTTACTTTTGGCTATGAGAATCATAACGCAGAACGCTATTCTGACAAAAAATACTCTAAAAGAAAATGACCTGGATTATATAGGGCACCCTGTACCAAGCGAAAAGTCCGCCTGTCACAACCAAACCTAGTGTATTTGGAGGAGAATTCAATGCTCTTCTTATATTGTTAACTATTTTTTACATGGATTTCCGCAATTCGTATTTATTAACCACTAGCTGCGCCCCGCGGTTTCACCCGCGTAAGTCTCGATCCCGTGGGAATATCGGGATAAAAAGTATCCTATGTGTAAATCCAGGTTATAAACTATCTGTTTGCCAAATTTCATCCAAATCCATTCAGCCGTTTTTGCGTGATTGAGTAACAAACATCCAAACACACAAACTTTCGCATTTATAATATTATTATATATTATATTATATATATTATTATATATTATATAGTAGGATAGTAGGATTTACCTACTTCATATTTTGAGGTTAAGTTCGAGAAAGTGACAGACTCGAAATGGTGAAGTTACAAATGAGGCGGTCCCTAATATCGGTTACTTTTTACAAGCTTTATATTAGCTTGCTCTGTTCGTATGTTTCCGGTTACTCCTTTTGTCATCAATTTTTCAAGCACTTCCTGGCATCTGAGCTGAAATTTGGCATACTCATACAACTACCGAGACATTTTGAAAAAATGTTACCATGGAGCTGGTCTGATGATGGAGCCGGAAATTGGGCATAGG
Organism: Lithophane semibrunnea; assembly: GCA_947363905.1. Classification (NCBI taxonomy): domain Eukaryota; kingdom Metazoa; phylum Arthropoda; class Insecta; order Lepidoptera; family Noctuidae; genus Lithophane; species Lithophane semibrunnea. Next base: position 13,228,695 of record OX376188.1, read on the forward strand.
AACTCTTCAATCAAACAAGATAGCACCATCGTGTTTGGACTCATTGGTTTCGTATTAAAAAGTACTTTCACACTGGGTGGTGTTCAAGGTCTGATGATGGAGCCGGAAGGTGGCCATATGTGTTTCTAGTTACTCCAATTGTCATCCGTTTTTCAAGCACTTCCTGTCATCTGATTGGGCTGTAACTTGGCATACTTATACAACTAGCGAGACAATAAAAAAAAATGATACTACGGGTCTGATGATGGAGCCGGAAGTCGGCCATAGGAACTCCTCAATCAAACAAGATAGCACCATCGTGTTTGGACTCATTGGTCATGTATTAACCAGTGCTTTGACACTAGGTAGTATTCAGTGTCTGATGATGAAGCCGGAAGGTGGCCATGGGAACTCCTCAATCAAACAAGATAGCACCATCGTGTTTGGACTCGTTGGTTATGTATTGACAAGTGCTTTGACACTAGGTGGTGTTCAGGGCCTGATGATGGAGCCGGAAGGTGGCCATGGGAAAACCTCAATCAAACAAGATAGCACCAACGTTTTTGGACTCATTGGTCATGTATTAACAAGTGCTTTGACACTAGGTGGTGTTCAGGGCCTGATGATGGAGCCGGAAGGTAGCCATGGGAAAACCTCAATCAAACAAGATAGCACCAACGTTTTTGGACTCATTGGTTATGTATTGACAAGTGCTTTGACACTAGGTGGTGTTCAGGGCCTGATGATGGAGCCGGAAGGTGGCCATGGGAAAACCTCAATCAAACAAGATAGCACCAACGTTTTTGGACTCATTGGTCATGTATTAACAAGTGCTTTGACACTAGGTGGAGTTCAGGGCCTGATGATGGAGCCGGAAGGTGGCCATGGGAACTCCTCAATCAAACAAGATAGCACCAACGTTTTTGGACTCATTGGTCATGTATTAACAAGTGCTTTGACACTAGGTGGTGTTCAGGGCCTGATGATGGAGCCGGAAGGTGGCCATGGGAACTCCTCAATCAAAAAAGATAGCACCAACGTTTTTGGACTCATTGGTCATGTATTAACAAGTGCTTTGACACTAGGTGGTGTTCAGGGCCTGATGATGGAGCCGGAAGGTGGCCATGGGAAAACCTAATTCGTTGGATTTGTGGGGGTGGTGTTGGGTTTGTGGTGATAGAACAGATATTTAAATAAATCGTAATGCTAAAAAGTAGAAAATAAAATATAAGTAAAAAACTTTGTTTAAAAAAAGTTTTTTACTTATATTTTATTTTCTTTAGCTTTTAATTAACTAAAATAAACTAAATAAAACCGTCGTAAACATGTAATATTTTCTTAAAAGCTTGAGGCGTAAATGTCGGCTTCTTACACTAAACCTGAAGATAAGCCTCAAGGTTTTAAGAAAATATTAAAGTTCTATGTTTACGACAGTTTAGTTCTTTTTAGTTAATTAAAAGATTGTTTAAAAAAAAAATTACATATATTTTATTATTCTTGATTTGGCGCTTGTTTCCTGATGGGTGATTATACAATACATCAGTAATAGTCAATAATAATTCTTGGTTCAGTTTTCATGTCTTCTATGTCCTATTCAGAGTAGGGAAAGTCGCGGCGGCGGCGCGGCGGCTTCGAACGGTTCGCGTAAGTATTACATTTTTAACTCGTGATAACTTCGAAATTAAATGTCCGATTCGAATGAATTAAAAAGTATTTTATTGCTACATAAATACCCTTGATGTTAAAACTATTTTTTTTGAATAAGAATTAAAATAATGTTGATAAAACTCCTTCGCAAATAATGCATTAATTTCTAACTGATTACCATAAAAAAGGTCTCAAAAAGGAATATTTTTTCCCGTTTTTGCAACATATTTCATATGCTCCGCTCCTATTGGTCGTAGCGTGATGTGGCCTTCCTCGATAAATGGACTATCCAACACAAAAATAATTTTTCAATTCCAACCAGTAGTTCCATTAGCGCTTTCAAACAAACAAACAAACAAACTCTTCAGCTTTATCTATACTTCTATACTAATATTATTGGCTGGAATTGAAAAATTCTTTTTGTGTAAGATAGCCCATTGATCGAGGAAGGCTATAGGCTATATAACACCACGCTACGACCAATAAGAGCGGAGCATAAATGAAATATGTTGCAAAAACGGGAAAAAATATTCCTTTTTGAGAGCTTCCGTTGCGTGCGCTGCGTAAACGGTTTATGTTAAGTAAATATCATGTATTATGAAATTGTTCCTCTTCAAAAGTTCTAAAAAAAAGTCTGCAACAGCATATGTCTATCTTTTAAGATTGACTCACTATAACCTTTTTTATGGTAATCAAATTTGTTCGAAATTAATGCATTATTTGCGAAGAAGTTTTATCAAAATAATATTAATTCTTATTCAAATAAATAGGTTTAACATGAAGGGTATTTATTTAGCAGTAAAATACTTTTTAATTCATTCGAATCGGACGTTTAATTTCGAAGTTATCACGAGTATGAAAATGCAATACGCGAACCGTTCGACGCCGGGCGCCGCACGGTGGATCGAAAATCGGCTGTAGAAGACATAGGATCTCGATTTCTTAAATGTTATTTTTTTTGCTGGAAATGACTTCTACTGATCATTACTGTTCTATAAAATGTCATATGAAGTAATTGTGTGCAGAAATGGAAGAGTTATAATTTTTATAAGAAAAAAATGTATGGAGCTGACATGAAAAATGAGGATATGTCTGGAATCACAAGGTTGGCCATTATATCCTTGCACACTGTTATAGTAATATTTATTTGTGAATTTTTGACATATTAAGTATATGATACATTTTAATGCTTAAATATGGCTATACCAAGTAAGTGTAATTTACAAAAAAAATTATGCTTAGACCAAAACATTCTAAGAAATTACAAAGTCGTATTACCTACTTATTTGAAATGACATGGTAATTATGAATTACATAATATGTAATCTTGTCTAATGCCTCAAGTCCACATTAGCTAATGATTAATAAAACTTAATACCTATATACCTGTTAAAAGGATACGTACCATAATGAGGGTAATTAGATAAACGTGATCATTAGTCAATAACAATAAATGGTAAACTATTGTATGATTAAAAATAAAAGCAAATTATTAAAAAAAAATATTAACTTAACCTAACCTAACATAAACAATAAAAGTTAACTTATTTTATACTTCGTCATCATCAGAATCCACTTCAGAATCAGGCTCTACAATAGATATAACTTCTAAGAACTCTGTCGGAGCTTCCTGATCCTGAAGTTTCAGTAGTTCTACTGTTTCCTTAAAGTATGTCTGCCTCTTGTGGGCATTTAATTTTGGTCTAGTGTAAATTAGTGTAAATTAGAGGATCAGAAGAGACGATAAGCATATTGAGGATATCCTCGTTTGATGCTTGTCTACTCTTTTTCCTCGAATGGTGTTCTCTGAACCTCCTAAAGTCTTTGTTTCGGGCCTTTGAAGCTTCTTCAGAAAGACTTCCAATTGGTACAATAGCATTTTCTGCAATTATGTCCCCTCCGTGAATCAACAATTTGTGGACGGTTGATGACATGTAGTACCAATTGTACAGTTCCACGTATTTTTCAGCGGTTGTTCTAGCGTATTCTTTAAATTTCGGCACGTCTACAATCTCTCTAGATGTGATAGCTTGCAGAATCACAACAAATCTGCGTATTAGGTCTTCATGTAATCCAGTGATCGCTGCAGTTTTATCAGGAAATTCAAAAAACCGCCTTGCTGTGTTCCCGTCGTTAGTTGTGCCTGATCCTTGCTTAACGATGTCAATCAAAAGGTTGAGATCATCTTTGAATCGATCTTGAATGAGTTTTTTTCGTGAATGCTCTTGATGACCTTCTCCTCTTGCAGACCACTTTTGAAGTCGCTACTCTAGAGCAGAGAGGAGAGGATGGGCACACGGGTAGATCATGACCTGGAATAGGACATAAGATAAGTTTTATCCCTATATTCCCACGGGATCGAGACCTACGCGGGTGAAACCGCGGAGCACAGCTAGTAATAATAGGTCTTTACCTATGAAATTGCCGTTCTGCAGTACTGGCCATTTCAAATCAAAATAATTTTTGTTTGGCTAAGAATTGTAATTTCAAATTAATTTGTTTTTAAAATAAAATTAATTTGAAATTACAATTCTTAGCCAAACAAAAATTATTTAGGGAGTAGGGAACGTCGCGGCGCACGGTGGATCGAAAATCGGCTGTAGAAGACATAGAGATGGTCGTGAGGATATTGCATCTGTTATTGAACATATGCTCCAAAATCCAGAAGCAGCAGCAAAAATCAAGGAAATGTTGAACAAACCAGCTCCTTCAACAATATTTTCACCAGAAAAAGCACTGGGTTTGCTACTTTCATTAAAACTATCGAAATGGCAATATATCACATTAAGAGAAACGACTATTCGAGAAGGTTCAAAGGAGATATATCCGTCTTACTATAAAGTGCAAAAAGCTAAGCTACAGTGCTACCCTCCGAAGACATTTGTGACTGTAACGGATTCATCTGCTAAGATTGCACTACAAGCGTTACTAGATTTAACAGTGAACAGAATTTTTGAAACTATTCGTAGTCCTGATGCGATACAAGATAAACAATTGATATTAATATCAAAGTGGGGATTTGACGGTGCATCTAACCAAAGTAGATATAAGCAAAACAGAGAGTGGTCAAGATGATTCATAAATATTATGACCTCTTTGGTTCCATTAAAGTTGACAGCTGACGGTGATACCGTATGGGTGAATCCAAAACCCTGCTCACCTAGGTATTGCCGTCCAGTCCAGTTTAGTTTTGTGAAAGAAACCAAAGACGTTGCCATAAATGAAAAAACTGCAATGGATAACGAAATTGAAGCTCTCGTTCCCTCAAAATGTCAAGGACATGAAATTAGTCACAAATTAATGATGACGATGATTGACGGCAAAATTTGTACATATCTGTCTGGAGCTAAGTCAAATGCGGCCTGCTGTGTTTGGCTAAGCCTACAGAAATGAATAAGTTAGATGTCATTGCGTCAAAAACCATTTCTTCTGGTGTGTATGCGTTCGGATTATCATCACTTCATGCCCGCATTAATGTGATGGAATGTCTTCTACACATAGCGTATCGTCTCGACTTCAAAAGTGGTCTGCAAGAGGAGAAGGTCATCAAGAGTTATTGCATTCACGAAAAAAACTCATTCAAGATCGATTCAAAGATGATCTCAACCTTTTGATTGACATCGTTAAGCAAGGATCAGGCACAACTAACGACGGGAACACAGCAAGGCGGTTTTTTGAACTTCCTGATAAAACTGCAGCGATCACTGGATTACATGAAGACCTAATACGCAGATTTGTTGTGATTCTGCAAGCTATCACATCTGGAGAGATTGTAGACGTGGCGAAATTTAAAGAATACGCTAGCTAGAACAACCGCTGAAAAATACGTGGAACTGTACGATTGGTAGGTACTACATGTCATCATTTAAAACATGACATTTAAAACTGAATAATATGCTTTGAATGCAAGTGTTACAGATTTTTTTATGAAATAAAACTTTTTTTTAGTTTTAAATACTGATTTATTGATTTTCTTGATTTTCAATGTCTTCTCTTAATAAAATACTGTCGAGAAACTGAGCAGGTGGAGATATATAATTTTGATGCCGGCCCATCCAAGATACCAGACAATAATGTAATACACTCTATAACTATAGTGGTGTGAGTCCTCTGATCAAAGCTGTCTCATGTGATGACGAAATGCCTGGTATCTTCACTAACTTCTAGGTACAGTAAAAGTACCGTTCGGCTGAATATGTTGCCCATAATAAGAGCGAGCCTGTTCAATCTAAAACGCGTTCTCAGAAATAATTTAATATCAATTAAAATATTAACTCTCTAATGATTTTTTTTAACTCTCTATCTCTCTCTAGCGATTCTCAAATTATAAAAATAAAAAAATTACATCTACGTCTATTTTTGCGGGAATGGGGGCCAATTTCACAAAAGTAATTAAAATCGTTGATAAATAAAACTAATTACTCTCTAACGATTTTTCTTTTCTCTCTAACTCTCTCTAACCATTAGCATTAACAAAAGTTGAGAATAATTATATCGGGGGCAAAATTCACAGAGGTGGGCTAGTGTCACGCTCTCAGAAATTATTTAATATCAAATAAAATATTAACTCTCTAACGATTTTGTGTAACTCTCAATCTCTCTCTAACGATTCGCAAACGATTAAAAAAATAAAATTACGTCTAAGTCCATTTTTGCGGGAAGGGGGGCCAACTTCACACGAAAAATTAAAATTGTTTTTACATAAAAACTAATTACTCTCTAACGATTTTTCTTTTCTCTCTAACCCTCTCTTACGATTCTCTAACGATTAGCATTAACAAAAGTTCATAATAATGAAATCTTTCGGCTAAATTCACGGAGGTTATAGATAAATGGGTTAAAATCTTCACAACACTAGGTACTGTTGCCATAGCAACGAACCCAAAGACATGACATTGTAATAACGTCGTGTCAGTATATAAATCAACGATTATTTCGTGTTTTTGAGTGCATTTTTTCAATATAAAGTTAAACTTGGTGCTTTCGAATGATACTTGTTGTTATAGTGTATGAATAACATAGTAATTAAATAGGATTATTAATTTGATTTTTCGTTCTTTTACGTAGACGTTCATACAAAATTCGCGGCATGTATGATGAGAAACGTCAAAACGGGCTTCTTAGATTGTCGCAAGTTGAAACTTTAGTGATTTTTAGTTTAGTTTAGAGACTTTTGTGACAAGAGAATCGGCACTAATAGTTATATTATAGGAATAATACAAATCTGAAATTGCAGTTAAGTATAGGCAGAACCTACAAAATTAAAAGATACTTTATTTTTTTATTTTTTTTTATTACTTATTTTAAATTGACATTGTTGTCCTGGTATACAACCAACTGATGAGGAAGTGGCCTGAACACCATAAATATAATAATTATACAAAATCTAATTAACGAACTAGCGGAACTCCACAGACGAATTGGGTACTTGTCCATATTTTTTAGGGTTCAGTACCCAAAGGGTAAAACGGGTCCCTTTTACTAAGACTGCGCTGTCTGTCAACAGGTTATATCTCATGAACCGTGATAGATAGACAGTTGAAATTTTCACAGATGATGTATTTCTGATGCCGCTATAACAACAAATACTGAATAAATAAAATAAATATTGAAGGGGACTCCCATACAACAGACATGATATTTTTGCCGTTTTTACCCGACGGCCCCAGAATGAGGGTACCATTATAGATAATGGTACGCACGGCTACACATCCAGCTATACATTTGCAGTAGGTTTATGCTGGCCTCGCATTATACGGAAATCCTATCGCAATGCGATATCAGCATAAACTGGAAATGTATAACTTGATGTGTAGGTGTACAGACGTGTCTATATCTTAGAGTGCAGCCTATCTAATTCTTTGGATGAATCCTGTCTGAAAGGGTCGTAGTCCTGCAGGTTCAGCAGTTTGATGGTCACGCTCCACAGTCTTTCAGCTTCGCTCTCACTCTGGCATTGACTTGAAGGCGTAGTCTTTGCACAGTCGCTGGAAAAAAAGGAAATAATGTATAGAAGCAAAGTAAAAAACCGGCCAAGTGCGTGTCGGACCATGCACAAGGAAGGGTTCCGTAGTTGCATGAAGACTGCAAAGTATTGCATCTTTAGCGAACGCATAAATAATTTTGTACTTATTTATTATTTATTTACTAGGAAAAAAATATAGGTAAGTACTTAAGTATTTTATTATTATAAGTATGTTTAACCTGTATGTATGTCGAAATATCTACGGTTGATTAGAAATCCCGTGTGTTTACTACCTACTATATCTGTTCGTCAGGAATAATATCTAAGAATGCATCATTCAATTATCAGTGTTGTACCATTAGGTAGGTAGTTGCAGTAAAACGAAAAACTTCGCGAGCAATGGGAAGATGCTAACTTGCTAAGCTGAAGGCTGCGGGTGGCGACCTTGACGAGCTACTTCTCACACTACGTCACTTGCTCCCGCGTCACCAGTCCTCTACTGCACCACAACTCTTTTTTTTTGTTATTATTTTGGCTACTGAGACCAAAACTACAAACCTAGTATAACGGGAAGTTTTATAAAAATGTGGCTGTGATTTTAGTATATTGTGTTGTCTTACAACTACATTATATTATAAATTCGAAAGTAACTCTGTCTGTCTCTCGGTCTGTCTGTCTGTATGTTACCTTTTCACGCCTAAACCACTGAACGGATTTCGATAAAGTTTGGCAAGGAGATATATGGCATCCCGGGGAAGGACATAGGCTACTTTTTGTCGACATACCACGCGGACGAAGCCGCGGGCGGAAGCTAGTACTGTATATACGCGAACGGAGTCGCCGGCATAAGCAAGTAGTCTATCATCTTTCTCCTGCCCTTATGCCAATTTATTTGTGGTCAGCGCAAAATCTCCCTTTCTTCCATACCTACTTCTCTATCCGTCATCTCGGTAGTCACCCCCTTTCTAGCCATATCATCTTTCACACAGTCCATCCATCGTTTCTTTGGTCTTCCCCTACTCTTATAGCCTTCGACATTCATACTTACTCAAAACTTAACTCACAACATTTTTCTCATTTCTTCGCATCACGTGCCCATACCATGACAACCGATTTCCGCACAACTTTTCAGTCACCGGTGCCACTTTCAGACTTCCTCTTATGTACTCATTTCTTATTGTATTCATTCATGTAACACCACACATATATCCCTCTTAACATTCTTGTGGCGATATCTACCAGTGGCGAAGGGTGATTTTTCGGGGGTGGGAACCCAGAGCAAAAAAAAAAGAAAAAAAAAAAAAAAACTGATTGAGGACCTCCTCCTTTTTGAACAAGTCGGTTAATAATACTTGTTATGATGTCACTTCGGACCTTCCTTGTGGCCGCGAAAAGCTACTTCTTGTTTGTTTACCTAACAAAAGAATGGTGTCAATAAACCGTTTCATTAAATTCCTATTTTGATCTACTTTTCTCAAACTTATTTATAAACTCACATTCAAAAAGCCCGCTTTCACAAACCACGCACACTCACACAGTTCAACAAGTGATTTCAACCGCACTACCGCAGATCTATACTAAGCTCCTACGCTCCTAATAGCGCAACGCCATCTAACAAAAATATCAGAAAAGCAATGCATTTTGTCAGTACAAGAACGAGATATCTCCATTCAAAAAATTCACAAATAATTAAACAGAGGGCGCGTTTAACGAGAAATTTTTAGGGAGTGGCATTTTACAATTCAGAGTTTTCGCTCACGGCCACTAGAGGGAATTGGCCGCGCGGGTGTAGAGCTTCAAACGAGTTAGCGAAAAATCGTCAGATTATGAATGTAAAAACCCCATAATTACATAAACTACTAGAATCTGAGAAAAGTAAACAAGGGAAACAATACATTTTATTTTATTTACAACTGCCAGTCAGCCATTCATATTTATCGTAAAGGGAAACATTAGAATGTTTGAAAAAACTATCACGTCGTTTGTAATTTATACTTATGTCTGAGCGAGCACGGCCTAACGTAATTATGTGTTTCTTAATTTCAAAACTTAACCTTGGAAAGCATGTTTCCTCACAAAGAAAATAATCCTAAACAACAATGTATAGGCTACCACTAAGCTACCAGACGGGCAGCACGCGGGCCAAAAGACATTGTAGTTAATTAGAAAGTCCTTGACGAATTATTGCCGCCATCCTAATCCTACTGATAGTACTAATAACTTTTCAAATCTATTAAGAAATTTCAACTTATTAACTATCTACTTACCCCAAATACATAATTACAACGTACACTTTCACTAAAGTCAAAACACTTTAATCACTGTTTTATACCAACAAACTAATACTACTACTACGATTCTCGTACTGATAAACTAATGTATTCAATAAATAATACGAACAAAATGCAAATTAACTGCAAGTGTAAACAAATTATAATGCGATTACGTCAAACAGCAACCACACAATAGCGTCCTGTCCGAACTCCGAGCCGAACGCATTACGAAAATCAACGAAAACTACCGAACCGATATCTCTCCATCTCGTTCACGCGCAAGCAATTTTCGATCACTGTTTGTAGGTATAACTCGCTGTCGGCCGGGTTACTGGAGCCGTATGAAACCGGGGTGTCACGTGACCGAAGTAACGTCATGACGCCTTGATTTTTTAATCAACGACAAGCCGCCCGCACCGCCGAGTTATTTTAGAGAAAATTTTTTTTGCGGTCGGGATATAACAATGACAAAACACTGAATGTGGGCGTTTTGTATACTTTTAGTTTTATGGTTTATTAAATACCTCTATTGTGATTATTGAACAGGCATTTTAAACACGATGGCACTTTAGTTTTCAATGAGGATAGAGTGGTTTTGTTCCGAAGTTCAGAAGGGAAGCCGATAGGAATCGGGTTGTAGGGTAGCTGCGGCCCTGATATCTACATCGCCACATGCGAACTACACATCAAAGACCTGACGTCACACAAAAATCCTGACGTCACAAAAATCCTGCATCGCGCAATTAGAGTTCACCGTGCGATGTACATATATACAAGAAAACCAACATCAATCGTTGGGCAGTTGCCCGCCAGACACAACACCCGTCTGGTTGGAAGATCCTCCCTTTTCTATGGTGGATGAGTGAACTTTACACCCTGTTCCTCATACTCCTAAATTCTCATCTCAGCTGCATGCAATTGCCTTTCATTCATCTCTTTTGTGGCCCAACATGCTGATCCATAACCATTGTTTTATATTATCTTCCCTTTAAGTTTCTAGTAGTCTACAATAATTAATAATATAAAGATTTAAAAAAAACAATAGATAATAATGAACTTCCGTGCTTCCACTACGATAAAACTGGTCATTTAGTTTTACTATTACTATTTAGGTCGCTACCTAGTCTACCTACTCATCACTAACCTGTAATAATACCCGCTTTCATTCTCACACTCCTCATCAACAGCACAATATATGGTGGTTTGTGCGCCACACCGCGGCGTCTTCCAGCACCAACTGAGCAGAGAGTGCTGGAACACGTACAACGTGACGATGCCCCATGCCGTCTGCGGTAAGTGCCGCCCGATACCGGTCTTCACGACACCCGGGTGCAGGCTGTATGTCGACACACCTTGTATGTTGTGCTCCTGAAATTGGTTAATACCATTAAGCTGCTAATTAATAATGAAAATTTGTGAAAGCAAGAACAGCTTAGGTCACCACTTCTTGTTGGTTGAAAGTTATAACCTTGGTAAAATTCGGGCCCTCAGTCCTCCATTTATTTTGTTTTCGTTTTATTACGCTTATCATATGAAAGATAAGACAAATAGAAATTTAATAGTCTCTTTTTACCCGACTACGGCGAAGCAAAAAGGAGGGTTATGATTTTGACCGGTATGTATGTATGTATATTCATACTGCTATTTTACTCGGAGACTATTTATTTACACTACTTATATCGATAAAAAATTGGAAGAAGGTACCTATGGGTTATTTTCGGTTACAACCGCAGAATTAACTTTGTTTTTCATTCTTTTTTCGAGAATTACAAACTTATTTTAGCAGTCAATAAAATTAATGCTGTGCTGTGCAATGAGCATGCATAAATATTCATCCCAACTACGGAACCCTTCACTGTGCGTGGTCCGACATACACTTGGACAATTTTTTAAATCTCGTTGTGAAACTACCACAAAAAAAAAACACTTTCTAGGTATTACTCAAATAACCTAATAAAAACAAAAACTACCAAGCTCATACAACTAAGTAACAAAAATTAACACCTACCAATTTAAAGAATTAATTTATCATCATTCCCAAACAAAATTTTGTTAAAAGCCTACCTAAAAAATGAATACAGGGCATTCTGTATCAAACTATCAAAAAAGTATCAAAAATAATTTATTGGACAGCGAGCGCATTCCGAATTTAAAATTCGAAACATTCGTGCACATCGGCGCGAAATGTTTCAAATTTTTAATTTTTAAAGGACGTTTCAATATAGTGTCTGAAAAACGGTTAAAATTACGTCTGAAAAGTATAAATCATAGTTATAAACAGTGCTTTATTGTGTTTAATGCTTATAACAATTTTATTTCAATTTCCAAGTATCGATTTCCGACATTCGACATATCAATTAATCGAGAAGAAGGAAATTAAAAAAAAAACGTTTGGCATAATCGCTTTCGGACATCGTTACAATAAAAAAAACAATAATGGTCGGCGATTTTGAACCACCGTGAATTTAGCCGAACGATTTCATTATTTTGAACTTTTGTTAATGCTAATCGTTAGAGAAGGTTAGAGAGAAAAGAAAAATCGATAGAGAGTAATTCGTTTTTATGTAAAAACAATTTTAATTTTTCGTGTGAAGTTGGCCCCCCTTCCCGCAAAAATGGACTTAGACGTAATTTTATTTTTTTAATCGTTTGCGAATCGTTAGAGAGAGATTGAGAGTTACACAAAATCGTTAGAGAGTTAATATTTTATTTGATATTAAATAATTTCTGAGAGCGTGACATTAGCCCACCTCAGTGAATTTTGCCCCCGATATAATTATTCTCAACTTTTGTTAATGCTAATGGTTAGAGAATCGTTAGAGAGAGTTAGAGAGAAAAGAAAAATCGTTAGAGAGTAATTAGTTTTATTTATCAACGATTTTAATTACTTTTGTGAAATTGGCCCCCATTCCCACAAAAATAGACGTAGATGTAATTTTTTTAATTTTTATAATTTGAGAATCGTTAGAGAGAGATAGAGAGTTAAAAAAAATCATTAGAGAGTTAATATTTTAATTGATATTAAAACGAACAAACTTTTCTAATTATCTAGGCTAATAAAGTGAACACACCCCAGAAAATAACAAACTTTTCAAAATTGACACATGGTACTGTCATTACAGTCAATCAATATTTTGTTGTAAAGAATATGACAATGCAAACAAAAAGTTATTTACTTTTATAAACACAAGTTATTTACTTTATGTACCATATTCTGAAATAAGATGAAATGGGATATTTTCAGTCAAAAATGTGTAGCATAATTCTTTTAGACCTCTCTTTAGATTATAGCTACTAGGAATCTATAAGTGCAAGAAGTGCATGTTTCAGCATAGTCTACAGGCTTAGCAGGAGTAAAATGATAATAGTACCTACCTACTGATCAAGATTTTTTTTTAAATTACGATGGAGAATTCCTGTTTTATGACTTAGAATCGAGATCGGATGTGGATGAAAAGCCTTTCGACAATTATGATATTTAAAACTGAATAATATGCTTTGAATGCAAGTGTTACAGATTTTTTATGAAATAAAACTTTTTCTTTTAGTTTAAATAATGATTTATTGATTTTCTTCATTTTCAATGTCTTCTCTTAATAAAATACTGTCGAGAAACTGAGCAGGTGGAGATATATAATTTTGATGCCGGCCCATCCAAGATACCAGACAATAATGTAATACACTCTATAACTATAGTGGTGTGAGTCCTCTGATCAAAGCTGTCTCATGTGATGACGAAATGCCTGGTATCTTCACTAACTTCTAGGTACAGTAAAAGTACCGTTCGGCTGAATATGTTGCCCATAATAAAAGCGAGCCTGTTTAATCTAAAACGCGTTCTCAGAAATAATTTAATATCAATTAAAATATTAACTCTCTAATGATTTTTTTTAACTCTCTATCTCTCTTTCTAACGATTCTCAAATTAAAAAAAAAAAAAATTACATCTACGTCTATTTTTGCGGGAATGGGGGCCAATTTCACAAAAGTAATTAAAATCGTTGATAAATAAAACTAATTACTCTCTAACGATTTTTCTTTTCTCTCTAACGATTCCCTAACCATTAGCATTAACAAAAGTTGAGAATAATTATATCGGGGGCAAAATTCACAGAGGTGGGCTAATGTCACGCTCTCAGAAATTATCTAATATCAAATAAAATATGAACTCTCTAACGATTTTGTGTAACTCTCAATCTCTCTCGAACGATTCGCAAACGATTAAAAAAATAAAATTACGTCTAAGTCCATTTTTGCGGGAAGGGGGGCCAACTTCACACGAAAAATTAAAATTGTTTTTACATAAAAACTAATTACTCTCTAACGATTCTCTAACGATTAGCACTAACAAAAGTTCATAATAATGAAATCGTTCGGCTAAATTCACGGAGGTAAAGGAGAGTCTATCTATGGTCCAATAAGTTTGGTGATTGGAATCGGAATCTACTAAAACCTGCTAAGATATAAAGTTATATTGTTACCCTATTAAAACTCTGTGAACGTGTAACCAAATATATTATAAGTGCGTGTATACGTTAGTTCCGTTGTCACCTGGATACAGTGCTGTGTTATATAATTATATTGAATACACGTATATCACAACTGGACGGAGTTTCATTCAAAGGGCGCCTTAACGCGCCTAAACGTGTTATTGTATATTATATTTCGTATATTATGTTAAGATCTGGGCATTGAGTTGTTTATAATATTTTCAATCATATTTGTCACATTTTAAATTGTATAGATGATGATAGCACGCACGATTGGCGTGAAACTTCGACTTTGGATAACACAAAACTGCATTACCACTATTTATTTAACTTGAACAATGGATGAATTCGTCATAATTATAATTAAATGGTATTATTCATTATTTAGCCTCGACCACCACTGTCATCAAAATTGCGATTATCGTATTTACAGTCTTCAATTTTATAAAGGTAAATTAATTAACTTGCGCGCTAAATAAGAAAGATTTAATGGCGTTACCTAACATATTGAGTTTTTATCCAAGCCTCATAATTAACGCACATTCATAAGATTGGATGGGTAGCATATTAAATATTTACGTAATCAAGTTAGGGTGTCGTATGTCGTCATTCTGGGGTCCAATGGGACCCGTTACCGAGCAGGCGCGGCGCGGAAGTTTTTGTGTTCGGGTCCAATCGGGGGCCTTCCGAACTATACGGTTATACAAGAAATCACAGACAGATAAATTTAAAATCTGGAGTCACATGTAATCTTTTCGATTTATGCGCTTAACAGCCGGCGCCAGACATAGCAACAATATTTGATCACATGTTTCAACACATGTGTGGCAGGGGTGTTTGGGTATTTCATCAAAGTTTGATCACATATTTCAACTTTGCCATTAGGTGTCATTTGTTTGAGCGCACATAAAGCATTTAAAGTTCAAATGTGTGCGTAGCGTAGCCTGTAAGGCCAGTGTCCCAGTATTATATAGTGCTCTGTGCCAGTGTCTCGTAAATAACTGAGTGGAACAGTCGCTTTGCTCAATCGCAAGTGCTTGGAATGAAAATTTCATGAAATTGTCATTCAATGCACTTACATGAACTTAGAGAGTTATATTGCTGATTCTAATGTTAATAATTCTGTAAATCCATATGTTACGACCGTTAATAATGTTTAGATGCCATACAACCTGATACTGACCTGCAAATTGCAAAAAAAATAAGAAAATTTGAATTTCGCGGGCTACCCTAGCGCATCCACCTAAACTATATTTTAGTTTGACAGCACTAAGATGGCACTGAGTTTTAATTTAGTGAAAATGCTATTCCGAATTTGACGTTGTAACCTAAAATTAATAAAATCTGGCTATTTTTAATCGCGATTAAAAATGTGTGGAATAAAATTAGAAGTCACGAACTAATATATAAACAAACAGTCGATTTCAGTTTTATTTTCTTTTGCGTATATCTCGAAAACGGTGTGTTATATGCCAAAAATAATGAAAATTTCAAACCCCTTTAAATAGTTATTTATGCAACTGTTATGTAATAAAAGGTATAAAGATAATAGTATCACATCAGTGTTTTAATACCTAATTATATAGGTATGTACCTACCTTAAGTTTCAGATCCAGAGCCTTGGCAAACAGAATGTTGGCAATTTTGCTGTTTGAATAAGCTTGCACTCGCGTGTACTGTGCCTTCGTAAAGTTGATGTCATCTAGGTCCAGTTTGTAAACTGAAATGAATATAAACTGATCGCATTTCAAATTTTAATTTAGATTGTTTATAAATTAAGACTTAATGCCAGTAAAAAACAGAATGATGGATGAATCACAACAGTTACAGACAGATAAATGTCAAACTAATAATTTATTGAAATCAATTTTATAGGAACAATTAAGATTACGGTCTTATAAAACCGGATATTAATGCTCGTATTCACTAACAAACACTAGATTTAGGGTTCGCATTTTTAACATAAAGGACGCTTTCAGAAGTCAAGCTAGCCTGCTACAAACAGAGAGTAGAGTAGAGTACACAGAGTAGAGTAACTCAATCATATTCACATACACTGGTGAAGTATAGACGAGACGAACACAATCCTCGAAGGGGCACTCTGAATGAGTAGTGGTAGCAGCAGTAACGTGAGCAGCGCATGTCCGAGGTGGTTGGAGGCGAGGTCCGTCTCGAAGCAGTCGCGCGTGCGGCCCGGGGGACACATCATGACGCCGGCGTTGCACACCACACCGCGCAAGCGCCAGGCGCGGGACGTCACGCGCGCACAGAACGTACGCACGCTCTCCAGGCTGCAGAGGTCCAACTCCTCCACCACTAACTCCCCCGTGTCCTGCTGCCCTCGTAAGCTCGTGTGCTCTATGTCTTCTTTGGCTTCTTTCGCTGTTACGATGTTACGACAAGCCATTATCACGCGAGCACCTGCAGAATAAAAAAAAATTGTTAGGTACCAAGGTATTTTTAGAAATAAGGGCTCCGATCAAGTTCGAAACTAGTCGGGTGCTAGTGATTAGAATTTAATTTAGTAAATTAAAGCTAGTTTTTGTTTGATTTATGATTTACCTACCTATACCTCCTTAACCCTGCAGAGGTCCTGCGTATTACAATTTACAATAATACTTAGCAAGTCCGAAAAACTACGAGTGCCTAGGCATCTTTTGACATTTCTAGTCGATATTATTAAAGTTGAATATAGTTTGCGCGCGCGCTCATGAAACGCGTATGGAATCTGGTGAGTGTATTTACCAAACAAAATTAGTGGACTTTTTTTAAGCGACTTCTAAAAGGAGGAGGTTATATCAATTCGGATGTTCATGATTTTTTTTTTATGTTTGTTCGGACATAATTATCTCCGTCATATAATGGTGTATGTTAACATACACGAAATCTCTTAAGGGGTCATTGTACACACGGCTACACATCAAGCTATACATTTCCAGTATAAGCTGACCACGCACTGTACGGAAATCCTATATACAATGTGAGATCAGCATAAACTGGAAATGAATAGCTTGATGTGTAGCCGCGTGTACTCATCATTATGAACAACCTTAAATAGGGGACCAAACCTGAAGTCGTGAAAAAAAATCAGCTGTTCCCTACATTTTGACGAGCTATGCGAACATATGTAGGGAACAGCAGATTTTTTTGCACGAAATCATATGCTATTTTTTTATATGTTGTAGATTATGAGTTTTTACTGCGGTGTTGTCCTAACTGTGTGTAGATTACAGACAGGTGGGAGATATATGCCCCCAGCCCAATGACTATATAGCCTCTTGACTGCTCATGCGGGCGACTCGGCCTCACGACACATCAGTTTAATTGAACTGATATTCGATGACGATATGAGTGGCCATTTTAGTTTTGACCAGTGGTTAGAACTCTGCACACACGGTTATTTTGATCTTAAAAAACATAATAATAAACAATTATGAGTTATTGTTCGGTTTGGAAAATCGTCTAGAACATCCAACTATAAAAAGATAGCATTACTTTTCATCGGTAAGTAGAATATATTTGTAATTTAATAATATTATGAATTTATTGCAGGGCTCAAGATAAACTGGTTGATACGTAAAGGGGCACAAAAATGTACACCGCGTTGATGTCTTTTTGAAAAGTCCCTTTCTCTCATTAGGGTATTACAATACGTCTGTCCCTTTCTATCTGCACTTATACTGCAGAGTGTTGTGATAACTTCATAATAAAGCAATTATATTATTGACGATAAAAATTACGATGTTTCCTAATAAAAAAGTAACATTAAGTACTTAATGTTTACATTTTAGATTTCAAAATATTCCGTAACCTTAAGAAAAGTGGATTTATGCAGTTCACAGAGAAAATTTTATTCCAAATAAATATAGCGTTGTTTATTCAAGGCATTTCACAGCAGATTAAAAATGAGTAATAGCAATGTCATTTCCTTTCGGATAGAACAATAAATTTTCATAAGTGAAATTCAAATGAATTATTGTTCAATTAGCAAATCGTCGAATCGAAGTCGATTTTATCGATTTCGATATTATTGTTGCAAAACTGACTTGTGCCTCACTATGTTTGGGACTTTCGTTCTGACATTGTTGCATCGGCCAATCACAACCGCTGTAATGTAGAGATGGGTTGTAACAGGTGAAACACGATATCTGTGATCACTGTGACTGTGACAAAAAAATAACAGATCAAAATATCTGTTATTAAATCACAGCCTGTGATTTTTGTATGGACGATAAATACGTATCTCAATCGAATATCATCTTTATTTCTTTTGATTTAAAGTCGAAAAGCGTATCTATCTGTTATAAAATAACAGCCTGTTATTTTTGTACGGATGATAAATACATATTAACTCAATTGAATATCTTCTTTATTTCTTTTCGTTAAAGTCGAAAATCGTAACCGAAGTTTTAACAGTAACAGTCTTGAGGATCTGTGATTTTAAGTAACAGGTTTTTTTTATCGTTAGGAGCAACTGCTATATAAATGCTAATATCTGTGATTTCTATCTGTGACGATAAATACGCCTCACTCCTTCTGTAGGTAATGTCTTCGTCCCCCGGCCCGCAGTGGTGAGTCGTGTGCCTAGACGAAATCGGTCTATCAGCTCTCAAGTGGTTTAATACTCTTTGCCCCAGCCTGACAATACTACTTTTCACTTTTTTAGTGTTTTTTTTATTTTGAAGTTGGTTGTTTTTTTTTTCACTTTTTAGTTGTGGTAACTTTTTAGGTGGTTTACCTACCCCACACAAATTCCTATACCTTTATCTGCTATGTAAATAACAGTGACGGAGTCAAATAATTATATCGTCTACACACGCAAAGTGGGAAAATACGTAATTATTGAAGCTAACTCAAAAACTACGCCAGCAAAATTAATAAAATTTATATGGGAACGCCTCTGAAGCATGACCTATCCAACAAAAAAAGAATCATCAAAATCAATTCATAATTGGCGGAGTAATCGCGTAACACACATACAAAAAAAAAAAAAACATGCAGACGAATTGAGAACCTCCTCCTTTTTGAAGAAGTCGGTTAAAAATAGAAAATGATTCCACTGATTCCCTTGAGAAATTATTTGTTAGTAGATTTTGTTATGATGACGTATCGCGCGTCGTGTCTTATTTTCCTTTAGTTTATTTAGATTTTTGTTTCTTCTATTCTAAGAACAAGCGAACGATTTAGGCTATAAGTGGTGCCGAAAACCCGTCGGCGGGAATTGGGGATCACGGGCGCTCAGTCAGAGCGGGGACTGTCCGCCCACTGATTGACCTTAGGGAAGAAGGCGCACAGTGGTAACGTGCTACCTTGCAGTCAGGTTTCGGGAACCCCTTTACCACCTCCCCAGAGATGTGCCCTAACAGGCGTTGCATAGGGGGGTGCATGTCGGTCTTTTAAGAGGTAACGGTTCCCCTTCCATGTGCAAATAGTGACAACACCGGGGTGGTTTTAGTGACATAGGAATCCCACACTCCCCGCGGTCTTATCCTCAAAGCCCGGGCGCTCTTGCAGGTTGCCCCGGAAAAAAAAGCCTATACTTAAGTCGAATACAAATTAGGTACCTATCCACATCAAGGAAGATTTTTGTGAGACGTTAAACACCCAATATGATAAAAGGTTTTAGTGTTTTTATGAATGCTGGTTGATAGGTCAATAAATAAAGATTTTGATTAATTTAAATTAAGTACCCTAAAACCTCCAGCAGTTCTCCCTAAGGGGTTACGACTTACGGAACCTTACCCTACATCATTTTTTGAGGTGCGACCACTGCAGCTTCACAACGAATTTTTTTATACCCTATGATTCCTTCCCTTCCTCTTTTATATACACATACATAACATCACGCCTGTATTTCCCGAAGGGTTAAGCAGCGGTGTCCCTATGGTACACCGCTGCCTAACCCTTTTGTCATAATTATTATCATTATAAGACTGTTAGCTCGTATATATTACGTAAATATCTTGTGTGAAAATAAATTGACAGCTTCACAACAGCACTTACCTCTCCTATATAAATCGGCAGCAGTCTCCCTGCCCACCCCGGTGTTGCTACCGGTCACTATGATAGTGAACCCCTCTAGCCTTCTCTCACTTTTACACCAGCCGCTCAAGTAATCCATTATTGATCCCTGAACTGGTCACTTTTTAATTATTTCGTGACGTGATAACAATTAGATGTTGATTACTTTATTTGGTTTTCCAGACTGATTGATTGTTTAGCTTGTATAAGGTATTTATATGAGGTGGTAGACATCTCTGTATGTGAAGGCGTATTTACATGAAGTAAATTAAAAATAAAATAAAACTAAAATTTTATACCTACTATGGCATTACAGTTGTCTACATTTTGTATAAAAAATTAAAACCCGACTACTTAAAAACCACGTTCTAATAAAAAGTATGAAACAAGAAAATATTTCAGACAGAAATCAAGACAGTGACAATGGTCAAGGACAAGCCGTCGTCGCATGCCATTATAGTTTTGTAGTTTTTTTATTTAAATTATTTTGGGGTTAAAATTTCGTGATAGAGTATAATTGCAGACCCGGTTTACATTATTTTGTTTAGGTTTTATTGTTTCTCATGTACCTAGGTAATGGTGCCGATTCTCTTGTCACAAATTCTCTCTTCTAAACTTAACTAAAAATCACTAAAATTTAGTTTATTCCTGTCAAACGACGATTTCCTATTCTAAAAATAGACTAAAGTGACACAACTTAACTATAATTTAGTTTGACAGCACTAAGATGGCATTGAGTTTTAATTTAGTGAAAATGCTATTCTGAATTTGACGTTTTAACCAAAATTTTTGTTCTATATCTAAAATCCTCTAACTAACTCTGACTATTTTTAATCACGATTAAAAATGTGTGGAATAAAAATTAGATGTCATGAACTAAAATTCAAACCGACACCTCGAATTCAGTTGCAAAACGGTACTGTATCTTTTTTTTATTTTCTTTTGCGTATATCTCGAAAACGGTGTATCCTATCGCAAAAATGACATTTTGACCCCCTTTGCAACCCGTAATACTCTACACGTTAGTGATTTAAATTTTTTGTTTTCTTCCAAAAAGTGAAAAATTCCATATAAAAATATGTCGAGACGGCCACATTGCGCGCCTCTCCGGCTCAAAAAAAATCACGTGGTAGGCAAACAAGTAGGTACCAAGTGGAGTCGCGATTGTCAAATTCGATTTTAGTTCTGTCAAAATATTTTTTTAATTTAGAGATTTTTTTTGGCAGAATAGCTCTAAGATTCTCATAGTAAAAAGTAAGGAATTATAGTGATAGTTTAGTTAGTTTAGTTCAGTGTACAAGAGAATCGGCACCAATATCGAGCTTACTTATAGTTCTCTCTTATCGTTTTTTCGTCCACAAAACCAACCCCTCTAATCTAATCTTAGTTGTTTCTTATAAACTTCTTTAACAAGGACCTCAATTAAGCAAAATCGACATGTTGTTCGAATGAGTTTGTGATGTGGTTAAAGACTTTTTGAACAACATCCTAGATTATGGGAAAGCACTGGACACTGTCAAGTAATTGTATACACCTCAGACCTCAGACCAACAAAAAAGGAAAGACAGAGCACGCCGTACAGCAAAAGTGAAGCCACCTTTTTATGTATGTGTGTGTCAAAAGGGTTGTCAGTTGTTAAAGTTTTTCCCTATAACTTGGGGAATAATATTTTGGGTAGGCTAATATTGTACGAGTAAGATATTGTTGAGTATGGTATTGTACCTCAATTGTTAGGAAGAATTCCGAAACAAAAACATTTTTTTTTACATCGCAAAATAAAATAAAAAAACAATTAAGTTCAAAGTGCATTTAGGAGATCACCTTTTATGCAAGAATTGTTTGTGTTGGAGACTCCGCTCTTTCACTTAGAATTATCCATTAATTTCAATTGAGTGCTAAAAAAAAATATATATTTATATAAATAGGTTAATAAATTAGCTACTATCCATTTATTTTTATTTTCAGTATTACTTGGAAATCTAAAATATTAAATGCATAAAAAACAGACATATAATTACTCGAAGTAAAAAATATCGAATGGGGAAATTTGAAATCATGTTATGGCAACCCTCGCTCTTTAAATGTCACTGTTTTCGTTCGTTCATTCGTTCAGGTTTTTTGTTCGAAGTAACCTAAAATTCATAGTTATCTAAATAAAAAATGATGTTATTTGAAGTACTTACAAGTGAAAAGTGATTCCGTAGACTTTTTCTGTGATTTACTATTGTTTTTACACGTTTTCACTACACAGGAAGGCATGATTTTATTTGTTTTGGTGATGTTAACTAGACAACGATTCGTGACGTACTAGGAGCGATGAGCATGGTTTTAGTGTAGGTGTGTGCGTGAGCCTATGTGTTTACTTGCAGGAGCATGGTTTTGTGGCTGCACTTTTGATGTACGGCGTGATCCGTCTTTCCTTTTTTGTTGGTCTGAAGCCGGCGCCCGCCAGACATAGTCACATATTTGATCAAACATATTCGATAGACTTTGCACACACATATGAACACTTGTTTGCTGAGACCGGCCAGACATAGTCATATATTTGATCAAACACTTTGATAGACTTTGCTCACACATTTCACCACAGGCTAGGGGTGAGGCGTATATATATCGTAAGACGTACCAGATAAAAATAACAGATATTAAAAAATAACAACTATCAATTTGTTCCTAACAATATAAAATACCCGTTACTAATTAATTAATAACAGACTCTCAAGACTGTTACCGCGGCTGTTACTGTTAAAGATTATAACAATCCCCACACAAACTGTTACCACGGCTGTTACATACACACTGACACAAAGGAAGGAATATAGCAAGGTTATCAATTTCTCTCTCTTTCTCATTAAAGAATGGAAGATATTCAACTGAGATTTAAATACGTATTTATCGTCCGTACAAATATAACAGGCTGTTATTTAATAACAGATATTTGGATCTGTTATTTTTTGTCACAGTCACAGTGATCACAGATATCGTGTTTCACCTGTTACAACCCATCTCTACATTACAGCGGTTGTGATTGGCCGATGCAACAATGTCAGGACGAAAGTCCCAAACATAGTGAGGCACAAGTCAGTTTTGCAACAATAATATCGATATCGATAAAATCGACGTCGATTCGACGATTTCCTAACTGAACAATAATTAAATTGAATTTCACTTATAAGAATTTATTGTTCTATCCGAAAGGAAATGATATTGCTATTACTTATTTTTAATCTGCTGTGAAATGCCTTGAACAAACAACGCTATATTTATTTGGAATAAAATTTTCTCTGTGAACTGCATAAATCCACTTTTCTTAAGGTTACGGAATATTTTGAAATCTAAAATGTAAACATTAAGTACTTTTTTTACCATAACATCGTAATTTTTATCGTCAATAATATAGTTGCTTTATTATGAAGTTATCACAACACTCGAGCACTCACACCAGTATAAGGGCAGATAGAAAGGGACAGATGTATTGCAATACCCTAGTGAGAGAAAGGGACTTTTCAAAAAGACATCAACGCGGTGTACTTTTTTTGTGCCCCTTTACGTATCAACCAGTTTATCTTGAGCCCTGCAATAAATTCATAATATTATTAAATTACAAATATATTCTACTTACCGGTGAAAATGAATGCTATCTTTTTTATAGTTGGATGTTCTAGACGATTTTCCACACCAATTAACCGAACAATAACTCATACTTGTTTAGTATTATGTTTTTTAAGATCAAAATAACTGCGTGTGCAGAGTTCAAACCACTGCGCACTGGTCAAAACTAAAATGGTGGTAAACGTGCGTACTTAAAGTATACCGCGGTCTTTAAAGGGGATGCGCCAAGGTAGCCCGCGAAATACAAATTTTCTTACGTTTTTTGCAATTTGCAGGTCAGTGTCAGGTTGTATATTGATCTATATATTATTTGCGGCCGTAACAAATATGGGTTTACAGAATTATAAACATTAGAATCAGCAATACAACTCTCTAAGTTCATGAAAGTGCCAAATGTCATGATTTCATGAAATAGTCATTCAATGCACTTAGATGAACGTAGATAGTTGTATATGATGGCACTGAGATATTAGTTTAGTGAAAATGCTATTCTGAATTTGACGTTTTAACCTAAAATTTTGTTCTATATCTAAAATCTTCTAATTTAATCTGACTATTTTTAATCCCGATTAAAAATGTGTGGAATAAAATTAGATGTCATGAACTAAAATTCAAACCAGCACCTCGACTTCAGTTGCAAATGAGTACTGTATCTTATTTTATTTTCTTTTGCTTATATCTCGAAAATGGTGTTTCCTATAGCAAAAATAATGAAAATTTGGACCTTAATGCTCTACATGTTGGTAATTTTTTTTTTTTTTTTCGTCCAAAAAATTAAAAAATCCATACAAAATACGTCGAGATGGCCAGATGAATGTGAATGAATTGGGGATCACGGGCGCTCAGTCAGAGCGGGGACTGTCCGCCCACTGATTGACCTTAGGGAAGAAGGCGCACAGTGGTAACGTGCTACCTTGCAGTCAGGTTTCGGGAACCCCTTTACCACCTCCCCAGAGATGTGCCCTAACAGGCGT
The DNA here is from genome assembly GCA_947363905.1 of Lithophane semibrunnea. Lineage (NCBI taxonomy): Eukaryota > Metazoa > Arthropoda > Insecta > Lepidoptera > Noctuidae > Lithophane > Lithophane semibrunnea. The sequence continues at coordinate 13,253,656 of OX376188.1, forward strand.
TGCATAGGGGGGTGCATGTCGGTCTTTTAAGAGGTAACGGTTCCCCTTCCATGTGCAAATAGTGACAACACCGGGGTGGTTTTAGTGACATAGGAATCCCACACTCCCCGCGGTCTTATCCTCAAAGCCCGGGCGCTCTTGCAGGTTGCCCCGGAAAAAAAAGCCTATACTTAAGTCGAATACAAATTAGGTACCTATCCACATCAAGGAAGATTTTTGTGAGACGTTAAACACCCAATATGATAAAAGGTTTTAGTGTTTTTATGAATGCTGGTTGATAGGTCAATAAATAAAGATTTTGATTAATTTAAATTAAGTACCCTAAAACCTCCAGCAGTTCTCCCTAAGGGGTTACGACTTACGGAACCTTACCCTACATCATTTTTTGAGGTGCGACCACTGCAGCTTCACAACGAATTTTTTTATACCCTATGATTCCTTCCCTTCCTCTTTTATATACACATACATAACATCACGCCTGTATTTCCCGAAGGGTTAAGCAGCGGTGTCCCTATGGTACACCGCTGCCTAACCCTTTTGTCATAATTATTATCATTATAAGACTGTTAGCTCGTATATATTACGTAAATATCTTGTGTGAAAATAAATTGACAGCTTCACAACAGCACTTACCTCTCCTATATAAATCGGCAGCAGTCTCCCTGCCCACCCCGGTGTTGCTACCGGTCACTATGATAGTGAACCCCTCTAGCCTTCTCTCACTTTTACACCAGCCGCTCAAGTAATCCATTATTGATCCCTGAACTGGTCACTTTTTAATTATTTCGTGACGTGATAACAATTAGATGTTGATTACTTTATTTGGTTTTCCAGACTGATTGATTGTTTAGCTTGTATAAGGTATTTATATGAGGTGGTAGACATCTCTGTATGTGAAGGCGTATTTACATGAAGTAAATTAAAAATAAAATAAAACTAAAATTTTATACCTACTATGGCATTACAGTTGTCTACATTTTGTATAAAAAATTAAAACCCGACTACTTAAAAACCACGTTCTAATAAAAAGTATGAAACAAGAAAATATTTCAGACAGAAATCAAGACAGTGACAATGGTCAAGGACAAGCCGTCGTCGCATGCCATTATAGTTTTGTAGTTTTTTTATTTAAATTATTTTGGGGTTAAAATTTCGTGATAGAGTATAATTGCAGACCCGGTTTACATTATTTTGTTTAGGTTTTATTGTTTCTCATGTACCTAGGTAATGGTGCCGATTCTCTTGTCACAAATTCTCTCTTCTAAACTTAACTAAAAATCACTAAAATTTAGTTTATTCCTGTCAAACGACGATTTCCTATTCTAAAAATAGACTAAAGTGACACAACTTAACTATAATTTAGTTTGACAGCACTAAGATGGCATTGAGTTTTAATTTAGTGAAAATGCTATTCTGAATTTGACGTTTTAACCAAAATTTTTGTTCTATATCTAAAATCCTCTAACTAACTCTGACTATTTTTAATCACGATTAAAAATGTGTGGAATAAAAATTAGATGTCATGAACTAAAATTCAAACCGACACCTCGAATTCAGTTGCAAAACGGTACTGTATCTTTTTTTTATTTTCTTTTGCGTATATCTCGAAAACGGTGTATCCTATCGCAAAAATGACATTTTGACCCCCTTTGCAACCCGTAATACTCTACACGTTAGTGATTTAAATTTTTTGTTTTCTTCCAAAAAGTGAAAAATTCCATATAAAAATATGTCGAGACGGCCACATTGCGCGCCTCTCCGGCTCAAAAAAAATCACGTGGTAGGCAAACAAGTAGGTACCAAGTGGAGTCGCGATTGTCAAATTCGATTTTAGTTCTGTCAAAATATTTTTTTAATTTAGAGATTTTTTTTGGCAGAATAGCTCTAAGATTCTCATAGTAAAAAGTAAGGAATTATAGTGATAGTTTAGTTAGTTTAGTTCGGTGTACAAGAGAATCGGCACCAATATCGAGCTTACTTATAGTTCTCTCTTATCGTTTTTTCGTCCACAAAACCAACCCCTCTAATCTAATCTTAGTTGTTTCTTATAAACTTCTTTAACAAGGACCTCAATTAAGCAAAATCGACATGTTGTTCGAATGAGTTTGTGATGTGGTTAAAGACTTTTTGAACAACATCCTAGATTATGGGAAAGCACTGGACACTGTCAAGTAATTGTATACACCTCAGACCTCAGACCAACAAAAAAGGAAAGACAGAGCACGCCGTACAGCAAAAGTGAAGCCACCTTTTTATGTATGTGTGTGTCAAAAGGGTTGTCAGTTGTTAAAGTTTTTCCCTATAACTTGGGGAATAATATTTTGGGTAGGCTAATATTGTACGAGTAAGATATTGTTGAGTATGGTATTGTACCTCAATTGTTAGGAAGAATTCCGAAACAAAAACATTTTTTTTTACATCGCAAAATAAAATAAAAAAACAATTAAGTTCAAAGTGCATTTAGGAGATCACCTTTTATGCAAGAATTGTTTGTGTTGGAGACTCCGCTCTTTCACTTAGAATTATCCATTAATTTCAATTGAGTGCTAAAAAAAAATATATATTTATATAAATAGGTTAATAAATTAGCTACTATCCATTTATTTTTATTTTCAGTATTACTTGGAACTCTAAAATATTAAATGCATAAAAAACAGACATATAATTACTCGAAGTAAAAAATATCGAATGGGGAAATTTGAAATCATGTTATGGCAACCCTCGCTCTTTAAATGTCACTGTTTTCGTTCGTTCATTCGTTCAGGTTTTTTGTTCGAAGTAACCTAAAATTCATAGTTATCTAAATAAAAAATGATGTTATTTGAAGTACTTACAAGTGAAAAGTGATTCCGTAGACTTTTTCTGTGATTTACTATTGTTTTTACACGTTTTCACTACACAGGAAGGCATGATTTTATTTGTTTTGGTGATGTTAACTAGACAACGATTCGTGACGTACTAGGAGCGATGAGCATGGTTTTAGTGTAGGTGTGTGCGTGAGCCTATGTGTTTACTTGCAGGAGCATGGTTTTGTGGCTGCACTTTTGATGTACGGCGTGATCCGTCTTTCCTTTTTTGTTGGTCTGAAGCCGGCGCCCGCCAGACATAGTCACATATTTGATCAAACATATTCGATAGACTTTGCACACACATATGAACACTTGTTTGCTGAGACCGGCCAGACATAGTCATATATTTGATCAAACACTTTGATAGACTTTGCTCACACATTTCACCACAGGCTAGGGGTGAGGCGTATATATATCGTAAGACGTACCAGATAAAAATAACAGATATTAAAAAATAACAACTATCAATTTGTTCCTAACAATATAAAATACCCGTTACTAATTAATTAATAACAGACTCTCAAGACTGTTACCGCGGCTGTTACTGTTAAAGATTATAACAATCCCCACACAAACTGTTACCACGGCTGTTACATACACACTGACACAAAGGAAGGAATATAGCAAGGTTATCAATTTCTCTCTCTTTCTCATTAAAGAATGGAAGATATTCAACTGAGATTTAAATACGTATTTATCGTCCGTACAAATATAACAGGCTGTTATTTAATAACAGATATTTGGATCTGTTATTTTTTGTCACAGTCACAGTGATCACAGATATCGTGTTTCACCTGTTACAACCCATCTCTACATTACAGCGGTTGTGATTGGCCGATGCAACAATGTCAGGACGAAAGTCCCAAACATAGTGAGGCACAAGTCAGTTTTGCAACAATAATATCGATATCGATAAAATCGACGTCGATTCGACGATTTCCTAACTGAACAATAATTAAATTGAATTTCACTTATAAGAATTTATTGTTCTATCCGAAAGGAAATGATATTGCTATTACTTATTTTTAATCTGCTGTGAAATGCCTTGAACAAACAACGCTATATTTATTTGGAATAAAATTTTCTCTGTGAACTGCATAAATCCACTTTTCTTAAGGTTACGGAATATTTTGAAATCTAAAATGTAAACATTAAGTACTTTTTTTACCATAACATCGTAATTTTTATCGTCAATAATATAGTTGCTTTATTATGAAGTTATCACAACACTCGAGCACTCACACCAGTATAAGGGCAGATAGAAAGGGACAGATGTATTGCAATACCCTAGTGAGAGAAAGGGACTTTTCAAAAAGACATCAACGCGGTGTACTTTTTTTGTGCCCCTTTACGTATCAACCAGTTTATCTTGAGCCCTGCAATAAATTCATAATATTATTAAATTACAAATATATTCTACTTACCGGTGAAAATGAATGCTATCTTTTTTATAGTTGGATGTTCTAGACGATTTTCCACACCAATTAACCGAACAATAACTCATACTTGTTTAGTATTATGTTTTTTAAGATCAAAATAACTGCGTGTGCAGAGTTCAAACCACTGCGCACTGGTCAAAACTAAAATGGTGGTAAACGTGCGTACTTAAAGTATACCGCGGTCTTTAAAGGGGATGCGCCAAGGTAGCCCGCGAAATACAAATTTTCTTACGTTTTTTGCAATTTGCAGGTCAGTGTCAGGTTGTATATTGATCTATATATTATTTGCGGCCGTAACAAATATGGGTTTACAGAATTATAAACATTAGAATCAGCAATACAACTCTCTAAGTTCATGAAAGTGCCAAATGTCATGATTTCATGAAATAGTCATTCAATGCACTTAGATGAACGTAGATAGTTGTATATGATGGCACTGAGATATTAGTTTAGTGAAAATGCTATTCTGAATTTGACGTTTTAACCTAAAATTTTGTTCTATATCTAAAATCTTCTAATTTAATCTGACTATTTTTAATCCCGATTAAAAATGTGTGGAATAAAATTAGATGTCATGAACTAAAATTCAAACCAGCACCTCGACTTCAGTTGCAAATGAGTACTGTATCTTATTTTATTTTCTTTTGCTTATATCTCGAAAATGGTGTTTCCTATAGCAAAAATAATGAAAATTTGGACCTTAATGCTCTACATGTTGGTAATTTTTTTTTTTTTTTTCGTCCAAAAAATTAAAAAATCCATACAAAATACGTCGAGATGGCCAGATTGCGCGCATCTCCGGCTCAAAAAAAAACACAGGGTAGGGCAAACAAGTAGGTACCAAGTGGAGTCGCGATTGTCAAATTCGATTTTAGTTGCGTCAAAATAATTTTTAAATTTAGAGATTTTTTTTGGCAGAATAGCTCTATGATTCTCATAGTAAAAAGAAAGGAATTTTAGTTCGGTGTACAAGAGAATCGGCACCAATGTCGGACGGTAATCACTAATCATAAACAGTACCCATGTAGTTGGGCATGGCATCGAATGCAAACCATGAAGTTCTGTACATTTCTTCAGTACCAGATCCTGTCCTTGTAAACTGCTTTATTATTTTTATACATTCCCTTTAATTAATGGGTCAATAAAATGTTTCTCTTCTTTTTTAATTCCTCGATAGTGCAATGTACTGAGAATTTATCATTTATCCTGATCCAGGCGTCATTTACCAAATTCCTATTTTTATGTTGCTTTTTACTTTTACGGTTCCATAAATACATGGTTTTCCTTCAAGCAACTCAATAAATTCTAGGGCACTCGTTGCTCTATTCCATCTTGCGATTGAGCAAAGCCACCGTTCCGGTCAGTTATTTACGAGGCACTGGGCTTGCAGGCTACGCACACATTTGAAATTCGAACGCGCTACGCACACATTTGAACTTTAAACGCTTTGATGTGTGCTCGAAAAACCGCCTCCGAATAGAAAAGTTGATATAAATGATCAAACTTTGATGAAATACCCAAACACCCCTGTCAAACATGTAATCAAACATGTGATCAAATATTGTTGCTATGTCTGGCGCCAGCATTTATATGTGCACACCATTTGCACACCATTTGCACACCATATGACAAAGTTGAAATATGTAATCAAACTTTGATGGAATACCCAAACACCCCTGCCACACATGTGTTCATACATGTGATCAAACATGTGATCAAATATTGTTGCTATGTCTGGCGCCGGCATGAGGTATACACAGAGAGTATTTAAATTACAATGTCAGTCAAAAAGCTTTGCAACATTTACTACGAAGAGCATCAAAACATTTGCGTAAAACATAATGCACTAAACTAGTGCATGATGAGAGCAATGATAGGCTTGAGGCCTCTAGAGCTAAAACAGAACACCCTTATCTTCGGAACATATACCTAGCGATCCCAACCGAACTGGAGGTATAATACGTATAAGTAGTATCGATATCGGTATTGGCTCCCGTGTCATGCTACGCAGGAATTTAAACATTAATCGAGGTTAGTGAGTGGTGCGATGGGACTGGTGAGAAACCTGGTATGGCCTGCTCTTCGTCGGGATCAGCTGGAGCATGGAGAACAGCCAAGCGCAGTTCTCATACAATTTGATGATTCCACTATAAATGCAGATGAAGATGGGCTTGTTAGAATCGAACCTTGTCTGACTGAATTTGACGGATTAAGAGGAACGGGAAAAATCCACGCAAAATGTTACCATTAATCCTTACTTGGGCAGTTACTGTGCACAAGTTACAAGGGTGCACTCTAGACAAAGCAGTAGTTGACTTAGGAAAGTCACTATTCGCTAATACGTGCGCCAGACATAGCAACAATATTTGATCACATGTTTGATCACATGTATGAACACATGTGTGGCAGGGGTGTTTGGGTATTTCATCAAAGTTTGATCATTTATATCATTTTTTCCATTCGGAGTCGGTTTTTCGAGCGCTCATCAAAGCGTTTAAAGTTCAAATGTGTGCGTAGCGCGTTCGAATTTCAAATGTGTGCGTAGCCTGCAAGCCCAGCAGCGCTGCCAACTGCACCGTAATTACGGTAGAAACACTGTATTCAGCATTGATTCACCGTATACCGTAGTAATTTCATTAGGGTGTCAAAAAACACCGTAATTGGGCAGATGGAGTATTGCATGTATTTTTGTTGTCATAACATGGCAACATTTTAAATAGCAGTTAACTAGGGGGAATTCCTCAACCATAGATACCAACCAACCAATAGTAACCTTTTTTATTACCAACTTTCTTTATTCAGATGTACTTTGCATAATTGCGTTGTAATTATATCTGCGTTGAAAGGGAATCTATTCTGCAAATAAATTAAAATGGCAAGTGATCACAGTGAATCTGATGGTGAACTTTCTGCCGTCAGAAGACGTGCTTAGGAGACAAAAATACTGAAATGTATCAAAATGATCATGATCACACAGTTATTTTGTCAAATTCCGAAGTTTTTTTTTTTTTTTTCAATCAACTATGTAATTTTGCACGACATTTTAAAATATTTTTTTTAAATCTACCGTAATTTTAAACTGGAAACACCGAAATCCATTATTTGGAGTTGGCAACGCTGAAGCCCAGTGCCTCGTAAATAACTGACCGGAACGGTCGCTTTGCTCAATCGCAAAATGGAATGGAACAACGAGTGCCCTAGAATTTATTGAGTTGCTTGAAGGAGAACCATGTATTTATGGAACCCTAAAAGTAAAAAATAACATAAAAATTGGAATTTGGTAAATGACGCCTGGATCAGGATAAATGATAAATTCTTTGTACATTGCACTTTCGAGGAATCAAAAAAGAAGAGAAACATATTATTGACCCATTAATTAAAGGCTATGTATAAAAAATAATAAAGCAGTCTACAAGGACAGGATCTGGTGCTGAAGAAATGTACAGACCTTCATGGTTTGCATTCGATGCCATGCCCAACTACATGGGTACTGTTACTGTTTATGATTAGTGATTACCATCCGAAATTGGTGCCGATTCTCTTGTACACCGAACTAAAATTCCTTTCTTTTTACTATGAGAATCATAGAGCTATTCTGCCAAAAAAAATCTCTAAATTTAAATATTATTTTGACGCAACTAAAATCGAATTTGACAATCGCGACTCCACTTGGTACCTACTTGTTTGCCCTACCCTGTGTTTTTTTTTGAGCCGGAGATGCGCGCTATCTGGCCATCTCGACGTATTTTGTATGATTTTTTTTAATTTTTTGGACGAAAAAAAAATAAAAAAATTACCAACATGTAGAGCATTAGGGTCCAAATTTTCATTATTTTTGCGATAGGACACACCATTTTCGAGATATAAGCAAAAGAAAATAAAATAAGATACAGTACTCATTTGCAACTGAAGTCGAGGTGCTGGTTTGAATTTTAGTTCATGACATCTAATTTTATTCCACACATTTTTAATCGGGATTAAAAATAGTCAGATTAAGTTAGAAGATTTTAGATATAGAACAATATTTTAGGTTAAAACGTCAAATTCAGAATAGCATTTTCACTAAACTAATATCTCAGTGCCATCATATACAACTATCTACGTTCATGTAAGGGCATTGAATGACTATTTCATGAAATTATGACATTTGGCACTTTCATGAACTTAGAGAGTTGTATTGCTGATTCTAATGTTTATAATTCTGTAAACCCATATTTGTTACGGCCACAAATAATATATAGATCAATATACAACCTGACACTGATCTGCAAATTGCAAAAAACGTAAGAAAATTTGTATTTCGCGGGCTACCTTGGCGCATCCCCCTTAAAGACCGCGGTATACTTTAAGTACGCACGTTTACCACCCACTTTAGGTAAACGACGAAAAAGTGTGCTAAACAGGAACTCTGCAATTTTTTTTTCTGCTTATTAAATTATAAATTGGCAACACTGCGTGCTGCAAATCATGTCACCAGTGGTAAAAATGGGTTGTAACAGGTCAATGACTATATAGCCTCTTGACTGCTCATGCGGGCGACTCGGGCTCACGACACATCAGTTTAATTGAACTGATATTAGATGACGATATGAGTGGCCATTTTAGTTTTGACCAGTGTGCAATGGTTGGAACTCTGCACACGCAGTTATTTTGATCTTAAAAAACATAATACTAAACAAGTATGAGTTATTGTTCGGTTAATTGGTGTGGAAAATCGTCTAGAACATCCAACTATAAAAAAGATAGCAGTAATTTTCATCGGTAAGTAGAATATATTTGTAATTTAATAATATTATGATTTTATTGCAGGGCTCAAGATAAACTGGTTGATACGTAAGTACACCGCGATTACATTGATTGAGTACATTGATGTCTTTTTGATAAGTCCCTTTCTCTCACTAGGGTATTGCAATACGTCTGTCCCTTTCTATCTGCACTTATACTGCAGAGTGTTGTGATAACTTCATAATAAAGCAGCTATATTATTGAAGATAAAAATTACGATGTTATGGTAAAAAAGTAACATTAAGTACTTAATGTTTACATTTTAGATTTCAAAATATTCCGTAACCTTAAGAAAAGTGGATTAATGCAGTTCACAGAGAAAATTTTATTCCAATTAAATATAGCGTTGTTTGTTCAAGGCATTTCACAGCAGATTAAAAATAAGTAATAGCAATGTCATTTCCTTTCGGATAGAACAATAAATTCTTATAAGTGAAATTCAATTTAATTATTGTTCAGTTAGGAAATCGTCGAATCGACGTCGATTTTATCGATATCAATATTATTGTTGCAAAACTGACTTGTGCCTCACTATGTTTGAGACTTTCGTCGTGACATTGTTGCATCGGCCAATCACAACCGCTGTAATTTCTTCGTCCCCCGGCCCGAGTGGTGAGTCGTGTGCCTAGACGAAATCGGTCTATCGGCTCTCAAGTGGTTTAATACTCTTTGTAACAGGTTAAACACGATATCTGTTATCAGTATCACTGTTACTGTTACAAAAAAAATACCTGTTATTAAATAACAGCCTGTTATTTTTATACGGACGATAAATACGTATTTAAATCTCAATTGAATATCTTACATTCTTTAATGAGAAAGAGAGAGAAATTGATAACCTTGCTATATTTCTTCCTTTGTGTCAGTGTGTATGTAACAGCCGTGGTAACAGTTTGTGTGGGGATTGTTATTATGTATTAACAGTAACAGCCGCGGTAACAGTCTTGAGAGTCTGTTATTAATTAATTAGTAACGGGTATTTTATATTGTTAGGAACAAATTGATATTTGTTATTTTTTAATCTGTTATTTTATCTGATACGTCTTACGATATATATACGCCTCACCCCTAGCCTGTGGTGAAATGTGTGAGCAAAGTCTAAGAAAGTGATTGACCAAATATGTGACTATGTCTGGCCGGTCTCTGCAAACAAGTGTTCATATGTGTGTGCAAAGTCTATCGAATATGTTTGATCAAATATGTGACTATGTCTGGCGCCGGCTTAAGGGACAGGCCTATGTGGCCCTCAGCAGACTCAGGTCTCCAGATGGATTATTTATTTGTTCCTTGGATCATAATAAATTGCTAAAAAATCCTCTCACGTTCTCTTGAGGAATTGGAAAGGTTAAGTAGTCTTTCTTCTTAAGTCATGCGTCATTGGGCATTTTTGACCCAGTGCCTCGAAGTACGCGTCGATGATTGAAAAGTGGTTTGTTTTGAACGTTTAAGGTTAAAATAATGGGAAAAAAAAATGTGAAATTTACCGACTTATTGATTTTCAATCACTAGTACTAACTGTGATCCGCTCTCTGGCGCTCGTAAGGCGCAATCCACATTGCAGTACAGAATTTAGAGGCCCTCTCTTTCACACAATAAACCCAATATCGGTTTCAATGTGCGTTGGCTCGCCAATAACTGTCAGGGATGAAGGGTCAGCGCAGAGGATTTTATTAACGCACTTGAAAATAAACTTTAAAATTATTGCAATAAAGTGCATCGGGGATTCCCGCGTATCTTCGAGGACGCGCGAGCATTTTTTGTTAGGTTCAAGCATTTATGCACTTTTTTTTAATAATTTAAAGTTTATTTTCAAGTGCGTTAATTAAAGTTAAAGTTAAAGTCAGGAAGAAACAAATGAACATATTGGCGCATGAAATGTGGCGGCGCGGCGGTTCGTGCGGCTAGCCGCGGTGCCGCGAGCGGCCTCGCGTCCCCGCGCAGCCTGAAGTCGCTCTGTGGTGACTAGTCTTTACTCAGTGATGGCAACTTAAGGTACCTAATTTACTCTAGATTTAGAGTAAAACTATTACAGCAGGGTAAGTTTTGGGGTACTATTTTTTTTTAGGGTATTTTAGGGTAATAAAGTCTACTGCTACTGCGGTCTAAGCTCGACTGACCCCCGCCCGACCCGTCTCAATTCAACGGAGCAAAGAGTACCCGTTTTTTTTTAATTATGTGCGACTTAGTTCCAATTTCGTCTTTAGCCACGGTAATAGCACAATATTAACATGGTAAACTAAAATTAGAAGTATTACATTAATTACGAGTTTACCTTAAAAAAGGAAGAAATTCCTAAAAGTGGAAACACTGGTAGACACGCTCCGCTGCACCGCGCGGCGTTTCGCTGCGCTGCGCTGTGCAGTTCGAAACCACTGGCCTCTTCAAGCATCGTCGCGTCGCGTCGCGTCTCGGTGCGAACTGACCATATTATTATTATACTCTTTGGAACGTACCCTTATAGTCTAGGGAGTGCTTATAATAGAGGACGGTTACTGGTTACTGCACTAAAATATCCATTAAAACAGCGCCATCTATTGAGATGGCGCTGTTTTAATGGATATTTTAGAATAGATGGAATAGATGGCGCTGTTTCACGCAATACCTAGTGCTAATAGCAAGTTACACAGGAAAAATCCAATTGCTGCAATTTATTTATTATTAAGATTTGATGAACTGCGAGATGGATGCTATTGAGATGGCGCTGTTTTAATGGATATTTTAGAATAGATGGAATATATGGCGCTGTTTCACGCAATACCTAGTGCTAATAGCAAGTTACACAGGAAAAATCCAATTGCTGCTATTTATTTATTATTAAGATTTGATGAACTGCGTGTTGTTATCATTTTATAATCATTATTGTTTATTAGGTATTAATTTTACAGCCGCGCCATAAGTAGCGCAGCCTCACTTTTGCTTTAATTCACAATTTAAACATATTTATGTACCTAGACAACACGATATATATACATATTTGTAATGTGCTTGTCAAGCCAACACGGCATAATTTAAGTGTTTTTTTTTTTATGTCATGACTTTATGACCGCTAGAGGGCGCCATATTCAAATTAATGTGATTTCACATAGCCTATAACCAGCGGACGATCAAGACGCTTCCAACATTCATTTGTCAAATTGTGATGAGTGATTTAGAAGATAGGAGGGAACAGATGAACATACGTACATACATACATACATACATACATACATACCGGTCAAAATCATAACCCTCCTTTTTGCTTCGCCGTAGTCGGGTAATAATGTAGATATTTTTTGTGCTTCGTCCTTCAAGCTTACTTAGCTAGGTACTAGAGTTTAGTTTTATTTTGAATCGCTTATTATAGGTATTTTTTTTGTTTTGTATACAGCGTGCCGCCGCCGGCGCCGGCGCCGTGGCAACATTAATTCAACACACGTATACGGTTTCGCGGATTCGTTTCATGAAAGTATTTTAATTTCATTAAACGTTATTATTTATTGATTAATTGATAATTTTCTACAATAGAATCTTGGAGCAACCTGTACTTAGCGCAGAGGTTATTAGCTGGGGTCACGTGCGAATTGAAGTAGGCGAATTGAAGGAATGCCGCGCGATTTCTTAGAATTTATGCCATCAAAGGTTCGGATTATCGGACCGATAGAACGTAACGCCAGCTGGTAAGTAGCTTCATGAATGAATCTTTTCAACAGAGTGATTCCAATTTTGGTTATTATTTTGTTATTCAGTTTGTTTGAAAATTAGAACTTTTCAATTTACGAATTATTTTATTTTATTATAATTTTTACGATTACTGGCCAGTAGCCCCGCGTGTGTTAAATTGAGGTCATGAGAACCATGATGGCGTAATTGAATGGACAAGCCTTTTGAAAACCATAGAAAACAAAAAAAGTATTTTTTTAATCAACTAGCACTATTCAATATACATACTTTTATATTTTAATTAACTTAACTGGAAACAATCATAGATTCACTTTAACTGGAAAAATTCAAGATACTTACAATATTGTAAAAAAAATTGTAGGCCACTATGGTTCTCGTGGCCTCAATTAATGTCGCCATTGTAGCGGCACGTTGTATATTTCCCAATTACCCTTGCGTTTCTGCACAAATTGCCAGGCGCACGAGAACGCGTCCTCGGTGCAGCTGGCCGTCTCCGCTTGACCGGTGACAGCCGTCTGATCGGAGGATTTTAGAGGAGCCACAGAAGGAGGAGGGTGTTTGGCTGGGAGCCCGGTACCAGTCTTACCCTGCACCGGGGTCTGTGTGAAGAGGGTCAGACCGGCAGTGGTATGAGTCGTCGCCGTGGTCATCGTCTGTTTGGAAGGGTCGGTACTGGTCCCAATCAGCGTAGACATCCTTTGTTTATACTGGGACTTGGGTTTGGTCCTAGCTGTGGTTCTCGCCACAGCCGGACCGGTGCCCGCGCTGGTACCCGCAGCGTTAACTGCGAGGCCACCAGGGGCAGTGGAAGTGCAAGCACCTCCCTTGGGTTTTGGTTTTGTAATAGGCCTTAAATTATCCATGTTATACAGGGTGTTAGGGTAAACACCGTTATCCTAGCAACCAGTGGTTTGGTTTCATTTATAGAACGTAAAATTAATGGAAAATTACGACTTTAAAAAAAAAAAACTACTTTTTACCACAAGACACGTAAAGTTATGAGCAAGGGCAACGAACTTGCGTCTCAACACGGGCGGGGGCTGACCTGACCGGCCGCGAACGCGTTACGCGACCCCTACCTCAGTCAGTCAGCTGTTTCGCTAGCGAGCACAGTGTCGGATGGAAACTTTTTTAAATCATTTAATGAAAATAACGTTTTTTTTTTTGTTGTGTTCGGTCATTTATTCTTATATTTAAGTCCCATGGTTTGAATAACAAGAGTGATTACCCTTACACCCTGTATATTGACTAAAATTCATCTCTCTGGCTCCCACCCTCCATGGAGCCCGCAACTGGGAACGTCTTACTATTAAAAGAAACAAGAGCGTTAGAACTACCAGAGAGATATAGGAGCGCAAGACTGCAAGACGGGTTTACAATGCGACATCGGGTGCTCAATCGGGTTGGCGTAGGGGGTCGAAAGGCCCACCCCCAAACGAACTGATCAACTCTCACTTACACCGTCAGTACGACCTTTACCTACCGCTTCAGCCGTCCGAGGACGACCTCAGCGGACCTTACGCACCTCGCCTGTGGCCCTCTGACGGGACACTGTGGCCATTTCCCTACCCTTGGCTAATGGGCAGGGCCACAGTTTCGCTTGAAATCCAGACCATAGGGGGCGTGTTGACTTACGGAACATTACAACCAAAGCCGCTCGGCTCAACCCCCCAGCCCCCAGGACTCCTTCATCCCCCCTCTCGGCGCTCAACTGCGCAGGTCCTAGCGCAGGTGACTGCTTACTCCTACTCGCCATCAGCTGATTTTAGTGATAGACAAGCCCGCCACCACCCAGTCACGGGGTGTCACGGTTAGGAGTGGGAATTGGAAAAGTGGAATTGGGAGCAGTAGGGAAATGGATAGGTAGGAGTGGGGAGGGCTTGTGAAAGTTGGGGCAGGAGGGCATAAGACAGGAAAGAACCGCGGTCGCGCGGAATGAAACTCTATCTGTACTATTAAATGAGGGTGGATTATATCGTCTGTGGCAATTTCAGACTGTATTGTTCACTATCACGTGTTGTCTATATTGGTACCTACGTTTAGTTAAAGTATTTTTTTTTTGTAATTTTTTTTTCTTATTCAAATCATTTTTTTTTGTATAGGCTGTCTAACGGTTTTGCCAGTGCCTTTATTTACACCTATGGAAAAATAAAACCAGCGCGCTATTTTCCATAAATATTTAATAACGTTTTCGCTGTGAGGTCAATTATTATCAAAAAAAAAGTTAAAGTATTGTCACGTACCGACATAGAAGTTTTTAAAAGAAACTCCGGATAGTCAGTACTTACCTGGCAACAAAGGTCATTTCAACTGTATAAATCTATTATCTCTATAGTTACGTTATTGTAGCATAAGCACAAGACTAAATAAGGAGGCATAAGTTCTCACAACAAGTCTGTTTTTTTCCTCGCAAGTGTGTTGAAAAACGTCGTATGAAACGCGTGAGCATTGATTATTACACTCTCGGCTACCTTATCGCGCGAATAATACCGCCTCGACTGTAATATCCAATAGAGCACACTCGTATCACAAATGTACTATTATTAAGTAATAAAATTATGGAGCTCTTGTGAATCAATATAAGGAGAGAAATTGTTAGGAGAACAATGATATTAATAATATCATTGCAGGAGAACAATAGATTTTGAGCTCCTTTGTATTATGTATTCCTATCTTGTTTAACGATTTTATAATACAAAAGCTTTGGTTATCCAATCAATAATGAGAAAACTTGCAAATTTTATTTTCTAGCCATTTATCCACGTGTCCTTGCTCTAACCTTGACTCACCCAACCAACAGGGCATGTGTTTGGTGCGATGAGCATGCGCGTACCGCATAATGCGGGCTACAGATGTTCAAGTAATTTGATCAAACAGGCAATTTGAATAAACAGTTTTAACAAATACCTAACACAGGTAATTTGAATAACATTACAGTTTTATCAAATTGGCATGAATTTGTGTGGGTAAAGATCAAAATGAGTTGTCAAATGGCATGAAGAAATATGAATTTACTTATTTCTATTTGATCAAACTGTTTGAACCAGCCTGTTTGATCAAATTACTGGAATGTCTATGGCCAGCATAACGTAAAACGGACGCACGACGTACCCTACCCACCCTACTTTTTCGCGCGCACGCAATCGCAAGGCACTCATTCGTTCGGTCGTTCTCTCATTCAGTAAACCTGCATATAAGAAGACCGGTTTGATCCGCTCATTCATTCAGTCAATCCTTGACAGTAGACCTGGACAGGTGGACGCATGCTTTTTATCTCTCTCGGTTTAAGATATCGCTTTTATCTACGTGATAAAGTGTTTTGTAGCTAATTTTAAAATTATACCGTAATTCGGAGATATTTTCGGAGATGGCTGAGAATAATTCTATCAATCACAGCAACGACAATGGCAGCAGTAAGTTTATTTTGTATATTAATTATTTGCTTAATTAAGTAGGTACAGCAGACAGTGCTTAGCAACAGGTCGAACGGGACTGTCCCTTTTTTCAGTTCTTCTTCGTCTTGGTGTCCCCGGGAAAAAACCTGGTGACGCAAAATTGTTCCGTTTTTAGGAACCGTCCTTGGATGTTCAAACACTTTCACACCAACAACCTTAACTATGAAAACTTTTGTAAGTAGGTAACTCAGACTAAAAATTAAAATTTAATTTCGTCTGAGGTAGGTAATTGAATTTTTGAAACTATTATAGTACTTCTGCGAACAGTAGACATCGCGAGCACAAACTTTGATAGAGTAGGAAACGCACGTATCTTCAGCCAAATATTTGGATTTCGTGTTTAGGGAGTAGACCTGCAGGAAGAAACCATGAACGATAGATTGTAGTTTTAGGCTGCGCGCACTTTGCACGCGTTTTCATACGAATTTCACTCGTACGAAAACGCACAAAAATTATCCCGACCTTCCAAGTACATACAAAGGGAGCCCGCAGACTGGGTGCGGTTTAGTCGGACGTCTAAGTACACAAACAATCCGAACTTGTTGGGATTTTTCGTGCGTTCAATGCGATATCACCGGAAGAGGCGGCTCGTCATAAAGAGCGCTGGTGCAGTGCACTCCCACGAAAATAGCATAATCTATATTTCTTTATTATAATCCTATACATACATTCTTTCTACTATGCCCATGTATACAATAGCAGTTTACTAGAAAACCATTTCCTACGCGTACATTGGGCGTCAAGTTGTAACGTGTGGAGCGCCGGCGATTGCGCTCCTATGAAACAAAGTTCAGTACGATTTCTAGCACTGTATTCAATGAGTGCGAAAGACAAATATCGACACAGTCCGACGCGTGAAACAAAAGATTTTGTATGAGAAATTAGCCTAATTTGGAGCGCCGCTCACGCGCGACGTTGCCATGTTGCCAAACGGCGCAAGGCGGCCGCGCGCGTGAATGCGATCCATGCCTTTGCGCTGTTGCCGATCTTATGTAAACAAACGGTCGGCTCAACTCGGCTGTCAGTAGATTCGCAGTGTTTATTCTAAATAATTATTAAAAATAGTTTGTGCGCGACATTTGTGTTAAAAATGGAACAATACAGTGTATCTTGTTGTATGATAAGCATTGAAAAACGCTTAATTAATTCCATAACTGATTTTCACAAGAAAGTGATAGATGTCTTCGCTCGCCAAAACGATCGCCGAATGGATTTTCTTTACAAATAAAATAAATGGTAAGCTCTAGTTCTACGTTTCTTTTTTAGTGAACCCCTACAAATAAATATCACGAGCCGCCTCCGGAACACTACCTATTTATCGGAGAAAACCTATTCAGTGTGCGCACTCAATTCCTTATACCACGGATGTTCGTTTACGTATTCGTGTCCGAAGTCAACGCATATGTTCCTTACGTTAGTTCTCTAAGTAGTCTGTGTGTTCCTTGGTCAACGCCTCGCCGTAGGTGAGTATATGTTCCTTGCTCAGGTTCCTTGGTGAACGCTCTTCTGATTTGACTTACGTAGCTTCCTATCAAAAAACATGACATCGATATCAATACGTCAAATTCAAATTTAAAAAAAACCGGCCAGAGCGTGGATCACACACAATGAAGGGTTCCGTAGTTGGGATAAATGTAAACTTTTAACGTTGTAGTTGAAAAAACATGCTCTCCCATACATTCCATCTGCAAAAGTTGGTCGATTATTACTCATTAACTTGTAAAGCATACTTAGCTGTGATGGTTTTCCTTTTAACCGACTCATTGCCAACATAATTTTCATGCATACTTTAGCCAGGCCCCGAACATTGGACGATGACGTGCCAGGCGCGTCATTGGCCTACAATCCTACATCAAGGATGACGCACCTAGAGTGGCATTGGCCCCCTGTGATGTTTTATGCGTATTTCGCCGTTATCTTGCGTTAATCTGCTATGAGAAAAAGTTATTTGTGTGCTTCGATTCGAATTCCTTGGTATTCAAAGGAAATATGGCCTCACAAGGTAGTATTTATTTATTTTAGTAACATGTTACAGTGGTCGCCAACATTTTTGTAAATGTAATAGTATTAGGTTATTTGTTTGTGATAATCAACGTATTATCAGCAAGAAGACGAAATTTTTCCTGAATATAGTCAATCGATTTTGCATATTTCAAAGAAGCGTAAATTCATTCAATTTATTTATTTTATTTTATTAATTTTAGGAAAACTTACATCTAATACATGTTAATGTCTAGCACAATGTGTAAACTATGGGCAATGGCCAATTACAAGTTTCCACTAACAATTAAAGTGAGTAACATCAACAAATACCCGAAGACAGTGACGACCTATGAGATACGCGAATTAATTATCTCACGCTCGAAAACGACAATAATAAAGAGAAGAAAAAAATATATATATAAAACGAAAATGGCTATACATTAAAAAAAAAGAATTGTCCAAACTTTATATACGGGGTGGTAACCGTCTGTGTCCCTTCCACCCCGTATAAGTTTGTAAACTGTTACCAAAGGTTTGCTATCCCTGACTTATAAAATATGAATTCTAAATGAATGGCCAAGGGTATTGTCAACTGCAATGTTTAATTTAGGATAAAAAGTGGTAGTTCTCTTTATCTCAATGTTTTTAAATCTGTTTTTAAGAAAGTTCGATGTGACGCGCCAGGTGCGTCAAGGGCCTCCCGTGATATTTGCTTATGACGCGCCTGGGGCGTCATTGGCAATGAATCGGTTAACTTCGTTATACTGCCGTGATTCACATATCCAAAAACAACCATTTAGATGGCAGGGGCACTTGACTGCCATCTAAATGGTCCGCTAGGACCGATGCCTGCCAGGGTTGCGGGTTAATCCGAAAGGGATACCGGGACCTTGGCAACAGGCAACTGAAGGAACAGGGGTGGGTTTTAGTCAGTAAAAGTCTGACACGCCCTTCCGCTCCACCGAGAGCGGGAGAAGTCATTGGATGATTTCCCAATCCCAAAAAAAAAAAAAAAAAGGGGCACTTGACTCTAACAAAAATTAGCTCTTTAAAGCTTAATGTTACGCAAAAACGTACCCCTGAATCAGAAAATAGTTTTCACACACCCACACGACACCCCATAACAATGGGACCGTTGAGAAAAAAAAAATCATCCCCACTTTCAGAGTGAGGGGTGACCCCACAAAACAAAAATAGCATGATTTTATTTTACCAATTTGTGTCTAATGTATAACCCATGCCAAATTACAGCATTCTTGTATTGTACTAAGATTCTCTGAGCTAAGCTGCGGATAGACATATAGACATGGCGAAACTATATCGGTTCCTTTGTGACTACTACAGAACACAGAACCATAAAAGCCAGAAAAATTATGAGTAAAAATTTGTAGGCCAGCTAGAAAAATTAACAAATAGGTTTTAATAAATAGTGAGCCATTTACTGTATTTTGAGAAGCTATTCTGCTCATCATGCCGAAGATCCTCATCAGATCTTCACCAATTTCTTTTGAAACGTACATAAAGTTACCACCTTTCAAATAAAAAAAGAACATTTTTATCGGATTCCATGATTTTCCGGATTATCAATGTTCTTTTTTGTCCAGTAGCCCCCTTTTTGCCCCATTTTGGAGGAAGTAGTCTTCCAATAAAAAATCCACGACTGCAAAAAATTCGTTATACCTGTAGACCAAATTTCGTCCAGGTCGGTTGAAAAATACGACCTGTAGACGAGTACGGACAAACTGACAAACTCGCCAATTTTGCCAGACTTGATGCAGAGACGCTTCGCTCGCTCGGTCAACTAGCTTTTGGCCGCGGCTTCGCCCGCGTGGAGGTCGGAAATTATTCCACGGGAACGTACCTACACACGACTACACATCAAGCTTTAAGTACATTTGCAGTTTATGCTGATCTCGCATGGTGGTGCTTATGTGCATCTTGAGGACTCAACCATGAAAACTTGCCAAAACAGTCCAGGAATGGGCAAATTTCCATTGTTTTCATCTCACTTGCTCGAAAAGTGGTTCACGTTGCACCGCTTTTAGTTTCATAATCTCTCGCTTTTATTATGATTTGATAGTTTCATGTGTAAACGCAAACCAGCAATAAAAAGATAAAAATATTAAGTAGATACCTACCTACTTAGATAAATGCTTATTTATGAGTTAAAAAAACATGATGTAATAAGTTGATGGTTTAATTAATATTTTAACTAAGTTGGTACATCATTTTGCGAACATCGTGAGGAAACCAGCATGCCTGAGAGATATTTCTCAACGGCATGTGAAGTTAGTCAGAGGCCCAAAGGCGGCCAACTCTAACTAAAGTGGCTGATAGACGTGCGTACTTAAAGTACGCGGTCTTTAAGTTCGCGACCTTACTTGGCTCGCCGTCGGTGACACATGTGAAGCTTGCTCAAAATTTCATTGTCAAATTGGCTCGCGGCTCACGCACGGCGATGACAGGCGAGTTTGCGAGCCTTAAGTACGCGTACTTGCTCGCACGTCTATCACCCCTAAGCACACGAAAAGAAGAAGATATTGCGAAGGCCCAAATATCCCGCGCTCCGAGCTTCCGACAGAATGTAACCAGCTGTTGTCGTGGTCACACCATGAGACGCTTGGTGCTAACCTGAAGAGATCAGCTATCTAACTGCGTAACTTATTTTCGTAACCGATTAGACTAAATTTGTTTCATTTGTAGTTTAACAACATTCATTGAGTTATTACGTTATTGAGCCGTTTTTGTTTTCGAACTTATGAAGATAGATTAGATATTTGTTTCAAACTGATTCCAATTCTGATTGATCGTGTATTACGCAATTTTATTAAGGAGTCGATATTAACCTCGCATATATTTTGCTAGCTGTAATGGCAACTGTGAAGAAGCTGCTTCAGTCCCGGCAGGAGAAGATTGTGGATACTGGGAACAAAGTGACAGTGGTCGGAGTGGGACAAGTCGGCATGGCTACGGTCTTCTCGTTGCTCACGCAGGTAATTTGCGTTTTTGTACTGCACTTGTATGTTGACTGTTGATCAAATCTGTAGGCATATTTTATACAGGCATATAAATAGGCCATCCACGTACCTACCATACATACAGGCCTATCTATGTGCAAATAATAATAATGTTTACGGAGCTAACACTACAAACCAACGCACCACCTGTTATTGGTTTGCTCGCTTCCGTTCTGGAAATTTCGACCTGAAAAATGAACCTCGCGGTCGTCCGAAGACTTTGGTCGACACTGACGAATTAAAGGCGATTGTGGAAGCTGATGATGCACAATCTACGGCTGAATTAGCAGCAGCTTTCGACGTTAGCGTCAAAACACTATTGGTCCATTTGCGTCATATTGGCAAGGAAAAAAAGCTTGACAAATGGGTGCCCCACGAACTCAATGATCGCCAGCGCGAAGTACGCGTCGAGGCGTGTCTTGCACTGCTCAACAGACACACAAATGAAGGAATTTTGAACCGCATTGTTACCTGCTATGAAAAATGGATTCTGTTTGATAACCGCAAGCGCTCAGCAAGTTGGTTGGATCCCGGTTCAGTACCTAAACAATGCTCTAAACGAAAACTTACCCCTAGAAAAGTGATGGTCACTGTGTGATTCATCACAGCTTCTTACCAAACGGGGTGAGCATTACTGCAGATGTGTACTGTGAAGAACTGAACACAGTGATGGAGAAGCTGGCACATCTCCAACCAGCATTGGTCAATCGCTCGTCTCCGCTGCTCCTGCACGACAACGCGCGATCTCATACTGCACAGCAGACGGTCTCCAAGTTGCAAGAACCGGGGTTGGAAGCTCTCCGTCATCCGCCCTACTCACCAGACCTTGCGCCTACAGACTACTACTTTTTCCAGAATTTGGATAACTTCTTGGCGGGAAAAAAATTCAATACCCGAGAGGCAGTACAAAATGCCTTTGAAGAATTTGTTGCCTCCCGTCCAGCTGATTTCTTTAAGAAGGGTATCAATAAACTGCCACTGCGTTGGCAAAGATGCATTGATTGCATGGGTGATTACTTCGATTAATACAAATAAGAAATACATGAAAAAAATTCGTTTAAATTTTTTCATACAAAACGGCAATTTCATAGGTAAAGACCTAATATTTCGCTATTTAATAACATCAGGTGGGTCAGGTGGCAATACTCGTAATTACAATAACATTTATATTCGTTTATGTTTAGTTACTGGCAATACTAACTGAACGTTACAAAATACGGATGTCTTTCATAAGAAAATAACTGTTCCGACTTCCGGTATCTCGGTTCACTTTCACTCGTGGAGCGATGGCTAAGTAGATCGCACAGAGGATGAAATGGCGGCAGGTCACGGGAACAATCTGCGACTCCTGGTTCTCAGACCCCAGACAAGATTTCTTGTATGGATCAGAATGTTGGGCCACTAATAAAAAGGGATGAATTAAAGTTAATTGTAATGCTGGTGCCTATTTCAGTGGCAATAATACTCTTGAAATTGAAAATAATATAATGTATGAAAGTCGTAAACAGAGTCAAAAGAATTAGAGAACACAATTTGACAAACACCACACTGACACACAATGTTTTTTATTAGTTATGTCACTGCAGCTGTAACGTGCCAATCTATCAAAGAAGCTTTAACAAATTGCATGCAGCTGAGATAAGAATGTTATGAGGGATTGTTACGGGAATGGATAGAATAAGAGATGAGTATATTATGAGGAAGTCTGAGAGTGACACCGCGGTGACTGAAAAGTTGTGTTGTGATAATTGTCATGCTAGTATGGGCATGAGATACGGAGGAATGAGGAAAATGTCCTGAGGAAAGTTTTGAGTATGAATGTGGATGGCTATATTTAGGCCGAGATCTAACCCGTAGTCCTCTCAGTGGCACACAACCGTCAAACTACAATTGCTTAGACCTTGTTCACGGCGCTATCGCCGGGCTAAGCAACGTTTATAGATATCGGCCCAGTGTTCGCTTCGTCAGCCACTCATGCTGAGCGTGCACGGTGCAGCCGGTATCTTATCTGTCACAGGTCGGAAATTTGTGATTATAAAAATGGCGCCTCAGCCATTAAACGATTGCCGACATAACTTCTGAGTAATCAATGTACAAATATAGAGCTACTGAGACCATGAGTTTATATAGTTTTTTTACCTGATCGCCGGTTGAATTCGATTTATCCTTTTTAGGAGTTCGTGTCCTGTCCAGTCATAATAGGTTAACAATATCAAGAGTCCATAATATGCAGTTTATTTATTGCCTGTCCTTCTCCTTATGAACCTAAGTACACAGTCCATCCTAACAAAAACATGAAGCGCTAAGGCTAAAGAAGATTAGGACGGGGCGCACCGCACCGCATCGCGACGCAAGTTATGATGGAGGATTTTTTCAATGCGTTGCGTTGCGGCCCGCTCATAG
This sequence comes from Lithophane semibrunnea, assembly GCA_947363905.1. NCBI lineage: Eukaryota > Metazoa > Arthropoda > Insecta > Lepidoptera > Noctuidae > Lithophane > Lithophane semibrunnea. The sequence goes on from OX376188.1 coordinate 13,277,247, forward strand.
TTGCGCAGCCTCATTGCACTGGACATTCCATTCCGCTGCTGCAATCTGCGCGTAGCTTTACTCTGGAACCTCACTCAAGTGACTAAACTAAACTCATTTGTTTTATAAAGTAAATAATCGCGGATTCACGAGACGAGACACGTTCGAATTTCGAAGTAATGCTCACAGAATGTACAAGATGATCTGCTTGTTACAGGATGTGACGAACAACATAGTAATGGTGGACACGAATGCAGACAAACTGAAAGGAGAGATGATGGACCTGCAGCACGGATCGGCCTTCCTGAACAACAACAACATACAAGCCGGCACAGGTATGGAACACACATACACAAAATCAGCCTATAATGTCTCCACCGCCACCGCTGGGACACAGGCCTTGTCACTGTGAGAGAGCGGGCCGTAGGTAACCCACCACATGGGCCCAGTGCTGGTTGGTGGATGTCACAGGTCTTTGAATTTTCGGTTCTAGGATATAATGCCGGTTTCCTCACGATGTTTTCCTTCACTATTTTGAAAGCAGTCGAAACATAATACAATTACTTGTGATAATTTCCAAAAAAGTTAAGGTAGATGTAGGTAGGACACACAATATTGTCGCTAGATTCGAGGGACACGTGAGGCAGCGGGCATCAGCACCAGCCTTCGCTCGATTACTGCGCGAAATGTGCTGACAACATTGCGGTACCTTTTCGTTTTTAACCGAGTTCTTCAAAAAGGAGGAGGTTCTCAATTCGTCTGATTTTTTTTTATATGTATGTTACGCGATTACTCCGCCAATATAATTATGAATCGATTTTGATGATTCTTTTTTGTTTGGTAGGTCATGCTTCAGAGGTGGTCCCATATAAATTTTATTAATTTTGCTTGCGTAGTTTTTGAGTTAGCTTCAATAATTACGTATTTTTCCCACTTTGCATAAATGTAGACGATATTATTATCTTAGTTGACTCCGTCGCTGTTATTTACATAGCAGATAAAAAAAGGGAAAAATAAAAACTTTTTACAAAAAAAAAAACAACCGACTTCCAAAAAAAACACTAAACAAGTGTAGGTAAAATAACTTTAATTTCGGTGGCAAAAAACGTAAATTGAAAAGCAAAGACACCGAATTAGTTATTTTACACTTGTTTAGTGTTTTTTTTGGAAGTCGGTTGTTTTTTTTTTTTGTAAAAAGTTGTTGGTAAAAAAAAATATCTAAATGAAAAGGTCACACTGCATAACGTCTTCATATTACAACTTCATCGTTGGTCTAGTTGTTGCAAGCGCTTCTCTTGAGCTTTCCTGGGTTTGATTCCCAGGTCAGGTAATGTGTTATTCGGTAGGTACTTTTATGACTTAGGAATTTCTTAGTAGCAGCTCAGAGTCTGGATTAGTGTTTGTCCCGTTTGATTAGGCTCGCCCCCTATTATCTACATGGTACTTAAACATAACTGAAGAAATGTGTGGAGAAATTCTAGGGGACAAGGCATGATGTTATTTCTTCAAATTGATTCGGTTTAATAAATTTTGTATTTTATACCACAGATTACGCAATAACGGAGAACTCCCAGATTTGCGTGATAGCAGCCGGCGTGAGACAGCAAGAAGGTGAGGACCGACGCAATCTGGTGCAGAGGAACGTTGAAGTTCTCAAAGTAATCATTCCTAAAGTAAGTGAAATAGCTATAGTATCAATGATATATATATTAACAGATATATGTTATACACTCGCAAAACAACCGAAAAAAGTGTTCCGCGCAGCAGCGGCAGCACACATACCCACTTCTCATTCACTACAAGTAAAAATGATAGAAAAAAACAACAAGAAAAAAGAGACAGCTAGTGTTGCTGCTTCAACTAAGCGTATTACTCGTCGCCATGTGTGACGCAGTCATTACTTCCCAATTAGACTCGCGACAAACTAAGAAGTCCGTTTTGACAGCTATAAAAATCCTTTGTGTAGCGATGAATAAAAAATTGGTTTCTTATAAACTGATTCTCAAGACATATATCGATTAAACATACTTAGAGAGTTTGTAATCGACGACTTATCTACATTGCTTAAAACTGATTCTCAATGCATATCGTTTTATTACAAGTACGAGAACGAAACGTCAAAACGGACTTCTTAGATTGTCGCGACTATAGGACGTTTTCAGGTCTTCACGACTGCACGCTCACAACATATCTTTAATATATAGTACAGTATGTATAGTAAACTAGCGACCCGACCCTGCTTCGCACGGGTTTTGATGACATGTAGGTAAACGTCTTTTCGCTCGGTGTAGGTATTTGGTGATTCAATATTTGTCTGACTGACAAACACATGTAAGATTTCTACCGCTTATATAACTAGGAGTCTTTTAATGCTAGAGTAATGGTTGAGCTTTCAAAAGATGGGTCATATTTGTGCCAATTTCAAAACAAGATAATAATTTGCCTTATAGCAATTGTGCAGGCGCATGCGCGCGACCCTCAATTTTTCATTATCTGGCGAAATTCCAACTGCAATAGGTATCTAGTGAAAAACCCGCTTAGCTAAAACGTTGATTCTGGTGCCGTTGTCAAGAGTTGGTAAAACATATAGTGTTTTACCAGATCTTGACCTAAAGACAACAGAAATATTACCTAACTAGCTGTGCCCGCGACTTCGTTCGCATGGATGTCGGAAAACAATAATATGTCGCTTAGAAAAGTTGTACCTTCATTTAAAAAGGGGGAATCTTTCGACCAGGCCTGGTGATTTTTCCTAGTAAGAAACTGCCAAAAAACTTGTGTTTTTATTTAAGAAAATGCTTCTCTTTATAAAATATTAGCGGTGGAACCACCTGGAGCGTACACAAAAAAGTTGCTAGGGTTGCTCACACGCGAAAGAGCTACATAAAGTTGGCCGTGGGAAAAGCAACCAATACTAAGATCCACCCCCGCAACGGATAATGTCTGGCCCTGAGCTTTGTTAATGGTCATGGCGTAACACTGACGGGGAATTGCACACGCTTAAAACTAAACGGGAAATTATTGGGAATGAGAGGAATTCTTGGAATAAAAACAACATCACCGGCGCCGCAACCTGTTAAGATTTCGGCTTCGATGACGTTTTGTTGGTGATTGGTGACTATGAGCCGAGTGCCGTTGCAAAGTTTGGGAAGACTTAAATTTCTGAGAAGAATTATTGGCACTCCGACTTTTAAACAAATTTTGTGTGCTGAAAGACCGGGTGTGTTAAGGGATTCTAAGAACTCTACTGTATAGTGTGTGGCATCTTCTTCTTCGGGAACCGTATTTATCGATGTATATTGTTGACTTTCCCCAGAAACATGTGCCAATATTTGTGTATTTATTGCTGTCCGATAGTCGAACAAATCAAATCAACCATAAGGCCTCTGCCTCGAACCTTGCGGGCAGTGGGGCGGCGGCGGCGGCGCGGGCGCAGCAGGATCTTATGCGTAAAATCAAATGGACCGGTTCTCGAAAACAGCGGCGCGGCAGCGGCGAGGCGGCGGGCAGCGAGCGGTGCACTCCATTCAAGCGGTGACCGCCCGCGCGTCTGCATTGCAGTGTTGTTGCCCACAATAAATTGAGCGTTAGGAATAAATTTGAATCAAAAAGATGTTGCCGCCATTGTTCAGCCATTTCTTTCGCGAATAAAAACAAATATCTCGACGACAAAATCGTGATCACAACACTACGCGGCTATAGTGACGCGCGATCTGCCCGCTAGTTTCGAGAACGGGTCTTTGATGCCCGCCCCGCTCCCGCGCCGCCGCCGCCGCCGCCCCGCTGCCCGCAAGATTCGAGGCCGAGGCCTTACACACGCCAACAACGATCGAATCGAATGAGCGGTGGTCACGAATCATACGAACAAATTACGAATATAGTACAGTTCGATTCAAACTTAATGGCGGCTCGGAACATGAGGCGAGTCGCTGCGCAGTAACAATTTCATGTGACAGCGGGGGTGAGGGGTGGGGTACTGCGCAGCTAAAAGTTAACTTCCGAGCCGCCATCCGCCCCGCTGCCCGCAAGATTCGAGGCCGAGGCCTTACACACGCCAACAACGATCGAATCGAATGAGCGGCGGTCACGAATCATACGAACAAATTACGAATATAGTACAGTTCGATTCAAACTTAATGGCGGCTCGGAACATGAGGCGAGTCGCTGCGCAGTAACAATTTCATGTGACAGCGGGGGTGAGGGGTGGGGTACTGCGCAGCTAAAAGCTAACTTCCGAGCCGCCATTAAGTTTGAATCGATCTGTAACGACTCGTTTCTTGACTTCTTAATTTGAACCTAATGAACGAAACCAACCAAAATACCAAATCAAAACCAATCAGATCAATTAGGAGTGAGGCATATTTATCGTCACAGATAGAAATCACAGATATTATAAAATAGCAGATAGCAATTGCTCCTAACGATAAAAAATATCTGTTACTTAAAATCACAGATCTTCAAGACTGTTACTGTTAAAACTTCGGATACGATTTTCGACTTTAACGAAAAGAAATAAAGAAGATATTCAATTGAGTCAATACGTATTTATCGTCTGTACAAAAATCACAGGCTGTGATTTTATAACAGATAGATACGATTTTCGACTTTAAATCAAAAGAAATAAAGATGATATTCGATTGAGATACGTATTTATCAAAAATCACAGGCTGTGATTTAATAACAGATATTTGGATCTGTTATTTTTTGTCACAGTCACAGTGATCACAGATATCGTATTTCACCTGTTACAACCCATCTCTAAGATCAATACTTTCAACGAATGACAACCCAACCAACAATTTATTATTTATTTATTATTATTATTATATTATCAACACTAAAGAAGTCAAAAACAAAGATACCTACACTAAAAATTATTTGGGATATCTGGGCGAAAGTCATTCTTCGACGGAGACTCTTAACACCGCGATTCAGAAAATGACATTAAACGAACAACGCCATCTATCGAGCACGAAATGATACTGTCAAAATATATGGGAAAACGTTCGAACACTCTGTAAGCTAAATAAACTATGTAGAAAAGTGAAAAATTAAAGAATAAATACCTATATTTTTTAAGAAATTAACATTTGTCACTATTCTTTCATGATTATCAAGATTTGAAAGATAGGTAGCGCCACCTATCGCACTAATACTAAACTAATAAATAAACAACGCATCTCGAAAATTTTAATTAATCTAACTTTAGAGTTATATTCTATACACAATGTATCGCGTTAAGTTTCCGCGCAAAGAAAATGACGGTCATATAACAACACACGATCTCACAAACCTAGTAATTAAGAAGTAAGTATCATTTCGCGTCAATAGATGTCGTTACGTGTATGTACATTACGTAATGAAAATTCCTTCTTGAACACTTTAAATTCATATATCTTTTGATATTTTGAAGCGATTGCGATGAAACAAAAACTAATTGAAACATCGAGTTACACACAATATTTGAGTATAAAAGTTAACCCTATTGATTTCGTACTTTTTACGTGATAGTGGAACAATCAAACTAAAGAACATACAAACAGACAGACAGACAAACAGACAAAAATTCCAAAAATGGTAGAAATGGAATCTGTTGGTTATTCTTGGACAACCCACCAATTTTTTTTTTTTTTTTTTCATTGTACAGAAACGCCTCGTCTACAGATTTATTATATGTATAGAATAGAAGATAAGATATAGTATAGGGTTAAAAAGTTGACAATAACAAAATAACTATAGATGTCGTCTCGTATAGGCCGTAAATCTGGTCAGTACCTACCCCTCAAGTGAGCGGAGCGCGCCTTACACGACACAAGAGAGAGCGATGTCGGGGCAGCGGCCGGCAAGCGCTACTTCCAATTTGCTCGCAGATTTTTTTTCATCTATCAATACGCAATTACCACAGGCCTAGGCATCCAATTGGATGCCGACGTTTAATGAACAGCTTAGGCTTCCAATAAGCTGGCTAATTTAACCAGATGGCTGCGACATACATATAAATCTAAAAAAAAATTTGATTGATTTTGATTTTGTAAATCTTATCGTCTACTTTGATTGTATTACATTTGCATGCTATATTTAGGCAGAATGGACATGGATCCTATTATACATTTTAACAACTTATTTTTATGTACCTACATTCTAAGCAAATAAAGACCTATTCTATTCTATTCTATTGAAAGTGAGCACTAAGAAATGATTTTTGTTGAATCTTTGAATGATGAAAGTTTGTATGGAATTTTATAATTTTTGCCGATGACTAATATTTCCAATAACAATTCCCACAGCTACTAAAATACAGTCCAAACGCGATCCTGCTAATCGCGAGCAACCCAGTGGATGTACTCACTTACGTGTCATGGAAGATCAGTGGCTTGCCCAAATACCGGGTCATCGGCTCCGGGACCAACCTGGACTCCGGCAGGTTTCGCTACTTGCTGTCGCAGAAACTGGACATCGCCCCCACCTCCTGCCATGCCTACATCATCGGAGAACATGGTGACAGCAGCGGTGAGTTATTGGGAACATTTTGAAGACCATATTTCAGAATATGACTGGCAGATAGGCACTCGCTCCATGTAAAATACTGGTATTCAGCTCCACCAGGTTAGACTGGAAGCCAACCTCAAAACTAAGTTTGGAAAACAGCTGATTAAGTACAATAAACGGTTGTAACATTCCATTGTGACGGAGCTATGGAAAATTAAACAATAGGGGATGGAATGTTAAGCGGAGAAAAGCCGATTAAAATAAAGACTCTATTGTGTATCTAACTTTCCTTCTGTCTACGTCGTTGGAGTGTCAGCCTTATGGCTCCCGATTACAGAGAGGTGGAGTGCGAAAAAATCATAAATTCATTAATTCACTGCCAGACAACGCACAGCCTAAATTGCTGCGTGGAATTTTGAACACAAAGGAAGGTTTTTTTTTAATTCATTCACTTATTCGGTTAAATAGGGGATGAAGTTCGTCATTTCTGCTGATGGAAAATTCCATCGGGTAGGCACATGGCTTGTATTTTATAAGGATGAAAATTAAAAAAGAAACTGACCTGACTGATCTGTCTCACTGACTGATGTTTCATTTCCACAGTGCCCGTCTGGTCTAGCGTGAACATCGCTGGCGTGAGGCTTCGGGACTTGAACAAGAACATTGGTCTGGACTGCGACGATGAGCACTGGAATGACACCCACTCCGAGGTCGTGCAGAGCGCGTACGAGGTCATCAGGTTGAAGGGATACACCTCCTGGGCCATCGGCCTGTCCCTCACACAGATCATTAAAGCTGTACTCACCAACGCCTCCAGTGTGCACGCAGTCACTACTTGTGTACAGGTAGACATTGTTAATGTAACTTGCGTTCTTTTTTAATAAATATTCATCGCGCTTGCCCCGGATCTCATACATTTTCGCTACAGTGTATTTATCAAAACGGTAACAACAATAATTTTATTGGCAACTTTCCCAAACCCTTAAATCTTGACTCGTTCTGGATTTTCCTTAAACCTCAATGGGATTCCCGTGAAGAATGATGCTATCATTTATTAGGTACGTCTTGTTATTTTGTCAATAAAATTGTAATTTACCTACTATTATTTTTGCACTACGTTACCGGACTTGCTATTCAGCTTATCCGGTTAGACTGGAAGCCGACGCCAACATAGTTAGGAAAAGGCTAGGCAGATGATGATACTATGCTTAAATTCTCTATTAATCTACTCACATCAAAGAAATATACTCTAGATTTTAATGCGTCGAATGTCGAACTATAAGTTTGAGTAAGTTGTTGTTGATTTTTTTATTGTTCCAGGGTGAGCACGGCATCACGGATGAGGTGTTCCTGTCGCTGCCGTGCGTGTTGGGCCGCACCGGTGTGCTCGACGTCATCAGACAGCCGCTGACCGACACGGAGAGCCAGCAGTTCTTCCAGTCCGCGACCGTCATGGCCGAACTTCAAGCCAAAATTAAGTTCTAGAACAATCTTAAATGAAAGATGAAGTTCCTAGTTTCGTACTTAATTGTAATAGGAAAATGCCTACTGCATTTAGAACTAGACTGAGCCCTGCAGTTAAGCGGGCCAAAGTTTGGGGTTACAGCTCTTGTATATATTTTTATTTGCACAAGATGAATGCCTATTTTTAAATGTATCTTTTGCATTCTAAGTGTTCCATGTGATATGTGTATGTATGTAGTCGTTATGTGTGTAGTGTATTTAGGATTCCGATGGTTCATGATTTTTATCTTTCCAAGTCTATGCCTATGCTGTGTCTATTTCTATGGTATTGCTAGATAGTCAAATGATTAAACTTGTAACATCCTATTACTATTACAGGTCTGCCAGGGTTGCGAGAAAGTCCGAAAGGGATACCGGGACCCTTGGCAACAGGCACTTTTATAATTATTTCTTTACACAATGTCAATTAGTTGTTGATTGCTTTACATCGTGATCTATATAAAATAAATGTCTGGCTTGTTTAAGATATTTATATGATGCAGACTAGAGCTATCCGGCTCATAAAGTAAAGGCGTATTTACATGAAGCATGTAAATTGAAATGTGAATGCAAAAACAATTTTTTTTTTTGACACTGTCAATTTTATCATAATATGACATTACAGCTGAAGTGACATTTCTAATTTTCTACCAACTTTTGGCACTGTAACCGGAATCCGGAATTGAGGTTTTTATGTGATATCTACCTCAATTCCCCGGTTGGCGTAGTGGTAAGCGCTCTGTGATAAAGGTGCGGCAGTCGCTGGTTCGAATCCCGTACTATAATTGGGCTATAATTATTTTTTGTATGGTGCAAATTAGTTAAGAGATTAAATTAAGTAAAATAAAATCTTTTAAATTCCAATTACAAAACAACATTTTTTTATTTGATATTGTTAATGTATAAGTCATGCATAAATCCCCCTTTTACACAAAGGCACCCAACAAGCTAACAACGCGGACCTGGGATCCTGGATCGCGCAATCAAAATTTTTGCGCGACTTTGCATACATACCCATGACAATTTACATCGGGATCAGTCGTTTCTAGGGACACCAGTTCCACCAAGCTGGTCTAAGTGATTGTACACCCGTGTGTGTATCAGAAAGGTGTGGTCAAATTTAAGGTTGTGGTACTGGGCATTAAACTCGACAACTGTCTCCATGGGATGAAACCAAAATCGTAACCAAGACAAAATAATCAGCTGTTCCATACATTTGGGTCGTAGGTATTGAAGGGGGTCGGAACACCTGATAATGTTCTCTTATTCTTGAAATTATGAGTTTAGAACATATTTTTGTTTTACAGGGTCAAATTAACCGCAACTCCGCAGATGTGATATCTGCGGAGTTGCGGTTAATTTGTGAACATCAGAATGACTGGCCAAAATGACCGATCAGCTTTAAAATATTACTAAAATCTAATACCTATTTGCTACTATTTGATACTTTTGTTTAAATAATTGGTGCCTAATTAACAACTGAGAAAATGAATTTACAAAATGGGCAGTCATTCTGATGTCAGGATAACTGCCCACATTTAGAATCTCCACGTAAGGGCTCCAAAATTTAAATTCGCCTTTACAAAAATTTAGTACCTATTTGATACCTAAACATATATTTTTTCTAGATTTTTAGGGCAAATAATACAGATTTTTTAAAAGGCGAATATATGTTTAGGTATCAAATAGGTACTAAATTTTTGTAAAGGCGAATTTAAATTTTGGAGCCCTTACGTGGAGATTCTAAATGTGGGCAGTCATCCTGACATCAGAATGACTGCCCATTTTGTAAATTCATTTTCTCAGTTGTTAATTAGGTACCAATTATTTAAACAAAGGTATCAAATAGTAGCAAATAGGTATTAGATTTTAGTAATATTTTAAAGCTGATCGGTCATTTTGGCCAGACATTCTGATGTTCACGTTAATTTGACCCTGTATACATATTATAAATTAAAGTGGCGTTTCGTGTTTGTCTGTATTTCCGTATGTTCTTCTAAACCAAGCAACAGATTTTGATGAGGTTTTCACTATCGTTTAGAAAATTTATTCCGGAAGGTTTGTGTATAATACGTTAATATTAAAGTTACCTATAACTAAGACATCTCGATGTTTTGTCAAGTCGTAAGAACCGTGCGGAGCAAGAGCGGGTCGCTAGTATATGTTATATACTCCTTTCTTATATCTATGGTTATTTATGTATCCCAATCTTACAAATATCTTAAGAGAGCAGTCTATCTAATTCTTCAATTCTATCAATGAATCCTGTCTGAAAGGGTCGTAGTCCTGCAGGTTCAGCAGTTTAATGGTCACGCTCCACAGTCTTTCAGATTCGCTCTCACTCTGGCATTGACTTGAAGGCGTAGTCTTTGCACAGTCGCTGGAAAAAGAGAAAATAAATAATGTTCAGAAGCAAAGTAAAACAACTGCAAGCATTGTGGCCCCTGATGGTGCCTAAAATCATTTGGAAATTAATGGCATAGAACCGAAGTGGCATCCTTATGCCTATCTGTCTAGACTCTAGCCTAAAAACCCCGACCTTGATTTAAAAAAGCTTGAGGATAAAACAGGTATCTATACAACCCGTGTTAATTAACTAGGCACCTCCCTGGAATGCGGCCCCATACTGTACTGACACAGTACTGTACGAGTGACGTCACAGCGCCAGGTACAGTTCGATTCAAACTTAATGGCGGATCGGAACGTGAGGCGATCCGCTGCGCAGTATCAACTTCATGTGTGAGGTGAGGGGTGGTGTACTGCGCAGCGAGCGGCTAACTTCCGAGCCGCCATTAAGATTGAATCGAACTGTACCTAGTGAACTCGCACGGGTTGCAGTATATTTAATAGTTTAGGTGATCCACATCTTGAAAAAGTGAATGTGAATCTCGTTTTATTAGTGACGCGCAATATTGCGTTCAATTGCCAGGCAAGTCCAATGTTATTGCTTCTGGATCGGCATCAAATCTAGTCTATAGTTAGGTACACTAACCTGTAATAGAACCCGCTCTCGTTCTCACATTTCTCGTCAACAGCGCAGTATATGCTAGTCTGTGCACCGCACCGGGGCGTCTTCCAGCACCAATTGAGGAGTAAGTTCTGGAACCCGTACCTGACGATGCCCCATGCCGTCTGCGGGAAGTGGCGCCCGATACCGGTCTTCACGATACCCGGGTGCAGGCTGTATGTCGACACACCTTGTATGTTTTGCTCCTGAAATTGATAAATACCATATTATACCTAATTTACATTCCATCATTTCCATCGCCATTGTCTTAGTATTCATGGTCTGAGATTTTATATCAATGCGCTATTTGTGGGAAGATGGCACTTATGTTAGTTAGTAGAACACTTGCACAATTTTATAATTCCACTGAAATATCAACTTTAATCCAGTGTAGGTAAGCCTGAATTCAGTATTACAAACAACTGAACATTAAAATTGCAGGGTAGTTTTGATGGTAACACACAGAGCAATGGCTTTCATTTTGACAGTTCAATAATATTCATTCCGCTATTTACGTTGTTGAGCACACAAATTTTTCGAAAATATGAAGCAATGGGTCTTCAAAACCATTCAGATTGTGATTGATAGTGTGTTCGCAATAGGGTGCTGGTTCCTAGGTCAATGTCAATAGACTAAGACTAAGATTCAGCTACACGTGTAAAATATTATAAGTGCAAACGGCAACTTATTTAAAAAAAAAATAGAAGAACTTCAATCCGCTAAAAATATTATTAAAGCTACCTATTGTTTAGTAAAACAAAAACGAAAGTAATAATCAAAAATTGTTCCAATTGTTTTGTGAAATATTTTGTGCGAGTGTTATATATAATAGTTAACAAGATGGTGGCATTCTTTAAGATGTTGGCCACGCGCCAAAAGAAGCTTGTACAGCTATATGTTTGTAACTAGACTTCCATAAACAAAGGCAATTTTCGCATTATTTATGGTAAATTCTATTGGACACGAATCAAGTATGTAGCCTTTATATACCAAAAGAATACAAATGAGTATAGCGAAGGCATGGCTCATCAAATCACTACGACTCTCCTACTAGGTATATGGAGTTCGATCACGTATTTTCGCATCACGCACCCTGTGCCTTGACATAAACACATAGGTAATTATCGACAATTAACATAACCTACTAACACATTATTGGAATTAAAAATATTTGGTAAATACCTAAGTTGGTATTAATTAAGTACCTGCCCAGACTCACACAGCAAAAGTAACGCAATGAGTCATCATTCTTTTTGGTACTTTTCACCGATATACAACCGCGGATATTTGCGGTGAACCAGTTTTCACCCTTATGCTCTCAGTTATAAGTTTCAAAAGTGGTTCACCGCCAGTGTCCGCGATGGTACTTATAGCTTCAGAACCATAATACTTAAGTAGAGTTGCAAATTTTTATTTTCCTTTTATGTTTTTGAACTGGACCTGAAGTATAGGCCCAAAATTGACCATATCTGCACTTTCATTTTATCAGGCCTTTACACACTGCAGTGACTTTTACCATTACATTTTTGCTTAAATATACGTACAGTAGGTACGTATAAATATACGTACAGTAGGTACGTATATTAACCAAGAATGGGATGGTGTATTGGATGGATACTCAATTATTACATTACATACCTTAAGTTTGAGATCCAGAGCCTTGGCAAACAGAATGTTGGCAATTTTGCTGTTTGAATAAGCTTGCAGTGGGGTGTACTCTGTCTTCATAAAGTTGATGTCATCTAGGTCCAGTTTGTAAACTGAAATGAAGTCAAATTACGGTAAGAAATTGTACTGATCCGCGTCTGTTCCGATACTCTAATCCGATTCGAGTAGCGGAACAAGACGCGAGCCAGTACAATTTTATTGACCTACTGCGGTTTCGCAGCGGAGGTGTGCTACCGGCGTAAGGGCCGCTACCTACTATACGGCAGTGCCGCCGGGAGGAATGATGCTCTCCTTTCTTCGTTCTCGCGGTTTCTCCACGGTATGCCAGCGGCCCATGAATGCCGGCAGCATAAGCATTGGCACCTTGTACAGTGTGTGGTGCCATAAGGAACCACACACTCAATGATATTCACTTACACTGGTGGATCCGAGACGACACGAACACAATCCTCGAAGGGGCACTCTGAATGAGTAGCGGCAGCAGCAGAAGCGTGAGCAGCGCATGTCCGAGGTGGTTGGAGGCGAGGTGCGTCTCGAAGCCGTCGCGCGTGCGGCCCGCGGGACACATCATGACGCCGGCGTTGCACACCACACCGCGCAAGCGCCAGGCGCGGGACATCACGCGCGCACAGAACGTACGCACGCTCTCCAAGCTGCAGAGGTCCAACTCCTCCACCACTAACTCCCCCATGCCCGGCTGCCCGCGTGAGAACTGCTCTATATCTTCCTTGGCTTCTTTCGCTGTTACGATGTTACGGCACGCCATTATAACGCGAACACCTGCAAAACAAAATAAAAAGATACATACAGACGAACATATTATAACCTCCTCCTTTTTTAAAGTCGGTTAAATAGTTAGTTCTGAAAATATGCATTTCGATCGAGTCCGTAACTAGCGGAGTGCCAGTGATTAGAAATTAATATGAATCTGCACCCTGCGAGGTTACTAATTCCTAATGGGTACTTCAGTGTGGTGCCACTATATTTATTTAAAAGCTTCACAACAGCACTTACCTCTCCTATATAAATCGGCAGCAGTCTCCCTGCCCACCCCGGTGTTGCTACCGGTCACTATGATAGTGAACCCCCCTAGCCTTCTCTCACTTTTACACCAGCCGCTCAAGTAATCCATTATTGATCCTTGAACTAATCACTTTTTAATTATTTCGTGACACGATGTCAATTAGTTGTTGATTACCTTATTTGGTTTTCCAGACTGATTAAATGTCTAGCTTGTATAAGGTATTTATATGAGGTAGACTGCTCATAGTAAAGGTGTATTTACATGAAGCAATTGTATCCCATTAGATCTGTATTTATACCGTACAACCTTGAAGTCCGTGAATCCATGAGCCGCATAAAAGTGGTAATACTTACTTATGAAAAACAACGCTTGCTACTACGACATAAAGGTTTCAGTCGAAGGTACTCAGAGTTATCTATAACATACCTCAATATATTGCCAGCCGACAGCGATGCGGTGAAATTTTTCGACGCCATATTTTGTTTGTAAGTATAGATAAAAATTGAGAAAACAACCGAGCCCACAGACAATTATAAATAACATGGGCGGTAAAAAAAGAAATGAAACGAATAGGTAGGTGTATCTGATTAGTGATTACTATCCAACTTTTTTGCGATACCGTTATAGTGCAATCGAGACGTGCAAACAGTGATATTTAAATGCCGTTACTCAAAACTATGCCAGGAGGCTCTGTGCATAGTTGACAGCAGTAGCCCCAGAGGTATATTCGTTTGTTGAGCGGTTTTAACGAAGCAAAAAATTTCGATCCTGCTGTTTCGAGTTGGTAATCGTACTTTTTGCCAAGTCCGCGCACGCATCGATCTTACGATCTACGGCAAAAAGCCAGTTCCAAATTATCAACCTGAGATTATAACTATAGTTCAGCTGTTCGCCGCACTTTCGCATGTCACTTCACTGTTTATTGTTCAAACGTGCTTTCCGAGGCACGGGGGTGTCACACCGCCAACTTCCAAACTCCGGGCTGTTACTACGAAATTCCTAATGGAAAAATCCAATAACACTTTTCCCGACCCAGGAATCGAACCCAGGACCCCACGCTCTGCAGTCGCGCTTGCGACCACGAGACCAACGGGGCAGTAGTTGGTCCTACGCCTGATCTCTCTCCGGTCGTGTCGGATTGCCGTCCCATCGGACTATGAGAGTGAGGGAAGAGAGAGTGCACTTGTGTCTGCGCAAACACTTGTGCACTATAATATCTCCCGCGCCGATGGCTAGTCTCCGTTGAGATTGGCCGCCGTGGCCGAAAATACGGTCTGGAGGACTATTATTATTGTTCAATATTAATGTAACCAATATCAGGATCTAAAGTCATGTGCAAGGCTCTTATGAAAAACCCATCATAACATCACATACTCCTGTAATGATAGTCGTTAAGGATTTTATAATAAATAAATAAATCTAAATAATACAAGACATTAATGCTTTACAAATATCCAAATATATTTCAAAATGTAAAATTATAAAAATACACATTTTATAAATGTGAAATAATCTATACCTACATCAATTGTAATTGCACTTAAAAAGTAATACTTACAGTAAATTTTTGAGCGTTAGTTTAAAAATTAGGTTTTAGCAATAAATAGGTAATGAGTAAGTATAAGAAAGTCAATTAATACTGCCTAAATCCAAGTAGCACGGGCGATCTTTTTCGCGCACTGGATTTTCAACGCTCTGCTTAGCGCCGAGAGTTGAAAATCCAGTGCGCCATAAAATCCCACCGCGATATTTTTACGTCCGTGCGAACGTGGGCTAATAGAGCGTCATCACAGATAAAATCAAATATAGAAAGAAATTCTATTAATTATATCCTAGAAACCATTTTAAACCCAACCACCGATTATTTTAACAACATGATTATTATACCATAATCATTACATTAAAACTTTACATAGAACATTGTACTTAGAAATTATACTGTCCTTATAAAAAAATTAGCGAGTCAACACAGTTGGCCCGTGAACACAATTCCACGGCATAAACAACTTTATACATCATATGAAAATTTAATTTAAATCGAATTAGCCAATGAGGCTAATCCGATTAACATAAAATATTTATTTACCATCCGACTCGAAAAGAAGAAAGCCTCAAGATTGGACGGATTCGTTTAGGTGACTTTTGGTTAGATAACTTGGATACCTACTTTGAAAATTGCGCGTATCCTTGGACTGATGGCCTTTAGATATGTCGGTTGTTCGGTTATTTCGCTAAAATACGCAAAACATTCAGTCTAGCTGAGAAAATATTTTGAGGTCTACTATTGTCGCTTGCGCCAAATTAAGGCTCTAGTTTTCTATTTAGCGGATAACCAAACAATTTGGTTCAAACCCACATAATGTGGATAGGTGGCATAAAAAAACATGATTGCATTGATTTCTGAAGCAGTCAATCAGCTCAACAAGTAAAAGTATCTAAAAAACCTTAACAATCTTATTAAATATAGAAAAATCTTGTTTTTTAACACGATTTTTCGTTAGACATGGTTTAAATGATCAAGCCAGTTTCTGTAAGAAGAATCTAGCAGGGATCTAAATACAGTGCATAATACAATACTAATAACGTAGTCCGGTGCATGTCATTATTTTAAGAACTTTACGTTTGGCGGAACAAAGTTCGAAATTCAAAACCTGCGTGGAAGTTATAAGCTTACCGCCTTACTAATAAACGTTGTATAGCGCTTGTATAGTTACACAACGCTTTGTCTTTTTCTTTCAAAAGTAATTTGACTTTTGAAAGAAGAAGACAAAGCATTGTGTAACTATACAGGAGCTATACAACGTTTATTAGTAAGGCGGTTAGGGTAAAGTTAGATCTCGTTCTGTAATAAGAAGGTAAGTAACTGTTTAAAGAAAGTTAAACAGTTTTGACTCCTGGATCATTGGCTGTAAAGGGGTCGTAGTCTCCTAACTTCACCAGCTCGACGGACATGTCCCACAGCTTCTTCGCATATTCGTCGTTTGTGCCATTCGACGCGGGAGCGGTTACTGCACAATCACTAAAAGGAAAGGAGTTAAGTTTAATATGTATGTTATGTGACTGTCGAACAGAGCCTTCTTGGCTCTGTTCGCATGGTCTAATGTGCTGAAAAGAAATTATTTTACTTGTGATTGTTTGTTTCCACTTATGAACAGGGCCCTGTTTCAGTCCAAATTTAAATGATTTTAATTCTATAATAGGATATCGGAATACACGTCACCCATACTAGTCCGTACTATCCATCCATACTAATATTATAAATTCGAAAGTAACTCTGTCTGTCTGTATGTTACCTTTTCACGCATAAACCAAGAGAGTGGAACACTCGCGTAGATTAAGACCTAGCAGAAAAAATAATTAAATGACAAATACAAGAAAATCTGATGTGATTCACGTGTCATAAATTCACTAACAGGCAGATAGACAGAGATGTGGGTGCTATAATTACCTGTAATATAACCCAGTCTCATCCGCACACTTTTCATCAACCGCGCAGTATATGGAGGTCTGCGCGCCCAACTCCGGCGACTTCATGAAGGGCGCCATCACGAAGCCGATGAGCCTGCGCGCGCCCCAGAACAGGGTCTCGTTGAGGTGGCGCCCGAGCTCCGTCTTGATGACGCCCGGGTGCAGGCTGTATGTGCTGATGCCTTGGATGTTGTGCTCCTGGAGTGAAATATAGAAATTGTTTTTTAGAGATCAAGTCCGACCAAATTTTGTTGTCCGTTGTTGGCAATTTTAAGAAATATCCATTTTAAGAAATATCCGTTTTAAGAAATATCCGTTTTCGGCAATTTTCATTTACGCGCGAAAATAAACGAAGTGTCGACAAATCAATACTTTCAAATTATTTGTTCAGATAAAATGGATAGTTATAACGAATAAAAGTAAAATAACTGTGGAAATGCAGAAAAGTAGTATTTTCTCACATACATCAAATTATTTGATCCGATTATTAATAAATGTCTTGAAAACATTATAAAGTTTCGTGTGATTTAATTTAAAACGGTTAAAAAATAACGATTAAAAGGTTGACCAACTTCTTCAAAAAGGAGGAGGTTCTCAATAAAATTCGTCTGTACGTTTTATTTTTGGAACTAAATTAACCGGCTACACATCTAGCTATACATTTCCAGTTTATGATTATCTCGCATTGTATAGTATAGGATTTCCGTACAATGCGAGATCAGCTTATACTGGAAATGTATAGATTGATTTGTAGAAAAAAAAACAATATTTCTCGGTATACCTTCAGCTTCGCTGCTAATTCTCGGGAGAACAACACGTTAGCGAGCTTGCTCTGCGAGTATGCTTCTGCTGCGTTATAAGGACGCTTCTTGTAGTTCAAGTCATCGAAATTGATGCCATACCCTGAAATAAGGTGGACGCTCAATATTACACACTCATTAACTGAGCATTAATATGAGACAGGTAAGCAGTCGTGGCCCAGTGGTAACGGCCGCGACTTACGAATAGGTCGTGGGTTCGAACCCAAGCAAGCACTTTACTTAGTGTACATTATTTCATCACCACTGTTGTCAAAACGGTGAAGGAAAACATCGTGCGTAAACCGGCTTGTCGTATAACCAAAGATTCGAAGACATCCGCCAGCCCGCACTGGGCCCACATGGTGAATTACGGACAACTCCCTCTCACAGAGAGTTAGGGCTGTGTGAGAGACCTGCAGTGGGAATATTATAGGCTGAATTTGATAAGTTGCGGAAGAGTGTAGTGTCCTAATACTATGTATGTAGTACACACTTTGTTAAAGAAAAATAAATTTGTATTCCATTAAAAAAACTGTGAACTTACTGATATGTGCTCTAGACGAAACAGTTACAATTCGCGCTGGCGTGCTATTCTTGATACGCGGCAGTAGAAGCATGGTCAGCAAAAAATGCGCCAAGTGATTTGTTCCAAACTGCATCTCAAACCCATCGTCCGTCTCGCTCTTAGGACACATCATGACCCCAGCATTATTCACGAGAATGTTTATCTGTGGTTCCGTATCTAGAATACTCTGTGCGAATTCTCGGACTGACTTCAAAGAGGTAAGGTCGCATTTTGCGAGGACAATGTTGCCAGTATCTGGCAAGTCTTTACAAACTTTCTCAATGTCGGTTTTCGCTTCTTCCGCCCTTTCCATACTGCGACACGCCATTATCACCTTGGCACCTGTAGAATTTAAACCTTTTACATTGTATGCTCAAAAATGAAATTCAATTATAATATTCATGTCTTTATTGCTTTTCTTGAATTTATTATGACATGACATTAGTATTTTAAATTAAATTCGCAGAAGACATGCACTCCTGGACATTTAGGCCTAGCCTGCAGGCCTAAATGTCCAGAAGTGGATGTAATGTCTCTGAATTACCTCTCTTATAAAAATCCAGCACAGTTTCTTTCCCTATCCCGGTGTTACAGCCGGTCACTAGGGCAGTCTTGCCCACCAGCTTGGCTGTGCTCAGACATCGTCCACTGAAGAGGGGCATTGTGTGTTCTGCTAGTCTGTAATAATAATACATGGAATTTACTGAATTCGAAATCACTGGGAACGGACGGACTGCACAATGTTTGATTGAAATAGCTCATTAGTCCACACACTTGCCTGGCATCTCAGTTTCAGTCATCCTTTGAGTCTGGGTTGCTACCACAGTTTCTAACAACAGGCATTACCCACCTGCTCCATAAGTCAGGTAGTTCCGAAATTGTACCAGGTGGTATATCAAATGAAAATCTATACTTAAAGATTACAGGAAAACCTATAAGAAATCTATGGTCTTAAAATAACATGGTATACACGGCTATACATCAAGCTATACATTTCCAGTTAATGATGATCTCGCATTGTATAGGATTTCCGTACAATGCAAGGTCAGCTTATACTGGAAATGTATAGCTTGATGTGTAGCCGTGTGTACAATGTGTACATCACTCAATATTAACAAACATTGGAATGTATGGGAGAACATGTTTTTCAACTACAATTATTATATGTTTGTTCTGGGGATAAATTCATCCCTACAACAGCGCACACTGAAGGGTTCCGTAACCCTTCAGTGTGCGTTGTCCGACACGCACTTGGCCGACTTTTTAACCATTCAGAAATAGGAGCCCCGCGAAGCGGTGCTCCGTTGACTACACCTTATTATTGCTTGGAAATGGAAACAAATTTAGACCCGCCACGTGATCTTCCCCACCTTTTTAATACTCCCACTATCCCGCTAATCCCGAAAGAAACATTGGCGATTTTTTTCAAAAATACATGGTCACGGTCAGGGTTTATTTTACCCAAAAAAAAATTGCTAGCTACTATAAAAAAGCGCCGTGTTATTAATCTTCCAAATGTATAAAAACTTTAAAAAAAACTTGGTATACCTAAATGATATCGTCCGGAATTTCGAAGAATATTATAAATAAAAGTACCAACTTTTACGCGATGAAAATGGCTTAGTGGAACTTACCAGTATCATAAATTAACTGTTTCAAGATGTGAACCTGTTTTATTATCAGTAAACTATGTTTATATCAAAATAAAATATAACGATGTTTTTCATTTTAATGAACTCTCCGTCCTTTTTTACTTTTTTAATAGTTCAAAAAAACTTTTACAGCAAGTAGTTGCTCTACTGTATCGGTCGCGGACAACACCATTTGTTGCAGAATTCATGTATTCAATATGAAAGTACTCAACTACTCACCCTGTAAGTAGAAAGTATTCCACCGTATTCCGTATTTTTATACTTATAAACCGAACTAAAAGTAATAAAAATTATAATATTCCTCCTCGTAACACAACAAGAGTCAAGACGCACTTCTACGACTTTTACCATTAGGAGTAGATCACAGGAGAAGGTGCGTATTTACGCGACCAGGTTTTTACACCAGGTATTTACTAACAAGTACGCCGACCAAGTCCCGACCCGAAATACTTCAAAGTATTTTGCTCCGTTGACACTCGACGCGATTCTGCTCTTTATTTATATCTTGTTACGGATCAATGTTCTGTGAAAGTATTTTTATTTTAAAGGTTTGGAAGTATTTTTCTTGAAGACGCAATTCTGCTCCTTATTTATATTAAATTACGACTTAATGTTCTATGCAAGTATTTTTCTACCAACAAGGCTTGGATCTTAAGGAAGTCCGACCAAGTGCCAACCCGAAATACTTCAAAGTATTTTGCTCCGTCAACACTCGACGCGATTCTGCTCCTTGTTTATATCTGGTTACGGATTAATGTTCTATGAAAGTATTTTTACTTTAAAGGTTTGGAAGTATTTTTTTTTGTAGACGCAATTCTGCTCTTTATTTATATCACATTACGACTCAATGTTCTATGCAAGTATTTTTCTACCAACAAGGCTTGGATCCTATGCAAGTATTTTTCCTTTAAGGTTTTGGAAGTATTTTGTTTTGTAAACGCGATTGTGCTCTTTATTTATATAAAATTACGGATCAATGTTCTATGCAAGTATTTACTTCCACCAAGACCTTGGTTGGAAGTTGGACGTATATTTTTTTGCATACGCGATTGTACTCCTTATTTGTATGACCTTACGGATCTATTTTCCATGCAGAAAGAAAATACTTGAAAGTATTTCAAGCCCTGGTTTTTGGCGCTGGTGTCTCATTAAAGATATCTTCTGAGTACAATGAGTAGATCCACAGACTACATATAGACAGTAATAAACTGATCACAGACTACCAGTAGCAGATGACACAGATTACTAATATGTTGAGACTACTATACTATACTACTATACTTGTATGGAAAATTGACAGAAAATAGAGATTTCAACATGTTTTGTCGTAAATGTTCGCCAGTGCAAACGCACGGTTAGCCCATACTCGAACACAGAACATACTAATATTACTATAATAGTACCATGCTCAATGTTGAACAATGAATTTGTAGTTTTGTCAAAAGCCACTGACAGACAGTTTTCTTATCTCAATCAGCGTTGCCAACTCCAAATAATGGATTAAGGTGTTTCCAGTTTAAAATTACGAAAGATTTCAAAAAAATACGGTAGATTTTAAAAAGTCGTGCAAAACTACACAGTTTTTTTAAAAAAAAACTTCGGAATTTTACAAAATAACTGTGTGGTCATGATCATTTTCATACATTTCAGTATTTTTGTCTCCTAAGCACGTCTTCTGACGGCAGAAAGTTGACACAATTTTTTCCACTATGTCCGTTTTAATTTATTTGCAAAACAGATTCCCTTTCAACGCAGGTATAATAACAATGCAATTACGCAAAGAAGATCTGAATAAAGAAAGTTGGTAATAAAAAAGGTTACTATTGGTTCAAACTAATATCTATGGTTGAGGAATTCCCCCTAGTTCACTGCTATTTAAAATGTTGCCATGTTATGACAACAAAAATACATGCAATATTCCATCTGCCCAATTACGGTGTTTTTTGACACCGTAATGAAATTACTACGGTAGACGGTGAATCAATGCTGAATACGGTGTTTCTACCGTAATTACGGTGCAGTTGGCAACGCTGATCTCAATGGTCAATGCCAGCTGCCTGCCTAGCAGGGTTGCCAATTTGTGGGATTTTCCCAAACTGCGGGAAATCTCAAAACGATTGGGGATTTTGTGGGAAGAAGACCCATGTGGGAGTTGGACCAAGTGCTGCCCAGAATGGACAGCACTTGGACATAGTGCATTATGTTCCTTGGGTTTATACCAGTTGGTTTGTTTCTGCACTGTCAACTTACCTTAAGTCATATCAAGTCAAACTAATATTACATTACAAACATCATTTTACTACCTACATGCTCGGAAATGGATCAGTCATCCAGTAAATTCCAGAATAAATTTATATTTTTTTATGGAAAAATTACATAAATTTCATTGAATCTTCGGTTGATAATGTAGCTTTAATGTAGCTGCGTGACAAAGAATATTTTTTATCCTATTAATAAGGTTTATATTCTTTAAAATTAATAAATATTGTTGAATTTTTGTTTAAAAATGAGTATTATAAGAAATAGTTTTAAGAGGATTTTGTGGGGAATCAGGATTTTGCTCTCCTCAAATTCGGGGATTCTTACCATTGATTTTGGGGAATCTGGAAAATAGGCATTGGCAACACTGCTGCCTAGTGTCAATATCTCTGTCAAAAATAAAAATTGTCAGACAGACGATGAGTCGAAACTGATTGTGATTTTTTTAATTAGTTTAATTTTATCTCATTAATCATATGCTACGTACTTCATCATTGTAGGGCTCTTTAACTTAAGCTTTATTTGAAACCAATCGACCGACCAGATATCGTGCAGCGTAATTGTTATACTCAAAAACACTTTGTGTCTAAACATTCAATGATACTCGTATTTCTTCGTAATGTGAAAGCAAAAACTTAAAACAAACATGTATTGTAGTAGAAGATAAGTGCCATTACTTGTATATCTAGCAGTAATATCTTTCCTTCATCACAAGGTTTTATTGTCACTTGTGTAAAACCTTTGTCTATTTTTGTGGATAGCCTTATTTATGTACTCAATTATTCGCGACTCAGTGCCAATGGAGTATGATAACGATGAGAATACGTGGCGTAGGCCTTCGACGCCTAAGGTGGAGCGCTCAGCGTGCGGCCAGATCCCCAAGCGGTCATCAACTGTGGCTGTTGTGGTACTTGGACTAGCTGTACTAAGCTGCTTGCTTGGTTATTGTGTGCTCAGTGAAACTCTGCCCTACGAGTCTAAGACCCTACGTCTTGTTATTATTGTGAGTATTCAATTTATTATTTGCCACCAAATTGTTTTTGTGAAGAGATAGCAACACATTGTTTCAGGATTTTATTGAAACCATTCATTACAGCATTCATTTAGATACGTCAAGTAATCTGTGTATCAAAATACTGAATAAAAAAACATTATTATACTTAGTTTTTAATTTATACTACCATGGATTACATTGGTTAAGTAATTTTCTATCCTTGCTTTGATTTTCTAAATTAATTTTTCATATACAGATTTATTCTAAATCTGTATATGAATGTAATATATTAATCAAAATTCTTTTTTATTCAAATTAGGCTGAGAATCAGCACTTTTTATCTGTAACAAACTCCCCAGCAGCACAGCTGTCTGTTAAGTTTACCTGTCATTAAGAGTGGTTCTGACTGGATATTTTTCCTCTACTCAATATCTATTATAATTTATTTATTTTCTCAGCTGTTCCGCCATGGAGCCAGGACCCCGGTGGAGACCTACAGCAGTGATCCATACAGAAACTATCAATGGCCTGATGGACTTGGTGGTCTCACTAATGTACGTATGCAGTTAACAAAAATTAACTAAAATGAATGGCTTTTGGCTAAAAGTATAATACTAAAATTGTAATATCCTATTCCTACTAATATTATGAATGTGCAAGTTTGTTAGGATGTATGGATGTTTGTTACTCTTTCACACAAAAATACTTAAACTGATTTTTATGAAACTTTACATTATGATAGCATATAGGCATGGGGTCTCAACTCAAACAAATTATAATTAGTCTTGAAAAAAAATCATAGATGGCAGCATAAGTAACAATTTATGAAATTAACGATCACTAAAAAGCGTTATACAACAAATTTTGGCTGAGGTAATATTAGTAAAAATCAAAACGTCTTTGTTTAATGCTGATTTATGTATTTACACTCATAAATCTCGGATTTTGAACAAAAAACTTTAAGCCGTTTACTTCAATTCGAACCCTTAGAATGATAAAGTAGCCATCTGCTAATCATTTTGTTGAGAGCTCTTTGCAATAGATGGCGTTTTACTCAAGTGATGACACTTTAAACTTGCGTTTATGTCGTTTCATTAAGGAAAATCAAACAATTTTTTTTTTAATCTAGTACTTTACATAGAAATATAAAAATTGAACACCTAGGAAGAAAAAACGTAAAAAAGGTAGAAAAACATCTAGGAGTCTTGCGTAGTATCTAGGCAAGACTCCTAGATGGCGTTAAAAAAACTACAGTCTCTGGCAATTAGTGAGTCGCTGATGCTGCCATCTGTTAAAAAAATGGAGAACGAAAAATAGCCAGCTCAATAGCCAGACTTAGGGTGGTGTCATTTCTTTGTATGGGATTGGGTATCTGTACATAGTATTATAATATCTGTGATATAGGCTATAATTTATAAAGGTATGTGGGCAAAAGCTAGTGAATGTATAATTGTATTTAGCATCTTCATCAACCTGTAAATAGTAGTCTCACCAGTAAGCTGGGCTAAGCCATTTGGTGACTCTGGAGTCATAGATAAAAAACTTATTTAAGTACCCATAAGCTCTTGTTTCCAGAAATAAGAGCTATATTTGCAAATGTGCTGCCCCCTGTCCTCTTTGTTATAATGAGAACTGTTGTAGGGTGGATTTTTTTAAAACATGTAATTTTATTGGTTTTTCTAGGCTGGTAAGCTTCAGCTGTATGAGTTAGGCAAGAAGTACAGAAGTTACTATGCCAACTTTATTCCTGAAGAGTACTGTGAGAAGGACGTGTTTATTCGCAGCAGCGATAAGTCCCGCTGTCTTATGAGCGCATATACATTCCTTGCGGGCCTGTACCCGCCCACGGAGAGGCAGATGTGGCATCCTGAGCTGCCGTGGCAGCCTGTACCTGTACACTCGCTGCCGAAGGAACTTGACAATGTAGGTCACAACACTAATGAATATTTTTATAATTATAACGTAACGTTAAACGTGATTTGTCGCAGCTCTATATCGCAACCTACAATCTCAAAATAAATAAAACCTTGAAATATTAAACAATTAAATGATAACAGAAACTCAATTTACTTGCTATTTCAGATAGTTGCAGCAACAAAACCATGCAAAGTATGGAAAGCAATGTATCAAGAACAACTGGCTGAAAAGAACGCCGATCCGAAGTTCACGGAGTTATTCGACTATTTGAGTAAACACACGAATCAGAGCATGCGCAGTGTCCTGCCTGTGGACTTCTTGTACAGCACGCTCTTAGCTGAGCAGGAGGCGGGGCTCAAGCTGCCAGAGTGGACGAGGACAGTGTTTCCGAGTAAAATGCGGACGCCTTTCATGCTGAGTTTAGCTTTGCTGTCTTATAATGAGACCTTGCAGAGGCTACAAGTTGGTGAGTTGTTAGTACCTATAATAATTAAGGTATTGGCAAAAGATGCAGATATATTTAGTAACCTATTCCGCTTGACTATTCTTCAAGAGTCATAAAAACCCTGTAAGAAATCGACACGTGGCACCTTCAGAATGACGATTGACCAACTGCAAACCAGAACGCGACGTGTTACCACACTGAGTCCAGCGCTCGGTGTGGTAAGACGTCGCGTTCTGGTTTGCGTTTGGTTTGTATTTTATAATGGATTTCCGCAAAGTCACGCCTGAATCAATTAACTATCTTAAAAACACATAGTTTTAATATTAACATGTAAAATTATGGTCTCAATAATCATACGCCATTTGACGCGTGACGCGGTTTATTAGCCTCTTAAAATTCAATCATTCAGTATGTAATTTCAGGTCCACTTCTAAAAGAGATAAAGCAGTACCTAGACGAGTCCGTCGCGCACGAGAACGTGGACCGCTCTCTGTACGTGTATTCTGGACATGACGTTACGGTCGTGTCCGTCTGGCGCGCCTTCGGGTTCAACGACCTGCTGGAGCCCGAGTATGGAGCCAGCATCGTAATTGAGTTGCACGAAGATGTTGAACAGGAGACATTCTTTGTCAAGGTATGCTCGAAGAGCTCTTACTTAATAATAATAGCTTATACTTATATAATACTACGTTTTGCCCGCGGCTTCGCGCGCGTGGATATCAGAATTTATCTCACGGGAACGTAGGTACTACCGTGATAAATGTATCCTATTTATTTAATGATAATAAAACGTACATATTACCCTGATAATTAAAATATAACATAATATTATCGCGCCCATATTTCTGGAAAAGATAGACAGATATGCCCAGGAACATTCCCTCCACATGCTAGGACGAATAAATTAGTGCGAAAAACAAGTGCAATGATTCCTTCAAAATTTTATTCAATATGTCAAAAAGTCTCATTTCTCATAATTCCAGACATTCTACCGCAACAACACAAAGGTGGAAGTTCCTTTGGAGCTGAAGTTACCATTCTGTGATGATCCATGTACGTACAGTCAATTTAGTATGCACGTCAGCAAGTTTATATCTGACGACTGGGAGGTGGAGTGCGGCAATACAGACAAGTAAACTATTATAGTTGTTAGAAATCACGAGCGCATTTCATGTGACTTATTTTCATTGACATAAGGTTTTAATTGCAATGGTTGACGCGCGCTTGTGCAATGCAACAACCATACCTTATTACTTATT
This sequence comes from Lithophane semibrunnea, assembly GCA_947363905.1. Classification (NCBI taxonomy): domain Eukaryota; kingdom Metazoa; phylum Arthropoda; class Insecta; order Lepidoptera; family Noctuidae; genus Lithophane; species Lithophane semibrunnea. Next base: position 13,304,276 of record OX376188.1, read on the forward strand.
TACGTGTAAGAAGTATGCCAACGGTCCAGTTGCTAGTGTAAGTGAAGTCCTACAACGTCGAATATTATCTTTTATTATTTATGTAGTTATCGTTTTGTGATTGCCCCAACCTAGTTGAAATGGAAAGAAGCTTGATGTGGCGTTTCGTAACTCAAATTTGCTCGGTAATGTTCAATTTCAAAAGTACAATTCGCCCGATAAATCATGGTCTGATCGAACTTTGTGCAGAAGGCGGCGCAATACATTTTTTTAGGAACCAAAGGTGGTTTGAGTGAGAGAACATGCGCGAAAGTTCGGAGAGCCTATGTTCAGACCGGCCATGATTCATCGGCTGCATGGTATATGTAGTACTTCTAGGTACTTTGATCCTACCAATCGAATGCAACCACAGAATGCAGATTGGGTTCGAAATTGTGTCGTCCCTCGCTCTTTTGAATGAATCTGTGATTATTTAATTGTTTTTAATGTGACATAGATAGGTATAGATCTGCCAGACACATTAATGAATCTTCACATAGACTAGCACTGTACTCAATAGAATTAGAGTAATTTTTAGTTTGTAAACACAATTATTTTAAGTCACAATGCCATAGTTATCATATTTGCCAAAATCTTAGTACCGGAGGTGTTTTCCAAGAAGACACTTCTTTTATCACAATTTGTCATCACAAGCTTATTTTATAAGACTCAAGTATAGTAATATTGATATGCCAAAATTGAGTCTCTTGTGTGACCATTTAGTATGTTAGGACAGCTAAACAGGCTGAGTGGTCCTAAACATACCTTTATTAATCTGTGGTTTTAGAAGTGACTAAGGTATGCTATTTACTCAATTTACGTATTTAATTTTTTGTATTACTCACGTTGATATTATACGTATTTCGATTTGCATTTAATGAATATTTTTAATGTCTACACTACACTTATAAATTGATGAACACTATTCATTGTCTTTGCTATTACCGATCCAAGGGCGAGCCGCTCAACGGTACGTATAGTGAATGTATGAGCATGTTCGTCTTGGTCTAACTAAACCGTTCTATCGCGCGGCCCTATGGTGCATTCGAATTTAAAATAGCAAACATTTTATGAAAATAAATAATTGATAGAAATTGGTAATGCTTACTACCTTTTAGTAATTTTATTGATACACAGGTGTGTACCACATGCATTCCGTAGTGCGAACATTTCTGAAGTATTTACATTTATCTGTCCACTTTTAGATCTACAAAATTTTTGTCAAGACTGTATTGGACATGTTTTATTGATTTTAATGGTGATTGATATTTTTCTTAGACTCCTATAAAGAGATTATTTTTTAAGAAGATGCCTAAACTTCTTATGAAAATTTTATAAAGTATTAAATTGTTGTTGTAATTAAGAAACATGTTGAAAAATAACAATATTTTGATAATTAATTATGCCTAATAAGCATCAGTGAATATTTAACCAATGTTAACATTCATATAAAACTAAGATTCTTCATCTCTATACTGAAAAATTATATGATGCACAGTTCTAAAGATATACTCGTACTCTTCTCCCACTTGATATTGCTAAAAGCCAAGTTTTGTATGCCTATGTATACTGTAGAGAGGTCTATCTTACATATTTGTGTAAAATTAAGTATTTTACTATTATTATACTGTAATCTTCTTCACACAAGGTATTTTATCTCTTATGAATGTATGAAATTGAAAATTAGCAGAATATTTCAGCTTTTATAAATGTATTTATTCTACAAAGAATCCTGTAAATATGTCACAAATTCTATTTCAATTGTTTTACACAAATGTAGTTAATATTGATGTTGTATTTGATGAGTAATGTTTATGCAGAAAGTATAATCGAAATATTTAAAACTCATTTATGTACATGGAGAGTTACTTACTCGGTTTATGGCGAGAATGTGCATAGAATTATCGCAGCCATGTGTTAGAATTTAAGACTTATAGACAAGGGCGAGTTTTTCGCCACGGTTTGTCGAGGCTACAACCGTGTGAATGAGCCATTAAGCCTCTTTGTAATTATTATAGCGCCGGCAGCTGCTACCCAGTGGTTTTTATTGAATTGAAAGAAGTAAAGATCTTGTTGTCTTTGATATTACAAACGAAATCCCTATACTTAAGTAGGTACTTTATTATTCGTTGAGAATAAATGTTAGAGTTTAACTAATCGTAACATTATAATGTTGTTGTTTTTGTAATGTTTACTATTAAATGTTTTATGTGATATCACTTGTCTTTTAAAAAAAACCCAATACAAACAATAAACCTAGTACAAACCTAGTAAAAAAAACAAAAGTAAAAAGAAAACCTAGTAAAAAAACCAATACAAACAATAAACATAGTAATGCAAACTAAGAGGAGTAAAATTAGGAATGTAGTACATACATATGTAATTATAAATTGTATAATTTATTTCTGTAAAATTATTGATTGATTTAGTAAAATACATTTAAAATAACAACATAACTTAAATCTAAGTACAATAATTGGACGGCACATGGACGACATATTCATTTTATAAATAAAATACAAGAAGATTTTATAATATACATACAATGGAATGTAAGTTTTAATAAAAATCTTACTAAAGAAAAGGTAGCTTAAAATATAGACAAATGGACGAACATTTAACTTACAAATATATACTTACAATAGTAAAAATGTCAATACCAAAAAAGTTGGCAATATCAATCATATTAAATTGTGATTAAAATATATAACTACTTGTGTCAATAATTATAACTACTTGTGTAACTAAGTTGGTCACGTGTTCGGTGGCATGTTAATTTGTTACAATGCTAATAAAGCTAAAATACAACATCACGGTTTAAAGCTCAGTCTTCGCTACTTGACTCGTAAATCTATGGCTTATCTGGTAATAAAGTACATTATCTTTTAATTGTAATACCTACATCATAAATTGGAAGTTACATTGTGGGAAGTTAAATTTATCATAAGTTCGTTGTTCGGAAATATTCGTATTTCAAGGCACTGAGACAAAAACGCAAGTTTCTTTTGATTGTTCATTTGTAGTCATATTTTTTTTGTTTTAATTACAAGTAGTGAAAAATATTAAATTGCCGTATCAATTTAACTCTTTTCACTTATTTTTTACAAAAGAAACCAAAAAGAAACTAATTTCACTTATTTTTTACAAAAGAAACCTCTGTACACGAACACTTATCTTTTTACGTTGAAATACAAGTGTACAGAGTGTTTCTTTTACGTATCAATTTAATATACAAGGTGGAGACGACAATACGACAAAAAATAAAACTCCGTATATCTAATGACGTTCTCGGTCTACATACAAAGAAGTAATCAAATATATCCAATAGTTTAGTTACGATAGCTAGTCAAAGATTGGTAAACCCCATAGTCGGCCCATCACTACTATTTAGTTTGTTTGAAAAAATGACTTTTTTAATTTCAATGTTAGGATTTATTTGATAGTTCCAAAATACTCTTATGCATTAGTATTGCCAGTGTTTTCATTTCATTTATTGTTGTATTGTCATCTCCACATTGTATATATATTTTTTAATGTTTATATTTTTTTTAGCCTGTATAGACCCTATACTATTGCAGGTTAACGTTTCGTTCGATAACATTCTGTATTTTGTCGTCCCCTAATCGCGACCTAATAGAAAGCGGCTATCTTTTGCTTTTTAAATGTAACATCAGCTGCTTACTAATTAAGCTTATAATTAGCGTTATCCAGCTAAATATGATTACTGAAAAATTATTTTTTATTCAGTTGCCGCAGCATGTGAGTACATGCCGCTCTTTAAACGCTCTCAAGGCTGTAAAAACAACAATTGATACCCATATACCTACAGCCGCCCAGGCGGTGATGACAGCTATGTGTAAGGCGACACCAGTATTAATGAAGTCACCTCGGCGGCTGTTCGGCGCGTCCTTCTGTAGGTAGTCCATAAAGTCGTAAATCGCTTGGCATGAGAGACGAAAGTGTATCGCGGTCGCGTGGTCCCCAGTGGCACGGAGCTCCTGCAACACATAATAATGATAATGAGAATTATGTTGATTAACAGTCAGAATTCCCACTGTACAATAATTAAGAAGGATACAAAGGTCTTGTTGGTTCACCTTCGACTAATTGAAAGATTAATTCGCCATGTAACAAATTATTGCTTTGTGAGACAGTAACTAGTTTTATTTTAAATTACTTATCTCAGTGGTTATGGTAAAATTGGAAAGATCTAAACTGATAGGTATGATTAAACAGTTCAACCTTGCATTTACAATTCCAAGAATAAGCATAGGAACTTAAGAGACCAAACCTTTGAATGCCTACCTTTATTGTAGGCAATCAAAGGTGTGGGCTTTTAGTGACAATTAAATTTACCAATAATGATCCTAGTCTCCAACTGCTGAAACTTGTACTATTGCAGAAAGCCATAACTAACTACCATAAGGACTATTCTTGCTTGCAGCGCTTGACCATTCTAGGACCCGGATGGTAAGAGATATGGTGATTTTGTGCATGGGATTTTGTTTTGAAAGTGGTAAGTTATGGGTTTACCTACATCCTCTATCATTTTTTGTAATATTTTTTCCTTGGCCTGCTGTCAAGTTAAATTAATTAAAATACCTAAAAATAAAATAACTTTATTCTTACCCTGACTAAGTATCCTCTGTACTGAGTGCAGGTCCTGATGAAGCCATCAGTCAGAATGGCAGCATGAACTAGAGAGTACACAGCAAACAGAGCTGCTATTAATGATGAGGGGATCCAGCAGTAGATGACTGAGTCATTACTCCTGCTCACCCTGGTCCTTGTACTCACTACTATTGATTCACCCTCTCTGAAATAATGACTCATAATGTTAACAAACTGATAGTGTAAACTAAGATTAGAATATTAGTCAATTTTCTTGGTATTAGAACACTTACATTTCTTCCATGGTTGTAGATTTCTCATCCTCATACTGGCCAACATTGTTGATACACACTCTGTACATATGAAACAATGCCATAACTACTGCATACACAATAACAGGCAGCGGCGCGAACACTGCATACAAGCAGTATGAGTTGTGACCACCATTGAAGTATTGGAATGTGCTGACCCCATACAATATGCAGCCGCAGTTGGTGTTCTCAAAGTAGCCGCCCGGGCAGACGTCCAGGGTCGTGCGCCAGTGGTTGTACGGTATCCCAATGCATAGAACTGACACAGCGAGAAACACCGCCACGAATAAATAGCTCCAACAAAGACGTCGCTCTGTTGCATACTGATTCATCCTGAATGGTTTCCTGGAGCGATCAAATGATTACGATTACTTACATATTTCAACGGTTTGTTACTGAATAATCTACTCACTTCCTTTAAAATAAGGACGTGAACAACAACAATAACTTACTCAAGTAAAGATTGACACAAAAACCATATAATAATTATTTGATCTACACTGGGATAATGTATTACTAGGTCAGCTCATATGCTATGTAGTTTTGTTGATAACGATAATAGAGGGCAACGCGAAAACCAGATAAAACATTTGCTACGATAAGATTCTGATAACACAACGTCAACAATGGACGCCGTCGCCGATTTTGACTTTTTGACATTTTTGGGTTGGGTGACAGCAGTGTTGCCAGCCCGTACGATAATTATGGGGGCGTACGATAATTTGGCCAATGGTATGTACGATGTACGATAATGAATAACTAATGTACGATAATTTTGAGATTCCCTCTCATAATGTTATCAAGCGTCTAAAGAGCCTAGTAGCAGTGTATTCTTCTATTACCACAGTTACTATCTAGTCTGTGGGACCGACGTGAAATGCACAAATTGTTTCTAGATTAGAAAGTCTAATTTAGAATTATTCTAATTTAGATTATAATAGAAAAAATAAAAATATCAACCAAAAAAATTATGACAAAACATGTTTACGGTTTGTGCTGCTAGCGCCATTAGTGGTTAAACTTGGCATATATACTTCCCCTTTGACTCTAGTATAAAATTATTGATTGTCTTTTGATAACAATATGAATTAAAGTTTTACGATTTTTTTTATTTGGATTTTTCTTTTGTACGATAATTTTGCCCAAAAAACGATAATTTTGACGTGGGAAGTCGATAATTTGAACTTTTGGAGTTGGCAACACTGGATGACAGTGAGTGATTTTTTTTAAAATATTTTTTTATTCATGACCATAGATACAAGTCTTTCAGTCATATACATAGATGGGGATGGTTGTAACTTAGGTATAAACTAGACTATGATATAAATCATGTTTACAATACATCAATATTTTCATTATCAACTTGCCCTTTCGGGATGTGATACATCTCAGTGAGTGATATGAACATCGTTTTCTTAAAACATACTAACTATTACAATTAATTAAATAATATACATTTCTAATTACAAAATATTTTTTTCTACCATATTACAAATATATTTATACACACTAAAATATTTATTATGTTTTAATAATTCCTGAACACTGCGGGGCACACTTTGTTGACGTTCACTTTCGACTTCGATGTCATTGTCATTGTCATATATTTCATTCAAATCAGTAACCAAAACGTTGAATATTAAAACTTGAACACTTTATGATAATATGATCCAAATCAGCATCCTCTGCTCCGCAATATTGACATCTGCTATTGTTTGTTAATAATAGGTCTTTACCTATGAAATTGCCGTTCTGCAGTACTGGCCATTTCAAATCAAAATAATTTTTGTTTGGCTAAGAATTCTAATTTCAAATCAATTTTATTTTAAGAACATGGAATTCTTTTTTCAAAAGAAGTCATTTGTTTAATGATTAGTGTTACATTTTCATCGCATTTCAATCTTTTTCGTCATCATGGATACGTTAAAAATTCGAGTAATTATGGAATATGAGTAGGTACCGTCGTGGCAGCAACGCGGCACAAGCGGCACGCAACATCAACGACGTTTACGGAGCTAACACTATAAACCAACGCACCACCTGTTATTGGTTTGCTCGCTTCCGTTCTGGAAATTTCGACCTGAAAAATGAACCTCGCGGTCGTCCGAAGACTTTGGTCGACAATGACCACAGACTACTTAGAGATACTACTAGGCGATTGTGGAAGGTGATGATACACAATCTACGGCTGAATTAGCAGCAGCTTTCGACGTTAGGGTCAAAACAATATTGGTCCATTTGCGTCAAATTGGCAAGGTAAAAAAGCTTGATAAATGGGTGCCCCACGAACTACCTCCGTGAATTTAGCCGAACGATTTCATTATTATGAACTTTTAATGCTAATCGTTAGAGAATCGTTGGAGAGGGTTAGAGAGAAAAGAAAAATCGTTAGAGAGTAATTAGTTTTTATGTAAAAACAATTTTAATTTTTCGTGTGAAGTTGGCCCCCCTTTCCGCAAAAATGGACTTCGACGTAATTTTTTTTTTTTAATCGTTTGCGAATCATTAGAGAGAGCTTGAGAGTAACACAAAATCGTTAGAGAGTTAATATTTTATTTCATATTAAATAATTTCTAAGAGCGTGACGTTAGCCTACCTCTGTGAATTTTGCCCCCGATGTAATTATTCTCAACTTTTGTTAATGCTAATCGTTAGAGAGAGTTAGAGAGAAAAGAAAAATCGTTAGAGAGTAATTAGTTTTATTTATCAACGATTTTAATTACTTTTGTGAAATTGGCCCCCATTCCCGCAAAATTTGCAGTAGATATAATTTTTTTATTTTTATAATTTGAGAATCGTTAGAGAGAGATAGAGAGTTAAAAAAAATCATTAGAGAGTTAATATTTTAATTGATATTAAATTATTTCTGAGAACGCGTTTTAGATTAAACAGGCTCGCTCTTATTATGGGCAACATATTCAGCCGAACGGTACTTTTACTGTACCTAGAAGTTAGTGAAGTACCAGGCATTTCGTCATCACATGAGACAGCTTTGATCAGAGGACTCACACCACTATAGTTATAGAGTGTATTATTGTCTGGTATCTTGGATGGGCCGGCATCAAAATACGACAGTATTTTAATAAGAGAAGACATTGAAAATGAAGAAAATCAATAAATCATAATTTAAAAATAAAAAAAAAAGTTTTATTTCATAAAAAATCTGTAAGACTTGCATTAAAAGCATATTATTCAGTTTTTAAATATCATAATTTTCGAAAGGCTTTTCATCCACTTCCGATCTCGATTCTAAGTCATAAAACAGGAATTCTCCATCGTAATTAAAAAAATGTTCTTGATCAGTAGGTACTATTATCATTTTACTCCTGCTAAGCCTGTGGACTATGCTGAAACATGCACTTCTTGCACTTATAGATTCTTATTAGCTATAATCTAAAGAGAGGTCTAAAAGAATTATGCTACACATTTTTGACTGAAAATATCCCGTTTCATCTTATTTCAGAATATGGTACATAAAGTAAATAACTTAATTAGAATTTTTGTTTGCATTGTCATATTCTTTACAACAAAATATTGTTTTTTTTTCTTTCTATAAATATGGCAATTGAAAAAGAATGATTGATTGACTGTAATGACAGTACCATGTGTCAATTTTGAAAAGTTTGTTATTTTCTGGGGTGTGTTCACTTTATTAGCCTAAATAATTAGAAAAGTTTGTTCGTTTTAGGAGTAAATTAACACTAAATTAATTATTTCTTAAGAAATAAGCAGTACCTTTGTACTCATATTTTAACTATGTCATATCTATTTTGTATTTTACAGTGTGTACATAAGATTAGAATAAATAAATTAATTAAAAAAACGATTTTTCTCAAAATTGGTAATCCTTAAAAATGCATGATACAGTTAGAGCTACTACTTTTTGGGATGTCTATCCAAATATATTTAACTTATCCTGGTTAGAATTATTGAATAATAAAAAACCATTTTTGGTCATGTCCATTCTCGAGGTAAGTCGTGATGAAGTACACCCACGGTTAACGTCTACCGCGATAATCTGTTGGTGTGGCCCCAGCATATAAGAGATTTGTCATATTTAAAAATCATTTTAAAAAAACTTTGTACCTCCGGCAGGGGGGAGTGGGGGGATCTACTAACCCTTCACCCTTCTCCTCCCTCCCCTATCCCCTATCGAGGCGGCACGTTTCATAATTTTAACCTGCTCAGGTTCTAGGGTAAAACGCGTTCTCAGAAATAATTTAATTTTAATTAAAATATTAACACTCTAATGATTTTTTTAACTCTCTATCTCTCTCTAACGATTCTCAAAATATATTTTAAAAAAAATTACGTCTTCGTCCACTTTTGCGGGAATGGGGGCCAATGTCACAAAAGTAATTAAAATCGTTGATAAATAAAACTAATTACTCTCTAACGATTTTTCTTTTCTCTCTCTAACGATTCTCTAACGATTAGCATTAACAAAAGTTGAGAATAATTATATCGGGGGCAAAATTCACAGAGGTGGGCTAACGTCACGCCCTTAGAAATTATTTAATATCAAATAAAATATTAACTCTCTAACGATTTTGTGTAACTCTCAATCTCTCTCTAACGATTCGCAAACGATTAAAAAAATAAAATTACGTCTAAGTCCATTATTTGCGGGAAGGGGGGCCAACTTCACACGAAAAATTAAAATTGTTTTTACATAAAAACTAATTACTCTCTAACGATTTTTCTTTTTTCTCTAACCCTCTCTAACGATTAGCACTAACAAAAGTTCATAATAATGAAATCGTGCGGCTAACTTCACCGAGGTCCACGAACTCAATGATCGCTAGCGCGAAGTACGCGTCGAGGCGTGTCTTGCACTGCTCAACAGACACACAAATGAAGGAATTTTGAACCGCATTGTTACCTGCGATGAAAAATGGATTCTGTTTGATAACCGCAAGCGCTCAGCAAGTTGGTTGGATCCTGGTTCAGTACCTAAACAATGCTCTAAACGAAAGAAAAGTGATGGTCACTGTTTGGTGGTCTAGCGCCGATGTCGATTGCGTACATCATGATACTCTCATCAGGAAACTGTACCACTATGGTATGAGGGACAAGGCTCTCGACCTTCTGACTTATCTGAACAACAGAATTCAGAGGGTCAATGTTAATGGCAAGAGATCTGCAGGATCTTCGGTCACCATGGGCGTTCCGCAGGGTTCAATTCTAGGTCCTTTCTTATTTCTCATTTATATTAATGACTTGCCTTACCACATAAGGGATAATCATAAGATCGTATTATTCGCAGATGACACATCCCTCATTTTTTAAATCAAACGCCAGTTAGTCAATTTTGAACAAGTTAACGATGCACTCTCTAAAGTTGTGCATTGGTTTAATGTAAATAATCTCCTCTTGAATGAAAAAAAGACTAAACTCATTAAATTTTCAACGCCAAATTTCAGGCAGCTATCTACCAATGTTAAAGTTAATGGAATAGAGTTGGACCCCGTTGAATCGACAGTTTTTCTTGGAATAACCATTGACGGTAAATTACAATAGGGCCCACACATAGAAAAATTGTCAGGAAGGCTTAGTTCGGCCGCCTATGCCGTTAAAAAAATTAGACAGATAACTGACGTAGATACAGCCAGAATTGTTTATTTTAGTTATTTTCAGTCTTCTGTCTTATGGGATTCTTCTCTGGGGAGCCTGTGCGGACATTAATGCTATCTTTGTTTTACAGAAAAGGGCTGTTCGAGCCATTTACAACCTAGGTCCAAGAGATTCCCTTCGAGAAAAATTCAAAGAAATAGATATTCTGACTGTAGCCTCACAATATATATTTGAAAACCTATTGTATGTACACAAAAAAATATCAAAGTTTAAGAAAATGTCCGATATTCATAGTTTAAATACCAGGAATAAACACAATCTTGCTGTACATCGCACTCGTCTCCACAGAGTAGGCAACTCGTTCATGGGTCAATGTATACGCTTTTATAACAAACTTCCCATTGACATTCGAAACTTACCCATTAAACGATTTAAAAGCTGTATTAAAACCAAACTTTGTAAAAAAGGGTACTATAAAATCACAGATTATTTAGAAGACAAAAATGCATGGGATTGAGCTGCTCGCTCTGCTAAGCATTGTGACATTTTGAATATTATGGAAAGCCATAAAAATATACCTACCAGTTTTATATACAAATTGACATTATTGAATATTATATACAAAATGACATGATGATTACTTATAAGTATTGTTTTATTGTGAATGTGAGGACTATGTGGATATTTATTTTTCGTTCTGTTAGTTTTAGGGAAGGTCTGGCAATTTGAGAACTTTATGCGACCTACCCAAACGTCCTTTCTTTGGTATTGTTCGTCGAGTCGTTGAGCTCCTTTAGTTCTGAGTTGAGCTCCACTATTACTGACAAATGCTTGCACTGACTGGACAGGTCCACTCAAATCTGTGTGGTTCTTTCCTCAAAATACCATTTCAGACTCTTATCTACATGGTCCTCATATGGCCTGACCAAGATTATGTCTGGACTTTAAAGGAGACGGTGACCTCTGAGTTTGTTTCGGCCTTTCTTCTCAGAGTAGTCAGATAGGAAACGCCGACCTCATCTTGCTTATTTTTACAACTTTTTAATATGACGTGTAAAAGTGATTCCAATATCCTATTTACAGAATAAACAATTTCATTTGTGATTCATCACAGCTTCTTACCAAACGGGGTGAGCATTACTGCAGATGTGTACTGTGAAGAACTGAACACAATGATGGAGAAGCTGGCACATCTCCAACCAGCATTGGTCAATCGCTCGTCTCCGCTGCTCGTGCACGACAACGCGCGACCTCGCGCCTACAGACTACTACTTTTTCCAGAATTTGGATAACTTCTTGGCGGGAAAAAAATGCAATACCCGAGAGGCAGTACAAAATGCCTTTGAAGAATTTGTTGCCTCCCGTCCAGCTGATTTCTTTAAGAAGGGCATCAATAAACTGCCACTGCATTGGCAAAGATGCATTGATTGCATGGGTGATTACTTCGATTAATACAAATAAAAAATACATGAAAAAAATTCTTTTAAATTTTTTCATACAAAACGGCAATTTCATAGGTAAAGACCTAATATATGAATCCTATTCAGGTGAGCTGGTGTTAGGCAATGTCCCAATCTCATGCGTGTTATAATAGTTATACATTTTCTAGTGTAGTATTTGTTGAAGTGATACCAAGGTTTAATCTGTATTTTGTTTTGTATTGCAGCATACCATCTGCCTTTCGATTCTAGCGTTATGTCCCAATACTCTTTCCACAACTGTGTATTACATTGTTTAAAAAGGCTGTAGTAATCGGTGAAGGGCACCTTCAGCAAGTCGGATCGATCTTCGACATGATCTGAACGGGCCGCAGTGTCAGCTACTTCGTTTCCATGTATGCCACTGTGTGAAGGTACCCATACTAATTCTACTTGAATAAACTTATCCAGTAGTTTTTGGATTCTATGTCTAATATTAATAATGTTTCTTAAGTAAATGATTATCATTTGATGCCAAGACTTTTAATAAAAATCTCTCAGCCAACAACAACCTTCGTAATGTCAAGGGAGGTATACATGTCTCCATTTCTAATGAATTAATAGGTGTGGAGCGCATAGCACCACAAATAAGTCTCAATCCCATATTTTGAATTACATCTAATTTTCGTAATAAGGTGCTATTGGCATTCATATAAGCTAAACTACTGTAATCAAAATGGCTTCTCACTATACTTTTCTACAGCATACTCATAACTTTGGGGTCAGATCCCCAAAAACTTCCTGCTAAACTTTAATTTATCATCAATAATGACGCCAAGGAATTTATGTTGCTTAACCACAGGAATTTCTACATTATTGTATGCAATTTTAACATTCCTATGAGTATTTACATTTTTACTGATAATTAAAACTGAACTCTTTTCTGGACTTATTTCTAGTTTAAGTTTACTATGGTAATAATTGTATAATTGAGACATAGCCTTATTGATATTAGCCATTGCTATATCTATGTTTTGATTTATGCTGTACAAAAGCAAGTCATCTGCAAATTGCAGGATCTTTACATCTAGTACATCTACATATTTTAATATTTCAGAAGTAAGTATATAAGCTATAAAGTAAAGGAGACAAAGTTGCCCCTTGCATTGTGCCTTTGTTAACAGTCCTGGGTCCATGCAATTTATTATTGTATTTAACAAATACAGTTCTACCTATTGTTTAAAAATGTATAAAGCCATTTTAGGATATGACCAGGTATACCAATATCGTGAGATATTTGAATGAGTTCTTCTATATTTACGTTGTCAAAAGCACCTTTTACATCTAAAAACACGCAGATTGCATTAGAGTGACTTAATTTAACCTGTCTTATATCTGATAATAAAGATACAAGGCTTTCAGGGCAACTTTTACCTTTTCTGAAACCAAACTGAATAGAAGGAATTCAGCTTTGTGATTCAACAAAATAATCTAATCTTAACTTCAATATATTTTCAAAGAGTACCCAAACAGGATGATAAGGAAATAGGTATGTAAGAAGAAGCATTGTTTACAGGTTTATTAGGTTTTAAAATTGGAATAACACACTGTGTTTTCCACGACTCAGGTATTACTAATTCATCCCATAGTTTATTATAAATACTAAGTAATGTTGTTTTTGCATTTAAATGTAATTTTTTTATTAAATTGTACGGTATGTCATCCAATCCCGGTGTAGTATCTTTCCTACTCTCTAAAGATGTTTTCAATTCCTCTATAGTGAAATTATTCTTGAGAAATATATTTACTTGATTTTCTGTAGCGTTTTCGAACAAATACTCAAGCCTATTGTTGTCTATTTCAGTAGAATCTGCTAAGTTATCTAAAAAACTTGGAACCCACTCATCATTGATATTTTTGTTTCGATTAGTTCCAATTCTTTTAAATTTTTTAATGTATCCCCATATCCTAGAAACTGGAGTTAACCTATTGAAGCTACTACCTACATAAATATTTCCAAGAAGAAGAATTTTCTTCCTTCAGAATTCTTTTCTTTTTTGCATCTAGTTTTTTATAATTTATCCAGTTTTCAATGTTGGGTTGAGAAAAATAAAACTTTAATGCATCTTTTGATTTTTCAACAGCATCACTACATTTTTTATTCCACCATGGTACTGGTTTTTTTATAGCTGTGTTTGCACTTAATTTTCGTTTTGGAATTGTTTTATTCCTTAAATCATTTAACGTTTCTATAAAATGATTATATGCATTGATAGGGGAATCATTTGTTGAGTCCAAGTAGGAAATCAAGTTTCTGATAGGCTATAATATTCGTCCCAATCTGCCTTACTATAAATATATTTTTCTTGATCCATAGGTGACGTGTCATATACAGATGGTTGAATGTTGATCTCAAGTAAGGTTGGAAGATGATAACTACCCATGGGATCTTCATGAACATACCAGTTACATAAATGAGCTATTGAGGAGCTAACAAGGGCAAGATCTATCGCTGAAGCTTGTCTATTAGGATAAGGAACAGTTGTAGGTGATGCACTCTGCAAGTCTTAGCAGAATGATTAAATTTAAGACACTTATAACATTGCAATATTGGTGGTATGAATGTTTTCACCTCGTATCTAAATGATGTTGATGATGATGATGATGATGAAAATGATGTTGATGATGATCAAGATGTTGATGCAAAGGTGACGGCAACTGTATTGAGACTTTGAGAGGCACTAAGTTTCCCTCTACTTTACGCATAAATCTTTTAATTGAAATCACTTCAGAGTCACACACTATATTTTTATATATTTCCTCATTGGAGAGTTCTTTGGGCACAAACCTCAGTACACCAATCCTTTTTGTTAAGTACGATGGTATAAAGGCTTTCAACTTATTTTTCCATAAGAAGCCTTCCATCTTTAGAAAATTGTTGGCTGCAGCCGCCTTTCTGAATGTTATTCCTATTTTATGCGCATTTAATCTATGTACTCCTAAGACTCCTTGAACAATAACAGATATTAAGTTAGTGAGCATGATAGGATTTTTATTCCCCACCTTCTCCTGTTCTGTTGACTCGACGACTCTACATACTCAGAATTTGTGTTTTCTATGAATAGTCTTTTGTAATTTGGTTTAGTAAAAATGTTATACTTATTAATTGAGTCAGTTGTTCTTCTGGTATTACTGTACTTTCTTTTCTTCTTTTCTCCCACATCTGGCGGCTCCTCACCGCCACTGGTGACACTCATAATTGTATGAGGTCCTAGCAGATGTTATTTAAGTGGTATTTCCGTACAATTTTATAATTAGAAACTTTTTGCGAAATCAAAATTACCGCCTCGTTTGACTTCCCGCCAAAAAGTCCACAGACAGTGGCTGCTTTCCGAATTAGGAAATAATCGCTGACAGCGCTCACATCGATATCTTGCGTTCTGTTTTAGATATCACAATTATGACAGCTGACGGCTGTCATCAATTCGGAACGCTCGTGAACGCGCTCACAGTCCTCGCTCAACTTCAAAACATAAACATAACCTCAAACAAGAAGGACTGATTGTATATTTTTTGAAAATGGAAGTTCTACAATTAGTTTGTTGGTTGACTCTATCGACTCTGGTCGCCATACTAACGACAGCATCAACGGGAGAGAAGAAGGGATGCGCAAGCGACAAACATTGTCCAATAGGACAGTGTAATTTTAATAAACTTCTTAATATTCAATAAATTATCTAATTAAGTAATGTATAATCTATTTTGTAGTTTTACTTAGAACATCCTTTATCATTTGAATAAGTTTTATATTTAGGTACATTAATGCAACTGATAGGTAAGTAAATGTGAAATTCATTCTTGGCAAGTAGATTTTCTTTTTTTTAAATACTTCTTATTCATGTGCTTAAGTATTTAAAATATTTGAGAAGGGAACTTGTTACCATTGCGCCATGTATTGGGATCGGTATGTAAATAATGTTCAACAATAATAGTAATAAAACATTTTTATTAACAACTAATTAGAATCACAGTATAATCAGACTGAACCTCAGGTACGCTGGTCGCGCTCCAAGCCACAATCTTCTCCTTATTATTATTTATGCTAATATAAGAAAAATATCAAACAGTACAACAGTAACAAAATTCTTATGTACTTATATTATTAACTCCTTATCTATTTTAGTAAATATTATGTAAAAGCACAAACATACAGTGCAATTTAAACATTAATAAAATTCACAGATTTTACCAGGTATTTCTATTCAAACGGGTACTGTTCAAATCTTAAAACTAATAAAAAATCACAAGTAGAGCTATACTTAGTACGTATTAAAACAGGTAAGTACTTACTGATCAACAATCACAGTATACTACTAAGTCAACAGGTACTGATCAAATCTTAAAAACGAATAAAACATCACAAGTAGGGCTACTAATAATAAAACAGGTGCTGATCATATCTATACTTACATGTAAAGATCTATAAAAAACTTCAATTTAATAGTTGTTGTTAGTCTTGTTACACAACAACTGCAAAATGAATCAGTTCCGTGTTAACAGCCAAAAAAAGCACAGTAAAGTCTTACATCAGAGTATCAGGCCATCGTTTCCAGATGTTGCATTGTGATCCACTATCTTTTTATAATGTTGTTTATTTTTGACTGGCACTGGATACCAGTAACATAATTATTGTATGTTGCACATTGTTCTTGCTATGACGTCATACACCATCTCAAGATGCATTTTTTCTATGCTCACTGTATAATGTGAGTAGCAACAAAATGCATGACTCGTTCCAAATGAATAGAGGTGGTGACTCTTGATCTACTGAAAAAAAAAAAAATATTAAGAAGGTACTTCCGTTCCTACTAACACTGCAATAATATTGTTTGTGATGATTTTTTTACTGAATTCTTCAATAATAGCTTAATAGATTTGAATGAAACTTGGCACATAGATAATCATATCCTGGAATAAAACAGGATATTTTTAATATACTAAAGAAAATACTTTTATAAAATCTGAGAGCAAGTTCTTAAGAATTAACTGTCAACATACTAATAACACAAAACCATAGAACACTTTTATCTTACTTTTGTTATAGATTAATTATTGGAGTATGCGTAACCACATTAACTGTTGTCAACATGATTTTATGCAAAAACAACAGGCACATTCAGCTAATAAGTATCTGCACATAACCAGATAATAATATAAAATACTTACCGTATTGTTTTTTGGTTCATTCAGCAGTGACTCTGTTTCTCGGCTAGGCATATTTGCATCAAAGTCATTCATCAATTGCTGTGACTCTGTTTCTTAGCTAGGCATATTTGCATCAGTCATTCACCAATTGCTGTACATATTCAGTATCTGTAAACAGCAAGAACCAGTTAAGTAAACATTTATGATTGATCAGAAGACAATAGCTAGAGAGTGGTTGTATGCACTCTAAAAACTGTAAGATAGCTTTTGCAAACAGACAGCCAAGCAGTTGTGGGCTGTAAAACATTTCCATCATAATCGTTTAAGCAGTGGGCAGAACTGTAAAAAATTCAGCACTTACCTCTCTGAGCCCTCTCGTATTCCTCTGATGTTAGCATAACAGAAAACAGTCGCCCGTGATTCTCGTCGGCTATATTCATTTGAATTTTCGTGGTTATTACAATATATACATCAAATTTCTTCTTCTTCACAATTTTGGAACTATTGGTACGACTCAAAATAAAACAATACAACTGTCACGTCTGTCACTATGACACTATTTGACAGCCACATTGACAGCGCTCACAGTGATAATAATGTAGGGCATAGTCGACCTCCGTGAATTTAGCCGAACGATTTCATTATTATGAACTTTTGTTAATGCTAATCGTTAGAGAATCGTTAGAGAGGGTTAGAGAGAAAAGAAAAATCGTTAGAGAGTAATTAGTTTTTATGTAAAAACAATTTTAATTTTTCGTGTGAAGTTGGCCCCCCTTCCCGCAAAAATGGACTTAGACGTAATTTTATTTTTTTAATCGTTTGCGAATCGTTAGAGAGAGATTGAGAGTTACACAAAATCGTTAGAGAGTTAATATTTTATTTGATATTAAATAATTTCTGAGAGCGTGACATTAGCCCACCTCTGTGAATTTTGCCCCCGATATAATTATTCTCAACTTTTGTTAATGCTAATGGTTAGAGAATCGTTAGAGAGAGTTAGAGAGTAAAGAAAAATCGTTAGAGAGTAATTAGTTTTATTTATCAACGATTTTAATTACTTTTGTGAAATTGGCCCCCATTCCCGCAAAAATGGACGTAGATGTAATTTTTTTATTTTTATCATTTGAGAATCGTTAGAGAGAGATAGAGAGTTAAAAAACATCATTAGAAAATTAATATTTTAATTGATATTAAATTATTATATTTCTGAGAACGCGTTTTAGATTAAACAGGCTCGCTCTTATTATGGACAACATATTCAGCCGAACGTTACTTTTACTGTACCTAGAAGTTAGTGAAGATACCAGGCATTTCGTCATCACATGAGACAGCTTTGATCAGAGGACTCACACCACTATAGTTATAGAGTGTATTACATTATTATCTGGTATCTTGGATGGGCCGGCATCAAAATTATATATCTCAACCTGCTCAGTTTCTCGACAGTACATTGAAAATGAAGAAAATCATTATTTAAAACTAAAAAAAAATTGCATTCAAAGCATATTATTCAGTTTTAAATATCATAATATTGTCGAAAGGCTTTTCATCCACTTTCGATCTCGATTCTAAGTCATAAAACAGGAATTCTCCATCGTAATTAAAAAAATGTTCTTGATCATTAGGTAGGTACTATTATCATTTTACTCCTGCAGGCGTAGCATGGCGCTTGCTATCTCTACGAAGAATAGACATAGCTTTTTCTATACAAAGTGACAGTTCGTTTCTTCATTTTTGACATCCACCGTAGAAATCTTTCTACAATCTGTCATTTTGTCTTTCATTTCTAACGATCTTTGTCTACGTCTTTTTGTAGGTAGACTATTTCAGAAGAAAGTTTTCTATCCTTACTGTCAAAATCACACTGACAACCGATAAATCCTATGATAAAACAAAGAATTCTGAGTCGAATTATGTAAAAGAGTGAATTTCGTAAAAAGTGCAGTTGACTCTTTCTACTATGCTGCCGTCTCGTACTGTCTACTGTCTACAGGAAACGTCATTTTTGTCTACTCTTCCGTCGACAAAACGGTGCTCATGCTACGCCTGCTGCTAAGCCTGTGGACTATGCTGAAACATGCACTTCTTGCACTTATAGATTCCTAGTAGCTATAATCTAAAGAGAGGTCTAAAAGAATCATGCTACACATTTTTGACTGAAAATATCCCATTTCATCTTATTTCAGAATATGGTACATAAAGTAAATAACTTGATTAGAATTTTTGTTTGCATTGTCATAATCACAGACTACTTAGAGAACTAACGTTGTCATAATCTTTACAACAAAATATTGATTGACTGCACAGACTAATTGACTGTAATGACAGTACCATGTGTCAATTTTGAAAAGTTTGTTATTTTCTGGGGTGTGTTCACTTTATTAGCCTAGATAATTAGAAAAGTTTGTTCGTTTTAGGAGTAAACTAACACTAAATTAATTATTTCCTAAGAAATAAGCAGTACCTTTGTACTCATATTTTAACTATGTCGTATCTATTTTGTATTTTACTGTGTGTACATAAGAATAAAATAAATAAATAAATTAAAAAGCGATTTTTCTCAAAATTTATAATCCTTAAAAATGTATGATACAGTTAGAGCTACTACTTTTTAGGATGTCTATCCAAATATATTAACTTATCCTGGTTAGAATTATTGAATAATAAAAAACCATTTTTGGACATGTCCTTTCGAATCGATGTGACCTGTGGAAGATGCTCACATCCATTCATCAACCTGAAAAAGAGCTGATAATCTTCAAACGGCTGAACCGATTTTCTTGAATCATAGCTAAGAACACTCTATCAAGTCACCTTTCAAACAAAGTAAAAAATATCAGAATCGGTTCAGCCGTTTGGCAGCTACGATGTAACATACAGACACACACGTTAAACTTATAACGCTCCTCTTTTTCCGTCGGTGGGTTAAAAAAGACCCGACCAGCTCCCGACAAGCACCCATCTTTTGTGTGTTTTGAGCATAAATGATGCATTATAAGTACCGAATCAAATTGAAACTACCAACAATATTTCGTATTCTTATCAGGTATCACTGTTAAATGATCGTTAATCAAATACATGACTTTACCACTCATAACTATAACGTCCCTCTGCATCATGTCATGTATCAGTAGTACTTACTACTCACGGTACTACTCGCGTCGCGCTCACGGTGAACAAAGAGAAACGTAAGTGTGGCCGCTTCATTCAATGCAATAATTCTCGCGGTAAATCTCTTTGACCTCTTATCAATCACCCAACGTCAAACGCCAAAGTAAATGCCGTTGACAAATTCTCGAGGTAAGTCGTAGTGTAGTACACCAACGGTTAACGTCTATCGCGATAATCCGTTGGTGTGGCCCCAGCATATAAGAGATTTGTCATATTTAAAAAAAACTTTGTATCTCCGGCAGGGGGGAGTGGGGGGATCTACTAACTATTCCCCCTCTCCTCCCCCCCCCTATCCCCTACCGAGGCGGCACGTTTCTAAATTTTAACCTGCTCAGGTCCTAGGGTAAAACGCGTTCTCAGCAATAATTTAATATCACTTAAAATATTAACTCTCTAATGATTTTTTTTAACTCTCTATCTCTCTCTAACGATTCTCAACCTTTTAAAAAAAAAAATTACGTCTACGTCCATTTTTGCGGGAATGGGGGCCAATGTCACAAAAGTAATTAAAATCGTTGATAAATAAAACTAATTACTCTCTAACGATTTTTATTTTCTCTCTAACTCTCTCTAACGATTTTCTAACGATTAGCATTAACAAAAGTTGAGAATAATTATATCGGGGGCAAAATTCACAGAGGTGGGCTAACGTCACGCTCTTAGAAATTATTTAATATCAAATAAAATATTAACTCTCTAACAATTTTGTGTAACTCTCAATCTCTCTCTAACGATTCGCAAACGATTAAAAAATAAAATTACGTTTAAGTCCATTTTTGCGGGAAGGGGGGCCAACTTCACACGAAAAATTAAAATTGTTTTTACTTAAAAACTAATTACTCTCTAACGATTTTTCTTTTCTCTCTAACCCTCTCTAACGATTCTCTAACGATTAGCACTAACAAAAGTTCATAATAATGAAATCGTGCGGCTAACTTCACCGAGGTGCATAGTCGGCGTTATCGCAAAATGGCGCATGTCATGACGTCATCTATGACGATTCAAGGGATATCGTTATCGCGATCAAACTAATACGGTACGGGTTTTATCGCGCCCAAATCGATTACAGCGTAATAAGGCACGCACCCACTTGAGTGAGTTACTTTAGGGTGACAACTGACAGTTTTCATACCGGTTCAGTAGAATTTGAGTTCCAAAAAAGTAGAACATACTTACATACAAACAAACATACTTATAAACAAATCGATCAAAATCATAACCCTCCTTTTTGCTTCGCCAAAGTGGTGTGAAAAGAAGAACCAACTTATACAAGGAGAACTGGAATTTTGAACCGTAGTATTTAAGTACAAAAAACTTTGACAAGAGAGTCTGGTGATTAAATTAAAAAAAAAAAAAAATGACAGAAGAGACAGCTGATTTACGTAAAATGTCAAAATTCCAAAAGTAAACTGGATTGTGTGCTTACAAACAAAATGTTATCAAAATATTAAAATTCGAAATGAAATTGAATAGTAATACTCGAATTGTCGGACAGAACATAATATTAGTCCCATACAGAGAATATCATGTCCCCAGGTAGGTAACTGTTCCTTTTCAGTTATCTGGTGTTCTTAGTGGTATGTTCTGTTTTATCCTCCGTTACTTTTTGCAGGTACCACGAATGGATGAAGTCTGTAGAACTTCAGAAACTCACCGCATCTGAACCATTAACATTGGAAGAAGAGTATGATATGCAAAAGTCATGGCGTGATGATGAAGATAGTGTGTTTTATTCATAGTATTTACTGCTGCTAGACTTATTGCTACTTAATTCTGATTCTGTTGTTTTCTTACGTGAGTGATAGCATGTATTAAAAACAGCATTTTATTTTCAGAGTGTACTTTCATAATATTAGACAAACACATGTTTGATAAATATAATGAAGAAACAGGTAAGGAGGAATGAAGAACAGGCAGACCAGTCTCTGACTATTATCAATGGTCATGGTCACTCATCTATCTAAACATTTCTTAAACAAACATCTTTCTTCTAGATGCTATGATTGGAGACACAAACATATTCATAACAGACAATGAATTTGCAGCTGGTGAAATAGAAATAATGATAGCAGAAGAATCAGCTCGGGGCAAAAAGTTTGGATGGGAAGCTGTTATATTAATGCTTTTATATGGGATTGAACATATAAACCTAAAGTTAATTGAAGCCAAAATATCTTTGACTAACAATATCAGTATCAAAATGTTTAACAAATTAGGCTTTCAGGAAACTTCCATAAGTGAAGTGTTTCAAGAAGTTACTTTAGAGAAGAAAGTTAGTGAAGAATGGATAAAATGGTTGAATAAAGAAGCACAATATGAAATACAAAAATGTTGATAAATATTTTGTGTTCATCTGCCACACAATTATAACTTCATAAAAAAAACTATTTGATTTCCTATTCCAGTCCTAAAACATCCAAATCATCCTCTTTTTAACCGACTTCTTCAAAAAGGAGGAGGTTCTCAATTCGTCTGTACGTTTTTTTTTTTTGTATGTATGTTACGCGATTACTCCGCCAATTATGAATCGATTTTGATGATTCTTTTTTTGTTTGGTAGGTCATGCTTCAGAGGTGGTCACATATAAATTTTATTATTTTTTTATTAATTTTGCTTGCGTAGTTTTTGAGTTAGCTTCAATAATTACGTATTTTTCCCACTTCGTATGTATCTTTCACTGTTATTTACATAGCAGGTAGTGGTACTCGAATTTGTGTGGAGTAGGTACCACCACTAAAAAGTGGAAAATAAAAACTTTTTACAAAAAAAAAAAAACAACCGACTTCAAAAAAATAACACTAAGTGAAAAATAACTTTCGGAAGTCGGAGGCAAAATACGAAAATTGAAAAGCAAAGACACCTACTTCCGAAATTAAAGTTATTTTTCACTTTTTTGAAGTCTGTTGTTTTTTTTTTTTTAAGTTTTTTTCTGAACAA
Source organism: Lithophane semibrunnea (assembly GCA_947363905.1). Lineage (NCBI taxonomy): Eukaryota > Metazoa > Arthropoda > Insecta > Lepidoptera > Noctuidae > Lithophane > Lithophane semibrunnea. The sequence goes on from OX376188.1 coordinate 13,327,521, forward strand.
AATTGCAAACCTAGATTGAATGCTTTGTAATCAACCCAGCAAATCATTGGTCATTCAGTATGGAAATAGAAGCTTTGGAAAAATCGACAATACAAACAAAACAACCGTCTTTCCAAGAAACACTCAAGTGAAAAATAACTTTAATTTCGTGTCTTTGCTTTCCAATTTTCGTTTTTTGCCACCACTTCAAAATTCTTCTTTTGCGATTCTGCATGTAGTGTGTAGCTTCAAACATTTCATACAGTTTATTTTGTTTTGTTTGTTTTTCATTCATATGATAATGCTAGCCTCTCATCCTCATTTCAGCTCGGAATATCACCTCTGCTGGCCTACTTTCCATTCTCTACAGCTCCATCTTTCCGTGGGTCCCAAAATATCCTTCAGTTCATCAGTTTAGGACAAACCTAATCTTATAAAATTATACCAATCCCAGTATATGTACCGCTTCGCTTGGGGAAGTTGATCGTCAGTTGTAGTCAAAAGACACGTATTTAAGACGCTTGACGCTTACAAATAGAATGTACTCTGTGGTCAGTGTATTCTGTGGTGGTGTCACTCACTCCACTCCTGTCACTGTCAAGATTTGTTTGTCTGTGTCAGATTTTGTTGATCTTGCTTGATTCAGTTCAGTTTTAGACGTGGTTTTATCGTAATTTACACAAAAATGTTTTTCAAAGCTATTTGTGTATACTTTTTATTTACAACTCAATTATTATGTCGTGGTGAAACAGAGGTCAGGTCAGAAGAAGACGTAGGCGTAAAATATGCAAACCGGTGTGAGGTATGCAAGATTTTAGCTACCGAGTTGCAAGGCAGGCTCGCGGAGACCGGCAAAGTTCACGATGTCATCGAAATTGGATACTCGCTTGACGACGTGCAACCTAAGAAGAAGACAAAGTATCAGAAATCAGAGCTGAGACTTATAGAATCGTTAGAAGGCGTTTGTGACAAAATTTTGGAATATAACATCCACAAAGAACGTCATGATAGTACAAGGTTTGCCAAAGGCATGAGTCAAACGTTCAAAACTCTACATGGGTTGGTAGAAAAGGGGGTGAAGGTAGATCTCGGTATTCCACTTGAGTTGTGGGATAAGCCATCTGCTGAGATAACTCACATGAAAACACAATGTGAGAGTCTTTTGGAGGAGAATGAAGGGGCTGTTGAGGACTGGTATTGGAATCACCAAGGAGAGATTGATCTAACCAAACACCTGTGTACCCAACATGCCCTGAGGGGAGCTGATGACTCTTGCTTGATTGAGCAGCTGACCTCTGCTAAGGGTGAGCGAGGCAAGTCGGACAAGTCAGAACTATGAGAGTCAATGTAACTGTCTGTGTTTATGAACTTTGTGATAACATGGAGGCATTTCAACCATAGTATTAAGTGTTAATAAATTATCTTAATTACTAGTAAGTTGTAAATGTAACAATGATAAATATACTTTTTGCACAGTTAACAAGGATGTAAACATACATAAGAACAAGACTTTCTTCTGTTAGAATCACTTTTATAGAGCACTTTGTAAATAGTCCATTTTGAAATATTATGTATAAACTTATATGGGCAATGTCTCGTAAGGCTATTTCTGGAAATATGGAATTGGCTTCTGCTGAATTAATATGACAGTTACCAACAGATCTTTTATCATGTCTTGAACTAGTTATTGATCGAAAAAAAAATACCATATAATTGTTACATAAAATATAATGTTTTTTTATTTAACACTATAAACCTCATTTTACATTTGTCTTTTTTCAGAAGAACTTAACTCTTTCTCTCTCACACTCATCACATTAATTAAAACTAATTTTAATTTCAGGTAAAAGATATACGCCTGTGTAATTAAATGTTTATTTGTGCAGTAAAAAAAATAAAATTTCTAAGTTTTATTTTAACATCCGTCGAGTTGGGAGTCCATATTATTTTTTCCAGAAAGATTATATTATTAGAAGCCTCCACGTAAAGTTTTAAGTTGCAGAGTTAATTTTTTTATTTTATTTTATTTATTAGGGACAAAAAACAGTTACATGTTAAGGCGATACACTAATATTCTAAAGATAAATAGTTAAACATATAACCCACACTGTTGTCCACGGATTGATCAAATAAGTGAGAAACGGAAGCTACTTTAACAAATATTGTTACAAGTTGTTTGAATCAAGTGCCAATTTATAATTTTGATGCAAGTGAAGTTATAGCGTGAGTTTTAATTTTTTTATTAGAAAAAAAGAAAATGTCTATGTCCATGAAGTGTGCGTTATAAGTTTCAACCAGGCGTCGAAGAGGCACTCGTGCCCCGGCATTGGTCTTACATGAATTCACATGGAATAGGCGGGGCACATGAGTGCCACGTCTGATTACATTTCTGTACCGTGTAACATACTTTATTTGTAATTTCAGTGCAGTCGAATCTATTATGGCACAAACCATGCAGCATCATTGCATCCAAAAGTAGTCGTCTAGATTGTAGACTGAGAGTGTTGTATTTACGTAATAAGTGTGTGTAGGGAATCTTCGAATGATAACATTTGTAGTTCATGCCACGCAAGAATTTTTCTGTACAATTTCTAATTTGCTATTGTATTTAAGGTAATGTGGATTCCAAATAGGTACTGCGTATTCCAGTTGAGGGCGTATTAAAGACCTATACAACATCAAAAAAGTAGAAGGTCGCACAAAGTCATTTGAGGATCTCATGACGAAGCCATACATTTTAAAAGCCTTATTTATTATACTATCGATATGTAGGTTGAAATGTAGACACGAGTCCATAATAACACCTAGGTCGCGAACGGAATCTACTACATTTAAGTGTTGATTGTTGATGGAATATATGAAATTAATTTTATTCTTATTATTTGTAAATGATACACTATGACATTTAGGGAGACTAAGAAAGAGCTTGTTCTCTTTGCAATAAGTGGTAAGTCTGGTAAGATCGTCTTGGAGGAGTCGGCAATCATGGATATTTTTGCATGATTTGTATATTTTTATATCATCTGAAACGAGCATTAACGAAGCATGTTTTAATGTCATTTATGTATATAATGAAAAGAAAAGGTCCTAAAATAGATCCTTGGGGAACTCCGGAATCTACAGTAACGGCTTCAGATTCGTAGCCATTAATAACGACTTTTTGGGTCCTATTAAATGTATGAGGCAAACCAACGGAGCAAGTTCCCACGAATTCCATTAAAGGCCAGCTTTTCCAAAAGAAGCATGTGATCCACCTTGTCAAAAGCCTTCTGAAAATCAGTGTACACGGCGTCAACTTGGACACGGCCATCCATGTTCTCAAATAGGTAGTTGGTAAATAATCATTAGGTTAGTAGTTGTAGAACGCCGTTTAACAAAACCATGTTGTTCGGGTATAATCAGTCGATGAAATTGAGGATATAAAGCACCGTGCACAAGCTTCTCAAAAAGCTTGGACAAGGTGGAAAGGATTGAAATGGGGCGGTAATTTTCGACGTTTTCTTTGTCTCCATTCTTATAAATAGACGTAATAAAGGCTCGTTTCCAAACTGCCGGGAAGACGCCCTCACTTAAACATTTATTAAAAATTAAATACAGGACACCATGAATGCTATCGGCAGTTTTGATGAAAAAGGTGGGTGGCAATCCGTCTGGGCTAGCTCCTTTAGAAGGATCAAGTGATTTGAGTGTCCCCAGTATAACATCTTTAGAAAGATAGATATCACATATACAAGATGAATTAACACCACAGCTGTTCGAAGGTTGCCATTTCTCAGGGTCAAAAATAGATGGTTCGTAAACAGAAGCGAAGAAGGTCGAAAACAAGTTACATATATCCGTAGGGTTATCGGAAGATGAGTCTTTGAAGTGCATGTTGGCTGGGAAACTAGCCTTGCTCTTCCTATTCGATACGTATCTAACTCCAGAAATACTTTACATTTTTTGGGATACTATCTTCAACCGAATTAATGTAATTGCCGAAACAGGTGTCACACTCTCTTTGAAATAATTTGCGATATTTGGAGAAGTGTTCATAGTCGGATAGGTTATGATATTTTTTCCAATTAATCCAAGCACGTTCTTTGTTTTTAAAAATACGGATTAACGATGGTGAGAACCAGACAAGAAATTGTGAATTTTTAACTCGAGTCAATAGAACGCTTAGTCTGACTATCCCGTATAAAATATCGTAAAACGTGTTGACGGCATGTTCAGCGGGCAGACCGGAAAGTTCCTTCTCCCAGTCTACTGTAGTAATTTGATAATTAATGTCAGGATAGTTAGCCTTATGATAGTTATACCTGGGAACTGAGCGGAATTTCATAGGGACGAATTGCATATTGAGAGTCGTCATTATAGAAAAAACAGGGTGATGGGTGTCCGGCTGTAGTAGTGTACTGCAAGGTATAGTCTGACAGTCTGCGTTGGATATAAACAAGTCAAGTATTCGCCTGATTGAAGATTGTTTTTACACTGGTTATATTGTAAACCGTTAATGGAAGACATAAGGTTCAGAATAAGTTGGCTAGTGGAGGTCGCAGAAATCATCTCAGAGTGATTACCCTGGGCCGACCAATCGATATCAGGTAGGTTAAAATCTCCTGCAATGTAGAATGATTCGGTAGCAGAATCGTTAGCAATGCACTGTAGCGTGTCTAAGTAATGCTTGTATATGTCGTCAGAAATTCGCGGTGGGATATACGCTACACTGATGATATGGCGCTTATTAGACTGAGATGCTGGCAACTGAACCACGGCCTGCTCAATGTAAGCATGGGTAAATTGTGTCGACATCCTAGTGGGACGCAACTCACGACGTACAGCCACTAAAACACCACCTCCTTCACGCTTATTTGTTGCCAATCGATCGCGATCGCATCTAAAAACTGTGTAGCGGGCATCAATAAACTCACCATCGTGAATACCAGGAATGAGCCAGGTTTCAGTGAGCATGATGACGTCATAAGAACACGACAAAATGTTCATGTACAATGTATGCAGCTTTGTACGAATTCCTCTACAATTCTGATAGTATATCACAATATTGCTAGTGGGCATGGGTAAATTTGCAACAACAAATTAATACAAAAAACTGATTTGTTCTAATACATAAAATTGACAGGCTGAGTGAATAATATAATCCCATTGTACACTTATAATAATAACACATACTGAATATATTACCCATTGCAATCGGAAATGGCCGTCTTTGTATTTTTAAGGTAGGATGGATACACAATAACAACATCAATGGATATCTTTGAATTTCACGAATAATACTCCCTAATCGCAACTGCTGACTGAAAATCACACCAAAAACACTAGCTTCCAAAAGTAATAGCGTACAAATACAGATAAAAAACACATTCGCAAATAGTAAAATCACGCAAACATGGAGCGTAGACGACAAAGAGATTAAATTATAATATTTAATTGAGACACAAGAAACTGGCTTAGGCACTATTCTTCTCATTTCCAGTGATCTTTTTGAGATCGTTTTCTGAGCGTATACCAAAAGCCGAGGTTCCATCCCGTTCACGAACAAGTATCGTGCCTAAACATATCTATAGCCATGTTTTCCGGCGACTTCTTTAAACTTACGAAATAAAGTTTTATTCCTGAGTGTGAGATGCTCATTGATGAATATTGGCTGTGCAGTGCCTGATATTCCTAGTTCATCCGACTTGATGCTCTTCTTTTTAAGATAGGCGCTGAGGAGGTTGTCACGAATTATCCGAGATTTCAATTTAACTATTATATTCTTTGGTTTTTTGTCCTGATGCAGCGCGTGTGGAACTCTATGTATGGACAGTATGTCATTCTGAGACACAGGATAACTGATAATCGCTCCAATTGATTCCATAATAGACATCAGGTTTTCATTCCGCTTGTCCGGCAAATTGCATTGGCGAGCTTGCTGCTCCAATGAGTCGACTTTGGCTTCCAACGCAGCCATAGTCTGCACACTGCTTCGACTTTCCAGGTCACGTAGACGCTCCTCAAATCCCTTTTGTTCCCGTTCGAAGGCTTCAAGACGGCATCTCATGTCCTCATAGACTGCGTTAATGAACTGAATCGATTTTTTTATATCTGTGTTAGACCTTTGAATATCGCGATTCTGTTGTTTTAGTTCAGCAACCTCTGCCATTAATTTATTGAGGATCACATCCTGATCGTCCCTCCAAGACAGCAGCATATTCTTCAAGTCTTCAAATTAATCTTGCTCTTCGTAACTGTCATTGCCCCGAAAACGTTTGCCAGGTCTTTCTGTAATTTTACCTGGCTGGTCAATAGACACTAATGAAGTTGGTATATTAGCAGAAAGATCGGGTTCTGATTGCGTATCCAGGGTGGGCTCGGTGTGAGCAGACCTAATAGGAGGTGAACGTACTGTACGAGGCATCGTGAACCAGTGATACAGTACAGCAAAACAAACCAAATAAAATAATAAGCAACAAGCAGAGGCACTTTTCGCAGTTGATCCGCAACAACAATTTCCGGACCGCGTGGCAGTCGGTCGTTTGGCGGAGTGCGTAAGCGCAAAGCGTTATGACGCTCGTAGCTAGCGCGTCGCAGGTTCGAACCCGAGCCGGTAACAAAAATATTTTCGAAAGTTTTAAAAGTTTTTAGACACTGCTTGTGTGGACTCACAAAAACTTGCTATATTGCTCCGACTCCTCCCACTGGGCGTGAACCACCGATAGAAACACTGTAAGTGCGACAAGGAATTGAAAAATTGATCGGCCGCCAATCACGACACTAGGATTCAAAAACCAGACAAAATAAATTCACAGCTTGATAAGTAACACATCTATCCGCTTCGGCAAGCAAGACTGAACTGAAATGGTTTACGTGAAAAAAATAAAATCATAGAAATTTAGCAATATGCGCGTGCGTTTTGTTTTACGGAAGGTACTTACCCTATATATTACTTTACTCTATGTACTAAACTGAGTAAAATGTTTTATTTAGGCTTGCAGAAAAATATCGATATATCGAAATATCGATATTTTTTGTTTGATATATCGATATTTTCAGGCGATATTTATTATTTCGATATATCGATATAAAATATCAAGTATCGAAAATGTATCAAAAACGATATATTTTCAATAGCAACACCGTTTTAGCCGGTGACTAAAACCGCTGGAATTCAGAGCCGTAAAAATTATTAGTACTTTTTTTCCTAGTTTGGTATTTAAATGATTATAAAACTTGAACTACATAAAGTAAAATTTGTTTTGAAAATTCCACCGATATATCGATTTTTTTTTTCGAATTATCGAAATCGATATTGATATTTTTTTTAAATATCGATACGATATATATCGATACTTTTTTACAGTTCTTGCATCCCTAGTTTTATTTCATAGTACTTTTTATGCATATATATTTCATTATATGATATATTTCACTGATTTAAATTATTAGTGCTAATTAACACTTATATTATAATTTACGGACTATTGCCGTAATGTGAAACCAAACGTAAAACGAAACCATTTTGTCTTGTCATTGTCACTTCACATAGCCACTTCTTCAAAATTGTATGGTTGGTTATAATTATCCTATATCCAAGGAAAATAAATACTCACCTACCTTTATCCTTCTAGGGTGTATCCGGCGTGAACATCAGAATGACTGGCCAAAATGACCGATCAGCTTTAAAATATTACTAAAATCTAATACCTATTTGCTACTATTTGATACCTTTGTTTAAATAATTGGTACCTAATTAACAACTGAGAAAATGAATTTACAAAATGGGCAGTCATTCTGATGTCAGGATGACTGCCCTCATTTAGAATTTCCACGTAAGGGCTCCAAAATTTAAATTCGCCTTTACAAAAATTTAGTACCTATTTGATACCTAAACATATATTTTTTCTAGATTTTTAGGGCAAATAATAAAGATTTTTTTATAGAATGACTGGCCAAAATGACCTAGCCGCTTTAAAATATTACTAAAATCTAATACCTATTTGCTACTATTTGATACCTTTGTTTAAATAATTGGTACCTAATTACCAACTGAGAAAATGAATTTACAAAATGGGCAGTCATTCTGATGTCAGGATAACTGCCCACATTTAGAATCTCCACGTAAGGGCTCCAAAATTTAAATTCGCCTTTACAAAAATTTAGTACCTATTTGATACCTAAATATAATATATTTTTTCTAGATTTTTAGGGTAAATAATAAAGAGTTTATTAGATATATTTTTTTTAGTATGTTAAATAATACAGAAAGTCAAGTGATTTTTTTTCAATTCTTTGCAATTAAGTTCAATTTACACGATTATTAATATTACTACTAATCAATAACAATTTCCGACTGCGAGATACTGATAAAAGCTAACATGTGGGTAGAACTATATTTTTTTTTATATATAACAAACCTCTAATAAAATCTTTATTATTTGCCCTAAAAATTTAGAAAAAAATATATGTTTAGGTATCAAATAGGTACTAAATTTTAGTAAAGGCGAATTTAAATTTTGGAGCCCTTACGTGGAGATTCTAAATGTGGGCAGTCATCCTGACATCAGAATGACTGCCCATTTTGTAAATTCATTTTCTCAGTTGTTAATTAGGTACCAATTATTTAAACAAAGGTATCAAATAGTAGCAAATAGGTATTAGATTTTAGTAATATTTTAAAGCTGATCGGTCATTTTGGCCAGTCATTCTGATGTTCACGATCCGGCATGGTTAGGTTAGAAGGCTGTTCTTTGACAGTTTTTCTTGTTGTTGGATTGGGTCACCCCGGCTCGAACAGGCTTGTAAGGGGATAGGACTAGTGAGCATGAACAAACAGACTCCGCCATCCCCTTCGAACCATTTTATAAAGGGTGATTCAGATGGAGTAAGCGTACTTAGTGAGTCGCATGTAGGGCTCTTGTCTTCGTTTCGTTAGTAATTAAAAAAATGAAACAAAATAATCATTAATAAGCACCTTTTTAATCGACTGTCAAAAAGTGTCACCTAATTTATATAAATAAAATTAATATCTCAACTCTATATTTTGCACCAGATATCTTACACAATGGTATTTATAGGTGCTAACAACATGCAGCCATCCTGCAATCTTATTGGGGCGAGAAGGAAACTAAATTTACTTAACAAGACAAATAAATAACTATAGGATTAAGGTTTTAAGATTTCATATTATGATCACATAATATTAAATACATTCGTTCTTGTACTCAACGCGCATACAAAATTTTAACGACGTGATTCATACTATAATTTATCTCTTGAGGACACCGAGAAGGGGCCCTGACGCGCGGGGCGTCGTATTGAATCTCCTTGTTGACTGCTAGTGGGCGGCACACACGGGAGTGTGGTCGCGCCACCGCCGCGTGTCTATGGTCTAGAGGTAGGGGCTGGTGTCTTGGTACTCGTCGTCGCTTTCGTCGGAGCCGTCGTCCGTCAGCTGTCGCTGTGCGGCCGCTTCCGAGTCGCCAGTACAGTCAGAGCTCGATGCATCTGTTGACAAGCACTTACATAAGTCTCCTGTAACTCTCACTCAGCCAAAACTGTTTTACAAACCAAGGAGTAGCATTATGTGGTTTAGTTAGTAGTTACGCATTTTTAATTAAAAGCCAAGAGTATACAGTGATACAGTCATCACTAAGTGGAAGATGCAACGGATCATATGTCTCAGTAGCGATTGGCTACAGAGCTATGACAGCAATACATCGAATATGCTTATATTTATATGTCTCGCTCGCTCACTATGAAAATGAGATGTTTGTGTTTGCATGCATGTTCACTGTACTATTGTGTTCATTCTAAAGCAATGCTACAAGTACTCAATCATCTAGAGTGATGTGATCTAAGTAACTAACGTCAATTTTGTACTATTTATTTATTTATACTTCAGGCATGTACACAGGCGGACTTTATGCCATAGGCATACTATGTTACACACTAAAGTCTCAAATGAATGCACCTAAAGACATTATATCAAAGTGATGCCTACAGAGCTGCTTGTGTTCCCGATTCTATAATAATATTAAAATCATTTTTTTTTACACAACATACAGTTTAACAATATTATGGAATTTAAATTTATAAACACTTTCTCACACTAGTGGTGTCAAATTGAACTTTTACAAACATAAAATTGAACAAACTCGATTGTTATAATCACTAGTTGTATAATAATCGATTAGCAAGCACATCCATAGGCAAGTGTGAGTGTACTGTGTACTGTCGTATTACAGTATCTAATACAAGCGGTGCAATAATTACCCAGTTACCTGCTTGCGGCTCATAGAGTGTTTCGAAGCGGCGTGACTTTGGCGGGGGTGGTGATACTGAACTCCGGCTAAAATAGAAAAGACTTCAGTTAGATTTTTTTTCTATTTCAATTGGGCCTCTTTGTATGAGAAAATGGGCTAGCTTTGTTTTTTTTTATTTTTGTTCACAAGAGGCTGGTCCATATCAAGATAAGCTTGGCTTATGTTAGTAAAATCGTGGCCAGTTTTTCTATATTCTGCCCAATATAACTATTTCAACAATATCAACTATTTCCCCATATTATTACCTCAGGCATTGTGATTTTTTTATTATTATTTTTATACACAGCGTAAGTCAAATTTCATTTATTCGTACTAGGCCGAGACTCGAGAAACTTTTAGAACGTCAAAAAAGACCAAGACGTGGCCCCCAGAACACCCCGCCTTTTACTAAACTATACGCATGAAGTACCTACTAAAAGAAAAAATACTTTGCACAGCTCATTACCACTAGCTTGCTAGACCAACCAAAAAAACAACAAGCGTGCAACATCGACGATGGTAGAATAGTGGTCAAACACGGCTTGTGTTTGACCACTATTCTACCATTGTCGATGATATCAGATAAAAAAACTAGAGTCAATCTGCCTAGCCTTTTCCCAACAATGTTGGGGTCGGCGTCCAGTCTAACCGGATGCAACTGAATACCAGTATTAAAACAAAAAACAAAAGTATGTAAAAACTAGAGTATGTTGGGGTAAGTTAGTCGCTATCAAACGACTATTCAAAATCTGCGCCATTTTGTAACAAAAAATAAAATATTGCCCTAATTTCTTATTTCGTAGTCCGGGCAGAATAAAATGGAGCAGGAATTAAAAAATATTGGCGAATTATCCGAGAATTTGATACGTAGGGGCTTATCCCAGAGTGACGAATTTACCCGAACATACAAAAAAACAACAAGCGTGCACCATCGACATGGTAAAATGGTGGTCAAAAAAAGGCTATCATATAAAAAAAAAAACTACGCTAAACTAATCAAATAAGATGTAGTACCTGTGAACAAGTTCATGTGCGTCTCCGTTCTCGCTGGGGGGCGGGGAGCCTCGCGGCGAGGGCGGCTGGCTGAGCGCCTGCATGAGGCGGCCCTTGGACTCGTTCCAGATGTTCGACAGGCGACCGTCGGGACCGAACAGCAGGAGGAAGGCATCGATCAGCTCTCGGGACTTCTCCTCCCATTTCGTTAGGATGTCCACTCGCTTCTCGCCTATGTTTGTCATTACCTGGAAGGGTGTGGTTTGGTTTTAGTTATTGATTATTTTGGCTTGTGTTAGTCCTAACGCAGGGCTCGTACCGATCGGAAAACTCTGGTCGGCATCTACCCTGGCTGAATCATATTCGGGTTGGCTCGGCACAATTCGAGCAGCTTTTTTCCAACAAATATATATATTTTTTAATTTAAAAAGAGAGTAGTTGAAAAAAGTGAGTAGCTCCGCTAAGAGAGTTCATTCTAATTCTGATCAGTCAAATGATGATTCGTGAAAGTTTACTTTCATAACATTCAACTAAAACTAAATCATTCCGTTTCTCTCTCATGAAGATCTCCTTTTAAAAATGACAGCAATTCACCCTATCGTTTCGATCAAGTTCACTAACACTTCCAAGGCATCCGTGATTCGGTTGTTTACTGAAAAAGTTCGTTGAATCGGCAACAGGTCACCCTGTTGGTAACGACGCAAGGTCAGACGTTCTATCGGCGATATCTTGCTATTTTCGTGAAGAGAACGTCAAGCTTTTGTTCAAACTGTTCATAGTGATAATACAAGGTTAAATGTCTCGAACTTGTAATCGCTAGTTTGGTATCGCTATTATTACCCAACTGGACATTTGATCAAAATAGGCATAAGTAGGTATTTTGAGAACAGGCACACTTTATATTCGACCATATATGTAAATATTCGACCATAGGATAACCTAGTTGTTTTACGGTACGCGAGGCAGATTTACGAGGAAAATCTTGCTCAGTCTTCTTTCAGAATTCAGTACCTGGGTAAAATAAGCTTCAGTTGAACCGGACACTGCTGAAATTTCGAAGAATCCGTAAAAAAAAACCTTCTCCCGAATTTACAAGTTTCTATTCATCAGTAGAAAACTGAAAACTTTTTTAAGACTGCGCAATTTGTCACGTTATGCTACGGCTACACTTCGCGAACTTTTCTTTCTCTTTTTCTCTCTCGCATCCAAACCCCCCCCCCCCCCTCCCCGATTACTCGCTGAGCAACAGAGAGCGCACGAAGAAAAGTTCGCTATAACGCGAAGTGAAAAATAGAAAACGCCTCAGGCATTAAGTCCGCCTTTATACAGTAGCCGTAGCATTACAGAACTATTTATACAGTGTTTGTAACACTCACTTTTTTGCCCTTTTCCTTAAGGTCATCCATCTTGTTCTGTAAACGGAACTTCTTCTCGTTGAGGAAGCTAACGTTGAGCTCCTTGGCCGAGTAGCCCCGCGCGAGGTTCCGTCGCACGTAGATGTCGTAGTCCCGCACTATTCGCGCCACGATATCTGATGTTGATACGCCTGGAATAACGAGCATTGTTGGTTAGATTTGGAATAAGGCGGAATAATAATCTGGTCCTACATAAGCCCAGAGAAACAGATAATAATGAAATGTCTGTATCATCTATCAAGGCGTATGATACGCCCAGGTTTGGTTCTATACAAAGTAAAGTATTTTTCTATACTTATATCTCCTTACTAAAAAATGTTGTCAAGTATAGCGTCTGTATAGTTATATAATGCTTTGTCTTCTTCTTCCGAAAGTCAAATTACTAACGACTATGTGAGAGAAATCGGTGAATAACTATTCACCTGATATAATACGTTTATTAGTAAGGAAGTAAGGGTATACTGGTATACTTCTATATGCTTTGAAACCAAAGTCAGATAGTCAGCTGAAGTACTATGGCAATGTATTTGGCGGCACCAGTGCATACTATCCTATCACACTGATGATTCATATACCAAAAATATTCATCAATTATCGCACGAAAGTATAATTGAATGTAAGCTCCTCGGCCTCCACAAATTTGACAGACCAAGCCTTGGCCACTCTTGATCCTTACAACATTTTAGAAAGTTATGGACTATGGACCTCTAGCTAACCTTAGGAGATCGCCACCTTGACGGATATCACTCATGCATGCACACAGCGACCAGAGATGCTCAAACTGCCGCCCAACTATACAGGGTCAAATTTAATTAGCTAGCTAAACTTCGTAGACATTATGGGTAATATATCTAATAGAAACACGATAAAACAAAGAAAATAGGTGTTTTTTTTTCTAGGGTTAATGACTACTGGTAGTGAAGTTAGGTAATTGAAGTAGTCGAGGTTTTTTTGTTTTGTGTTGTCCTGTTTAGTTATCAATACCCATCTCGACTGTGAAGTATAAACAGAAAAAAAAAACTGATTATGAAACTGATATTATTTTCAAATAACTAACTACAGTCGTTGTTCCCAAAAAACAACAATGAATCATTTATTTTTTCGTTAATATCGGTTATACCCATCACGTCTATCAACTAATTTCATTTGACCCTGATTATGCGGCCTACCAATCTTAACTATGTCACGTAGATGACGTAGATTGATATGTAAAGACTTTTTGTTCATAAAATACTAAATACATCCATTAGTACACATACCATAAATGCGGTCAGCGAATTCTCAAGATAATGAATGTTTGATTCACAAACAAATAATGTAGAACATTGCCTGCCGTGATGTTTTATAAACATCGTTAGAATTCCGAATACTTAAATTCTGCGAGGGCCGCTTTTTTACTCGACTGCGTCAGAAGAAGCGTTATTTTTTCAAATACAAATAAGAATTCGAATGACGTGCGTCAAGGGTGTAAAGTTGATAATTATGTAGGTTGATTTTTTTTTTTTTCATATCGAATTCTGTTAATAAAACTTAGATATAGATAATGTCATAGGAATACGAAACCGGCAAGTTTTTGTTACCTGCTATTTAATTGCGTAAGTACTTAACTTATTTTCGTAACCGATTTAAGACTAATTTGTTTCATTTTGACAACTCAACAACATACATTGCGTTATTTACGTTGCTGAGCAGATTTTTTTTCGGATCCCTTGGCAACAGAAACCGAATGAACACGGGTGGGGTTTTAGTCAGTAGCCCAGAAGTCATTTGATGACTTCCAAATTACAAAAAAAAAGCAGTTGGAGTCACACTGCACAACCATCTATCATTTTTATAATTTTGAGTTTCGACCTATCGTGTTATTTTCGACCTATGGTGTTTTTTTCTACCAAATGTCAAGAGCCCAAAACAAATACTGTATTACCACAAAACCCTATATCAGTTGTTTAGCCTAAACCCCTTTTAAACATGACATTGCTGTATGGAGTTTGACATAAAACTGACACTAAACACGCGTTGAACAAGTATCTAAGTTTTTGTGGTAAGGCCCATAGTCTTTAACAAACAACATAAAGTTTAAACAAGTACAAATGAATAATGAGTACCACGTTAACCACGTACCTTCCGTCCTCTCAGTAGCAACAAACATGTCTTTAGCCTTAATGAGCGCGTACGTGTCCTCGCAGTCTTCCGTCGTGTAGGGAATGTCGTCGTGTGCCACGAAGTCTATCTTGTGCTTCTCTAGGAAATTCTCGTCGTACTCCCACGGCGCGTCCGTTACTACCTGCAAAAAAGGTGAGGGAACATTAAAACAAGTACACAAAAACGAAACCAAAATGAGCGAATGAGATCCTCCTTAGATCTCTACACAAAAAGGAAACCAAAATGAGCGAATGAGATCCTCCTTGGATCTCATTCGGTCATGAGGACCTGCCATCTTCTCTTAATTATACACATTTTAATAAAAAAGTGAAACTGAAGTGTGGTAAGTATAACACAGTAATAAATGAGAGACGCCTCTTTACCGTCCATTTGACGGTAAAGAGGCGTCTTTAAGTTAACGGTGCATTTATTATTTATTTGTAACTCAAATGAGGACAATACCTATTTTTTTTTTTATTCATATTTTACAGTACGATACGTGTTAGGCGTATTTCTCATTTCTGTTTAGAAATCGGAATTAAGTAGTTGAAAGGCAAGAAAATATTTTAATTCAATTTTATTTTATTTTATTCCGTTAGGGTAATTTACAGATACTTATTAGTGTTTTTAATAATATGAAATTGATGTCAATTTAAAAGTTTCCGCTGATAAACAAACACCTCATCATCTACCTACATTTATAGATATAAATGTTTTAGGTCAGGGTTATACATTACAACATGCTCTGGTACACTGACTGAGGGCACGGACTACCCGAGTCCTGCCCGTGGACAGAATAAGTTTTACAAATATTAATCAACATTTTTTTTACTGTCCCTGAGCTCAGACTCCCCGAAGTCCGAAAGGCCCTCATCTTAATGGTGTTGATAAACCTGTATTATTATTATTATTTTCTACATGAAGTCCAATATTATTCATTAGCAAGATATAAATTCAATTTATGTGAAGTAAAATAAAATGAATAAACGTCGAAGGCGATATGGCGTGTTGGGTGTCAAAGTTCACCTTATTTGCATTTACGGAAGTTATTCGAAACTATCTGGAAAACTGAATTGCCCGCTATTGTCTACCAGCCTTGTGTTTAATGCTTACTCATGGAGTTATAAAAAACATGTTATCAAGTTTCTATGACGCAAGTACTGTAATTAGTAAAGGATGGGCTTCATATTTTGATTATAGCTGACAGGCTACCTTTAAAAAACATACCTACTCATAATTTTTTTACTAGTGCAAAAAAGAGGCAAGTTTGGCGTCTCAAAAAATGAAGCAGAATTAAAATCATATGACTAACACTAGCACATAGATTTATTATTTATAACAAATATTCAACACAGTAATAAATGCGAGACGCCTTTTTACTGTCAAAAGCTGTTAGTTAACGGTGCATTCATTATTTTGTAACTGAAATGAGGACAATACTTCAGTTTTTTTAATATTCATACAATATTTTACAGTATCATTATTACTATAGGTTTCTCTTTAGGAATATGAATGTAAGCAGTTGAAAGGCAAGTAAATATTTGAATTCAAACCGTGTGTGGCGGTGAAGGAGCACAATAACTTCAAAAAGTTAGTATGCATATTCATTCTAGAGAAATATATTATACAGTATGTTAACTAACAAAGGGCGTTCCCGTTAATCCGCAATAGTATAGCGTCCATACATGCAAAAAAATATATTGATATTATAATCCAAAAAAAAAAAAAAAAAAAGTTAATTATAACTGAAACCCAACTACAACAAAAAAGTTAATCAACTAAAAAGGTATAAATAAGACATCACATGCCGAAAAATCTAAAATCCGGAGTCACACGTAATCTGTTCGATTTACGTGTATTATTAAATTTATCGGTCTGTGATGTTGGGTTTTAGTTTTATATATAACTTTTTGTTGCTATAAAGAGCTGAAACTTAATACTATACCACACCTCTGCTATTACTTATACGTAGATAGACAAATGTCAAAATTATTCCATTTATGTCATCATGTTGGAATATTGTTCTGTAGTCAATTATGCATAGGAGTCACCTTGACGTTTGTCATTTTCAACCGGTTGTTAAACTCTACAGAGTGCAAAGAGGAAAAGCTCCCCCGGTTTTTTTTTTGTAATTTTAAATTAAATTTCGTCTGGCGATGTTCACTGGCGGAAAGCGCCTTTAAACAGCGAATAATGAAACTGACATTCAATGCATAATGTGCATCTCATAACCTCAGATTTAAAGTTCAATTTACTACATAATTCTTGTACCTTATTTTAATTATAGACAGTTGTATGACAACAATTTGACATATTCTTGAAGTAACAAAAAATCGTTAATATAAGCTTGAGATTTTGCGCAAGTAAGTATAATATACTAAGTGCCGCCAGCGGCTTCGCCCGCGTGTAATCTTTATAAATTATAGCCTATGTTACTCAGGGTGAATGTAGCTTTCTAATGGTGAAAGAATTTTTCAAATCGGTTCAGTAGTTTCGGAGCCTATTCAATGCAAACAAACAAACAATCAAATCTTTCCTCTTTATAATATTAGTATAGATTTAATTTTTCCCCCCCATTCAGTCGCACAATAGAGCTCTTTGACCCAGCTTCATAACTGTTGGTACATGTGACTTGCGGTTGCGAGGTCAAATATAACTGACGCAGTCAAATGAACCGTTTAATCCCACCCGTTAAGAGAAACGTGTTAATGATTAATTATCTAAATCTTAATAATATTATATTTATTGCCAAGCAAACTTGAACTTTTTAGTCTTGGTACTTATTATCACCTCTTTTTCAAGTACTTATTGTATTGTGTAAACAAATTAAAGCAATACTCGTACGATCATTCTTAGAATAGAGTTGAGGACGTTAGGTCAAAGATATAATTGAGAGCAATGATGATTAATGACATTGGTTTCAAGCGCCACCTATTAGACTCGTGCATCAAGGAATCATACTTGAGATGAGATTGAGTTCAATTCTCTTTTATTTACCTACATCTTTCTTACTGAGTGGCTGTGTACGACGACCCTTTCGTCTGGATTGCTCTAGATATCATTTAAAAGTTTTTATTTTTATTATTTATATTTGTACTTATTTAATTTTGGTAGGTATGAGAAGTCTCTGTATGCAGAAGCGCAAGCGCATACCAGGACATGAAGTGAATAGTGAATCACATATGACAATTACCTCATCGACGTATCTGCAATGCCTGACAGCTTCATACCTCTCGTCCTCCGTCATTACTGTGCGACCCTTGCGATTGTGTGTTAGATTGTCGCTACATACTGAAAAAACAACAAATAAATCCGTATTAGTCATCTAGCTAGACATATAGATAGGCCTAAAATAACGTGTATTACGTCATCACCCTTAATTAAAGTTATTATCTCGTATCTGATAAAATTCCCTAATGTTTTCCTTCCTGATAATAAAATTAATTTACACGTTTCAAGTGTAGTTTTTTTTGTAAGGTCAGCGGTTCTCAACATGCGGCATGTAGCTGCTGTAGGTTCTTTCCGTTTTCCGTACGGCCCGTGCCTAAAATCTCCGCAGATATTTCGGCACGGTAATTGTAGTAGGTAGTGTAGATACGGAAAATTATAAAGTGCAATGTTGCACAGAATACAAATAGATATTCCAAAAAAACAATATTTTTAGAGCCAACAGCCAAAATATTAAGAGGTTGAGAATGACAGTCAGATTACCTAAATATTGAGCGAGCCAGTGCTAGTGGCCGCTCTCAAGGACGCGTAAAATTGATTACCTACAGTAATCCATTTATCGCCAATTAAACATGAAAGGCTATTCTTTACTATTACCAACAGTGTTATCGCTAAATGCTAATTAGTTTTAGGGAATGGGGCATTTTATTTATTTATTATCAGAATCGCATTGTTTACGCTTTACACGTGCCTAATCAGTTGGTAGTGTATCGTACGACAAATCAACCAATAGAGTCGTTTTATTTTTATCTTAATTGTGGAGCCACGCGGCAATTTGCCAGGTAGGCCGCACACTGCACGGTGCCTTGCTGTTTACATTAGAAATAAGACTGGCACTCGCGATTTATTGCCAGATTGTGTAATAGTTATCTGAATTTCATTACTCGCTTCCCTATTCGATTAAAGCAGGTAGGTACTTCATTGCGTGTGGTGTCCTAAATAGTATGATGTTTTGTTCCAAGCGACATTGATATTTGAATTGGGGTGAATGATCGCTTTATAATTATCGATCTATTGTATTCGGGTAGTTTGCTAATGGCTATTTAATTTTAAGAATACAAGTCCAAGGACACTCTATTTGTACCAGTATGTACCGCGAACACAAAGCTATCAAATCGGAACTCGGTCAAGCAGTTACGGTAACGTAACAATTATTTATTTACATCGTTATTTGTAGCTTGTGGGCCGATGGCGTGACGATGTTTACGTGTACTTGTCGTTTATACTCGCGTAGACACGCGTTGAAATTTTTTCCCAGTAAATTGTTTACCTGCTCAAGGAAAAAGTGTTATCCCCGTTATTAGTTCCTCAACTAATCTTGCTTAAATGGTTTACTTAAAGATACGTTACGCCTATAGAAAAACATCGTTCGATGGGCGCTATCAGACATTACGAATCGAAGACCGGAGTCATACGATGCGCGAGGACTCAATGAGTCAGGCTTGAATTTTTGATGCAATAAGTACAATGGTCAAGGCGGAATAAGATAAGGATGCACTCACCACCAACAATGAGGTAGACATTGGGGAACACTGTCTTAGCCTGTTGCAATTGCCGTGCGTGTCCTTGGTGGAACATGTCGTAGATACCGTCTGAGTAAACGCGCACCTTGCGGTGTGCTGTGCCCGCCACGGCTGCTGCGCGGGGGATGCGGCCATAGTGACATTTTTCCCGTTCCGCTATTGCATCAGGGTCTGTACTGAATGGCGCCGCTTGCCTTAATGACTGTAACAAAAGAAAAAAAAGTTTAATTACCGTTAAATTTCAAGTGGTAGATAAAATATAAATTGGTTACGACAAATTCCAATGGGGTGAATGTTCTTTGTAACCAAGTTGTAGGTACGGATGCCACCCACATAAAACACAATACAACAGATGCAAATTGCGAGACTCGATCAACAATAATTTAATGCGGCCTGCATTAATATTAGCCAATTGTATTCAATACTGCATCTGCATGTCAGAATGTTCAAAGCAACCTACACTTTAGATAAATGTTAGGCCGCTGAAATTAATTTACTTGCGTATTCATTAATTAACAGATATGAATGTCATGATACAAATGCTGTTGATGAGCCGCAAAATATGATTAGAATAGATAGAAATTGATAAGTAGGTAGTCAATTGGGATCTTATATTGCAGTCCTTATAAAATAATTCATGAAGAGTGAAACAAGTTGTGTAAGTATGAGTAAACCAGATTACGCTGTATTGTTCAGGCGTCAAGGTTCAAACGGTGCTCGATGTCAGCCGTTAATGATAATGAAGTGGCGTGATGTGACGTCGCACTAGTGGCCGGCATAGATTACCAACAACGATTCATGGTTTCTTATCTAAACGCGCATGAGTGTGTCGGTGCCTCTATCAACGGACATATTTATGCAAAACACTGATTACTATGTAGATATTAGTCAAAACTCAAGGGAACGTGAGAAACCTTTAGGCAGAAACTGAAAATAGAAGCTTTGATGATGCAAAATATTTAGAATTTGGTGCCGATTCTCTTGTCACAAATTCTCTAAACTAAACTAAAAATCACTAAAAATTTAGTTTATTCCTGTCAAACGACGATTTCCCATTCTGAAAATAGACTAAAGTGACACAACTTAACTATAATTTAGGTTGACAGCACTAAGAAGGCACTGAGTTTTAATTTAGTGAAAATGCTATTCTGAATTTGACGTTTTAACCAAAATGTTTGTTCTATATCTAAAATCCTCTAACTCTGACTATTTTAATCACGATTAAAAATGTGTGGAATAAAATTAGATGTCATGAACTAAAATTCAAACCAACACCTCGAATTCAGTTGCAAAACGGTACTGTACTGTATCTTTTTATTTTCTTTTGCTTATATCTCGAAAATGGTGTGTCCTATCGCAAAAATAATGAAAATTTTGACCCCTTTGAAACCCACAAACCCGTACTATCCAACATGTTGGTAATTTTTTTTTTTGTTTTCTTCCAAAAAGTGAAAAATTCCATATAAAAATACGTCGGGAGCCGGAGCCGGAGCCAGAGCCGGAGAGTCGCGCAATGTCAGCCACATTGCGCGACTCTCCGGCTCTGGCGATAATTAATTGAATATTGGTTGGTCATTCATCATCATCTCGGTAAGCATAGGTACACTTAAAAAAAATCTTAATGTAAAAGTTATGTATTGCAGCAGGTGGTAGCAATGTATTGGATAATAAGCCCAATCGAACAACACTAGGGCGATAAAACAATGCTTGTTATATTTTATTACATTTTTATTGAATTCGGTACTAGTACCTACTGGGTATTTGAGACTCAACTAAGTTATTATTCCACGTAATGCCGAGTATTTACTAGCTTACAAATAATATTGTTTTACACTCAAGAAGACTTTCTACATACGGCAATATTACGAGGAAATATCAACATGTATGTCTTTTACACCTAGGGACACTAACCGACATGACAATTCTAAAATACCCGCACTAAAACTATGAAAGCTCTTTAGCAAACTTTACATAACTATGAGACGAAGATAATGAAGTAAACGCAACAAAGCG
Organism: Lithophane semibrunnea; assembly: GCA_947363905.1. NCBI lineage: Eukaryota > Metazoa > Arthropoda > Insecta > Lepidoptera > Noctuidae > Lithophane > Lithophane semibrunnea. The sequence goes on from OX376188.1 coordinate 13,349,100, forward strand.
TTGCGATGTTCTATGTACTGTCTCCAATTTGTTTAAATATTTCATAATTTCTGTCGACACAACACCGCGCACCGTGTTAAAGAATGCGACTAATCATTTTTGCATAGTGCATATCCGGCATGGCATTGCAAATTAAAAGTCTTGACAATCATGTTATCATCAACAACAATACTTTTACTTATGTCGTGACGAGACGCAGTAATCGCATCGTTAATTCGGGTCACATAGCTATTCAAACAGACTGTATATAATGTCGTAGGGAAATGAGGAAACCAGGGTTTATACATACAATATACATTGCACAATGGACCCTATTATTTTTATGGTGGGGCACATCGTTATTTTTTCCATGTTATAAATTGTATAGAAACCTCATTAGTACGTTACGGGGTTAGGTTCTTTCTTTAGAAAATCTAAATAAATTATTTGTTAATGCACGACGTGTAATACCGGGTCGTATAGGAATGCCAACGGGCTGTACAGTCACGGACTTAAATTGATGAGCCTTCTGGCACTGTTCGTATTTTAGCCGTGTAATGCAAATCGGGTGTATTCAGTTCCCGACACGCAAAGTCATATGTCTTGGTATTAGAAGAAGAAAATTATATTTCATATCTTTACCGGTTGGCTAACCTTAGAGCCAGAACTACAAACTTGACAGCAGAGTGACAGCCCAAAGTCAACCAATTGCAAGTCTAGCAACAGTAACCTAGCAACGATAAACAATCGTTGCTAGGTTACTGTTGCGATAGTAACGTTAGCGTACGGATAAATAATAATAGTCATTTCGACAAGTTCGAAAGTAACGTCTCCGACATTGATATTTCAATTGTCACTGTCTTCAGTTAAGTTTTCAGAAATAACGAATTAATGAGCTATGATTCAAAGGAGGTCGGTATCAAATAGATTTGACCATCTTAATGCAATATTTATTTTTTTATCATTGAGAACTTATAAGTCAACCTCTATGGATAAGACTATTACTGATTTAAAGTAATTTATTTGTCATCTTGTTTACGAGCGTGCGATTTGAGTTCGTGTTTAATCGTGTAATCTCGTGAATGTATGAAACTGCAAAATTGAAAAGTTTGTAGGTGGCTCATCAATTAAAGTCCGTGACTGTACATGATGTGATGATTATAATTTATAACACACCTGTCACAATGCGACCCGTTGTCTTAATCTTTTCACCGCCATCGCCACGGATTTAGTCGTATGTGCGGCCCGTTGTACCCACTTAACCTTTTAGGAGCTCTGTATGAAAGACTATTAGGTACAATCGTAATGTATTATGCTAATATGGAATTGTTACAGGAAGTTTCAATTCCGCCTGCGGTTAGATAATAATTTAATATTTACTAAGCCTGTATATTACGATGATTATTATTAAAGTTTCAACCAATTGATATTCTGGCCAACCCCACAGTCCAAAGCCAAACAGGTTGCTATAATTTGTTATAGCAACCTGTTTGGCTTTAACTAGAAAAATCTCCTATGTACAGGCCTTTTAAATTAAGTTTTTAAAACCCTGCCCATCCATGGAGTGCAAATTTTTGTACAACTGCTTTTTTTTTAGATGAAGAAATGTTTCCTGAATTTGAGAGAATCGACGAAGTCTGTACTCACGCAGACAATGTCAATTAAGCATGACAAATGACAAACATGGAACTAGAATTTTATTCCTGAAAAAGAAATGCCACTCGTTATGAATAAAAAAAAATATAGGTACCTGCTACGCTTTGGAATGGGTAACTAGCTTCATATTTCTGACTAACCGACTCCTTGACAATTCAAAAGTGCCTGTAAATGGTTTTTAATTGAAATAAATGCTTTGAGTTTGAGTTTGAAAGGCAAACGAAAGTCAGCCCACATTTCCTTGCACATGTTTTCTCGATTAAGGCCAAGAAAGATCAGTTCAATCAAACACTCATGTCAATAATATTACACAATGTCTAAAAAAATAACAATTTACGTGGCTGATAAAGCTGAAATTACACTTGGCCAAAAATATTAGCCTGATTGATTGTCACTACTCATTAAATAAATAAATATTTATCTATTTACAAAATAATCAGAAGAGTATCTAATTGTAATAAAACCTATATCATCAGCTGATGTGTCTACGTAGTAATTTAAAAATAATCTATATGTTATTAAATTAGGTAGGTGAGATAGCGAATTTCAGCGTCAATGCAAGTTCATAAGGTGTGAAATCCTTTGCGCTCAAGTCGCATGTGGAGGTAAAATGATAATAGCTTGCTTATGTAAATAATGGCGATTGATAACTGTATTACAGCGGTTACTAACAACATTTAATTTAATGCAGGTTTGACTATCCTGTGAAGATAATTGATAATTTACGGCTAGGTAAAAAAAAAACATAAGTAAGTAGTTATTAGGTACTATTTCTGTTATACAGCATGTAAGGGCACTCTTGTCATTCAAACCATGGGTAGTTGACTTAAATATAAAAATAAATGACAGAATACAACAAAAAAAAAAACGTCTCTTGTGGTAAAATTTAGATCTAAAAAAATTAAAAAAAAAGTTGTAATTTTCGATTGATTTTACGTTCTATAAATGAAACCAAACCACTGGTTGCAAGGATAACGGTGTTTACCCTAACACCCTGTATTATAAGATATAATCAAGCTATTATTTCAAAATCTCAGGATAAAAAACATAATAAAATAGTCGATAGGATAGTTACCAACGTATATAAAATTCCGCGGAATAATTAAGCATGCTGCTGAAATTGTCTCAAGTCATTAGACATAATTATGCTTCGAATAATTGCAGTTGATTAACTTTGTAATAATCATGATTACTTAATTACAATGATAACTTAATAAGTCAAGCATATAAGTACCATTTATAATTAAGAATATAATTTAATCTATTCCACAAATAAGTTGATTATTAAGCTTTACGGTAATAATATGTCGACCTTGCCTATCATGCGAGCCTATGAGGAAATAGCTACAATATATTGCTACAAATCGATATTTCTTTAATAATTCCTGCGAACAGTTGTTCGTTCGATAACTGAACACGCAGAAACGCGCATTTGTAAACATTCGTTTTAAATTTTTAATTGGTTTTTTCGTACTTACATTACCAATTTTAGTTTGCCATTAATTGAAAATTATCATAAAATTAATAGTAAGTAATCAATAGACATCTTACGTAACCTTATGTCCTATTTGAGCAAGATGAGGTCCATGCAATAATTTAAGAAGAGATTTAAACGATTCCAGGTTTTCACATGGAAAGCATTAGGGAAAACTTTATTTATGGGTATTAGTCATATACTTACCTACCTATCTACAGGAAAAATAAAATGTAGCTTCCGCCCGCGGCTTCGCTCGCGTTGTATGTCGATAAAAAGTCTACGTCTTTCCCCGGGATGTCATCTATCTCCTTGACAAATTTTATCGAAATCCGATCAGTGGTTTAGGCGTGAAAAGGTAACATACAGACAGATAGAATTACTTTCGAATAAATAATATTAAAGTATGGATTAGTATGGATAATCTGTAAATAACTGTTGCGTCATCATAACCACAACCTCTCCATGTACCTAGTGGTTATGATGACGCAACACGTCCTAAATTATTACCTATTTCAAAAATAATTAAATTACAAACACTACTAATACTTGAACCACATAATCTCTCTCTCTCTCTCTCATGAATATTAATTACTAATACATGAAGCATAGTTTTAAGTTATAAAACTGGCAGATCATCATCATTCATTTTGTGATTGTTTTGTTAACAAATAATAATATATTTATGTTAATTCGGATTGTCGGAAAATTCCTCGGCATGACCCGGATATACGATGTTAAAAATCAAGGAATAATAACCCGCTGATAGCCCGGCAACTGGCGGGGTCACTAATGTTGAAATCATTCAAAACTTTAATCTACTTTAACCGTACCAAATAGGGAACTATAGCTGTTGCCGGCGACTTCGTCTACGACCCAGGATGAAAAGTAGCCTATGCCTTACCGGTCATGCTCTACCCATGTGCCAAATTTCATCCAACGTTCAGCCGTTTTAGCGTATTTATAATATTAATTAGGATTAGGAATTTAATTAGGACTACATATACTTAAGGTTAGTACCTAAGTAGGTATATTAGTTTCCCGACTCCAAAAATCCAAAAAAAAAAAGAATGTCATATTTTTATAACTACTATATTTATAAAAAAATATGTCATTCTTTACTGAACATTCATTTTGACTACCTAGGCAATCGTCCATTTCACTGGACTTGTCCTTTCTACATAATTATGGAGACAATCTAACCTCTTACTGGATACGAGTATATTCTATAAGTTAAGACCTCGATAAGTAAAGTCATTGAAAGTCGGTGTAGCGTGAAAACTTAAATCGATTACTTCTGCCTATTGTATAATGTTCTAGATTTCAATGGCAGCGGTAACAATTTAGGCAGCCCCGTATTTAGCTCAAACCTCCGGTTGAGTTGAGACACCACGCGAAGTGATTCATTCATTTTGGCATTCAAGCGACGACTAGTTAGCGATACAATGATGATTGAATTTATGGAAGTCAGGAATGCGTAGACGTGGGTTTTTTATTAGGGACCTCCATGGAGGCAGTATGTGGTGCAACCGCTAGAAAATATTGCGGTAGGACTGAATAAAGGACGCACAAGAACGTGAAAAATCACTCGAAGCTCGAAGAAATCTTCTGCTAAAGAAGAGATGCATTAACTTTATGATGTAAAGTATTGAAGCATTTTAAATCATTGCACATGAATTACGTGTACTTACCTATCTATATGGCAAAAGAGGGATATTAGTGTATGAGGAAAACGTTTAGTAAATGGTGTTAACAGCTCGGGGAAAATACAGATAAATACACGTTATAAATTAAAGTCGCTTTTCGTGTTTGTCTGTATGTCCTTCTTCTTCTAAACCACGCAACAGATTTTGATGAGGTTTTCACCATCGTTTAGATAATTTATTCCGGAAGGTTTATGTTACGTTAATATTAAAGTTACACATAACTAAGAAATGTCGATGTTTTGTCAAGTCGTAAAAACCGTGCGAAGAGAGTGGGTCGCTCGTCACTAATTAACAGCACTAGAAAACACAAGTTTAAATAAAGGATGAATGAATTGGAATTCCTTCTGTTTCCTGACCGAAAGTATTCTCAAACATTACAGAGGTGAGGATGCCAGAATTACAGGCCGCAAAGGTAATTATATACTTACCATTCATAATGAACATTTGTAGTCACGTTATATGATTCTGAAATCCTTAGAATAAATAAAGTTATATTCATTTGCCACAGATATTACCTTGCCATAACATGGAAGCTTTATGTTTCTCACAAATCACAACGAGACGTTTCCTAAAACATACAACGAATTCGAACAATGACCAATTAAGTCACATTTTTTATTGAACCTTTAAAGACAAACAACACTAAGCCAAGATTGTTGATAAACCAAGTCTTAGCTATAAACTTGACCAAGATGTGAAAGTCGCTTTGGCCTATTTCGAACAAATCCAAGTAATTTATCCGCTGATATATCTGACATTTGCTGTTAGAAATGTTACCGTTTCGAATACCGCGGTTGGAGGAGAATGCTGTCTGATTGACGTCAAAAGATTTTGTAACCTTCAGCATAAACGACAACAAAAAAACAAAGGTGTTCTACAAGTCACAAACGCGTAAGCTAGTCGCCAAGGTTTTACGAGAATAGTAGATGCGAGATGCATTAAACACAGGCAGAAAATAAACGAAGAACTTCTACATCCACATCCCGTGACATCGAACTTGAACCTGGTTATTTTGAGCGTGAAGAAATCGACTGCATACGTAATCCAATCACAACACTTGGGAAACAGCAACCTTGGGCAGCAAGGCAACAACCTGTTCTAAAGATATTCAACGTAATGTAACTCGGTTTAGTACACACGGCTACACATCAAGCTATACATTTCCAGTTTATGCTGATCTCACATTATAAACGATTTACGTACTATGCGAAGTCACCATATACTGGAAATTTATAGCTTGATGTGTAGCCGTGTGTACGTGCACCCAACTTAGCAGGTCAGCAACTGCAAGCCACGCGAAGAATGCTCTCGAAAACAACAATTACTTGACATATTTGTTCTTCATTTAAATCAGTATTCACCTGTTTACGTCACGTTGGTTCATGCAAATCATTTTTGTGAATACATTGGCTAAACTTCTTTATTATCAGTGGAACATTCGTCTACGAAGAGATAACTAATTCCAATGATGTTATTTGCAGTTGAAATGCTGAAAATGTTTGTTTAGCTGGTGGTGAGTGACGCAGCTCGCAGGTGTACTGTACGTAAACTATACCTATGACTTCACATGAATGTCGTTTAGCAGCATGAAGTTGGAGACTATTCCTGAAACTCTTGCCTAAATCCGGATAACAGTGTTCCGCATTTTAGGCTAGTCAATAATCGCTCAACATCAAAACACCTACGTTATCCTACGTAATTATATGGTTGTGTATCAATTATGTATTCAACTACTATAATTACAGTTGTAAGTTAACAGCAATGGACCATAAGTATAGGTTACATCATCATCATGATCGCAAATTTATGTTTACTAAACGCCACTAGATGGTCTGGTGACTGGTCCGTTAGATATTACTGTTATATTTACGTTATTATCGCACACTTTGCCTTCGTAATTTACTCTGTTAGAGTCTAGTATTTTATTATTTCATAAATCTCTTGCACTTGTGATCTCATTTTTCGCTTCCCTCCTTCCATATGCTTAGTTTTCTTTTCGCTGCCAAGATGAATGGAAGCAATGTCTTTTCTCAGGTTTGTTCTTTTCTTCCAGGCATCGAAATTTTAAATTAAGAATGTATATTCTCATAACATGCTGAATTTATTTTCTCCATATCATGGCCACCGATTGTTACTTGTCTACCGATGTTACTTTCAAACTCCCGAAAACTTATTTATTCCAAATTCTTTCCATTCACTTTCTGGATATTTTAACCTTATACAGTTTTAATTTTAATCAACTTCGTGTAATTAAGGAAGCTTTAAGACTTATTCGATTGCGAGTGTGGTATGACTGGGATCTTTTAACCAAGTCAGCAACAGGAATGGCTAAACTTGGCTCTGGGTCAATTTTACTCGCCGTTGAATAGTTTGTCCTCAAATTATAAAAAGATTCAGTACTCTTGACATTGTCAAAAAAAAAATACCAAACTTACAGCGCAGTTTAACCTCTATCTTGAAGCTGAATTTAGAAAGTAAGTGCCTCGGTGTTTGAAGAAGGAATGTAATTTATTGTGTTTCTTGAGTTACTAATACTTAGATGCTAATGAGGCATTCATTTACATTCTCCTTTAATCAGTAAACGTATATTGTCGTTGATATTGCTGGTAAAAAAATGTTAGCAATGTTTGTAAAGTTATAGGACTTATAGCAGTATGAAGTACATTTTGCTATGCACTTAACCATATTTAAGTGCGAGAATTTATGTAAGTACGAACTTTCTATAGAGTAGTCAAACAGACAACCTTCTGTGGTGCAGTAGCTCTAACTTTCACTCATACTTGAACAAACAATGTACTGTCTGTCTAATAGTTTGCAAGTTATCGTGCACAAGATTTCCATTTCATGGTCTAACTAACTGATCTACTTGTCACCTTGTTTATCACTCAAGCAGAATATAATGTCAGACTATGATAATGATAATGTAAACATTGAACTGAACGTAGCTTGCGAACGGTTCGCGAGTAACGAAAGCTGCTTTGCGCCGGCAAACAACGAAGGCTAGGACTAAGCAGAGGTACTTACAGTGTGATCCTTTATATCCTGTTTCACAAATCCATTTTTTCTGTATCCATTGAGGGAAGTCTCCAACTGACCGTTGACATGCCCGTGCCCGTTCGTGAGGGTCGTGGTTATCGTTAACGCTGACATCATCAACTATTTTATATTGTCTTTCAACTTAAACTAAATAACTTTTCTGGACGTGAGATAAAAATATTAAAGCTATAAAATAGGAACTTGCATTATTATATATGATAAATTTTCTTTAAAAAAATTTTGTTTTTTTTCCAAAATAAACTTCAAATATGAGTGAAGTAAAAATTGACAAGTTGCAATTTATTTTTCAGTTATCGTATGTAACGGGCTATGTATTTGATAACCGGTATTTTAGGTAAACAACGGAACACGCGAACTCCACGAAACAATACGAGTGACTAAAACGAAGCACGGAGTCGGCGTGAGGAATGTTTCTGGTGCGAACGGCGGGTGTAAGCGGGTGTGGTGGGCGCGGGGGCGGTCGATGCCGGGTGGCGCGACGCCGACGTGGAGGCTCGGCAGACACGCGACGCTCCACGAGTCGCTCCGAAGGGGACTTTACTTGAGTTTACAAGTCGACGAGCGACGACGACGTCGCCCACGGACGGTCCAAGCAAATAACCGCTGTATGCAATGCACACAGGCATAATCACACTCGCGCGATACGATACAAAGTGCAGTCTGTTTTATGAAGCCTGTGCAGCTGAGCAAGCAACAGACTCATGAGTCATCTCAAAATTTCAATGGAAAATACATTTTACTCATTGATACTTGGTTAAAGCAAACCTATTACCTAGGGGCAGCTAGGCTGCTTGTCCAGGAGAACGCACCTAGGGGGGGACTCGAAGGACGAAGTTTAAGTAACGCCACTTGTGGAGGCTATTTTGCACCACAATGTGGGCTTAAATGTAAGCCTTCGTTAGCTTGTCGATGCACTGCTGTATAACATTGATGAGGACAAGGATGATGACAAAAATTTATTTGTACCTCTTGTGGAATAATAAAAAATATAGGACACGTATTTTTCCTTTTTTTACGTAATCAAAATATTACGGCGATACATCATGACGTCACAAGCCCACTTCACTCCCCAACTTTAATGCGTTTTATCAATTAATACTTTGTAGAAAAAAACCTGTCTAATATTCTTTTATTATCTGACTGCCGGACTAAATAGAATTTCTTGCCTAGGCCTCATCCTTACTAGAAAAAAAAAATTAAAAATTGGGCTCTTTGCGTAACACGTAACGTAATTACAAATTCAATATACGTGCATATACATAAATTTATCACATCGTACGATGTTGTTATCATGTAAGTATATGATTATAAAATAATATCAACACCCGTCTTCTGGCGATGTGATGTGATGATGACACATTTTAATTTGTTAATTGCTGTGGCGCTGTACTGCTGTAGGCACGTTGGTTCCAGGAATGTTAACAGCCGTATAACAGCTAGGGATGTGTGTTATACTGATAACATTAAATAAATGGATAATTTAACAGGATTTAACAGGATGTTTTATATCCTGCCAACTTACAAGCCTTAGCTTGTGACAATTTCACAGATGGTAAGCGACAAAACCTGTTCTTAATTTTACGGAATTCCATTTTGCATGTTTTATAAAAATGATTGTTATACATGTTATGAAATACTCTCTATAAGTACTACTCCGTAATATGTGTTCAACATGTTATACTGTGAGAGTGTCCTTGCTCTACATTCCAGCATGCTTCTTATTTTCGAGTACTGAGCACTCATGCATGAGTGCATCGTTCACCAAATCAGTATTTTCAATTTTCCATCATTTGATCGGCACCAATGAGAGCAAGCAATTCTTGACCAATATGAATGCTGCGGTTGCACATACAATTTTGAAATACTTCTGACAAATTGACAAACAGACGGCCAACCAAATTCTCCCGTCTATTTTAAAACACATACATCCTGCGCATAATGACTGTACTTATTAGTAAAGTAAGAGCTGTTTCTGAAGGAGGCCTTGTACTTAGTAAGTACTCTACAACGAGTAGCTTTTACAACTAAAGTACGTGACTCGGATGAACAAATTACTTCCTCGTTTCAATGATTGCAGAGATTATCGTTTTTCAATTGCTCGCAAATAATTTAATAAAGGAGTGCGAGAGCAAATGGAATGTAAGGCATTAAGTCCGTCTCTGTATATTTGTGTGTTTAAATGCAATTTAATCTCATTGTCACATCCAATTTCTATTTCTGGTTTCAAGAATGTATGTTATTTGGTCAGATGGTAGGAGCCGCTAACAAGCTAGGCTAAGTGGTGCTAACAATCGTTCGTTCGCACTAAATGTACGGTACGAGTACTATTGCGATTTTGCGATAGTTTTTATAGCCATTCAATTCTGAGCATAATTCAAAACACCGCGGTACTGGCCACGTTTCAGTTTGCGCGTATTATTTTTCCTAGTTCGGACCATCTGAATCTCAGTATTTCTCATTTCCTTTAATTCTACAGAGACAGCTGTGTAGCTGACGCTACCAAAGAATAAGTTTTTTTTCAGTAATTCAGTGCGCGTCACATGTGCATTTCTCAAGTATTTTATTTATCGATGCTTGACGCAACTTTCTGAATCGTTATAATTTTATTTTCAGATGTCTATGTACTTTTATTTTCTAATGATCCGCAAACAAAGTGCGTGCTCAGTAAACATGTTGTCAGTGTACAATTTGTTTGTTGTTTTCATATGGTCACAATCGTTTTAAAAATAATATCTTCAAAGTCACCTTCTATACCTACACAGCGGCAAAAAATAATGGGCAACAAGCCTATCCGTCCTCATACAGATCTTAACTACTCTTGTACAAACACGTATATGCAGATAAGATATACGTGGATCATTGAAATTACATTACTCATGCTGTCTCAGTTGATAAAATGTGACTCAAAATCTATCTATTTTGGCAGTCCAAACTTCAGTTTACTTCAGCTGTTGATAGCATGTAAGTAAACAATGACACGTGTGATGAGATCAGAGTCACATTTAGCGAATATAGTAACAAGGGATTTACTAAACATAATCTCACTGATTTATCATCTGTTATCTATATTTAGAATATAGGTTATCCTCACTAGTCAGACTCGGAGGCAACGACCGGCCCACTAACCGAGTGGTGGGCGCCAAGCGAATGTCTCGGAGAAGTGAGAACAGCAGTGGGCCGGCTTGCCAACACTGACATGACACACAAATGATTTCATTACAGATAGCTCGAAGCCAATAATGCTCGTAGTTCTACAGTTTGAACTGAGTTCAGGTGCGATCCTAAACGATTGTGCAATGATACATGAAATTGCTGTCACACGTTCAACTCCTACCGAAGGGGACCCCGAAGGACTAAGAGGAAGTGCTGTTACTCGCAGGATGCCAGTCGTCAACTAAGATATCGTTTCGATCTTCTTAATAGAGGAGGAAACAATCAGAAATAATCAAGGATAAAGGAATATGCCCAGCAATATTTCTAGCTTACAAACTTGCAATATAAGTATTAGGAAAGAACTTGTCGCACTTTTTACACGATCATCTTATAAACCTTCGTTTTAAACTTGGTGTTCATGGAATGCGCTTCTTAATGAGCTCATAATGGTTCAAGGATGGATCAATTTGTTCATGAAATACCGCACGACACGCTTTCATGACGTGATGAATGACTGACGATAAAGCGGGAATCATTTCGCCAAGCGCGTTACGCAATTCTTATTATGATTTGCTTCCCTGGCGTTACTGATTAGCCTTCGTAAGGAGATGAATACTTAGCCATAAGAGCAAGACATAAGTAGATAGGTGGTACAGTACCTTACCCAGTTTTGTTACTTGCTTGAAGAATGTTATCACGTCTTATCAATGTTGCATTCATTAGAGCATGCTCAGGTGAACCGCTACTCCGTCCTATTGTTGTACTAGTGACGTAACTGCAATTCGTAGACGAAACGGCAGAAAAGAGTTGAATAAAGTCACAGACCTACTTGGAGGATGGAGAGTATCACGAATTCGCGAGTTTTTGTGCTCACATTTTCCATTAGTCTGTTCGACTTGACACAGATAACCGACTTATTCGTTGTTTGTTACCCTATGAACTGAATTTGGCAATCGACAAAGCGTGGGTTTTTTAGATAAAAATAACAAACTACAATCTGCTTCCGTCACGCGCTGATTGGAAATCTAAGAAAGGATATTACGTAGGCAGTCGGATTTGGATTAGTTTAGCTATTCATGATTATTTATGTTCATGCATAGGTACTATAAATTATAATTGGCAGTTGGTTTGTTGATTAGTATATCTAGTTAGCTAGTCCACTAACGTGTTAGTATGTGCAGCGTAGAGCGGAGTCACCCATATGAGTGGCGCGGTCAGTAATCACGCCACATAGTTGGCGGCGAGCCCAACTATTGATTCATTTAGCTTTCATTTTCATATCCCTGCAGAACGGAAAACACAATAAACGTAGTGTCCCGTGTGTCCACTACTTACACAAATTATAATGTTTTCCTGGAACATTGTGTACGGCGATAATAGCAGTTGTGATTTTAATAAATTATTCAATTTTATTATTATAAATAAAATTTAAAACCCGAAACCCGTTTTTGAAGCCCGACAGTCTGACAACCAGTCTTGCCAAGGGGTATCGTATTACACAGTTACTGGGTTGTGGAGGTCAGATAGGCAGTTGCTCCATGTAAAATACTGGTATTCAGCTGCATCCGGTTAGACTGGAAGCTGACCCCAACTTGGTTGGAAAAAGGCTAGGCAAATGTGTATTATAAATAAAATTTAGTTAAACTTTTATTTTTTACTAGCTGCGTCCCGCTGTTTCAACAGCGTAAACTCTAGATCCCGTGGGAATATTGGGATAAAAAATATCCTATGTTACACATCCTATATACATAGGATATTTTTTTTTTGCATATGCAAGCAAAATTGAATAGTTTTAGGATATTATCAGATTATTTTGCAGCTTAGTGGAAAACACTTCTTTTTTTTAAGTTTAACTGAGCCATTATAACTTTATGATATCTAAAGAGCCATACAAATAGATGCTGCCAATAGTAAATTTATCTATATGAGGTGTCTTGAATGATAATGATAAAGAGCCTATAATTAAAATAATAAGGTTTACAATTAACATGATAATGTGATTATACCTTCGTTAGGCATTTGATATTTTTAGTTATTTTTTGACTCATCATAATCCTATATTTTTAAGTTCCAGTTATACCCTAATTATGGGGGCAAGCACACCTAAATAAACATGTTAATCATGTTCTATTAAGGAAATGTAGAAACATGGCCAATAAACATGATGTTTTAAGGAGTGGCTAGTTTCAAGGCTATTCTTGTTTTTTTCTCTGATAGGTTCATGTTTGACCACAATCTCACTGATAGTAAGTGATAATATCATTGCCTGCCGTGCCTGCTTGCCTAGAACTTACCTTAATCCTAAAAAATCCTACATTTTAGCTAAAGTAAAACGCAACATTTAAAACTATGGAACAGTCTTTCATATGTGATATTGGATTAACCCCAGCCTGCTTCTGTCCACTGACTGATTATGTCATAAGGTCACTGGAGCAATGAACTAAGCACTGATCCACTTAACTATGCAACAACACAGAATGCAGTATGGACTTGCAGTTTCACTTTAATTCTACTATTGTATTGATTTTTCCTGGAAGGCAATTAACTCTACATTATTGTATACATATATGTAAATAATCACTGCAGTCAATTATTGATGATTTAAATGATGATCACATCACATATTGAATAGAGAGTGTATTATATCAGTTTATCACAATCATCATAATAAAGCAGACAAGTTCTTGTGAAAATCTTTTCTTATTATTAGTCATGCAACAGATACAATGAATCAACATCACTCAATGAAGACCTAGAACATTAAAATACAGTGTGAAGGTTGCTTAGAACATTTCAGGTTGAACCAATTTGAACCATATTGCACATACACAAACGGTACAGATTTGAAAGACATTGGTAATGTAGTTACCACTTTCATACAATGCAATGATATGGCATGGGGAACAAACTATGGCTATTAAACTTGACTGGTTAGTTGCTCACTCTCTGTCCTGCTGTTGCAAGCTGTATTTATGTACTTTTTTTTAAATTATTGCTCTTTAGAGAACATGTTATTGATCATTGCCATCATGGAGTCTCAGTTAAGGTTAACCCCTATAATACCGTGGTGATACCATGCTGTATGGTACTTACCTGCAATGCATCTATCGACGTCTGACTGGTGCCACTGATTATACTTGTCTGACTGCCATTCTGCCCCTCACTACATACACCTTCAGATAGTTTGGAGCTCATTTCTTCTTCGCTGCTGAGCCGGGACCTCTTGCGGGACATTATCACATTGCCTGCCGGCGTAACTGGCTTCTTCTTATTTTGCACTTGAGAACTTAGCAATAAGGTGCACTTTCTTTACAATTTTGTGGGCAGAAATTAACTGTAATCTTCCTTGTAACTGTTTATGACGACTCGACCGACTGCCCAAGCATAGAGCTCTGACAACGTGCAAGCGGCAAGCCACCTATTTGATTTACGGTTACGAATCGCAGACTAACAAAAATTTAACTCAATACTACAATCGTCTTGATTTCTAAATAGTACTCAAAAAAGTGTCAATCTGCTTTTAATCTTGAATACAGTAATTTTGAAATAGAAGTTCAAAGAATGTTATAAAATCTTGTACAATATAAAGTAAATAGAGAAATATGTTACGACACTCGACTTTGACAGGCCAACCAGCCAGAACAAGAACGATTGAATTTGATTGTGTGACACTGACATTCATATTCAGTGTTGCAAAACCTAACTCAGAAAGTCGGAAATCAACATAGTAAAATTCATTGTTTTATGATTTTCTAAATGTTTTGTTAATAGTAGTGTAAAACGTGGATTATTGTCTGCTTCATAAAATGTGAATTTGTTAGTAATACTTTTTATAGTTTGTAGAAACAGTTTTGTGCCGGCATTGTTATCCGCACCAAATGTGTGTAATCAATAATAAAATAATCATTCATACATTTACCCATTTCGGATAGAAAAATATTCTAAATGTAAAAACTCCGTTAATAATAAAAACCGAAGTGAAAGGTATTATCTCCATTGTCAATCTGGTAGGAAAAAGAAAAAAGCCAGGAAATCAGACTTTCAGTACTTGCCTCCGACAAATAGGCTGTCATGTCATCTACACGAGAGATTTTGAAATCACCTCATTCAACTCTCACGAGTGAGTCACCGGCGCCTAAAGTCGCTGCGTATGTTCCTAACATTACAATAAATAAAATAATCAAAGACAGTGCCTTGGCGACAGTGGCGCCCCACCGGTCTATCATTTCCTTCCTTCACCTTCTGCATAAGGATCAGTTCACACCACTCATAGCTCACGGTAGACACTTTCCGCTGCGCCGCACCGCGCGCGAAACCACTGGCCTCTTCAAGCAAGCAGCCTCAACGTCGCGTCTCGGTGATTCTTAGGCGGCGTCCTAATTGGGAGTGATCGTACGATGGCGCGATGCGATGAAAACCTGCTAACCTAACAGGTGTCCTAATAGATCGCGCGATGCCCATCGTGTGATGCCCTCGCGCGTCGACGCATCGCGTAGGTAACCGATTAGGACACTCAAAAGAGATCTGTTGCTTTGATTACATGATCGCACGATCAAACGCATCGTAGGATCGTTATTAAGCATTTCATGTGCTCGCACGATTACTTACGAGGTTCAAATTGGACACTGATGAAATCTGTATGTTTGAACTCATCGCACGACGAGAACGCATCGTGTCATCGTGCGATCTTCGCCAAATAGGACGACGCCTTACTGTGCGTTTGCACTGGTGAATCATTCACAACAAAACATGTTGAAATCTCTATTTTCTGTCCAATGTTCCATACAATTTTTGACAGGAACTAGATTTCAACAGGCTTTGTTGTGAACAGTAATCTCACGTCGATCCAGATTTGTCGCTAGCGATTTAAAAAACCTGTGTATGTGGACATGCGATTTTGATTTCGCCAGAGGCGCTGAGAAGTATGCATGAAAATGATGTTGGCAATGAGTCGGTTAATAATTATGACGTCACATAGCCTATAATAACCACCGGACGTGTGCGTTACCCCAGCAAGAAAATGTCTTCTAGAAGGAATTGAGTTATACCAATAATTAGAGCATAATCTGCTGTAAATGTGCGCCAAGTAAAAAATTAGTGCGTGCTGTCGTTCACGATCAAGACGCTTTCAACGTTATCTCATTTGTGACAAGTAGTTTAGAAGATAACATACATACCGGTCAAAATCATAACCCTCCTTTTTGCTTTGCCGTAATCGGGGAGTGTTGTCATTTGCGTAGCGACGTTTTTTTTTTTTTAAGATTTTCTTCAGCACTGGCGACTTCGTTATAGCTAGGTGGACCGGGCAATATTCTTTTTTTTTTTGTTGGTGACTGATAACTAATGCTTTGAAATGTTTTCTACAAAAACAAGCAATTAATGTCAAATAACTTTTATTTTAGTTAAACAAAGAAATGTATGTATAATATTATATATATTTATTGAATAAAATTATATCTTATAAACAGACATGACGCCTCGTCCATTGCGAGAAACAGCCACCAAGTTCCCATCATAGCCGAAATATGGCAAACTATATAATAAAACGTAAATGCAGACGGCCCAATTGTTTCCAAAAATTTCCATAAAAAAAGTCACGAAGAACACGAGAAAAATGTTCTACAACTAAAATGTTAACCTAGCTGCTTTGCCTTTAGGCCCAATACAGTCTTTCCTTCCATACAAGAGCCATCAATTTGCACGAACAATTTTCCATTATGAAACCGATTATCCTAAAGCATAACGCAAACTTTCTAATAAGAAATAACTACGGTTATAAAAATAGCGAATATACGTGAGCGAAACAATAATATCCGTATGTTTCACTGTCGGTACATAATACAACATATTATTATAAAGCTGTAATATTTCATAATGCGTATACGCTTAACATTTTTTTTTAATAACGTCGATAACCACTCAAATACATTTTCCTTTCATAAAAAATTGGACCATCCTCATTATAGTCGCTAAAATACCATTTAAGAAAAACTACATATAAAGACAATGAATATGCTCAAAGAGGTACTAACACTTTTATGGCTCAAGCATGAAGTAACTTCAAAAATTAGTATAAAAATATATCACAGCAATTTAAGTTAGCCCAACTGATATTTTGCTGAGTGAGATCGAAGAAAAATAATCCTCGAAAGGAAATAACAACTCGTTATTACAATAATATAATTTATCAGATATCAGTCATTTTATGAAATTGGGTTGAAACTCGTGTAAATGACAAAAAGAGATATATTTTCAATCATTACAACATACAACTTTATACACATAGTAATAGTTGGCTTTAAGGCGGTCAATGTTTAGTGATGCGCGAGAAATGGGCGTGATGAGGAGAGCGTGACTTGCAACGGAGGAGAGCGTGACTGGCAACGGAGGAGCGCAGTGCCGAGAGAGTGACAAGTGGCGGTAATAAATATGTAGCTCGCGTGCTCGTCACTAGGTGGACAGAGCCAGCTGCAGCGCTTCCTTGTGCTCGCTGCTCAGCTGCATCAGCACGGCGTTGAATAGCTCCGCATTGCTCTGTAACAAAACGTGTCTTTAGATACTGGTTGTTATAGAAACCTAACAAATGTTTTGATATAGTTGTTGGAGATGCTTACCTGTATTTGCCTGACGAGAGCTACCATCTGCGCATAAACAGGGTTGTCCGAAGGTACGGCGTCTCTAAGGAATGCCTCAGCAAGTGTAGCGAGGACGTGTTTGGGCGCGTCGGGTGAAGCGAGTGCCGCGTGCCCGCTCGCCGCTAGTTCACACAGGAGGGAGTAAACGTGTGGCGCTTCTTCTGTGTCTTCTGTTACTGGCAACCATGTGAGCCTGTACAATGGGAAATTAGTTTTAGCTAATTAGTATATTCGATTTCGTAAGAACAGTTTGATAAAGACCTGTAATTGAATTTAGCAGGGTTTATAGGTGTCGGGATGTTTCGCAACGCGCCAGAACAACTAGTTACGAAGCAATACAAATCTGAACATCTTAAAATTGTATTAAGTATGTTCAGATTCGTCGCGTCGCGTCGTCGCCGTCAAGGTAGACTCACCAGTGCCTAATAATTTCATCCCTGTCGATCTGCGAGTGGTTATACTTGATGATCTTGGCGACTGCGGAGATGGCGTTCTCGGTGGCGTTGAGGTTCTCGAGCGCGCGCGCGCCGGGCTCGCCCACGAGCGCGGCCAGCAGCGGCGCGGCGCGCGCGGCGGTGGGCGCGAAGGCGGCGCCGCCGAACTGCGCCAGCACGCCGCAGCCGTACGCCGCCGCCTGCCGCACCTCCGCCTCGCCCGAGCGCAGCCCGCCCAGCATGGGCTCCAGGAATATGTCTTGGTACTTTATGCATGCGGGGCCTGCGGACGACGGTTTCTTACTATATTTTATTGGACACGCTCGATGCGCTCTCCTGCGTCGAGACGGAGGAATTGTTTGATCGAGTGAATTGATCAATTTATTTCTCCGACTCGATTGCTCACTTATCGAAGACCGACTTAGATTATTGATCTGTGACAAAAAGCAGCAACTTCTATAGTAAATAGTTATGCAAACACAAATTTCCAAGCCTTATTGAAATTCTAAATTGAAGTTCTTTAGGTTCGAGCCTCACCTCCAAATTCAATAACGTCGTCAAAAATGCATATAGCCCATTGGCGGTCAGAGTAGGGGCGACCGGGAGCCAGTAGCTGCACGAGGTGCGGCAGCAGGCTGTCGAGGTGCGGGAAGAAGGACTCGCGGTAGGCCGACATGAGCGCGTGCAGCACGTCGGCCACGCGCGAAAGCCCGTACACGTCCTCGTTGTCCTCGTCTGCTAGCTGCTCCTCTACCACCTAAAATAAGAAAATAGGAATTACGAAATATCTAACTAATATTATAAACGCGAAAGTTTGTAAGTATGGATGGATGGATGGATGTTTGTTACTCTTTCACGTAAAAACGGCTGAATGGATTTGGATGAAATTTGGCAAACAGATAGTTTATAACCTGGATTAACACATAGGATACTTTTTATCCCGTTATTCTCACGGGATCGAGACTTTCGCGGGTGAAACCGCGGGGCGCAGCTAGTAAGACAAAATCATTTCTGTATTCCCAGAAGGTTATGCAGTGGTGTTTATTACACCTAGATTTCTTCAGTAACATTTAAATCTCATGTTACGAGACAAGCCTGTATCCATAAACCAGGCACAAATCCTAGTGTTACTGACATTTTTATTTTGTAACTCCCCGATAATACTGGCTGATCTAAGAATCCAACTGAGAACCGCACGCTCGCCAGTCCGTTTTTGGGCCAAATTAGGTAAAATGTACTCACCTCATCGTAATCTTCGTCAGCGCGCTTTTGACGGCGCTCAGTGGCACGTTCGAAATGTTCAGTGAGTAGCTTGTTTAGTATGCGCAGCACTTCGGCCATCATCTCGTCAGGGAGACAACCGCCACCCAACAGCTCAATACACTGGAAATAATGATTACATTACAGTCTTGATTCTTTCTTAGCTGTCACTTGACAACTCCTCTAAATCTTATACAATCGATTTTTAAGCAAACGCGACATCACATCGGCGTAAAGGGCTAGTTGACGGTAATAAAAATAACTTATGAATTTTGTATTGTAGTATGGTTGAGAGTTGAAAAAACCAATAAAAATCGGCCAAGTGTGAGTCGGACTCACACACGAAGGGTTCCATACCGTATTAAGATCGAGCCAAAAAACGCCGAAAAAAAAAACGTGTTCCTTGTATGGGGTGCTTTTATTATTTTTTGTTATATCGACAATAGAAATTCACAATCTGTGAAAAATAACAGTTGTCTACTATTATGGTTCATGAGATACAGGCCGCTGACAGACAGACGGACGGAAGGACAGCGTAATATTAGTAATGCTTCGAAATACGACAGTACATACCTTAGCGAGGCTGTTGAGCAGCTCAACCTGCACCTCCTGCTCTGGTTCAGAGTCGATGGCCTTCAGTAGCTCCGGCAGGATGTAGGCCCACATGCCCTGGATGTACTGCGGGCCGCGGATGCGCGCGCACTCCAGCAGGTAAGGCAGAGACTCCGCGGCCGCCGTGCGCACGTTGTCGTGGAAGTAGAACTTCAGCATAGGCACCATTAGTTTTACAACGTCTTCGGCGTATTCCGCGAATTCCTCTTTTAGTTCGCGAGCGTAGCATACGAGCATGTCACATGCGGATGCCTTGTCTTCGAGACCTGGAAATTAATGTTATTGGTAAATAAATAGTGTTCAAACACAAGTCAAAATGCTAATTCTGCAGTTCAAATTGTTTCATCCCTTTGCACTAGATTTTGAGCCACATCAAGTTGGGCAGTTGATTGTAGAAGTTCATGAAAGCTTTGAGTTGATTTTGTTACTTACAAAGCAGAAGCTGGCTAACAATGCTCTATTCTGTACTTTTGTTTCAATAACCCATAATTACTGTACATTTATAAATTAAAGTCGCTTTCGTGTCTGTCTGTGTGACCGCGTTGTTCTTAACTAGGCAATGGATTTTGAGGCGGTTTTCACCATCATTTTGAGAATTTATTCCGAATGGTTTATGGGTATAAAACATTAATATCAAACTTACGTATGATAAAGAAAAATCGCTGTATTGGTCGGGTACAAATTGCGGGTGGCTAATAACTATGTTATAATGATGAACATCGTGTTACCGGCAGTCTTGATGCCGAAGTTCTGTTGTTCCCCGAGGGTCACAAAGTGCCAGTCGAGGTCGCCTTCGATGGTCTCCAGGTCGTCGTTGTCGAGCAGCGCCACCTCGGGCTTCATGGCGGCTGTGCGCATCACCGGCTCCATCACCATGGGCAGGTACTGAGCGAACTTCTTGCCTGTAAAATAAAATACAAAACGATATGCATCAATTAATAGTTCTACTGAAACATTCTAGCTATAGAAGATAGAAAGAAATAGAAAATTGTTTATTATCCACGTAATACATAAACAGACTACATAACACATATTAAACACGAAATTAAAATACCATAAGAAGCTAAAAATATTACCTAGCTAGGTTACATTAGTGTTAGTTGCCAGTGAATCCCAAACTGGCCAGTTGTTAGTGTTAGTAGGCATTTACGCAGCTTCTAATTTAGAACTTAAATATAAATTAAATATTCTGTTTGTGAAAGGAAATCTCTGGAAATAAAATTCTTTCACTGAAAGATAGCTACACTATTCCTAGGATACTTTTTATCCAAAATGAACGGTTCCTATGAGATAGAATGTGAGAGCGAAGCCACATTTTGCAATTTTGTCAATAACATAATATCAGGCCTGTAATCCCCGAAGGGTTAGGCAGAAGTGTACCTTTAGTAGTACCATAAACAATTGACTAAAAACACATTTTCTTTACACCCTTTTAGAAGTTCATGTTGTAATGTGTACATACCCATAATTCTACAGATGCGCGACCAGGCTGAGATAAGGTAAGAGGTCTGTGGGTCGTCGGCAGGCAGTTGTTCGCCTTCTGTGTGAGTTTTAAGCAGCAGGTCCATGATCTCTGACGCGTCTGACGTGAACTTCTCTTCACCTACGGCCAGACCTAGGAACACAGAATACATTCGTTTATTATCTCTATCAAACATGAAGGACAATTTTATAAAATACAAAATATGCAATAATTATGACATATTCAATAAAATTTATAGCTCGGTTTTCAGTAGCTAGTCTTAGAGTTGCGGGATCATTTACAACTAGCTGCCAAAAGCCTTCAAGAACTTCAAAAGATGTTTTGTCGATCACGGCGCCAGCATTCAAGTTCGTATTTTTAAACAATTGAGGTGGATGCTCAATTGAACACTGAGGTTAGGACATTGAGGTGGGTAGTGGTAGTGTATTAACAGAAATATAATCATTAAAATCTTGAGTGTGATGATTATAATTAAGAAAATTTGAATTTCACCGGCTATCTGACGCTTTCGTCTTTAGTGAAAAGTTAAACTGACCTATAAGACTGACGCATTCGATAGTCTTCCCGCGGAGCATCTTGAGCTCCTCAGTGGTGGCGTTAGCGATGATGTATTTGAGGCAGGGCATCAGACGGTCGTAGTACACCACGAAGTCTTTCTCCACCGTGTCGGCGACCGACGCGATCGTCGTCACTATCTGTTCTAGCACCAGCTTTGTACCGCGTTCCACTAGCTATAAAACAAATTTATGTTAGTAAACATTCTAATATTGATAAATAATACAGGGTTTCAATAAAAAAGACCCATCAACCGTCTGTTGCCTTTGTTATTTTTGGTTGCCTTTACGGCACGCTGTTTACGCGCAATGCAATCGCACGGAAAACCTGCATGCAACAGTATAGCTGTGATAAAAAAAGGTAAAAAATAAGTTGAACCTTCAATATCTCCGTAACCAGGAGCGTCACCGTCTTTTTACAGCCGTTATATCTAAATTATAAGAGTTTTAATGTCTGTGAACTGAGATCCATGACTGTCTATGAAGATAGAAACGGAGCAAATGCCACATTTAATCTGCCAATGCTATGGAAGCGATTTAACCTTAGATATGGTTATATCACTAACGAACATTGGGTAAAGAGACAGTTCAGACAGTATACAATAATGCACCTTACCTCTTTGAATTTAGTGGTCAAGATTACTTCAAGCTTGCACATCAAGGGGTCAAGGTACTGAGTCAGAATTGGTTTGGGGCAATCTTCACTGAAGTTTACTAAAGCAGCAGCCGCGTGAGCCTGTGAAAAAGTAAAGATAAGAAAATAGAAAAAAAAAGTAAACAGTATTTTGCATGTACGACGCATATTATTGGCCAACGAACTTTCGCGTTCTTACAAACTCCCAGTGTGGATTCGCTAGAAAGATACAACTAAAACTAGTTGTGCAATTGAATGAACAATAAATTATTAATCCTTAAGGAGCCACACAAAACTTCTAAATGCGAACTACTTTTTTATCTCGGAGATATTCGCGTTTTCTATGGGGTAGACCACGGGAACGAAACCACAAGTAAAAGATTGCACCTAAAGATAGTAAGTGTGTAGTGTACCTGTACGCGAGGGTTGGCATTGTCGTCGAGCACCATGAGCAGGCCGGGCACCACCTTGTCGTGGAACTTCTTCTCGAACACCGGCGCGAAGTCCGTCGACATCTGACCCACGGCGTTGCATGCAGCGTAACGTACGCGAGGGTGCTGGAACATTACATACTTGTTGTAGTTTGCTTCCCTGCAGTTAGCTAGAGGCGAAACCGATAGTTGGCTTCTTAAATCTTCGTCCAATTAAATTAATTTCATAAGCTTGCTACAATCTTTATCGAAACACGATAAAACAAAAACAAAAACATACTTGAAAAGAACTCAACAACTGCTGGTAAAAAATAACAAGTCAGTGTTTTGGGAGTAATCTTCACATAAATCTGTGAAGTTTTGGCAGCCAATTTAATTTGACCCTGGAGTGTTGCAATGTTCGTGAACTGAGATCCGTGACTTTCTATGAACTAGAGAGAAATGGAGCAAATGCCACATTTAATCTACCAATGCTATGGAAGTGATGTAACCTTAGACATGGTTATATCACTAACGAACATTGGGTGACAAAAACAATAGGGGTAGACAGCTAAGTGCAGCTACAGTACCTGGGCATATATGTATATAACATACCATTTCGATGTGCCATATCTACAGCCAAGTACAAATATGTCCAACCCAATTTTTTTTCTTTTCAAGCTACATAACTGAACTACGAAAACAAAGACAGATTATCTACCAAGCACTTACCGGATCAGTAAGATAGTTGAGTACTGCAGTAACAACTTGGTCGAGCATCTGCTCCATCTGCTTGTGACAGCCCTCGCCGGCAGAGGACACGGCCATGAGCGCGGCGTGGCGGCGGCGCCAGTCCTCGTGGTGCAGCATTTCGGGCACCTGGCCCACGATCAGGCTCAGCATTATCTTACCACCGAGACCGCAGCACATGCGGTCTAAGGCTGACTCGGCGGCTACGTAGTTTCTGTAAGGAATTTTGGCAAATTTTGAAAATCGTATTGTGTTGTCAATGTTTTAGTAGCAGCCTCAAATTTTATTTATATTATTCTTGTATTTTATAATTTGTAATGGTATGTATGGATTCTTTTTATCTGAAATAAACTGATACAGCAGTGAACTGGAGAAAGTTACGTTCAAAATCGGCATGGACACACGGCGTGATCAGCAAGGAAATTGGGATGTCTTGGTTGGAATGTTATCAAGGGACTGACACTCAAATGTATAAGGAACACCAGAGTGCTAATTATCTTGTTATTTTCTCTAGTAAGATTCTCTATAGCTAAATCATTATGACTGAGCTGTAAAGAAAGAATCTTACAATATTATTGAAGTTTAACAGCTGATGAAATTATTAGATCTTTACCTATGAAATTGCCGTTTTGTATGAAAAAATTTAAACGATTTTTTTTCATGTATTAATCGAAGTAATCACCCATGCAATCAATGCATCTTTGCCAACGCAGTGGCAGTTTATTGATGCCCTTCTTAAAGAAATCAGCGGGACGGGAGGCAACAAATTCTTCAAAGGCATTTTGTACTGCCTCTCGGGTATTGAATTTTTTTCCCGCCAAGAAGTTATCCAAATTCTGGAAAAAGTAGTAGTCTGTAGGCGCAAGGTCTGGTGAGTAGGGCGGATGACGGAGAGCTTCCAACCCCAGTTCTTGCAACTTGGAGACCGTCTGCTGTGCAGTATGAGGTCGCGCGTGGTCGTGCAGGAGCAGCGGAGACGAGCGATTGACCAATGCTGGTTGGAGATGTGCCAGCTTCTCCATTATTGTGTTCAGTTCTTCACAGTACACATCTGCAGTAATGCTCACCCCGTTTGGGAAGAAGCTGTGATGAATCACACCGGCCCTAGACCACCAAACAGTGACCATCACTTTTCTAGGGGTAAGTTTTCGTTTAGAGCATTGTTTAGGTACTGAACCAGGATCCAACCAACTTGCTGAGCGCTTGCGGTTATCAAACAGAATCCATTTTTCATCGCAGGTAACAATGCGGTTCAAAATTCCTTCATTTGTGTGTCTGTTGAGCAGTGCATGGCACGCCTCGACGCGTACTTCGCGCTGGCGATCATTGAGTTCGTGGGGCACCCATTTGTCAAACTTTTTTACCTTGCCAATTTGACGCAAATGGACCAATATTGTTTTGACGCTAACGTCGAAAGCTGCTAATTCAGCCGTAGATTGTGTATCATCAGCTTCCACAATCGCCTTTAATTCGTCATTGTCGACCAAAGTCTTCGGACGACCGCGAGGTTCATTTTTCAGGTCGAAATTTCCAGAACGGAAGCGAGCAAACCAATAACAGGTGGTGCGTTGGTTTGTAGTGTTAGCTCTGTAAACGTCGTTGATGTTGCGTGCCGCTTGTGCCGCGTTGCTGCCACGACGGTACTCATATTCCATAATTACTCGATTTTTTAACGTATCCATGATGACGAAAACGATTGAAATGCGATGAAAACGTAACACTAATCATTAAACAAATGACTTCTTTTGAAAAAAGAATTCCATGTTTTTAAAATAAAATTAATTTGAAATTAGAATTCTTAGCCAAACAAAAATTATTTTGATTTGAAATGGCCAGTACTGCAGAACCGCAATTTCATAGGTAAAGACCTATTATTTGTTATGCAGTTGTTACTGTAGATGAGATTAAAAGATCACTACTGTTTACGGAGCGGCCGTTCACACGGTGCTGAACTGTACGATATTTGAATGTATCATTTTGGAAGCATAAGATTGAATACAATACGAGTGACCAAAAAGGTCAGAAATATCGTTAGACCTATAAGTTAGACGCTAAGACGCATTAGATATAGCGGTCGACAGAAGATAAAGTTATAATAACTCTCAATACTCCTTCGATACCTGCGGTATAAACTTAAAAATAGCCCAAACGATTGGCTATAATAATGTGGTCAGTTCTAAAAGTTTTTGCTGCTAAGTCTCAAAATGCAGGCAGAAGCTGCTGCGGTAGTTAATAGTCCTTACTCGGCGCGTGAAAGCACATGGAATGAGGCAGCGCTAATGCGGCCAGTGCGGTTTGATGTGTTAATTTACGCGTAACAACACAGGTGTGCCAGGAGTATATCATGAAGCATAAAGAAAGTAGTTTTTGCATTATCATTAAATGATATTCTCGAATACTGACTGTTCATTATCGTCTTCAGCGGCGTCGTCCTGCATGGACCAGTCGGGCTCGTCGTCTAGCTCGCACATCATCTCCAGCACCAGCGGCGTGAGCATGCTGACTCCGTTGGGCACCTGCTTGCGCACCATAGCGGGCGCCGTCTCGCACAGTGTCACCATTGCTTCGAGGGACAACTGGCGCCAGTTATCTTCTGCATCTTTGTCGCCTACCACCTAACAAAAAGCAGCAATGCAGTTAAAAAAAAAGACATGGTTATAAGCAATATTCATTAAAATAAGTTTGTTTTATAATTTACTTTCTATGTGTTCGTTTGTAAGGTAAGGTATAACAACACGCATGTATTCAACGGTGGATAGGCACAGGTGTTGCATTTCGCCACATTTAATAAAGGTCTATTTAATAGGCCTATTACCATCAATGGATATTGAGCCCAAGACATTATTGCTCAGCCGTTGTGCTTGCAAAGTTGCAACTAATTGGCGAACGTGGCAATGTTATCACATCTCAAAGACAAAGAAAAGAACATAAACAACAAACCGACACGTGTCCTATACATTGTCTGATTCTGTGCGTGTGTATGTCGTACATGAAGCACACGATCAGCCTATAATGTTCCCACTGCTGGGACACAGGCCTCCTCTAGGTGAGAGGGAATGGGCCGTAACCGTAATCCAACACCTGGGCCCAGTGCTAGTTGTTAGATGTCACATGTCATAAAATAATGTTATCAAGGGACTGACACTCAAATGTATAAGGAACACCGAGTGCTAATTATCTTGTCATTTAGTCTAGTAACATTCTCTGTAGCTGCATCATAATAAACATAGCCAGTAAGGAGAATCTTACAAATTAAAAAATGTATCAGTGACATGCAAATCTTGATTTATATTCCATGAAAGTTGATCAAATAAAAGAAGTGATGAACATAAATATCAGAAAAGGGCATATTAAACAAGTATTTTGTTTGTTTATTATCAAAGTAATTCAATATGCTTATCTTTATTCATTGAATAAATTGCGTTGAAATTATTGCACAATAGCCGAAATGCGCCATTACTGTGTTTAGTGTGCAATTACAATAAGTCAACTGAATCACCCGCCCCAAGGCCAAATTATTTGCGTCATGGATGAAAATCGACAAAAAAGTAATCGAAACATTAAGGCTCCTCCCACACAGACGCGACGCGACCTATCTATATCTATTCCTAGCCTAATACATTTTGTGGGAAGTCGCGCGGTCGTACTTACGGCGTCCACCCAGGCGGAAAGGTTGGCGAGACTTTATTACCCTAGAAAACTTATATTCATACTCATTTACTTTTTGCGTTCCATAAAGTGTTATAGATGCTACAAAAGGGTTCTACCTTTTTGGCAGCTTGCATTCATAAAAGACCGATTTTTTAAAACAATGTAAGTACTAACCTTTATGCAGACTTGGAAGATGGGCTCCAATTGTGGGCGCAAGAATTTCGGAGCAGACTCGGCGAGTTCAATAAGCACTTTCAGGGCTGAGTCATCGTCACTCTTCTCAATGGACTGAACAACAACCTGTGGAAATCCACCATATTATTAAAAAAATCCTTATAATTTTGATTATATACACACTATAAGATTGGAAACCGACCCCAACATAGTTGGGAAAAGCCTAGGCAGATTGATTTTTGACACACTATAAGATAGAATAAATGTCTTGAGAGGTACTATCAAACTCCATCCTATTGAGAGGATGGTGTTAGCGAATTCCCAATTTACTGTTGCACATTCTGGCAGTTACACATTTTATAGTAAAATGTTTACGTAAATGATGTGCTGAAGCTAAATTAAAACAATTCAAGATTTAGCTGAATATAAAATGACTTGTGTGCGATCATTAATACTTTATGTTCACAAGGCGTTAATGTCGGCAGTTTTTAAATATAAAATACAGGAGAAAAAGATTTGCTGCAGTTTTTACTAGGAAATTATGAAGTATAGTGTTGCATGTTATCTCAGATTCTGAGTACAAAACAATCTTATTCATCAGTTTCGAACACATCAAGTTCAACGATATCAATACAATAGAGTGATAAAAATCAACTATCATCCACAGTTAGTCTAAAAATAGAGGCAATTGTGATCATTCAATGTCGAATTCATGGCGCTTACAATATACAAGTGGGCAATTATAAATTGCGTGCTATAAAGTTATGATTTCCAATTTACTTTTTATTGAATGACATGTAACCAGTTTCCAACAAGTGTATTTGTAAATACATTTTCAAATAAATGGTAGACTTAAAAGACTCGTAAGACTAATAATCTGCACGCGCAGCATGGCCACCATAGCAACGGGTTTACTCAATGGAAGAATAAACAAAATGACAGATTGTGAATGTTTAGCTGTCATTTTGTCTATTCTTCCGTCACCAAAGCCTGTTTCTATGGCGGTGGTGGTCATGCTACGCGTGCAGGTAAGACTGGAAGCTAAATCCCAACATGCTTAAAAAAAAGATAATTATGATGATGATTTCAGGATTCCTGCTAAATATAATATTAAAAAATCAAATAAATAAAATAATATCATTTAGTCAAGTAGTAGCTCACCTGCATCAACGGGAGCAGCAAATCACTGAAATGTTTGTGTATGGCAGGTTCCTTGTCGTGCAGCAAAATGAACGCGCCCACGGCCTTCACGGCTTGTATGCGGAGAGCCTCCGACGTGGACTGGAGGGCAGTCAGCAGCATGCGCTTGATCACTACTAGGTTCTCATTCTGACGGTGCCCAAACACACCAGGCACTGACCTGTTCCATAAACAAACTGGTTTTTATCTGATTGGCAAACGAGTAGGCGGCCGATTTGATGGCCAGAGGTTATAGTTGGACCAACACCGCTGTACCGCGCCATAGGAATGCGCTGCGAGGGAGGGGCAGCGTTGACGAATGAGCGACCTGGGCCTACGGACCACCACCGCCCCTAAGACGACCCACTGACCCAGTATTATTTTAATCTTACTTCGTCTCGCCGCGAACTTACCTAAGTCGCAGTACAGAGGTTTCGGTCAAAGTATACCACCACCTATGGATACCTGTAATATCAACAATACCACAGCCGCATTGCCTACCTTTTTGGAAGAATTTTACACAAATCAAATTCTGTTATTTATTTCCAACAACAATTAAATGAGCTATATTTATTACCTACTGTAAGAATAAAGTTTTGAATTTGGCATTGAGTCAAACATTAATAAAACAAAGAATAAAATTATAAGGAAGGTTTAAAATAAATGAGTGTTAAACATTTGTTGAGTACTTAGACAAAGATAAAATATTTGAGACTATTTAATTTAGGTTTTATATAACTTACGTGAACATTCTAATGCCAGCCTCTTGGATGTTGGGGTCTTGGGCACCAGCACAATTAAACATAAACTGAAGGAATTCCGGCCATTGGTTAACGCCATCGTCATCTATGTGGTTTCTGGCCAGCTCTGATACGACATCGCAGATCTAAACAAGGGAAATTATAAGGATTATGGCGCGATGTAAAATTGGAGTTTTTTTTCAGTATTATGGAATATGCATGTAATTCAAATAAGGGTCAAATATTTTTTTATTAAACTATATTACTTCAGAATTATATCACCAACAATATTTAAATATATATATATATATATATTGAGACATTATTTTTTTAAAGTGCCAAAAAACCTGTGGGAAATTAAATACTTGAAAAGCAACGCTATTGTTCAGAGCGAATGTGACGTAACAATCTATGACAACAATCAAAATTTTAATGTGTTTTGTAAGAGTGTTTGACATTGATTTGACACTTGTTTGGTTGTTGTTATAGACTGTGACGTCACCACCCCAAGCGCCAAATGGAGGGTGTTTAAATAGCCCGGGTAGATTTTTTTTTAAGCACTTGAAATTGCTTTTTTCCCTTCGAAAATTTATTTTACTATTATTGGGCGATGTAAATAAAATTCATGACGGAATTTCATTCATGACGTTTTCATCTCGGGATTTAAAAAATATCAATTATTTATCGCACTTTGAATACATTCGTACCAAATTATTATTTCGAAGAATCTATATAATCGAAATAAGACTTAAATTAAATTCATGATTGTTATTCTGGGATTTGAGAAGGCGGAAGAGCGCGTTTCATCAAATAGTTCCTATGCCGGAATGTTGGCTCCACTGTTGTAGGACGAACACGAATACGCTACGGCGCTACATAATTGGTCCGTTGTTAAAGTTTAACAGTGGAGCCAACATTAAGGAAAAGGAACTATTTGATGAAACGCACTTTATCCAGTCTCTATGACACTCTCTCACACTTTATCCAGTATCCAGGCTTTACATAGTCTTAAGAGAATATTTATTCTCTTACTTATTCTGAATACTTAGAAAACGTTCACATTAAAGTCACAATCTGTCAAGCCTGTTAAAAATTTTGGTAAATTGATTGTATTTTTGACAGACTGCGAATGAGATGCGAATGTTTTTAAAAAATACGGGATTTGCCCCTCTGATCTCTGTCCATAACCCCTCGCTACCATGGCGATTTTTTATCGAGACGATTTTTTATCGAGACGATTTTTTATCGCGCACTGGATTCACAACGTACTGCTTAGCGCCGAGAATTGAAAATCTAACACTGAGCTTTTTTGTCGCACTGGGATAAGTTCTGTGGAATTCTCAATGCTCGGCTCATTATCGAGTGTTGAAAATGGAGTGTGCGACAAAAAAATTGTCGCGTAAAAAGTCGTCTGTCGGTATGAAAAAATTTTTATGTAGAATTAAAGAAATGTCTTGTCTTGAGAGGTACTATCAAACTCCATTCTATTGAGAGGATGGTGTTAGCGAATTCCCAAATTATTTTTGCACATTCTGGCAGTTACTGATTTTATAATAAAAACGTAACGTAAATGATGTGCTAATGTGAGAAATGAAAGTCTAAAATGTGCCTATAATTTGGAACGTTGTTCTTAATGCTGGGGTTACACTTCGCGTTATCGCGAACTGTAGCGAAGTGTAGCCCCAGCATAAGGAGTTAAACTATTTGTGCAGCTCAGTTGACGCGACATAGTAAGTTAAAACTATAGTATTGATGTCATTTATATTTTACCATCTTCAAAATGATACCATCACAAGCTGCCATGACACAGTGCAAAGTCTGAAGTGCACAGCACTAGTAGTGATAGACTGATAATTAACTTAGCAAAGTAGAACTCCTGACCCTCATCTAGTTCTTATAGCTTACATGTGAAGATAAGATACATTTAAATTATATAAAATAATGACTTGATACTGAAATCTGAGTGCCTTACATTGTCTACTTATTACATTACATTCAGTCCTTAAATACATTGTGTATTACGACTTTTAACTGTTGTAAATGATATGGTACATTTGTTTAGCCAACAGAATAGTATGTTAATGATGATTTTTTTATGGCTTCAAGCTTCATAGTAGGCCATTGGAATGCGGATGAGTCATCACCTAGTTCGTACCATAGAATGAGAAATTAGATTAAGAGTACCTACTAAACTGATTCAGTGCATGACTCAATAGAGCAATTAACAATTATACATCCGATAATTCTAGAGAAATTACTCATATCTATGAATGAGTACTTTTTTTCATACAGTTTTTTGTATGTTCATACAATTACATATTGTCTCATGCAGGCTTAGTTAACTATTTAACATCATAAATAAATTCTTGATATGAAAGAACATAAATGAATGATGAAAAACTGTTTCCATATTTTAAAGCTAGAAAGAGATTATTGCTTTTAAATTGCAGTCTTGACCTAAATAGCTAATTTTTGAGGCGTGCTAACAAGTCTACATCACTCAAGACTATCGCTTCACCCTTTGTAAGTCAAGTGCGACTCAAAGGCAAGAGTCACTGCTTTAACAGTGCCAAGTATTTTTTAAATATATATGGATTTTATTAGTTTCAAATATCATCCTAACTAATATTTAAAATGCGAACTAAAACAGCTGAACTGATTTAGATGAAATTTGGCACATAAGTGGACCATAACCTGGAATAGGCCATAGGATACATTTTATCCTGATATCCCCACGGGTTCGAGACTTACACGAATGAAACCGCGGGGCGTAGCTTGTTAAAAATAAGAGAATCATTTTGACGCAAAAAATTTATTGCCCTTTTTTTCGTCATATAATTTTTAAATGGCAATAGTTGTGCAACAATGATGAGTTTGACTCCTTTACATCGAAATCTAATGATAGTATTTTTTAATATTATGATAAATAAACTAACCTTGCGCCGCAGCTGTTGGCTGACTTCCATCTGCAGTGTAAGTAGTAGTTGTTCTCTGAGTACTGTCTGCTGCTCAAATGGCAGCTTCGGGAAGAACTCAAAGAACTCAGCGCTGAGCAATCTACGGAGCAGCACGGCGGCTGTTTGGCGTCCTTCTTCGCCAACATCGGCATTTTGGATTGCGCCTACAAGGTGTACCACCTTTGTCTCAGTTGGGATATTATTGTATGCTTCCTGTTCAATAAAAATAAAAACCTTAGCAAAATTGATGATTTAAGATTTTTTATGAAGTTATTATGTTTTTACATAGCTGATTATGTAGGGCTCATGCAGAGGCCTTTGTTATGTTATATTGATAAGTAGTGCTTAGTCAATCCATTTTTGTGCTAGAAAGCACAACATTTATATAGCAATTTTAGCAATTTTTC
Organism: Lithophane semibrunnea; assembly: GCA_947363905.1. NCBI lineage: Eukaryota > Metazoa > Arthropoda > Insecta > Lepidoptera > Noctuidae > Lithophane > Lithophane semibrunnea. Next base: position 13,382,005 of record OX376188.1, read on the forward strand.
CCGAGTGTGATATTTTGAGACCGTTTTTTTTTGTTTCCGCCTTTTTATTTTTAGGTTGATCAAATAATCTACAATTAGTTATCGCGTTATCTACCTCTCTTCGTATAGAACTCATGAAAATTACAGTAAAAGCATAGGTAGTCAACATGGAAAATTGCAACAAATATTGTGGTCCGTTTAGAACGCATGTACGGATGTAAATTAGCTGTAGCCCGGCCGCAACAATAGTCGGTTATAAGCGGTTTTGTAATGTAAACATAAAAGGATTTATAAACTACTTGCAGGGGTTGAGTGGAATTCAGTTTTTTCATCATAATTGCGAGTTAATATAGATTGTCAGAAAATACATGTCATTGTTAGAAAAGTAACATTTAAAAATCCTCCATGACCACGTTTTGACACGAGGCTAGCAGAAAACGTTCACAATAAAGGCCGGTCATTTTGGATGTTTTTTCGCTATTACACTAACAAAACATTGAATATAATAAGTACTTACTTCTGCTTGGGATCTTATGTCGTTATCGGTTGATAATAAAGTATTTAGTAACTGGTAAAATTGCGCCTGATCTCCTGCCATGTTGAACCTCTTCGAAAAGGCCCAATTTTTTTTCATAAACTTTTATCTGGCTGGTCACTTCACTTCAAACAGTCATGTTGCCAGTATTTTTTATTTATGTTTAGTCGATTTATTTAACACCAAAAGTGCTATGAATCGAATGGGGACCCTGGACGATCAGTCTTCAGTCAGAAGGCCAATTCTCGAACTTAAAAAGTTAAAAACATTCGTATACATCATCATCTGCCTTTACCCTTTTCCCAACTATGTTAGGGTCAGCTTCCAGTCTTACCGGATGCAGCTGAATACCAGTATTTTACATGGAGCGACTGCCTATCTGACCTCCACACAGCACATTTTTAAATAGTATTTAAAGATGGTCACCCATCCGCGGACCAACCCCGGCAAGCGTAGCTGTTATTACTTACCGTGCGTTTGCACTGGCGAAACATTCAAGACAAGTCGTGAATGTTTCGCCGATGCAAACGCACGGTAATAAGCCAAGCTTATAGCCACGAGGGCACGAGCTCCTCAAAAAACGTTCAAATACAAATCCCAATGGTAAATTATATATTTTTTTACAGATAAGAATTATATTAAAATGTGAACGTTCAAAATACGAGGCTTGCCCCTATTCAATCCATGATCTAAATTCTTAATATGACAGGTTAACAGGTATGATACATTTATTATTAATGCGTTTTTATGTAAAGATGCAAAATAAATAACTTTAATCGGTGTCCAATATCCAGTCAGACAAACCGAATTTGACCTACATTTGATTAGGATCAATCGAATTCAGGAGCACTTTTTCAATATTTGCGTGCGTACCGCTAAGGGGTGCATGCACTACGGAACAACAAAGAAGCTTAAAAAAAAAAAAATATAATAACACGATAATAGCACTGTGTGTGTCGAAGATAATATGTATATGTGAGACGGACGGCGGAGGCATTACTATTTTAGTCGATTTATTTTATGCAGATCCATTGACAGGAGCAACCGTAAACGTCAACTCTACCTAAACCTAAACTTCACTGAACTGTCATTTTTCAAGGAATAAAATGCGTTTTACTCAAAAAAATTTAACATTTATATTTTTGGTGAAATATAGGTAAAGAAGTATGTTTGAGTAATTTTTTAAATTCCTAGCGATCAAACAGTATAATTAGTGAAAATAATACGATTGAGTAATGGTATGTATACACCTTATCCAGTTGAACAACTATTTATTTGAATGTAACCTCTCTGTTAGATTCATCACTAATGATTACATGATTGATTTAATTACTCGAGAGAAACGTCTATGAGCTCAGCTTTTTACTTGACGAACAGAACTGACGATTGCCTATGCCCATTACTCACCGTTAAACTTCTACTGCAGCCTCCAGGCAGTCCGTTGTAATCTTATTTTATTTTTTATCTTTGCTAAATCATGTCTTTGTAATATCTACAGGCAAGTTCAATCATTTTAGCGGGCTTAGGGATGGCAGCAGTTGGATTTGCTGGCCGCTACGTTTTACGACAGATGCCTAATGCCACTTCAAAATTTGCCGAGGCTGTAAAAAATTTACCGAAATTCGATGCAGAAAGTTTAGCCCACTCAAAGTATTACAAAGGAGGATTTGAACAAAAAATGACTAAAAGAGAAGCTGCTTTAATTCTGGGTGTGAGTCCTACAGCAAACAAGGCTAAAGTAAGTACATTATTTTTAGCCCTCTAAGATCACCCGCTGACCAGGAAAGTATATAAAGTATATTCAAATCCTTGTTTCCAATATCAATTGATGTTATTTCCATTGTAAATTAAGTTGATTTTAGAATGAGACACTATTGAAGTTATAGTATAAAGTGAACTTTAAAAGCAAGAATTAAAGTTGTTTTTCAAAAAAATATGTCTGATCATGTTTACATGTTTGGAGACTAAATCCCAATTATAGATACTGTATTTCACAGACTGGGTTATTTAGTATTTAATACTTGTTATTAATTTGCAGATAAGAGATGCTCATCGGAAGATTATGTTACTGAACCATCCGGATAGAGGGGGCTCACCATTAATTGCAGCTAAGATTAATGAAGCCAAAGACCTGTTAGATGGTGGAAAGTCATAATGCATGGTTCTAGACAAAGTTGTGTGTAAATAGATGAACAAAAACTAGAACATAATTCAGTAGTTATGTGTAGCTGGAAGATAGTAGTTGCATATTCTTACTTTGTTTTAAGGGTAATCATAAATAAAATTCATTTGAACATCTCAATAGTCTATTCTGTCACAATGAACTTCCAAACATGTATTATGGCATATCCTAACACGGTTAATTGGATTCAGGCAGAACAGCTTGCTAATCACAGCACAATACGCAAGGATCCAAGAGAGAAACCATCAAAAGTGAATTTTATAAAAATACATTTACACATTTCTATAATAATAAAAATGTAATGTAATTTTATGATAAAATATAATTTATAAACCCTACTTACTAGTTATCATTGAATTATGATGATTTCTATGATCTTTAATATTTGAGAGCAAACAGCTTGAAATGTATGACTGACTAAATATAACAATTTGCAATGTTTTATTGTTCAAATAGCAAATAATACATAAATATTTTTCTGATTTTGTAACGGTCAATAAGTTACATGTAGGTATTTGATCCTGCAACAATGTTTATGCAATTTATACTAATGGTCAATGGATAAGTGAAAATTATTGTCCACATTTGTGATACTGATACTAAATGACAGATGGCCCTAGGGATAGGTAAGTGGCCTAAGCTCCATACAGATTGCAGAAACGAATGCTTGCGCCATTGCGCAGACAGTCTGTTCCATGAACAAAAGAGCAAAGATGTATCCTTATAATGTGAAATATTGCAATAAATCCTATACACATATCTAACACAGATAATTTTTGAGCAAATTATTTACTAATTGCTTAACGAAATATTTTTCAAGCCATTTATAACTAAGATTTAATTAGCGTAGAACTATGTTCTGCGAAGATAAAACGGATGAATAGGCATTCAAGCATAAAGATAACAATATTGTCAAAAATACATCAAATGGAGAAAATATCTCTAGATTTATAATTTCGTTGAACTATTTATGCAAAATTTTTCAATCATAGACTATAGGATTTTCGTAGCTACTTTGTATTTACGTACATAAAAATATAATACCTAGCACCTAATTTATTCAAATGACATATAGAAAAAATATATGCATTATGCAAATAAATAAAATAAAAACCTTAAATTGATAAGGTTGGCAAAGCTAAAACTAGATATTACTATGAAAAATATCAATTAAATAGCCTATATTAATAACTAACAATTTATTTTTAATAACAATGAAACTAAATCCCTTTGTGTAATAAATATAATTTTAATGTTGCTTCTGCAAATGGCAGTTACAAACGATTCAATCATTGTTATTTAATTTAGAAACTATTTAGCTAATAAAATGCTCACTTTGTTCATACCCTACTAAGTTATCATTACACAAACGGTACAAATCTAATAAAAAACCGACTCAGTAATGAACACCATAAATAATACTACACACAAAAATACTTTAATGATATGCCAAACAACATTATAACTTAATACTAACTTAGCAAAAAATCAATTGCAAATATGCAAATAAGGCTAAGAGCACACTGCATCAGCGTTAACCAATGTCATGGAATCCACATAGATAACTAATATTTTAGACGAAATACTAAAGGTCGTTATCAATGGTCGATCTATTGGCGTTAGCGATAATGTAGTGGCCACATTAGCCTTAGAAGTTTGTCATGACTGTAGGAAATAAAAAGTCTCGTCAGTTAAACTCATTTCTTCGCCTGGTTCGAATGAATAGCTACTAAACATGCAAGGCTATTAAGACTAGTAAGGTTTGTACAAGATCGCAACAAGCTACGTAAATATATTTTTGATTCATAATAGGCGCGAATAAAATATGCGCCATAATAAAGTAAAAAAGCCATCAAAATAATTCGACAAGCTATGAATCTAAATAATTCAATAGCGTATTGCTAATATTTCAAATATTCTAATAATCCTGGGGCAACATATCTTCGTGGGATTTGAAAAGGAGACCTCGATATTTGTTGTTAAAAATAGAGATCAAAAATATATGTTGTCATAGTTTGTTCTAAGTAGAGTTGGTAAGTAGTGTATGATGTACAATTTGGTTGTGTTTGAGATCAGGACTCGAGAGCCGGCGTCGGTGTTCACCGCGGCGGCTCCTTCTGTTGCTGCTCGCGGCGCTGCTTCGCGAACCGCGCTCGCAGTTTGATTATTGTTGCGTTAGATAGGGTGCCAGGTACTTTGAAGATTGACTGGAAAACAAATATAATCATGAATAGAATTAAGAAATAGTTATTTGGTAGCTGATGGCTGGCTAGAACTATCACTGACAAATAAATGGGTGTTCCAGTATTAAATATCTATGTGTACTATTTTTTACTCAAGTAAAGATAATGCAACCAACTGTGAGGTTTGCAGCTATAATATAAGGCGTACCATAAACACTAGTAAAGTTTAGAAATTCAAACCAACCTGCATGAACTCATGACAGTGCAGTGCACTGGCGTTCTTCACGATAGCCTTGAAGCACTCCGCCAGGGAGGTGAAGTCATTACACGACATGATCTCAGCTCGGTTGTTCTTTATCAGCGTTAGACACACACGGAACAAGATCTTCGAGCCCTCGTAAAATAAACAGTCCCATATTCGTAATACCGTCTCTATGGGAAGGACTTCGGCAAATAGACAGACAAACCATTTGGTTGTTATTACAGCCCATGGGAGACCTGGAAATGTTTATGGTGATTAGAAAATGCAGGAACCTCAAAGGCCTCGTGAGTAAGAGAAAAGACATGTGAGCTTTTTATAACGAACACAATGTGTTTTTATCAGGGTGGCCCCCAAAAAAAAAACATGTGTAAAACGGTACAAACTGGTATCTGTAAAATGTACTTTAGATAGCAATTTGTATCTCAACAGAAAGAGAGTAAATGAGACTCATTTACACTTTCATGAGATCTAAAGTAGGTGTATATCATAACATCCAAGTTATGGCATGATTATTGTCATATCTCAGAACACTTATCAAGAGATATCAGTTATCAATACATGAGAGATTGAGCATAACTCTGGGATGTAAACTACTTCAAACTATACTGATTATAAGATTATGTTGAAAGATACTGATTCCACGCACCTTTCGCAGGTCTAAATTATAAACCGCGAAAGCTTTGGCCGGATGACCTGTACATACTTAGCACAAAACTGTACAGTTTGGAAATCAAGGGAGAAGCCTGCCAGTGGGATGTTACACCAAAAAGAATATTATCAGCAACTTGACTCAAGTTTCTACATACCCAAGTTGATGACATGTTGGTGGACATCCGGCACCTTTGACTTGACTAGTTCTGACAGCACTTCGATGTCCACAATGAGGCCATCCATTGTCCTTGTGTAGTAATCTGGCAGGATCTTCTCAACTAGTACTTTCAGCAGCCAGAATGATGTCTCCTCGCTTTTTGTTGCCAGTAACAGCAAACCTGAAGGATAACAGATGGAAAATGGTTAGGGATCTTTTGAATAACATATATTATATATTTTTTTACTTTCCAAGGGGTAGCAGTAACAGACAGCGACTACAAGGTATTGAGCTCCTGAGGACCTCTAGACAGGGTGTAAAAATATAGAATTTTTCTAAAAAAAATATTAAGCTTTAGCCATTTAAAAAAATATTAAGCTTTAGCCTTTTTTTTTATTAAGCCCCAAATATTAAGCTTTCTTTTAATTTTAGTGAGCTGGCTCTATCAGATACATTATTTACATTTGCAGTGTTAGTCTGAAGTAAATCATGCTTAAGCCAAGCGCACATTACAGCCGCAACGGACCGCAGCGCAACACATTTTCATACAAAATAAAGCGGCCCGCCTGTAGTGTGCGTTGGTTCATAGAAAATGTAAGAAAGTGATGATGGAGGCTTTTTGCAATGCGTTGCGTTGCGTCGCGGCCCGCCCCAATCTGCGCTAGTCTTTATCACCCAAAACATAAAATGTATCAAATTATTCAATCAAATTATGATAAACTATGATTTTATTATTGTACCTATTTTATTGTATTTAGTTACATATAACATAATCCCTTCATAGTTAGATTGTCTTGCCATTGATAACAACAACACATAATTCTGGCAATCCATTATGTTATTATCTTAATCAGATAAGTATGATGAGTAGATGGACAAAAATAATGTGGTATTATGTTAATTAACTTAGTCATTAAGTTAATTCCGTTTAGTTTGAATTACATTCGTTGCGAGGAGAGAACCTACACTAGGCATAGCATAATCAGGCTATAGTGCTTCCACTGCTGGGAAACAGGCCTCCTCTCTGTGAGCGAAAGTGGTCCATAATCCACCACGCGGGCCCAGTGCGGGTTGGTAGATGTCCCATGTCTTCGAATTTTCGGTTCTGACATGCCAGTTTCCTCACGATGTTTTGCTTCACTGTTTTGAGAGCAGTGGTGATGAAAATAATTTACACAAAGTGCTTATCAGGGTTCGAACCTACGACCTACAACTCTTAAGTCGCGGCCATTGACGTGGGCCACCACTGCTCTACTCATACAGAGCTGACTACTTAACTACTTAATTAATATTGTATTATAATTGATGAACTTCTGTGATTAACTTTGTTTAATTAAATAAGTCTTTAGTTGCCTTGGACTATTGTAAATGGGCTAAGTGGATTATGAACTTATTAGCAAGTTCATGGTAAATGGTTAGCTAACAACTTTAGTAAAGGGATAATATAAATTTTTTACAACTGCCTGTTGATTCTTTATGGATGTATGGCTGTATGCTGTCTTCATTAGCAGCTATGTTTAAAGTAACATTTGTATTAAATAAATGGTCATATTGTGGCGGTATCTACATGCCACATGCGAACTACGCATCAAAGACGTCACACAAAAATCCTGACGTCACATAAATCCTGCATCGCGCAATTAAAGTTTGCCGTGCAGTGGACATATATACAAGAACCCAACATCAATCGTTGGGCAGTTGCCCGCCAGACACAACACCCCTGTGGTCGGAAGATCCTCCCTTTTCAATGGTGGATCAGTGAACTTTACACCGTGTTCCTCATACCCCTAAAATATTAAATATTAAATAATATTTTAGCCAAAAATTCAATTCAGATGGTTTTCAATCTATCAAATTCTTAGCTACATTGCATCCGTATTGAGTCATACCTGAAAATTAACCAATTGACCCCACTTGGCTAGTTGACCTGACTCAGACATGAATTTAAAAGCCAGATCCAGAATCAGTATAGGTAATAGGTTCAAGGCCACAGTGGTACAGTCATCACAGTGGCCATCTTGGTACAATCACATGCAAATCATGATGACTCTAAAAATAGGGGCAGCTTTAGGCCAGTAATGATGTCTGCCTGTATAGTATTTAAGGCTGAATATTTATTTATGGTACCTTTCTCATCTCCTTTATGTATGATGAAAGATTTAATTGGGTAATGCACCAACTATCTCATGTTACTTCTGTTGTTTACAAATTGTTGTGATCATAAAGACTTAGCATAATCAATCTATTATATTCCCACTGCTGGGACACAGGCCTCCTCTCTGTGAGCAGGAGTGGGCCATAATCAAACACGCGCGCCAAGTGAGGATGTAACATGTCTTCGAATTTTTGGTTGTAAGACAGTTTCCTCACTGTTTTCCTTCACCGTTTTGAGAGCAGTGGTAATGAAATAATTTAGCCAAAGTAAAGCCTGCTTGGGGTTCGAACGCACAACCAACAAGTCGTCACCATAAAAGCTTACCTGCAATATAATTAAGTCCTTGGCAGTACCCAACAACCCTGTTGTTGTGTGCGTACGCTATGAGTATGTTGAACAAGTGTGTCTGATGGTTGGCCTCCTTAGTGAAGTATATGTTGTCTGGAAAGGTGCGAGGCAAGTCTGTCTTCACAAGGTCAACCAGCTCCTTCTCAAATGGGCCATCTAGTATTTTCTGGTATAGGTCTGGACATTGTTCTTTCATCATTTCTGCTTGGGAGATAGCCATCCATACTGATGGCCGGTGTTCACCTAAAAATATTACAATTTTAATTCATGTTCGGTTCATGAGTCACTTTCGTATTTATTTGGATTTCATGAAACACGCATTGTTTGAGGAAATATCTGTGTGTTTATTAAACTAGGTTATATTTTTGAAGTTATTAGTTAGAAGGTGTAGCAGCTGATTATAAAATTCAATGTAAATTTTCCTCAAACAGTGTTGAGATGAAATAAACAAGACTCATGAACTGCGGTTTGTCTGTATCTCAAAAACGAATCTACGTTTTGCGTTTTTATAACAAACTACGTAAAATGAAATTACAGATGATTGCTAAATAATAACCGCAATACCTACTGACTTTAAAAAGTAACAATAAGTTATAATAGAAAATAAATAACACATCAATTCTTCACAAGAATAAGCTCTAGAGACACTGCATGGTACTTATAAACTATAAATACAAGGTACTAAAATGAAAGTGCGGTAAAATTCACACGGCATATAAATGTAAACAAAGAAAGACACTCACTGGGTACTCCTTTACGGACGTATCTTTTCACAGTGTTGGTGCGTTTGACCGACTTTCCTTCGCCAAGTAGCATGGCCCATTTCTGCGCCCTCGTTGCCAGTACCTTCAAGTAGTTCGACATGAAGTCCTCATAGCTCTCATAATCAAAGTCCTCGTGCCTCTCAAACCCGTATTCATCGACCGCACTAAAAGCAAAAGTAAATGTAACAAACACAATGATATTTAATGCTAAAATTACTATCAATACGTTTAGTATGGTAAGAATAATACCTGAAATTAGATTGAGCCATGGTGTCGTCTATTCTGGATTAGTAGTCACATAAAAACATAATAGTTTATGAATTACAGTTTTAATTTTTGTTAGATACGCCCCAAATACCCCACTTCGATCACCCCCACATGATGATGAATGAATGAATGGGGAATGATTTATTTGTCATTTTTGACAATTGTGACATTTTCATTGTCGTCCAAAAACCAACGCCCACGCTTTGTAAAGGTTATTTTACACTTGAATACGGTTTTATTAAAGACATAAATAGACGGTTTTTTTAAGATTTAGAATTAGTCGATTTTTCTTAGGACTTAGCTGGTTGTCAAAAGAACAGACTACAAATTAAGTCAAATGTCAATCAATTTGACATCCGATGATTTGTTGTGATTACGATTTCTAAATATTTTTATAAATTAATTCACTAAAACGAATTCAGTGATCAAAACTAGTCAAAAATTGCAATAGTGCTTTATTTCAATTCAATAAAGCCATAAAATATGGGTCCACCGCCTGTAGTTACAGGAATTTCTCCAAAAGAGGGCCCTCCAGGAACTAGGGTTACGATACGTGGAGAATTTCTGGGCACTAGCGTTACAGATTTAATAGGTAAGTAACCTACAACTACAATTACTCCCCAAAATTGAAGTTTCAGAATGTAATTTCTAGCAGAAACTTTGTTTAGAAGGTGGGCGTAACATTTGACTTTGGACATTTGTAGGGTTGAAGATATGTGGCTGCGACTGCTTACTGTCTTGTGAATGGAAGAGCAAGAACAAAATAGTGGCGCGCTCGGGACCGTGCAAGGGTCGAGGAGACATCATAGTCACTACTCGGTCTGGTGGGGAAGGAACATCCACTGTACAATTTAGAGGTAAACAAACATTCCATTATAAGTGCATTTACCATGGTTGCAGTAGCCAATTTTACCACAATGGGACCAGCTGGGACATAGGCCTCATCTCTATTAGAAGCAGTTGGCCATAATACACAGTTACATATTTATATGATCTTCATGTTTATAACATTTATTAAACTGTTGTAGTAGTGTAGACATTGAAATAAATGGAATCTTTAAAAACACCAAAACCTAAATTTTGATAGTAATTTGTATAAATACTCAATATTATTTTTCTAGGATACCATGAATCAATAGGCCCTGTAAAAGAGAGTGCAGTATGGGTAGAGGAGGCAGCTCCACCCTCACTGCCATGGGGCCGACGACCCATGTCACCTACTGCCTACACACCTCCAGACCCATTGGGGCTGTCCACTGAGGGAGATGACTTAAAATTCCCAGAGGAAGAACTGCATGAAATGTTCCCAGATGGGTAAGTTGAATTTAAAATATTTGTCACAGTTATCCAAATCCATGATATGAAATGCTTAGTTGTGACAAAATGGGCCAATAACTAAATCAACACCCCTTTTGAAACAAATAGAATTGACTCAACAGAGTCGCAAACAAACATGAACTTGATAAAATCTGTCAATAATAATTATGTTCCAGTTCTGGCAAGCTGTCTGATGATAACTTCCAGCCTGGCTGGTACTTACTGGAACATCACAGCAACACTTCCTATGAGGACCTCAAAGCTGGAATGGTATTTCTTCAAAGAAAGGTATGTATAGTTTACTCTCCTTCACACTGTCCTAGTGTTAACCTTTATCTTTATCAAAGAAAGAAAGAAAGAATATGTTTTAAACTTATGCATGAAACAATTGAAACATAAAATGAAATTAAAAAGTGAAATCTTGTGTTATCACATCTAAAAGCCTAACAATATTTTCGTCTTTTTCTCCAACATACATACATACATAAACTCACGCCTTCTTCCCATGGGGGCAAGCAGAAGCTACAGAACTCCACCTGCTACAGTCCTTACATAATATTTCTTTAATAAAATATCTATACTTATCATAAGTATGGATTCCAAATTAGCAGTTTAACACCATAGTTTACTATACAAATCTCACATTGTTGACAAAATATATAAAACAAATAGCAGGAGCATCTATTGTCATTTTATCCCATATAATGAGACATTATGTTAAGAAGGGCTGATATTTCCAGGTGGAAAGTCAGAAGGAAGGTCAGCTGAGTTTCCTGAAGGCTAACACAGGAGCTGTGATGGACCAACTGGACCGACTTGTTCTGCTCAAGAACATGTATGAAGAGGATGAGAGGAAGAATGGCAAAGAACCATTGCCTAGTCTTCAAGCTTCTATAGAGGGTATATTTATTTTGTTAAGTAAATATGTATATAGTTGTAGTTTTTAAATTCTTATGTGTTTAATGCTCTTTACAGTACAATTCTTTGAACATGTTAAATATATGTGATGTGGCAGTACTCTTCATAAATATGCAAATTCAACCAGATTTTATGAATAGCAACATCTACTTCCTACTACTATTTGCTTGCTACCCTTCTTAGAGATCTTTTATTAAAATAACTATTAAGGCAGCCAACAAATAATAGAAGATGTTTTTCTATTAATATAAATCAATTTCCTTTTTGTAATTACAGAATCGATAACTCTAGCAGACTCGCTATTCTCCGAGATACTGTCTCGCAAAGACAACGCTGATAAGACCCGCGAAGCACTCTCATTGTTGACGCGTCACAAGTTTCTATTCCAACTGCCTGCATCCATTGACAGGAATATTCGGAAGAAGGAGTATGATCTAGTGGTCAATGACTACACTAGAGTGAAGAATCTATTTGGAAATACTGATGTTAAGGTAAGTTTTCAAACTGGTCTTATTTCACTATTGTGATCTTACTGTTTTTTTTATTTATTTCGGGTCGGCTCAGCAAACATCTCTATCAGCTGTTGTCTCTTTCTAGAAATAATTTTATGTACGTTTATTTTGTACATATATATGCCATAATGTTTACTTCCTGCCAGTGTTGCGGGAAAGTTCGAAAGGGATACCCGGGGCCCTTAACAACAGGCAACTGAAGGAACACGGGTGGGTTTTAGTCAGTAAAAGTCTGACACGCCCTCGTATTGCTAGGAGAAGCTATTTGATGATTTCCCACCATAAAAAAAAGAAGGATTTCTTGAATAAGTAAATTTTCTAAAATAAAATTGATGTTCTTTACAGTTATTCCAAAAAATTCTTACTGAAATTGACAAGAAAATAGAGGATTTGAAAGAAAAGTTGTACACAAGAATGAAAACTATGCCCATTAATGTACAAGAGCAGACAAAGTATATTAGGTGAGGTATTTTATTATTTTCTGTGCCATGCAGATTTTTATTTAATAAAGGTTCTGAACAAGGCAACCATTTATTTACTGTACTGTCCTCTATGTATTAGTCCAGTATTTTACAATTCTTGCAATGTTTTCCAGATTACTGATAAGTCTAAACTGGGAGGGCGACGCGGCGTGGGTCGCCATCACTAGTCGTAAGGAGTACCTCATGAGCCTCATGAACAAGGTCAAAGATCACTTCAAGCAGAAGGAGGAACTAGAGTCTAATGAGAAAGGTTATTATCATGTTTTGGTAATTTAGGTGCATGAGATTTTGTTGCAAGGCCGCGAGTGTTGAGCGTGTCACTGTCTATAATGGAAGCCATAGTTGTAGCATTTAGTTAAGTTTTAAGCTAAATTTCAAAGAATGAACGTCAGGAACGTATTTCCTCTTCACGTATGCTTTAATGAATTAATTTTCGCAGCCGCCATCATGGATTTACATTTTGACCTCAGTATCGACTTTAGCACCCTCGAAAACTATGAAAACGATACCACAGATGACAAATTTGAAATTTTCGCAGTCTCCATTTTGTATTTACACGTTAACGTCACCATCGGCTTTAACGCCCTTGAAAACAATGAAATCGACAACCATGACGAAAAATTAAAAATTTTCGCCATCTTGGATTTACATTTTATCCTAACCATCGGGTTTAGCACACTCGAAAACCATGAAAACGATACCCATGATAGAAAAATTGAAATTTTTCGCAGCCCCCATTTAAAATCCTCGAAAAATATGAAAACGACACCCATGACGTAAAATGTGAAAAGTTTCGCTGCCGTCATCTTGGTTTTCCATTTTGATCAAATTCACACTTTTTCTCTTTCTATCGAATTAGAAGAAAACAGTCGAAAGTGAAAGCTTTTTTGCGTGACGATTTCTGCCAGTTGAATTCCTACCTTTTATGATAAGCTGTATGTATGTTATGTAATTTTATTTTGTACAAGAAAAAGTCATCGACATTATAGAGTATGTATTCTATGCTACGGTGTACTATAAAAACAAGGCATAAAATTGACATAACATACTCGAAGTTGCAAGTTCTTTTTCTCGTAGTCATGGTATAAAGTATAGTATGCAACTCTTGAATAAAACGGATTTATATCGAGGGCCATGAATCGCTCGCGTCGTTCAGGATTCTAACACTTGAATCATGAATCACGACCGTAGGGAGTGATTCATGATTCATTGATTCATCTATGGCCCTCGCTTTAAATCCGTCCTATAGTCACTATTTGCATAATATACTATTAGGCAAGCGCAAGATGAAAGAGAGCGAGTGCGAGGGCGGCTGGAGCTCCGTGCGCGGCGCGTGGTGCGCGGCGGCGGCGGGCGCGCTGGCGGCGCAGCTGCACGCGCTGTGGCCGCTCGCGCGCCGCTACTTCGCGGGCGAGCTGGCCGGCGAGCCGCAGAGCACGCAGCGGCAGCTGGAGCTCAAGGTACGTAGAGACAGGCAAGGTACTGTACGTACGTACTGTGGTACGGTACATCCCCTTAGGAATCATCCTGCTCCCGAATAAAACATGTATTTGTTGAAATAGGATAATTATTCCTAAATAAATTACTTTTTACTTAAAAACGGGCGCAGTCTACTCTTTTTCTATTCTTCTAAATCTAAATTGCGTTTGTCTCTTAATAATGCCAATAACGTCTAAAATTTTCTTTGAGGTCTGACGAGAAAGCCATACCTATTCGAACCTCAATAGAGACAGATAAGGTAGTGTAGAGATAGCCGAGGTTTGTAGAGACAGGCGAGGTCTGTAGAAACAGAGGGACTAGACAAGTGACAATCGCTTCCAAAGCGTTTCGTATTTCTACAACGACTTCCAACAGGATTGACATTTTTGCCTTTTCCATAATCGTTATTAATAATAGAATGTCACTTTGTCTAGGGCCTCAGGTGAGGTATTGTAGACAAAGGCGAAGTGCTGTAGAGACAGGTGAGGTACTGTAGACAAAGGCGAAGTGCTGTAGAGACAGGTGAGGTACTGTAGACAAAGGCGAAGTGCTGTAGAGACAGGTGAGGTACTGTAGACAAAGGTGAAGTGCTGTAGAGACAGGTGAGGTACTGTAGACAAAGGCGAGGTGTTGTGGAGACAGGTGAGGTACTGTAGACAAAGGCGAAGTGCTGTTGAGATAAGTGGCAAAGTACTGTAGACAAAGTCAAGGTACTGTAGATAGCCAATGTACAGTAGAGATAGGGAAGGTATATTGATCTTCTTCATCTTTTTCTTATGTTTTGTTCTATTTTTAATTCCAGGAGATGATAATAGCAGCAGTAGAGTTATTCTCGGACCACATGCGCTCATGCCTGCTCTCTCCGGGCGGCGGGAAGTTAGTGCCTACTGACGCACTGCGTGTTCGCCTCGTCGCCAACCTGAGGCATTTGAGGGAGGCTTACGAGTCACTACTCAAGCTTGATCTGCCGTCACAGGTATATGTCTGATATAACGTTCTATTTCGTTTGGGCCTTGTTAAACGAAATAGACTCGTCTTCTTTTGCATGAGACTTAAATACAGTGTGTAAAGGCCCCTGCCTTTAATGTGACAGTACAGTAAGTCAGTCCAGCGCTGAGTTGCAACTAGGCTCGTGTAGATACTCGTTTCAACCCAGTCCAGTGCTGACTACGCGCCCT
Source organism: Lithophane semibrunnea (assembly GCA_947363905.1). Taxonomy (NCBI): domain Eukaryota; kingdom Metazoa; phylum Arthropoda; class Insecta; order Lepidoptera; family Noctuidae; genus Lithophane; species Lithophane semibrunnea. The sequence goes on from OX376188.1 coordinate 13,397,374, forward strand.
TAAGAGGCCAGCGTCAAAGGCTCTCAACTACAAATCGAGATGCGAGCGAAAGTTTTTTCGGAATATTGCTATCTCTGTTTCACAAATGAACGCAGGCGGGTGTGTGTGTGTGTGACTGGACAGATAGTATTGTTAGCTATACTTGCCATTCATTCATCGAGTCCACGCGGCGCCGGCGTTTATATTTTTTATTAGTAATTAGGTATGTTCAATAATTGCTTTATTTTTATTGACTACTTTGGGGAATCGTTAGTAAATGTATAGACTAGTAATGCGTTTTTTGGAAATTTAATTACCATGCCAATATCTAAACATATTAGTATATCTCGAGATCAAGGCTTTGTAAAGAAAATCTAGTAGATACGTCATTCAAATAAGGTACCTACATCGATATCGAGCGTGGCCTTGGGGGCAAATGGACCGACGAACGGCGCTAAAGTTGACTCACGCACGTCGCGTAAATATAGATTATTGGGATATTTATTATTACTTATTATCTTTATTTATTTTAATCCTAAAGGAAATCAATAAGCAAATATGTTTATTTGTTTCCTTTGGGTGGTCTCAACTTGAAAACACGAAAGGTTTTCTTTCGTATTTCAATACTTACCTATTCTTTTTACTAAACTTTAAATATTGTTACATAATAGTAAATAATGAATACAAGTCAAATAATAAAAGTGTAAGTATGCTTATAAAAGACAAATATTCCAATGATTTATATTTACGCGATGTAAATTCAGAAAAAGAACAGCGTTATAAAAATAAAAAACAAGGATTTTGAATAAACATGTATTTAGTAAGTTATGTTCTTACATCAGAGACATTGATTCAGATTTTTTTAAATATGAGTCAAGCCGTCGTGTGACCACATATTATCGACTGAACTTATTATAAAAAATACAATTATGGTAATCAGAATACATACATAGGTAGTCTCAAAGATCCACACAAAACACGCTGATTGTACGATTTGGCTTGTTATCTTATGTTATCTGCAGTACCATAGATAAGATGATAATCTACCATAATCAATCGGCAAGAAGTTTATATTACATTATTTATATAGTAATATAATAATAATTATAAATAATATTAAAATCCCACTAAGCAAATTAAATGCGACACAATACGAAATGTGTTGGTACTGAGCTCGATGCAGAATGTGTATGTGAGAAATCGATTGTCCTACAAATAAATTAAATTCGTGCGAATCGTCTCACAAAAAAATAATATTATTTAAGTGTCGATTCGCCCATTTTCGGGCGAGTAAATTCGTCCGAGTCAGCCATAAGCCTGTGTAACAGCCGAATTAATTAATCTAAAAAACACAATAAATGTTCGTTTATTTTGTAATGCATGGTACATAAAGTGAATAAATATTTAAAAGTACTTAGGATATAAAGTAATATATTGAGATTCCTTTGCATAAGTATAACGTAGGATAATCGAAAAAATCGGCTCTTTCCGATAATGCAAAGTAAATAAATCAACATATTGTTCATGCGATTTGCTCAGGAGGAGTCCCTGAAATGAAAAAATGTGGTTTGTGGTACGACATTTTTCCTATTTTGAGTTATATTATAACAAATGTATTAAGTCTTTTGATGGCTCAAACAAACAACATTACAGAGCAATTTAACTCGATCATCGCAAAATGTATCGGTGGAAAACGGGTAAACTACGAAACGCGGTGCTATGCAGCAGCGGCAAAACAAAACACCGGTAATTTAGTTAAAACGCTAGCAAATAAAACGGAAATAACAACCAAATATTTAAATCGCATTGCATCACAAAATAAAAGGAAAGCAGACACAAATAGATGCACAAAACGAAAAAAAAGAAATGTTGCACTTGCAGATGAACATTATGGGAATATGGAAAAGGAAGCTGACCCCGACAGTGAAGTTTTTAATAAAAAGAAAAACGAATTATTATTAGAACTAAACCAAAGTGCGTGTCAGAGGCACGAAATTCAATCCAAAACCATAGGTCAAAGAGCCAATCAAGAATGGCTAAAGCAAAGAAAAATGAGGTTGACAGCTTCATTCTTTGGCCAAGTCTGCAAACTAAGAGAAACGACTTCAAACATAGTCAAACAATTATTATACCATATATTTAAAGGCAATGATGCTACAAAATATGGAAATGAAAATGAACCCATATCACTAATGGACGCTGAGAAACTTTTAGGGCTTGATATTGAACCATCTGGGTTGTTTATTGACGAAAAACGTCCATTTCTCGGAGCAAGCCCAGATGGTTTGATAGGTGATGTCGTAATTTCAATGTCGTAATTTCAATGCCACCTGGACCACGCGAAGAAGATCTGGATAATTTGAAAAGAGTATACAGTTATTATACATAATCATCTTGGTATAAAGCTACAAAATCAAATGCAAAATATATAATGGGTACCCTACCTACTGGGTAACTCCTGATCATTCGTATTATTTTCATTTGATTCGGTGAGTATTCCATCAAAATGTCGAGGTGGCACGTAAGTATCCCGTGAACTGCGTGCAAAATTATTACATTACAGCAAAATCAATCATTCTCAATCAAATATTTCATTGATAAATACAAATCCGTTTCCTAGTTACAATTCGCTATCTTAGATCTTTCCATCATATCTTATTATATGTCGTCCTGACGGATTTGTGTCTTTCTGTGAATTTACTAGCCCGAAACGGGCGAATCGACACTTTTAATAATATTTTTTCTTGAGGCGATTCGCATTAGTTACTTTATTTGTAGCGAATCAATTTCTCACATACATAAACATTCTGCATCAAGGTCAGTAAATTCGGGCGAATAAGCCAAATTAACTTCGTGCGAAACGCCTCAAGAAAAAATTGTATTATTTAAAAGTGTTGATTCGCCCGTTTCAGACTAGTCAATTCGGGCGAATCACCAATAAGCTATTTTTGTTACCACGGCCAATCTCAACGGAGACTACACAACAGCGCAGGCCATAATTATAATTATAGTGCACAAGTGTGTGCACAGACACAGGTACTCCCTATTACCTCACTCTCAATGTCATGTTATGCGTAAACAAACATGAAAAAAAAAGTCCAATCTGTTATTTATTATTTTGACTTATTTTAAAACAAGCAAGCATAATTATTGTCATAGCATTACAATGATATCACAATAATTATGCTTGCTTCTAAAAACAAAAATATTTTGCACAATTATTTTAATTCAGTACGCGAGTAAATAATTATAAGATATTTTTACATACTGTAAAATGCACAATCAATTTTGACTACGCTCGATTACTCACCTCAAAAGACGCTTATTTTCTTTATTTTTTTTCGCATTTTTCTTTCTGGGAACTGATGGCCATAACCGTGTTTTAAATGATTGCCGTGGCTCTGTAAATATTTATGCAGTTAATAATGAATTCGATTTACTAGTTCTTCTTGTCGACACGAGCAATATGCGAATAAATCCTGTCATTTAAAAAAGATTTGCCAGTTAGATATCAAGCAAGTTATTATCGGAGCTGCCTCCCCAAGGTATGGATCACTAAAGTCCAGATAAAAATCCTAGAATGATTAAATAAACAAAACGACTTTGAAATTTTCATTTTAGTTTTATCAATGTTTACTTATGTAATAGGAATTTCACAAAAAAACAGTAGCCTTATAGCCGCACTTGTCCAGACGAATTTGGAATCAAATCGTATGGTCACCCTACCCCGGATACGCTGGACAAACATCGCAGTCAATTGGCGAGCAGTGCTGTCAGCAGTGAATGTCTTTGAAATTATTACGCCTGCTCGGTCACATGATGAGAAACGAAACAGTGACATGACAAAGCTTCATATAACCGCGCTATGATAGGTACACTACTACAGGCTTGACGGCTGAGGTGGCGGCTTCGTTGCGTATGGACAGAAACCGGCTTTATACCGGGTCGGTGGGCTCGGCCAGTAGGTACTCACGATAAGGCTCAATTTAGGTACATTGTCGCGGCACGGAATGGAAGCAAGTTTTTTTCACGAAATTACGTCAAAGCATAATGAACTTTATTTATTATTTATGACAAATACGTAACGTACAAACTACAAAACACTAGCCATTAGCTCAGCCCAGCTGACAGAGGCAAAATCATACTAATATTAATTGGAAGGTACCTACTTATGTTAGGTACATATAAGTAGGTACAGTCACGGACTTTAATTGATGAGCCACCTTCAAACTTTTCAATTTTTCAGTTTCATACATTCACGAGATTACACGATTAAACACGAACTCAAATCGCACGCTCGTAAACAAGATGACAAATAAATTACTTTTAATCGGAAATATCCATAGAGGTTGATTAATAAGTTCTCAATGATAAAAATAAATACAATGTTGCATTAAGTTTATCCAATCTATTTGATACCGACCTCTTTTGAATCATAGCTCATTAACTCGATAATTATGAAAACATAACTGAAGACAGTGACAGTTGAAATATCAAGATGACAAATAAATTACTTTTAATGGGAAATATCCATAGAGGTTGACTAATAAGTTCTCAATGATAAAAATAAATATAATGTTGCGTTAAGTTTATCCAATCTATTTGATACCGACCTCCTTTGAATCATAGCTCATTAACTCGATAATTATGAAAACATAACTGAAGACAGTGACAGTTGAAATATCAAGATGACAAATAAATTACTTTTAATCGGAAATAGTCTTATCCATAGAGGTTGACTTTATTAGTTAACCTCTATGGATATTTCCGATTAAAAGTAATTTATTTGTCATCTTGTTTACTTTCATACATTCACGAGATTACACGATTAAACACGAACTCAAATCGCAAGCTCGTAAACAAGATGACAAATAAATTACTTTTAATCGGAAATATCCATAGAGGTTGATTAATAAGTTCTCAATGATAAAAATAAATACAATGTTGCATTAAGTTTATCCAATCTATTTGATACCGACCTCTTTTGAATCATAGCTCATTAACTCGATAATTATGAAAACATAACTGAAGACAGTGACAGTTGAAATATCAAGATGACAAATAAATTACTTTTAATGGGAAATATCCATAGAGGTTGACTAATAAGTTCTCAATGATAAAAATAAATATAATGTTGCGTTAAGTTTATCCAATCTATTTGATACCGACCTCCTTTGAATCATAGCTCATTAACTCGATAATTATGAAAACATAACTGAAGACAGTGACAGTTGAAATATCAAGATGACAAATAAATTACTTTTAATCGGAAATAGTCTTATCCATAGAGGTTGACTAATAAGTTCTTAATGATAAAAATAAATACAATGTTGCATTAAGTTTATCCAATCTATTTGATACTGACCTCCTTTGAATCATAGCTCATTAACTCAATAATTCTGAAAACTTAACTGAAGACAGTGACAGTTGAAATATCGATGTCAGAGAATTTCTCCGTACGCTAACGTTACTATGCAGCAATAACCTAGCAACAATTGTTTATTGTTGCTAGGTTACTGTTGCTAGACCTGCAATTGGTTGACTTTGAGTAGTCACTGCTGTCAAGTTTGTAGTTCTGCTCTCAGGTTAGCCAACCGGTAAAATATGAAATATAATTTTCTTCTTCTAATACGAAGACATATGACTTTGCGTATCGGGAACCGAATAAACCCGATTTGCATTACATGGCTAAAATGCGAACAGTACCAGGTGGCTCATCAATTAAAGTCCGTGACTGTACCTTCCAATTAATATTAGTATGAAACGAATAAGATCTAAATGTCATCTAAAGATAGAAACGTAAATAGCAAGAAAAAAATGTATTTATTTTCTTGGGCTGAGTTGAAAATACCTATGTAAACAATTAGTACTTAGCTAAAAAAGTATCTAGGTAGGTAACTTATAAACTTATAATATTATTATATCATTGGGTAATACTTACTGTGAGATACATCCCAACGTTCGGAGTCCATGTCTTCAACCAAATCCAAATCGTAAACAATAATATTCGAAGTCCGTAAACAAAACAAAGGTCGTAAGAATATAGGTTACTCGATACCAAATCACAAAGCAAATCAAAATCCAAGTTCGTAGCATAGGTCAATAGTGTCAGAAAGATTAAAATAAAATTTAGCAAACAAATAATTACGCACGCACAGAACTTTAAAGTAATTGTCTAATACTGACAACAGACACCCCGAGCAACCCCCGGCCCCACGCCCCGCCCCGGCGCAGTTTGTGCTAGTGTGCCATGTGCATATCGGAGCGATACACAGAGCTACCGTGTGAGCTGGACGACCACGCACACATGCGCGGACATGCGTGTGAAGGGATAGCACTACTCGCTATTGAAATTTTATGAGAAATTTGGATGTGTTCCGTAATACCAAAAATGATGAATGAGAACTGATATTTTTTTCCAATTCTTTTTCGATATTTTGTAACTTGATAATATAGGCTAAGCTGCTGCTGAAACAATATTACAAATATTGTTGTTTATAATACAGAAAAAATAGTATGAAAACATGTCATTAACGCTGTAAAAATGTTCGAAATTCAATTCGCTATAACTTTACTTTACGTAGGTTTTTTGAAAAAAAAAGGATGTATAAGGCTAGATAAATACTGTCTCAGTCCGAATAACAACACAATATGGTGGAAATATGCTCAAATTGCAAATGATTTTGGTATTACGTTTGTATGGAAAATTCATCGATCCCCACACCCTTAAGTTAGTAGTTGATTAACCTACCCGTTTTATATCGGGGCCAGTAGCTTCCCCGCCTGACTTACAGACCTACTCCGATCTCGTTTACATGAACCCACTAACTGGGTCCGAAATTCCGAGTCACTGCCATCGTATAAACCAGGCATTAAGCTAAACGAGGGACATACTTTATGAGAGTGTAGTAGTGTTTTTGGTTTTATTTCAGGGTTGGTTCCAATATTGTTCTTTATCTTAAGGTATGTCTCGTTTAACTTAACCCACTGTATATCTGGCAAAATCCCTTCGGCCTTCTGGAAATACGTTTCTTATTTTTTTTTCTCTTACAATGTTTCCACTGCTGGGACATGCCGGTTTCCTCACGATGTTATCCTTCACCGTTTTGAGAGCAGTGGCGATGAAATTATTTACACAAAGTAAAGCGGCTGTCAGCAGGCGTAGCATGAGCACCGTTTTGTCGACGGAAGAGTAGACAAAAATTACGTTTCCTGTAGACAGTAGACAGTACGAGACGGCAGCAAAATAGAAAGAGTCAACTGCACTTTTTACGAAATTCACTCTTTTACATAATTCGACTCAGAATTCTTTGTTTTATCATAGGATTTATCGTGGATTTAGTGTGATTTTGACAGTAAGGATAGAAATTTTCTTCCGAAATAGTCTACATATAAAAATACCTAGACAAAGATCGTTAGAAATGAAAGACAAAATGACAGATTGTAGAAAGATTTCTACGGTGGATGTCAAAAATGAAGAAACGAACTGTCACTTTGTATAGAAAAAGCTATGTCTATTCTTCGTAGAGATAGAAAGCGCCATGCTACGCTTGCTGGGTTCGAACCTGCAACCTGACAACTCGTAAGTCATGGCCGTTATTACTGGGCCACCACTGCTCTCCCTCTCTCTGCTCTCGGCATTTTTCTCTTACAACCTGCAATGTGTTTTGTTCCAATTGCTCGCGCTCGCTCCTCTTACTTTATTATACTAGTTTTCTGGACAGACAATACTTAATAACTCTTCACTTCCAATTTAACATTTAAAATCACCAAAGCTTTTATATTATTAACTTTAAAATAATATTGTACATAGTTTGAGATGATTTAACTCGGAGAAACAATCCCGAAGTTCACTCTTTACAAACTGCCTAATGGTTGTTTTGACGAAGCTCCCCTCCCATTCTTTATATGCCCTTTTCATTGCAAAACCGGTTTTATGTGGACCATTTTTCACGAACGGTATTTAGTACCGAATGTGCGCCTAGATGGCGTTGGGATCGAGTTAGATCGCGCAATCGTTTGCTGCACGGCGTTTGGTTGGGTGACTCGGAGCAAGGTGTTCAAGTTAACTTTGCGCAGAGGCAATATCGTAACCAATGAGGTTTATCCGAGGTGCGATTATTGCTAGTTGAAAACTTTACCAATACCCCGCCGTGTGGACGTGAAATACCGTCCGCGATGGCAATTTTTGAATGGCCGTAGTTGGCCTGAGAATACATTGTTCAAACAGTAGTTCCCCGAACTACTGATTAAAACACCTAAACTGTTCATTACAATGTTCGTGTTAGTTCATCGAGTACTATACAACAGTACATTGTGCACATCACCAACACAGTATGTACAGTCACACGCATAAATATATTAGTATGGACCGATCGGCAATAATATCTGATTTCATGATCTGGTCTCAAGAAGACAGCAAAAAATATATGTGATCATCCGTGAAAAGCATATACTCGTACAAGTAGCGGCACAAATATGTGACATCGAAAAAACCGCTCCGAATCGGTAACTATCTGACGAGACAGGCGACGCCAAAATATTAGATACCGGATCTGTATATAAAAGATGTCAGATGTAGAATTTCAGGTTTAAGTATTCAATTAATATAATCAGAGCACTCAATCTGCAAGTGACACTACACATTGGCATCTTAAAGTAAGTTTTCTGATTAATTTGTTTACATTTTCATCAGATACTTTGGCACATAAGATAAACAGGCATACCGCCATGGGCCATTACCAGTTGGCGTTTCTCTAGCGTTAATTCACGCCAATTTTAATGAATTCCAGCCGCTTAGCATAGTAGAGAAGGTGATATTTGACTACCGCGTGCACGGCATGGCGGTGTTCCTACAACGCGCTCACAAGCGGGTGAAAGGACTAGGAGAGAAGGAGACGTGGAAGATCGAGGATTTCTCCGACTACGGAGCTATTACTAACCTTGTGAGTATATGCTTTTGTGTTGTAGTAAGGGTAATTTTAGACTGCTTCTTTAAAATAGCCTAATACTGTACCACCTTGTACCGCAGCTTCTGTTCCAATAGGGATGATAATTTTTGTTTGCCCGTCAGGTATGTTATTAACATATATTGGACACTTGTTTTCCTTTTTTTACGTAATCAAAGGATACGACGATACATTGAGTTATGTAGATTTTATAATACATAGTTTGTCACGTAGCGAGCCCCCACCCCCCCAACTTTAATGCGTTTTATCTGAGTATTTTTTTATTAATAAGATAAAGCAAAAAATACGTGCCTAATTTTTTGTTATCTGACTAAATATTTCTTTTTTAGCCCATGCGTCGACCCTAATATCTTTTTATATAGAGTTGACTTATAATCAGTGTGTGTAACAAGGTTTAACATAAACAAACAGATAGACGGATCGACGGTCGGACGAACTGACAGACGGTGTTGGCTTAATACCATTTTCACCATTTGGATTACGGAACCCTAAAAAGCAGATATCCAAATCATGAGCACCATCGATATTCGATGTCTTTCATTGCGAATTAACCCTGCAAAACAGCTGCTGACTGTGCAGTTTCAAAACGCACAATGATTAGAGTTCGAGCAGAACTTAACGTAGGCCTAAGTTCTTTAAAAAGCATATCACATTTATTGAACCGATGACACATAACATTGACTGACAACATTCCATGTCTATAACATTTTCACATCGACAAGTTACTTTTCACTTACAAAACACACATTATGTTCCCAGCCACATCTCCTAGAAACCTACTTGAACGAAGCGTTCTCAGCGATTCACAAATGCGTCGTAAGCAGCGGTCGTCGCGAGAGCCCCCTTCTGGCCGAGGGCAGTGAACCTGCCGCGACATTGCAGAAACATACGCAGCAAATACTGTTAGCTTATGTGGCTGTACTGCAGGATCTGGCGCTTAATCATGCTGACCAGGTGAGAAGGAGATGGAAGACATTTTTTTTTTCACTATTTATGCTTTAATCCATACTTCCTTACTTTATGTTACAAATTCGAAAGTTACGTACGTTTAAAGAAAAGTTACGTTTTCACATCTAAACCACTCGATGGTTCGACAGTCGATCAAATTTGGCAAGGAGATTGATTGCATCCTGGGGAAGGACATAGGATACTTTTTATCCCGATAGTATGAAGGCATATCATATGTTCAGATGTTTAAGGACATCTCAATACAAAGGGCCAACATGCATTCGAGGAGGTTTCGTTACATTCAGGCCTATTGCCTCCACAAAATAATCCATCATCCTATTCATAATTCCACACTAGCTAAAGTTAACTCTATAGAGATATGAACCAGCATGAGTAGTTTTCTGGTTTTGTCTGCCATACGTTAAACAATGTTCACATGCATCAGAGTCAAGTTCAAAGACATACGTGTAAATATATCAGACGTAGATATATTTAGTAACCTATTCCGCTTAACTATTCTTCAAGAGTCATAAAAAACCCTATAAGAAATCGACACGTGTTTCACCTCTTTACGAGACATCCTCAGGATGACGATTGACCAGTTGCAAACCAGAACACGACGTGTTCAATCGTTGTAACATGTTGAACATCGATGATCAATCGTTACATTTCCGCAAAGTCACGCCTGAATCTATTAACTGACATACGTGAACCACGAAGATTTCATTTCACGATGTGACAGCAGCAGTGTTGGCTCAAAAACCGATTTCACGTGTATTCTACTATTTCCAGGAGTTCAACAACAGCAACTTATCGGTAGCATTGGAGCAACGCTTGGAGGAGGGCGGCAGTACTGCAGGCCGCAGCTGGCAGACGCGGCTACTGGTCGCCGGGGCCAACGCGCACTACACGCGACGCGTCACGCTGCCCAACATAGCCACCGCTGTAGATAAGTATGTAATTCTTCTACTCATCATTCCAGGATTAAAGTTTTGGGTCAAACGGATAAGTCTACCGTTTACCTGTACGTATGTTAAGGACTGCTACCTACTAAAATCACGCGGTGCATTTTGAAGGCTTCCGGCACCGTTAGGACTTATTATATCAACCGGTACAGGTTCCCAATCAGCAGTGCTATGAAAATCAAAATGATGCGTCAATGAGGTAAAACACAAATGAAATATTCGTTAGATGTGATAAACAGTGATCAACGTTTACGTAGAATCATTGTATACACCATCCCACCTAAATTGGCGCGTCTATAATGTGAACTAACGATTCTACCAAAAACTATGTGAGGCTGAACCGGAAAGCGCCCTCTATCGCCCTCTATCGGCGCTTTCCGGTTGCAAGCGGCGATCGCTTTTACACAGGACGCGTGGTACTGCAGGCAAACCTTCTCCACTGATTTCAATCTCTTATATTTCCAGCTTCGGATTCCCAAAACAAACACAAGCTTTACTAGCAACAAAGGAAGCCCTGAGTACCCTCGAGAGCACAATTGCTGAGACATACTTGGAGCACAAAGGAGATCCTTTAGTTGGTACCATAGAGCCGAGCATGGACATGGGACGACATAAGACTGACGCTGATGCGGTCGTGGATGATGCCAGGCCCTATGTGTACGAGATTATCAACAATCTGATTGCTGTACATGCCGAGGTAATTATATATTTTATGTATATCGTTAAAAATTACCATAATTATATGGCGTCTAAAAGAAAAAAAAGACGGTAAGAAAGGTGCGTATGGCCTATGTATAAAGCATTTCTTCCGATTATGCGTTCGCGTTCTCCCCCGGCCGATAACAGCCCCCTACATAAGAAGGCGGGACCAATAGGTCCTACAGAAGCAGGTGTAATAGCTCAGTTCGAATAACATTAGCAAGTGTTGTGACTTGAATCAATAATGTATTCTTATTGGTGTCCAGGTGGACAGCGTCTGCGGCGCGGCGTCGTCCCGCTACGTGCGCGACATCTGCGAGACGGTGTGCGAGGAGCTCGCGCGCCTGTGCGCGTGCGCGCCCACGCCCGCGCGCGCGCCCGCCGTGTTCCAGGCGCGCCTCGAGTTCACGCTGCTGCAGGTGGCGTGCGCCGAGCATCTCACGAGGAAGGCCGAGTGAGTGGGACTGCAGGCCTACCGTTTAAATGATACGGTAGTAGCAGCGTGGGAGGAGTTTTGACGCTCTTCAGCGAGAGAATGACTGAGCTCTCGCGCCACGTCACCACGTGCACAGTACAGCTACTTCAGGCACCGTCACAGTCAAAAGGTAGTCCTGTAGTACACATACTGTGGGGCACACTTGGAAAAAGCTGTAGTGTCCAAAATGTCTGCAGCGTACATTTGATAAACATGAAAGATTTACATTTAACTGTTTTATCCTCAATTTTCAGAAACTATTTGATGGAAGCGTTAGCTGGCATCCCCCAAATAGAAAGTGAAGAAGAAAAAAGGTAAGTTCTAAATTAAATAAAATTTATGTGGCATCAGTTACTTCTACGCTACCTTAAGGTTACGCTAGGCAGTCCTTCTTCTTATCTTCGTGTCTGTCCCTTCCGCACACGATGGTGGATGAAATAGCATACATTTTTACATGGTTCTGGCCTTACCCAGCATTTCTTAAGTATCCCGGTAGTTCATTCCCGTGGGACGATATCCGACATCTACTCGGGCAAAAGCTAGTTGTATATATATTTTGGAAATCCTAAATAAATAAATAAATTAATAACTTGGGTGGGCAACACAAGTAATTAATAATTGATTTATTGATATGGTAGTGGAACATTACGTGGTTATGAAGCAGCGTCTATATGTATACCTATCCTTGTTTCGCAGACGGATGGACACGATAGTGGACGGGTTCAAGAAAAGGATGGAGCTACAGCTGGCGAGCCTGAACTGTAACATGGAGACTGTGTAACGTATACATACATTAACAGTTTGTATGTAGAACATATTATAGATATTATGTACTCGTAGTATTATGTATGTAGATGTATTTGGTTTGAAACCAAAAGCTTTAAAAGTATTGTTATGCGATAGATTCAGAGCGATGCCTTGTTGAACAATGTATTTTATTTATGCAATTTGTAACTAAATAATTATTAATTTTCATAATATAAGAATATTACTACTGGCCAACGTAAAGACGATGAAATGTTACGCCTAAGATTTTCAATTTAAGATAAAAGGCATATTATTTAAAATCATTTATTAAAAATGCATACTATGTATAAGATAAAGTTAAATTATAAAATAAGTTACGTTAAAAAATATAATAATTTATGAGATATAAAATCAAACATTTTGAGACTGTTTCATTTAGTCCCCGGACTGCCTGTTCTGGTAACTCTGAAAGAAATGTAGATAATTTTAATAAGTACAAATTAATCGGTAATGTTTAGAAGTAAGTTACGTGATATACGAGGAAGGGCAGGCACATATATCTTTTAAAGAGTGCACGGTATGTTGGCTCGAAACGGGTCTGATTCTAAATTAGATAACATAGTGCTGTCTCGAAAGCCATGATAAAGGTATTTAAGGTGCCTTTAGAACTACACACTACAGTACTCGACATACATCCACCCACACGGTGTGTGGGTGGCATAAACTGCCCGAAGTACTTGCACAACAACTACTTGTACTACAACAACAACACCACACAACTCAACAACAACACACACAGTAGAGATGTACAGTTTTTTACATTCAAGTATTTCAGTTTGTTTCACGCTAAAACGGCTGAACGGATTTGGATGTTTGGCACATGAGTAGACCATGACCTGTAGAAGGACATAGGATACTTTTTATCCCGATAATCCCACGGGATCGAGACCTATGCGGGTGAAACCGCGAGCCGCAGCTCGTTGACTATAAAAGCTGATAGGTCACCTGTGCTGCCTGTTTGTGCAACATCGATGTCATAGTAGGTCCGGTCTCTGAAACCATCTTCCGGAAATATCCCTTCTTGTTCTGTAGCAGTACATGCGGGTGGTCGAACTCCATCAAACGTCCGGCGTCTAGAACCAATATCTAAGAAACAAACATATCGTTACTTATAGTTATTTGCTAAAAGCTTATTGAAGTCGCTTATATAATTATGCTCTATTTTTTAAAGGAAATTGTTTGAAATCTGGGTGAAATGGCCTGACGTCAAAATAATTGTAACAGGCTAATTAAAGCGTCTCAGTGCAGGGCGAAGATCTCACTGCCCTCTTTCTACTGGCCTTTGTCTTCTGCCATCTGGTGTCATCCTTAATAAAGGAGTCCAGTTTATTACTATATTTCCTCGTGGGTCTTAATTTATTTTGGAAGGAATAGGGAATATGCATGTGATTCAAATATGGGTCAAATATTTTTTTTTATAAACTATATTACTTCAGAATTATGCCTCCATCAATATTTTTGAATAAAATTTCTTTTTGAGCGAGAAATTAATTTTTAAAAAGTCCCAAAAGACCGTGGGTAATTCAAATACTTGAAAAGCTAAGAGCGGATATGACGTAACAATCCGGGATAACAATCAAAATGTCAATGTCAAGTCAATCAACAAAGTGTCAAGTCAATGTCATACGCTCATACAAAAAGGAGTGTTGGACGTTGACAGTTGCTTGTTTGTTTTCACGGTCTGTGACGTCACCACACCAAGCGCGCCAAATGGAGGGCGTTTAAATAGCCCGGATCGGTTGGATATTTTTAAACTTTTTTTTAAGTACTTTAAATTGCTTTTTTGCCGTCGATTTTTTTTTTACTATTATTTGACGATGTAAATTATCGAATAAAAATATTAAAAAAATACATGCATATTCCCTATTAATTTAGTATTTTCCCAAATAAACGCAACAGTCCAACTCTTGTATATAAATATGTACAATTTGATTTAAAACATTTGTTCATTTTGAAAGCTCTATAGCCCCCCTTCCTTGCGTCAGCGCACACCAAGAGCAGAGCATTTTCTGAGACTACTGAAAAATGAATCTTATGACAATTCCATACACTCCAAAATTAAATACACGAACACGCAAGTTCGAGCATGGTGGAGCATCAAGTTGGACGCTCAACGTGTATTTAATTTGCGCTGACCCCTTGGGAGCAAAACATACTTTATCAGAATCAATGATGGTATTCAGCCTATGCGCTATAGTGAGCACGGTGCAGCTATTGAAGTGTAGTCTGATGGCCGTCTGTATCAGCTGGTCGGTCTGCGCGTCCACATTGGCAGTGGCCTCATCCAGCACTAGGATGCGGTCGTTATGGACGATGGCTCTCGCTAGGCAGACCAGCTGACGCTCTCCTACGCTGAAGTTTGAACCGCCTTCTGATACTTCCTTGTAGAGAGGACCTGGAACGTTATTACGTATTATCCCTGACCCTGCTTATGGGAACTCTGATAACCATAATTATAGGGTGAAACATACAAACACCATATGCCGTTTGCCTGTGCACCGGGTAGCAACGATTGTGCGATTTTACTCAATCGCAACGCCATCTAGGCGCACTTTCGGTACTAAATTCCGATCGCGAGGAAAGGTGAACTTCCTTACCCACAGTATGTCCTTAAAAGAACACAGCTTTGTTTGTTTGCCATCACTTCAAAATAAATAATGTGTAAAAACAAAGGATTTGCAGTAGTAAATCACGGTTGAAATATAACATGCACCACTACAAACTTTCATCTCCCTCTGCCTGTAGTTCCACATTGTTTAAAGCTTTCACCAACAATGAATCGGGGTACTGATCGAACGGGTCCAAATTCTTTCTTATATTGCCGCTGAACAATACCGGCTCCTTAAATTAGAAAAATTACAATATTCAAGTGATCTTCACCAAGCAACAGAGCGAATTCAGGTAGAAAGAGTTTTTGCTGCTTTTTAAGACAGTCTCCATCGAATTTTCAATAGGGTAAGAGTGGATTTGCATTAAAATTTTTACTTGTGGAATAATAGATATCTTCTCCCTCAAATCGTGTAATCCAATGCTGGTGATGTCTACTCCATCAATAGTGATGCTTCCCTCTAAATACGCCAATCTGAACAAGGCTTGGATAACTGACGATTTGCCTGCACCTGTTCTGCCCACAATTCCAATCTGGAATAATGACGCCAATAAAGGCGTAAATTGATGAAAGACTAATTCTGGCAAAGGCTTTATGGCGCCAAAAAAATGGTCCTCGGTATGTGCAATGAAAGAAAAAACTAAGAATTATTTTAGGAGGTGAGCGATGAGATAACTTATTTACTTTTTCTTGTGGTTGTATGGTGAACTGCAACCTCTGCAGCACGTAATTTCCTTCCGGGACATACTTCAGGCTTAAATTGTCAAACTTTATCAGTCCTTCTGCAGGCCAGTCGGCTGGAGGCTTCCTTTCTTGAGACTGCAAGTGAATCACAAACAGCATTTAAGTAGTGCCGAATGCTATAAATTAAATAATTTTTCATTGTCCAGTTTCGCTCATGTGCTCACACACTAGTTTCACCAAATTTTCCTATAAGGTACTGAGCATTTAGGCACTGATCTTCCCGCTAGCAACCCTCCGGCAGTCATCAAGACTGAGTTGCAAAAAGGGGGGTTATGTATGTATGTCTTCACGTGAAGTCATTTTGTCTTTACTTTGTTCATTTGTAAAGGGCCCCTTCGTCGATATAAATGATGTATTCTTACACTTCTCAATGCAGATTCTTGCGGTAGTTTGGTGTACTCCAGCACTCTTTCAACGCTGGTCATTTGGTTCTCCATCTCGGCTGATTGTCGCATCCCCCATTGGAAGATACCAGTTAAGGATATGGACTGGGTGATCGCTAGACCAACCTTACTGCCGTCCATGTCTAAAATAATAGCAATCTGTTAGAAGCAAGGCTGTTGAGATTCAACCCTAACTAATATTATAAATGCGCAGGTGATTTTGTTTGTTTGCTACGCTAAAAAGGCTGAACGGATTTAGATGAAATTTGGCACAGAGGTAGACCAAGACCTGGAATAGGACATAAGATACTTTTTATCCCGATATTCCTACGGGACCGACATAAGTCTTGCGGGTGAAACCGCGGGGCGCAGCTAGTAAATGAATACTTTCATATTGGTATTTTTGTCGGGGAAAATCCAAGTTACAGTTAATTGAAATGGTGTCTGGTCTTCACTTTAACTGTGCATATTATAACTTGTATAATTGTCTACTAACCTGTCTTCATCAAGCAGCTAAAAGTGACACATATGATGAACAGTAAGCAGACGAGGTCCAGGAAGTAGCCAAATGCTCGACTGCAGGTGATGAAGAGGTACCAGGCAGCGCTGTGCAAGTCCTGATGGAGGTCGAACTCTTCGGCTAGAAGGAACTCCGCTCCAAACGAGCGGATTGTGGCCAGACCAAGGATCGTGGCGTTCACATGGCCAAATACTGGGCTACGGGCTGGTGAGAATATTTTGTACTAACAAGAAAATATTAGATGTTGATGATGCTAAATTAGAGGAAGTAGTGACTCATATTTTTTTTAAACTTATTTCATGGCCAAGAAAAAGGTCACATGTGTCGCCCGACAATGAAACGAAGACATGATAACGAGACAGAGAATCTGATAGGAGGACTCCGTGGAGTTTCTTGCCGGCTCTTCTCCATAGGAAACGACAAATTGGATCCGTGCACCTAGCTTCTGACGTTTCATAAGTGCCCATGTAGGTTTATGTGAAATAATTTTTTTTGATATTGATTTTGATACTGACCAATCGGACTGGCAGAATGTGAAAATACAGATTCCCTGGCTCTTTATCAGATTTAAAAAAATATCCACTGGCGGAAATATTGGGAGCTATGCATTATTTATGCTTACTGATCCCTTCAAGCCGTTTGACGGCTCCAGTAGTCCTGATGTAGATAATTCGGAAGATATAGAATATGACCATCGCAGCAGCGATCGGAATTAGAAGTGTGATGTCTGTCATCAATATTACGATGACTACTCCTATCAGGTTCAACATTATCTGTAAGAAGTAAAATAGGTGGACTAGACATAAAAGCCATGTTTAATAAGAAGAAGGAATTCTATAGACTTTTCCTATAAAAGGCTACGGTTCATTATTCACCTCTTGCTTTAAGCACACTTGATAAAGCCCAAGCTTTGGGAGCTTGTAATAACACCCGCGGTTGGTCCGTGGATAGGTATCCACGGACCAACCACACGGACACGGACCATCTTTACATACCAAGACCGTCCGTGTCCTTTCCGGCTGTCATTCGTGGTCAGTCTATACAAAACGTCAGAAGCCCGAAAGTCTGACAACCACTCAAGTGGTATCATATTGCCCGGTAGCTGGTTTGTGGAGGTCAGATAGGCAAGCGCTCCATTTAAAATACTGGTATTTAGCTGCATCCGGTTAGACCCCAACATAGTTGGGAAAAGGCAGGCAGATGATGATAAAAAATCCGAAGATTAGTTTATTTGCCAAATATAGAAGTATGTATTATTCAGTGTATATTACGGTGTTACCTGAAAGCAATCAATCATAGCTTGCGGTAGCAGCTCATCAACAGCGCCCATGTCTTTGCTAAATCTATTGAGGATGCGTCCCGATGGGTTGCTATGGAAGAAACTCATTGGAGACCGCGAAATCGATTCAAACATTTGGTCGTGTAATCTAGAAAATAAAACAAATGAATTACTTTCATATCCAATAGTGGTTTTAGGTACAGTGACTGTTTTCACTAACATTAGGCGACACCGAAATGAATTCCTTAATAAAAACGTGCTATTGGATTTTAAATTCTAGGCTCAGCGCTGAAAGTTTGAAATCCAAACAGCATGTTTTTATTTAGGATCCTGTTAGTGTTGACTGATAACCGGATAAGACTAACAAACACTTCTTTGATACTGACTTGATGGAAGATTTCATGCACAAGGAGAAGAAGAAAAAGGCGCGTATCAAAGCGACTATGATCGTCGCTAATGTTATTATGCCAAAAATGAGCACGAAATCTCTTCGTACTAGACCCTGTTCTGCCCATATAAGGACATCCATTGTTGCGTCGCCTGATAATCTATCTTCGGCATGACTCCTGGAAAATAAAAAGAAATACACAATACCTACCATAAATAGTGTTGAAGTAATTCAAGTTAGTAGGTAGCTTTATACAGAAAAGCTTGTGGCTTAGAAATACCTGCCGCACGGGTCGATCAATCAGGTTAAGCTACGCTTGCCGCGGTTGGTCCGTGGATGGGTGACCATCTAGACATACTAAAACCCCTCTGTGCCTCGGAAAGCACGTTAAGCCGTTGGTCCCGGCTGACATTTGTAGATCTTTGACAGTTGTTACGGGTCGTCAGAAGCCCGAAAGTCTGACTACCAGTCTTACCAAGGGGTATCGTGTTACCCAGTAACTGGGTTGTGGAAGTCAGATAGGCAGTCGCTCCATGTAAAATACAGGTATTCAGCTGCATCCGGTTAGACTGGAAGCCGACCCTAACATAGTTGGGAAAAGGCTAGGCTGATGATGATGAGGTAGCTTTATACAGAAGCACTACAAATGGTTCTCAATCACATTGTAACTGAAATATACTCGTGTAGGTGACCATCGCCAAGGCCTACCACCTCCACACAAACGGGAAGAACATAATCAAACTGATAACTTGCCTTACCATCGACTGATCCAATAATCGCAAGCGCTGGCACAAAACTGCGCCAGTAGAAACAACAAACAAACGATGACCACGAAGCAACAGGGAGCGCCTGCCATGAAATAGTCGCGGTACACAGACCCGTGCACTCGACCTGTTGTTTGTATTTCTGCGTCAGGTTTTTGATCCTGAAAAGATATAATATGCTGCAAAAATTAATACTACGCAAATCAAATCTTCTAGAAGATGTTGCTTTATGAAGTATGGAGCCTCATTTTGCAAGCCTATGCTTTTACCCAAAGTCTTGGCTATCATAGGACTATATCAAATCAAATCAAATCTTTATTTGTGAACATAAGTACAAAAAGATGTTATTTATACATTTTAGCTGATCTGTATGTTCGGCCAATAATCAGCATACAAATATAATATTAGTAAGCAGGTTATTTTTACTATCATAATGAATAAAGTCTAGGATAAAAGAAATGAAGCAATTGAAAAATGTCATGAGCCGCATAAAATAAAGTAATTGAATTATATTATTAATTATTAAGAATGTCAAAGAAAATTAAATTTAGTCATAATTTGTCATTTAAATAGTCTTCAATCGAGTAATACGTCTTTTCAACTAAAAACAGGAACAACTTTTTTTTTAAATGGCTGACATTTTCCTCACTTCTGATACATTTTGGGCAATTTATTGTATAATTTTGGAGCCATTATGAAAATACTGTTCTTGTATAAAGCAGTTTTAGATCCAACAGTTTGTAGCCGGTCAGCTCGACGCTGACTACCTACTCGGTCAAATTTATACATATTATTTTTGACGAACATAGATGTCTGGTATACAATGAAGTGTTAAAATTTTCATACTTTTAAAATATTGTTTACAGCTGTCAGTGGTTTGCAGGTTACAGATCGCTCTAATACACGTTTTCTGACACTTAAACACCATATCTTTACCCGAGGCGTTTCCCCAAAACATAATGCCATATCTTGTTTTATGTTGAGTATAATAGTATAATAAATTGTTATACTAACCCTTTTATATAAGAATCTTTATTTGAAAATGTAATAGTATAAACAATTGTTGGTTGGCCAGAAATAAATAAATAAAATAAAAGTACGGTGTTTTGATTGGCCGTTTTACTTAGCATACGCAGCGCATGAGAAAATTGGTTTACTTTACTACATACTTCGTCAATCTGGGTATTCCATTTTAATGTGCTTTCAATATTTAATCCCAGAAATTTTGTCACATGCATCTCATCAATCCTTTTATCATTATATCTTATATCTACATAAATTTTGATTTACTGTTTGTTGAAATTTCATTATTACTGTCTTATCTAAATTTATTACCAAATTATTATTCTCTAGCCAATTTATAACTGGTTTTATGTTAGAGTTAATGTTTGATTCTAATGTATCTAATTGGTCACTGTTGAAAAGTAGAGTGCTGTCACTACTATAAAAGGTTGTGTTCACGCACGACCCAACATAAAAAAAAACCCGCGCCCTAAAGTTTACGACTAAACTAAGACTATTTCTACATTTATATCTCAATTTTTTATGGTGAATAGTCTAATAAAGAGTGCCTATTCTATCTATCTAAAGTTATGCTAAAAAGTTCACCCCGCGTTTATTAATGGCCTAAGTTTTGGCGGCGTTTCCACTAGTCAGGGTATCTTGGCTGAAAATAATCTGTAATCTTACAGCAACGCTCAGATCGAGCATCATAGACCAATGTCGTCTGTGCAAGCTCAAAGTACTCGGTTGGAACAGCATCGACGCGCTCTGGACGCTGGGGATATTATCCTCTTCGTGCACTTCGCGCGCATTCTCGTTCATCAGCTGAATTATCTTCAGTTCTTTTTCCTACAAACACAATATTTTGGACCAATTTCGTATTTTTTCCCCAAGGTTCTACGTATTTATGTTATTTATATTTACATCTAAGTCTTCAAAAGCACCATTTCCAATGATTTTTCCTTTATCCAAGATTACAACCTGATCGACAGACTTGATGAACTGCAGTTGATGTGTCACCAGCAGAACTGTCTTATTGATCAAGTATCTGATCACAAAAATAACCGTTACTCTACAAAAATTCTGGATTCAAATTAATTCAAATCTAACGGTGCTACTTTACCTTTTGATACATCTTTCGAAGATATGTTTAGCGACTTGAGTGTCCACAGCCGAAAGTGGATCATCTAGCAAGTAGATGTCGGCCTAAAACAATAACGTTTTGGCTTGTTTACAACACCAGCTTTCATTTTATATATCTTTAATATCTACTTGTGTTATCTTATTGTTATTTATTATTTATTTATTTGTAAAAAATCTCCCTTACAACTGTGTGTGTATTGTGTTTTTACCTCCTTATAAACCGCTCTGGCCAGATTAATCCTGGCGCGTTGTCCTCCACTGAGGGAAACGCCGCGCTCCCCAACAACAGTCTTGTCTCCATGAGGAAACAGAGATATGTCTCGTTCTAGTGCGCACACCTTGCAGACCTCCATATAACGTTGTTTTTGGAATGACTGTCCAAACAGAATATTTTGTCGGACAGACCCTGTAAAAGTGGAGATGCCAACGTTCAACATTACAACCATTTCACTGAATGATGTTTTGTCATGAATGGTCTTACCCACGAAGAGCCATGGGTCCTGGCTGGCATAACTGACGGTGCCGTTGGTCTGCATAGTTCCACTGGAGCAGGGTAACTCGTTCAGAACCATGTGCAGTAGCGTAGACTTGCCTGCGCCTACTGCTCCGATTACAGTTGTTAGAGAGCCAGCAAAAATCTGGAAATTCGGCGGGAATTTCTGTTTGTAGACATAACTGTCCCATTTGCGCTGGCTATGAACCTATAGTTTCCGGATCTATAGTCTCTCGTCGATTGTTAGAAACTACTTGGAAGAAATTGGTTTTTATTCTGAATAGTTCAGATTTATTATTGAAACTATTAAGTACCAACCTACTAATCAAGTCTTTCGTGAAGTCTTACCAACAACTCCAAATCTATAACGTCGTCTTTATTCGAAGATTTGAGCCATCTGCTGGAAGCATTGTCAAACTTGATTGCTATTTCATCTTTACGAATTTCTGTATCACAACACAAAGAAGTTATTTTTTATTTATGTACGATGGTAGTTAGACACAAAATATGAATTCTTCCTGACCTTTAACCTTCTCTTTCGGATTATCCTTATCTTTTGAAGTGCTGGGCGCAGGCTTGTTCATTGGCGGTTCTGCGTTATACATCAAATTTTAAATGGTTTTACGTTCAAAACAGTTGTTACTTAATACATACGTATGTACATTACAAATGTTACCTATGATGGTAACTCGTTTCTTCCGCGTCGATGGCATAGTTGCATCTTGCGTGTTGGCGTGTGTTCTAGAAGGCAGTGTACAATCTTCGCTCAGTAAATAGTCTCGAATCCTTTGTACTGCTACGTTCATTTCTGCTATCTAAAATAACAACTATTTTCTTAATGTACTTCGGGAATCATCGCATTTCCGATTAAAAACGAATGCTAATTTCCATGTCCATCAATGGTGCCGATTCTCTTGTCACAAATTCTCTAAACTAAACTAAAAATCACTAAAATTTAGTTTATTCCTGTCAAACGACGATTTCCCATTCTGAAAATAGACTAAAGTGACACAACTTAACTATAATTTAGTTTGACAGCACTAAGATGGCACTGAGTTTTAATTTAGTGAAAATGCTATTCTGAATTTGACGATTTAACCAAAATTTTTGTTCTATATCTAAAATCCTCCAACTAACTCTGACTATTTATAATCACGATTAAAAATGTGTGGAATAAAATTAGATGTCATGAACTAAAAGTCAAACCAACACCTCGAATTCAGTTGCAAAACGGTACTGTACCTATCTTTTTTATTTTCTTTTGCTTATATCTCGAAAATGGTGTGTCCTATCGCAAAAATAATGAAAATTTTGACCCCCTTTGTAACACGCAAACCCGTGATACTCAACATGTTGGTAATTTTTTATTTTGGTTTTCTTCCAAAAAGTGAAAAATTCTATATAAAAATACGTCGAGACGGCCAAATTGCGCGCCTCTCCGGCTCAAAAAAAAACACGTGGTAGGCAAACAAGTAGGTACCAAGTGGAGTCGCGATTGTCAAATTCGATTTTAGTTGTGCCAAAATAATTTTTAAATTTAGAGATTTTTTTTGGCAGAATAGCTCTAAGATTCTCATAGTAAAAGTAAGGAATTTTAGTGATAGTTTAGTTAGTTTAGTTCGGTGTACAAGAGAATCGGTACCATTGATTAGATTTATCGTGTATAATAATTTGGACTCAGAACTAAGTCCGTGTGAACTATATAGAGCTGTAAAACAATTTTACATAAACTATTTCCTCCCATTTTTAAATAAAATACATTGAGTTAGAATAGAACTCTATATACTTCAAAATCGATTGAGAGCGTCCGGTCTGTACCAAGTGCAAAGAAAGGGCAACTGAGGCTGATTTTAGAGTCACGCTGAGCGTCGCTGAGCTGAGATGTATGATTATATATCATCATCCTGCTCAGCGCTGACGGCCGTGCCGTGCGATAATCATACATATTGGGCCGTCAGCGCCGACGCTCAGCGACGCTCAGCGTGACTCTAAAATCAGCCTAATAGAAATTCGAAGATTGACGAAACACGAAGTTTGCCGAGGGACATTAAGAAAAAAGTTGTATAGTCTTGGATCGAAATGCTAAAGGACAACGAGCTGTAGCCAAATAAGACTAATTTTCGTTTAGGAAACCGATGAAACTTCTGGGCTGATGATACTTCCGCGCATGGTTCATGGCTCCAAACTCAGAAGTTAAAAAATGAAACAGAAAAAAGCAAAGTGTTACCTGTCCAACAGCCTGAGGAAAATACAACGTCATAGTTTGCTTCGTAATATTATAATAACAAGTGAGAAAGAAAACGTTCTCAACGGTGATACGGTTCACATATGTCACGTAGAGTAGCACGGTGATGAAGATTCCGAAACGTGACGTGAACATGATGAAAGACATGATCACACCACGAATGTATGACGTCATCTTTATGTAGAAGATTTCGTGACTGTTGGTGATAAGGAGAAATGGGTTAGTGTTTTAGGTTTGTTTGATATTTATAGCGTGTTATTGATAAGCTAGCTTTTGCCTGCGACTTCGCCGATTAAAAATACCCTATGTTTTATCAAGGTTATAAACTATCTGTGTGCCAAATTTCATACTAATTCGTTCAGCCGTTTTTGCGCTTATCTGGAAATCTGGAATACATCCAGACAAACGGACAAAAAATCTTATCGAAACCTGTCTGGGGTAATAAAATAGTTATTTTATTACCCCAGACAGGTTTCGATAAGATACTCTGATATTATCATAATTGCTTTAGATTTTGTTAGTATTGTATCTTGTCGTTTGAATCTAACGTAGATAAATGAACTGATACCGCGATTAAGTGTAGTATTAAAAGAAAAAAAAAATGATTTGTTGTAAAACAAGAATCAGTATTATAGTGACTGTCGCTGATACACAATTGTCTAAACCAAACACAAAATTGCCCATAGTCACGCATGTCTGTATTATAGATAGTGCCATCCACGAAGACGCGCCCCACTCCGCGATTACTGTACTGCAAGCTTTACCTTAGTACGGAGCGGAGCGGAGTGGGGCGTGTCTTCGTGGATGGCATTATACTCTCACCGACGAACAGTATCAATAATTTTCCTAAACGGTTTCTCCCAAGTGTACATTTTGATCACTTCCATTCCCATTATGATTTCTTTCATCAGTCTCACTCGCTCGTCTGATTTCTCCGCTGTTCCTCGTCTATAGTAAGCAGTGTTTGTTCCCAAGAATACTGGAATGCAGGATAATATAAAAATATCTTCACAACATTACGAAAATAGGGGATATAATCCATATCTCTTTCTCTATTTCTCCATTTAAGGATGTTAAAGTTTTAGTTTGTCTATTTGCTTACTCTGAAATGGAATGACTGCTATGATGAGCAGCGATCCGTATACCGCTGGCATTCCCATCTCCCGGTATAAGTAAACTGTCATGAGCTGCAAAAATTCAATAAATATGAATATGAGTGGCCAAAATGATTACTTTATTTAAAAAGACTTTAATTTTACCATAGTTTCTAGTGGTCCTATCCAGAGGTAGTGCGCGAAGAGTGGTCCAGTATCAAAGCGGTTGACGTCATTTGCCATTAGATTCAAGACCAGGCCGCCGCTGCTCTCGGAAGTGGCCTGGATATTTACTTTTAGAGCCTGAAATCATATTATTTAGGTTTTTCACAGCCGATAGGAAACCAAATTGCATAAAACCTCTTCTATATGGTTAGCTATTGGCTCCTAACTCAACTACCACATACTCTTTGAATGCAGACGAAAAAGTTATCCATGAACCGGTGGCAACCGGTGCTCGAAATCCCCATATAGCGCCTTCAAGACATATACCTACTTACTTCATACGGATCTTACAACTATACCTTTCTATAAATAAGACTGCAAACGCCAACCCTCATCTTCATACCCATGTGCATGACTCCCATCATGAAGGGATGCTGCACCATAATGTTGAAGGTGCTGCAGAGGATGATGCCGAACGCGAAGAACACGGCCTCGCCCCAGGACACGCTGCCTTCCATATCGTAGTACGAGAACAGGCGGGACAGGTAGGTCGAGTTTCTTCTGAAATTCCAGAGGGAGCTTGAAATGCAGTTGAATAAAGGCTAGGTGGGTGCCTATATTTTTATAAGATTGGTTGGGTATCAGCTTTGTATCCGATTTTAGGGATGTAAAATTAAATTGAAATTGGAGCTCGTGTAAGCCGAAATGACGCGCCCCACTACCGCATTTACGTAGTGTAGGTAGGTACGTATAGTAGCGATGGGTTGTGAAATTGCATTTGTTGTTGAGCATGAGCATCTTGGGCAGTACCTGAGTCGAGTTTCGAAATAATAAATCAATTGCTTTATTTTTTTTTACCGTATCCGTCCTCCGCACGTCCATTGTTTTTCTTAGTATTCAATCAATGTTACCTAATTTTTATTTACTACTTGGAAATTACTTACACATTATTATCGTCTTGAACAGGGCTGTAGTAACGCAGCAACAATCCAAGAAATAACGGTTGCTGCAACCTATAACAAGAATAGGTACTTTAGATTAAGTAGGTAACTTGATAATTTTTCACATATTTTGGTAAAATCACCCCCTATCGTATCCCAGAACACGGTGATGTACAATCCAAAACTAAGAATAATAGGTATGCCTCCCTTGATTAAAGAGAATCCTTTTTCTGTACCTAGGTACTAGCTAGCTAGCTAGGTAAGTAGGTATATGGGGTGGGGTCGTGGGGAAGCGTTCGTATTCCGAATCGGTTATTCGTGAATGGGACAAAGAAGGATGTAGGAAAAGGTTGACCTGATAAGAAACTCCATGGCAGCCAGAATAAGGCCATAAAGCATGAGCTCGGTCCCGAACACTTTGAAGAGAACCCTCCAGAGACTTGGCTTGTAATTCTCTCCGCGACGTCGAGCGTGCTGCACTTCGCGGTCCCATGCTTTTTGTACAGCATCACCTAAAGTATGGGAGGCATAGATTAAACTATCATTTTTATAAACGTGGAGTAGTAGCCTTCCCCCTTATAAATAAACGCAGCACTACGAATAAAGTTTTGGATATTTTGACTTATGGACTAATAGGGTCGCCTTTTTATAAGGGATGATGGGACTTACTTATAACCTGGTGAAATGTGGGTATACTTGAAGGGCATTATTCACCTCTGCCTACCCTGTAAGGAAGCCCAGCAGTGATGCTATGTTTGGGACTAAAGTTAAACCTTGTTCTCCTGTAGCCACGCATTTATAAATGTTTTGACTCGTTACCTAGTACATTGGAGCGATGCTCAGGCAGGGGTGCATAGAGATCGGCGTCTTTGATATCGCGACTGTAGCCCATTTTAAATATTTCTAACGTCCACCTTTAGGAAAACACATTTCATACAAATGTAGGTACATCAAAAAGCAGTCGAAATTTTCTACTTTTGTTGGAAAGACCGCGGTAAACTGGACCAAATACCCTCCGCATAACAAATTGTGGTTTTAACTGCATGTTAGGGAAAGTCTGCCCCTAAACGGTATCTTTTTGGCGTGCTTGCCATTCTTCCTAACACTGTCTCCTACATACCCGAATGTCAAGATGGAGAATAAGTTAGCTCCATGTCGAGGATTCACCTCTCTTCGCTGTTTTGGTCCAGTATCCATTTTAATAGGAAATGATAAATTGATCACGTTCCAATAGAATTACATAAAGTTATTAACGCAATCTAGATAGCTACGGCAAATCAGTTGTGTATTTTATATAATAGTAAGTAGGTAAGTAAATAGTATTGCCCAAGGTATTGCCATAGTGTACCTACTTAATGAAAAAAACAATAGTATGAATGATAAACAGAGGATTGGCTATTATTATTAGGTACATACCTACATTACGACCGTGCTATCAGGTACGCCTACTTATAATTATGTAGATAGGTAGGTACCTACGTGTTCATCACGTACCTTACCTTTAGAGATTTTTTATACCTTTCTCAATATTAATAACTAGCTGTGCCCCGCGGTTTCACCCGCGTAGGTCTCGATCACGTGGAAATATGGGCATAAAACGGATCCTATGTCCTATTCCAGTTCAGGGTCTACCCGTGTGCCCATCCTCTCCTCTCTAGAGTAGGGAACGTCGCGCCGGCGTCGAACGGTTCGCGTATTGCATTTTTATATTCCTGACTAGCAGTGCCCCGCGGTTTCACCCGCGTAGGTCTCGATCCCGTGGGAATATAGGGATAAAACTTATCTTATGTCCTATTTCAGGTCATGATCTACCCGTGTGCATCCTCTCCTCTCTTCTCTAGAGTAGGGAACGTCGCGGCGGCGCGGCGGGGCGGCGCCGGCGCCGACGTCGAACGGTTCGCGTATTGCATTTTCATACTCATGATTACTTCAAAATTAAAAGTCCGATTCGAATGAATTTAAAAGTATTTTACTGCTACATAAATACCCTTGATGTTAAAACTATTTATTTGAATAAGAATTAATATTATTATTTTGATAAAACTCCTTCGCAAATAATGTATTAATTTCGAACAAATTTGATTACCATAAAAAAAGGTTATAGTGAGCCAATCTTAAAAGATAGATATATGCTGTCGCGGACTTTTTTTTAGAACTTTTAAAGAGGAACAATTCCATCATACATGATATTTACGTAACATAAACCGTTTACGCAGCGCACGCATCGGAAGCTCTCAAAAAGGAATATTTTTCCCGTTTTTGAAACACATTTCATTTATTCTCCGCTCCTATTGGTCGTAGCGTGATGTTATATAGCCTATAGCCTTCTTCGATAAATGGACTATCCAACACAAAAAGATTTTTTCAATTCCAACCAGTAGTTCCTGAGATTAGCGCGTTCAAACAAACAAACAAACAAACTCTTCAGCTTTATAATATTAATAATTAATTAATATATAAGTATAGATTATATAATTGGAGGTTCTAAAGCAAAAATATGTACCTACCTACAACCTCTCTCATTTGAGCTTGGAGCTAATACAACGAAATGCTAATTAATTGATTGAGATTGATTTCACCTGCCTACTATACGTGACTATAAGCTAAATTTTTTAATACAAATAACGAAATTATTATTAGGTATTTATTAGTATA
Organism: Lithophane semibrunnea; assembly: GCA_947363905.1. Lineage (NCBI taxonomy): Eukaryota > Metazoa > Arthropoda > Insecta > Lepidoptera > Noctuidae > Lithophane > Lithophane semibrunnea. The sequence goes on from OX376188.1 coordinate 13,426,640, forward strand.
AGCAATTATCAATTAGTATAAGCTGATCTCGCATTGTATAGAATTTCCGTACAATGCGAGGTCAGCGTAAACTGGAAATGTATAGCTTGATGTGTAGCCGTGTGTAAATGAGGTTTTACGTACACATTAGCTATGTCGCAAACAAATCTATAAAAGCCTAGTTCTAATGACACACAATTAAGTATGAACAATGCTCTACATTAGAATTACTTGTCTGCTTGTAAGCGTTTGTCTGTGTGGGGTAAGTTTTATAACTTTTAAATTTTTACTTGTTTATTTTCTTTTTAACCCCCGACGGAAAAAGAGGGGTGTTATAAGTTTAACGTGTGTATCTGTGTATCTGTGTGTCTGTCTGCGCCATCGTAGCTGCCAAACGGCTGAAACGATTTTTTTTTTTTTTTTGGTTTTGTTTGAAAGGTGACTTGATCGAGAGTGTTCTTAGCTATGATTCAATAAAATCGGTTCAGCCGTTTGAAAATTATCAGCTCTTTTATATTTGATGAATGGATGTGAGCATCTTCCGATGGACAGGTCTAATCGATTGGAAATTTAGAATTCTCTTATTTCGATGATATGAAAAGAATAATAATATAGTAACCTTGAGCTGATGCTGCAGCATCACCTGGAATTTGCAGGATACCCAACTCCCTCACCAACTTACAGCAGAGGTATCGTGTTTGGACTCATTGGAAAGGTCTCAACAAATGGGTAACAGATAGATGATCAGGGGCTGACGATGGAGTAGGAAAGATAAATGGGAGTAAATTAGGTAGGTAACAAGCTTCAATGTGGCAAAAATACGTACAGCTACGCAGATTTCGGCGAGCTCGTGTTGATCGTAGCGTTTCTACTAGTAATCTATATTTCTATATTTATAATAAAAATGAATCCCTATTTCCCTTGGTCACGCCATCACGCGTGAACGGCTGAACGGATTTGGATGAAATTTGGCACATAGGTAGACCATGAACTGGAGAAGGACATAGGATACCTATTATCCCGATATTCCCACGGGATCGAGACTTATGCGAGTGAAACCGCGGGGTGCACCTAGTATAATATAAAATTTTAAAAGCCGTCCTCCGACAAGACGACGCTTGGATCAAAATATGACCTACAACTTTTATGTTAAACATAAAAACTTTTCACAAAAAAAAACAACCGACTTCCAAAAAAAAAGTGAAAAATAACTTTAATTTCGGAAGTCGGTGTCTTTGCTTTTCAATTTTCGTTTTTTGCCACCGACTTCCGAAATTAAAGTTATTTTTCACTTTTTTTTTGGAAGTCGGTTGTTTTTTTTTGTGAAAAGTTTTTATTTTTCACTTTTTAGTTGTGGTAACTACCCCACACAAATTCGTATACCGTTGTCTGCTATGTGACGGAGTCAATTAACATGTCATCAACATCGCAAAGTGGGAAAACTACGTAATTATTGAAGCTAACTCAAAAACTACGCAAGCAAAATTAATAAAATTTATATGGGACCACCTCTGAAGCATGACCTACCAAACAAAAAAAGAATCATCAAAATCAATTCATAATTGGCGGAGTAATCGGGTAACATACACATAAAAAAAAATAAAAAAAAAAAACATACAGACGAATTGAGAACCTCCTCCTTTTTGAAGAAGTCGGTTAATAAAGGGCCAATACACATTATTTTTTTACTTTCTAAACGCTTTGTTTTTGTAAGGGGTTTTTTAAACTTTTAATTTTATTTTTTTTGAAAATAACCCAAAAAAATTAAAATTATTTTATAATCGCAGGCGCAGCAATGGGTATACCCAACAAGAACGGTATATCCAACACGATGTCGGTATGAGTCCTGCAGCACGGCACTCGAAGACCTCAATGTGTTACTGCAGCTCTCAAAAGCACTCGACGACGACGAAGAAAGATGCTCCGGTCCCCAAAACCAACCGAATAGCGGACTCAGCGATGAAATCATAATGAAGCTTGTCAATGCACTCATTTATACGGCCACGCAGAACTGTGGTCCAAAGCGTGACGATGGTTACACAGGAGGTACAGGAGGTGCAGGAGGAGGCTTCGGAGGTGGATTAGGTGGAGGTGTGGGAGGAGGCCTCGGGGGTGGAATAGGTGGTGGCTTCGGTGGTGGCCTAGGCGGCGGCTTAGGTGGTGGGTTGGGCGGTGGCGTGGGTGGTGGACTAGGCGGTGGCGTGGGTGGTGGCCTAGGCGGTGGCGTGGGTGGTGGATATGGCGGTGGCCTAGGTGGTGGACTAGGCGGTGGCGCAGGTGGTGGACTGGGGGGTGGCTTAGGAGGTGAACTAGGCGGTAGCTTAGGTGGTGGATTAGGCGGTGGCGTGGGTGGTGGTGCAGGTGGTGGACTAGGGGGTGGCTTAGGCGGTGGACTAGGCGGTGGCCTAGGTGGTGGATTAGGCGGTGGCGCAGGTGGTGGAGGGGGGGGTGGCTTAGGAGGTGAACTAGGCGGTGGCTTAGGTGGTGGATTAGGCGGTGGCTTAGGCGGTGGACTAAGCGGTGGCTTAGGGGGTGAACTAGGCGGTGGATTAGGCGGTGGATTAGGCGGTGGCGTGGGTGGTGGATTAGGCGGTGGCGTGGGTGGTGGATTAGGCGGTGGCGCAGGTGGTGGACTAGGGGGTGGCTTAGGCGGTGGACTAGGCGGTGGCTTAGGGGGTGAATATGGTGGTGGTTTAGGGGGTGGAATAGGCGGTGGCGCGGGTGGTGGATTAGGCGGTGGCGTGGGTGGTGATGCAGGTGGTGGACTAGGGGGTGGCTTAGGCGGTGGACTAGGCGGTGGCTTAGGGGGTGAACTAGGTGGTGGACTAGGCGGTGGCTTGGGGGGTGAACTAGGCGGTGGATTAGGCGGTGGCATGGGTGGTGGATTAGGCGGTGGCGCAGGTGGTGGACTAGGGGGTGGCTTAGGCGGTGGACTAGGCGGTGGCTTAGGGGGTGGATTAGGGGGTGAATATGGTGGTGGTTTAGGGGGTGGAATAGGCGGTGGCGCGGGTGGTGGATTAGGTGGTGGCGCGGGTGGTGGATTAGGCGGTGGTGCAGGTGGTGGACTAGGGGGTGGCTTAGGCGGTGGACTACGCGGTGGCTTAGGGGGTGGATTAGGGGGTGAATATGGTGGTGGTTTAGGGGGTGGAATAGGCGGTGGCGCGGGTGGTGGATTAGGTGGTGGCGCGGGTGGTGGATTAGGCGGTGGTGCAGGTGGTGGACTAGGGGGTGGCTTAGGCGGTGGACTAGGTGGTGGCTTAGGGGGTGAACTAGGCGGTGGATTAGGCGGTGGCGTGGGTGGTGGATTAGGCGGTGGGTTAGAGGGTGAACTAGGCGGTGGATTAGGTGGAGGACTAGGTGGTGGCTTAGGGGGTGAATATGGTGGTGGTTTAGGGGGTGGAATAGGCGGTGGCGCGGGTGGTGGATTAGGCGGTGGCGCAGGTGGTGGATTAGGCGGTGGCGCAGGTGGAGGACTAGGGGGTGGCTTAGGCGGTGGACTAGGCGGTGTCTTAGGGGGTGAACTAGGCGGTGGCTAGGCGCTGGATGTTATGATAGTAACATGCAGATTTTTCATTAATAAAAAAACAGATAGGAAACGCTGACCTCATAAAGCTTATTTTTACAACTTTTTAATATGACGTGTAAAAGTGATTCCAATATTCTATTTACAGAATAAACAATTTCATTTCATTTCATTGAAAAATTAGGTAGACGCAATGACCCGTTATGTGATAAATATTGATACCTACTGATTTACTGATATTTAATTTTATTTAGATATAGATAAGTAGGTAGGTACTGCTTATATATGAAACTGTTAAAAAACATTGTAAACATTTTAGAATTTCAATTTTGTTCTAATAGGTATAGTATAAATAATGATTGTTTACAATATTATTACTTAATTGATACTTGGTTAAAATACTTGTATGCCAGTCCATGGCAAGATACATTATGTAGATCATAACCCTATTAATAAGACCATGTACCATGTATAATGCAAATAAATAAGTATATTCTATCCTTAATCGGATCACTATTACAATTTCATTTTTATTTACTTAGTTATAAACCTTAATTACAATATACTTACAAGCTAACAGTAACACTAAAATACATAAATTAAGTACAATTATACAGGAAAAAAAATACAATCGAATTAATAAAGTCGACCGATTCGAGTACCTATCATCTCGACACGAACATTCGATTTGAATTTATGTTGCTTCCCTCACTACTCGTTGCTGCTCCTGTCAGCAAATACCAAAATACGTTGAATGACGTTTGTTTGATTTTTGAATCTAATGGATTTTCATAAAGTACGTAGTAATCATTATTTTGTTATTTTAGTTTTACTAAGTTAAACAAACCATTTAATTAAGTAATTTTGCTAGCAATGTAAATAAAAACTTATTTTCGTCGAGTCAAATGTCAAGATGACTTCAGAGACCGAAGCTATAAAAACAAATGAATTTCTACGACGACGAAAGCTGAGACTTCAACAGGTTTGAATTATGTTAAGATTGTTATTTTGAAATATATTTATAAATAAAAAAATTAGTCAAGTACCGATATAGTATAAAATGCGAGAGAATTTTTAGGTCCGCGAGCAGTCTAAAGACATCGCAAAGAAAATAAGACAGCGCGCCAAGGTTGAAAAGTTACGACAAGTTGTTGATCTAGACGCGAAGAAACAAAAGGAATATTTTGAATGTCAAGAGAAACTGGTCAAGCGACTGGAGGTGCTGTATGCGAAAGGGTTGGAAAACGTTGGCGCGAGTCATCATATTGCATCCGAATTGACACAGCAAGGTCAGTAGGGTTAGAAATATGCTGTTGTGATTATTATACTGTTACAATTTACCTACTATCATCCTTCTGATCCTCCTGGGCAGGAGGATCAGAAGGATGATCGCAATTCGCAATTCTTTGGGGTGCTCCCAGCATGTCGTCTTCATACAATCTACCTAGTGAATATTAAGGGGAACATTGTTATGATAATCCAATCAACCTCTTTCTGAATATAGCTACAATACTTGAGAATGTTACTATTAAATTAGTTGGTAAGATATCAGTTTTTGTTAGTAGATGAAATAGCAAAGACAGACTTGTCTAAGTTGCGGGGTAAGGAGGCTACAGCTGAACTGAGAAAGAAAAAGCAGGAGAAATTAGATCAACAGAAAAAATTGCTGGACAGAAAAGTGCAAGCCAGGTGAGGATACCATAAATTGTGCTATCTATTGAAGGACAAATTCATGGTATTTGAGTGATTGTATGAAATTATCTTGGTATTTTATATTGATCTGAAATGGGATTGGACTTCTTTTGTTGGTTGAGCTTTAATTTAAGCTGGTATTACAAGAATTTCAAACAACACTTAATTTGAATTCAATTGAAATGTATTTATCTATGAAACTGTTTTTCTACATGTTACCATTATTTTGTTCCACAGGGAGGTTGCTAATGAAATAAGCCGGGACAAGTCAGTGGTAGCTAATAAGCTTTTGTCCAAATCTTCAAGTATAAAAGTTTCTGATGATTCTTCCCAGAAGGCAGGAGGTTCCTCAGAGCTTGCAAACTCACAGGAAAGTGACAAAAATGCAGGAACCAGTAACAATGAAGCAGAGGCTGTGAAGACAACTGACATGGCCACTCAGTGGGACATGGAGACCATACCTGAGTGGGAACCTTCTGTGCCAGCACTCTCGCTTCCTACAGACAAAGACACTCCAAAGGATTCTGATGATTTTATAGGAAATAAAACTGACAAGAGCAATAGAATAGACTTGTTTGCCCTCAGCAAGGATATGCCATTCAGTTTACGAGGCAAGCATACACATGAAATAAAAGAAAGAGAACCAGGACGACCTTCCTTGACAATAGTTTCAGAATACCTGCAGAACAGAAAACTGCGTCTACGTGAAACTGAACCAACAATCATAAACAAGAAGACACCAGAAGATATACAAAGCTTAAAACAAACAATAGAACGCACAAGAACAGCTAAACCTGAAGGTATTCTTTTTAATGTTTGCCAAGTGCATGATCAACAAATAATTCCAGTGCCTGTCTGGCGAGCAGAAAGGACCTGTCAGTTTTGTTCTCACAAAGTTAACTATGATAGTCCTGTACCTAGTAAACAGTTTAAATCCGTGACTAATGGTCAAATTAACCAGATCTTTAGTTCCATTAGACCTGTGCGGCAAGCTAATATACTACCAAGCCCTGTTGTCAGAGGGAGCAGCCCATTTAGGAGGAGTAAAGTTGGTCCAACAACTTGTAAGCAGTATTGTGATGCAAATAATAAGTAATAGTGGCTTTGTAATCCATTGGAGTTGGGTCCATTACATCTGAAATTAAACTTTCACATCTATCATAATATATAGTTATTCATGTATTCATTGCCCATTGTAAATGTTTCATTATGTATAAATCAAGTTGTAATATTGTTAAGACATGCATCAAGCTTTCTTAAAGAATTAGAATCAATTAGAGCATCAATAACATTAAGATAATAACTATAAGCAACTTACAGTTCCAGATAAAGGAGGTGCCTCCCACAACAAAGCTAAGAACGTTCCCGAGAATCCTGTTCAAAGGAAGAACTCTGTTTTAATGTACAACCACTCTACTAGAGATACCAGGGACTTGCCTTATGGTGATAAGCTTGTAGTCAGAGATCTGCAGTCTGAGGAGGATGCATACTCCCAGGCCATGAGGGAGGTGTCAGCCTTCGGTGTTAAAGACAAGGCACAAAGAAAAGTCCAGGATATGAGGAACAAGGTTGCAGTGACTAAGCAAAATGTTGAGAAAGAGTATAAAGACACTATGAATTTCTTGAACTCCTTGCCTAAGGACAAGGGTAGCAAAGTTATTGTGAGTATGACAAGGTTTTTACTTAAGATTATTTTTTTGCAGTATTAAATTCCCATACATAGTTAACAGTTATTAAAACTTGTATTTTCATACTCATCTACCTACACTATTATTGTCATAAAGAGGAAAGAATTGTATTGTATTGTGTTTGTAATGAATAAACTCAATAACTATTGCACCAATTTTCATAATTCTTTAATTCTTTTCTTTGTAGAATACCATATTATCATTGAGTAACATAAGCTATAATTTATAAGGATATCACGCGGACGGAAGCTTGTACTTTCATACTCATCTACCTACACTATTATTGTCATAAAGAGGAAATAATTGTATTGTATTGTGTTTGTAATGAATGAACTCAATAACTATTGCACCAATTTTCATAATTCTTTAATTCTTTTATTCGTAGAATGCCATATTATCATTGAGTTACATAAGCTATAATTTATAAGGATATCACGCGGATGAAGCCGTTGAAGCTAGTTATCTATAAAAATGTTAGAAGACTGTTTAAGGTATTGGTTTATTGTTTCAGAAAAATGCGTATATGGATGAATGTCGGCAGGAAATGCAGCATCAGAGTCGTCAGCAAAAAATGCAACAAGAATACAAGAAAATAGAAAAGGAATGCCAAAAACATAACTGTTCGGTAAATATTCAGTTTGACTCAAAAAATAAAACGAATTCTTTGAAATTCACTCAATATAATAAGCTTTTATTTTCAGAAAAGTCGCAGCCAATCTAACTCGCCTGTTAAATTAGGCATAGATGACAATTTTGACAGCAGAGACTTCCAATACTCTTGGATGCCTGTGCCCGAGACCGACGGCAACCTCGCCATCCATGCAATACCTAACACGGTGAAACAGGGGAAGTCTGGCAACAGTGTCAAGTTTAGCCAAGTTGATAGTTACCACGAGTACAGGTCACGTCATAAGCACACGCCTCCAACCAAAGACACTGCCCAGGACAAACTGCCTGGCAAAAGAGTTATTGAAACTGTGGTAATAGATAAGAATTCCTCTGAATCTTCTGATAGCTCTTCCATCACCTCGGACACAAGTTCATTAGTAAATATGAGAGTTGAAAACAAGAGGAAACATAGAAATGCTAAAGAGATAAATCAGAATCTATCGGATACTGAGAGAATTATAATATACAAAGTACTAGATTCAAAAACTGAAAAAAAGACAAAAAGACAATCAAAACTTTTGAATGAAATTGCCAAATCTTTGACATGTATTGGAAAAGCTCAGCAGCAGCAAACTGAACACACGTCTACTAGCAAGAGTGCTGATAATGCAGTGTCATTTGAACAACTCAATGAAGGTATTTTATTTATCCTAGAATAATCAGCCTATAATCTTCCAACTGCTGGGCCGTAATCCGCGTAGTAAAGTGCGGGTTGGTAGATGTCACATGTCTTTGAATTTTTGAGAGCAGTGGTGATGAAATAATTTACACAAAGCAAAGCGGCTGTCAGGGTTCGAACCCACGACCTACAACCCGTAGCGTAGTATTTCGATAGAATGAATATGCGGCGCGTTGAATGCTCTATCAAATAAACATTCGGATATTTTCGATGTATTGAATGTTCAATTTATTAACAATTCGATATTAAGAACGTTCGAGTATTTAGACGTTCGATTTATTGGTGGTCGATCAATTGATATTCGATTATTTGGCATTCGATTTTGCATAGTACACCCGCCCTAATCCTACCTGGTTTTACCTCTTTGGTCTAGTCGTCGCAAGCGCTACTGCTGAGCGATGAGCGTGAGGTCCTGGCTTCGATTCCCGGGTTGGTCAGTGTTATTGGGTTTTTCCATCTGGAATTTTTCAGTAGCAGCCCGGAGTCTGGATTTGTGCCCAGTTGCTGCCAATAGGCTCGCCCCCAATTACATGTTACTTTAACATAACTGGCGAAATGTGGGTGATATGGGAAAACACGCGTGATGTTATGTTGTTGTTGTTAGTTTAAAATTAATCATTGCAAATACTTTCTCAGGTATCTACAAGATGGTGGAGGAACAGGGGTGAGTTTTCATGGATTTTTTATTACTAATTATTCTATCCCATCCCTCTTCCTTTCCTGCTATTACCGTTTCCTATCCTTCTGCAGGGCAGGCTACAAGATGAGTTGTTGCACTACTAATGTTGAGATGTGGCGGTCTACCACACCTCACAAACCTTGGTGGTAAATTATTAATGCTGTTAACGTTATTAATTCATATTTACATTTTTTATGATAGTTCCTGAATAGTTTTGTATGGTCATAATAGTGTATTCTTTACCACAAATAGTGCAATTAAACCACACAAAATCATTCCTTTAAATTCTCAAAAGACACGTAATTTTAAGAGCCATACCTTACTGGGGCAGCATGGCGGTGCAGCCAGGCAGTGTCGCCAATAAAATGTATGGTTGGCTGCGTAACCAAGCAGACGCCAGCGGTATAAATTTAGTTGGCAGTGCGACCTGGCGACGTCGCCATGGCGATCCGGTCAGGTATGGCTCTCTTCCAGTAGCTACAATACACCTTTCATTGTCAGAGCCAACACAAGCGTTGGAGAGCTTGGCCTTAAGTTTATTAATTTACTTCTACAGGGACAACGTAGCGTCGATGTACTATGACGTGCGTGACAAGGTGGCAGCTGCACGTTCTGAAGACGTACATTTTCGATCATGTCACTGTAAGAGTCCATGTAAAAGTCAACAGTGTGATAGAGGTTTGTATTGTTACTTGACTAGTCGTATTCCAATGAAATGTGCGATGTTTTATTCGTCTTATTTTCATTTTGCTCAGGTACTTTCCTACAATGGGAAAGCGGCGATTGTCCTGCACCTGAATTGTAAGTATTCACTATTCTTTTGGGTTTTAAATACTATAAGGGAATAGGAAGCATAATAGATAATATAAAACTGTTATTTTTAGGACAACTAACGAGAGTCAGAGGCCCGGCGTGTCAAAAGTAAAGGCGAGCGACACTCCTCCAGCTTTGCAATCTTCTGTTCCGGCATCAACTTCCTCATATACAACAGCCACCAACGACAAAGGCACTGCATCTGAAGGTGGGTATATTAAATTAGTTGACGACGCTGGGCAGGAGGCAGGGAAATTCTTCATAGATTCTTCTAGACTCCTTAATAATAATGCTTACGAAGTGGTCATACAACTTCGAAAGAAAGATAAAGCGCTACAAGAAAATATACGTAATGACAACACAGTGCTCAATCAGAATAAACAGTTTAGAAGGGAAATTAATAATAATAGTAATGAAAAGAACCGACTTGCCAGCTGTGAGACCAACGTAAACGATGGCCAAGCAACTTCTGACGGGGACGGGCGCAATTTTCGGAGCTACAGAAGCGATGTTGATAAGCAGTCCACTAGGATTCCACCTCAACCCGGTCCCACAACCGGTAATAGCTTTTCTGACGAACCAAATATGCTGTCTCACAATACCGAAAAACATCACATTGACACTAATACTGAAGGAAGTGATGGTGTATGTTTTGTACAATCTACTGCACAGAATAAAAAAGATATATGTGAAACAGGTATGCATACATGTTTAAACGAAGGACCAAAAGTAGATCAAGTCCCTAGACCGTCGACAACTACATATACACAAACTACCTTAAGCTCTCCGATTCACAGACCTGTTTTCTTTCACATGAGTTCCTCGACTTCCACTGCGTATATGAGCCCACCAGAAATGATTTTACCTAAATTCTTAAGACATGATTGTGCCACAACTGAAGATGAAACATATGATCCAATACATACTATAGAACGAATTGGAAAAGAATTTGCTGACTGTGTGTGCCGAAAATGTATGCTCTCTGAAAAGGTGGAAGTAAATAAAGTAAATGTACCAGCGAACTGTAGGCAGAACATATGTGAAAATGTAGAAAATATGACACCAACAGATACAGCAAATAATAGTCCTGAACGGCGGAAAGCTCATGATGGTCTAAAAGAAAGAAATGTGCCCAGTAAGAGTGCACCAATTGACAAACCAAAATGCACACACCATAATCGTAGAAATGTTGATCATGTGAAAGGACATTGTCATAGAATCAAAAGACCCTCAGTGGAAAGTTTTCGCTCGTCCCGAAACTTTAATACGCTCGTCGGTGTAGATCTGACTTCAAAAAATGGATACAAATTTACAAATAATTCTCGGAAAAAAAAACCAGACCAATCTAGCTTAAATCCAATTATTAGAGACTACGTGAATAAATTATTGGCTCTGAACAGAGAAGGGCTTAAAGCAGTTGAAGTAGCAGATCAAGAATGCAGCTCGGTAGGCACTCCAGGCAGCTCAATAATTAATGTACCATTTAATGTTGATGAGAGAAAATCCTCACTATTGAATACGATTTCATTAGAACAAATAAAAAACTTGTTAAAACGGCAAATCATGGAGGAGCAACTAATAAAAAACATAAATTGCCCACAAAATTCATTTATTTCTTCAGTTGCTAATAACAAGAAAAATTCTCGAACATCCCGCAAAAAGCCTGTACACAAAGTCAAGTCCTTAAATATTTCCAAACACTTTCTAAAGCAAATTAAAACAGGGCAGGAAAAGTCCAAAAAACCTCCACCGCAGTCATCGACTGAAGGTAAAAACAAACTGGCTGGAAATCAAACAATGAAAAAAATGCGCAACAAAAGCCCACCAACACCGAGACAGGTTTATATGGAGCCATACGCTAGATTCAATGATTCTGAATCTACAGCGAAAAATTCGAAAGGGATTGCACGCACCAAAACTAATTCTTCTAAAAAATGGAGAAACAAACCAGAATTAAAGCGCCATCAAGCTACTGCGACTGATTCAACAGTTGATTCCGAGTCAACTGGACACGTCAACTCAACAGACGTTCCCGTAAGTATGTCTACGCAGACCACCCAAAACATGGATATTAACACTGATACAAATTTTATGAAATTGGCAGAAGACAAATTGCAAAACATGGAAAAAATTGCCGACCTGACCGAAAAATGTACTAAAAGATTATCGAACCTTGCCAAAGTATTAGAGGAAGTACGAAAAAACAAATCACTGGCTTATAGTCCAATTTCATCTGCTAACTCAACGGACTCGCAATCTGATAAACCAGTGGTAAGCCCTATTACATTTGATCCTAACAGTGTTCCACAGAGGTTGGAAAATAAATCTCCCGATTCTATTTCGAATAGGGACACTATCGAAAACGAATTACTGCGGTCAGAACATATTAATGTCTTGACAGATATTCCCAAACCAGCGTTTAAAGCATCGGAGACGAGTTTACCGCAGTGTCCCAAGTCTGTTGAAAAATTAGATTCGCCTCCACATGTATCTACAAATACAGCGGATCTGTTGGTTAAAAGTAGGCCAAAACCACCACCGGCGTTATCTCGACTTAGTTTAAAACATGGACACGAATACATAATTCCGCACGAACTATCAACTGTCATAGAAGTAGACTCCCCTATGAGTACGAAACACAAAAATCAGTCTACGCGCAACGATGTCAAAGAGGTTTCCAACAATTCTAACAGATCCTCCTCTGGGGAAAAAAATCTAGATGATAACAGGAAAAGTGAAGTTGGAAAAGAATCCCCTGTAAACCCTGACCTGCTTCAAACTAAATCACATTTATCAAAAAATTATAAATTTTCGTCAACCGAGTCGTCAGACGATTCTAAATTTCAAATGATAGATTTAAAACAGTTTAACGAGATAATGTTGGAGCCTTTTATTAGTATTCAAGAATATGCAAAACAGTACAACATGGAACCACCCGATGAAGGTTCCAATCTGGATGATATACAGAGAGAAGATGCTATGAATGATGACATAAGTTCATTACATTCAGATGGTAGTTTACCAGATGTAATAGCAGAATTATTGAAACGAAATATTATTACTGAGCCATTTAAATTTGACACAGCATCCAATATTAACTCTACTACTATTTCTTCGGAATCTACGTTATCCATGTTAGCGTTGACAAAAGCGCGCAGAGGTAGAAAGAGATCGAATATTGTTTGCGTAAATAAGGAAAATATCGGCGAAACGTCTGATACTTTGAGCTTCTCTTCAAACCCCGACCTAGAAAATGCTTTTAAAAAACTTGGTATGGGCTGGGCATCCTCCACTTTGAAAAAGACAAAGGAACGTTTAGCATTATCGTCATCATCAAACACCTCTAGTTCTAGTCTATCTCAATTTAAAACGAAAAGTTCTCATCAGGAAATACCACCCCCAGTTACAGATTCTGTGTCATCTGTAGGAAATGTATGTAAGGGCACGCAGAATAAGAATACTGTAGACAATTCAAAAAATGCTGAACAACAAACTACATTCTCAAACTCAATGACCGTTAAAGAATTTTTGAGAAATGAATTAGCAAAGAAAATTACCTTTACAAATAAATCGAATGTTAATGATACTCAAGAAGAATTTGTTTCTTTGTTTGAGACGAAAATGCCTGAGGAAATGAAAGAATCGTCACAGGTAAATCGCGAAGAGCGTTCCGTAGACAGTACGCGCAGCGGCGGTAACAGAGCGCGGACCTCCACCCCCGTACAGCTATTCAAGTCCTTGACCTACCGCTCGAGCTCCAGTTCGAATATATCTAACGGCTTGTTCAGCAACGCCGATGACCTATCATCGGTTAAAATGACGTCAAATTCCATTAAAAATCATTCCACATCCGATAAGGATGACTTGACCATTCCTACCATCAGTCTGAGATTGAAAAAGAATTCCGACTGTAGTAAAAGTGATTGAAGGTAAATTAAATTGTTGCTTGTTAATAAATTTATTTTTGTGAATTAATGTGAAAAATAGAATGAAGAAAATATTTATGTATTATTGTAATGATGTTGTTTGGAATTTATGTATATTTAAATAAATCAATATGAGTCAAATTTAATCATTATTTATTAATTTCTGTTCAAGAAATAGGTACAGCAAGCAAGGTAATATACCACATTAATTTTTTATTGCTTTCACAATAAACACTTGTCAACTATACACAACATTTGATAAGATCTTTGTTTATGGTATAAGTACAGATTCATATAATTATGTACCTATATTATGAGAACAGTGATTACTGAAGGTCTGTAGATAAACATTTTAAAATGACAATTAATTACATGTAAAGTTGTGACTTACATAATTATTCTTAAACATGTGGTGAATTGCTGGCAGCAAAAAAAAATCCTTGTCAGAGATCCAACAGAATACAAATTTAGACCAGTGAGTGCTATTCACTATTTAATAACTTAACCAATAAATAACATATTATTACATGGTAATTAATACCTGCTAAATGATCACAGAACATAATTAGCTCCTAAATTATACTAGCTAGGGAAACTTGGTAAGAATTAACATGTTGCTAATATGACAAACATAGGATTTTTGAGATTATATTATTGTGAGATTTCTGATCATGTAAGTACAATATCTAAGTGTTAACAAAGTTTCCCATATAATTTTGCTAAATAATCTTTTTAATAAATTATTCTTTCTTCTTATCATCCTTTAGTAAATGATCCCTCACCAGTGTATAAGCTAGTCCTATTGTCAGTGCTGACACTACGGTGCCTTGGGCTGCCACTCTTAGCTGCATTAGGAACACACTGGTACTCATTTTACCCCTCGTCTTGTATTTGTATGCTCCAAAACCACACACACCCAATAACCCTAGGATACCTGAAACAGTTAAAATTGTATTAATTTTCATATATTGTGGCTTCTTTTTCAATTTATTGTCATAATATTCATGGGTACTGATGTTAGTTATAAATGAACTCATTTATTGATCACCTGCAAATTTTATTTTACAAAAAGATTGTTGAATAAAATATTTTTTTGTTACATTGATGAACTACTAGCCTTACCTATGATCATAAATGGTGAGTCTTTAGCCTTCCGTGCAAGCCTATCTGCTTGAGCTTCATCTCTGTAGTCAAATACTTGCCGTGGGTTAGACATTGTGCACCTGAAACATTCAATACATAACCTTCAACCAAAATAAAGAGACATACAAGTATGTACAAGAAAAATTGTAGGTACATTGGTATTTTATAAGATAATAACATTATATTGGTTAAATATTCCCCTGAATATTTGCTAGACATCTATGACACAGCATCCTAAACATCGAAGGGAATCATTATTATTTTGGCTCTAGCTTGTTAAGATTAGTATAGTTAGGTACTCTTATCAAAGGTCACAGCTGAGATCTTGTATGATAATATCTCCAAGATGCTGTTAATAAATCCACTCACAAAATTATATAACTTAAAACATTTTATACATTTATTGCATCACAATGACACACGGACACTTACACACAGTGTGACGGGTACTGGTTGCCAGTATACTATAGTAGTCTTTGGGTACTGGTATTGAAAGAAAAATTCTGACTCGATGTTCTCGCTCGCTGTTTTTAACGTCAAATCTATTTCTGTCTCTACTGATTTTCATCAATGGAAAAGGATGAAACATCAATGTAGTGACGTAGTCCAGAGTAAAAATTTCCAACTTCCCCATAACCGTCAAAACTGCTGAAGGTCACGACTGTCAAACTGTATTACGTCACTTGACATTGACGTTTATAACGATCATGGAAATCTTTTTGTTCAGAAATGGTAGAGAAATTTCGCTTTTCAAATGGATCGTCATCTAATAAATAAAAATGCCCTATTTCCCTTAGTCACGCCATAACTTGAGAACGGCTGTACCAAATTGGGTGATTATTTTTTTGTTGTGTTCGTTATTCTCAGGACAAGGTTTTTATTTATATTAATTCAGACTTGGTTGTCTTGCTTGTTTTAGGATAGGTAGTTGTAGGTAGGTATGTGAGTAGGTAGGTAAAGTAGGTAGGTAGGGTAGGGTAGGTAGATAGTATTAGTGCTATACCCGTGCGAAGCCGGGCAGCTACAGCTTTATTAAACCTGCCAACTGCATGTCAGACCATAGACCACGCATAATGAAGGGTTCCGTAGTTCGGATGGATTTATCCCAAGCACAAACATAAAATTGCACTTGAAAAAAAATATTTAAAAAAAACAACCTACTTCCAGAAAAACACTACAAACTGATACGGGTTATTGCGCATGAATTTATAATCTACGACATCAATGTTTTTGGCTAAATGAACATAATATTATTATTCTTATTTAATTTTTTCTACATTCAAAATCTTTTGATACTTGCATGCACTGGACAAAAAGGAAGGGTAGAGGAGTTTTAAAATAAATAGGTGTGAAATAGATTATAAAAACTATATTTTTGGTCCCAAAATCAAAGGCAAGACTTTAAAAAAAACATGTTAATCATGTAAATAATTACATAAAAGCAAACCCTTACTTAATTTCTAGGTAAACAAAAGCTTAAAAGTAAAATAAAAAACAAATAGGTAGGTACTTGGTACTTATAAGCATTATTAAATTATGCGTAAGCTAGAGATACAGTCATCAACGAAAGTTGATTATCATGACATATATTATGTTATAATATTGTTTTTTTTTTGTCATATTTTATCCACTAAAAGTGTTTATCAACTTTTGTTGCTGACTGTACCTACCCAGTAGGTAGGTAATACCTACTTAGAAATTAATATTACAAACTCGTTATGATAATAATTAAGTATAAAAGTTGTGAAATTTGATTCAGATTTATACATACTTAAATGGAAAATTGTATACCTACACATAGAATGTAAGTACCTATAAGGATTTTCAATTATTGCAAAATAAATAAGACCCGTATTTGACGACACGGAACGGCGCGAACCAATACTTTGAAGTATAATTTAAGTAATAGGAACATCGAATGACTCCCAGGCGCACAGCGTCCAATTTTTCGTGTTTCTGCTAACCATACCACTAAAGTCTACTGCTACATTTTAAGGGCCTGCACCCACTTAGGGCATGGCACGGAAAGGTATGCGACGAATATAAATATAACTTATTATATTATGTTACATAACATACGGTCCCGGCTGTCATTTGTGGATCTTTGACAGTCGTTACGAGTCGTCAGAAGCACGAAAGGCTGACAACCAGTCTAACCAAGGGGTATCGTATTACCCAGTTACTGGGTTGTGGAGGTCAGATAGGCAGTCGCTCCATGTAAAATACTGGTATTCAGCTGCATCCGGTTAGACTGGAAGCCGACCCCAACATAGTTGGGAAAAGGCTAGGCAGATGATGATGATGATGTTACATAACATACATAAACTTGCCTTCCCACGGGGATAGGCAGAAACTATAGAACGCCACCTGCTACGATCCTTACATACTCCATATATTACTATATTTTATTATCACACATACCTACTATTAAGTTGAACTCCTATTCGTCGCATAATAATCCCTTGCCGTGCCATGCCGCCAGTGGGTGCTGGGCTTAAGGTGCTTCTTAGCTTAGCTGCCTTCACAAATACCACACTATAAATATTAAAACCATCGGTTTAAAAATCGCCTTTGGGTTTATTTCTTTTCCAAGGTAGCCCGCGAAATTTAAATTTTCATACTTTTTTTGTACTTAATTCAGTTTCAGGTTATATGTTGATTAAAATATGATTCGCGACAATTATGGCAAATATGGTTTATGATTCGTAGCAAATATGGCTTAGATACAGGAATACAACTCCCTATGTTAGATTAATCGTCAAATGTCATGATTTCATGAAATGAGTCATTCAATATTATTATAGGAACTCGGAGGATGCTTTTTATGATTATGATTCTATATATAAATATTTGATACAACCGCGAATCATATTTAGATCAACATAACACTTGATACTGACCTGCAAATAGCAAAAAAAGTAAGAAAATTTTAATTTCGTGGGCTACCCTGAAGCTTTCGAAAATTTTAATTTCGTGGGCTACCCTGAAGCTTTCGCCTTGAGTCGGTGGTAATGCCGGCTAAGTGACTATGTGACCGGAAAAAAATCAGCCAAAATAGGTTCGAGACCGAAAATGCTGAGCATGAGTATTATAAAAGTACTAGGAGTAAAATCTTCTGACTTCAGCCAGTATCGTCTCGTAAGATGACTCGTCGATGATAATGAACCGCTTGGCCCGCCTGCTGAAGTAGTAAATGTCTCCCGTGTAGATGTCGAACCACAGCGCATGAATGTGGAGGTCGTGCTTCTCTAGACGCGTCTTTAGCATTCCATAGGATGCGACGTTTTGTAACTGTTGTAGAGTGTTCACCTGAAAAATAGTATTTTAAATTAACCATTAAGTGGGTGATAGACGTGCGTACTTAAAGTACGCGGTCTTTTAGTCCGCGGCCTTACTTGGCTCGCCATCGGTGACACACGTGAAGCTTGCTAAAAATGTCTTTGTTAAATTGGCTCGCGGCGATGACAGACGGGCGAGTAAGCTCGCCGAGCCATAAGTACGCGTACTAATTGCTCGCACGTCTATCACCCCCTTAAGGTTCTTGCGATTTTTAAATCGTAATAGGGAATATGCATGTATTTTTTAAATCTTTTTATTCGATAGTTTACATCGTCAAATAATAGTTTTAAAAAAATCGACTGCAGAAAAGCAATTTAAAGTTGTTAAAAAAATGTTTATAAATATCCAACCGATCCGGGCTATTTAAACGCCCTCCATTTGGCGCGCTTGGTGTGGTGACGTCACCGTCTGTGCAAAACAGACAAGTCAACGTCAAACACTCTTTTTTCCATGAGCGTTTGACATTGACTTGACACTTGTTGATTGACTTGACATTGACATTTTGATTGTTGTCCCGGATTGTTACGTCACATCCGCTCTTAGTCTTTTCAAGTATTTAAATTACCCACAGTTATTTGGGACTTTAAAAAAATTAATTTCTCGCTCAAAAAGAAATTTTATTCAAAAATATTGATGGAGGCATAATTCTGAAGTAACAAAGTTTATAAAAAAAAATATTTGACCCATATTTGAATCACATGCATATTCCCTATTGTCTAGAAGTGCAATGATGAAAAGTCTACTCCCTAAGCACGAAGTCCGTAATTTCGGCCGACTCCGTATCACTTACGGACAGGATTGGTTCGGATATTTAATGAATTGCGTAACTTAGTTTTGTAACCGACTGACTAATAATGACTAATCTCGACCCGCATCCCTTAGCTTCGTGGTATCTTCGTTGACAGACTTAGAGAGTAGGTCCCCTGATTTCCCAATTTTAAAGTTGAATTTTCAAGTAAAGTAACATAATGTGATATTGGAAAGTTACCTGTGATAGTTTGTCTTCTATACAAAATCTGTTGTCTGGGTCTATATAGGCAACAAATTTTCGTTGCGGTGTTTCAGCCGTGAAAAGCATAGGCTTTGTAAAATCACCATTCATTGCGATGAACTTGTCCAAACTTGTGTGAGCATGTGTACACATCCACGATTTAAGAGGAGACAGTCTCCTTTGTTCCTAAAAACATAAATACGAAATGTATAATTTATATTTGACTACCTGATACCTACTTAGCATTGTTTAACATGATTGTCTGCTACTCTGCAACATTCCATGTTGCTGAACCAAGATTCATGGAGATACTAACTATACTAGATTCCTCTTTACTTTTTAGCTTATATAGAAGATTCATCGCTTTACAGTCGCTGTGCCCACACACAATAATGTGTCTTATATCGTTCAATATACAACCAAGCTCCAAAGCTGCTGGCTCGCAGCTGGTCATCTCGTCAACAAAGTACTGTGAGTGAGGTATTACATTCCCAGCGTTTCGCACTGAAAAGTAAAGATTCATAATTATTTATTACGTAACTCAAGTTACTACTACATCTACATGTATCATTAAATAATGTTATTTACAAACCAACAAACATATCGCCAACACTAGTCTCTGTGAATCTTGTCGGAATCATTCTGCTGTCCATGCATGTGTAGAACACTGCTTTAGGCTGAGGTAGAAATTTGAATGCAAGATTAATACAAAAAATAGAGCTAATTCCGAATTCATCAAGACAATCTGTGCAGAGGGCTTATATTAATTCTTACAAATAAAAAATGAATATAACATTATAAATAAACCGATCACTGCACAGCAGTATTAGTCTGTAGTTCTCGAAATTGACGACGAGGGCGCCACCATCGCGGTGGTGGTGGCAGAGCTCTAGGGGTCGGCTACTCTGCAGGCGAGTGCTCTGTGGGCGCGCGCGTCGTGAGTTATGGAATGATGATGCAGCTACACCCTCAAGAGAATTCAGACGTAACTGAGGATTACTGACAAAGATCTAAGTTGCTTGTCACTTTTGTCAGTAAACAAACTGTTAAAGAGGTGATAGACGGGCGAGCAAGTCCGCGTACTTATGACTCGGCGAGCTTACTGGCCCGTGTGTCATGCTAAATACGCGGACTTTAAAACCACCGAGTAAGTTCGTCGACGGGTTTGAAATTTTGGTTGTCTGTAAAGTCGGTTTACGGACGATAGTTTAACGTGACAACGTCATAACAAGTGTCTTTCGCTCGCTCGTGTAGCGCTCTCGCTCCAATCGTAACGTTACAATGAGCGTAACGGGAAAATGAGTCATCCTTTTCGTGCGTGCAGCCGGCGTTCATCGATTTATTAGACGTTATCACGTCAAAACCGCGAACTTAATACGCACGTCTATCACCCACTTTACAAGTCACAAATTTAAAAAATTCTTAATTTTGAACGCAACTTTTTTTTTGTAATGTTGGTATTGTTTGATTCGATCTTGATGACAAACTGAAAGACATGAAAGAAAAGCGAACCCACCTGTCAGTGAGAGTGAAATAAAATGTCACATTCTATGTAATTTTGGTCAATAATTTTGTTGGAAGATACCGTAAATAATTATTTAAAGCGCAAAGCAATAAATAATATTTGATTTACATTAGTGCAAAGTCACTTTTCTGCAATTTTTATTTGCCAATTTAACCCCCATACTTGCATTTCAGAATAAAAAGGTCAGTAGAAATTAAACTTACCGTAGGATTGTTTTTTACTTCTTGAAACTGTTTTACCATACTTGCACGATCTAAAACACGATATCTCATAATACCTCTAAGTATTTTTTCCATGATTGTAGTATTGACACTCTCACATTAGCTTTTCACTGTTCATAAAATGATACAAAATAAAGAAGCAAGGTTGCATGTGGTTAAACTAAGATTGACATCTGTGACCTTCATTAGCGAAGCTTATCGTGTCCGCAGCGGACTTGTTTCACAGAGGTAATACTAAATTAATGTGGGTCAACGTACACACGACTTAACTATGTTATTGGTAGCAAATTTTACATCCCGCGTGTTTTTTCTTTATCAAAATGATACGAGATATGTATCGGTATACAAAACCGATACGCGATCCTTCAATTGAGTGTAGGTGATTCGACAACAATGTATGAGTCTAAAAGCTATGTTGAAATATTTATGAGAAATAAAATACCAACTGTATTTTTTTTTTTTTACTATTTTGATATCATTTATTTTAGATGAATTCCGATACTGTTATTGGTGATGTAGCAGGGAAGAATGAGAATATTCCTCCACAATTACCTATGAACCATCGGTTTCTGGAACCCGAGAAAGCAGTTAAAACACTTACAGACATGGCTATATGGGAGAAATCAGAGGCTTATATGGAATACACTGGCTTCATAGCTACACTGAATGAAGCTATAAAGGCTAAGCCACTAACAGTAGACTGCAAGATCTCAACAAATGTGCAGAAACTCCTAGGTGTGCTTGAGTTAATTGATAAGCTTGTAGACGAATTTCCACCTATTGAGCAACCACAAAGATTTGGTAATATGGCTTTCAGGAGCTGGCTCTCCAAACTTAAAATGAACAGTACACTGTATCTACAAGATTGTCTGCATACCAGAATACATTTGGCTATACCTGAAGTTAAAGTTTATTTGGAAGAAAGTTTTGGGAACTCCACAAGAATTGACTATGGAACAGGCCATGAAATGGCCTTTGTCATGTTTCTCTGTTGTTTGTATAAAATAGGTCATTTAATAGCTGAAGATAATGTGGCAGTAGTATTTTTGATGTTCAATAAATATTTGACTATAGTAAGACGGTTGCAGAAGATATACAGAATGGAACCAGCTGGCAGTCATGGTGTGTGGAGCTTGGATGACTATCAGTTCATACCTTTCATTTGGGGTAGCTCACAACTTATTGAGCAGCCAAGAATATATCCACCTGTCAAGTTCTTGGAAGATGACATAATTGAGAAATATCACAATGAATACATGTTTATATCATGTATTAAGCATATTAAGGAAGTGAAGAAAGGTCCCTTTGCAGAGCATTCAAATCAGTTGTGGAGCATTAGTGCAGTTGGCTCGTGGACCAAAATCAATCAAGGTCTCATTAAAATGTACAAAAAGGAGGTTTTATCGAAGTTTCCAGTAGTCCAGCATGTTCTCTTTGGCTCCCTGCTTCCCATTAGGAGATTCCCTATCAGTCACTAAAGTAAAATGAAGCTGAGAGTTTAGAGTAATTAAAAATGAAGACTGGCAATATTTATGCACTACTTTAGTGGAAATATTGGGAATGAATAGACTTCAATTTTTCTCCACAACATGTGGAGAGAAACTTGAAAAAATTATACGATGGAACTTGTATCAGTAATTTAATAATGTTGTTTTATTTATGTATCTCACCATATTAATGCTGTTACTGCCTTATAACTTTTGTCTTAAATTTTATATGTATATATTGTTATAAAATGTCAGTATTATGATTTGTGCAATTTGAAATGAGTCTCTGTCACTATTATTTAATTAACTATTTTTTTTTTATATTAAAATGAAATATAGTCCCCTGCCTAACCCAACCATTCAGGGAAATACAGGCGTGATGTGATGTTATGTTATGTAGTCATTGATGGCCAAAAGGGCGGGTAAGCAGACGGGATTAGGCAGATTGACGTCAGATGTCTTATCAGATAAATAAATTGGAATTCAGTTTGTTTTCCTGATTTCATGCTTGTTTATCATGTAGTATAGAATCATTTATGTAGTATTAGTTCAGAACAATTACCTTGACCTGTGCACTCCTTAAGTTAATTGAAACACACTTGGTTTTTCAGTAGATAACAGTTTGACAAATCTATTATTGAATTGTTGAACAATGTAATACATTAGGTACGTACTTTGTCCAGTCTCATTATTATACTGATTATCATGTCTACGTACATTTACTTTGCTATTGTTTTCGCTCTGCGCTTTAAGTTTACTATGTTATGTGATACAATTATTATTGATTTACCTTTGTCGTTAATTTTAGCATTTAACTTTAACGTCTTGTCATTTGTTGCAAATAAAATATGTACTTATAAATGTCTGTTGTATTTTTACTTTTATACCTACCCATATCTGGGCCGGGGGTACCTACTGGATAAAATGAAGTAAAACAAAAATTCCAATACATCATACAATAATATTCATTTATTAACGCAAAACGCATAAATTAACACAGCCATTCACTTTACACCACTTACAATTAAATAATACCAACGTAAATAAAAGCGTTGCTACATAGATAAGGAGCAGCAGAGTTTAAAAAGAAAGGATGCATACATAATCTGATCATTTAGGCTCGGGTACCCAACCTGGTCACATGACCCTTAAAATGGTAATATCGGTCCAGAGCTCATAATGCCCCAATAATATTTCTTTTATGGAAACTTATGTGCCGCCATAGTCAAGAATTCACGATAGTAACGAATTATAGCTCGAAATAAAAAAAAACGAGCGAGGCGTAGGTACAGTAGTTGTTTAAGATGTGTAACATCTAAATCTGAAATCTTGCCTCTTGGGTGACACTACCTACCGTGATTATAACTCTCTGCGATTGTTGACTTACGTTTCTGTTTACGGACTGTCCACAACCAGTAAAAAAAAACGAAACGTTTTATAGGACCAATCGGAACATCCAACAGTGATCAATTTCTTTTGACCAGTATAACAGTTCAGCGGCTACACACAAGATAACCACGGTGACCTGAGTTACAAGATTAGACCATCTAAATACTTTATTATTCTGCGATTAATTACTCGTACTTAATGCTCGTTAGATTTCGGTAATATGGCGAGGTTTTCTTTAGGTTTGTTGAAGTGGTTGTTGTATAGCGTGTACATCATGCCGGCGCAGAGGGCGCCGACGGCGGTGCCTTGTGCGATCACTCGGAACTGCATGAGAAAGACGCTGGTGCTCATCGTGCCGCGGTTCTTGTACGCCCAACCGCCATAGCCCACGGCTCCCGCACAACCGGCAATAGCTGCGAAATAAACAATAACAAGTGGTAAGGAAACACAATTATGAACAGCTGGAACAGCTAAAGAATATTGACTAACTAGCAGCGCCCCGCGGTTTCACCCGCATAAAGGTCCGCGAGCACGACTTGTCGCGCCGCGAGACGCGACACCAGTAATTGTTCTACCGTGAAGTTTTCTCAGAACTTGGTTTGTTAAAGTCGCATCGCGAGTCAAGTCGCGCTAGTCTGCACGAGCCTTAAGTCACGATCCCGTGAGAATATCGGGATAAAAAGTATCCTATGTATCCAAGTGTAAGTATCCAGGTTATAAACTGTGTCAAATTTCATCCAAATCCGTTTAGTAGTTTTTGCGTGAAAGAGTGACAAACATCCATCCATCCATCCTCACAAACTTTCGCGTTTATAATATTAGAAGGATTTCTTGCAGGACTCTTGTGTACCTAATAAAAAAACGGAAGTTCGAATGATAATGGGGTACCGTAAAGACGCTATCTTGATTAATTCCAGCCTTAAATAGCGCCAACCCGAATCACTCCCTTAAAATCCCTTTAGACAAACAAGACATGAAAGTAGGAATAAATAAATTAACTATATGTCCCTATATGCAGACCGATTCAGTCATTCGTCACAAAGCTCTCAAGTTAACTACTCCATTTGATAAATTGAACCCTATCTATTATTCAATTTAGCGAACAAAAATGCCATAATGTTTTCATGATGGTCCCACTATGGCTTCATTTCGTTAACTTGATTGGTTTCAGCTACGCCGCTGACTGAAATAAAACTATCAAAGGTACCGATATAACTGCTATGGATAGCTTAGATAGCTAAGTACTAACAGGCAGACGTTTACTTTTTACCCGACTACGGCGAAGAAAAAAGGAGGGTTATGATTTTGACCGGTATGTATGTATGTGTGTATGATGTATGTATATTCATCTGTTCCCTCCTATCTTCCAAACCACTTATCACAATTTCTGTTCGATTTATGCCCTAACACGTGTGACTCCGGATTTTTAATTTGTCTGTCTGTGGTGTCTTGTTTATACCTTTTAAGTCGTAGTTGGGTTTTAGTTTTTATTACTTGATTTTGTTCTAATGTGATTGTACGATTTTTACCCGACAGACCAACAACAAACTGGATTATGTTTTTCACGCGTATCTTTGTGTGTGGGATTTTGTATACCCCTTCGAAGCATCCTAACTGCGGATGGCCAAAAATATAACACTCTAATATGTAGAAAATTGAAAAAACCCAACTGCAGCTAATAGTAAAAAGTTCAAAACAAGCTCACTTTTCAAGCACTTCACTCACTTTCACTTTTGGTGGCATCAAATCTGAGATTGGATCTCAGTGTAAACACGGCTACACATCAAACTATGCACGCGCGCAAGTCTGATGCATGGTTATTTTACTCCAATCCATAATAGAATGTACACACGGCTACACATCAAGCTATACAGTTTCAGTATAAGCTGACCTCGCAATGTACGGAAATCCTATACAATGCGAGATCAGCTTACTGGAAACCACCACAATGAGCGTATTAGTTGACCGGAAGTAAAGGCTCCCGCAGAAAGGCGCGATACGACTGGTAGAACAATTTCCATGAAAACTTCATGGAAATTGTTCTATAATGGGAGTTGCGTCGCGCCTGTTTGCGGGAGAATGGAAACTTAACTTTTCGCCACTGTCCACTACCTACCTACTTATACATACTACGATGGTCTACATACCTAAGATCATAAAGGGAGATTCCTTCGTCTTGCGCATCAGCTTCTCGCCCTGGCTCTCGTCATGGTAGTCGAACACGGGTTTTTCCTCCGACATGTCTGCGGCTGAAATGAGGAAATATACATATTTTACTCTCGTCATTGATATTATGACGTCAAACCTCCATCATAAATATGTTTTCATAAACGAGTTGCCGAAATGATAAACTGCACAAGGAACCTAATCAACCTAAATCCATAGAGATAGGTAATATTTTGCACTGCTGTACTTAGTTTTGTTAGATGATTACAAACAGCTACAGTTTTTTGTGTGTAGTTATGCCAAAGTTCGACATGGCCTCTTCAACTCTAAGCAGCTCTGTCCACTGCAGTTGTAATAGCTAATAGCTAAATACTGCAGCTCTGAGTGCAGATTTTGAATCTTTGCTAAATGCTTGGGTCTCTGCTGCCAGGGTTTCCTCACAAAAATAGCTTGATGGTTCTTCTTCTTTCTATCTTATTCGTCTTAACCATCTAGGACGCATTGACTCCCTAAGTTGCCTTTCGGAAAAGCAGCAGGTCACAGGTGTGTCTCTTTGAAGACGTTCATTTCCTACTTAGTATAAAACTCACGAGTCTCACGACAAGGTGGAAAACTATGTGTCTACACGAGCCTTATCGGACACAGGCAAGGAGTAAATCAGTTTGCGATAAGTCTGCGTTAAGGAAATGATTCTACTTACTCATATCTAATCGGCAAATATTCAATGTTCTATAACAATATTGTTACATAAGGTCTCCAGAACTTTGACGGTAGGTACAGGGCCTACGAGGGTCACATAATTTTGTGTTATTAATAGGACTAAGGAATAGTTCCTAGGCTAGTCCTATGCATGGCAGTTGGGTGAAACCTGACTACGACCACGGAGTGACGGAGACGAGGAACCGAGCAAACAGCTTTTTGATATTTTACACTATAAAAAGAAGCAGATGACTGTATCATGTTAAGCTATTTGATATACAAGGTGGACGGTAACGTTTATAAACTAACATAACATGTTTCACCAGTTTCACGGTCGTCAATGTTTAGTCGACGTATTCCGACCATAAGAATTTTCCTGTATTAGTACCTACCCAATTACAAAATAGTCTACTTACTGAGTTGCCACAGTAGCTACCTACATGGGATATCTTATCATGTCCCATCACCACTCTTCAATCAATAAAAATCTATTACACAATAGGTATACTGGCAATGTCAGTCTGATAGTAAAACATGCTGTAGTGGTGCCGATTTACACACATTAGATAATTGGGCAAATATTATATACAAACAAATAACTCATGAATACCTAACACTAGCTTCTTGGTACAAACAATTAGCACACCGATTTAAAAAATTAAACATTTCCAAAATTAAATAAAAAAAGATTGCGTCACAATTCACAGAATAACACAAACGATAACTAACCTTGCTACAAATCAAGGACACCGAAATTAAAGCACTAGATATCACCACGACACCTACACGTGCCGAGTCTGTCGACTGAATGAGCTCAACGAGTCGCACTGCGATGATATCACTGACTGTTGCCACTGGGCTGGGGAATCACACGGTGCAGGATAACGAATACAAACAATGGGTAGTACAATTAATTATCCTACTGTACCGTTACTTAGAAATACACTTTCTATCACGTACCTTGAATGTAACTGCGGTAAGGCTGCCCCGCCCGAATTCCGTTCACTTCGCGTGTGCAGATAACGTGCGCAAGGCGGCAAGACGTGTGCTATGTGCACTCGGTGCTACAACTCCTTGTATACTTTTACGTCATTTCTAATTTACGACGAACATGTTTATTTTTTTTGATCTTGTGATCCAGCTTAAAGCATTGGCAGGATGACAGGAGTCTGGTCCCTCTCATCATTTAACCAGCATCAACATTTAAAAAATTGTAGAATATCATCATCTCTAGCTTAGGAAAATTAATATTTTTCTCGAGCAGTTTTGGTTAAAATGTTGGCTGGTTTTACAAAATCTATATTTTTCTTCTTTCGTAAGCAAAGGCTTCAGAACCTAATAAGTAGATAATATCCGTTTTTGTTTGTTTATCAAACACTATTTTTATGGAATATTTCGTGTGGCGAAGGTCACACTACTATAATAATAACTCGGTAGTTTATCGTGATTTTTCGTAGTGCTCGACCAAGACCTTGAGGCTGAGAGGAATCAAGTTCGCAGCTGTTATGAGCTAGGTTTTTATTGCTTTTGGATATTTATCAATCTCAGAATAGAATGTTGAATCCTACTAATATTATAAATGTGAAAGTTTGTGTGTTTGGATGTTTGTTACTCAATCACGCAAAAACGGCTGAATGGATTTGGATGTAATTTGGCAAACAGATAGTTTATAACCTGTATTAACACATAGGATACTTTTTATCCCGATATTCCCACGGGATCGAGACTAGTTTATATATATTTTTAAGAGCTGTAGCATTTCCATCTCTGCAAATCCCAAAAACAATCTTTGTTAGGTACCTATTAAATATGGTATCAAATTACTTACCATAATCTTAGCTAATATTAATGCAAAAGTGTTAGTACATTAGTTAGGATTGAAAAATATATTGTTTGTTTGTACACGCACGGCTACACATCAAGTTATACATTTCCAGTTTATACTGATCTCGTATTGTATAGGATAGGATACAAAGCGAGGTCAGCTTATAAAGGAAATGTATAGCTTGATGTGTAGCCGTGTGTAATAGTCCTCCAGACCGTATTTTCGGCCACGGCGGCCAATCTCAACGGAGACTAGCCATCGGCGCGGGAGATATTATAGTGCACAAGTGTTTGCGCAGACACAAGTGCACTCTCTCTTCCCTCACTCTCATAGTCCGATGGGACGGCAATCCGACACGACCGGAGAGAGATAAGGCGTAGGACCAACGGCTTAACGTGCTTTCCGAGGCACGGGGGTATCACACCGCCAACTTCCAAACTCCGGGCTGTTACTACGAAATTCCTAATGGAAAAATCCAATAACACTTTGCACGACCCAGGAATCGAACCCAGGACCCCACGCTCTGCAGTCGCGCTTGCGACCACGAGACCAACGGGGCAGTCATGTGGCAGCCGTGTGTACTTAGATCCTCAACCACGCAAAAACGACTGAACGGCTTTGGATAAAATTTGGTAAGTACACAGATAGACCCATGACCTGGGTAAGGACATAGGCTATTTTTCAACGTGGATCGCAGATCGCAGACGAAGTCGCGGCCAATAGCTAGTTGTAACTAAGTATATTCGTCCGCCTTTTGCAATAAACCTTTTATATAAACAGTCAGGCGTGGTCGCACGCGCACCCTTAGATTTTGGGGGCGTCGCCATTGGTGCCGAGGAATATTTTTGGAGAAATGGTTAATATCATTTAGTCTCTCGACAGCTTGAATGATTTTGGGTGGGGGTCATGACCCCCCCAGGACGCCCCCCGTCGGACCACGGCTGGATACAGTCCATTCGTTTAAATTACCAAGAACAGAACACAAACATCTCAAGCATTGTAGGCACAGCTTAGGTAGGTATTACTGAATACAGTCAGTACCCAGAAGGTAGCATACAATCAGTTAAGTCATCTCGAGTGTTTATAAAATAATGAAAAAATAATACAAGCCGTCGCTATTGTGTCATGCAATTCCTGCCTTTATCAATGAGACGTCATGTAATGATAATAATTTAAGTCATTTATCGCCCCACTGCAAGGCAACGCCTTTTCTCATACGGAGAAGGTACTTACGAGCTTTGATCACTACACTTGCTCAAGACGTGTTATTGGCGATTTCATAAGCGACCCGCTCCTGTTTGCACGGTTTTAACAACAAAACATCGAGATTTCTTAGTTCTCTTACACATAAACCTTCCGAAATAAATTCCCTAAACGATGGTGAAAACCTCATCAAAATCTGTTGCGTGGTTTAGAAGAAGGCGAAGAACAACGTAGACATACAGATAAACAAGAAAAGCGACTTTAATTTATAATTTATTATGAATGTATACTTAGATTATTGATGTCATGCATGTCAATGGAACATAAATTATATTATATTTTTCAAGTAATAAAAATGTAAGTTAGGTAACTACGTACGAGTACTTGTCTTTGTGATAATAATGAACGATAAGCTGTGCCAATGTAACGTGCCAAATAATTCTACCTGTGCAATGTGTTTTAAGACAAACCATATTACATAGGTCGGAAACGGATCACAAAAAAAAAAACAATGGGAAAATTTATCAATTTAGAATATAGGACAGTTTCAATACAGAAAAAAATATGTAAATTTGCTGTTGCTATGTTTTGCGACAAAACACGACAGGGCCACAAACAAACATTGTCAGTCGGTAGTCGGTAATTTCAGGCACTTGACAGACTTGACCTAATGAACGTTGGCGTCTGTCGACGTCCATCACTACACATTGAGGTAATAATGACACAAAAAGGTTGAATCAATTATTATGTTTCTGGCCGCTTCACAATAAAAAACAAATAGACAAACGTTTAATCTACACTTATAAAAAAAAAAAAAAAACATTTAATTCAGACAAAAAAGTCCATAGGCACAGCAAGGTTGTTAGTAACAAGAATTTTGCTTATAACTAATGTTAGTAACAAAAAGGTAAAACAATCCTAGACTCACCGTCTGTCTACCCCTGCACAGTAGGCTCATCGGCCTCGCAACACATGGAGTTCGGTGAACCTACTGAGCAGAACAGTATCAGTTCTCTCGCCAATCATCCTCAGGACGCTATTCGGGCTCCCTCGTACTCGTCGCACCACCGACGCAACTTTTTTACGCATAATTGCGTAGAAGTCATCTACGCTGGCGTCAGCAAACATGCCGGATGCACTGCAAAATCGAGGGAGCCGAAACAAAGCCCTGAACACATTATTATACTGGACGCGCAAGGTCTTGTAGGCTTTTTGTGTAAAGTTTGCCCACAGGCCGCTCGTGTAGAACGTCTGGCAGAATGCCTTGAACATTGTTATTTTAACAGGAGCAGTACAACGAGCGAACCTGCGTGCCAACATATTACCGCGCACCGACAATGCCCTGCTCAATATCCAATTCGTCACTCAAATTCTCAGTAACAATGTGTCCCAGATATTTAAACTGTGTAACACGACTTAGAGATACACCATTAAGTAATATAGATTGGTATAAAGATATTGTTCTGAATTGACTTATTCTAAATTGAAGCATTTTCCAGTTTGGTCT
Organism: Lithophane semibrunnea; assembly: GCA_947363905.1. Lineage (NCBI taxonomy): Eukaryota > Metazoa > Arthropoda > Insecta > Lepidoptera > Noctuidae > Lithophane > Lithophane semibrunnea. The sequence continues at coordinate 13,457,783 of OX376188.1, forward strand.
GTGGGTCTGTGTGACCGCGTTGTTCTTCAAGCTCCACAACGGATTATGACACGGTTTTTTTCAAAAAAATACAAAAGACGCTGATATATTTAGTAACTTATTCCGCTTGACTATTCTTCAAGAGTCATAAAAACCCTGTAAGAAATCGACACGTGTTTCACCTCTCAACGAGGCATCTTCAGGATGACGATTGACCAATTGCAAACCAGAACGCGACGTGTTACCACACCGAGCGCTGGACACAGCGCTCGGTGTTGAGAGGATGCCTCGTTGAGAGGTGAAACACGTGTCGATTTCTTACAGGGTTTTTATGACTCTTGAAGAATAGTCAAGCGGAATAGGTTACTAAATATATCAGCGTCAATTGTATTTTATAATGGATTTCCGCAGTCACGCCTGAATCAAATAACTAACGGTTTTTTTCATCACTTAGAGAATTAATTCCGAAAGGTCTATGTGTGTAATACATTATTATTAAACTAACATAAATAATAAGAAACCTCGATGTTTTGTCAAGTGGCAAAAACCATGCAAAGCAAGGGCGGGTCGCTAGTTTAAATATAAAAGCGGCACCCTGATCTTATCTGCTATAAACTGTTGTGATTGGATAACAGAAACGGAGGAGTTTACTCGAAACTTTAATATTGAATTTCCCTGACTTTAAAGAGGGCATATATCACATAGTATACACATGGTGTACCAGTAAGGAGTGGTTAAGGGTGTGGTATATACCATCAAACTGAATAACTTTCAACTTGGGACCAGCATGGTAATCGCGAAAAAAAATTCAACTGTCCCATACAAAATTTCAATACCTACTCGATCCAATGAATGGGTCGGCTGATTATTTTTTCGCAATTACCGATGTTGGTCCCATGGAGAAAGTTGGTAATTTGATGGTATATACCACACCCTTAAATTAGACCACACCTTTCTGGTACACCCTGTATAAACCAAAGAGTCGCAATTCCAAAACGCAGTAAGTAAATATAAAATTCTTTTAATAGGCTTGTGGTTTAAAATTCAGCAACTGTCGTTGCTGACCATACAATTGTGCAACATAAATATAACGGATACATAAGAACATAGTCTTGTATGCTGACTGTACTGCAATAAATAGTATCATAGAAAATTTAAATGAACAAAAATAGACTTCATACATACTTTCTTAACATACTATAACAGATAAAAATATTTCTATGGAATACAATTTCAGTATATGATAGTAGGTATTAGTATTTGGTTAATAGATAATTACCTACTTGAGTATAAGCATTGAACATGAAAGCCAGTAATATAAAATGTCGGTGAAATGAGTTTAAAACTTGTATGAGATCGTATTAACCACATCATGTACTGAAATTGTAATCCGACACAATCACAGTTACATAACCTACAATTACAGAGAACGATAAAGCAGCAACTTTACTTTTAACATAATAATATAGGTACTTAAGTTACAAAGACATTGTGAATTGATTGGGCTTGATCTGAAGAAATTACGGTAATTAGGCCCCCAGCGCTAACCATAGAAGAGTGCCGCCCAAAAGATTGTGACATTCAATAATAAACCTTATCATAATTACCATTAAGTTCAAAAGAGAACGCATGAGTACGCTCGAGAACGTCAAAAGAGCAGTCTAATGTCTTTGTCAATGTTCGTCCAACTTTGCACTTTATAAGACTAATTTTAAAGTTTATTTTGCAATATCTTCCGAAATATTTTACTCTGTTTTACTATTTGGTCGGCGGGGAGCCTCAGAAGCCCAATCCAACTAAAATAAGGGCAAGACTCGTGTTGCACTTTGTTTATATCTAGTATAAACACAAGTTTCTTCAATTTATACAAAGCGAAATGCTAGTTTTAACTAATCAAGTTTGTACAAATATTATGGTTAGCGATGACGATGGACGTATGCGAATATCCGCCACATCCCTGGTTAATAGGTATCTTGCGGATATTCGCATCCGCATCCGCAATTGCGGAGCCTCCGCGCATCCACATCAATCAATGCGGAGCTCATGCGGATGTAGACATGGGTGGAAAACGGTGATTATAAGTAAAATCATAATCAACAAAATGAAAATTATAATCATTTAAATCATCATTAAAGCTCTAAATCGTCACATTTTCACGAAATAGTCTTATATCCATCAAACACATTTCGAGAATTATAATGATTTTTAAATGATTATAATTTAGTAATTATTTTATTATACATATTTGCCGCGAATTGAATTATGATCAACATACAACGAAACAGCCCTGCTATTTGCAGAAAAAATGTAGTGAGTTTAAATTCAAAATGTAAGAAATTTTGAATTTAGCCTTGCGGCCTTGACGGATCCCTTAAAAAATCTTGAGATCCACATCCGTGAATGTTAAAAACTGCATCCGAAACGTCCCTGATTATAATAACGCGTAAATAAGTTTTTGTTTCAGCTGAGATGAGAGCATTACGTTACAATAATGAATAGTTACCACAATTTTAGTAGTATCACAGCTCCTTCTGGAAGAATTCGTTTGGGGTAGGATCGTCATACTAACCGCATGGCTCCTGTAGACAGACGCGACGCGACTTTAGTAGAACAATTTCTATTATTTTCTATGACTAAAACTTCATGGAAATTGTTATACCAGAATCGCATTGCACCGTCGCGTCGCACCTGTCTGTGGGAGCCTTAATTACTACCGTAATGTAGCTTACATAAGTGTTCTCGGATCTGAAAGGTAATAATAATTTTACTTCAATTATTAAAGACGTACGTCGGTACTTCTTCAATTATTAATATAATTATAGTAGTGGTACAATCCTGTATATTACGATCTCAAACGAAAAATTCCCACTATCTAAACTTGTGAACGAAGGCCTATGCACACGGACTGACAGGTATAGACCATCAAATTGAACAAGTTTTGAGACCAACATCGTAATCGCGAAAAAATAATCTGTCGTATACATTAGCGTCGAGTAGGTATTGAAGTTTTCTAATGCCCGGTTCACATTATTCCAGTAGCATTCCAATCCAGCAGTCCAGTCCAACGCTGGAATAGCCACTAGAATAATATGAACCGGCACTCGAATGTACCCATTTCAATGATCACTGGAATGGGTACATTCCAGTGCCGGTGGCAGGTGCCGTTGGACTGGAATAATGTAAACCGGGCATAAGGGACAGTTTATAAGTTTTTCGCGATTACGACGTTGGTCCCAAGTTGTTCAGTTTCTTGGTCTTGTACCACACCCGTAAATTTGAAAAGACCTGTCTGGTACACCCTGTATACACTCTTATAAACGTTGCTTAGAAGCGAGTGGCCCATGTGCAAGTGCCCTAAGAGTTAACAAGGTTAACTAAAAAAGTTAACTAACAAGAAGACTACTTTCAATGTGATAAATATAAAGAATATGTTTCAACTTAAAATAGATTCAAATTATTGGTTAAATTATTTTTAAAAAAACGTTAAATATAAAGACAAAGTATATCAAATACGTTGCCGTACAAGAAAACCACAGTTAGTGGCATAAATATATTAAAGCCAACAAATGTATTAGCTAAGTATTGTCTCCGTCCATTTGTTATAGCGCGATTTTAAAGGACATGACATCTCAATCACTAAAGTACAGTATAAATAAGTAACAGTATTATATCTTAATAGAAAACGGCCGAAACCACGCATCTCGACGACGACGAATTACAGTGTAATCAGTACGCAAAAGTATCGAATGCGCGGCAGTTACGCACGGACGCGGAAGGTTTATTTACCGAGCGGCCGTAGGTAATAATTTCAAGGTCATTGCCCAAATGTATTACTGTTACTTTATTATACTGTGACTTGGTTACATCTCACTTGGAGGATAAAAGAAGGAATAAGAGTCACATACTATGGTTGGGCCGTTTTGAACCGAGTCGTAAACCAGGTCATAAACGTCAGTAACAAAACAATCGCTACCACTACCCACATCTCTAGCACGCTCCGTAAGTCTAGCGAGTGCGAGCGAGACAGGAGAAAACGGACCAAATGTCGTGGGGTTTGAGGATAATATAGCATCACGCGAAGAAAAGTGTGCTACGCTATAGCCTGTACTTACACTTTGCGCTAAGGGCCCTTTGCGCTGGCGCAAGTTTGCGACACAATTTGTTTAGTTTTATAAACGTCTTTTTAGTAAATGTATTGTGAAATATCATGATAGACAATATGATTGTCCGACCGAAACAACAACATCATAAATAAAATCGCTTAATTTGAATCTTGACAACAAATTAAATTGAATAAATCGATTTTCGGAATCTAAGGTTGGATGGCAAAATTGGAGGAGTTAACAATATAAAAACAGCGGATATTTTTAATTAAAAACTTATAATTATATATTTAAATGATATCTCTTAACTAATAATAGCTTTTTGTTTTAGTTTTGAAACTTTGGTATTTAAACTGAAATAAAATACCGATTTATTCCGAATATTGTTATTCTTTTTCTTTATTTTGGTTGCAGCAGCTGTTAGTATGATATGGGTACATTTGTACTAAATAGACGCTTTAGCGATTAAATATAGAATTGCTATTCGTTTGATTTTTTTTCTAGCTGCAGCTATTTTAAAATAATCTTTCGGAATAAATATTTCTACGAAATAATGTTAAATATTAACGTAAATATTTTCCTAAAGCAACAATCCGTAAAGGAGGGTCCTACGAAATTACTCGACTACTTTCAATTAATACTTTGATGGATAGCAACTGCACAATTTGTAAAGACCTATATTGTGCAAAGACACATAATTATGCACATAATTATGAAGGACAAACGCATATGTGTCAGCTTCTATTCAAAACGTATATATCGTAAAAATCGAGCAATTTGACAAACCGCACCTACCTTAACTTCACCAGAAGTTTAACAAAATCTGGTGATAATGATAACAAATTCTCTAAACCACGTCCAGACGGAATAACAAACGGACTATCACTGACTTGCTTTGGCAAGACCCCAGTGCTTCGCACTCCAACTTGTATATAAAAAAATTAACTACACAGTTCTGCACAGTTTTGCACAGTTGCACAAATTTGCACAGTTTCATTGGTATTCGCTGGGGGCACTTGAGGACACTTTCTCTAGTTTCTCGAAGTGTTTGCGCGCGTTCCTGATGTTGATGAGGGTCGCTTCTGACGGTATCTTGGGGTCTGACATTTCTACCATGACGTATGTGTTGCTCGTGAACCCGTCTATGAACGCTGCGAATACGCTGTTACGGACCTAGAATGTAGAAAATAATTATTGTAGTTTGATTTCTGATTTACGGTAAGAAAACAATATGTGGTCACTTTCCACCGGACTGGCGATTTTGTAATGCATAAGGACTGTTATTTTGTGAAGAAAACTGTGAGTGTTGCTTCCTGTTGATTAGAACAACGAAATGAGGAGTTATTCTTAATTAGCGACACATTTCCACGATTTTTTGTTGACACTGCAGGTGCAAATAGTGGGGCAGTCATTACAAAATATAGTAGCCGACCACATGTAGGCCGCATTCCAGTCAAATCATCTTGGTTGGCTACAGTCCTTTCAGTAAATCACAGTGAGCTTTATTCTCGTTATAACAAGGTTGCTATTGTATAATATACCTCCATGCTCTGGAACTGCGCGGCGAGCTTGGAGCAGGACAGCTTGAACTGCTTGACGATGTTGGAGACCTTCTCGAAGCGGTGCGCGTCGCGGTGCGGCCGCTGCTGGCAGTGCGACACTACCAGGAACGTCGCGCGCTCGAATAGCAGCACCTGGAGAAAGGAATAATAGAAATATTCGCCCCAATCAGTAACTTCACCACCACCTCTTATAGATATTATATTTCACAGTGAGAAAGGGATGGAGGTATACGTCCTGCATAACTCCATCACTTTCCCACTGAAGAGGTGGTGGTTGGCCTCCTGCCTGATGAGTGTAAAAATACCTTGTTCTGGTTAATCATCAAAGGGTATTAGTAACACGTTCATCTGCATTTGGAAGGTTTCAATTTTATATCTCACCACCTTTTTCAATAATATTTTTTTTTCAAAAACATCAATAAATTGTAATTGTAAAATCATCGACAAAAATTGAGGTTATAGAAATTAACCTCAACTGTCAAATAAAAACATTTTAGCTAGCACATAAAATTTTTCTACATTATGTGGTATTGGGCTGGACATGGCTGTAGTTTTTATAATAGTAAGGTATTCTTCATTTAGGTAGAATTCTTGGACGAGCAGTGGTGGCCCAGTGGTAGCGGCCCCGACTTACGAGTTGTAGGTCGTGGGTTCGAACCCAGACAGGCGCTCTACTTTGTGTAATTTTATCACCACTGCTCTCAAAACATTGAAGGAAAACATTGTGACTCGTTAGGAAACCGGCATGTCCTAAAACCAAATATTCGAAGACTTCTGACATCCACCAACCCGCAATGGGTTCGCGTGGTGGATTACAGTCTTCTCCCCCTCGAAGACAGGAGACCTATGTCCCAGCAGTGGGAACATTATAGGCTGATTATGTTAGTATGAAGAATACTTTACCTCGTCTGCGTCTACGATTTCGGCGAACTGTTTCAGTGACGACTCTAACGCTTTCACGTTAGGTATTAACTTGTACACTATACTCGACCACGCCCTGGAATTAATACAATCTTACATAAGTAAATGTTACATATTAATTATTGACGTTAGCTACAAGTTAACTCTAGATAGTGTAATTCTTTTTTATGAAAAAGTATTGTTCTAAAGTTCGTTTTTTTAATCCCAGAGAGTAATTTGACATTTCGAGTGATTGGCGTTTCTTTTTTCAATTTGGAGTTTGACATTTGCACCTGTCAAATTAGCATCTGGGCTTAAAAACGAACTGTAGGATACACACTCTGGCACTCTGTTCAAAATATGTCTGCATACGTCTATGATAAGATTTATAAAGGGGGATGAACAAGAGTGTATGAATGTATCATGTCCGAACTTCAATTGATGATGAGGAATAATTACTTTAATGACATAATCAGCCTATAATGTTCCCACTGCTGGGACACAGGCCTTCTCTCTGTGAGAGGGAGTGGGTCGTAATCACCACGCGAGCCTAGTGGGTTTGACAGATGTCACATGACACACGATATTTTCCTTCACCGTTTTGAGAGCAGTGGTGATGAAATAATTTACACAAAGTAAAGTGCCTGCTTGGGTTCGAAACTTCGAACCCGCGACCTACAACTCGTAAGTCGCGGCAGTTACCACTGAGCCACCACTTCTCTCTATCGAGCCTATCGTAATTTTTGCAAATTGTAATTTTACACTATATAAATCTGTCTATATTACTGCCAATGTAACCAACCCAATCAAGCCCCAGAAATGTAGAATATCAGCTGGTTTTCTCCCGACCTACGCCATTTCTTACGACCTTACCACAATGCATTATAAACGCTACATGCACACTCGTTAACAGACATGCAGCAATCACACCGTACCGACACGCTGATGGCGATAAGGAGTTACGACTCTGTTTATACCGCGTTATATTATTACCTCAGGCTTTCCTAAGACTTGTGTTACTAAGGGAAATTGTACTGCAGTTTCTAAGCGGATAATTCATATTAAATTGTACTGTTTCCTTGATCAGCCATTAGAATGGATAAATGAGATGTATCGTACTGAAATCTCGTGTTTTAAAATGCCTACAAATATCGCTCAAATGCCTTCGTTCATACACATAGTTCTTACGAATAGATTAAACATACTTGACAACTCTACAAGATCATCCTCACAACAAATCGTCAATATTATACGCAAATCGTCACTCGACGACTCGACGTTTCGTTCTTGAATGTTATGAAAGAAAAAGGAATGAATGATTGACGGCTGACACGACCGAGCGTCTGCTGCGCCGACCCAAAGTAACATGGGACAAGGAAGGATGATGATGATTTCTCGTTTTTGATACAACATTGTATAAATGATGCTTTATTTGTTAATAACATGTAGGTTTCATTTTAGTTAGGTATCTGAATAACAGTGGTGAGCAGTGATGGCCCAGTGGTAACAGCCTTACATACGAGTTGTAGGTCGTGGGTTCGAACCCAGTCAGGCGCTTTACTTTGTGTTATGTATGTATAATTTCATCACCATTGCTCTCGAAACGGTGAAGGAAAACATCGTGAGGAAACCGGCATGTCCTAGAACCAAAAATTCGAAGATATGCGACATCTACAAACCCGTACTGGGCCCACGTGGTGGATTACAGCCCAGTTACTCTCGAATAGAGGAGGCCTGTGTCCCAGCAGTGGGAACATTATAGGCTGGTAATGCTATGTAAATCACACACTAAAGGCTCTTCGAAAAACGCTTGTAGCATTAGAAAACTCACTTGTATAAAGTTTCGTCCCATATACTGGTCCTGAAGCAGGTGCACTCGAGTGGTTTGGACAGCCTCTTCAAGTCCTCCTCTCTCGCCTTGAAGATCTCCTCGCGCTGCTCCTCTGCCACCAAGTCCATTTTGTGCACTAGGCAGAATATCCTCGCCTCTGGGGAATTCTGTGTAATAGAAAATAAGAATATGTTAACCAAACAAATCAGATAGGGTAAGGCTAGCTATCGACGTAATTAGTGATAACACAATAGATGCGTCAATAGTGAACAGCATAGACAATTGGATAGTGACGTGGAGGTATAATCAAAACTTTAGTCTGGTACATATTAACATACGTTCTCTAAAAAAACATTTCAATGAGCTTTTAATTACATTAAATAACCACTTAGATAAGTTAGATGTTATAGTCATTACAGAACCCAATATCGACTTTTCTTTATTAGACTTATTTAAGATAAAAGGGTACAGTGTTCATAGCTTTACACGAACGGGGCGAAGGGGGGGGGGTGTGCTTGTATACGCGCGGGAGGGGCTAGATGCGCGCGCGGCCTCTGGGCCGGCGGCGGCGCAGCCGGTCGCCACACGTGCTGCGGAGTGTGTTTCCATTACACTTTTTTGCTCTGGGGAACCTATTCACGTCGTCGCATTGTATAGACCTCCCCGAATAAATAATCAGGAAAAAATCATTCTGTTCTTTGAGGAACTTAGGAATCTATTGAATAGCTTACCCCAAAACTCCAAGGTGATATTGTGTGGCGATATGAATATTAACCTACTGCATAAACACGATAAAAATGTCATTACCTACGAAAATCTTTTGGCCGAGTTTGGTTTCACAAAATGTATCGATAAAGTTACACGTAGTGAAATTTTAGCTGATGTATTAGTCGAATCATGCATTGACCATATTTATATTAGAGCACCTAATTCAAAAATAAACTCCGCGGTAATCCAGCATAAAATATCTGATCATTATATGATATCGGTCGCGGTGGAATGGAAACGCACTCCGGTAGCCGTGCGTTTGGACGGTGGCGTTCGGCAGCGCGACGGCGCATGTGCTCTCGCTTCTGCCTCCTCGTGTGTGCGTGCCTGTCCTGCTCACTCGCCTAACGTAACCTCACAACGACGTTATTTGCTTGATAATCGTGCTGTTCGTGAAAAGCTATTATCAGTTAACTTTGATGAGTTAATGCTTTTTACATGTCCCATAATGTTGTACGATGCATTTAGAAATATATTTAAACAGATCTATAATAGTTGTTATGTATTAAAAAGTCAAACTAACTCAAACAGGGATAATACCCCCTGGATAACTAGTGAGTTAAAAAATATGATCTCTGAGAGGGATAAACTGTTTATTATTTGGAGTAATGAACCTAAAAATATGGTAAAACGGTTAAATTACACAAAATTTAGGAATAGATGTCATAAATTAATTTTTAAATACAAAAATCGGTACGATAGGCAATGCATATTAGATTGTAATAATAATATTAAAAAATTATGGGACAAAATAAATTATTTATTAGGAAATGAAAAGCAATGTTTGGATAAAGTAATATTAAAAAATATGGGAGTTAACGAACCTATTAAAAATATATGTAATAACTTTGCTCGTATTTTTGCCGAAGATATAGAGAAAACTAAACATATTTGTAGTATTAAGTTGTTATCTAGAATCACCTACGTTGGACAGATGGACAGAAGTATGAGGTGGCAACCCGTAGATAGTAACTATGTTAAACGAATAATAACTCAAATGGATAAAAATAAGTCACCGGGTACCGATCTTGTGCGAATGTCCGACCTGAAAATGTTGGTAGATACAGTTAGCCCCGTGATCTCTAAACTAGTCAACTTGTCTGTGCAAAATGGTGTGTTTCCTAGTATGTTAAAAGAAGCCATTGTGCGACCAATATATAAAAAGGGCGATCATAAGAATTATAGTAACTATAGGCCTATATCAATATTATCCAGCGTAGATAAAGTTATTGAGAAATCTATCATCAACAGTTTGAATAATTATCTGCAGAAGAATAATGTAATAAATGAATGTCAACATGGTTTCCAAAAAGGTAAAAGTACAAATACTCTCCTTACTCGATATACTGACGAAATTAATACATATTTAAGTGAAAAAAAGTTTGTAGTCGCGGTATTCTTTGATTATAAAAAAGCCTTCGATACCCTCGAAACTGAGACCTTACTGAACGCCATGGAGGAGTGTGGTGTGGGAGAGCCGCTGAACAAATGGTTCCGCGACTATCTCACATCACGCTCCTACCGAGTAAAGATAGGTGATGAGTACAGTGACGAGAGGAAGGTGGGGTGCGGGGTGCCGCAGGGGTCTGGATGCGGGCCTGTGTGCTACTTATTGCACGTGAACAGCTTGTGCGGCGTACTGCGCCACTGCTCGGCGCACATGTTCGCGGACGACCTGTGTGCGCTGCGCGCCGGCACCGACCTCGCTGACACCTGTCGACTCGTACAGCAGGACGTAGACTCAGTGGTAAAGTGGTCACATGACAACGGTATCGTTCTTAATAGTGATAAAACTAAGCTGTTGATGATACATTCCCCTTATTTACATCTGAATAAAACATGCCCTTCTATTTTCGCCCATAGCTATGACTGTATGCATATTAATAATACAAACTGTAATTGTAAACCAATAGAACAAGTAGCAAGTGTCACCTATCTTGGAATGAAAGTTGATGAAAATTTCTCATGGTCTTCACATATTGACAACATTTGTTGTAAGCTTAGAATATTGCTAAGTAAATTCTATCACTTAAGCTTTAAAGTTCCCTCCAGCACCTTAAAATGTTTATATATGTCATTAGTTGACTCAATACTGAGTTATTCTCTTGATTCCTATGGTTTGACTTTCAAAAGTAATATTCAGAAATTAGAATCAATTCAAACTAGATTCCTAAAATTATTAGTTAACAAGAAAACAAAAAATAGCTGTAAAGGAGACTATAGTAGGTTATTCAAAATATGTAAAATTCTACCAGTTAGCCTTAAACACAAGTACCTATTATTAGTCAATAACCATGGCAGGCGAGATAGTGACTCACTGGTTTCTAACAGGTGTATTACCAGGTCGATGACAGCTGGTAAATATGATGTTCCCAGAGTCAGTAATTACTATGGCGACAGAACTTTAAAAAAACGCATTCCCTATTTATTGAACACTTTGCCTGCTGACATCAGACAAGAAGGAAATAAAGTTAAATTTGCACGTATTCTAAAAAAACATTTGTTGGATTCTATGTGAGTGTAGGTATTAAGTATATATTGATATAGGTCATAGATGTGCTGATATTATGTTTACTGTAAGAGAGACTCAATGATCTCACAGTTAAACTGCGTAAGCAGTTTTGTGGGGCAATGTACTTAGATTTAGAGATTATTATATGAATAAATAAATCTTTCATTTCATTTACACTTAAAAAAAAAACAAAAACCGACTTCCAAAAAAGACACTAAAAAAGTGAAAAATAACTTTAATTTCGGAAGTCGGTGTCTTTGCTTTTCAATTTTCGTTTTTTGCCACTGACTTCCGAAATTAAAGTTATTTTTCACTTTTTAGTTGTGTTACCCACCCCACACGAATTGGAATACCGCCTGCTATGGAAATAACAGTGACGAAGTCGAGAACATCGTCCAGATATACTAAGTGGGAAAAATACGTAATATTGAAGCTAACTCAAAAACTACGCAAGCAAAGTTAATAAAATTTATATGGGACCACCTCGGGAATATACCCATTCGAACTAAAATAGTTTTTTTTTTAAATCAGTTCACAATTGGAGGAAATACCGATGAAAAGACAAAAAAAAAAATACGTTCAGACGAAAATAGAACCTCCTCCTTTTTGGAAGTCGGTTAAAAAATTACTTGGTGAGTATTCTATCTTACTTCTATTTGTTTTACTACAGACTTCAACTGCAAAGTTTTTAACTGGCAAATAAAAAAAAAATTGGTTCTGTTTTTTTTTGTATTCATGTGTATGTGCCCCCTAGGTTATCGTAACATAACAATACACAATATGGCTTGATAAGTTACAATAATTGAAAATACCTGTAAAATTGCTTCCAAACAAGACTGATAATAATGCATATCCTTTTCCATCTCCCTGCTTTCAACATCAAACACATAGATCAGCACTTCCACATTCCTGAAGATGTTGTCTCTCTGTGATGCAAAGTAGTTCTCCATGAACGCCTCCTGCCCCCCGCAGTCCCACAGGTTGAGCACCAGGTTGCCAAGGAAGCGGACATGTGAGTGTTCTACGTCAACTGGAAATAAGCATACAATTATTGTTTTGTTTTTATCATATAAATGCCAAATAGCTTTTTTAAAACAGTTGTTATTCTGTTAAAAAAGTATATTGCTTTTATCTACATACATTTTAAATTAATAAACAATTTTTTTTTGTATTATCTTTAATAAGATACTTTTTTTGTGCATGTCATTATCAACATACCTAATGTTTTGAATTTGAAATAGACATGATTGATTTTGAAAGAATTAATATTATTATCAAAGAATATGTTTCCTGATCATAAAGTCTATGCAAAGCTTCAAATTAGTACAATTAAAGAGCAAATGTACATAATTACTTTACATAATCACTAATTTTAGTGTGCGCAATCAGTGCATCATATGAGCTGTTGCTATGTACTGTGGGCATGCATGGGCAGTGGAGGTAGACTATATAGTCATGTACCTACAGTTTATGTATGAGTCAACAGATACAACAATGTATCGAAGAGATAAACATTGCTACATCTAACAATATTTCCAACAAACATAAACAAAGATTACCCTCAGCCCTACATTTCTTCTCATAGTGTCTATACTCAAAAGCCTTTAGTTTTTATGAATTTTAAATTAATCAAATACAAAATTGCAACAACTTACTTGTAGCACCCAGTCGTCTTGTGTCTCTGGCGATGTAGTTGGCAAATATAATGGACCTCATGCTTGTTTTACCTGAGCCACTCTTTCCCATCAATAATACCTGAAAATGTAACAATTTAGAGAGTTGTGAAAAATATTTTATCTATCTATTTTAATCTTATGAAATAGAAACCATCATGTTTTTTTTCAGTCCTAATGACGTCTTTTGTTTTGAATAACAAATTAAGCGATTAGAATCAAGTTTATCTATTTGAATACGCACCTTCTTCTTCATGTTGACTAAGTTTTACTAGGTCAAGGGTCTAAAACTTTATGTTTTGGTAATTAAATGCCTCGATTTAAACACAGCACAATTGCAAATTAAGATTATTAGATCATCAACCCAGAATTAATTCTTATGTTGAAAGATCACTAAAAAACTTGAAAAGCGAAGGGAAAAGTAGGCGTAATTTTATTCTCATTCACGACAAAGCCAATGAAATGAAATTGTTAAATGACAGATAATACAACTGACACATGACGACTGCGACGTGACGTAAAAATGACGTACACTATGACATTAGCAATGATGGCTTGTTATTGGTTCGGAAATTGGAAAACGAATCAAAACATATTTCTATTGGTAGCCTTCATTCAATGTGTATCCAATTGCTACGCAAAAGCCCTTTTTCCTTCTAAATCTCTCTAATTTGTGCGATAATAGTTTATTCAATCAATTAATAATTTTATAAATCTTTCTCGAGTCAATTTCTGGTAATTGGTTTTAGTGACCGAAAAACTTTTGATCAATTTCTAAACGAATTACTTACTACTTCTACAAAAAGTTGCGTTCTCACAAAAAGTACATTTAGAGATTTGTTTACCTATTTTATTTATTGTGTTACTGAAACGAATAATGTAGTTTGAGCCCGTTAATAAATAAAATTAAATAATATTTTCCAGTTAATATAGAGATAAGATAACTACTTTTCAGTGATTGCTAATTTCTCGATTATGAACGTATTGTTTTCATATATGTCATAGTTCTGTCATTTTTGTGTCATCCTGGCTGAATTAAAAAATTGTCAGAAAGTGTTTGAGGATTTGTGGAAACGTGTGAAATTTCCTGACCTATCCCGCAATATGTTTGCTAATAAGTAAAACCTAGATAATTGATACGAGTCTTCAAAATGGCTCGTCACCGCGATGTTAGGAATAGGAGTTATTCCGAAGACTACGACGACGACGATGTTTACGGATATTCTGTGGAAGAGGATAGCTACATGTCGCCGAGCGACACATCACAGTGGATTTACGATCGAAATCGTAGCCAACAGGTAGATCTCTTGCAGAGCCACAATGACATACAAGAAGAGCCTGAAGAAGACAATATAGCAGACACAAGTCAACCCGGACACCAGCGACGCGAGTCTATGGACTTCCGAAGTCTGAACCTCGACGAAGAGGATGAAGCTAAGCTCATGTCGTGCTTAGACGAACTTAGAAATGTTATAGGTGACACAGTTTCAGATAACATTCTCATTCAAACTGTTATAAAGCACAAGTTTGACTTCAGTAAGTCCCTTGATGATATACTCAATAGGAAAAGTGAGATTCCTAAATCAGAACCTGTGAAACCTGTAATAATTGTAGATCCTTTAAAAGCCCCAATTATATCAACTGTAGATAAAACTCCAAAAGTTATAGCTACTAATGTAGAACCAAAGACTGTTGGAATAGTGAAAGGGTTTAAAGTTGGGCAGGATGGCAGCTCTGGCAGTCGTCCACAGACCCCAAGAGACCAATCACCTTGCCCTGAAAGGATATTAAAGACTGATCAAGCAGATGAAATGAAAGTAACACCTAAAGCGAAAGAAAACAAACTGGATGCCAACACACAGTATGCTAATGAGAGAGGATCAGACAAGGACCACTTGTACATAGTTGTTATAGGTCATGTTGATGCCGGCAAGTCTACCCTGATGGGCCGGCTGCTCTGTGAGCTTGGAGAAGTTAGTCAGCGAACTCTGCACAAATATGAACAAGAGAGCAAGAAAATTGGCAAACAGAGCTTCATGTACGCATGGGTGCTGGACGAAACTGGAGAGGAGAGGGTCAGAGGCATCACAATGGATGTGGGGAGAGCACAATTTGAATCAAAGACAAAAAGAGTAACTATACTCGATGCACCCGGTCATGCAGACTTTATCCCTAATATGATAACTGGTGCTGGTCAAGCAGATGTGGCCTTGCTTGTAGTGGATGCCACAAGAGGTGAATTTGAGTCAGGCTTTGACTTTGGAGGCCAGACCAGAGAGCATGCCCTGCTAGTGCGTTCACTTGGAGTAAGTCAACTTGCAGTAGCTGTTAACAAGTTAGACACAACTAATTGGTCTCAAGAGCGATTCAGTGAGATCACCAAAAAACTTAAAGTTTTCCTGAAACAAGCTGGTTTTAAAGACTCTGATGTTACTTATGTGCCTTGCTCAGGGTTAACTGGAGAGAACTTGGTGAAGCCTCCGGCTGAAGCTGAATTAATTAAGTGGTACAATGGACCGTGCCTACTAGATGTTGTTGACAAATTCAATGTGCCCGAGAGGCCTGTGGCAAAACCTTTCCGCTTATCTGTAAATGATGTGTATAAAGGTACTGGCTCAGGATTCTGCGTGGCCGGACGAATTGAGAATGGCTTGATCAATAAGGGTGACAAGGTTTTAGTGTGCCCTACTAAAGAAATGGCTGAAGTTAGAAATATAAGCATCAATGAAATGACAACTAATGTTGCATTTGCTGGAGATCAAGTCAGTGTAACATTAACAGGAGTAGACATGCAAAATGTTTCCGTTGGGTTTGTACTGAGTGATCCCATCCAACAAGTACCAGTCACTACAAGGTTTGAAGCCAGGATAGTAGTTTTTAATATAAAGGTTCCTATCACAAAAGGTTTTCCAGTACTTATTCATCATCAGTCTCTAGTTGAGTCTGCAAACATAGTAAAGTTGAAGTCATTATTGAACAAAAGCACCGGCGAGCTGGTGAAGAAAAAGCCTCGTTGTTTGGGCAACAACTGTGTGGCTGTGGTTGAGATCGAGGTGTGTCGCCCGATCTGCGTGGAGCGGTACAAGGATGTGAAGGAGCTGGGCCGTGTGATGCTGCGCGTCGCGGGCACCACGATAGCCGCCGGGCTCGTCACGAACATCGTCACCACTTGATCGATCTGATAAGCTTTATCATTGTTTAAACGTTATGGCATCTTACATAAATGTAGCCTGGAAATTATCGTAAGTAATGAAGGCACATTAGACTTGATTGTTTTTAGTATAATTTTTTATAGTACCATTTTCAGTCTTCCATTCATTATTATGGAGTTTAAATACCTCACGCAAGCTATTGGCTATCCATTTGCGCCATATTATGTAACAAGTATTGTAACAAGACCCATAACGTAAGAGCTTCAAATTAATTTAAGTACCTACTGTAAATTAATTTGACCAATGGCCAATGTTTTGAGCCGTTTTAAGTCATAAATAAATTTTATTAGAAGAACTATTCTTAAATTGTCAAGTTGGCGTTAAAAGTTTATGTAATATTTGCCATAACAAGCATCGCAATGCACATGAACAGTACAATAATGTATCGTGCTATACGAAATGTTTATATTTTAATGATTACTTATTAAATATTATTTATAATGCCAATAAATTTGTTGTCATAGTTAATGCATTTTATTATTTTTCCTTGTAAATCACGAGTTAAGTATATAAATATATATAATCCATCATCCGTCTTTGGTAAACTCTACTAGGTATAAGGAAAAGTTTATTCGTGCATATCAACTGCTTAAATGCTTATGTATCATTTTGCTTTGTTTAGTTTAGGTCTAAAATTATTACCTACCATGGTCGACTGTCTATGGTTGAAAAATTAAAGGTACTTGGGGCTATTAGAGCGGGCATACAGGATTGTACAATATTGGTTCGTTTTTTTTTAAAGAGTACGTGATTTAGGCGAGTATTACTTTCCCGGCCAGTAAACGTCCATGTATACTTATTCTACTCTTTGGCGTGTCTCGTTCAGTGTCTGCGAAAGCGCTAAACAAGTTTTTCCTAAGCACAGTTTTGTCGCAAATAAAATCTACAATACCGTAGAATAATTAGAGTATTTAGGTTAGCAGGCCACCACCAATAGCGCTGCAGATTGTTATCCGCGGGTCGTTATCCTTAGTCAAATGAACAGGTAGGTATCTACGGTGGAGAGTGGAGACCCACGTTTTCCGATAGCCGATAGTGTAACGTACGGTCAACCGCTTGTCTATGGTAACAATTTGACTGGCAGTCTTTATTACGTAGATTTTCGTCACTTTTGGTTATGTTCTCCACTTCTGCCATAGGTAGGATTAGGTAGGTACCTATGGCAGAAGTGGTTTTCATCTTTCATAAACGTTTTGCCAGGTTCTACAGTTTTCCTGTCAGGGTTGCGGGTTAGTCCGAAAGGGATACTGGGACCTTGGCAACAGGCAACTGAAGGAACACGGGTGGGTTTTAGTCAGTAAAAGTCTGTCACGCCCTTCCGCTCCAACCAGAGCGGAAGAATTCATTGGATGATTACGCAAACACAAAAAAAAAAAAAAGTTTCTACAGTTTTATTCGAAGGTATCCATCTCCTATGCCATCATGGCCATAATTTCGGACTACCTAAAAGTTGAAAGAACGTGTCTAATTACCTCCTTTAATTACTTTAATAGAAACCGCTCACAAAAATATTATTTCCTATTATGACATAAAGGAGGCTCGGTAATATTTGCGGAGTTGTGTAGTAAGAAGTTAAGTGCGGCAAGGAAACAGTTACCCGCCAGGACCAAGAGATTTAATTTAGATAAGTAGTGTGCCGACGACAGCTTGTTATGTGCGCTGCAATCAACAGAGTCTGAACCACAGAGCACTATGTCTGAACGTTTGTAGCATTTCAACCAATATCATGTTTATTTTTTGTGTAAGAAAACATATGAAGTTGTTCGGGTTAACCAAATTGTTTTTAACTGTTTAATTTCGTTTTCTGGGAAGGTAGGATGTAGGTACCTACCTACCTAATAGGTAAAGGTAGGTGCTAAAGGTGTGTAAAAATCAACGGCGACCACCATTAATTTTCCTTAATTTCGAACGTTTGCGATTGCTCTGGTCTAAGTTTTCTAAGCCTGACTAAAAAAGAAACCAAAACGGTTTTAAAGCAGCAGGCCTACCTATTGCCAAAATATTTATTTTCCACATCTTAAAATATATTTTGTATTAGGTAAAGAATGCCAGAAGCAGTGCGGCAGCGTTGCGCCGTGTCAACGTTTGTTCGCAGAGCGGTGCCAAGTGTCGCGGCGTGGCAGGAGTCGTGAAATTTAATTTCCTACTAATTTCCCAACACTGTAGTTCACTTTATAGGTACTCGCTCAACTACGGCGGCGGCGTCCCCAACCTTTGGCGCTTTTCAATTCCGTTCCATCGATTTCCATTTACATTTTTCCGATGTTCCTATTCGTGGACTTCACTGGTAATTAATAACTCCAGTTTTTATCCTCCAAGAGAAGCTAATTCATTACTCTTAATGGCTTCGTGAATTGCATGAGTTCTATTAATTAAAAGTTGAAGCCTTTTAAAGTGTTTTGGAAGTTGTTACTAACTTAACGGTTGGAAATTATGGAGCAACTGAAACTTTGATTGCAGAAGTCATAGCGGGTGGCGGAGCGCCTCTTAAAATGTTTTGAGCAAGAATTATTACGACCGCTCAACTTGTAACTTGTCCAACTGAACATGCAATTAGAACTGAACCATCTGCTTTATATTGTTCTAACAGTAAAAAGCTGAAAGCTAATGTTGAAATAGCCACATCAAACCCCTTCCTTCATTCTACCTTATGTCAAATCTATACCTGTCTACCTATGTTGTGTAGCTCCTTATCTGAAAGATGACTAATAATAATTGATAGGTAAGTACCTACGCACTACGAAGCGTAGGTTATTCATGATTATACCAACAAGAAGATATTAAATAGTTGCACAGTCATTTTGTAGATATAAGTATGACTATATCGATGCATCGGTATCTTTTTTTTTTTTTCTAAAACCTACGTCACGCATTACTGAGACATGATACCTATCCCTCCACTAGACTGACTCTGACTCGTTCAAGATGAACCATTCAGACGTGATAGGGCGGTGGAAATAGAGGTTTTGGAGATCAATTTTATTAGCATAGATTGAAATGTCTAGTTATGCTGCCTTAGCTACAGAGATTTCGTAGCTTTGTAAACGAGGAGTACCTAGGTAGGTACACTGCTACAAGTGAGGTGCTTTAAGTTCATTCAGAACAAGAAGCACTGGCCTCAGTGAACAAGAAGCACTGGCCTCTAGACTTCGCGACCTCTAGACTCTAGAGTCTAGATGTCGCATACGCGACAGCTGAGCTTTGATCACCTGATCGGACAGTTTTATTAGATTTTCATACCAGGAAATTTCTTAGTAGCAGCCCGGACTCTGGATTAGTGCCCGCGCGGCTAAAGGCAAAATACTCACCCGTGTTATGTATAAGGAACTTAATGTGGGTGTTTTATAGGTAAGTGTACATCTATCATGTGGGAGTTTCAAGGATAGAGGCCTATAGGTAGGTACCTTAGGGATATACAGGGTGGATTTTTGAGACGCAGTAGGTAAGGGCTGTATCTACAGAAAAACGTTGCTAGGAGACTTACATTAACTTTTTTAGTATTTACTAACTGCTTTCATAGATTTTGTTTAATTGGTAAGTAGATACAGTCAGGAAAAAAAGTCAATTCTTAGCTATTTCTATAATGCCAATTGATGAATCTTCGTATAATTAAAGAACAGCTGATTTAAAAAAAAAAAACTTGTGTACTGTACATGTTTTTAACCTTTTGGTATTAGTATAACCTACGTTAATCTTTATAATTATAAACTAACAATTTTACGTTATGTTTAGGTGGCGCCATCTACGCTCAGCTTTGCGTAAGATTTCCTCTATCCAGCAGAATTGGTATTTTTACTTTGGCTGAAATACCTATTCAAGTATTTGCAGTCCCCAGATTTATATCTTACGATTCCATTGGTATCTCTCCACAAACTGATGTATTATTCCTGCTTTATTAATTGCCTTATCTGTACGTACCTACGGAAAATATGGTACCTAGTCTATACCTATACCTACAGAGCTTACTCGTGTTATTTTAATTTGAACCTTACCATGCACTGTTTAGTAAATAATAGTTCATTCCTATACGTTTATCTCGGGCTCGTCACAAAGGCGCGTCATTGGATACCCAGCCAGTGCTAGTGGCAGCCATGTTGCAGTTATGTGGCATGCTTGCATGCTCGTATCAGTGTCGGCATCTGTTCCAGAGACTGCGGCGAGCAGACAAACAAGTTAGGGTACCTAGTTGCTCATACGGAGACGCGACACTAACTCAATGAATTAATATGAAGATATCTACGTTTAAGCTTGATAGGTACCTACGTGACGTCCTAAAACTAGGATTTTAATGGCCTTGGAGGCCCATTATGTATCTTACACACGGCTACACATCAAGCTATACATTTCCAGTATAAGCTGACCTCGCATTGTACGGAAATTCTATACAATGTGAGATGTAAACTGGAAATGTATAGCTTGATGTGTAGCCGTGTGTACCTAAAGGTAAGTAAATTATAGCCTGCACCCTAATTGCGTCACATACGATCAATCATAATCTGAATCATTTTGAAGGATATGTTGCTAATCCATTGCTTCTTATGGTCGAAAAATTTGCTGTACTTACAACGTAATAACGCAATGAATGTTATTGAACTGTCAAAATTAAGGCTCTTACATGGGGCGATTAGTCGCGCGACGCGACGCCGCCGCATTGTTCGCCGTGAAGTTTTCTCAGAAATTGTTTTGTTAAAATTCGCGTCGCGCGGCGAGTCGCGCCAGTATGTAAGAGCCTTTAAACAGATTTTGATTGATCGTGTGTTATGCAATTAGGGTGCTGTTTTCACTCTAAATTAATTATTCTCAAGTACCAACCCTCGGCTCACCGCCGAAAGTTAAAAATCCAACAGCGCGCGCTTTTATTCAAGGCATTCATTTTGGTGTTAGGTTTTGGTTAAAACGGGCATTAATTTGTTTATCATCCAACCATAGTAATAAATCGTCCCACAGCTGGGGAAACTTATTTATATACTGAACCTTATTTATCTAGGAAACTTATTTATATATTTATAAACTTATTCATTATACTTCCATGCTTTTCAGTCAGGCAGAAGTGTGAAGAATCTAGGTATAGGTACTATTAAAGTAATTACAAGAATAGGTACTTAGATAGGTTGGTAAGTGTGCGTGTCATTTCAAAGTCAAATAATTAATTTCTAGGCACTTTTGAACATCCTTTACAAGAAAATAATTGATTCAAGGTGCGACTTCCAAAAGAAAGTACGTATGAAGAAGAATGGCCATGAAACTCCACTCTGACTTTTATTAAATGTTTAACAATATTTTGTATAAGTATTTACATTACTTTTGCCATAGATAGGATAATAGGTAAGCTCAAAAAATTAATTGAAGGCTAGTCACCTTTTCATTGATGTCAAACCAAGCTATGCGAACAAAGCATTGAGCGAACAAAGATTATTCAAATAGTTTCAGTCATCCACTAACGTTATACATGCCTACACCTCTGCCAACCGTTCGGTGAAACAAGGCGTGATGACGATATTTAGTTTATTTGTCCATTTTTAGCAATGATCTTCAGATGTTATTTAGTTTAAAAGTGTGTCCATCCAAACATTGCGCGGCAAGAGCACGGCATTTGCAGGACACATTTCCGCCGCGCTCTAATGTGGACTAAACCGACGAATGTTTGCGGGGCAGTAGTGTATCCGAGACACGCCCTGCACTTCAGTTGGCATGAAAGCGGCTGCTTACAGTTCATCCAAACACTATTACTGACTGACGAATGTTTGCTAGAAATGATTGTCAAGTGCGCGGAAGGTAGACAGAAGCGTCCGCGCGCGGCTGTCGTCCAAACAAAACGTAGCACGCCACGCGCGGCATTTGCCGCGCAATGTTTGGACACATCTTTACAGTTTTGCTTTGCAATTTTGATGATTTAATAATTAAGCAGAATGGATTATTGTTGACCTTCTATATTAAAGGCAAGCAAACGTGAAATGATACAGTCCGTACAACCCATGGCGAAATAAAACAACACTGGGCGACCTGGGGGCCTACACAAAATCCTTTTTCTGTAAGCGTTAACGCCAACGGAAAGATCAAATTATATGGAGTTGACAGCAGCAGTCACGTGACATCTCTAAAGCTAATGTCAACTCCATACAATTTGATCTTTCCGTTGGCGTTAACGCTTACAGAAAAGGGATTTTGTCTATAGCCTCAGATCCATCAAACCATTTAAACTGCAAAAAAAAAACAACTATAAACCATCGTCGGTTTGTTGCCGTTCTTTTTTTCAATCTATCTGTAGAAACGCTGTCTGTCGAGACAGTGTCCGTGTCCACAGACAAGTCCGTGTGGTAGTCGCGCCGTCCGTACGTCGGCCGATGCGGGCTGGGCGCTGGCAAGCTTTGTGTTCACTAATACATCACGTCCTGCGCCGATTAGATAGCCATCGCTTCCCTACAGGAACTTGTGCCTGCTGTACTTATCCCAATTCTATTTAATTCTTGTTGTTGCATTGCTATGGCTATTTGAGTTCTTGGGTTAGATACTGGATCTAAAAAGTTATGAAAAGTCTTGACTACCATTTCATGTAGGTACCTACTTAATTAGTTACATGAGTCGATTATATTTCAGATACCTACCTATTGTATTTGTGTTTACAGTAAAATAAAATTACATCACGCCTGTATTCCCCAAAGGGTTAGGCAGAGGTTGTAGGAAGGTACCTCAGTACACTTCTACATTTCACCTCTGCATTATTTACAGCGTTACAAGGAGACTACGATTCAAGACTCTAGGTAAAACCATTCCAAATTCCAATTTTACGACACGTGGGAGACGACTAACTTCCCAGAGAGCTACCATTTCATCAAAATGTAAGCTAACCTTACACCCAAAAGCATCATAATCGTATTACCAGACAACTGAACGCCATTTTCAGCAGCTCCAAGCTTACGTAACACTGTTTATCAAACGCTGCACATTCGCGATCGTAGTTCAGTCTTTTCATTATCCGTAGTTGTCCGTACACTGATTAATTAACTCGACAAACCGGACGAGTAGTAATTACCGGACGGTGAGCAGGGCCGGGTCGGAGCCGGCCCGGGCACGGTCCGCTCCACTCCTGGCTGATTAGCATTTCGCGCTAAGCCGCTTACGTAGGACAGAGAGATAAGTCTCCTAACTGTTTGTTGTGGTAGGTAGTGCGTATAATGTAATGTCCCAGGGCCTTAAATCATAATTCTCATAGTAGTGACCCTCTTCTGAGCCTTTGGAATAAGTACCTCGGGTTATGAGACAAAAAAAGGTTCAAGCCGAAAAAGGTCTTTACCGCGCTAAAACTTGCTTCAAATTATTATACCAGTTGATCACGGAATTACTGAACATAAGTACGTTCTTTAGATAACAGCCTCACACTCAACGGTACGCAAAGTTGGCATAAGCCTTAATCAACCCTTTCATCAATTTAATGAGAACTCAAACGTCATAACATTCATTAGGCACATTCATTTCATGAAACGCCAGTGTCACTGAAAACTTTTCCGAAATCGTGTTCAATGTTGACATGGACAACTACCGTGGTGTAGATACCCTTCATTTCGAATGTACGCGTTGCGTAGCATTTCCAAAAAAAAAGCTAGAAGTGCTGAACAGAAGCGAAATGCACTGCAAAACTAGTCAATATTTTTCCAATTCTTGAATTTTACTTACCTCTATTTACCCAAATTACTCCCGATATGCAATACTTATTCGTATTCCAAGCTTCTTAGCATGATATTGTGATCAATTTCCCCCAAGTGCGAATATCGTACGTTCATGAATTTTGCTCGCAAAGAAATAGCGAATATAAAGTTCTCTCTATGTGTAGTAATGAAAAAACATGACGTAATATACCGCCTGATCAATATATTGGATTGTGTGAGACGTGCTCCGGATTATCTCAAAGAATATAGTTTTCCTACGGCTGAAATATATTTGACTCCAATTTCATTGTGTTATTTTTTCGCGCTAGTCTGGATTATCAAAGTTTTATGTACCTACTCAAAAACGTGACGAAACCATGTCACGAAGAATTAACCCGAGGGTTATGTCAGACACGTAAGTTACCTAGAGCAGCGTCATACGTAGTTGTGATTTATACTAGCTTCCGTCCGCGTCTTCGCCCGCGTGGTATGTCGATAAAAAGTAGCCTATGTCCTTTCTCAGGCTCTAGACTATCTGTGTACCAAATTTAATTTAAATCGGTTCAGTAGTTTTGGCGTGAAAGCGCGACAGACAAACAGACAGAGTTACTTTCCCATTTACAATATTAGTAAGGATTTTTAAACACTGCTGAACTTCATCTCGACTGACTGCTACAATGTGTTGGATTGATAATCGCAATGGAGAACAAAATTAATTTTAGCCTTATGAAAAGCAGTCTATTTAAATAATTAAGCACTGTAAACACTATCAATAAACCGCGTTCCAATCGTTTGCATGCATAAAGTTCATCGCAAATATGAGGCGGCAAGTCATAACGCGAACGAACTTTGTTGGTTCGTTAGATGAGATGTTAATGTTCAAAAGTAGTTAAAGTGTTATCTATGCGCAAGTCTTAATTGCTAGCCGGCTGAAGTTGCCGTCTCCTGAGGCTAATGTTAATTTCAATAGCGTTGAATAACGTCACTGGAGGCGGCAAACGAACTTTTGTGGTTCCGCATTAAGCTAAGAACAGATTTTGAACACGCTACGCGAATTACTCGACTCCCGACTTTTATAGTGTGACAAATGTGTTCGCGGCTTTATGCAAGCGGAGTTTTAGCGTCACAATAAAAATGAGATTAATTATTCAAAAATCATTTGGTGTTTGCTTTCGTTAAACGAATTTTTAATAAGAAATGTCACTTTTACGCTGGAACGCGTTTTGGTTTCCAAATTAGATGTTTTGTTCTAACAAAAAGCAGTAGGTAATTGGTTCCGAGAAAGATTAGAATCTAACTTGAAACCAATTACTGGGTAGGGTGGCGAGGATCCTTCACGAAGTTGTTAACACAAGAAACTCGTTTATTGGCCTAATTTCAGCATTTTCAGTTTCAAAGGAGAAAGAAGTTTCCAATCGGTAAGGGCAAACTTACACCTCTAACGCACAATCAATACTTTCCCATTTGGATTTGATCGACGACCTTTTTCGTCACAAATGTTTCTTGATAGAATGATAGCACATAAATGCGTAAAAGTGTGGGCTAATAAGCGTCGTTTGTCATGCGATGCACGCCTGACTGCGATAATTATGATCTGCTCACGAATGGATACGTGGCTAGTACTCATGAATATGTAAATACTATACCACGGATTGGTATTCGCTATTAATGTAATCTGATAGTACACGCCGAGTACTCAAAAACTTGTTGATTGGTTATCGGATTTGGTTAGATCTCGCACTCAATGTCTGAATGTTTGTTGAGAACATTTATAGATTCTAAATACTGTGTGAAGCATATTACAAATTAGAGAATTATATGCAAGATAAGAATGCTTGGAAACATGCTGGTCTTGCTCCATAGGACAAATTCGAGGCTGGACAAAATCAAACTGGTTGCTAATCTAGTTGTAAATTTTTTTATATCATCGATTTTTTTTACATTTTATGATAATTAAACTCACACACTGTCCTATTTGTATTACTTGCAAGTTTGTAGGAATATTGTGATATCGTATACTTTAATGTTTGTAAATATTTGAGCACCATGTATCTATCACATACTTAATTTATTTATTTGTCATTGCTCCATTTTTAATTTTTAATTCTTTTTACCTATTGTAATTGTATTCTCGGTGCATCGTCTTTACATGTAATTATATAATTGATGTATACCAAAGATTGATTGTATATAAAACATTTTTTTTAAAGAGTAACGGTGGAGTTTCTTGCCCATTCTTCTCCATACGAAAACTACCTTTTGGAAGGGGCAACTAGAATCAGTTCTATTTCTATGTATTTGACATTCAAAAGTGCCTTTAATGTGCCTACTTGAAATAAATTATTTGACTTTGACTTTGACTTTGACAACAGCCAGAACCATGTCAAGAAAATATGAAATGAGTATTCAACCAAATCGAAGGGAAAAACCACACCATTCGGCTATAAAATGCAGTTAACTTACTAGCTTAGGATCTAAGGAAAGATTTTTTGTAGGTACCTACCTACATATATCTATTGTTTCATCAACACTGAAATATAGATTCAGCAGGCATACTTATTGCCTAAATACTTAGAAGTTTAAGAACGGGAGACAAGTCTTAAATTTCTGACTACTCCAGATCAAGTAAAGTTTTTACTTTTTTCAAACTTCGGGAGGCAGGTTTCAATCCAGTATTATGTAGTTTATGACTGTGGTAATGAAGTTGTTGCCGGCTAGGCTGTGCTAAGCTCGTGGGAACACTTGCAATTTCACTCCCCGCGCCCCCCATGGGGAGTAAGACTGATGAAGATATAACTCACGGTGAGTATAAGGTGGTGCTGCTTATATGAACGTGGCTTTCTTTAAAAACGTTTAAAAGTAAAATAGTAAAATTTGAGATAACACGTCGTCAAACCGAATATTATTTTGTCATATGTATATTTTGTATGACCCGCCTTGCGCGGATCTTGATAATATACATTTTTTTTTTTTAGTTGTGGTTCCGTTGTGGTTGCGACGTCCCCTAGATTTAGTTGGTATCGCCACACGGTTGATTTTGACGGCCAAATGTGGTCAGCTTGAATAGACTATTCATTTTCATACAAATTCAAATTTATTAATAGTTTTAAGTACTTATCCAGATTACGGTCGAAATGTATATTCATTTCAGCTCTTACTCGTTTCGCAGTAAAATCACGGTCAAAAAGAAGTTAATCCTATCTTTGGTACGCCAAAAAAGTCTCTTCAAAGCAAATAATTTATTTAATAAATATAAAATGTGGTCCGATTTGTAGTTGTTAAGTTGCTATGTGGAATTTGAGGCCTTTTTTGATGTGAAAATGATGATTAAGGGACCATAGAGTTCGTGCAATTTAATTAAATGTTACTTACACATAATTAGATAAATTATGTGCCTACTAACTTTTATGTTTTTTAGCGCAGGTCGTTAGTAGCCATAAATAAAATAGGAAATTAAAAAAAAGTTTGTGGTTACCTACTGTGTATTCTTAACTAAGTATACACTACATAATTATACAAACTGGGTACTCAGTAAGCACCCCAATCTATATGCACGAAATTTAAATAGTTTCCCGGGTAAAATATTCATAGTATCGAGCACGGTTGGGTAACGCACGACGAAGGAGCACGCGACCGGGCCCGTCTGTCCGACGGTCCGGCCCGCATATCCGTATGAACAATGTTATACGGCACTCGATTAAATTGAGTCCAATCTCGCCCACTATTGCATGGATTACTCCGTTGATACAGATCCTTCACTTCCTAGATGAGATGCGACCGCATGGAACTCGCACACTGCAACAATTGTTTTCGTATAGATGACATATTGAGCTGTCACACGGTGAGTGTCAGAGACAACGCTCTACTCTACAAAACTGAACCTTTTCTATTTCTCAATGTGCCTTATTTAGGGCCACCCACTATACAATATTAGTTTTTGTCTATGCTAAACCCGAAAAGGGGTCATTGTACTCATCATTTTGAACAACTTTTTCTATGGGACCAAACTTGAAATCGCGAAATGAAAATGTTGTATATTCTTAGACAAATGTAGTGCCACCTTAAACCCTTTTGAATCTTTGAATTCCTCCTAAACTAGTGTTGTGTATGTGAGAGTGCGTAATACGTCTGTCTGTCGGTTGGCTTCCTAAGTTATCATTCATTGGCATGGGTGAGCAAGAGCATCAATCACAGGACGTCAAGAGTCCATTGTCTACACAATACTGATTATATTATTGTCCAATCGTAATAGGTGCGTGGGAATTGTTCTATAAGGGGTTTATTTATAAACGTTCGTTGCTTAAAGTTATGTGCCCGTTCTTCTCCATAGGTACATACTACGCTTTGGAATGGGCAACTAACTAGCTTCATATTTCTGACTGATCGACTCCATGACAAT
Organism: Lithophane semibrunnea; assembly: GCA_947363905.1. Lineage (NCBI taxonomy): Eukaryota > Metazoa > Arthropoda > Insecta > Lepidoptera > Noctuidae > Lithophane > Lithophane semibrunnea. Next base: position 13,486,368 of record OX376188.1, read on the forward strand.
TCAAAAGTGCCTTAATAAATGCTTTGAGTTTGAGTTTAAATTAGTTTTCTGGCCGCACTGCGTTCATCTTGTAGAATTTCTAGTCGGGTTTATAATTAGGTTACCTAGTAATTTCCTTAAAATCTAATTACTCTTTGCCCGACTAAGAGTTCTAAAACTACTGTCCCCGTAGCCGTAACAAGAACGTCGTTTTGGTTTAGTACGTCTTGAGAAAATGTCTTTTAACCTTACTATTTTGAATAAAACGGTACTTTATATGGGAGCAAATAGTCCCCATGGTATACAGATTTGCTACTTCATTAATATGTATAGCCTTTCTCTGTACATAGGTTTGGCTTCGTAAATGTTTGTACAAGAGACGGTTCAGCGCGGATTCACAGTAACAGCTATTGCATGGTAGTAGTAACTACTACGCGATTATTATTATTTGCCCTGTGAGTCCTGTCACTATAAGCAGTGCACGCAAAATGTACCGACTGTTCACTATAACTTGTCCCTTGCCGCCATGTTGCATTAGCTTTAAAACTCCGCTTGACAAGCAATGGTGCCACCCAACAAACATTTACGACGTTGAGTAGACGTTTTGGTGGCAACTTAATGTTATTCAGTATAATCGTATAAATGTCATAAGGACGTTTACTCTACGGCATTAGGGCCCATTTTATTCAACTTAAGTTGCTAAGAGTTTCGTGTAACAGTCATATAAATACCTACTTAGTCGCATAGTAGTCATATACACGTCGGCGATTTGACTAAATATCATGTAATGATAGCTGTCGCGGCGTGTATTCGACTTCGGGTCGACTTATGGTACACAATACGACTTTTATATAATGAAATCGTTGTGTTATTGTCATTTAAAGATGATGCTCATATTGAACGAAATTATATTGTAACAGATTATATCACGTTAATTTAATATGGCGGTGTTTTTGACAGCTGAGTTAATATTGCATTTTTTCTTTGTTATTTGAGGTGATAAAACCATTTCATCAGTCGTAAACCATTGTGCAATCAAGTTTACTGATTAATGTGAGGTAGGTTTGGAACAATTTTTTTATGCGCTTTTAAAACTCTAACGTTTTCATATATTTTATTAATAATTTTATTAAGTGACTGCGTTATATGACAACTACATAACTTCCCGACCTATAAACTGCGTGTTCATTGTAAATGTTTACGCCATTACAGTTGATTTAGGGATCAGTGATAAAATTAAAAACGCTTAGCTAACTTAGTTCAAAGAATTTATATTAAAAAAATAGAATATTTGTTTGCGTGACTTATAACTTAGTTAACTCAGGTTCCTTGCTGGAACGCGTAATTCTTTTAGGGCCCGCTGCTCGCCCGACATCGCGCCCCGGAGGCCCGCCGCGTGTCAGCGGCTCCGGGTAAAACCTCAATATCTTGAGTTATACTTATCGTAGCTCGATAACGTAAAGTAATTTGGATTCTTGAATAAACAGACCACATACTTATCTATATATGGTGAACGGATGAATACAATAGGATTTACAATATTATCGTAAAGTGCGTGGTAGTTTATTTGTTCTTATGTTTTGACGATTTCTGTTAAAAATACTGTTTCTATTGTTATAAAATTTTACAGGCAGTATTATGAATAGATAACGAATCTAAAAAAAATAACAGTTTGAGATAATAACAGAAAATAAAAAACAAAATTATTACGTAACTAGAGGTCATCTTGACCTTGATTTCAAGGACCGTGTTTTGACGACAAAATGTTGTTATTATGACGTTATAGTAGTGAAAATCACTTACAAATTGATTCAGTTACACTAATTAATATTTTATAGTAGCGTCCCACGCTGTAAACATCATAAAACAAACACTATTCACATAATCACCACCACACTCAGTACTTTCACGGCATTTTTTTGATACGCTAATTTTGCACACTCAACTTATGTATTTTGGTAATATTATTATCACACACGATGTATAAACTATTATTAATTTGATTTAATATCACTTCACGACGATTACGGCAGTAAAAACACGAAATAATTATTAAAATATGCACGGAGACCGTCCGCGCACACCCGCGCAGGCGCTCTGACAGATGACACTGTCAAACGTTCCATGCACAGATTAAGCACTTAGTAGATTAATTTGACGTGAATATCATCCAACTCTAGAGTGCTACTGCCCATAGACACTATTAACCCGTATTTCAGTAGAAATAGAGACCTAAGTTGCGTGGCATCGACTGATGCATTTTATTCATCAGTGGGGCTTGAAGGATATTTCCGATTGATGCATCGCGTGCATCATTAGGACTCAAGCGGTTAAGTCTTAATAATATTTTTGTTTTAGGTAAACCCCACAGTGATCTCTAATTATGATGTTGATAAGTTTTTATCAAAGATGGACCTCATTGAAATGATATGCGCACATTTGAAATGGAAAACTTGAAATGTTAATTACGTTCCTGGGATAATTAAAAAAATGAAACAATTTTTTCTTTCAACTGCATAGTAATGTTATCTGTGTAGTATTATAATATCTGTGGTAATGTTATCATTAATCACTGACAGACCTGACTTGACCTGACTGGTTAATACAAATGGATAAAAACCGTTTAAAATGCCTTGACTTGACCTGACTTGACCTGACGTGACCTGACTTGACCTGACTTGACCTGACTTGACCTGACTTGACCTGACTTGATCTGACTTGACCTGACTTGACCTGACTTGGCCTGACTTGACCTGACTTGACCTGACTTGACCTGACGACCTGACTTGACCTGACTTGACTTGACTTGACCTGACTTGACCTGACTTGACCTGACTTGACCTGACTTGACCTGACTTGACCTGACTTGACCTGACTTGACCTGACTTGACCTGACTTGACCTGACTTGACCTGACTTGACCTGACTTGACCTGACTTGACCTGACTTGACCTGACTTGACCTGACTTGACCTGACTTGACCTGACTTGACCTGACTTGACCTGACTTGACCTGACTTGACCTGACTTGACCTGACTTGACCTGACTTGACCTGACTTGACCTGACTTGACCTGACTTGACCTGACTTGACCTGACTTGACCGCCTTTTTTTATTACCTCCTTCATATAGATTTATTTGGCTTTAATGCAACTTGTGGAATATTAAAATCAATAGCCCACTTTTTTAATCGTCTCTGAAGTCATCATTGTTGGTTGAAGTGTCTTCTTTATCAACATTATCTTCATTTTCGGATGACTTCAACTTCGAAAAATCAACAAGAGTCCTGAACTTTGGAAAATGAACTGCGGGGCACACTTGTAGTATTTTGGTTAAATTGATTAGTTAAATTTGCATTTAAATGTGATACGGAACCTTTCTTATTTTGCTCACTCTCAGCTTGAGCTCTATTACTTTGTATTAAAGTACGCGAAAATTGTATACGGTAATTATAAACCCTATAAGGTAATTATAAACCTTTAATATGAGTATTAATTAAGTAGCGGTCGTATTATCATGTTTGTGATACTTTAGGATGTATACAGGTCGCACTCGTAATACTTATTCGACTTATATATAATGGTAACAAATACTACGTGTATACAATTATTATCCGTTTAGCAGATGTTTAAAAGGTAATTATATGACAAAATGTACAGTTTTATGACGTTTATACTACGAAAACGTTTAGAGGACGAAAAGTTGTATAAGTAAGTTTTATAAATGTCGAAATAACGTCATATGACATTATTATACGACAAAAAATGTTTATGACTATTCGGACATATAATACACCAGTACATGACGAAGAGTTAAAATAATGACTATAAAATAACTTTAAAAAGACTTAAGGTCATATATAAGTTTGATTATATGACAAAAATGTTTGTTGGGCAACACTACGCCAAGGGACAAGTAATAGTGAACTGTCTGTAGCATATGTATATGTCGTGGTCCAATTGTAGAAAAGGACATATCGATAACTGCCTGATGGTCATTTCACGATACGCCGCTTTTTCATGATTTCACCTAATATCCGCCATATCGTTCAACGCTCTGCATTTGACGATATGGCCATTTCTACGATCGGACCACGACATATTATAAACCTAATAAAAATGAAATGCTGTTCGTTGGTAAGCACTTAACTTGAAAACGGCTGGATCGATTTGACAAAATTTTATTTTATTATGGTCGTAATAGTCGGAATCAGGTTTTAACGGAAATAAATTGTAACATACGGAAAAACTGAAATTGCATTTTCTATGGGAATTTTGTATAAATGATTAAAAGGACAGGACAACGTCTGTCGAGTCAGCTAGTTATAAATAAAAGCCACGCTGACACGCGTAGGCGCCGTGCTACGCGCTTAGGTGCGTTGCTACGCGCGTAGCCGTGCTCTCTACGTACAGCTACGCGCGAAATCGCAACGAAAGCTTGCGAACATCTGAACGGTTCGTGTGAAAACTCCCTAAAAGTAAGCTGTAAATAACCCTAAGTTATTTATATTATCTGCAAAAACATTACGTTAATGGCAAATAAATGCACTTTGAAGTAAAATAAGAATGTCGAGCTAGATTTGTATTAAATTTTCATCCAAACAGCAGCCTGCAGGCTTTATGCACAAGGTTTATTGGAAAAAGTTCCAATTTGTACAATCTGCTAGGTCAATAATATAAGTACAATTTGTAGGTCGTACTTGCAGTAGTTCCTTTCCTAAGGGTCTAAGTATTAATTACGAGACTCGGGCCTTTTCTGTTAAGCAGTCACCTCCTTCTGCGAAGCGGTAATGCTCGCGAAGGAGGAGGCGGAACGCGTGAGGGAGAGGCAAAGTTTGCACCCTCACGCCCCTAACCGCCGCCGTTCGAGACGCCCTGGGCGTCGGGAATCACAGGCGGATTCCCGGCCACCATAGGCGTGGGCTTGCGGACGGCGAGCAATGGGTAGCTCGCCGTCCGATTAGGACCAGGTCCGGGTCGATGGCGCGTCGTGTTCCACGCGCGCCTCAAAGAGATGTCAGCAAAATTGGCGGGGTCCGCTAGGACCGATGCCTGCCAGGGTTGCGGGTTAGTCCGAAAGGGATACCGGGACCTTGGCAATAGGCAACTGAAGGAACACGGGTGAGTTTTAGTCAGTAAAAGTCTGACACGCTCTTCCGCTCCGCCAAGAGCGGGAGAAGTCACTGGATGATTTCCCAACCACAAAAAAAAAAGGGCCTTTTCTGTTTCATGATTCCATTAACATTACATATATGTACATTAAGAGTACATGTAGGTTTACATGCCTGATAAAATAGTCATCAACTCAGACTCACTTAAGTCCAAAGGCTTTCCACAATAGGTAGTAATTCTCGGAAATAACAATGTGACAATGAGATATCCGAAGTAAGTTTCTAGAAGTTTTTGTGTTTATGTCTGGAACACGAAGCAAATTGTTAGAAAAGCCGTTATCGACGTATTACGTAGGCGAACAGTTTCAGGGTGTTGTACGTTTTTGCGTCATGTTCCTAAAATGTTAAAGGCCAGCAGAGCCCTCTTTGTGTTTGTGCGGAATATTCGACTATTACATGGTTTTCACATTTGCTCACTTTTCTGTATTTTCGCTTCTCGTATCGAGGCATTGTATGTTATTTTTGATGGCGAGAGAATTTTAGAATGGAGTGGTCGAAGCTCAGCTTCACTTAAGCTTAGCGGCCAGAAATATAAGCACGTTCTATATTTCAAAAGATCCTATAAAAACATAATGGCTGCACATTACTAACATTCATATTTTCTTTGACGATCGATGACGATCGAGAATTTAGATAACAAGTGATCGGATTTCAAACCATTCAGCCTATGAGCATCGCCCATTCATTAACATTTTCAAATGTAGATTAAATAAGATTGAGATAATTGATTCTATAAAAATACTAACGTAAATATTTTTCATTTTATTGACGATCTTATCAAGCACCTATGCATATTAATGATAGGTAGGTATTCAATTAATTAAGAAATTAACATTTTTATTCATAAATTGTTACTGTATTGTTTGATTTTAATTTTTACGAGCAAAGGTGTTATTGTTTTGTGCCTCAAAGGCTGAGGTAATTTCGCGGCCTCGTAAAACCAATGGCGGTGTCGCATGGCCAAGGAACCGCGCTGTGCGGCCTTTTTATTTTTTATGGCAATCTTACAACGCATTTAAAATATTATGATACTGCCTTATTTCACTTGACCTCGTTTAACCGCTAACGTTTATCGAATTTGCAAAAAAGGTCAAACGGACGAAAATTTTCTCAGGATTATATTTCGCGAAGTTTTTCGTAAACAAACTTCGTCTGATATGTAGTTGGGTTCTGTGACTGACAGGCGTAACATTTCAGATAATATAGGTACCTACCTAAAGATACTTAAATCTGAGACTTCTACTTTCAGTTTACTTCACCACAGACTTCGTGGTTTCGAATTTGATTATAACATTACCTACTTCGACTTCGTAAATTAATTAGTTAAGTAGTTTAATGAAAAACCAATTTCAGCAGGTGCTCGAACGTTTACGCCTTCACTTGTAATAATTGAACGTCTTTCAAAGTAAAGAACTAAGTCGTCAGTAATATTATTTTCTTAGTAAAATAATAAGTAATTAATGATACTTAGACGAGGGGAAACTGTCTTTCTAGCCATGGTGATCTGCAATAATTTGGTAATAACCCAAATATCGAATTTGCCAAATACGTTGTACACGAGTTTTGGCAAAATTTATACTATGTTGGTTGCACTTAACAGCTGCATCTGTTTAAAAGTTTTGCCCCGGAAAATTGGAAAATCCGTTCAACACGAAACCTTATTATGCAGTATATCTCGTGTCGTTTTTTTTCCGTGAAAGTGCCCCAAACGTAATAAGTGTCCCGCGCTGTTACCGAGCGCCGATTCAGATTTATTTGCAATCAGCCCGTTCACTGTGAAATTGGCCCACAATCACACTCCCGTTTAATCAACTCTGTTTCTCTGTGATTGAAACGGATACCCGTCACTATATGCTAATGTAACCACGTATATAAATACCTACGGAAATATATGAGCATTTAGATGGGTTGCTATTATATACGCCTAAATTACCTATGTAGTTACTTGACGGTCTGGCCTGTCTGCAATGCAGGATCATTAGTATTATTACTGCTTTTGCAAGTAGGTTATGTATGTCATAAAAGTAAGCACTAGGCAGGTGGAGGTGCGATGTAGTAAATTGTGCAGTAATGTAGCCGCTACACTATTATTTACTACGTACCTGCAAGTAGGTACCACTGGAATTGAGCACGTTGACATTTGAACCTGCTTGGGAGGTAAACTAACTGAATTTTGAGCACGATATGGTAAGAAAACTGTTCTAAGCTAAGCGAACAAACTTATCAGTTTTTTATTTTAAACTAAATTAATTAGCACTTTAATTTAATTTGTAAATTTATTACTAACATGGACAAAATTATCAGACTTACTAAAATATTATGAAGTGAATGACTGCCATTATTTGAATAGAGACATGGTGATAACCAGATGCAGTGTTTTTTTATGTTAAACATGAGGCAATTTATGCTTATTAGCGGCAAAATTTATCCGTCGTACCCACCTGCCTTACCCTGTTACTAATTAATGTATAGTTAGCTTATCAGACAGGCTCAATCAAGATGCATACATTCAAGATAAGAGTATTAACAGTTTTTGTTAAGTATTATATTAATGCGGCGTCGGCTTCACTTCGTAAAGGTTTTTTTTTTTATTATTTCTTGCTGATAATTATTTATCCTTATTTTGGTGGCTTCATAAAGCCCGATGAACATGAGCTTTTGTATATAAAAAGTATCGTTTCTTTTGCAATCTTTTCTTATCGGGTTATTAACATGGTATATGGACACATGTGCTCGATTAAGATAATGAAGTAACATGTTTATGTCTGCAACTTTCGGGGAACGCTTATGTGTTCCTTTCATACTTGGCTGTGATACGAATTAATTAGGTTATTTGCATTCAGTGGTTTTCTTTGCTTCTAGCTTCAATCTTTTCATGTATTGTATTTTGTATTTAAAATGACATAGTTTAGTCCTATTATACCAATCTAACATGAACATTAAATAGGGCAACGATGATATTTATCATTTTAGTATTTCCCAAGCAATTTCTGGTCGACTTTCCAGTTCGAGTTTAACCAGAAAGGCTGTATCAGCATTAATAAGTACAAAACTAATTGTGGTAAACAACCGGCTGGTTAAGTTGGAACACAGTTGGAACTGGCGATGGCTGGCCGATAGTGGGCCAGTCGGGGGCGGAAGCTCGCGAGATAGTGTGGCGGTGAAATTTATCGACGACGCAGCGCTGCCCATAGGCTGTATGTCTATTGTTTGTGTCGTTTGTGTAATGAGATCTGCTTTGAACGGTGTTGGACTGTGCGATGTTGATTTACTGTGGTTTTGCTGTTAAAGGAGGGTGATTCGTGAAACGGGCGATACTGAAACCATGCCCTTTGGGGATTTCATCGAAAGTTGAGTTTAATTTTGGCTGCTTTTTATTGTCGAATCAAACAATATAAGCTAGGTTTCAGTGGTAATATTAGATTGTAAATCACTGCCTTTTGTAAAACTCCATCCATTATGGAGATTATTTATAGCGATAGCCTAAACAAAGCTATCAAACTCTTGATAAAGATCTTTTTGTTCATACATCACCCATACACGAACACAATCTAGATTCTCACCTTCGTCACGTAAGGTCATGGTAATGGAATAACTTATAGTAAAAATAAATATACTTATTATTGAGGCGCGTGTCTTTAATAAGCACCCTGTGTCTTTAATTGCATAATACACGATTAATCAGAATCCAAACCAATTACAAATGTGAAAGTTTGTGTGTTTGGATGTTTGTTACTCAATCACGCAAAAACGGCTGAATAGATTTGGATGAAATGTGGCAAACAGATAGTTTATAACCTGGATTAATACATAGGATACTTTTTATCCTGATATTCCCACGAGATCGAGACTTACGCGGCTGAAACCGCGGGGCGCAGCTAGATGCTTCATAAGTTCATCAAAATCTGTTCAACAACGTAAATAACGCAATGAATATTGTTGAACTGTCAAATGAAACAAATTAGTATTAATCGGTTACGAAAATAAGTTACGCAATTAGATAGCTGATGTATATATCAACGTAAACGAAGCAAAAGGAGTATTTAAGGATCGTAGCAGATGGCGGTCTGTAGTTTCTGCCTACCCCATGGGGTCAGTTTATGTATGTATTTATGTATCGAGGTGGGTTCACACGAGTGGCATTGATTTATCCGTCAACATGATAGGTACCACAAAAGTATCGAGTTTCACGTTATCAACGGATGTACAAAGCTAATGCTCGCTACATTTCGGTGTGAATAGACGTCCGGGTGTCCGGGGCGTCCGGCGAGAAGACGGCATTGTGCCCGTGTCCGGACCGGACGCCAGAAGACAGTTTCATGATTAATTAATATTCCTAATGCTTCCGTGCGAACCGGCCTTTACAAAAACATCGAGTTTATGTTATTTGAGCATGTGTGTGTGTATGAGATGTGTGTGAGTATGAGAAAAGGGATACGAAACAAAAACGCTGTTTCATGAACGTGAGCTGAGATTGTCTGCTCGGAATAAATTCTCTGACTGCGAATAAACGTAGCAAATATATTCCTTTTTGGTAACTGAAAACCAATCCTACATATTAGCCAACTTAATAACTATACAGTTGATTGTAAGTATCTATAATACCAGCTTGTTACTTTCCCACTGTAGGGCAAAAGCTTATTGACTAGTTGACTATAATATTCATTGGTTATACTGTATTTTTGAATTGGTACGTTATTTTTATTAAGTACCGCATCGTTGCATTTGCCATTTTTAAAGCAAAAATTATGCAACCAGCACGCTTAGCTTTAGGCCTTAGCCTTACAAAATGACAGATATACAATCAAAATCTGTCATTTCGTCTATTCTTCCGTCGACAAAACCCGTATAAATGGCGGTCATGCTACGCGTGCAGCAAGCGATTTCCTTCCATTTTCATATAATATAAGTACCTATTTATTTCACAAAAAAACCTTAGTATCAAGAAACAACATCGTTAAATGTAAGTTTTTAAGATCGCAAAGTGGTTGTAATAAATTGCGACAGTAATGATCCCGTTCGAAGATAAATGGAGCCAGGGAGGCTGAGCCAGAGCTGGCACAAGACACGAACATGAAATTTTTATTAGACATTTAAATCCCATGCACTTTTCACGTAACTTAACTGCTGTTAAAGTTAACTTCGAAGATAATTAGGTAAGGTAACTGTTTGTAGAGTTTTATTGGTAACCTGCGACCCGCCCCTGCTTCGCACGATTTAAAGGCCTATTTACGACTTGACAAAGCATCGATATTTTTTTATTATAAGTAAAAGGTGGGGATTGTGCTATTCTGTAAAAATCTCATCGTGAAAACTTAGGTGAAGTGAGCTTGGAGTGAACTGTCACTGCCTTAGCATCAGTAGGTATCGATGACAATGACAGCATTGCTATTCTGTAACCATCTTACCGTGAAAACTAAGGAGAAGTGAGCTTTAAGTGAGCTGTCACTCCACCTGACGCTAGGGGTTGACAGCTCACTTCACCTAAGTTTTCACGGTGAGGTGTTTACAGAATAAACCGGCATTTCACTCTACGCTCACTTCACCTAAGTTTTCACGGTGAGATGGTTACAGAATAGCAATGCAGCATCCGGCAAGGGGATGATTCTACCTGTCATACTATACAACTTTCGTTATGAAACACATAAGTATTATAATTTCGTTACAAAAACTTTTCATACATGAATCGAAATAGTCTGTCTACTGTTGCAAAGGATTTTGTTTTTTTTTTTCACGAATCGGGTATATTTCATGGTGGAAGTTGTTTAGTATATGACAGGTAGAATCACCCCCTTGACGGATGCAGGTGTCTAAATCGCGACCCTGTTTAAGCAAACCTTCCGGAATAAATTCTTAAAATGATGGTTAACCGCATCAAAATCTGTTGCGTAGTTTAGAAGATGCGATCACACGGACAGACACGAAAACCGACTTCTTTAATTTATAATATGAAATCCCATGCACTTTTCACTTAACACTGTTAAAGTTAACTTCCAAGTTTAGGTAAAGTACCTGCATTTAGTTTTATTGGTAATTTGTAGCTATTTGACGTAAACCTACTGAACTATCGGCAGCTAGGCCACGCATTTTCATCGTACGTTAGGAATTTATGTTTAGAGAACATTTTGTTTTTCTGTAAAAAATATTTTTTTCTCGGTGATTCAATTTACCTTTTCTTTAGGATTTTCTTTTAGGTCAAATGTTAATTTTATTTCTTAGGACGCTCTACATACATAGACTAATAAAATTAAAGTCTAGTTCAATCCTTTTTTCCACTTGATGTTATTTCCAGTTAGACGAAAATGTCTTTAATGTGCGTGTAAATTAAGTTGATTTCATAATGACTAGTCGGTCCTTCACTGAAAAAGACATAAAAATGGAACACCATAGAACTACGTGACACCTAATAACATTTCTCCGTCAAGGGGTATCAAGCGTGATGAAACAGATTACGTCATTATAAGGATAAGTAAGCAGTACATAATGTACAATTACCCGCAAAACGCGATTATGTCACGAGCGACATCTACATTTAAAGTTTACAGAAATTTGTGTCGCACACTTCTGTACATTACATTACGAGAACTAAATTATGTGCCCATTTGTGTTATATACGAATTGTGGAACTGGATTTGGTTTGGGTAATTACGTGTTATTTTATTAAATTGTTATTTACGCTCCTGCTGTCCGCTCACTCTCATCTGCTTTTAACAATAAACTGCAATCATTAATCTGTATATCAACCGTTGTAATTATACTAATAATTATAAGTAGGAATCCCAATTGCTCGTTTGATCGTAGTTCACTACAGAATCAGATGTCAGTTCTCAAAGTCAGTCAGTTCCGCAGTGGTGATCAAAGGTCTGTTTCTGCAAAGTCTCTTCAAAAGCTACAATACTCTGACGGAAATACGCTGGGCTAGATAATTACATTTTGTCATTATTTCAAGACTTCTAATGTTAAATATTGTTAAGAATTTTATTGTCCTTATAATTACCATAAAGTGGGAACTCATGCCGCCTGTGATACAGGTTTATCCTAGTACAGGCATCTAACATTATGATACCTTTGTAAATTATTTCTAAGATTTTATGTTAATACTTTACCAATTTTATATTTAATAAAATAGATTCTATTCTATTCTATTCTAAACCGTGACGAACTGACCTACCTTTTCTTTTTACTTATTTTCACTTTTTTATTTTTTGTATATTCTTTATCACGAACTGTGTCCAAATAAATGTTATTCTTTATTCTTTCTTTCTTTTAGGTAACTATTCTAGCTAGAAAAACACAGCAGTTCAAATAGGTAAAAACGTTACATAGAAAACAATCTTCTAGAAATCCATTAACTTGTAGCAAATTACACCTCTGCCTAACTCTTCGGGAATTACAGGCGTGATGATATTTATGTAGGTATGTTTTATATACTTACCAAATTAAATATTGAAATAAGAAGCAGTTAAGCAGAAAAGCGCCACGCCATAGAATTGAGACACCAATAGATTTATTAGTGTTATTTCGTTTAGTTCGATCTGTGTGGGCAGCGGAAACGCGAGTTTTCGAATGAAAAATAACACACGCACCTCAGGCCCGGTTAATTGTTCATCGTCCAATGTCGCAACGTGTATGGGACATCTGTCTGAATGAATAGTGGCCATTTTGTTTAGGAAATCTTTCTTTTAATACCTCACACGTAGGCTTTATCTCCAAATGAAATATCTTTATCTAAGAATTTGAATAAAGACATTAATTTATCGCATGCACGGACAGACAGGAAGACTGAATTGACATGTTTTAATAATAGCTTAGTTAGGTTAAACGCTCGGGTGTCATTTTTCGATAAATTAAAATCCCTTAATCTCCTGAACAGAAAAAGAATCCAGACTAAAGGCTATGAAAACTTCACTTCAAATTGTTCTAGCGTCGTCGCGTCGGCGGCCAAGCGTCGCGCCCCTCTGCTAGCCTTGACGAATTCTCAAGTCAGAGAAAAGCTAATTGGCTTCGTCAAACGACTGGAATCGAGTACTCTTTCTGTCACAAAGGACTAATTTTAAATAATTTGAATTATACAACCTTTAATGTCACAAATAAATATGTTAGTTACTCATACTTCCATATATCATGGCACTTTATTTGGTACGAAGGTACAAAGTGCTCATTTCGTATAACATGGTTACAAGTTCGATTGGTATTCCTGCAAGGGAGCGACTACTTCATTTATTGAGTTTTAAATGCATCGAACGTGATATACTGAATGTGTAGGTATACCAAGATGGCTTTGCCACTTGGTATACCTACACCAGTTTACCTATTACATAATGGCAATGAGCAAGATGAAGATAGCTGTTTGTCATAATTCAATTTCATCTTGTAGGTACCACCTACGTTGGAAAGATTGGTGGAAAATTGTCCTTTACGCCGCCGGTGATCTAATTACTATCTAACTCTTTTTTTCTATCCCACGGAAAGCGGAATATTTCTTCTCTAATAGTACCTAAGGCACAAATGCTACAAGTACGCGGCGGGCCCGTCTCGTCGGGTCAATTCAGTGAGTCTTACGTAGTCAGAGGATATAAGAGTTACGCGATAGAGGGAGAGCCAACTTCTAGGTGAATAATTATTAACTGTTGTTTAGCGCTGAATTGCACTTTACTGTTCGTAGCAAAAGTCTTTTGCGGATTGAACCATCTGTATTAATCTATGTCTAAGTTCAAAAATCGAAGATCCTTTAAGAACCCACTATTCATCAGGTCTTAACCCTGAAACGCTGTGTAAGTTTTTCAAAACTTGTGTACATTTTTGGCAAAGTGAAATAGAACCAACTCCATCAGTATGCAATTGGTTCATACTCTGGTAATGTATTGGAAATACTATTAATGGCCCCTTCACTGAACATCGTTTGGCGTGTCGGACGTCGGCGCACAAATGAGATTCAAATATCGAACTTAATGTGAGTAATAATATTCCGAAGTGCTTTTTAGAGGGCTTGGTACGGAAATTACCTATAGGAGAATTGGTACTAACTAACTCTATTAGGTACTTTTAAGTGTTAGTGGCCCTAATGGCAGCTATTTTATTTAGTAAATTGTTCCTGTGATAATAAAGTAATTTCTAGTAGTATGTATTGCATGCATATTGCATTCATTGATGGTTGGATGGCGTAGACCAAGATTTAAAAACTGTGGGAATGAGAAATTGGAGAGACAAAGTCAGAAAAGACCAGGGTAAAGCCCACCTGCTGCTGTAGATGATGATTGCATAGTAGTTAAGTCGGTTACTATAGAGCGCACTGTTTATGAGACCGTCCAAGAAAATACCAAACCCATTAATTTTGGCAAATGCTTTGTTCGAGTACTTATAGTTAATTGATTCAGGCGTGACTTAGCAGAAATCCATTATAAAATACAATAGACGTAGATATATTTCATCCGGCGCTCGGGGTGTTCGGGTTCGCGACAAGTCAATCGTCATCCTAAGGATGCCTCGTTGAGAGGTGAAACACATGTCGATTTCTTAAAGAGTTTTTTATGACTCTTTATTATTAGCTATGTGGAATAGGTTACTAAATATATCTAAGTCTAAGTATTGTATTTTTGTTTGAGTATGTGAAATGTGTTGAAAATAAGGCTCATTTCATTATAAGAGGCGAATGATAATATAAACCTAAAATAATATTTCCAATATAATGTTGCACGTTAGATACAACTAGCTAACCCCTTCCATTCTGCTGAATCTGCTTATGTTAGGTGTCGGTTTACCGCAGCAGTGCAAGTGGGGTTAAATCAGATCGCTATTGGAGTGGTCAGTTTGTAATGGTAGTTATAACATCGATACTATATAATATAGTACCTTCTAACAGGTATAATTTGACATTATAAGTACGTGGATAGATTACAGTAACAAAATTCTACTGAAAATTGTATTACGACATTTTTCTGTTTCAAGTTACGACTTTCGATTAAAAAAATAGAGGCAGAAGTACAAATACAAAAGGAGTTGGTATGTAAGGATCTTAGCAGGTAGCGTTCTGTAGTTTTGCTTACCCTGGGGAGAAGGTTTGAGTTTATGCATGTAAGTATGTCATAAATCTAGATTGGTATCGCTATCGTCAAGAAAGTAAAGGGATGTTGACCGAAACATTTTTTTTGTTGTACGTGACTCAAACATATTTTTTATCCGTCACATAGGTTATTAAAAAATATTGAACATATATTTTTTCTTTTATAGCGTAAACAAAAATTACGGCATTAAATTGAGTTAAAATGTGGCATGACGTCACTGGTCAGTAGATTTTATACTGACTTGTGAGCCCCCACTCCCCAACTTCAATGCGTTTTATTTAAATCTTTTTTAACATAAAAATCGATCTAATATTTTTTTAATAGAAGACTGACGGAGTAAATAGTTTACCTAGTCAACATCCCTATTGAAAACTACAAGTACAACAACACATTAAGCAAAGCGAGAAAAAAAAAAATTTTGATGACATCAATATTTTCTAAAGCCTCATGGCACCTTTCTTAAAAATTCAATAAGACCAATCCAGTCAAGTCAAGACTAACAAAATAAATAAATAAGCTTTTTCTACCATAAACTACTACGAAGCTCGCACCCTATTACCTGAACTTATTCATTTCAATTTCCGATCCAGTCATAAAAATGAAATGGCTTTTCAAATAGCGGATTTGGTATCGCATTTTGTGATCCAGTCTCGTAATATACTGGACTTGGATATTTATTGAATTCATGGATACTATAAGGCCTGCTTATTTACATATAGTACATGTAAATAGGAATTGCACTCGGTATGACAGGCGAAATGGCTGTTATTAATGTTTGTATTTAGAATTTTAGACTAGCTCTGGCAATGAAAAGTGCAATTTACTCTTTAGATTTAATTTCAGAACACAATCAGCCTATAATGTCCCCTCTGATGGGACATAGGCTTCTCTGTAAGACGAAGTGGGCCGTAATCCACAACCACGTGGGCCCAGTGTCTTCACCACATGTCTTCGAATTTTTGGTTTAGGACATAGCGGTTTTCTCACGATGTTTTCTTTCACCGTTTTGAGAGCAGCGAGCGGTGATGAAATAATTTACACAAAGTGAAGCGCCTGTTAGGGTTTGAACCTACGACCTATTCGAAGTTGCGGCTGTTACCGTTAGGCCACCGCTGCTCTAAAACAGAGGCACAGGCTTTATTTTTACTTTTTATATTAATTTAGATGAGTTTTCGAAGTCAAATTGGTAAGAAAATAATTAATCAATTTGTTTATTTACATGGCAATTTATGACGTCTAATTTAATGAAATGCAACAATTACACAATTATAACTTACTAATAGATTCCGCCCGCGGCTTCGGCCGCGCGGTATGTGGATAAAAAGTAGCATAATGTCCTTCCCCAGGATGCCATCCATCTCCTTGCCAAATTTTGTCGAAATCCGTTTAGTGGTTTAGGCGTGAAAAGGTAACATACAGACAAACAAATAGAGTTACTTTTGAATTTATAGTATTAGTATGGATGCTAGATCTGCACATACCTAAATATACAGTATGGGTTAAAGATATAAGCACGGCCTATTCATACCTGTGCTCATCTCGTGGAACGATGATCATTCATAAAACATAATGTAGTAATGTACTACGTCGTCGCTGAAGGGTCGTTGATGACCGGCCGGAAATACGCGCTACACCCGCGCGTAGCTGAATTACGCCAGGAATGAAGCAATCAAAGGTTTTTCCTTTCATAACGCGATGGGAAATCATAATATTTATAGTGATATGCAAATAAATAAATAAACTACTACATATGAAGATAAAAATATCCAGACAGATTGTTATATAATGACTACTTACTTAAATATTTTAATTCACATTGTTAACCTATTACAGCAAGAATGAACTTGTTGACAAAAATAAAATGATATTTATATAATGGAAATCTATAACAACGGTATACATGTAACACAAACAAATAAGCTAGTCATATCGTCCTGTAAAATCTCGCTACAAGCTATTCCGCAGTAGGTCTCACATATGTATTTTGCATTTTACTTCTGTTTTAGAGACTTATTTGAATAATTTACGTAGGTGTAATAAGGGGCACGAGGAATGTGAGTAGCGACCAGTTTGCGATCCTCCACAATTTATAGTGTTGGGTGTGACAGGTCCTGGTCGCCTGGCGCCGCGACCAGACGGTTGAACATAAAAATTTGCGGCAAATGGCCGGCCATTTGGAGCCAAAAACTAAAACGATGTTTTACAAAATTGAATCGGAGCCCGATTTACAAAAACGTCCGCGCGGAGACATTCGCCTCGGGTTGAATGGATGGGGATAACGACTCGGTGACCACTTTTTGGCCACAAACCCGTTTCGGCTGACCGCTCAAAAGACGCTATCTGTCGCGGAATCTCGATATCGATATAAAACCACGTACGTTTTGCATTGTAATTTCATATGTGTGCAACATTATATCGCGATGGGACGGCAACAAGTGAATCACGTTTTAAATGACTTGCCTGATGTTATATGTTTTTATTTTGGGTCCGTCCACTAAGTTATGCGGCTCGACACCAGACCTGGCATTTAAACCGACTAAAATAAAAATAAATTTTCTATAAGACCCTTCTTCTGATCTCATGATTCCACAACGTGCTAATAATATTAATTTACCTAATTTAAAATATTTTCAACTCTTCAGATAGTTTTAGAACTTGATAGACGACAAAAAAGACTTTCCTAATTTGTTTCCGTGTAGCAGTAAAGTAAATCTTATCACAAATTAGGGATTTAGACAACAAATTTATTAGTTTACATCAATAAATTTCTCAGTTATTTGCATAATTGAAGCTCGTTATGATTTCCTAATGCCCAATAGAGTTCGTTAAGAAGGATGTGTCGGCTTAACGTCGTTCGTGGGAGCAAGAAACAAGATGGTCGGCTTAGATGGGTACTGACATGTTCTTCCGCTGAGAAATCACCGACGACCCCAACTGATCATTAATAAGGAGATAGTGAAGTAAACCCCGTTTTCAGATTACCGACGAAAGACTGATTTATTGTAGATACAGAAAAGAAAAAGAAAAAAAGTAAATATATTTATTTGCTGTAAACATGACGCAAAGAAAAAACAAACTCAAAATAGAAATTGTAAAAATAATGATAATGATATTGATTTTGGCGATTTAACCACATAAACATAATGAAGGAAAATACGAACATAATGAAGGAGATACGAGTATTTCTGTTGAAGATAGGTAAGTGAAGCGAATTAATTTAGTAGCAAATATTCAGTCTCATAAATAAACTCGAAACGTTAGAGAAAATCTAGTTAAGCTTGAAGCGATTAACCACGACACAATTACTGGAGCTACGCCATTTGATTTCCAGTTCCAAATAGATTTATTTGTAACAGACTGCCTTCTAATTTAATGTAACCTGCCCCAAGCACGTAAATAGTTACTGTTTTAATCTAAATTCGAGCAAACATTTTGTTTTAACATAGCAATGTAATGTTAGTAGATTTCTGTGGAATGATAATTGAAATTGTAAGCTTAAGCAAGTAAATTAAGTATACAGAGAGACTAGTGAATACTTGGACATTATATGTCGAGTGACAGCGGTATAATAATAAAACTCTCTAGTTTGTGTAGTTTGATCTGCAGTTTAAATGTCTTCGGCACGAATGTAAAAAATAAGCACCAATAAAAACAGATGTAACAGCGAGTCCAACAGTGGCAGTGGAAAGATGGCCAAAGCATAAATATTAAGATTATGAGCGACTCAATTCCGCGCTCGGAGGGCACGCCACTGGAGCCCACATTAACACAATTTTTGAAACACCCAAAATTGACATTTGTCGCATTATAGCTTCCACGTGCCACGGACAGAAAGTAATTTAATCTATTAAAGAATGGAGAATTTATCACCAACATACGATATCGAAAGGTCAAGATGTAGTTTCGGAGTTTTATGAATTTTCTGCCTCTGTTTTGAATTTTTTATAAAGGTTTAATGCGCGGTGTTCATCATAAAAGTCTACGTAGATGGCGGTGGCATTATTGTGATCGTTGGAAGTTGTGCGACACTTAATTTTACGAGTGTGTCGCGGTCGCAGTTACTCGAGGTATCAGTTTGCCTTTCGCTGTGTATTTGCCACGGCCGGACTTGGGAATAACAGCTGGAGTTTCTATTATATGGAACGAAATAAAAGCCACACTATTTTACGTTTATTGAGTTTGGCCCCATTGCGATTTCGTGACCATTTTTAAAAATTGGAACCAGCCTTTATGAATTTTTGAAGCAACGCTGAATTAAGTTTCTATGAAAAGCAATTTCAGTTTGGAAATAAGTTTTGGTACAGCAAGTTACCTACACATTTAAATAAGAGATGAACCATTTATTAGGATCTACTACATTTTCTTTAACTTTCCAACAGAGTAAAACAACTTTCCAATTTTCAAGTGCATAATATAATAGTATGAAAAAAACAAACATACTTTCCACTTGAAACACCGAGATTCTCTATTGCTCTATTTGGTAACCAATAAATCTCAATCCAAAAAGAATTATCAATTACAAGTGAATGCACATTCACACCACACATCACAGCTCACACGCTGGTACCGATAACATATCCTTTCAACACTCATATTTCATCTATCATGATTATTGACGGCTTGTTTTACCCACTATAGGATCGGCGCTTCCTCCTCTTTGTAAATCATGGTGCACATGAAAGGTCTTTGACCTAATATTGAAATTTTGTTTTTCGTTTTTGGTATATTTTGTGTGGGCATTTTCTCTGTTAATGAGAATGAACAATGGTCGGGCATCAGATTGCATCTTAGTGGGCGTCTGCGCTTCGTGGGTGTAGATATTATGTACTGACGCTTCATTAAAGATAGGAAATACACTCATCATTGCTTCCCACTCGAGCTTGGAGAGTTTCAATGGCTATTATGTGAATTTGCGATTTTATAACTGTGTAGCATAATAGGTAAGTAAGTACTCTTTAAAAGTAGTTCGCTTTCAGACTTAAGGAGATGAAGATGGATATTTTTTTAAAATTTTGTCGTGTTCTCAAAGATATTCGTCAACGTTACGTCTCATTTATCTCTGAGCCACTATTTGGCACAGGGCGCTATTCTTATTTATTAATTTTTAATTTATTTAACCATTTAAGCACACACATATAAATACAGACACTAAGAAAGGAACAGAAAAATACGTACAAAGGCAATGCTTATTTCTAAAGAAATATCTTCCAGCATACCTGCGATAGGAAAGTAGATAAAAGAGATGTAGACAACGTGTGTAAGAGTAGTAGAGAAACAAAATACATACATCAAAACAATTCACTAATTTAAATATAAACATACTATATGATAATATACTTACATACATACTTCTAAAATAAATATCACAAAAAAAAATATAATTACTATGTAATTTAAAATAACTACAATGCAACCTATGACCTACTATGGTCTTTATTAACATCTTGTTTTTTCTCAGTAACCAATTATTCTCCTGAAGTTTTTAGACTGTCTATTTCACTAGCTAAAGTTATTTCTGACTTGTTAGTCATAAATTTGCATATAGCGCTGTAACTTGTGAAACTTTGGCACAAAAACGGTTGGAAGGCAAAGCCCTGACATGCACTTTTCGAAGTTTGAGTTATGAGCCATCAAAATGTATGAGTCTGTAGACAACTAAGATGGAATGAAGGATGTGTATTACAAATATTGAGAAAGCAGACTGCTACTCTAGTTTTCGCGTTTTAGCATGGCATTGCCCTTTCCCTATTATCTCTCCGTAAAAATAAACTATGTATGGTTTTTCGTTATTAGAACATGAAGATCACAATAGATATTGATTCAGAACGTTAAAACGGACTTTATAAGTTTTTGAAAAAAAGAATGCTAGAAAATGTCCGTGGGTCAATGACTGCTACTGTTATGCTAAAACACGACAACTAAAGTTGTTTTACTTTACTTATAAATATGTTGATGTAAAAAGACCAATATTTACCTAGGTACCTAACATTATACTTACTCTATCCTAACTAAACTTTAAGCAGAAGCAAACCCTACTTACTAAATTAGTTTGTTTCAAAAACGAAACAAATGAACAGAGCGTGTGAAACTAAACACATTCATTTGTTTCTCAGCTTATTTCGGGTCTGGAAACGACAGTATAATTTGAGATTATTATGTTTTATTTGTATTTCCACAAGAATGTTCGCAGTTCCGAGGAAGTCTACATAATGTCCAGCAGTCGACGATGTGGCCGGTTTTTGGATGATTTGTTGGTGCCGTTAAGTTTTAAACGTTGTCAATTTGTACACTTAAGTTCTTATGATTTATCATTACATTCTGTAGCAGTCCATCTTCATAGTGCAAAACCACTTATTAGATATAGCATAATCCCATTAAAATCATATCCATCCATTGTCTAACCAATTAACCCTGGATTTTATATTTCAAAAACAAGTTTTATTTTACCCTTTTTTTATTTAAACAACATTAGGTACCAAAATACATAAAATTGATTTACGCCACCGAGACGAGGTGTGTCTGTCTAGTACAGTTTATGCACAGCGGGTAGGTATCAAGGTATCAGCAAACTCATTGTGCTCTGCTTAGGAGGCGTTGTGGTCGACAAGCCGTTAACAGTAACTATGGACGTTTCACTGTTTCCTTCATAATGTTCGGGAAGTACGGCTATTGCTGTTATGTGTTTTAGCTAGAACTGAGCTAATTTAGGACGTATAATTAATTAGTTGTGGAATATATTTTAAGAATTAGGTGAGGTAATTTCTCGCTATTTTCGCAAACATTTAGGTAATAACGGTTTCCCTTTCTTCTTTCATTTCAAACAATCATTCAAGAATATGATGAATGAAATTGAATAGGGAATATGCCTGTATTTTTTAAATATTTTTATTCGATAGTTTACATCGTCAAAAAATAGTTTAAAAAAATTCTACAGGCAAAAAGCAATTCAAAGTACTTAAAAAAAATGTTAAAAATATCCTACCGATCCGGGCTATTCAAACGCCCTCCATTGGGTGCGCTTGGTGTGGTGACGTCACATTCTATGAAAACAAACAAGCAACGTCATATTCTATGAAAACAAACAATTCAATGTCAAACCCTCGTTTTTGTAGGAGTGTTTGACATTGACTTGACACTTGTTGATTGACTTGAAATTGACATTTTGATTGCTGTGCTAGATTGTTACGTCACATCCGCTGTTAGCTTTTCAAGTGTTTGAATTACCCGCAGTTTATTGGCACTTTAAAAAAACTAATTTCTCGCTCAACAAAGAAATTTTATTCAAAAATATTGATGGAGGCATAATTCTGAAGTAATATAGTTTATAAAAAAAAAATACTTGACCCTTATTTGAATCAGATGCATATTCCTTATTACCAGGATTAGTGAGTAAAGAGTAGAAAAAAGTCTGTATTTATAATAAATAATAGTTTCCAATTTTGAAACCATTACTTATTTTATTATAAATACAGAAAATTCATAGTTTATTTTTGAGCACTAATGTGCAAGTCGTAATAGCACTAGCAACGCGTTTGGCACTTGCGATCTTTTACAGTTTAACATAAAATATCAATAACGCAACGACATGTAGTCCCATAAATTATGTGTAAAACTAAAAAAAGTATAAAAGCGGCTGTCTGCGTTCGCACAATGCTACCCGCATGATCGACTCTCGCGCAGATATACTTCAAACCAGCCCCGGAATGCGGGAACACTAAAGTTATTGCTTCAAATTTATATATATTTTACGTTTTTATTGTATGTGTAAGTTTACTGGTTTAGTGAATAATGTAACTTTTACGCGGGTATGTTGTTGTGACTTTATTTTTTTGAGCCTGGTGCCCTCGATATTCAGGAATGTAAAGCTGAAAATAATATTAAACTTAAATGTAATAAAATAATACTAAACGAAAGACTACCATATTCTACTGAAAAATCAGTAACCACAGCAGCAACTACTTCAATAAAGGTAAACTAAATTGGCCAAACACACTGTTTTTTGTCTTACTAGCTTCCACCCGCGCCTTCGCCCGCGTGGTATGTCGATATAAAGCCTATGTAAGGACATAGGCTAGATAGATAAAATTTGATAAGGAGATAGATGGCATCCCGAGGAAGGCCCCGGGATGCCTCGAATTTATAATATTAGTATGGATTGTTCCATTACCTTTTAGATGTTAGCTTAGTTTCTGGAAAATAGCTTCAAGAAAACTAGAGCTTTCCGTTCCATAAAATTAAATGCCTTTCTACATAGCAAAGCTTGTAAGTACCTGGTATTAAAACAGAATCAGAACTTAATAAAATAATAATAAGCAGAAGAACATTTTCAAAATATTACATCGTGCAAAATAAACAAGTGAATGGTGATGTGTCTTTAATTAAGCGGAGTGCAGATGGTAGTCTGCGTGACCAGTGTTGTTATTCCATGCTGTCTGAACCTCGCCTAACATGGTTCTAGTTAATTCACGCTGCGGGCTGCAAGGAGGTACAGTGCATGACTCATTAACCGTTGAACCTGAGTAGCCAATTATAGGTAAGAATAAGAAGGTGCAGTCGAAAATGTGAAAGAACGAATCGCGATATGTAAGTTTACTTAACCATATACAAAACCCCAAAGACTGTTGGACAGTAAGTAACCGACCAGACAAAACACTCGTCTATATAGTCACCTCCATTTTCAATGGAGGAACAAGAGGTGAACCTTCCCCGGTTCACCTCTTGTTCCTCCAAATTGGTTACCTAGAGGAGTTTGCCAGCCCTAACTAACCCATTCCGTTAGACTTAATTGGTGATGGTTTACCCCCAGCATGACCTTCCCTTTAGAATTAAAAAACAATTTTCTAGAATTTTTGGCAGACGGAGTGCTGATCGTCGCGTCGTATCATCCATTTTGTAACATACGAAAACCGATGAATTTTATATTTTTCGTTTTTATTATTATGGCATATTTGTATCAAGCTAATAAATAAAACAGGAAAAAAACTACCGCAAATCATGACTATTTAGACTCAATCAATCTGCCTAGCCTGTTCCCAACTATGTTGAGGTCGGCTTCCAGTCTAACCGGATGAAGCTGAGTACCCGAATTGTACACGAAGCGACTCCCGACGACCACCACCAGTAACTGGGTAATACGGTACCCCTTGATATGACTGGTTGTCAGACTTTCGGGCTTCTGACGACCAGTAACGACTGTCCAAGATCCACGAGTGACAGCCAAGGACGAGGACGAGGACGAGGACGAGGACCAACGGCATAACGTGCTTTCCGAGGCACGGAGGAGTCTCGGTTTGTAAAGATGGTTACCCATCCACGGACCAACCCCGGCAAGCGTTGCGACCCGTGCAGCTGTTAGACTTGTTTCAAGTGGAAATACTGCATCCATCTTTGTATTTAAATCTTTAAAACTCCAAGATAGTGAGCGATGTGACCTGTCCTCGACCAAACGTGGTAACATCATAATGTACAAATAGGAGACAATGAAGATGTGTCTTTTCTATTCGGTCAGTTTCTTAGGATTAGGTACTAACGAATTTACGACGAAAAAGGTGACATCTACTAATGGTTTTATAGTTTTTGGAATTCGTTCCTTATTTGCAATTAAAAATAAATAAATAAAACATTTATTAAAAAAAAAAAAAAAAAAATCTCCGTGTGTGTTCTAATTACTTAGTCAGTCCCTTTTGTTCCTTTATGGATATTTTCAATTAAATTGTCTTCGGGTACTTAGATTCCAAAGACTTCCACATAAGATTTTGTCATTCTGGAAAACTAAGCAGTTTCATATTTAGAATGTATTCTTGTTTCATTGATACCACTGATACAATAAATATATTGTACTAGATGACCCTCAACCCCTTACCCATGGAAATGACCATGAAATTATCTTCAATTATACCTTTATACCCGTCCCTACAAATAATTTATACCATATCGATACGGCCAAGGGTAGTCTGTCGTTCCAATCAATACTATTTAATTATGCACGACAACCCAAACGGGTGACACCTATACGTATTGAGATGACCACTACACCTGCCTACATTATTAACATGCCCTGTTGTTCACTTATCTGCATGATATTATCGTATACATTTAATATATCTCTATGTAGATACTCAATTCCAGGATGGACCTGCCTCATAGTGAAGTGAAGAATCCCATTATCTGCGACACGTCATTAAAATGTATCAAGAAATGTCGCGGATGATACCATCTTCAATTTATTTGACATCCCATCTTATTAATGATAACGTGTCCGGTGTAAGGTGATCTTTGATAAAAAGAAGGATCTTAAGCGTAGGGGGTCATCATAGTGTGGTAGTCATGGCGTATAAAAACATGGAGTCGAACGATTTGCGGAAATTACTGTTTAATTGGGTAAGGGCGCGACACACGCGCAACCGGTTGGTAGCGGATGCGCGCCTGGGATTGTCTTGTCCTATAATCGCGTCAATAATTAACTACGCAATTCGGTCGGTTATTGTCGTATCGACAAAAATCAGTGCCCGTAATGGACTGGATCTAGTCTACGGTGTTACTCGAGCTTTTAATTAATATTAAGAAAGACCTGTTCAAATGTCGTTCAAGTTGCTTGTCTGATCATAAATTCGAGAGCTGAGGAGAAATCTTATCCTTTCTTGTGCAAGTTATAGTAGCAGTCGCGTGCGAATTCATCGGCCGAATACTTGCTTAATGAAAGCTCCGCCAGTCATTTGATGAGTTGAGTAGCAGGCTCGCCGCAGCTGAAGATGAAAAAGATATTGGAATTCTGCGGTTGAAATGATACCTTTAAATACAATTAAGGTCGCCACATCGAGTTTAAATATTGATTAAAAATAAATATGAATTATTGGTCTCATTTGGGCGCCGGCACGAGCGACGTAATAAATCGTTGTGTTATTCTGTCACACACGACAATATGAAATATGGCCGCATTACGAAGCTCCTGACTGAATGTTTTATACAATAACGTAATTTGTGAAAGCCATTATGCTAATTTATTGACGTTTTTATCGTCTCCGGCGCTTCGATGGCGACGCGCGACGTTTTGCGTTCTAACGTC
This sequence comes from Lithophane semibrunnea, assembly GCA_947363905.1. Classification (NCBI taxonomy): domain Eukaryota; kingdom Metazoa; phylum Arthropoda; class Insecta; order Lepidoptera; family Noctuidae; genus Lithophane; species Lithophane semibrunnea. Next base: position 13,512,644 of record OX376188.1, read on the forward strand.
GTTTTCTTGATAAATAATTATAATACTGTGACAGTTGAAATATTAACTCGTCTCATAGGTCACTCTTAACACTAACTTTTATAAGATGATAATTGCTAGAAATATAAAATATTTTGATTGGCTGCAAAATTATGAATGCCTGTTTGTATCAGGAACTCGATACGGATGATATCGTGTTATTGTAAAACTGCAATTTATTTGAGTTATATCCTGCAGTAATATTATGTTTCCCTGTAGCGTTAACCTTATTAATTTTTTGTTCAATTAAAGATAACTAAAGTTTGTTTTTTAATCCCGTAAACTAATTTGACATTTCAAATGATTGTTGTTTGTTTTGTCAATTTCGAGTTTGACAGTTGCATCTGTCAAATTAGTCTACGGGATTAAAAAACGAACTTTTAGCAACGTTATTTTTCTGCAATCAATCGTCACAAAGACATGAATTTCCTGAAACCTAGTGTTGGATTAGACATCAACAAACAATGTCAACAATCTGTAAATTCATGTTTTTGTTTCGCCGCCTCTCAAGTTACACTGGTAGTCGGAAGGTTATTTTTTTAAAGTTCGTGAGCACATAACAATTATGAATTTAAAATGGCATCTATTGTGTTAGCCGCGTGACATTTATGTATAATCATAGACCATTCGTTACGGTTTTTTGCCCAATCTATATCTATACATATAATAAAATAGTTTGTACATAACGAAGTCAAAACAGTATTTTTGAAAAACAGTAATTGCTACGTGGTGTTGGACCAAGTATGATGCCGAAAATATAGTTTTTTTTCAATTTTATCCATTTGTCTGTTTGTCTGGATGTATGTTCCTGATTGGCGCAAAAACGGCACAACGGATTTGGATCTTGATTGCCAAATTTCGGCACACAGGTAGTTTATAACCTGGATTAACAAAACTTTTAATCCCGGTAGTACAGTCGAACAAGCTATTTAGTATACAGGCAGATAACTTGCAACTACTTTAAACAATTTTGTGAGTGTTTAAAGAAGTCAAAAGCTCGCCATAAGCTCAAAAAGTTAAATTACACACACAATCAAAACGAATTTTGGCAGTGTAGCGGTAAATAAATATATTTTGCCTGTATACCAAATAGCTTGTTCGACTGTACGTTCCTGTGGGATATTTTCCGACATCCACGCGGGCTAAGCCGCGGGCAAATGCTAGTCTATAATAAACAGAGGTCAACGTTCTTATTCTTTCTTTTTTAACAGAATACGGTACGTGGCTAGTTAACTTTGAATACTAGAATTAAAATCGAATAAACCTGTAGCAGGAACATTGTTATTTTTTTGCATACCTTATGTTATTTTATGGTTGTAAGAACCGGTGTTCATAGACTATAAACATGATAGAATTACATCTTTTATGGCCACAAGAGATGAAAGAGCTTTTATGGTTATAATAGCGTATGTTCGGTATATCTGACCCCTCTATCAGAAAACTTTATAGAGCTACAATTCTACAAAATTGTTAAATTGAAGAAAAGAAGTTACAAATAATGTATGTATGAGTTACAATATTGTAGACTTGTCACTACAATTTACACATTTGTAAAGTTACAATTGTGTGGCTTAGAGTTTTGTGGTACAGGCAGTTTTAAGATTTACAAAGTGAATTGTAACATGTGAATTGTATTGCCCATTGGTAGTTTATGTTGATACCAGTTCTGTTGCAGACCACTGCTATACATGTGAAGCTCAATGCAGATTGGAGAAATGTCCTGTCGTGTCTATGCGTCCAAAGAGGGACCTCAAACCAATGTGAGTGATATGCCTTGGCAGGCATCTAAATGATGAAAAGAAGACACTAAAGAACTTTTCAGTAGGTACCTACCTAACTAAACGGTGTCTTTTTCAAACGTTGGTAAATCTTTATATTTTGCATGGTCAACATAGAAGCTTACAAAAGTTACAGCTTACATTAAACTTTTCGGCAAACTTAATTTGTACTCACGGCTATACATCAAGCTATACATTTCAAGTTTACTCGCTTGCTGATCTCGCATTGTAAAAGATTTCCCTACAATGAGAGGTCAGGTTATACTGGAAATATATAGCTTGATGAATAGCCATGTGTACAACTGTTATTCCTGATTCTTTCTTTCTAATCGAGAAGTATTTTATTAACAAAACATAACATAACATATTATCACGCTTGTCGTTCCCGAAGGGTTAAGCAGGGGTGTACATAAGATAGAGAGGTGTTCGTGCGTTACATTGGACTAAAACAGAACTAGCGAAATATGGGTGTTACTTAACTTTCTACTGAGGTTTACTGAACTTACTAAATAGTTCGTCAATCCTGAGTAAAATTATCATTGAAATGTGTGTAGCTACTCCTATTCATTTTCCATTCCGTATTCCTAGCGTCTGTACAGTGCAGGTCGGAAGTGCTAAAACTCCTACATGTGTGAAATAGCGGTGTTGGCACCGCGCAGCCTACCTGCCTCTAATAACTTCCTATGTGCTCGAAATTACCTACATAACTACTGTTAGGTACCGTGCGAATATTCCTATACTTATGCGCTAGAGTTACAAAAAGGAAAAGTACAATGTAATGTTACACAGAAGAACGACGCATCTATCTGAAAAAAAAAAAGATATTCAATCTTTTCAGTTAGCTTTGACAACTGATTAGAAAATGAATTTTCCTGCTGTTCATTTGTTTATTTTGAAAACTGTAAGTAGGTACTTAAGTTCTTAGGTACTTGTAAACTTGTAACTGTTTCTATTTTCGTGAACTTAAACTCTGCCTGGAATATTTAGGATAGAAATGAGAGGACAAATAAGTCTGCAAGCTCCGCAGTTTCTTATTTACCTGTCGCATTTCCCCTGAGGTGCTCCTTAATATTTGAACGAACAATGAGCGACGGCTTCCTTGGAAGTTTTCAGCAGAAAGTACATGTCAAAATGTCAAATTGGAAACATGTTTTTTGGCAAATATGTGTTTTGTTTTTAACGTCCATTTAGGACGACTATTTGGACTATGAATGCACTACTGTTAGTTTATGCTATAAAAGTTTAATACATTTTAGATTCTCGAACGTAACAAAAGAGAAGACGTATCGACAGGCAATTTCTCCTATGAATTTCTGAAGGGTATATGTGGGTCGACCCCTAGAGTCAACTTTCAGGACCATAAATTGAGCAGCTGAATAGACTGTGTGAAAGATGATATGGCTAGGAAGGACGTGACTACCGAGATGAAGACTGATAGGTAGAGAAGTAGAAGAAAAAGACATGTTGGACCGACCCCAAATAAATTGGGATAAGAGCCGTAGAATGATGATCATGATGAAATTGAGCAGCTGGGTTTGCGACCACCAGATGATTTCAGCAGCATAAACATGACTTAGCGAGATGTAAATACACAGATATTAAAATGTTGTACCGCTTTCAGTAATTAACGGCAGTGCTCCTAGTGTTTTGTTCGAGTGATTTATATTCTGTGGCCGCGAATTAATTGCGTGGAAGCCGTTAAAGATTCTTTGAATAAACAAAGCGCCCTCATTTAAATTTTTGTTACGCTAAATATTCGAATTTACGATTTTAGGAGTTCTTCGTAACTCCAAGGAATAATTTTGTAGACTTGCTAAGTACCTATTTATTATGATAATATAAAGTTCGGAAGCGAAGCGGAAAGTCTGAAAAAAAAAATTTTTGGTAAACCTTAGTTTGATGAGCACAGCACCCAAATTGCGTAACACACCTTCAATCACAATCTAAATCATTTTGAAGGATATTGTTAATCCATTGCTTCATATGTTCGAAAAATGTGCCTGCTCAACGACGTAAATAACCCAATGAATGTTGTTGAACTGTCAAATTGACAGCTATTGTTACTGTAACCCCACTGTAATTACTGTATCTATCAAATCTACTTTCTGAACTCGTATTGCAAGTACCTACTAATTAAGTATATCGTGTAACTTACAGAAGGCCTAGTTTTGTTGAATACTTACATGTATTATTTTGTACCTATTTCGTCCTATTAAACAGACTTCTGTTTAATTAGGACGTCGTGTAACCTAACGTCCTAGAGCTTTTGAACTTTTTGTTTGTTTATTAGGCAATGTTTGTTTAGGAGGTTTACCCCTGCTTTCGGAAAAATAACAAAACACTAAAATTAATAGTCTGATTTTTAATTTGCTAGACTAAAATTACATAAACCTTATTACCACAAAACCGTGTTTAACAGTTGCGTAGCTTAAACACCTTTTAAGGGCAGGACTCTCAGAATCGACCTATTTCTGATTCAAAATTAAACAATCAAATATTATTTGTTTTGATCTGATAAAAATACATGTTGTAGTTTAATAAATATTCTTGATTATTCTATAGTTCAAAACACGATTTATACAACTTCACTCGATCAAAAAAAATCGAGAAAACTCCCTTTTTTCGCGATTTTTTGATCGTTTTTTTATTTTTACTTGTAGTAGAACCAACTTTTACTCCCGAAAAACATGTCAAAAAATAGGCAATGAAATTACGAAGAATATTGTGTGGTTTATTTTTCTCAAAACAGTTTTTTATTGTTTTAACAAGATATTATATAACAAGATAGCCCGCGCGCTTCGTTTCAGTAGCCGGCCAGGCGTCTTTGAGGTAGGACCTGTGTCGCTGTTGCTAGCTCGCTGCGTTCCCCGCAAAATATACGAGAAATTATTGTTATTTTCCGTGTGTGTTAGTTTTAAAAATCAGTCTGTATAAACAATAAGGTGAGTTTGATTATAATTTTTCTACGTATATTATAACTACCTACTCGTTTTTAATATTACAGTTTACAGAAAGAACAGTAGCACAACTACACCAAAGATCATTTTTGCAAATAAAACTTTTTATCTTTGCAGTTGAACTGACCTACAACTCGATTTTTGAATGGGATTTAGAATGGCGACGCGACGATGCGACGGCAGAATTTGCTTCTCGCTCAGGCGCAATAGGTAGATTCTATTACGTGAGCGTCAGCATGTACCTAGTGTACCTACTGCATCAATTCAACTCGCGCGCCTACTGTAGGTATCTATTGTACAAATTATAATAATAATGCAAGGTTGTTGTTGTTGTTGTACTTTCACACAAAACTGACTTCCTGCGGGAAATTGCCTGTCATACCAAAATTCTATAGATTATAATGCTTGTTTTTAGGGTTCCATACCCAAAGGGTAAAATGGGACCCTATTACTAAGGCTCTGCTGTCTGCCTGTCTGTCTATCTGTCTGTCTGTCACCAGGCTGTATCTCATGAACCGTGATAGCTAGACAGTTGAAATTTTCACAGGTGATGTATATCTGTAGCCGTTATAACAACAAATACTAAAAACCAGAATAAAATAAATATTTAAGGGTACGATTGTTGTATGGGAGCCCATACAACAAACGTGAGTTTTTTGCTCGATATTGAAAACAACAACAGGTGAACGCTTGAAATATTCACAGAATATTTAGTTACATATTCACTTTCAAAATAAATACTTAAATTAAAATAAAACAAATAGTTAAGCGTGGCTCCCATACAATAAACGTGATTTAAGCCGTTTTTATAGATAATGGTACGGAACCCTTCGAGTGCGAGTCCGACTCGCATTTGGCCGGTTTTCTCTTTTCAGTTATGTTTTTGCAATCGTGTTTTTTGTTTTTTTAAATAATCGTTTTTTAGGGTTCCGTACCCAAAGAGTAAAACGGGACCCTATTACTAAGGCTCTGCAGTCTGTCTGTCTGTCCGTCTGTCACCAGGCTGTATCTCATGAACTGTGATACCTAGACAGTTGAAATTTTCACAGATGATGTATTTCTGTTGCCGCTATAACAACAAATACTAAAAACCAGAATAAAATAAATATTTAAGGGGGCTCCCATACAATAAACGTATTTTTTTTTGCCGTTTTTATAGATAATGGTACGGAACCCTTCGTGCGCGAGTCCGACTCGCACTTGGCCGGTTCTTTTCACTCCGGTCTGAATTGTGTAAAAAATGACATCTTGGCCGGTTTTATTATTATAAGTAAGCGTAGTGCGGAAGCGCTGTAACAGTCATGAAAGAAAAGGAAACTGTTAGTGACATTAAAAAAAAGCAATGGTAGGTAGGTAATAAAATAAATTGTGTTGCTTATATTTCCCTAAAAACTAAACACCCGAAACATTAACATGAATTCCGTAAAACAAAGTTAATTATACTTACTGCTACAATTTTATACTGTGACGCAAAATTTTTGCATAGCGGGGTCAGCGAGTTCATTTAAACTACGTGTTCGCGCGACTGGCTCGCAGGGATTGAGGTAGCGCTAAATGCCTACTACGCACGAATATGGTGGCCTAAACATGACATTTCTGTATGAAGTTTGACATAAAACTGACATTAAACACGCGTTGAACAAGTATCTAAGTTTTTATGGTAAGACCCTTGGTGTCGACATAGGAAAACTGAATCGTTCTCTGACCTTCACTGTTATGGTGTTGTCTCTGTAATATTAATTATTTATATCGTTATTTAAAAAGAAAAAAAGAAAGGCGATTTCAGCTGTCGTTTTGGTCTAGTAAATTAGAAATCAGAGTTTAGGATTGGTTGACCGAACAAACAACTAGTTGACATGTTTGACAAGAGTTATACAGGGTGATTGGAAGCTGGGTGCAAAGCCTTAACGGGGTGACAGTTGACACCCTTTGGAGCATTTTGAGCATGTTTTAAAAAGGTTTGAATGATTGCGGCTATATTATTAAAAAAAAAAATTACCTAATCTACGCAAATTGTTTACATTTTCTAAGTGTTCTACGACTTTAAAAGTGTCTAGTATTTTTTTTTCAACTTTAACTGGAGCACTCTTGGTAATTACCAGTCAGAAATTGGGATATTTTATTGATATAAAAAAGTTATAGGTAAAAAAAAAAAAAAAACACTTCGTCTTAGACAAGTATGGTTCAAAATGCTACAAATACTGTCAACCATCACCCCCTTAAGACTTTGCGCCTAGCTTCCAATCACCCTGTATAGGTAACAGTTTTAAACAGTAACCTTATTACCACAAAACTGTGTGTATCAGTTGTTTAGCTTAAACACCTTATAAACATGACATTTCTGTATGGAGTTTGACATAAAACTGACATTAAACACTCGTTGAACAAGTGTCCAAGTTTTTGTGGTAAGCCCCTATAAGTTGCATCCCTATGTGTAGTATGTTATGGGCCTGTACGTAACGAGGAGATAAATCGTCTTGATCACATTTGTCCATCGTCTGATGACCCTTCGTTCAAGTCCGCATTGTCCGGCTCCCCGGCCGTCGCTAAACGCTGATACCATCTACAGTGGTGCCGCCAGCCTAATGGGATCCCGGGGTTACGCTTAATGCTCTTAATAATACAATCGCGGGACTGACAAATTGCAGCGTTCCCGCGGGATTGGGGATGGCAACCATTGCCGTAATCGGTTTAGAGGGTAAACAATGTGATTGAGTGGCGAAGTAGGTTCGAGTGTTGTTTGATTCTAACTTAGTAGATGAGTAACTTTGCAGAACACATTGTTTGAAACTGTTTCTTAATTGTTTTTATACATACACATAATATCACGCCTGTAATCCCCGAAGGGTTAGGCAGAGGTTCCGTCCCATGTAATCAGGCGATTTGTGCCCGGGCACAAATCCAAACTCCGGGCTGTTACTGAGAAATTCCTGATAGAAAAAACCCAATACCACTTTGCCCGAACTGGGAATAGAACCCAGGATCTCATGCTTAACAGAAGCGCTTGCGACTACAAGACCAACGAGGCACTTGTTGTATTTTTTTATACTCGCCTAAATTCCCAGAAAGGAAAACCAAAAGAAATTGGTGACCCGATGGTTTCTGACCAAAACCTACAGGAAAAGGAAACCACTTGAAAATGATGCATCAGTGTTCATTAAATTAGTAGAACGGCTTGTTACCCGACTGCCCCAGAAGGAGGGTAATGTTTTTAAATATCGAGACACAAATCGCAGAAGATATTGTCGTAGTAACTATTATCTAATCTCTGACATAGTTGCATTCGAACTTTCATTTCTGAATCCCGGAACCTATTCGACGTCTTTGTGTACAGTTGACCTGCGATACCTTTCTGTTCTACGACAGATTCAAGTGAAAACTCCTCAATAATTCCGGAACTACTCAGTGGACAATACTCAAACATTTTGGTCGCGATCTTACTTCGAGAGCTGTTAGTTTTGTTTACAACTGTACCAAGTACTGGATCAAGTATACGTAACGGTCACTTGGCTATTGTGCGGGTGACATCAAGATGACAGATGAGATGACAGGGATCACTAAACTGTGAATAGTTTTACTCGTCAAGTGGTGTTCGGGAGTAGTAGGTATTGGGGACTATTATGTAGTACTAGTAGCGTCCCGCGGTTTCACCCGCTTATGTCTCGATCCCGTGGGAATATCAGGATAAAAAGTATCCTATGTGTTAATCCAGGTTATAAACTATCTGTGTGCCAAACTTCATCCAAATAAGTTCAGTAGTTTTTGCGTGAAAGAGTAACAAACATCCATCCATACTTACAAACTTTCGCGTTTATTATATTAAGTTAGATATGACATTGAGGCATTAGGAAACCATTCATTATTTACGTCACAATTATTTTTTTTTGATACTTGTTTTTTGGCCCAAAGTCACACAACATTCGATATACTGTTACCTACGTATCCCAGATCCCTGGTAGAGATATCTGGCATAAATCTCGATACTTGTTTTGCAACTTGTCGCAATATGGACGAGTTTGAAGAGGTATGAAGGAGGTTCAAGTGTTGCTTTGATTCGGAAAATCTCTCTCGCTGTTCTATGTCTGGCATTCGAAAAAAAAACACTTTAAAATTCGAATGCTTCCTCGAGGGAGTAAAAAAACTCAAACATAAAACTGCGCGTGCAGCACCGTACACGTGATAGAAGTGAAACTTCTTAAAAATAAAGAATAAGACATATTCAGTGTGAGAGACGGAGAGAGTAATATCTTTTTTCTCTCTCATGTAACGAAATATGGCTAAACGTGACGCGTCCTTGTTTCACTTTCAATTTCTCGTCCAATTATCGACTCGCCGCCAAAGAAGTGTGGAACTTCTTTGGCGGCGAGTCGATACTTTACAATAAGGTATTTAGTGACGATAATAATAATCAAAAGCTCGTTGTTCTAAGGTTAATTACGATATTATAAAATATATTCGCCTATCGTCGAGAGAATGCGTTTCTGACACCTGTACAAAAGAATATTCCTATTTTCCTAACCTTGATCGATGTTACAGACAGCTCTAGGGATTAAAAGTTAAGAGACGTAGAGTTGTGTATAGTTTCAGTTTACAAGTTTCAGGAGCAGATAATTTTATACAGTCATAACCTTGCCTATCAAATGTCTAGTTTGAAAGGTCACTAGACATCTGAAATACAATATTCTCATCTTGAAAGGAAGTGGCGTATTTTTAATAAAAAATAACGTAAGTAAGTATAAAATTCAATAACGTTTTGCTAATGGGAATCAAAACCTTGGTCAACCATCAGAAAATGACCTGAATAAATAGATGCAAATTAATAAACCATGATGCATTTTCAAGCGTTTTTCGTAACGTTGCTTGTACTGCAACGTGCAGACGATAAAAAAGAATGATGGCCGCCTGGTTACAGAATTTTAAAATGTAACGTTCTCCTACTCATAGTGTTGTTGCCTTTTTATTGCTAGACGGATAAAATACTAGCTACTTTTCTAGAGTACGTTCTTGATAAATGGTAAGTTAAAGCCACATTTTTATCTGAATTTCAATTTAGAATTAAGCTTAATAGCATCAGCGCACCTACCTACACGTTCACTGCTAAATATTGCTTTCACTACCGCTTCAAAGTGCGGTATTGATATTATTACTGTGGCAATATATTGCCCTAAGAACGTAGGTAATAATATTTATCAATGGCACCCCAACTCTTTTGAGAAAAACTTTATACAAAGAAAAAAAAAACAATCGACTTCTAAAAAAACACAAAAAGTGAAAAATAACTTTAATTTCGGAAGCCGGTGTGTTTGGTTTTCAATTTTAGTTTTTTGGCCACCTTCCGAATTTAAAGTTATTTTTTAGTAGTAACTTAAAACATCGTCCTAAGTGGGAAAAATACGTAATATTGAAGCTAACTCAAAAACTGCTTAAGCATGCAAAGTTAATAAAATTTTTATGGGACCACCTCTGATGCATGACATACCAAACAAAAAAAGAATCATCAAAATCAATTCATAAAAAAACATACAGACTCCCATGAGAACCTCCTTCTTTTTGAAATCGGTTACAACAGTGAAATTGTCATAACTAGTGTGAAAACCCCCCAAACATCTTGATCTCCATGCCTAGTTTTTCAAGAAGTGAGTAGTGACCAGTGACCCCATTCTATTACAAATTCTCTGCGCCTATATTTTATACTATCTTTTGTACTATAGAATGTTCCACCTCATCGTCGTGGGCGATTATGGCCTGCCACACGATGGCCCCATACCTTATAGAAAACATGATCGCTTGACCCCATGGCGCCCCGTGCCGGTTTCACAGCGGTATTTCCAAAGCGGTAGTAGGTATTCGTATGTAAAAGTATTATATATAAATTCCATAAGGTTATGTGGCATAGGTGACTCAGATTCTAAATTATACTATTGTAGTGTTAATTCAGAATATATTGTATGCGAAATATATGGCTTTTTGTGACCTCTCGCAGATTAAATTGAACTTGTGAATCTTGAGTTCGTTAAGCTAATTCTCTATCAACAGGTCTTTTTTATTGAAATCTCAATGTTTCTTTTTAATAGTTTTGTTCTGTTTGATTCGCTTCGGTTATCTGTAGCGCTATCTCGTTTGGCCTGGCTTGCTAATTAAATTGCGCAGTGGGGTGTGATCTAATTAAAATTGGTCAGATTCGGCTTTAACTTGATTTGTGGTTTAGCTTTGTGGTTCATAGTTCTTTGCTATCGTAAAAATTTCTCTGCACTGAAGTTTCAGAACATATTTTGAAGAAGCATAAGAAAAGTAAAACTAATTAACTAAACAGCCAGTTGCAGAAACAAACTTTTACTTTTAAAGCTGTCATTAAATACCTACTAATCTTCCATTAACTTGTTGTAGAAAGCAGACTCGATTCTTTGATGAAATTAATGAAATAATTACCGATAATGATCCATTACGTAATGGGGCATTAATGTCTTTGTGCAACTGGGTGTTAATATCATAGACTTCTCAAATTGTTAATCAGTTAGTTAATTTTAAAGCGTTGGACACAAAAGATGCAAACAGAAAAAATAGAAGAGATATTCAAAGAATCCTTAAATTCTTACCAAGCTCTATACAAAAGCTGGTAACTGAAAACTTCACAATGAGGCTGTAGGTACAAGACGAGTGTACAAGCGTACATGTTTGTTTCACTGAAACACGAGCATGGCCCTTACTTCGTGATTAGTGGCAGTTAATCCATACAAATGTTGTCCCTAATTGGAGTAATAAATATCGCGTTACACTCTCTCTTCCTCGTTCTAATGTTACAGTACTTGTAAACTTGTAACTAGATGTTTTGTTACGTTTTATGGGCCGAGGATCAGACTCAAGTACTTTTTAAATGTCTGTGTACCTAAGGTCAACCCTTGGTGCCTGGGAACGCACACCTAATAAACGAGCTTGAATAAAATAGGTACCTTGGGATGTTCTACATGTTCATCATCATCTGCCTAGCCTTTTCCCAACTATGTTGGGGTCGGCTTCCAGTCTAACCGGATGCAGCTGAATACCAGTATTTTACATGGAGCGACTGCCTATCTGACCTCCACAACCCAGTAACTAGGGAATACGATACCCCTTGGTAAGACTGGTTGTAAGACTTTCGAGCTTCTGACGACCCGGAACGACTGTCAAAGATCCACAAATGAAAGCCGGGACCAACGGCTTAACGTGCTTTCCGAGGCACGGAGGAGTCTCGGTATGTAAAGATGGTCACCCATCAACGGACCAACCCCGGTAAGCGTAGCTTAACCTGATGGATCGACCCGAGCGGCTGTTATTACTTAGCCACGAGCTCCTCACATATGATGTGGTGGATGAGGATGTTCTACATGTTGTTTCAAAAATGCTTTTCTAACGTTTTGATGTGCTTGAAAAACGAACAGCGAATCATTCTATCTTTAAACGTTCACATCTATAGATCCCTGTCAAAAAAGTTCACCCATACATGATTGGAATCGGTTCGAAAGAAATGTCCAAAGCATTGTTCAAAAGTTACGTTGCTGGTCAGATTTTTTTTCGAATATATGAAGAACATTTGTTTCAAAACGATTCCACTCTGACCGATCGTTCTTTACGCAATTAGGGTGTTGGATACCTATCATCTTCAAGATTAGGTACCAATCTAATCAAAACTAGGTTTATGATTGAAAATTCGTATAAAAAGCTCACTTGACCAGCCCAGTCGATTTGAACGAAACTGAGAATTTTGAGAGTCTGGGAATTTTTGCAAAACTAAATGCGTAGTCTTTGAGCTGTCATAAACAGTAGTTTCCAAAGACAACCGTAGACCAGGACTATTACTAACTAACTTAGTAAAGGAGGCATTATTTCAAATTATTTCAGTCTAGGATCAATATATATACGTACTGGTTATATAGACATTGGCTGTCTGTGTTAAGTTTATCAAAAATAATGAAAACGAATGATTATTGGTTATTATGATGAATGAGTAAATATGACGTATGGAGCTTATCTTGCTAAGCACACGGTAATACGTTACTTTGAACGATTGATGTATTAACGTAACATAATGAATGTTGTTTGTGTCATGTTAAGTTGGTTTAGATCAGTTTACAGTCTAATTAAATTCAGCGGATTGATCGACCGATGACTTTACATTATAAATTCTGATGAATCCTTTGTAAAATGTCAATTTGAAATCCTGCGGAGTAACGTGAACAATTGCAATTGCATTTTGACAAGTCGATAACATTCATTGTGCTGTTTACGTTGTTGAGCAGACGAATTTTCCAAACATATGAAGCAATGTATTAGGAATTTCCTTCAAAATGCTTCGGATTGTTCTTCGAAGTGTGTTACGCTGTTGGGATGCTGCTGATATCCCGAGGATTAATCAAATTCTAATTTCGAACAATCCTCGTTAACAATCATGTATAGAGCTTTATTTGAATAGTGAATGACATGACCATGGTCGTTCATCGATGTGACCGGATTATTGGGGGAGGTCTATGGCCAGTTGTGGACATGATCCGATCGAGTTCCTACCTAGGTCTGTACCTTATAGGGGGTGCAGCGTGTAGTCGTTTAGTTTTTAAGTTTTAGCCCTGTCTGGGAGCTTTAATTTATTAAGGCATCCACAGGATATAGCTCGGTAAAGCAGAGACAGCCTTAAAGATTGATCAGTGAGATGCCATACCTAAACAAAAACAGTTGTGGACATCATTATTTTGGCTGACGTGATGATCCTCATAAGTATTAAGTACTATGTCCTCTACTCTGTTGTGTTGAGTTATTCCATTCTAATACCAAAAACTAATACCACTGGTATTTGTTGGAACTCACATTTGTGTGCCTTTTAGTCTGTGATAAATGATAAATAAATGTAAGTATTTTCTTTTTGTACTCAAGGGTCGTAAAACATTAATTAGAGGAGTCGTAAAAACATTAATCGTTCTTGTGTCATCTGCTTATAAAAACAAACTACGATCGCTAATCAATTACGGTACCGCATTTTCTTCTTGTAATACTTTTATTTGATTGTGCATTAATTAGCACAGTGGACAGCGAACAGTTTTATTATGGGTTCAAAACGAATTATGAGCATATTTTATAAATGCTAATTACTTAAAAACCCGTTAATCCAATTTTAATCTTTCACTCGACTATAAAGCAGAAAAATATTAATAAAAACCAAATTAGACATTTACTGTTGTAATAAAGAGCCCTGATAGAATCGTTGTAAAGGTAATTTACAATTCAAAGTGAATCGGCGACTTAGTATTACCATAAGAATAGGATCAGGCATTATTATAATACAAAACTTATAATTAATGGTAAATAAGACAGTCTGAATGCTCTATGGTAGGTATCCTGACGTAACTGAGAAGTTTTAGCATTTGAATTCAAGGAATTTGATCTTTGATCCTATGATGTAGCGCACCCATATAATGTCTGGTTTAGTATCTAAAACCGATTGAAGTTTTGTTGTTTTAGAGGATTTTATGATACTTATATATGACCACTACATGGTTTTTATTACGTTATTAAAACATGGTTTTTATTACGTTATTATTACATAATTTATTCAGTATCGAAATGTCTGCATTGTTGCTATAATTTAACTATGATAAATGGTAGGTACTGAAGCTCCATTCAGACTACGCTATAGTATAATAGCATATAGTTCATAGCACAACAATATCGCTCGCCATACATTTATATAGAACACGTTCACATACTTTGCTATACTATATACCTATTATTGGAAATGTATGGCGAGCGATATTTTTGTGTTATGAACTCTAGGCTTTATGTTTTATATTATAGCGTAGTCTGAAATAAGCTTTATCCAGAATTCAGACTGAGTTCAACTATAATAAGAAAGTGCAGCTCTGAAGGCTATTCACAAAATTAAATGTATTGTCTACAACACAAAAAAATATACCTTATAAATAAATAATATCTTTTAAATGTATGGGGTTTAAAACAGTCATTTTGGCAGAATCATAATAGGAAAATATTATGAATCATCGTAAAATGTCACACACTGACAATTCATAATATGATCTGCGTGCGATTCTTATCACGAAATAATTCATATGTGGATCTGTGGTAGCTAGCTGTCTAGCTCTACCAGCCAAATCTACCTTAGCTCAGGTGTAACATCGAATTCCCTTCTAAATTCCCTTTAGCCTCAACAAACAGCAATAAAACGGTACCACAAACAAGACCCATAGCCTTGTATCGGCCTCTGATCCACTAAGGGATGGGCGAGGCCGAATACCGTGCTATTTGAATACCGAATGACGCCGCGCGATTGTCAATATCCGGCCGATATTGGGATATTAAGTCGCTTTATGATAAAATGGACGATTCATGCTGCTGGCTGGGCGACGGGTGAATGCATCGATTTGTTTTATGTTCTTATAGGAGTCGGATAGTGTCCCAAACCTGTTTGCTTAGGGTGCGGGAATTGGTCTAATATCGCGAAGTTATGACTATATTAGTGTCTAGTGTTTGCCATTTTAAAAGGACATATTTTGTGAGTGGTTCATTGATCTTTGTTTAAATGCTTCATTAACATCTATTTAGATACCAAACTTCTCTAAAATAACGGGCGTACGATACCGTTACAGTCGCAGTAAAGACAAGTGACAATCGCTTTCAAAGCGTTCCGTATTTCTTCAACAACTTTCATGATAGTCGTAAACTTTTTGGTATAGCTCGCCACCATCGTTATCGCTCACAGAATTTCACTTTGTCTAGGCCCTTTGGACGATGGACTTACAAATACGGCGGAAGGGAAAGGAGGCCTATACCTAGTATGGGTCATTCCGGGCTAAAATGATGATGAAACTCCAGACCAAATTAAGAAACACTATTTGCATTTGCAATTACTGCAAATACCGTCTACAGACCACTTGTGCATGCCATAACTAATTTATGATTGCCCCTCCAGACGCGATTAGGCTATCATACATGATCCTGATCAATCAAAGCTCAATTAACGTTAACGAAGAACCATTACGGTCCGATCATGTCTTAGTTACTCCAATTAGTGTATGGCTAACTTGCAGATTGCGAGACAAGAGGTCAGTTAAGTCAGGAAAGAGGATTTTTAAAGGTTGCATAGCTATGCCATATTGGTAGATTTGTCTAACTAAGAAGTATCTGTCCGTTTTATTTTGTTAGAAGTGCATAACATAAATGACGTCTTGTTTCTCTAGAGGCTCTCAGAGGTCTACCTTACTACACCCACATTTCGCCAGTTATGTTTTATTCCCATGTAATAGGGGGCCTATTCTCATCAACCAGGCACAAATGTAGATTCCGGGCTGCTACTGAGAAATTCAAGATGGAAAACTCAATTACACTTTTCCCGACCTGAGAATCGAACCCAGGACCCCATGTAGCGCTTGTAATCACTAGGCCAAGGACGCAGAGATCTTAAGTTAAAGTGACCAACTTTTTATAATTTAAATTAAAGATAATTCGAGGAAAGCCTTTAATTAAATAGGTATATAGTTTCAGGAGGACATAATTTAATTACAAATAAATCACATTTTTTTCCAGAATAAGGCAAGCTGAATATACTGAATTCATGAACTTTATAAACCAAATAAAATAGCAACGAAACTTAATACTTACTAAAGTGTATCTTGCATACATAAATAACCATAATACCTACTTACTTACATAAGTACGCAATAAATACTTACCAACGCGTATTGTCTAATAGTCTCGGTAGTTATTCTTTCTCCGCAGATACTATTGTTAAGAAAATTTCAATTCAAATCAACTACAGACTTCTAACAAATCTCTCACGCTGCGGCCAGATTTGTGCGAAGCGTCGCTTGTACCGCGTAATGCGACATAAGTCTTATAAAATTATTTATGTAGGAACACGTCCCGAGGTGCGTGGAACGTGACGAGCCTCTGCTAAACTCACAGGGATCGTGAAACTGACGAGATGAGGAATACGGTTTTCGAGTTATTAACTTGGAGGAAAGATTTGGAAATTCGTTTGAGAAAATGTGATATGATTAAAGTAACTTAAAGTGAGATGATTGATGCGAATTTAGTTTAGTGGCACGATTAAAAGGACTTAAGATAACAAGATGATCTGATTACGAGTTTGAGTCTGTGGGCACGAACACAGGCGGTGAGGACCGGTAGCCGAACGGGGCGACGGAAATGGTACAAAAAATTTCCGTGGCGATCGCCCCGCTTGGCTACCACTCCTTGGCGCTAGTTTAGTGTCCGCAGCCTAAAGTTTTTAATTTCGTTGTGCCCATTGGTTTTCATGACTGACGCGTAAAATTAGGTGTGCATCCTAGTTTTATAACTCCGTCACAAAACAGCGATACCTACAAAATAACGACTTATAAAATGCACCATTTTTTTTGTACCTACGTTATCAGTGGCACCATAATATAGATTCACGAACTAATAATAGCTTTGTTATGAGAGAAATTCTTTGTCGAAAATAAATCTTCACTATTTTCATGTCTTTTCGTATTTGTACTCGTAAGTTCTCGAGCGGTCGGCTTGCTGACGGCGCATTAGGATGGCGAATACGTCTCATACTTCTGGGATAAACGTGACACTGCCACTCGTTTTCCTATTATGCGCATTTAATTCTCGACGCGTATCATTTACATTCTATAGTGGCTATTTGAAAAAAGAAGCAAACAATTGAAATATGTTTATTTAAAAACATGCTTACTTCCTCTTTTGTTGGAACTGCGTTGTGGATTGTTTATGACCAGTATTTTTCTTTTCTCAGGACTTTTGTTGAGCATCAGAACTGAGAACGACCTACAGAGAAATAATAATCTTGGAACGAGTTTATAATTTTAGAACGATAAATTCTATTGTTAAATGAAAAGGATGAAAGTTGTGCAGCTTCAACTTATTTTATGCTGATGATCTTGTCTATCAGAATTTCATTATTTTATATCCATTGTATCTAGAAGCTGAATTTAGAGAAACGAGGAGTAAGTATTTGAAACCATCTCTCGTTTGAAATACTAACCCCTTTCGCTAAAATGCGCTATATGGATAATTGTATTATTATTTATCAACATCCGTTAAGAAAAGAACCGTTTTTAATTTTTTTTATCAGCTCCTAAATAAAGCAAATCTAGAAGGAATTTAAATTATGAGTCACTTTAAGGCATGGAATTAGTCTGCGGGAAAGTCCGAAAGGGATACCGGGGCCTTGGCGACAGGCAACTGAAGGAACACGGGTTGATTTTAGTCAGTAAAAGTCTGACAGCCCTCCCGCTCCACCCAGAGCGGAAGAAGTCATTTGACGATTTCCCACCCTCATAAAAAAAATAAGGCATGGAATTAGTATTTACTATTTTGCTATAAGGTTGGGTATCTACTTCATTCAAAGTATTAATTCCTAATCCGGGTACGTTGGTGATTGAATTAGTTTTCGATTTGTTGATGGAGGACCTACAATTTGGTAGCTCTAAGACGATTAGGGCCCAGATAAGTTTGAGCGAAGCTCGGTAACGTCTACGCAATTAAATCTTTTGGGATTAGTCCGGAATTGCTTCAGATTAAGACACTTTTTTAGGATTAATATAGGTAGATTTTAATAACCTAGCTTCTAAATCTTTACATATTATAAATTAAAGTCGTTTTTCTTTTACTCCATACAAAAAGTCATAATTCGAGGTTCGGCTCTCGTCTATTTCCTCCTCCAATATTGGACCAATTTCAAAGACATTTTCATTCATTTATAGTTGTAAAATTTGTACAATAAGCCTCTGATGACAGCGGTCTAAACAGGCAATTTTGAGCATTTTCTGAGGGTTCTAGTGCTTCTACAGATAATGTATCATCAAAACAGAAAACATAGGGGCACAGTAAATATCCTTTTTATTCAATTTATAAAATATCTTTTAAGTAGGTCCAATATTGGAGGAGGAAATAGACGAGAGCCGCACCTCGAATTATGACGTTTTGTATAGAGAAAAACACCGACCCCATTTCCTGTTAAAAGTAATTCTGTCAGCCAGATTTACGGAAATAGAACCGTGAACATTAAATAAACACACACAAGGAACTCCAGAATGATTAGAGAAGCCTTAGTTTCAAGTTGTTTCAGAACATCAAAGAACTCTAAAACTACAAAAATCTTGAGACTGAAACAAACTGACGACATCCTCAATTAATCGTCCGCCCCTTTCTACACTGTCTTTAATTAAATGGCTGCTCCTCCTATAGGATCTTCGAAATTCGAAACTAAACTTAAGCAAAGTAGTTCTTGTAAAACTTTAGTTGTTTGGGACGAAAGACAGACCTACACATAAAATACGTAAGCCCTAATCAGTCACCAAAAAACAGAGGAATTAAAAACTAAAATGCCATAAACATCAAAACCCGTGGGCGTTCCTGACTTATAGTAGTTGGCCGCACGTGCACAATTATTGATTATGTATCATCTGACGAGTCTCATTATACTTACGAAGGCATTAATCAGTCACGGCGCATTACCGGGAAACAAATTGGAGTGTGGGCTGTGCGAGGAGACATTTTTACGACTCAACACGGTTTAAACTGCCATTGGATAGTTTTAAGCTTCGAATGTCAATTAACACCGTTGCTCCGCCATTATATTTATCATCGGCGCGTACGCAATGTTCTGCCCACGGCGCGCGCGTGTCGTCACGAAATGGCATTTCATCATTATTAGATGTTTAGTTTTAATTAATGATTTTCTGTTGGGTTTATTTCTTGTTGTGTTGAAAGCTTTCTACTGAATTAAGTTATGTTTCGTGTTGCGAGTCTGTAGTATAGTTTAGAAAAGTTTTCCGCTTCCCGTTATTTTCACTTTTCTTCTTGCTGAAAATCATTTTTCCAGGTAGGTAAGTAAAGGTATTTATTAACACTAGTAGGTAGCGATAAATATAAAAAAGGGAAAAAATACTAACAGGTACCTAAAGGGTCCCCGAAACGATTAATTTTTCAATTGTAAATTTTTACGCGATTGATGCGCAATTTGATCGTCTACCAAGTGCAAGTGAAGCGATTGAGAATATTACTAACTACAATAGAAATTGATGGTGCAATTGATCGTTTCGAAGTCTAATCCCTGCCTATTCATTTTTGCGAAGTCTTATCTTTGTAAATATTATTCAAGCATGAAAAATAATAATACTCAGATGTATCGCAGTTAGGCTGGCAACCGACCCCAACATAATATGTTGTTGAAAAAGCTAGGCAGGTGATGAAAAGCAGGAACCTACTACGCTTTGGAATGGGCAACTAGCTTCAAAGCAAAATTGCCTGTAATTGGTTTATTTGAAATAAATGCTCATTCCATTTCTCTCCTTTGTTTGTACTTTAGTCAAGGGAAAATTAGGTTTTCTTCCTGTTTTCGTTACACCTAGTCATTATACAACCTTTTTCAGAACTTCTAACGTTCCATTAAGTTCCTAAAACTCGGGTAAAATTCTAATAAATATGTATAAAAACATAAATAAGGCAGTACAAGTAGCGGTAAGACGTTATATTAATATTCCGTTTACTTGAAGTCTGCGTGACTTCGGCTGTAATCGGCTTCTTTCGTTTTATCTCGGAGTGAAACCGTTCTTTGATGGCTCTTACGTGTGCGATTACATGTCGTTTTACTTACTCTACCAGATTTGTTGCTGAAGTTTGGTTTAAGTGATTTAAGTATGTAGTTATCATGTTTCTAATAATTTCTAATAAGCAGACTTTATATTTAATACAACCTCTAACCGAAAGTAGTGATACATAATAAAGAGTATTCTATTCTATTCTATTTCTATACTTTCAAGAAGCTCCAGTTTGATTAACAATCTCAACATAGGAGTTAACAAAAGACTGGGCAAATGATAGTTGGTCATCCTCACTTCAAGTTAGAACGCAAAGGAAAATCAGAAATCAACAGCTTTGAGATTTCCGATCTCCTGGACTGGCCATTAATAAAACAAAAATGGTACCTACACTTACTCAAACTCAAAGCATTTATCAGGCACTTTAGAATTGTCAAGGAGTCGGTCAGTCAGAAATATGTCCCATTCTCAAGCGTAGTAGGTACCTTTATAGAAGAACGGGCAAAGAAACTCCAGTCCTCCAACTCATTTCCTCATTGCACAGGAAGTGATACATGCTATCCGTACCACGATTGCTACCAACCATTAAAGCGTCCATGACCATCAATAATAAAGCCGTAACCTCAATTTTATTGTAACAGCTCCTAAACTTCCAATCAAATAACTATAAAAATAGTTTAGAACCTGCGTGTGTTCTCTAGGTGCGTAGGAGTGGACGTGAATGCACTATCTTAGTCATTATAAATAATGTTGAGATAAGCCAGAGACAATAGATCGCCGGGCGGGTGGGTGGCACGTACGACCAATCCACTTTGACCTTACGTAAGGCTGTTTTACACGGCTACAGTTTTATTAGCGCTGGTTAGGTGTTTCTTAATTTCGCGAACTGAAGGCCTAGACAAGTGGCGATCGCTTTCAAAGCGCGTTTCACATTCCTAAAATGACTTTCAACAGACATACATTCACATTTCACACATACACACACCCTTTCACATTCACACACACACATCATTCACATTAACATAAAGTTTTTTTTTTTTTTCGTACTCATTTTTACTTTTCTTTTATGGATATTGCTGATGTCATGTCACTTTATCTGGCTCTCTGTCTTTGTCTAGTATCGTCTTGCAAAATATCAATTTGAAAATCGAACGGTGTCAGTAAGATGTCAGTCGAAGAGAGAATCAGCGATGATATCAAAAACAAATGAGATCGCTTGAGTACGAGTTTTGTGCGGTCACATGTGACGAGAGTAGCTTTACGAAATAGCACAAAAAATGAGGAATTAAAATATGGACAGAAAGATAGATTTATAATGCTACTAGCTGCGCCCCGCGGTTTCACCCGCGTAAGTCTCGATCCCGTGGGAATATCGGGATAAAAAGTATCCTATGTGTTAATCCAGGTTATAAGCTATCTGTTTGACAAATTTCATCCAAATCCATTCAGCCGTTTTTGCCTGATTGAGTAACAAACATCCAAACACACAAACACACAAACTTTCACATTTATAATATTAGTAGGATAGTAGGATTAATACGTATTAATATGATACATATTTTCTAATGTTTACATATATAGCACCTTGAATGAGATATGGATAAATTATTATTATAAGTAAATGAGCCTTAAGGCATACCCGAGGAAGTATGGGTGGGTCCTAATAAAGTGGTTTGTTTCTCTCCCGTGGGTGCACGTCATCAGGCCACGAAGAATGGAGTTGTACTCATTGTTGTGATCGGCAAACAGTGCGGCGAGCATTGTGATATAAATAAATTGTTTTCTAAAGATATCCATTTTTCTTTAATTTATGCACAAACCTACGCGGGATGAGATTATAGTACTTTTTAAATACTAGATAAAAAAATGCCCACTCATTGTTCTTTAAATTCATGTCTTTAGTATACTCTTGAGGCTAAACTTTACCCTACTGCTACAGTTAGGACACGATACAGTAGCTACACATAACACCGCAATATTTGGAAAAAATCTTTATTCGTAATAGACCATGGAGGTTTGGTAAAAATGTACCTTACTAGCCATTACTAAGGGTTCTTTAGAAAACTAGCGTCAGACAGCATTTGTCTGGCATTAATGCTGAAATGAACCTTTTTGGCGCAGCCGTGAGGCACACACTATTGTTGTTATAAAACATTATTTTTCACTTTTTATTTTGGTATTTATATTTTGTCTTTTACGAACTGTGTCCAAATAAATGTTATTCTTTCTTTTTTTCATTACGAATCACTTCGGATTTGCCAATAGGAATATCCAGACTCCTCGCACTCAATCTGCCTAGCCTTCACCTACCCAACTATGTTCGGGTCGACTTCCAGATGAAAGCTAATAGCATTTTTAGGGAGCGATTGCCTATCTGACCCAGTACCTGGGGTAGTATTATAATATCTGTGACCTGGGTAACACGATACCCCTTGGTAAGATTAGATGTCAGACTTTTGGGCTTCTGACTACCCGTAACCAGGGACCGAAAACCTTTATAAATTACGGTACAGGTTTCGCGGAATTTTGGTAACTGCTACGAGTGCTACGACTAAGGTTACCGCTATCTGGGTAACACAAGAAGAAGAAACACGTTACCCTATTTAGGTTACCGTTTTATACCGGTTACACTCAGGCGATGCGCGCCCTTTGACTAAATTATGTTGTTTATGTTGTATTCAATTTAAGGTAACCTTTAAAAATACCTGTAAAAATATGAATGTCCCGAAACTAAAAATCGGTTTCGGTCCCTGCTCATAATGACTGTTATGCCGGGGCTACATTGTCGCGTTATCGCGAACTTTACTTCGTACGCTCTCTGTTGCTCAGCGAGATGTCGAGCGGTGTGCGAGAGAGAGCGCGCGAAGTAAAGTTCGCGATAACGCGACAATGTAGCCCCGGCATCAGAGATCTGCTAAAGACAGCCGGGACCAATGACTTTTAACGTGCTTTCCGAGGCATGAACCGACCGTCGCAATCGAAGCGCCTCCTCAATCCATCAAGAATCCCCGTATATAAATCAGTCTTAAAAACAGCTGTTAATAATGCCCATTGTCTTTACTATATTCCTTCTCTAACTCCTGAAGGTGTCCAGAAACCCCTCACAACTTTCCAGCCATCTTATAACTTTCTCTTACTCATTATTACTGCACATCTCCATAATATTCAGTGCTCATGAACTGGCACAACAATAAAATAACAGTTCTGCGTCAACGGGCGACAGCTACGGATCTCTCATTCATTATTCAGCGGTGACACTACGGTTGGGGCCGGAAGGAAGAAAAGTGCAGAAGAACCACTGGTAAGGGAAGATAAGATATATTGCTGGCATACTAATCCTATCCTAACTAATAAATAAATAATATTTATTTGCAGAAAACACGGTATTAAAAGTTGTTACAGTACAAATTGAGTCCAATCATGTTTTGCTTAATATTAAAGCATGCAAAATTATACTATCAACATTACAGTTTATGTTCGAGAAATTCTTTAACACTATAGAAACTATTTTCATTCAGCCAGTTATACAATTTAATTTTTAAAAGTCTGTAATTTAGTTCTTTAAACGTATTTGGTAATTTGTTGAATATACGCACACACATAGCTACACAGTTTTTATTATATTTAGCACACCGGGGCATCTCGTCTAGTACCAGCCTGAATTGGTCACGCCGACTTCGTGAACATACATCTTCCGCTGTTTTGAACAGTTCTCTATGTTTCTGTACAAACATACATACTTCATACACATATATTGAAGGCAATGGTAGCAAACCAAGCTTTTTAAATATTGGTTTACATGATTCATCTGATGGAATCCCGTATATGGCTCGTATACATTTCTTTTGAGCGATAAATGGTCTATTAAAGTCGGTACTATTTCCCCATTTTATTATTCCATACCGCAACGAGGATTCCACATACGCTCGATATGACATTACAGCCGTTTTTATATTTGTTATCTTCTTAATCTTTCTAAGGGCATACACAAATTTATTCACTTTTCCACATACATGCTCAACCTGTGCCTTCCAGTCTAAATGCTCATCCATTACTACACCTAAAAACTTAGTTTTTGTGACCCGGTTAATTTTTGGTATATCCATCTTAAAATTGAATTTATTATTATAATATTTGTTAAATTGTATATATACAGATTTGTCAAGATTAATAGATAAATTATTGTTATTTAACCAATTAATTAAGTCAGCAATTGTTTTATTTATGTCAATTTCATGGTCTGTAATCGATTTATATTTTTTGTCAGCAGTAACAATTATAGAAATGTCATCAGCATAAAGAAACCATTTGTGCTTAGTCACATTAACAATATCATTTATGTAGAGGAGAAATAAGATGGGCCCTAATATGCTACCTTGGGGCACGCCTCGTTTGATATATTTATACTCAGACGTATACAGTAACATATCTCCATTTCCGTCGACTTTGGTGACGGTGACACACTGTTGTCTGTCAGTTAGGTATGAAGATATCCATTGATGTGGCAGTCCCCTAATTCCGAGAGCCTCCAATTTTTGTAATACGTTAACGTGTGAAACCAAATGCGAAAGTGAGTTTGTTTGTTTATTACGGATTTGGATGTTTGGCACATGGGAAGACCATGACCTGGAATAGGACATAGGATATTTCTTATCCCGATATACCCACGGGATCGAGACAGTACAGTAATCACGGAGTGGGGCGCGTTTTCGTGGATGGCACTATCTGTACTCTAGGTATACCTCTACCTAAACCTTCGGGAAATAACAGACGCGATATTAAGTATATGACGTGTTCTATTTATAAAAGTTCTATTTTCAGCCATTATTAGAAAGAGCCTTCGTAAGTTAGGATATTTTCAAGGGTCGTTGGACTTTCGACCGCTTGGGCTTCCCTACCAAGTACCAAACTAGCTAACTGGATAACCTTTTTATCACAGCATGATGAGCTATTGTGCCTATACCTAGCTTGTTCCTGATGTATCTCTACCTACTAATTTGTTAACACTGTGACTCCACTTACTTGATGGATTTAGGTTGTTTTAAAAAGAGATTTTGTTACTTACTTAAATGAGATCTCCATTTCACTGCAGCTTTCCGTTCCTGGGCTTCTGTACCCAGGATTTTGTAATATCTTGATTTAAAAGAGTGTCCTTTGAATTTCTTGATCGTTCTTATCTATAGGGATCTACGTTTTGGAAGCTTCAACTTTCTGATTAACTGACCGACTCTTTGACAATTCAAAAGTGCCTGTAAATGGTTTAATTGAAATAAATGCTTCGAGTTTTGAACCTTCGGAACTGTCTTGCTCAGTGCCTCAGCTCCAATGATGGCAGCTTCATTTATACGATGCCCTGAGGACACGGGACTGTCGTAAAGTAACAGGGATTGCTCACCACTGCGCCGCTGAGGTTTTCACTCAACTCTCCTCTTTTTATGGATGCTATTAATTGCTGTTTGGTGAGATAAGCTGCATTACGTGACAATGTTGTTTTAGTAAATTATTAGTTTGCATAATAGATAGAGGCATGCCATGAAAGCATCGGCATAGTTTACAACTCAAAGTACAGCCTGCTATCTAATTGCGTAACTTATTTTCGTAACCGATTAAGACTAATTTGTTTCATTTTGACAGTTCAACAACATTCATTGCGTTATTTAGGTACGTTGTTGGGTAATTTTTTTTCGAACTTATGAAGCAATGGATTTGTTTCAAACCGATTCAGATTGTCATTGATCGTATATTACGCAATTAGGGATTCAAAGTTTATGGCGGCTCGGAATATGAGGCGAGTGGCTGCGCAGTAACAAATACATGTGCCCGCGGGGGTGAGGGGTGTGGTATTGCGCAGCGAGCAGCGCACTTCAGAGCCGCCATAAAGTTTGACGCGTACTATACTTGAATCTATCATATTTTTATAATTTACCATACGCTACTATAACGACAGATATACCTACTAATGCTCATGATTTGTCTTCAGCCTTTTGCTTCAGAAACTGGCGACTATCCTAACTATATCCTAACCAATATCGACGACTCAGCGCAATACGTCGCCGTCCATACGTAGTAAATAGATTTTGTAGTGTTTGTTTTTAATATGTATTAGTTTATTATTTTTTTAAGATTATTTTGTGTATTTTTTCTATGGGCTTTAGTTGCCTGAAAATAAAGTAAAATAAAAAAAAAATAAAAAAAAATAAAAATATTATAAATGCGAAAGTGAGTTTGTTTGTTACGCTTTCACGCTAAAACGGCTGAACGGATTTGGATGAAATATGGCACGTGGGTAGACCATGACCTTTTTTTTTTGGGTTGGAAATCATCAAATGACTTCTCCCGCTCTGGGCGGAGCGGAAGGGCGTGTCAGACTCTTACTGACTAAAACCCACCCGTGTTCCTTCACTTGCCTGTTGCCAGGGTCCCGGTATCCCTTTCGGACTATTCCGCAACCCTGGCAGGCATCGGTCCTAACGGACCCCGTCAGGTGTGCTGACATCTCTTTGAGGCGCGCGTGGAACACGACGCGCCATCGACCCCGGCCTGGTCCTTATCGGACGGCGAGCTACCCATTGCTCGCCGTCCGCAAGCCCGTGCCTATGGTGGCCGGGAATCCGCCTGGTATTCCCGACGCCCAGGGTGTCTCCAGCGGCGGCGGTTAGGGGCGTGAGGGCGCAGGCCTTGCCTCTCCCTCACGCGTTCCGCCTCCTCCTTCGCGAGCATCACTGCTTCGCAGAAGGAGGTGACCGCCTCCCGGTAGACCATGACCTGGCTTAAGATACTTTTTATCTCGATATTCCAACGGGACGCCTTACGGTCGAAACCGCGGGGCACAGCTAGTTAAAAAATAAATGTTAGTATAATTTTCTTCTTAGGAACCTATTATTAACAAAATACCACGAAAAACGAAATAATTCCCAGTTATTTATAGTTACTTGTGATATTTTCTTCTACATATCTATTATAACTTTACCACGAACTTTACGCAGGATCTATAAGGTCGAGCTAAATCGGGAATCTCCGAGCCCTCACATTTCTGGCGATTATATCCGATCCACTGCTCAGTAAAATAAAATTTTGTCGTCTCTCGTCCCTCAAATGATAAATATAATGGTGTGTCAATTGTTAATTGACTTGTACTAGAATGTGCCTCTCAATAGGTTAGGTGTGCAGTATCGTGTTGCAACGCTGCAATTGATATTGGGTACAACCAGTTGTCAGAATTAGCACGGGCGAATAATCGGGTCGATTTACTGTGGCAGCCTTGGTGGCTGTCGGTATATATTATAATACTAGCTGTTGCCGGACGAGACGGTCAGTCAAATCCGTTCTGCCGTTTTTGTGCCCATCCGGAACACACATCCAGATAAACGGACAAAAATTATTCCTACTATCCATAATAAATACTACTACTTTTACTAACTTTAGCTGTAAAAAAATTATACTTAATTATTTACTAACCCTAGATTATGCACAAACGGAAGATCTACTTGTTGTCTGCAAATAGAACCGCTAACGTACCTCTTTGTTTTTATGTACAGTCACGGACTTTAATTGATGAGCCACCTGGCACTGTTCGTATTTTAGCTGTGTAATGCAAATCGGGCTTATTCGGTTCCCGACACGCAAAGTCATATGTTTTCGTATTAGAAGAAGAAAATTATATTTCATATCTTTACCGGTTGGCTAACCTGCCTGAGAGCAGAACTACAAACTTGACAGCAGTGACTACTCAAAGTCAACCAATTGCAGGTCTAGCAACAGTAACCTAGCAACGATAAACAATTGTTGCTAGGTTACTGTTGCGATAGTAACGTTAGCGTACGGAGAAATTTTCTGACATCGATATTTCTACTGTCACTGTCTTCAGTTAAGTTTTCAGAATTATTGACTTAATGAGCTATGATTCAAAGGAGGTCAGTATCAAATATATTGGATAAACTTAATGCAACATTGTATTTATTTTTATCATTAAGAACTTATTAGTCAACCTCTATGGATAAGACTATTTCCGATTAAAAGTAATTTATTTGTCATCTTGATATTTCAACTGTCACTGTCTTCAGTTATGTTTTCATAATTATCGAGTTAATGAGCTATGATTCAAAGGAGGTCGGTATCAAATAGATTGGATAAACTTAATGCAACATTGTATTTATTTTTATCATTGAGAACTTATTAGTGAACCTCTATAGATATTTCCGATTAAAAGTAATTTATTTGTCATCTTGTTTACGAGCTTGCGATTTGAGTTCGTGTTTAATCGTGTAATCTCGTGAATGTATGAAACTGCAAAATTGAAAAGTTTGAAGGTGGCTCATCAATTAAAGTCCGTGACTGTACCTAAGTTTTGCTTTAGTTTTAATTTTGTACTCATTGTTAATTTATTAAAATAAGTATCTATGCACTTTCTAGCCTGAAGCGCAGGTTCAACCTAGTTCAGGCAAATATGCTCTATAACTGTGCTCTATTTTAAACTGTTATTGTATGCATTGAAAGCGTGTCCCTTCTTATAAATAAACAAATTATTATTATTAATATAAATACCCAGTTACCAACAGTTAGAGTGAACATTTTTTTGATTTAAAAGAGTATCCGTGGAGTTTCTTGCCCGTTCTTCTCCATAGGTACCTACTACGCTTTGGAATGGGCAACTAGCTTCATATTTCTGACTGACCGACTCCTTGACAATTCAAAAGTGCCTGTAAATGGTTTAAGTGAAATAAATGCTTTGAGTTTGAGTTTGAATGTTTCAACCATTCAAATTGTTTCGAACATTTTCCAAATCACCGTTTTATTTTAATAAGGACGTGTTTGCCCACTACACCCCGTATCCTACCATGACCATGCATGGCAAAAAAATATTCTTTGAAAAGTACTATGGCTGCGGGCACGAAGCCAACGGCGACGAGCGTGTGTTCCATCGCCACCGCTCCGCTCGGCCATCGCTCCTTGCCGCCCGCAACCTATAACCACCGGTCCTTCACCGACCAACACCGTCGCGTGCTATGCACGGAGCTTATAAACAATTGTCGGTGAGAGCATTTTGCCGGTGCCGATACACTCTGTGCATGGCACGCGAATCGCGACGTTGCCAAACCGGTGCGCGCAGGCGTGAGCATACGGGTTATAACCGCGTATGCTGACCGTTCTAAACCCGTTATAAACGGGTTATAAACGTGTTGCCAGTTGTCTTGTCACTTTGCTATCGTCAGTTCAACAAGACGGCCTTACAAATTCGATATTAAAATGGAGGACGAAAAACTAATTGAAATTGTCCGCAAATACGAATTTATATATAATTTAAAACATCCGAAATATATGGATAATACCAAGAAAGGAATCGCGTGGAAGGAAATTGGGGAGCAACTAAAACAATCCGGTAAGTTTTTTATTAATTATTTTGTATATTTAACAATGTGTATGTAGATACTCTTATTAACAAGTATTATATTATAGTATTAAATTAAACACAGTATAACTAGTTCAAGCCGGTCAAATAGAGAAAGGGATTAAAAATACTATTCTTTTCAGTTTGTTTTAACTGCATAATATTTTTATAAGTATAGACTCGGCGTATGGTTTGTTTGTAATTATGTTCTACTTACAGTGTTTTTCTCATTATTGTTTTTGTTGGCAATAAGAAATATTTGTCGGTCTTTAAGTAGGTACAGTCACGAGCATAAATATGTATACACTCAGCAAAATTCAATAACGATTTTCTCGTGGAATTAAAATTGTAACTTTGAGATGATAATTTTTTCATAATAATAGGGGTTCCAAAATACTATATTCGTAATATCATAAAGTTACAATCAATACAGTAGGAGAAAATCACTTTTAAAAGTTGCTAAGTGTATACATATTATTGCTCGTGACTGTACTTAAAGAAAAAAATCATTAAAAAAAGGGTGGTTTGGTGGTATCCATAGTTCGTTTCGTTCGTTCGTTTTTACCATCCTTATCATGCCTCTAACATACAAATCTAATGTAATGTTATAATATCATTACTTCGTTTGAAATTTTATTTTACAGCTTTTGCTTGTAAACAAAGGTGGTAATGCCTCCGAGATGCTTTCAGGAGGGCTTTAAATAAAAAAAAGGAAAAACCGGACAAGCAGCCAAAAATTTGAAACAATGGAAATATGAAAATGAAATGGCGTTTGTGGTTCCCTTTTTCATGGAAAGGAAAACTAAAGATTCCGTCGAAATTACAAGCGATGATGAACTGCCTGACAATGCCGATGAAAAGCATGCGATACAATCCATTAAGGTCGACGTCATTCCTGCTGATGTTTGTGATGCTAACAGTACTAGAATATCAGACGAAGGACCTCAAAATGACTCACAACAACAAAAATATACAAAGAAGTCAAAAGCAGTAAAGAGAAAAGCTGTTCAAACGGAGCCATCAGCAATAATGGCCAAATTACTTGATGACCAAAACAAACTTGAGCCATCCCGGGTACATGGCGAGTTAGATCGCTTTTTTTTAAACATTTCTGATACTGTCAAGAAGTTCTCACCGTATGTACAAGCACTTGCAAAAAATAAGATATTTTCTCTGGTGTCTGAAATGGAATTGCAAGAACTTGCCCCGCCTAGCTCAACTGCTTATGCCTTCAAGCCGTCCCCGCAGTCGACAAGTACTAGTGCAACGCACTCAAGTCCTAACAACTCGAATGATCGGACACAATTTTTTTTTCCAAAAACAAGCAAAATAGAAAATAAATAAATTATAATTTTTAAATATTTTATTTACCGTAAAGTCCATAGACTCTATGGAATTAGAAAAGAAAAGTTAGCAGTGGTCTATGGCATAGACCACCTGCTGACTTTTCTTTTGGTGTAAGATTTTCTCCAAATGGGGTGTTTCATCTAGTAATAAAATTTTCAATGTTTCTTGAAATGACGTCATACGAAAGTACATATAAAATCGTCATCATCTAGTATAGGTGTTTGAATAAAGTCAAGTAAAAAAAGATGTTTTTTTTTGTGGGGTCATAAATTCCACCTAGTACCTAGTAGTTTAGTGTACCTAGTCACTTTAAACATCAGTTTAAAAATCTGATTTTTGGATGGGTATCGATTTGTTCCCTGCACGTCGAGTCCCGCCACGTCGAGTAGCCTTGACGTCGATTCCCGCCACGTCGAGTCGCCGCCACGTCTACTTGTTCTTTTGTACGATGTTGGAAAAATTCTGCCTGGTGCCGTCACGTCAAATGTGACGAAAAGTACAGTCAATGAAACAAATTGTTCAAATCATTATAATATCTTAATTTATTAGAAAAAAATTGTTCAAATCATAATATTTTTATTTATTACTAGCTGCCTCGGCTTCGCACGGGTAGCACTACTTACGTACTTATCTACAGCGCAGCTTAGTCTCTTCGGTTTGTGCAGATTAAGCAGTTTTTCTTTCTTCTTTCGCCGACCCTATCTACCTACCCTACCTACCTACCTACCTACCCTGCCTTACCTACCTAACTTATAACTATCTAATAGAGCTAGGTAGATAGATAAATGGTGTTTACAAGTATTTTGCACTTTTATCTTATAACTTCTCTACGGTGTAAATATATTTCAAATTAGTTTTTAAAGGAATGACGGCCAGAACTAATCAAAAGAGTTTACAGTAAAAAATGCTGCACTTGCCCTAAATAAGGAAGCACTCTGTATTCACCAGCTTTAAAAGACGTTCATGACATATCTGGGCCCTGTTTATCAAAAGTTACAAGTCTACACGTTCACAAGTTACCTAGAATGTTAATTTTCGTTAAATTCATATCCCATCTCCATATTCATAATCAGGACACGGGCATCAGGTCATCTCTCTCTTTTGAAATCATTTTAAAAAAGAAAATCGAATTTAAACATTTATTGCGGTATTAAGCACGACACTAGTAACCTTGTAAGACGGAATAGAGAGAAGCCGGACACTCCCCGGATTTGTTATGATTTTCTACAAGTTGTAACTTACAAATATTTTTTTGATAAACAAAATCAATAATAAAAGTGTCAAAACATAAGTACTTGTGAACTAAATAAGGACATTTGACATTTTTTTACAAGGCTTGTAAATTTTGATAAACAGGGCACTTGTCATAGCAGGTCTGTTGTAGGTATAATTTATGGTTTAGAAAATTAAATTCGGTCAGGGGACAGCATATTATGAAAATGTCAGAATATAAAATTTAATAGTCTAAAATTAAGTTTGGAATATTAAAACAGTCAAGTATAACTATAACTAAAAGTATGCTTTTCAGAGGTAAAGATGTTAAAATATATATAAAAGTAAGTATTGTGTGTCGTGCGATTTCAAGTACATAGGCCAAAAGAATAAATAGACTAAAAACATGTGGTTATGTAAAACAGACCCAATACATTGATTGCATTTTAAGATTTTGAATATGGTTTCAAGTGCAAAACAAGCTACTATTTTTCTAAAATAATATTTTGTTATAAAATTATCAAATGAGTTACCTTGCCTTTTGTTTAGTTGAAACTTTCACAGCATCTGAATAACGGTTTTTTTGCAAAGAAAACGTGAGAGAGATAAAAATTAACGCTTTGAGAAAAACAAAGGCAACTATAAAGTAAACCCGGTCGAATTAACATAACACTTGGCTTTACGCTGTCCCTTTCACGCGTCATGCCTATTTCACGTCGCGAGATATCTCTATCTCGCAACGTGAAATAGGCACCTGAATTGAATTCGAGGCAATACGATACCTGGCTGATTATACCATCTCTGGTATACTCAGCCAGGTATCGAATTTGACCGGTGTTAACACAGCGACATCTTAGTAGTTGATACATTATATGTATATATCTATTTATTCCAAACAACCAACTAAGTATTTTCTTTACAACTGTACAAATAAAAATTGTTAAGTAGACGTGGCGGTAATAAAAGAGACATTTTCAACGATTCGACGTGGCGGGAATAAAAGCGGTAGTTTTCGAAGTAGACGTGGCGGCGACTCGACGTGGCGGGAATCGACGTCAAGGCTACTCGACGTGGCGGGACTCGACGTGCAGGGAACAAATCTGGGTATCGACGATATCTCTATCAAATTCTGATTCTGCTTCTGATCTCAACACGATAAAACAGATTTTATCAACTCATACTTCAAGTAAAAACACTACCAGCGGTCATTGATTGAATCTTATTTATTTTGTTTAATAATTATATTAAATATTATTTATTAACCCAACACGTCTTAAGAGTTCTGCTAGCTAATTTTATTTTACTCTGTATACTTACCTAAATAGGACCCATATCCCTTTTCCGTGTCATGTTAAACTAGATTTCGCAGACATGACACGCTGTTGCCCAAGGCAGTGAGAACTTTGTACGATCTGAAACCTTCAGCAGTTGTCATAGTAACAGAACTAGATTGAACGGTAATAAATAATACAATAGTATTCGGAATGGGCGCAAATTAAAGTGGGACGTGTGTGTAATGAATTCGTCCTTCCTTTGTTAGGGTTTGCACGCGTATTGGGGTCAGCAGGTAAACCAATATTTAGGGTCCTGGTGAGGTAATAGGTTTCAAGGCGATAGGTAACTACAGGTAGATTCTCACAATCACGTACTTATATAACAAGTCAACAGAGCTACTAACTATCCTACAGGTCGTCATAATCCTTGGAGCCGCGAATCACATTTTAATCAACATACAATCTGTTACTACCCAGCAAATTGCAAAAAACGTAAGAAAATTTGAATTTCACGGGCTACCTTATAAAGTTGTTTTAGTGTTAAAGGGTTGATTGAATTAAAAAGCTAAGAAATCACTTAAAGTCTCAGCAGTAACAAAAGATCCCACATAAAACGAACTAAAATCACTTTCCAGCAACAATTTGGTCTTTTCAAGGGTTCAATAGAGCAAATCTTCCAAGTTTCGTTGTTCCCGACGACAGATAGTCTCGGGCGCGAATTGAATCGGATTCAGACGAAAGATTAGCTCCGAATAAATAACGGGAAAAGTTTGATTATTTGCTCTGGGTCTACTGGGAGTTGCACGATTGTTATCGTCGACGGGATTATTAGAAAGCCAAGGAATAATGCTATTACAAAAACGCCTGCTTCCCATAGAGGTAGGCAGAAACTACAGAACGGCACCTGCTACGATCCTTATTATTATATAAGCTATTGTGCGCATGTGTGAGTCATTGATAGAATTTAAAAAATAATGAAATGACATTGGCCCCAAAATAGACATGCCCGAATTTCATCCTTTTTTTTTCTTTCGTATTAGCTATTTATGCAACTGTTATATAATAAGGGGTATTAAAACACGAATGTAGGTTGTAATAATAGTATCACATGAGTGTTTTAATACCTAATTATTTACAGTTGCATACAAGAGTTTATCTACACCCATGATATGAATCTTCTATAAAAGTTTCTTTGCGATACCAATATCGAACAAAAATGGCGCGGTACGACGTGAATTCGAATTTTTCGAATTCGAATGTTTTGTTTTTAAATTACGGTGCTTTGTTCGTGAAACGCTCGTGAATGACAATGTTCTTTTTTTGAAATGAGTTGCAGTATTCAATTCAGTACAACATTATAACACCCGTTTGGATGATATTATGATTACTATGACACTGGCTGTTTTAATATTGGCAATAAGCTAACTGTTTCAGAAACTTTTATAGAAGATTTATAGCATGGGTGTACAGTCACGAGCAAAAATATGTATACACAGCAAAATTCAATAACGATTTTCTCGTGGAATTAAAATTGTAACTTTGAGATGATAATTTTTTCATAATAATAGGGGTTCAAAATACTTTATTCGTAATATCATAAAGTTACAATCAATACAGTAGGAGAAAATCACTTTTAAAAGTTGCTAAGTGTATACATATTATTGCTCGTGACTGTACATAATAGTATATTGTGATACGAATGTGCTCTTTTGGAAATTACAGTAGAGGCGGTATTTTAGAGAGTAATAATCAATGCACACGCGTTTCATACGACGTTTTTCAACACACTTGCGAGGAAAAAAACAGACTTGTTGTAAGAACTTATGCTACAATAACGTACCTAACAATAGAGATGATAGATTTATAAAGTTTAACTGACCTTTGTTGCCAGGTACTGACTATCCGGAGTTTCTTTTAAAAACTTCTATGTTGGTTGGTGGCAATACTTTAGATTTTATATTTTTGATAGGTAAAATAAACCACATAACGAAAACGATAGTAAATATTTATGAAAAATGGCGCGCTGGACGCTGGCTGGTTTTGTTTTTCCATAGGTGTAAATAAAGGTACTGGCAAAACCGTTAGACAGCCTATACAAAAAAAATATTTGATTAAGAAAAAAAAATTGTATTATCACTAAACGTACCATGGCGGAGTCAAATATATTTATTATTCGTCGTATATCCAAAAGAGCACACTCGTATCACAATGTAGGTACTATTACGCAATCCTGTTATCCTGTGCTGAAACAAAAGTAACTCTAATTACAACACAAACTGTGGTCTTCCGCATCCAATCAACACCAGATTCCTCGGAAGGTAATGCTGAACGTCCTACCCTTGGTTAACGATTCAAACAATCATCTGCTCGATTTTATACTTTTTTAAGACATCAAGAATAACACCCAGTTATAGAGTTAGTTTATTAATAAAAGTAATTTCTTCTCGATGATTGAAACATGAATATTTAATTACATTTTCAATAGATTTTTACTGAAATCGGTATAGTTTCTTTGATACAGAAATTGGTATTTGAATATTCTTAGAATTAGTTAGCTCTTCTTTTTTTATCTAAAAGCCCTTTTCTAAAGACTGAATTACTTCTTCACCGTATTTCATTAAAGTTGGTTAAAATATTCTCAGTTTCAGTAAAACTAGGTAATTCTACTGAAAAATTCTGTCACTCGTAAACATAACGACGATAATATAAGACGCGGCAATCCTACCGTAGGGCCGTCACGGCAGCATATGTGACAGCGATCAAATATAATTGGTGCGACACTCGTTACCATAACATCCAGAGTTCGAGACGCGTCACGCCGTCACTCGTGCTGTAACGAGCAATATTGAGCAATGACACGTCATCCATCATCGGAGTGGTGACGTGATCTATCGGCAAGCGTGATTCTCACGGATGGTAGGCGGGAATTAACTGGTGCTAACCAAAACTAATACTATGACCCTATGTAGCAAAGTAAAGTCGAAGCGCGGTCTTGCCCTTAGTTATACACTTATACAGGGTTACGTGAAAGGGTTGTAAAATTTTCAAATAATGTTATCGTTTCATCCGATTGTATGTATATCTCTAAACTTTACTAGGTTATACTATTGTCGAGATTATAATCAACTAATATACAAACCATACTATATACTGTACTGTACCTAATATATTATAATTTATTATATTATATTACCCAAACTAATATTATAAATGATAAAGTGATTGTGTCTGTTTGTTTATTTGTTTGTTACACTTTCACGTGAGTGTGGGTGTGGGTGGCTAGGGGGAGGTCACGAGCGCATGGGTACCTATACCTTTTTGTAGCGCGGCGCGAACCGCGTCGAATTTTTAACTATGATAATAATTAATGGTTGAATTATTATTTATTGCAAATAATTCAATTAATCGGATTTCCCCTGACACAAATAGTGTCCGGGTTAACCCGGATACTATTTAAAAACCCCGCCCGGACGCTCCTCGGACGCCCTCCAAACTAGGACAAATCCGGAGAATCCCGGATGGATGGCAACCCTACATAGGCTACTTTTCATCCTAGATATTTGTATAAAAAAAGAACGCAGACGATGTCGCGGGCTAGTAGGTATTCCATGTTTCATCCCACATGATATCGTTCACTATCTATTTACAACATGTAACATCGCCGCGGGGCACATGCATCTAAAGACTCGAAGTCTTTAAAATGATTGTTTTTATCGCCGATAAGTATGATAAACTTAATTATAATTATTCTTTCCTAATTATAATTTAGAATGCACGTCGTAAGTTCATTGTCGTTTTGTTTAATTGTCGGCGGAGCTTTTGGTTCAAAGATATTATTTAAAGATAAGTTGGTATCAAACTGAGTTGTTACTCGTTGTTAATTACTACTTTCGACCGTTTTAGCGGTACTTTAATAATTTTTAACGACATATTTTAGTAGATTTGTAAATGTAAAAAAACAACAATTTATCTTACAAAAGCCAGCCAGTTTTACTAAATCTTTGCTGTTAATTGCTTTTCATACTGGAAAATTGAACGACTACCAATTTATGAACGACTGGTTTTTGAATATTTTTATTTTTTTATTTTTTTTATTCATTATATTAATATTAATTCCTTAGGTATACCTGTCTAGCTTCTTAGTAGGTACTTATTGATTTAGCATGAAAACTTTTCCAGATCTCATCTCCAACAATTTTTCAGCCGCTTCTTTTTAGTGACAAGCAGCGTCTACGCATGGTAGCCGCAAGCACCTGTCATGGCGGCGGCTACAACAGCTGACTGCCCGACTGTGCACATTGACTAATCTCTGCGGTTTGTAGGGCCGGGCTACATAATTACGTTACTATTAATAATAATCAGTGGTGGTCGATCACACTGATTTCTGGTACACCACTCGAATCATTAAGCATTCACTGATTTCGTCATTTGATAAGACTGACGACAAATTACAGGCTTACCTTTATTTACATAAAAAGCATCGGATCGTGTTTGTATTTGAGGACATTGCAAGTTTTTTTTTTTACTTTTCGTTTTTGTAGTGTTTTTTCTTTAGGATTTTGAATATTAGCTAGTGTTTAGCGAATGTAACTACAATTTGATACAGTTATATAGCTATATTAGTTCAGTTAAAACCACTGCCACCACTAACACCACTAATAGTTTGTATTTATATTCTAAGTACTGTTTATATTATTTTATTACCTATTTATTATGTACAAATCATTGAACCTGACTTGATTTCCGTACGTCTTTTTCGGGTGACCACTGAAAATCAGCGCTTTGCTGTGGGTCCCCATTGCGCAGCATCATGCTGAATGGAAGCTTTCTCGTCACAATCATGACGTGCAGGTGCCAACTATTTATTTTTATAAGTACTCCTGATCTCATATTTCTACGTAGGTAGATCTAGTTTGTTGGCTTAATTTTGCTGATCAAGTACTGCTAATCTTTTAGTATGCACGTATTTCTGTGACAAATAAAGCTTTTTTTCTTTATTTCTTTCACTGACTACCTCTGCCTGACTGCAATGCGCAGTAAATGCGCATCATAAGGCAAGACAAGACACGAGCAAAATTGGCTTTATAAGTTGGTGTTCAATACAAATCTGTCTTAAAGAATATAAGTTTGTAAAGCCGTATTTCAAAGTTCCCATCAACTTGAATCAACCCAAGCTAATACTATTCGCATCATGTTATTTATCATGATAGAACCAAGCGAGGCGACATTATGCAGCTTTTACTCAAACCCGCGTTACTTTGTGGCGGGAACCTGACTCCACAGTTTATTGCCGTTTCACTTCCTAGAAAACGTTTTAACTTAATAGGTTTGTCATAATTTGTGTTTATCTTTAATGGTTAATATTATGTGAGGGACCTGGCCTTGGGGTCACGAAATTCGCTATTCTAGCGTGGGTGGGTTCGAGCAGGCTCCATTTTGGAAAAACCCGAAAGGTTTTTTTATTTTAATTATAACTTTTTGGTAATCTGCATTGATCTACACCTCACCTCTTCGGGCCTTAGAAGGCATTATTGATATTTAATTGTCAATAATTAAATGTAAGTTAATAATTGAGCGGAACTAAGGATATTTTCCAGAAACTGGTTTTCGCAGGTCGAATGGAAGGCATGTCTGATGAACGCAGTCTGACAGCCAGATAAAATTAATGGTAGAACTATGATTCTTGAGTGTAAACACGTATATGTTTACACTCAAGAATCATAGCTCTACCATTAGATGCCACACCTATAATAATGTAGGACGGTTACAGTTAACGTCATATCCCCGTTTTCGTTCGTTCTTTATCCCTCTTTTATGATTCTCAGATACTGTAATGTCTTTTATCTATATCGATTGCTTCTTGCAACCGTTTTACGACTGCCATCGACTAGCTATGACATCCGTCAAAGATATAACATTATCTATGGAAACTCCTTGCACAATGGTGCAGGGCTTTGTGCCCGTAACTCTGCTGCATTTCGCGGAAGCCACAGTCTCGTGTTGACACCAGTTGACCCACAGCACTGATCGTAGATACCGTAGATTGAAGTATTAATTGTTGCGAGAATTTGCTAGCCTGTGACCTGCAGGTTAGGAGGTAAGTACCGTTCCAGTGCAAATTCTAGGAAATGATTAGGATTTGAGTTAAAGGTAGTTAGGTCCTAAGCTATGCTATGGCCAGATATGCGGTTGAATCAGGTCTGTTGGGTCATCTAATTCTTAACTAGGTTCTGTCCGCAACTTCGTCCGCGTGAAATTTCTTGTTTCCTGGCGATGTGACGGGGTGTCGTCGCATCGCATCGCATCGCTTGCCCGTGCTATTGCTTCGTTCTTTCTACATTTTTTTCTTATTGCCTAGCGTGATGTAAAGTAGCCTATAGTGTTTGTCTGTATGTCCGCGTTGTTCTTCTAAACCACGCTACAGATTTTGATGAGGTTTTCACCATCGTTTAGAGAATTTATTCCAGAAGGTTGGGGGTGTACAATACGTTGTACGTTAATATTAAAGTTACATAACTAAGATATCTCTATGTTTTGTCAAGTTGTAAAAAGTGTGAAGCAGGAGCGAGTCGCTAGTAATAAATATAAAAATAATTAATAAATAAATAAAAGGCTTTCTTTCTCATTGTTTTTTTATTGATACCCATTTTCATTTTAGTTTTGGATAAAGGCTCTTACATACTGGCGCGATTCGCCGCGCGACGCGACGCGACGCCGCCGCTTTGTTCGCCGTGAAGTTTTCTCAGAAATTGTTTTGTTAAAATTCGCGTCGCGCGGCGAATCGCGTCAATATGTAAGAGCCTTAAAAATTTTCCGCAAGTAGGTACGAATTTGTTGAATTCCTGTAACAACATCATTAAAATCAACATCTATCAAGATGGAACACTGTAATATTCCTCTAAACACGTTTCAACGAACGTTTCGCATACATGAGCAGTCAATAACTCGGGAATCTATTAATCAACCATATTCAATCATTTTGATTCAACGGTAATTGTTTCCAATTTATTTTACTAGTGTCTGTTTGGTACTTTGTCTGCTTATATTTTTTTGTGAACAAAGAGTTTAAAAGCTTGTAAATTTTAATCTTAGCGAAAGCGAACCTTTTCCTTCAATCTACGTAACCTTTTTGCACGTATGTTGTGGACGGATTCCATTCTAACTGGCTGCAGCTGAATAGCAGTATTTTACATGGAGCGACTGCCTATCTGATCTCCACAACCCAGTTACTGGGTAACACTCTGGGAAGACTGGTTGTCAGACTTTTAGGCTTCTGACTGCCCGTAACGAATGTCGGAGATCTATACGACAGCCGGGACCAATAGCTTAACGCGCTTTCCGACGCACGGAGGGGTCTCGTTAAGTAATGGATGGCCACCCATCCGACCAACTGATCCAGCCTTTGATTGAACCTTGCTGTTATAATTTAGCCATGAGCCCCTGCCAGCGAACCTTTTACATGATACTGAAAAAATTGATAGGTCGATCATTCTTCAAGAATATGTTTAATAGTAGTTATTAACTATTTGTTTTTCTTCTAGTTAGACTTCAGAGACTATTTAAATATTAATCATTGAATTTTCAAAGAACACTTACACAGAACTACATTATTGCATTTATTTCAAACGATTCTAAGTACATGCAACTCTATCGAAAACATCTTACATTCGTAAGGCACAACCTTAAAGTCTACTTTGAAGATTACGCAATATGATTGATGCAACTCCGCGATCGAATTGAAAGCCAATAAGCGAGTATTGATTATAGATAAAGCATCGAAGTACTGCTACTTACTGCCAGAAAACATGAACGAGGTAACGAATAAAGTGCTAACTATCAATGTTCCTCTTCAGCGTGTCGATAGCAATTTAAATGGACTCGGCCCAGGATTCGGCTACGTGTTTGGCGCCAGAAATAGCGTCCTGTAGCTCCTGTAAGTTCCAGGCGACAGGAAACTGGGAACGCCACAATTGCGGCGATAAGTCCCCTCTTTGAGTGGCTGGAGAGGCGCCACGGCGTCCTCACCTTCCGCCTGACGCAGGTCCTCATCGGACATGGCAGCTTCGGGAGGTACCTGTGTAGGATTAGGCGGGAGGAAACGTCCGGGTGTCACCACTGTGCGGATCGTCCGGAGGACACGGTGGAGCATACGGTGGAGATGTGCCCTGCTTGGGCGGAGCACCGCCGTGTCCTCGTGGCGGCGATTGGCGGCACTGACCTCTCGCGTCCGGCCCTGGTCCAGGCCATGGTACGGAGCGAGAGGGCATGGGAGGCGGTCACCTCCTTCTGCGAAGCAGTGATACTCGCGAAGGAGGAGGCGGAACGCGTGAGGGAGAGGCAAGGCCTGCGCCCTCACGCCCCTAACCGCCGACGCTGGAGACACCCTGGGCGTCGGGAATCCCAGGCGGATTCCCGGCCGCCATAGGCGAACGGCGAGCAATGGGTAGCTCGCCGTCCGATAAGGACCAGGCCCGGGTCGATGGCGCGTCGTGTTCCACGCGCGCCTCAAAGAGATCTCAGCACACCTGACGGGGTCCGTTAGGACCGATGCCTGCCAGGGTTGCGGAATAGTCCGAAAGGGATACCGGGACCCTGGCAACAGGCAACTGAAGGAACACGGGTGGGTTTTAGTCAGTAAGAGTCTGACACGCCCTTCCGCTCCGCCCAGAGCGGGAGAAGTCAATTGATGATTTCACTCCTAAAAAAAAAAACAAGGCGACAGGAAACGCAGGACCCGATATTAAGTGTCCCATCATTTCAGGAACGGCACCCATCTTCGCTAGAAGGCACAGTCGTCTATGCATCTTCACCTGAACAGGTTTTCTTTGCTTCGGCCAACCTGGGTCCGGGACTATCGATGTTTATTTACAAAAATATCTGAACATCAAATTGGGACAGATCAACAGTCAGTTGGAAAGACCATAGATTCTGCCTAGATGTAAAAATGTGAACACGGATAGCTGTTTAGAAAATCAACATTTTGTAATAGAGAAGAGGTACTCCGCTTGAGAGGTACCCCTAAAGATGGGATGGCAATGACGATGTATGACGAACTAAATAGTTACAAAAAAACTCGTCAAACGATCGTGGTTGCTTCTATCAGTGCCTACTTGCAGCAATAATAAGGCGCACCACGTATAAAAGTCAAATAAGGACCTAATTTTCACGTTAAAATTACTATTGTGTTGACTTGAAATCGAATTCGGCTAACACCTCTGCCCCGGTAACTCAGACATTAGCACTCCATTCTTTCGTATTCCATGTTCCCAAGCTCGTGTAAGCAATTGTACAAATTGAGTGGAGTCGCTCGACCTCGGGCTAAATGATCCGTGAAATGGGCGTCTGATACAGCTCTTGACTTATTCTATCCGTTATTCGATTCGATTGCCCGATTCCCAGCCGATACACTAAGAGATACCAAATGTATTGGAACTTACTTATGTGGTACTTTCGCTTCGGTTTTATTATATTCGAAGTAATCTTGGTTACGGGTTACGATCGGAACGTTTTGTTTAGTATTCATTGAGTTTTATAGGGTCTTAGAAAAAAAAAAAAAATTTTGCTCGATAGGCAGACATATTTTCGTCGCTGCTAATATGTGATGCTGATGGTAGTAACATTGAACCCCATATCCTCGTTTAGATATCTAGCTACTGCCGAAAAGCTATATAAGTAACTTTTGGGTTTCTAATC
This sequence comes from Lithophane semibrunnea, assembly GCA_947363905.1. Classification (NCBI taxonomy): domain Eukaryota; kingdom Metazoa; phylum Arthropoda; class Insecta; order Lepidoptera; family Noctuidae; genus Lithophane; species Lithophane semibrunnea. The sequence goes on from OX376188.1 coordinate 13,555,901, forward strand.
CAATGCCCAAGCCTAGTTATTTTTCTAATCTCGAAGAAATTAATTTTACCAACGCATGACTTCCCATGGGAGTACAAGAACTGGTAAAGAAAATGTCGAAATTATTTCTTTTGGGTAAAAACTAGGGTTCCCTGGAGGTTGCAGAGGTTAGACGTTACTTGTTACAAAATTATTTCTATCATGGATCAATACAATTTAAGTGAAGATAACTGAAATGGAAACAACCGTGGAGAATAGAGGTTTATTCAGTACGTAAACTTGTGTGGCATCTGCATAAGTACACTGTTTTATTCACCAAATCCAGAAGCTGTTACTTGTAAAGCGTGTACTGCAGGTAGTTCAGAGTTTCATAACGCTAAAAGCGTTGGTAACAGTCGCACATTACTGGTGTTATTATGACGCCGTGCCGACTGCATACAATGCTCTCTATGAATAAAATATACCAAAATGGGGACACCGTTTTGCCATGGAGGAGTAACCAAATGAAATGCGGGCGGACCGTGTGAAAATTGTACGTAGAAATTGCGTTTGGGACTGTTGCGATAGTAGTGTATCGAATGTTGGGAAAGTTGCTGATGACAAAAAGATTTTAAGCCTATATGCAATTACCCCACGAATTTGCTGGAACTCACTTAAAGTTTCGCTATGACTGTGTAAATATTTATATTGGGTCCCCACCTATGAAATTGGTGTTTATTTCTCACAAATAGAGACCCTCGTCACTTCTATGATTTAAAACATTCATCAATCGCTTGGTATTATATCGAATAATGACGATCATAGACAACTTCCAATAGTAAAAAAAAACTTATTACTTATAGTTTTCTAAACTTAAAAATACCTTAAAAACGACTCCTCATTTTGTTAGCAGAATTGACCACTACTTTTTTTAACTTAGCCACAACTTGTTTTTGTCGCTTAATCTAAGTGGCATAGGTACGATATTTTAGTTTTTAAACATTAATGCATAAAAGTTTTAAAACATAAGTGTTAATGGTTGTTATATAAATTAAGAAAATGTTAGTATGAAAAATGCAACTTGTTTAAAATTCCCCATACAAAACACCAATTTCATAGGTGGGGACCTAATATTATTGCAATAGCCATGGGTTACCCAATGCACAATTGCACCTACTGTAGGTTGTCCTGTTCCTAATTGGTTAATTTTTTTGTGCTCACTGCGACTCTTGAGGGCTTTAGTAGATAAGTACTTGTAATGCTACCTAATGCCTACGTTTCTGAGTACTCCATTGACTACCTCATCCATGACCGCTGCGCTCCCAATGCGTCCTATGCAACGCTTCATATCTGCTGCACGTCCTTTTATCGTCACTACAATGTACTAAGTACGGCTCTTTGTGTGCTTGGTGCTTGTATAGGTATAATATGTATACCTTTGTCGGTGTAACCAGGTCAAAATGTATAGCACCTTATGTATGAAGTTTTCTTGGGTTTCAGGCAACGTTTTGAAATGAGATTTCGTTTGTTTTAGATTTATTAGGTTACCTATTGGTATTTTCCTGCGAATATCTCAATATGTGACTACATTAATAGATACAATAATCTAATATTCGCTCGCTTCGTAGATCTTTGACAGTCGTTACAAGTCGCCCAAGAGTCTGACAACCAGTCTTACCAAGGGGTATCATTTTACCTAGTAATTGGGTTGTGGAGGTTAGATAGGCAGTCGCTCTAGATAAATACTGGTAGTTCCATCTGGTTATACTGGAAGCCGACCCCACCATAGTTGGGAAAAGACAACAAAACATACCTACTTCCATTTTGGTGTTTGATTACAGCTCCTGAATGCGTATTTCCCTTTTCGTGTTCAATTCGAGACACCGGTTGCGGGAAATCACTACGATTTTGGAGCAGAGCACATACCCACTAAAACCGTGTGCAGTTTGTTTAGGAATCGACTTACCTTGTTTTTTACAAAACAGTTACGGATTGTGTACAGTTTTCGGTTTGACAACAGACTAATGGATGACTTTTAACAGAGCTTAACCGTGTCCTTCGCTTTTATGTAGTGTAAACACGTATTATCGAAGCTAAGTCAAAAACTACCCAAGCAAAGTTAATATCTTATTATGGGACCACTGCGCAAGCGTCCTTTTATAAAATTAAAAATCGGTCCACAATTGACGAAAATATCGATGAACATACTTAAAAAATATATACAAACAGACAAACATATTATAACCTCCTCCTTTTAAGAAGTCGGTAATACTGTTTTTTTTAGGTTTAAATGGCTTATGCAAACAACCCTTTTAAACAAAGCAGGTTTTAGAACACTAGCTGCAAAATAAATTAAAAATGAGTTGGTATTTTTTTTAAAAGAGTTAGAGTTTCATTAAAAATGAAAGAGATTAGTAACACGTTTTAGCGTTTAAAAGTTTAGCACTAAAAGCTTTTTTCATTATTCAGTTTACTCTGGACTCTGTGAAGTGTAAGTGATACACAGGAATTCTTTTACTTTGTTATTTGATACCAAATAGTGGTAGAGAGTAGAAAGGAGATTTACCTACTATATTCCGCTGCATCTGGTTAGACTGGAAGCCGACTCCAACATAGTTGTGAAAAAGGCTCAGCGGCATATTGATTTTTGAGTTACCTTTGATTTTTTCGGATTATAATAAAAATGGTATAATTTGGTGTGCCTACTCCACCCACACCTATACTACGACGTAATAATGCCATCATTTTTCCAATGTTAGTGAGAGACGGAGCTATACAAGGCCGCTAGCACCATCCTTGTTTCGCAGTGGAATAATGATGGCATTAATACTTCATAGTCAGCCCCCTGCACCCTAATTGCGAAGTACACGATCAATCAAAATCTGAATTGGTTTGAAACTTTCTTATCTATTGCTTCATAAGTTAGAAAAAATAATCTGCTCAACAACGTAAATAACTCGATGAATGTTGTTGAACTGTCAAATGAAACAAATTAGTATTAATCGGTTACGAAAATAAGTTACGCAATTAGATAGCTGATTTATTTACCACTACAGTTGACCACAGCATGAGTGGTTCACGGTATTCTTATGAAGGACATGTCATTTCAAAAATGTATCATTACTTTATCAGTTTACACTATTGAACATGGACTTCACAATAGAAAATGTCATGGAAATTCCAGTCAGAAACAGTTGAGAAATTATAAAGTATCAAAGATTAGATGTTAGTTCATAGGTAATTGCGTCTCGTACTTAGATTTTGCGCCACCACTGAAGTCCTTTTGACGCGGCGCTCCAGTGTCTGAGTCATTGCATCAAATTGCTTTAAAAAAAATTTAGTTCTACAATTTTCCACCGGACTTCAGTGGTGGCGCGGGCTCTATACTTACTTCTTGACATCCCTTTGTCATCGCCGTATTGCAGGATGTTGTAACTATAGGCAATAAATTCATACCTAGAAATGAAAATGAAATGAACATAAAAAGAATTTCCGAGTTACGACCTTACTTCTAAGGTCGTAACTCGGAAATTCTTTTTATGTTGGATTTCGCTATGTCGACGTATATTCGGGTTAACAAGCACGGAGATTTATTTCATGTAAACCATTTAGCCTACGGAGGCATTTCTAGGTATGAATTTATTGCCATTTGCCATTGGAAGGAATATGTAAATTGTATAAAACTTTTAGGGTTGTCAATAAAACAAGAACGCGTATAGTACAGAATTTATTTCCATATTATATACTCAGATATAACAGCAATTGTCTCGGTTCCACTCTATATACTCTCCAACAATATTTACATTGAGTTTTGGGTTTCATGTCGCTACAGTTTCAAGCGTCACATATTGTGTAATCCGAGAGTGCGCACACTTGCGACTGACACTAGTGACACTCCACATATCTCGCAATTCCTTGTAAGCTTACCTACAGAGATCACATATCCTCCCATCGTAAAATACCGATTAATTCAGCCATAGCTATTTGCGGTCGAAACGTCGGTGATACATCCTAACGAAAAGGATTAAGCCGAATACGAGTGCTATATGTAGCATTCTGCACTAAAATAAGACGTAGTCTATGAATAAACTGACATTTAAATATGGACTGTTTTACACGCAATTAATTGATGACCTCGATACACGGCTGAATTATGGAATACGATGTAGGTACTATCTCAAGCCAGATCTCGTAAAACAAAATCCCGTGTTACGTGGACGATAAAATTATTGTAAAACGAAAGTCGCAAGTGTGTGCCCCTACATTATTTGAACAATAAATTTTTACAGCGAGCTCCAGGGTAGTTAAAAACAAAAAAACAACGAGAATTATTTCTACGGATGTATCTCAGTTATCGGATAGTTTTCGAGTGCAAACAAGCTTGAAACAAAATGATAATTTAGGTATTATTGTAAATAATAAAAATACATGTAATAAAGTGGCTTACTAACTTTTTAATTTTCGTCTAGTAGGTACGGTCGGTCAAGGTTGAGAAGTTCTTTCCTTGTTCCAAAGAGCGCAACTTCCTAAACCGACACTTGAAACTGATCAACATACTCGAGTTTCTCGGCAAAAGCTAAGAGGCTCGGATCAAACATGAAAAGATCTTGTTGAAGCCTGTTAAAATTTTGTTATACAGGGTTATTTTTTATGACTAAGCCAACAATAGATTTTTTGTCTATGTAAGAGATTGATTCGGCAAAAATGTAATATTGAAATCCATTGAAATGCAACATATTTTTATTAATTTCTTAGATAATCATTAGGTATTTAAAATTAATAAAAATATAATAAGTATGAATTAAGTATATACTGATTCCAAATATAGTTCACAAATTATACGACTCCATAAAAGTTTTGGATAGTCATTCAAAAATAGCCCTGTTTACTTTAAACCTGTAGTAGCGACATAATCCAACATTCCATCCTGGTCCTCACATCAACAACCCATATCTACGATACATACAAAACGCAGCCATTACATGACCGCAACACTTTAATATATATTCACTAATCTTTAAAGCAATTTACAAACGTATTTTATTGCTACATATAACTTATATTTTTATTTTATATTTTTTTTCTTGTCATTTTGTTTCTTCCTACATTACTGGTTTATTGATATTGAAACTAAATATTTATATATCAGAATAATCATGGGTATTTAGGCCTGCAGTAAATAAATTATACACAACAAACATACAGCTATTTATAAGAATATCTATTAGTTTAATTTGTTAAGATGGAACTGTTTTTTTGCATTTAGATGTTTGATTTACTTACTTGTTATGTAATGAATGAATAAACCAATTGTATTAAATTAAAACACAATACAATGCAACAAGTGCATCAACTTATAAACTAATCAGTATCACATAACATAATATTAGTTTAAATTATGACTTAATTAATATTATAAATAATAATATCCGTAATATTAATATGGCAACGAAATATATTTACTAGCTAAGCACCTAGACCAGTAGGATTTCAGGTATTTACACAATCTGTACACAGAATCCTTATTTAAGTGTTATCACTCGCTTCTAATCGTTATACATTTTTCTTAATAAAATTATTGCCAATCAGCTAGTGTTCAACAATGATTAAAGATTTCTCAAATAATTTATTATTATTATGACAATAAATTTCACAATCACCTCGAAGTTTTTAAATGCAGAAGTATAGTAAAGCTTCCATTACAATGTATATTTCCACCTAATTCTAAGAAGAATCTTCAAAAAAAATATTTACAAAATGAAGACAACACATCGATATGCACTGTACATTAACTGGGATATGCACTGTACATTTACAAACATTAAAATATCTTAAATGCAACGGGATTGTCGCGTGCATCGTTAGAGATTTCATTATAAAATCTTATTTAATTATCTTTGTAAATACGCGGAAATCTGGCATCGGATACTACCGTAGTTCAGGACTAGCTACAATGACCGGTCGCACTACGCATCACTCACTGTCTTTTATTACGTCACTACACTATGTTCCTTTATGACGAAAATTCACCCGTCCCTCTCACGTATAGGGCCACTCTTACGTGTGAGCAGGATAGCACGAGACACTGAGCTCCGTGCACAAGTGGCAGTCAAACACACGTTCACACATGACGTCATACAAATGATATGGTTATTCTTACGTAAGTGCGCGTGGCTTAGGTGAGGCGTGCGAGGAGTGCGGCCGTGAGCAGTAGCAGGACTGATGTGGTGGACTTGGTTGTCGCTGCGTTGAACACCTTCGGCGTCGAGGAGTCGGGTGGAGCCTCGTTAGGGTACGTTCTGGTTTCTGTTGTGACAATACAATGGATTTAAGAAATGATATGAAAGACAGACCTATGGTTATTACAAGATTTAGATAGTTCTGGATCACTGGAGAGTTCCAGGCGTCACAGAATATTCACACATTTTTTCAAGTTAAAAGTTTTGATCAGTTTCCTATGGTATTAGATTCCTTCCAGAAATCAGCTCACTACAAGTGCAGAGTCCTTTGAAAGACTAACAAAGTTTTTTGAAAGTCCTGCCAGAGTCTTATAAACATCAAATACTCACGTCCATCATGGTCCCCGGAGCCGTCGTCTCCCGACCCTTCCGTGTCGTAGTCGTCAGGGTAGCTGCGACCAGATCCTGAACCTTCTTCACCGGCTTCATCGCCTTGCATGAACGCTTCTGCGGAAAGCTCCTTGCTGCGAGAGTATGAGACGAGCAACTGTGGAGACAAAGTGAAGATATAGTAGATATTTTTAGAAAGAGAGTTGGGGTGGATCCTGGGGATTGGGACATAGCGAATTTATTATTTGCCGAAAAGTATTCGAAAAGCAAAGGGTGCAACGGCGTGCACAGAATGATTTTCCAAAGAATGTGTCGTTGGTTTAATTGTTGTTACACGCATGGACTTCGTAACTTCGTAGGATCGATGGTAAAAGAAAGTATAGGCGAATCTGTGGTTGCAAATTTAATGTTTAAGGCCATTCTCACACGCGGAGACCAAAATAAACCAGTTTTCAACGCCGACGCAACCAATCCCTTTAGCGACGCAATCAGTCATGCGCGACTGGTAGTGCAGGACGCCCAGTCGTTGCCAACGCAATTTTTCATAAAATTGCAAGCAATGACGGCAATTAAAAAAAATTAAAAATACTACTTGAGTTACGCCATGTGAGAGTACCAGTTGCATCGTAGTTGGCAACACCGGTTGCCAACCAGTTCAGGTTGAGTTGCCGCCACCCCGTGTGAGAATGGGCTAAGTTATTAAGTCATATGAAGGGCTTTATAAAGTCTAAATTCAAGTCACTCGGGGACTGTTGATTGATTGATAGAATCCAAGCTAGTAAGAACGGGATCATCATCATTCTCCTGCCCTTATCCCAATTTATTTGGGGTCGGCTCAACATGTCCCTTTCTTCCATACTTCTCTATTAGCCGTCATCTCGATAGTCACCCCCTTTCTAGCCATATCATCTTTCACACAGTCCATCCATCGTTTCTTTGGTCTTCCCCTACTCTTATAGCCATCGACATTCATACCCAAAACTTTCCTCACAACATTTTCCTAGTTAGAACGGGATCATGTATCTGATTTCAAAGCGAAATTCTCGCCAGTTACAATGAGTTCCTGGACTTCTTAATAACGAAACATAAATTCTCAGTTATAGCCCATAACTGAGGACTTGTGATGTAGAAAGTTTCAATTATGCTTTTTGCTTGAACTCCGCAATCGAAGCACTGCGAAGCGATACTTCGATTTTTTTTTCTAGCGTTGTAACCCTTCTCTATAAATAGTTGTACCTAGTTAATTAAAAAGACACCGATGTTAATTAGGCACAAACACTTATCCCCGAGTGTTTCCATTCTTCCATTAGACAAGTTAACGTTTTTAACGACATCTTTTAACTGTGCGTTTCCTTCCTGTTGCTAGAACCCGTTTCTTATCCACAAAGCTTGGCGCTACATTAGTAGTTTGGAACCACTTCGAAAATAGAAACATTTACAACTTTTCTTTCGACGTTTTGTCATAGAAAGAACATGGAACTCTACAGGGTGTAAGGGTAAACACTCTTGTCATTCAAACCATGGGTAGTTGACTTAAATATAAAAATAAATGACCGATCACAACAAAAAAAATGTAATTTTATTAAAAGATTTTAAAAAGTTTCTATCCGACACCGTGCTCGCTAGCGAAACAGCTGACTGACTAAGGGAGGGGTCGCGTTCGCGGCCGGTCAGGTCACATCCCGCAACCCCCGCCCGTGTTGAGACGCAAGTTCATTGCCATTCATTGAACTTGCGTCTCTCGTGGTAAAAAGTAGATTAAAAATAAATAAAAATAAAGTTGTAATATTCCATTGATTTTACGTTATATAAATGAAACCAAACCACTGGTTGCAAGGAAAACGGTGTTTACCCTAACACCCTCTATATCCTGCGGATGTAAGGTAAAACGTAGACTTCGCTACCTACTTACATAGCGTAGCGAACTAGCAGAGCTTTCCTCTAATAAACTTATACTCAACTCACAATTATGTAATTATTTTTCATTTTAGGGTCGATAAGAGCTATGTTACGTTAGAGGCTTGTACGTGGCTAAATGTTATCAACCGCACGGGTGTACGATACGTTTACCGTGGCCAGTTCGTGGATGAGTTAACATCCATTACATATGGCTTAACGTGCTTTCCGTACCTCGGAAAGCACGCTAGACCGTTGGTCCCGGCTGTCATTCGTAGATCTTTGACAGTCGTAACGGGTAGTTAGAAGCCCAAAAGTCTGACAACCAGTCTTACCAAGGGGTATCGTGTCACTCAGTAACTGGGTTGTGGAGGTCAGATAGGCAGTCGTTTCATGTAAAATACTGGTATTTCAGCTGCATTCGGTTAGACTGAAAGCCGATTTTAACATAGTTGGGAAAAGGCTGGGCAGATTGAAGAACTATGTAATTACATGTACTGGATTGGATTGGATTGCCACATGATATCATTTTATTATTTTAGGAAGCGTGTCTAAGTTTTGTTACGCGACATTTCTTCCGTTTTGTTACGCGACATTTCTTCCGGAGCTATTCCTCATTGCGAGGATCGTGACCCCATTCACAGCTGTCTTGGCATGCACTCTCTGGCGCCATGTTGTTTTAAATATATTTTGTTCTAAGGCGAACCTCACATTTTCTGTAGCCTAATAAATCGTTGCTTGATTGAAGCACTTGACTTTTAGTTGCCTTGTTATACTAATGGTTTTCATATTGAATTAGGTGGTATACAGATCTTTAGTAAATTTAATGCCGCTGATATTGTCTTTTTGTTTCTCGGGGCTAATTCTTGGTAAAAGAGTAAGTGGGTATTACAATAGATATTTATGCAACTGTTAATAAGGGGTATTATACATGTGATAATAGTATCACACGAGTGTTTTATTACCTAATTATTTATAGTTGCATACAAGATACACCAATGATATGAATCCTCTATAAAATGTTCTTTGCAATACTAATATCGAACAAAAATGGAGGGATACGAATACGACACACGTGAATTAGAATTTTTCGAAATCGAATATCATTGATTTTTTTTTTGTTTTAAATTACGGTGGTGCTTTGTTAGTGAAACGTGTCTGCATGACAATGTTCTTTTTTTTAAATGAGTTGCATTATGCAATTTAGTACAACATTATTACACCCGTTTGGATGATATTATGGTCAGGATGACACTGGTTGTTGTCACTAATGTTGACACTAATGTTGGCAATAAGTTAACTGTTTCAGAAATTTTTATAGAGGATTTATAGCATGGGTGTAGATAAAAGATTTAAGTATATGGTGTTTACCTGTCTGGCCTGCTGCAATCTGTCTGCTAAGGTCGCTACTCTGGAATCCTGTGGTGCACTACCGGTGATCTCTGGATTGTACTTCTGGTCACTCAGTGAAGCAGACGATACGAGGGGCTTCGTGTAACTAGATAACAAATTGATAACATTAACTATAGAACTGGAATGTAATTAAATCTGTATGTGACAACGGTCCGCTTTGAACTCTGCGTGCAATTTGTCAGTCAAATTGAAATGGGTTTAGCATACATATTATTAATGTCACGTTACACGTAATTAAATATGAATATAATTTTCGAGCTCCAATCAAGCACTAAAGGTTAATTAATTTGATGAGTAATAATTTAATGGTGAACTAGACAAACAAAACCGGCCAAGAGCGAGTCGGACTCGCACACGAAGGGTTCCGTACCGTATTTTAAGATCGAGCAAAAAACGCCGAAAAAAACCGTTTCCTTTATGGGAATCCTTCAATTGTTAACTTTATTTGATTTTTATTATTTGTTTTTATAGCGGTAATAGAAATACACAATCTATGAAAATTTCAACTGTCTATAATTATTACGGCTCATGTCTACCTATTCATGAGATACAGCCTGTTGACAAATCTCTATAAACGCAAAGAAGAATAGCACTGCCCATTGAAAGAACCTTCTCCGGCCAAGATACTTTTAAATACTGGCTGACAAATCTTTTCATCAGGGGGCCAAAACTCATCATTGCGAGACCATTGACACGTTTGTAAATTAGTAGACTTGGCTCCTAGGACAAAGTACACAGGTAAAAGGAAGAAAAACAAAAGAAGCTAGCTACTGTGCGTTTATATAACTTGTCCCGTGCCGCGATTGGTAGCACCGTTTTGTCAGTCACCATTTTGAACTCTATTAGTATTGAAACTAAGCTTGACAAGCAATGTTGCCAACATTACAACAAGGGACAAAGTTATAGTGAATGGTCTGTACTCACTCAGCAATAGCGTTTCCATTCCAACAGCGTTCATTGTCTTCAGCAGCGAAGTCCGGTTCATCACACAACCGATCAGCCAGACCGGCGAACAGTTTCTTAGTGTTGGCGAGGGTAGCAGCAAACTGTAGCAGTTCAGTGTCTGGTGGAGGTGCCCTCATGTTATCCCGGCGAATTGAACCTGGTGTAGGCTGCGCGGAAGATGGGGCTGGACTGTCCATTGTGGCTGGTGGACCGCATTCTTGTCGCACCTAGGCATAAAGAACATTATGGTTAGTTAAAATGGGAAGAGTTCGTGTCGGCCGCACGGGTCGATCCATCAGGTTAAGCTACGCTTTCCGAGGTTGGTCCTTGGATGGGTGACCATCTTTACATATCGAGACTCCTCCGTGCCTCGGAAAGCACGTTAAGCCGTTAGTCCCGGCTGTCATTCTAAGATCTTTGCCGTTACGGGTCGTCAGAAGCCCGAAAGTCTGACAACTAGTCTTACCAAGGGGTATCGTATTACCCAATTAGGGGTCGTATAAGGGTCGTGGAGGTCGGATAGGCAGTTACTCCATGTAAAATACTAGTATTTCGCTGCATCCGGTTAGACTGGAAGACGAACCCAGCATAGTTGGGGAAAGGCTAGGCAGATTGATGGTTAGTTAAAATGTACAAAGGAAAAACTTACTAAAGCATTTAAAAGTTACAGCAGTACAAACATGTCTCGTATTAAAAATTAAGGTAACACAACACGGGCCCTCAGTAATAGATATAATTTTTAAAAATGGAACAATGATATATTCTGATTCTAGTTGATGACAACAAGCGAATTGTGGCTCATTGACTACTTAAGATTGGTCTTGAAGGTAACTGATCTTTACGCATCCAACTCTGTAAATACTGAGAGCTCGTTAAGTTTTCGTCTCGGTTACGCTCAGCCGAACGTCAAGAATAATTGAAACGCCGAAGCGATAAACCAAATTCCAAAAACATTTTACCTACTGCTGTAATAGCAATAAGGTCGAAGTTAGAACAACTTTAGAACAGGAATAATCATAACTTCGTACTTAAATCCAAGTATTCCACAACATTAGGACCTGTAACATTATGTGTACGTGATCGTAAACGCAAACAAGGAATGCTGTACCGCTATCCCTATAACTAGCAAAAAGTGAGATGTAATCAGCGCGCGTTCCAGCCGAGATGAAGACAAACGACTGTGCAGCCTCGATACAGTCATGTCATTTGTCAGCGGAGAGACGCCGCTGCAGCAGAGCGCTGCAGTCGCTGGATTATCACGGAGACGATCATGGATAGAGGTGTGAATAACCGGTGAACGAGTACCTATAAGTATACGATACAGAGTAACCCGTGTTGATCGGTTTAAAATTATAGCACCTATGTTGCTTCGAATCAATTAATGAAACCGATATCATCTGTATATATAATAATGTCGTTTTGTACTTTTGACAGTGTCTTCATCATGTCTGGTAAATTAAAAGATAAGTAGGAAGTTTTAATCAGTTTTGTTTTTGCCTTTTTCTGTCTTTCCTCCTCCATTATCCTGTTCACATATACATAATCACTCGCCTACAATCTGTGAAGGGGTAAGCAAAGGCGGACTATATTACCTATAATTTATTTATATTACGTGCGTGGGTTGTCTGGGATCTGACTCGCGCTATCTTTCTTTCTTTTAATCCTCTTTCCATCATATTTCGTAATATACTATGCGTGATTACATATCGATACTCATGGTAACATTCCACTCCTCACACACATCACTAGTCTAGATATATTGGAGTGCGGCGTTACCAGCGCGTGCGCCGAGTGAACGGCCTCAACGACTCGCGACACGCAAATAAACCACAACAACACAGACGCAAATAGGCGCATAGTTCCGACGCAATTATTGCAAAAAGTACTACATAATATCACCAGGCGACGCCACCGTGAATACGTTTGACATTTTTCTTCTATTTATAACATGTGGTATGTTTGGACTCTTCGAAATGCAGTTTAAAATATGCTTGAAATTGTGAATGTTTTTGCTTCGCGCTATGAGACATTCCTGACCCTTATAGGAGAGGTATACCTGAATAGCAAGAAGTGGTCTGTGAAATTCGGAATCCTTACTATCCTTACTATAATAATATACCTATATTATAATAATATATATAATATTTTTTAATATTATAAATCCGAATGTGAGTTTGTTTGTTGGTTACGCTTTCCCGCTAAAACGGCTGAACGGATTTGGGTGACGGAATTAGGCACATAGATAGACAATAACCTAGAAAAGGTCACAGGCTACTTTTCACCTTGGATCGCAGACGAAGTCACGGGCAACAGCTAGTCTAACATTATGAACCATCGCTTTTATAACCTTTTCCTTTTTTTCGCTTTTATAAATAAGGGACTTTCGGTCTACCAGCTCCAGATGAACATGAGTAGTATTTTCCCATGTGATTTCTTATGTATTCCAGTAAAGTTAGCTTCGCAAAGATTCGCAACTTAGGAGTAATATCATGAATCCCGCAGGATTCAGGACAAAGTTTTATTACGACTGTGACATCTGTCGCGAACACATAGGTCCCTACATAAAATAGGTACATACATATCTCTCTACAGCTTTTATATATTAATGTTGAGATATACATAATTCGTTTAAAACTTGTACAGACACCTTTTCTCGATTTTCCACGAAAGGAATCGGGACTTGTTCAACGATAACTTAACTACTTAGGTAGTTACCTATCGCAACATCGAAAATCACTCTCTCAACTGAAAATAAAATGGATTCTAGATTATTATTTTATGTGGATTGTAGTTAATTCTGCAATCGGCATTTTGTTTGTTTTTGTTAAGTTTATTTGTTGTAATTTGCCAATGTCGATGTCACAATAGTATACGCAATAGAGTCTTTGGTCCCTGGCCTTGACATGAACAAACTTCAGGGAGTAGAAGTATGAACAATAGTGTCAAACTTTTTATTTTTTTATTGGTTAAATGCGAGGCTTTTGGCTACTTTTGTCTTATTTTTTATTTTGTCTTTTTGTGTTGTGTGTGCGTTTTGTTTGTGCAGAATAAACAATATTTCTTTCTTTTCTTTTTTTTCTTTATGTGTCACTTTTATATAAATATGAGTTGTATGTTGAAAAATTTCAAACAAATTATCACAGATATTTTATGCTAAACCAAGCAGAACATACTCGAGTACCTATACGCCCAAGAACTCAAAAACTTAATAAAAATCATGACCAGTGAGAGTGCAAGTAATAAAGATGATATACAACAAAAAGCAGCCATCAATTAAAACTTAAAAGTCAAAAACTCTTACAGTCGGCACAAACTCTTAACATTATGTGCTAATTACTGATTTTTTTGCTAACAGCTCCCAAGATATGCATAAAAAGGCACCGACAACTAAATATAGTAAATATTCATTAACGCATTGAGTTTGCACGACCGCAACCGGATTGTACCGCCGTTGGTTAAAAAAGGAATTTAAAAAACTGTCTGCTTGTGGGTACAGTCGAACAAGGTAGTGTGTGATATCTACTAACAGCTTACTTGCAACTACTTTTATACAATGTTGTGAGTGTGCTAAGCAGTCAATTCTTAAAGGCTCCTACAGACTGGTACGATATTGCGGGCGCGATAGACAGCGCGAATCTTGTCGTACCAGCGATATCGCGCCTATCTGCAGCCTTTATGACATAGGCACCCGTCCCACTACAGGCGAGCAAGCGACTAAAGATTGGTCCCGCCGTTTATGAAAAAGAGATACCATTATTATAATAATTGTTGATCGCTGACTGTTCACACCACCACCGGCGAGTACTCATTTGTAGCAGCCACAAGAGTTATCAAAGAGAGTACTCGCTCAGCGACGGCCTGCCGGGCAGACCACTCGCTGAGCGACTCGTACTTGGCATATACGTATACCAGTGAGTTATCGCTCGTGGCCGTCGCGAACTCGCTGCTCGCCAACTAGTTTTTAGTTGCTAGCTTTACTCGCTTCTCGTTAATCGCCGACAGTAGCAGGTGTCTTAAGCTTTCAAAATTATTACGGACACAATTAAAATGAACCTATCGGCTATGTAGTGGAAATAAGAATATTTTTGCCTGTATACCTAATAGCTTGTTTGATTGTACATAGGTAGGAATATCGCGAGCATATGCTTGCCGCGGGTGCGCATGTAATAATTACAGTACTAAAGAAACTAGATAATTCAAACCGATGTAAAAGCACCGCTCTTGGGATCGCGATTAACGGAT
The DNA here is from genome assembly GCA_947363905.1 of Lithophane semibrunnea. Lineage (NCBI taxonomy): Eukaryota > Metazoa > Arthropoda > Insecta > Lepidoptera > Noctuidae > Lithophane > Lithophane semibrunnea. Next base: position 13,570,924 of record OX376188.1, read on the forward strand.
AGACAGAAATTATTATGATTGCGAATTGAAACAGCTGTAGAATAACTGTAGTTTTGCTTTGATAGCTGCTGCCTTTTTAACCGCCCCTGTGATCTAGTGGTAAGACCACGTGTCTCACACCCATGGGTCCCGGGTTCGATTCCCAGCGGGGTCAAATCTTTCTTGGTTTGGTTGGCGGTAGGGCTTGTTCTAAGTCCGCCTGGTTAGCTACCACCATCTTATCTAAGTCTGTCGCCCAGCACAGCAATGTTATCAGCATTGTTATGTTGCGGCAGTTAGAGGTAAGTTAGCCAGTTCCTCTGTGGTTTAGGATTCCGGGTGAAGCTCTCTTCCATCATCGGCCTCATCATCACTTACCATCAGGTGAGATGAAGGATCCAAATGTGGTTAAAAAATAAACGATTAAAGTTTTTTAGAAAAATATTAAATTCTCATTAAAATTAATTGATAAATAAATTGCAAAGTTATGCAAACAATGCGATAAGGTAATGGGTGTGAATGCATAATGAGAATTTTGTAGGTAGAGAAGTGCTTATTTTAAGACATGATGCCTTCATTTCGCACGGGCCCAATTTACATACCAACTGTATTTGGCTTGGTGTTAAAAAAATGATGCCGGAAATCGCTAATTGCTCTGTTAATGGCTTAGTATGCCCAATGTCCCCCTATTTTTAAAGTGCCATGTATTGGTGAAAACATTTTAGCAAGCTACAAACCGATTTCAGATTGTAAAATTGCAAGGTAAATTCGGCAATTCAATGTGAAATACCTGCACTATTTAAAACTTCAAACGGTTAACATTTCGACGGGACACCACATCACGGATCCATTGTTAATTGGGCCGCCTGGACGGTTATTAATTAAGAGCCGTTTCACAAAATTCGAACGCTCGAGTTTAGGTAAAAGACGGGAGCAATGTTCATGTGTGCGTAGCTATTCACACATACACAACGCAACCAGTGTAGCGCTAGTGTTGAGACGGACTAAACAATCTTGAGCCGATATAATCGTAATGCACTTTGGTTACATTTCTGAAAAAGTTTTTTTTTTATTCAGTCTATTAGAATGTTAAATGGTATAGAACGGAAAGCATCTCGAGCGCTGATTGGTTGAACGTCATGTGCCCGGTGCCGCCATAATTATTTGTTTGATAATTCGTTTGATGTCGAATGTAAACAAACTGTTCTGGTGATTTTAATTTAATTTCGTGTTAAAAATAACCTGTGAGTTAAAGTTAGTTATATGTTATTGTTGTGGAAGTAAAACTGAATCTGCGATTAACCTAAGAAGTGAAGTTTGAACAATAAATAAGTTTTAGTCAACGAATATAACCTAAATTACATACATTTTCCTTGTTTTCATATATTTTATGAATGTGAACCTTAAAGATCTTATTTGATAATGATATTAAGTCTATAGGCACAGAACGAGCTACTGTAAGACCGACCAATCAGGGCCAGCTTTCGGATAATTAAAAATTTAACGATGTAAGATTGTAATGTATCTGTTTAGCTTCGAGATATTTGATATCTCCCGAAAATAATGCGTTAAGAGTCCTCTTAAGAAGTTACGTTGGTGTGCGTTGGACTATAACTATGGTCCACGAAATAATTTTGATACTAATCTGAATAGGATGATATTTTTTTTAATCCAGAGTGAAAACTATGATGCAGGTAATCTGGGATGAGTTTCAATCAAAACACTCGAAGAGAGTCCACAAAATAAAAATATATTATAAAGTTTAATAAAAAAATTACAAAAATATCTCTCGTAATGGCATTGATCGTGCTTTACGTGGATCAATTAACTCGGGAAGTATACAGTTATAGTAAAATGTCTTCAACTTCGGTAACATTTTTTTTTTGACCTTAGGGAACCCCTGTTATAGAGAATAGCATAACCCAGTAATGGACGGGTAGCTAGGTACCAACTTTACCTGATCGAAAGTAGACGATTCCTCCACTGTTGGTTCTACTACCATATTTTTACTTTCTACAGATGTTTCAGATGTCCTAGAAAAGAAAATACTGATTTATATTTGTTTAAGTATAAAATGTATATTTTAGGCAGGCACTTAAGTGTTTTGTTATACTGTTTAAATTAATAACATCGTGTATTAGTTTACCTTTTTCGTGACATTCTAACTTGTAATGCTGTCTGTAAGCGGGCATAATTATGCCTCTTCCTTTTTTTTATGCAGGCGTAGGTACAGTGGTGTTTTTCGACCCATACCTACCTATAAATAAAAGATAAAAATTAAAGTCTAATATGTAGGTAGGTACTAATATTGATTACCTTTATCTTACTCATACTAAAAAAATATATATATATGATGTAAAAAATTACTTACTGGATGAAATTATTTCAATCGGCGTACACGAGTCGATAATAGTAGCGATCTCCGGACGATTGCGCGCGAAAAATTCGGCGACAGGTCCTGTCTCGTCAAGCGCTCGCGCGGGACTGAGGGGCGCGCCGAATTGACGCAGAATATATAGCATTATAACTTTATTTATTGCAATTTTGTTTTATTAAATTGAGAAACGAAAACTAATGAAACGTATTCATTGTAGATTGAAGTTCTATATCATATTAGTTTATTTGATAAAGTTGCGTTAATTTGGAGTATAATGGACGCTGAATCAAGACATTTATGGCTTAAATTAGGCTTTCTTTACGATTTTTTCCATAAAAACTCAAGGAATTTAAAGGAATTCTAGAACTCCAATAAACAAGTAAAACATTCAAAGTATATTTTTGTAATTTTAGCATTTATAAGAATTGAGTGTAACAATGTGAATTTGAGCGTCAAAGTTCCATCGCCAACGATTTTTCTTGCAAACTGTGTTCGTAAAATATTTATAGTAAATTACACGAAAAGAAAAATGAAAATGTGTAACTCCAACTTACAAGAAAGAGAATGGTACTATCGTTATTCTTAAAAAAATAATTAAAATATCTTACAACTGCTGAAAATTACAGCGTCAAAAATCATGAATTTGCGTAAAAAATGTAAGAGGACTCTTAAACGTTAATTATTATTAATTCATGAATAAGTGTGTCCGTCACCGCTATTTACGGCAGGCTCTTCATTGAACGTCACATAATCTATTAGATTAATTATCATTTACAGCGAATGACTAACGCATTGTATCGATAAATATTTTACAATAATTGTAACATAGATCGTCTTTGTTCGTCATGAATCATACCTAATTGTGCAGTAGGTATGTATGAAAATGTTATATTTTGTAGCACATGGCAGTACCTAATGATCTAAAATTACTCGTATTATGATCTGTTCATTTTAGACGCAGAATTACAATAGACTATATATTATAATAATCGTGTATTTAAATTATTCTAACATATTATAAAACAAAGTCCTCCGCCGCATCTGTCTGTCGTCCTGTTCGCGATAAACTCAAAAACTACTGCACCGATTTTCATGCTGTTTTCATACAAATTTCATGTGATTCTCGAGGAAGGTTTTAGTATATTATAAAACCGACATCCACGCGGGCGACCTTATTCCTTACTAATATTATAAATGTGAAAGTAACTCTGTCTGTCTGTTGCGCTTTCATGCCAAAACTACTGAACCGATTTAAATGAAATTTGGTACACAGATACTTTTTATCGACATACCACGCGGGCGAAGACGCGGGAGGAACCTAGTTTATTATAATTTTAGGTTTCTAGATGAGCGATTGCGGTATAATTGTCATATTACTATGACAGACAAAATGGCTAATTCGTCATTTATAACTACGTGGAACCAATAATAGAGCTATACACGATAGATTTCAAGGTATTAGACACATTATATTGGTATAAAAATGGGCATGTAATATCATACCGTACCATATTTGCTGAATATAAAACGCAATAATATATGAGAGAAGTGTTTAATAATTCACAAGGAGGTACAAAAAACGGAACATCCGGTGTCAAGGCAGCTCGTCATTGAATTTGAATGTCTTTTTATGAATGACATCTGTTCGTGTGACTTGTAGAATTGTATAACTGTATGCATATCGCGTACTCACTTAAATTACGGTTGTATTGGTACTAAATATACCTATGGAATTTATTAAAAGTGGCTCTTGTGAAGTATTGCACGTTTTAAATGAGATTTCGAACGTGGCCTGGCGGTTGGGTTTAAAAACTGCCATCTGCACGCGTAGCATGACTACCGTAGAAACGGGTTTTGTCGACGGAAGAATAGACAAAATGACAGATAAACAATCACCATCTGACATTTAGTCTATTCTTTCGTCGACAAAACCTGTTTCTGCGGTGGTCATGCTACGCGTGCTGCACATAGTAACATGGCCACTAGAAATTGTATACAGAACACAACCATAATTTCACATTAATTATACAAAGTAATGCCAACACGGGTCTGTTTAACCCAAAACACGATAAACAACAAGACCCGAACACATAAATCATATCACATATGAACATCACAAAAAGCAATCCGGCCCGCAGTCTAACTCGCATTTTTTGCGTTCTCGTCTGTATAACTAGATTGTACAAGATAAATAATAAATGGCACTTTTATAGGTGCTCCCAATAAGACAATAAATATTTTAGGTTCAGACGTAAGGCCGTCATATAAATGGCCTATCATAAATCGGCTATGTACCCATATAGCTATAATTTGAGCCGTATAAGATTATTACTTCACCTATTTGGTGGCGAATCTTATAAATTGCACGCATGTTTGAGCCATGAAACTCATCTTACTGTGGTAAAATTTATTACTTGGGTTTAGCTAATACCGCTGGAAATTACGATCTATTTTACTTGAGGCGTGGAGCAGTAATAAATTACTGAAAGTGATTTATTTCGCTTCGAGCTATTGATTTATGAAATAAAATATGAATTTGCTGTATTTGAGATTTTATACATTATTAAAAACGGATTATAAAAAGGCCATGTAAATATATTTATTAAAAATATACCGAACAGCATTCCTTTCAATATCAAATCAAAAGTTGTAGCTGAAATTGATCAGAGAGTGTCTGGATACATAACTCGATCCATATACCAGGCCCATCTAAAACAAATTGGCTGAATAGGTGACAATCATTGCGTTAGTAACTACAATAGAATAAAAGGTAGTGTGACGTCATGATCCTTTTACACTCAATGGTTCGGGGCAGCCATTTGTGGGAAATGAGGCAATTACAGGGCGCTCCGACCTGGAACTGCCTGGAAGATTACTTAATAGAAAATAAGAAAAGTTTTCCTTGCGATTGCCTATTCGAAATTAATTAGGTTTACTTAACAACTTCTTAGCAGGTGGCTTACGGTTCCGTTTATTTTGTGAAGTTTTTGTGGCTTCACTTTCGCGAAGGATTGTGGAAAATCATATTCTTTGAGTTAGATTAGGTTAGTGTTTTTCCACAAAATATATGCATTTAATAATGATTCGTTATCTTGTCTGTGTGGACGAGCTCAGTCTGCAGCACGCATAGCATGACCACAATAGAAACGGGTGTTGTCGACGGAAGAATAGACAAAATGACAGGTTGTGATTGTGAATCTGTCATTTTTTTGTCTGTCAATCGATATCTATACATATTCTTTAATAAGTCACGTTTCTTGTTTGTCTGTATGACCACGTTATTCTTCTAAATCACGCGATAGATTTTGATGAGGTTTTCACCATCTTTTAGAGAATTTATCCGGAAGATTTATCTGTATATAATTAATTAATATCTCTTCAACTGACAGCTGTCAAATGTAATGTCTCGCGGCGCCAACCCGACTCACTCACGTAAAAACCATGCGAAGCAGCAGCGGATCGCTAGTCATTTCTATAATATGGTGGTGCACGCGTAATATGCCTACGCGTGCAGGATGCAAGTACACACGGCTACACATCAAGCTATACATTTCCAGTTTAGGCTGATCTCGCATTATATAGAATTTTCGTACAATACGAGGTCAGCTTATACTGCAAATGTATAGCTTGATGTGTAGCCGTGTGTACAAGTATCAGTTATGGAAAAATTATGTAGTTCGCATGCAAGTTACAATTATCTACGTTTAATTTTAATTGACCATGGTGGTCTATACGCATGTAGGTATGTATTATACCTGCATGCTAGCTGAGTGGTTTTAACATAGGGACAAAGGTATAATTCTGTGTACTTCGCTGGTTATAATGTCACTGGCCATTGAACACAAACAGACAGACAAACGTGACATTTGTTATTCAGCGCAGATTAACGCTTTAAAGCGGTAAATAGACGCTCAATGGGTAAATTCTCCATTGAGCGCCATTGTGATTAGGTGATAATTATACTGCCTTTGATGTAGTATTTAATCAAATAATAGGCACTTCTGTAACTAAAACTGGCTTTTATTTGTAAATTGTAAATATCGAAATACAAACATTTATGTGCTAAATGATGGAAGATTTTAAGTAATAAGTAATATTTTTAATTATGTAAAAAAAATCAGAGAAACAAATAAAATAACTTCTATTAATTACTCACGCCAGCTTCTTATGGGGGTAGGCAGAAACTAAAGAACGTCACCTGCTACGATCCTTACATATTCCTTTTGTTTCGTACATCCAAGCACGCTGGTTGCGAGTACTACGCATCAGGGGGCCAAGTCTACTAATTTACAAACGTGTCGGTGGTCTCGCAATGATCAGTTTTTGACAGATTTTGTATGTGCATATCTGTCAAAAACTGATCATTGTGAGACCACTGACACGTTTGTAAATTAATAGACTTGGCACCCTGATCTTTCTGAAGATCATCCCCAATAAGGTCACTATGTCCTCCTAGGGCGTCCCCTCCCAGCGTTTCCACTCACATCTGCCTCGTATATACCTATTGTTAGTCGCCTTTCATTCATCCTCTGAACGTTTAAGCAAACTCAATTAATTATAAAGAATTAATCAATTCAATTAAATATTTATTCGATAATGACTTACCTATTAAAAGTGTTGGAATATAAACTTAACGAGCGAGGATATTAATGATTAATTCTGATTCCTATTAATTTCGATGTATATATTAAATAGTAATCATTATTAATAAGAATAACATGGAGTAATACCTGCTACTGACAACAAGGTGATAAATAAGAAATACTTCGCACAGAATCAGTGACGAACATTATTTAGGTACTTTTTCGTACATACAATGTTGATAGGTTGTTCCAATGATTTCCTACAAAGCATAGTCAGCCTATAATGTTCCCACTGCTGGGACACAGGCCTAGTCTCTGTGAGAGGGAGTGGGACATAATCCACTACGCGGGCCCAGCGCTGGTCAGTGGTAATCCTAACTAATACTATAAATGCGAAAGTGAGTTTGTTTCTTACGCTTTCACGCTAAAACGGCTGAACGGATTTAGATGAAATTTGGCACATGTGTAGACCATGACCTGGAATAGGACATAGGATACTTTTATCCGGATATTTCCACGGGATCGAGACTTACGTGGGTGAAACCGCGGGGCGTAGCTTGTAATGATATATTAATTTCAGGGCAATTAAAGGAAATTACTAGTCTCCAAGCTAATTTGGGTAAATTAGCCATGAATTAAAGTAAGTGGAGCTACGTGCCTATTACGCGACAACAAAATAGAACCGCTTTTAGTCCCATTACAAAACCCAAAACTAATTACAACAATACCATTAATTATTTTACGACCCAACTCCACATTTATATTTACGTAACTACCTACCAATCGCGGCCAAACTTTTATAACAGTACAATTCTAATTAATCATAAGTCCTAATAAAAAATACGTCAGAAACAGAAGTCGTTCCATAAACAAGTCGTAGTATTACAATAAATAAAGTTGGTGGGACTATACATCAGTCTGCGATTGGTCGTATCGAGGTTCTAAGTTTTCGCCCACGTGAGTCATGAACTCATGACCCAAGACACGAGCGCTATAATCTGCCACACGCCAAACCCACATTTTCTAACTAATAGTATTATGTGGGAAGGGTTAGAAGGCTCACTTCATAAAATGCATGAAAACTGGCAAGAAGTTAAGTTTCTTCTTTACAAAACAGAAGGGTGGGCGTTTTGGGGGCCTGTCTTATGTAATTTTCACGGTCGAAAAGTGCTGATTCTCAGCCTAGTTTGAATAAAAACATTTTTGTTTTAGAAGGAGAGAAAACAGAACTAAATCCGTAATACCAAACCCGAAATCATGACTTCATGAGTTCATAGGTCAGTTGTACAATATTACATTATTCTTTGTCTTTAAAAAAATGTAACTAGGTTACTCTACAAGTTCTATCGATAGTTCCCGTAACATGAGAAAATGCATGTGGCCCAAATCTCCGCACCAAACGGACAACACCAAAGAATTTTGATTTCCCCGTCCTTGATTTATCAACGACATTAATTGCGTTATTTACGTCGCAGGAGACAAATTTTTCGAACATATGAAGCAATAAAGCAGTAGCAATATCCTTCAAAATCATTCAGATTGAAAGTGTGTTACGCAACTACCCGCTGCTAGCTGAGATTACAGGATTGCTAATTACAGGATAAGTATTGAACTCGCTCAAATACTAACAGGTTAGATCGTCACAATCATGTGGAAGAAGGCTCATACCTTTGCTTGCTTACTTGCTCAGCTTCATAACGTTTCATTGGAAGTTTACGGTTAGTTTAAGGACTTGTTCTACTGTGATTTCCCAATACAAGGATGCTTTTTGTAACCACTGGAAGTTGCAAATGATTCTACACCGTGCTTTAGCGAGAATTTAATGCTTGTTCAAGAGAGCTTTGTTGTTATGCATTTTATGAAGTGGCTCTTCTGAACTTTTCTATCTAATTTTATAAGTCTTTTATATAAGGTCGTGTGCCATACTGTTTAATGTGCGTAGGCGCCGGGGAAATGCGTTGAGAAATTAATATTAATAGCTTTACACGTTACATGTTATCTTTAACGTTGTAAATTTCGGTATACCTATCGAATTTCGTGATATGTGGCGGTATATTAAATAGTTGTTTAAATAAAATATCATGCTTTGGTCGTGATATTAAACAAATTGAGTAATGTACCAGTTAGTTATATGTGCAGGGAAGTCACGACCTGATATAAACAACTGAACATTAAAATATTTAAGTACCTATATTTCACTAGTTTTAGGGCTAGGGGGTTTGTTCTAGTGTTTATTATTTTATCGTGCTTTTGTATGTTGTTCTGTGCCTTTTGTGTGCACGAAATAAACGACTGATCTAACTATCCCGCTCTGGGCGGAGCGGAAGGGCGTGTCAGACTTTTACTGACTAAAACCCACCCTTGTTCCTTCAGTTGCCTGTTGCCAAGGTCCCGGTATCCCTTTCGGACTAACCCGCAACCCTGGCAGGATCTATCTATCCCTTAGACTAGGGAATGGAGGTAAGTATTTCAGGTAAATGGAATACCACAATAAGATCAATATGAGGTACAAAGCGCTTTAAACGAAGTACTGAAAATAACAATAAAATTATTAGATTCGATCGGTGCTTGTGTTATAGGTAAGTACCTACTCGTTATCAGATCTGAAATTAACATAACTATCATTTCTCTGTTTGTTTTTTGTGTTTACAGCTAATATCCGGGCTACCATCAATCAGCCTTTACTCCATTATTGTTTAATTAAAGGTAAGTATTACGGAGAAAAAAATATGTTTTCGGTCGCTGTCGTCTGCATATTGCGCCTACGATTCGCGAGGTGAAAGCACGTACAGGCGTGGGCGGGCGCCAGCGTCTCATGATATGAGATGGGGTCCATAGTACACAGACGGAGTTCATATTATGAAGTACAGAACTACGCTATAGTCAACACGTGTCGATGACACCCATCTTTATATGCTAATATGACATGTCTTCAGGAAGTTTGCGAATAGTTTGGCGCGCTAAGAAAATGTTATAGGTACTTATCATTATTTACACCTGCAAATTTTTTGTTTTTTTTTCGGAAATAAAGGTTGAAAATTACTGATATTTTATGTCGAAACAAACTGTAATAACTAGTAATAAGTCATTCAGTATCTACGCTATAACGGGAAAAGCTGAACTCTCCATGATTGGATGATGTCAGATGCATAAAATATGATATTTCCAAAAATATTGTGATTAAATCGAACGGTATTGCCGTTCGAATATGAGTTTCATATGGAAGCCTCAGCAACGAAATTATGATTGCAGAAATTCGAATGTGATGCTGATTTAGTTCAAGTGAGATCGCTTTCAAATTATATGCGGTCACTAGAGTGAGGTTCAAAGTAAACATAAAAATACTTAGGTAAATATTGGGTGGGACCTATGTAATTGGCGTTTTTTTCTCACAAATAGAGAACCTCGTCACTTCTATGATTTAAAATATTCATCAATTGCTTGGTATTATATCGAATAATGACCATCATTGACAACTACCAATAGTAAAAAAACCTTATTACTTATACTTTTCTAAACATAAAAAATACCCTAAAAATGTCTCCTCATTTTTTTTTGCAGAAATGACCATTTTTTTTTTTTAACTTAGCCAAAACTTATTTTTGTCCCTTAAACTAAGTGGCATGCGATAGCTTAGTTTTTAAACATTAGTGCATAAAAGTTTTAAAACATTAGTGTTCATGGTTGTTATATAAATTAAGAAAATGTTAGAATGAAAAATGCAACTTCTTAAAATTCCCCATACAAAACGCTGATTTCATAGGTACTGAAAAATCCGACGGTTTTAAAATTATGTTTTCATCACTCATTTGAATCCCCTATACATGATTATACTTAAGTGTATTCTCCCGTCATTACCTCATGTCCTCAGTGGGTAGGAGATTAGCGGAGGTATGATTAGCGAACAACCAGTAAATTGCTCCGTAGGAAGCGAAGAGAGGCGATGATTACCGGTCTTGACACAGATACGTGACGTCTGCGGCGTGTAGGATCTACAGATCTACTGCTAGATATGCGAGTATATCACTGTTTTACAGATGATGATAATCATTGTTCGCTAGTCTGTAATTTTCGATGTATATAAGCAAGTAGGTGTGTATTGATCTATACATAATTACCCAACAAACATTTTTGTCATATAATCAAACTTTTATATGACCTTAAGTCTTTTTAAAGTTATTTTATAGTCATTATTTTAACTCTTCGTCATGTACTGGTGTATTATATGTCCGAATAGTCATAAACATTTTTTGTCGTATAATAATGTCATATGACGTTATTTCGACATTTATAAAACTTACTTATACAACTTTTCGTCCTCTAAACGTTTTCGTAGTATAAACATCATAAAACTGTACATTTTGTCATATAATTACCTTTTAAACATCTGCTTAACGGATAATAATTGTATACACGTAGTATTTGTTACCATTATATATAAGTCGAATAAGTATTACGAGTGCGACCTGTATACATCCTAAAGTATCACAAACATGATAATACGACCGCTACTTAATTAATACTCATATTAAAGATTTATAATTACCTTGTATACAATTTTCGCGTACTTTAATACAAAGTAATAGAGCTCAAGCTGAGAGTGAGCAAAATAAGAAAGGTTCTGTATCACATTTAAATGCAAATTTAACTAATCAATTTAACCAAAATACTACAAGTGTGCCCCGCAGTTCATTTTCCAAAGTTCAGGACTCTTGTTGATTTTTCGAAGTTGAAGTCATCCGAAAATGAAGATAATGTTGATAAAGAAGACACTTCAACCAACAATGATGACTTCAGAGACGATTAAAAAAGTGGGCTATTGATTTTAATATTCCACAAGTTGCATTAAAGCCAAATAAATCTATATGAAGGAGTTAATAAAAAAAGGCGGTCAAGTCAGGTCAAGTCAGGTCAAGTCAGGTCAAGTCAGGTCAAGTCAGGTCAAGTCAGGTCAAGTCAGGTCAAGTCAGGTCAAGTCAGGTCAAGTCAGGTCAAGTCAGGTCAAGTCAGGTCAAGTCAGGTCAAGTCAGGTCAAGTCAGGTCAAGTCAGGTCAAGTCAGGTCAAGTCAGGTCAAGTCAGGTCAAGTCAGGTCAAGTCAGGCCAAATCAGGTCAAGTCAGGTCAAGTCAGGTCAAGTCAGGTCAAGTCAGGTCAAGTCAGGTCACGTCAGGTCAAGTCAGGTCAAGTCAAGGCATTTTAAACGGTTTTTATCCATTTGTATTAACCAGTCAGGTCAAGTCAGGTCTGTCAGTGATTAATGATAACATTACCACAGAATCAGATATTATAATACTACACAGATAACATTACTATGTAGTTGAAAGAAAAAATTGTTTCATTTTTTTAATTATCCCAGGAACGTAATTAACATTTCAAGTTTTCCATTTCAAATGTGCGCATATCATTTCAATGAGGTCCATCTTTGATAAAAACTTATCAACATCCGCATAATTAGAGATCACTGTGGGGTTTACCTAAAACAAAAATATTATTTAGACATAACCGCTTGAGTCCTAATGATGCACGCGATGCATCAATCGGAAATATCCTTCAAGCCCCACTGATGAATAAAATGCATCAGTCGATGCCACGCAGCTTAGGTCTCTATTTCTACTGAAATACGGGTTAATAGTGTCTATGGGCAGTAGCACTCTAGAGTTGGATGATATTCACGTCAAATTAATCTACTAAATGCTTAATCTGTGCATGGAACGTTTGACAGTGTCATCTGTCAGAGCGCCTGCGCGGGTGTGCGCGGACGGTCTCCGTGCATATTTTAATAATTATTTCGTGTTTTTACTGCCGTAATCGTCGTGAAGTGATATTAAATCAAATTAATAATAGTTTATACATCGTGTGTGATAATAATATTACCAAAATACATAACGATGCCTTAGTTCACAATTGTACTAACTACAAAAATTTCAATTTTCACTTTTTTAGTGCCAAATACACTAAATGTCATGCTCTTTCGTTTGCGCGTATCGAAATGCCGTTAATCCGTCTCTTTCTACCAAAAGCGTAGGTAACAGTTGTATTAAATAAGTTCCATGAATACTCTACTATACTAATGACCTTTACTTTTGTAAATCCAAACAAGATATACTTTAACTGATTTTAAATTTCTCAACTGCAGAATATTTCAAAACACAAACCTACTAAATACATACAGATATTTTGAGTTTTTCACTTAATGCATGTCAATATAATCAATCTTAGTGCACAATTGTATTAAATGGGGGGTCACATGGTTGTTTCACTATTTTTTAAATGTTATGGTTATACTAATATTACAATATTGAGATAAGATGGCGTTAAACGACTAGTCTTATGAATAGATGCATAATTGTTTTATTATTTTACTTTGTTTTCGTACTGTTCACGTCGAAACTATAAAAAAACTTTAAAACGCTCTCCTCAAAATTGTCTTTTTTGTAGTTATTGCAATTGTAAACAAAGGCATCGATAAGTTGAGTGTGCAAAATTAGCGTATCAAAAAAATGCCGTGAAAGTACTGAGTGTGGTGGTGATTATGTGAATAGTGTTTGTTTTATGATGTTTACAGCGTGGGAAGCTACTATAAAACATTAATTAGTGTAATTGAATCAATTTGTAAGTGATTTTTACTACTATAACGTCATAATAACAACATTTTGTCGTCAAAACACGGTCCTTGAAATCAAGGTCAAGATGACCTCTAGTTACGTAATAATTTTGTTTTTTATTTTCTGTTATTATCTCAAACTGTTATTTTTTTTAGATTCGTTATCTATTCATAATACTGCCTGTAAAATTTTATAACAATAGAAACAGTATTTTTAACAGAAATCGTCAAAACATAAGAACAAATAAACTACCACGCACTTTACGATAATATTGTAAATCCTATTGTATTCATCCGTTCACCGTATATAGATAAGTATGTGGTCTGTTTATTCAAGAATCCAAATTACGTTATCGAGCTACGATAAGTATAACTCAAGATATTGAGGTTTTACCCGGAGCCGCTGACACGCGGCGGGCCTCCGGGGCGCGATGTCGGGCGAGCAGCGGGCCCTAAAAGAATTACGCGTTCCAGCAAGGAACCTGAGTTAACTAAGTTATAAGTCACGCAAACAAATATTCTATTTTTTTAATATAAATTCTTTGAACTAAGTTAGCTAAGCGTTTTTAATTTTATCACTGATCCCTAAATCAACTGTAATGGCGTAAACATTTACAATGAACACGCAGTTTATAGGTCGGGAAGTTATGTAGTTGTCATATAACGCAGTCACTTAATAAAATTATTAATAAAATATGTGAAAACGTTAGAGTTTTAAAAGCGCATAAAAAAATTGTTCCAAACCTACCTCACATTAATCAGTAAACTTGATTGCACAATGGTTTACGACTGATGAAATGGTTTTATCACCTCAAATAACAAAGAAAAAATGCAATATTAACTCAGCTGTCAAAAACACCGCCATATTAAATTAACGTGATATAATCTGTTACAATATAATTTCGTTCAATATGAGCATCATCTTTAAATGACAATAACACAACGATTACATTATATAAAAGTCGTATTGTGTACCATAACTCGACCCGAAGTCGAATACACGCCGCGACAGCTATCATTACATGATATTTAGTCAAATCGCCGACGTGTATATGACTACTATGCGACTAAGTAGGTATTTATATGACTGTTACACGAAACTCTTAGCAACTTAAGTTGAATAAAATGGGCCCTAATGCCGTAGAGTAAACGTCCTTATGACATTTATACGATTATACTGAATAACATTAAGTTGCCACCAAAACGTCTACTCAACGTCGTAAATGTTTGTTGGGTATACTATTATTCTATCAATAAAATTGAAATGTCTGTTTGTAATGTAAAAATAACAGCTTTTTACTAAAAGCATATTATGCAAGTATAATTACGGTATCTATAAGCACAGTTCAATTTTTTTTTTATTGTTACAATAAAATAAAATTGTCTGTCTGTCTGTTTGTTCCGGAAAATCTCCGAAAGGGCTGCACCAATTTTGACGGGACTTTTACTGGGATATAGCTACATACTTTTATTTTAGAAAAGAATCGGGTCCACCCAGAAGAAGCAGCTAGTTCCATAAATAAAAACGCATTTCAAATTAGCCCAATTTTATATCAACTATACATTATGTAGATTTAGTTGCAGTTTATTTTAAACGTAAGAGGGGCAAGTATAACACCAACTTTATTTCAATAAAACCTATGAACTATTCTCATGAATTGATGAGTGTTTGAAACTGAAATCGAATTTAAAAACCAATACCAATTCATCTAACTTTTCCGTACTTTATTTTCTACATATTCCATAGTGTTCATTTTCTTTTCCATTCCACTGTTTTATTATTCAACAATTTGTTTCGCAAATACTAACTCATTCTGCTTGATTAAAAGGCGAGTCGACTACATAGTGACTAGTTTCGTAGTGCGGATTGAAAGTCAACAACCTCCAGTCGGGCAACAATGTCGGTCTTGGCTGCTAAGTGAAAAGTTTTTATAAAGCGCCAAAGTCTGGGTAATAAAGCTCAAGTGTGTTATATTCAGCGTCGTTTATCTTTTCTTATATTGCTACGGTGATAAAACAGGATTTAAAAAAGTTTATTGCGGTACGCCTAGCTGCGTTCGTGCTTAGTCTTTTGGTATGAAAAAAGGCTATGAAGTCACAGTCTATGTTTGCAATTCTTCACTAAATTCTTATAAGCGTTTTCTGAAATGGCGTTCACTAGGTGGCAGCACTAAGGCGTCAGGTCCGGGCACCTGTGAAAAGTGTCAAAGCGCCTGTTTTCTTTAGTCGTGACTGATGAAGGAATGAATGAAACGAATGATCGAATGATGAACGTCATCTTATATTTTATACTAGCAGCGCCCCGCGGTTTCCCCGGCACAAGTCCTGATCCCGTAGGAATATCGAGATAAAAAGGATCGTATGTGTTAATCCAGGTTATAAACTATCTGTGTGCCAAATTTCATCCAAATCCGTTTTCTAGTTTTTGCAACAAACATCCATCTATCCATCCATCCATCCATCCTCACAAACTTTCGCGTTTATAATATTAGTAGGATTCACTGTCGAAATGGAAGTGTAAAAGAGGCGTCTACTGGTGGCGTGTTTCATAATTGAATCAGCCGAGTAGGCAGCAATCATTATCATACACAATCAGTATGTATATGTGATTATTGAGATTAATTTTGTATTATTCTCAATAACAGACTCTCAGCAAACACGAAAGTAATGTTTTTCTAAAAAAGAAAAAAAAAACGTAATTATCTAAGCACTCATTAGCTATTTCTCGGATGTTGCATGTTTATCTATTCTTTCCCTTTTTTAATTTGTATTTAGTTTCAACAACATCTCAACTCAACTAATAGTCCATTCAGATATATATATCCTATATACGAACAAAGAAAGAACATTACCTACCTATTTGGTTCAATATTATTGTCTAGCTAACGTTATAGATCAGCTGTCCCAGCAAATAAAACATGTTGTAATACAAACGTATGTTGTCACAAGTTTATTGAATCAACCATTCGTATAGGAGCAACATGATTGAGACCGAAACAAGATTACCTATATTGGCAATATTGCCACGGCTGATTACGGGAGAGGACACAAAATAAAATATTTTCTCTCTCAGAAAATATTCACGGAGAAAACAGCGCGGCATTTTTTTCTTTTTTACTTTACGCTTAAAATAAATTGGTGTTCCGATTGAGTTACTCAATCTCTGCGAAACGGTTTTGTATACAGATGAACCTATTAAGCCGGAAGATGGAAGGAGTGTCCTTGATCCGAGGTGCGGTGTGACATAACTTTATGAGATATAGGTGTTTGTCACGTGTGAGTCAACGGGATGTCTCCTACGTGTGACGGTAATTCGTCTATCCGGGGGCATTTTGGTCTTTGACTACTAAACCTTGCGATATAAACGCCAAATAGCCAAAATTACTTAAAGCCTTTTATTACAATTTGGAAATCCTTTTTATATGAGCTATTAAAACAGACGTAAAGTAAATGAAAGTGCGATGTTAAAGCGTCGTTCCACAATAACCGTAAGTTATATATCTGCAGTATTAATATTCATGAAGCGAAACGCATGTTATGTGATATTTTAACGCCCTGTGGATGCATACCGCTAAATAAAGGAAGGTCTTTATGAGCCTCGTTATTTCTAATAAAACGACCATGAACCATTCTAGACTGCGCGAGCTGTGAGCGACATTAGACGAGCGACGGGAAACGAACGAAATTGGCAAAGTAAGGATATAATACTAAAAGTAAACTGCTGAGGTGAGCCACGAATTTTATTCGGAAATCGATCTTTGATGTAGTCGAGATGGGCCAATTGATAAAATTGATTCAATCAAATCTTCAATCTATACTACTGAGAAGGCATTTAATTTCGAATGTAATATTTCACTGTAATCGATTATCGATTTTGATTTCAGTTTTTGACCACCAGTGATCACTTTGAACGTTAGATGCGAAGATAAAAGGCTCACTTAGTGTAAAAGCAATTTCTCTTTGTTGTATGTGGTGGGTGCAGGCGGGCAGGCGGGCTGGCTCGCGACCCGCGCCCACCGCTGACCCGAGCCTGGCCTACGTCGCTTTTAACTGTTTATGGTCTCGTAATGTCTTGTAAACATTTAGACAGAGAGATACTTCACTATACGACCGTCCAATAGATATCACCATGCTAAAGTAATTGAATTCTTGTACGGTTCGAGTTCTAGTACGTAAATAGCTGAATGCAAATCGTCGACAGCACTTTCAGTTCGAACCAGCCGTAACTAAGGAATAATTGAAATGTCTCGTTGAGGTATTCGGGGCACGTGTGGCGAGCTGCCAAACTGTAGGGCGCGTCCGGCAACTTTATTTTATTCAAGTTCTCGTGTTAAATTAGAATATATTTTCTCATTTGATTGCTCTATGAGCGGGAAGTAGCGGTGCCACATTTCATAGCTTATAGTTGTAACAGCAATTTCATGCTAAAATAGCGCAAAATGTGGAACTTCTGTTGGCTACCAGTGCACCGGTAAATCAAACGAAATTATGGTCAGTCGTTGTGAATTAAGAGCCATATTTTATCGTTGAGAAAATTATCATGTTAAATCGAAGTCGAAAGTTGTCCAATTAGAAAGAGGGCGTTGATCAGATTCACCTGTTCATCGAGGTATGATTATCTTTTTAAATTGCTTCTGTATGTAAATATTATTTTAGCCTTAATGTATTAAGATTAACTTGACTTAAATCATCAAGTTTTTAAGCAGTTTTATTTTGATATCTTAGTATTTTATCTTTATGATAACGGTTGGTTTATCATGTCGAGACATCTTTAAAGCTTTTTCATCTTATTCTTTCTTTATCTTACCTTGTTTTCGGAGACAGCCCTGTTCTCGAGCGCGTACATAATGGCCTTCGAGACCTTGGTCTCCAGTTCCCTGAGGGCGACATCTGCGTCCACTTTGGTGAGTCTCTCCACGCCTTCCACGTACCCTGCCCAGGGACCGTCCAGCTCAGACAGCAGAGAGCCTATGCACCTGTTGGAAAATCAAATATTTATAAGAAAATAAACTCGACACTCGAAAACATGTAATAAAAGAAAAATCTTTACGTTGAGACAGAGATTATAGAATAGAAAACAGTAGTACTGAAAACGCCGAGTATTTTATTGATGTGCCATGAGGACGCATTGGTTATCAAACAACAGTGTGTGCTGTCAATTTTCGAAGGACATCAGGGTGTCATGATAGATTGATATAAAACATGTAGGTAGAAAAATACGACAAACAACGAACTTTTCTTTATAGAACCAGTCTGCAATGATAGTAAAACATGAATAAACTTTAATACGTTTTCTTACAGACTGCAGTTTTTCCAATTGTCTGCGAGACTTGTAAAATGTTAACCGTGTTTCACTTTGTTGCGTTTGCTGAGAAAGTTCAAATGCTTTCCGTGCCATCCTTAGCATCCGTTTGATCAACTTTGTTATGGATTGCACAGGATCCTCTTTGAACAACGAGCGCGTGTTACATTTTGTATAAGTTTATACGCGTGCTTTGATCATTTTATAGTTTGATTCAATTAATAGAATGTGCATTGGTTGCCCTGGTTTTCGCATCTATACTTGCTATTCCTTTAATACATTGGATGTATGATACGAATATTATATTTTCATTTAAACTTGACTACTAACTCAGCTTCTTCAGGAAATTGAAACACAAGAGTCGGATCTTCGACAAATGCGCTCAAACGGAAAACTCAGTTCAATACTGGAATACAATAGCCAACTGGACTGTGTACGACCACAATATCTTACAAATTCAACTGGAACCCAGCACTAGGATTTGTGTGCAGCCTGTGTAGGACACATTTAACTCAATTCCTAGCCAGTCTTAGCTCGACACAGATATTCCATTTATATAGATAGATAAAACGTTTATTTAGTGCACACAAAAGACAGCACAAAATGCAAAAACACGGTAACATTTAACTAAAGTATTGGCTCAGAACAGATGTTCTCTCATAACAACAGCCAAAACTGGCGTATTAATGCTGAATATGTAGGTAGGTTATGGTTGTAAAAGTTGTATAGCAAACCTGTCGTCGTAGTTTTTAATTCATTGGAAATTCTCACCATCGTGCTATGAGCTGCTGACTTCGACTTATATAAAAAAAAAAATACAATCCCTGAACCGCCTAAACATTCATCATGTATATGCTTTTAAATGCAGAGCAGTGGTTGCCCAGTGGTATCGGCTCTTTGTTGAATTTATTTCATCATCACTCAAAACGGTGAAGGAAAACATTGTAAGGAAACCGGCATGTCCTATATAGAACCGAAAATTCGAAGACATGACGTGACATCTACCAATCCGTACTGGGCCCGCGTGGTGGATTACGGCCCACTCCCTCTCACAGAGAGGAGGCCTGTGTCCCAGCAGTGGGAACATAATAGGCTGATTATGTATGTATGTAAACATTTAAAATGTATTCCTTCATTCCACAAAAAATGCATAGGATATTAACGACACTACGCATATTAAATGCATATTAACAAATTAAAGCTTTATTTACGTATGAAGTAACGACATCTAACTTTTCAATCCCGCATGAATTCCTCTCAAATCCCGTCAGTCCTACACAGATGCTCGCACACCACGGATATCTATGTCGCACACAGTCCGTGTCTCAGCCACACAGCAACAAGCCGGGTGTACACCGACTGCAATTAATCCGCACGCACGACTAGGACAAGTGTACACCAACCCAAGCTAGTTTATTACTCGCCTTGATGACTCGCCTCGCCCGCCACAACTAAACATTTTCTAAATGAAATTGCAATTTATTTTACTGTGCATAAAAAAGTCCAATACTTGTTGTTTCAAATTGCTATTTGTTGAACTATAGTTTAGTTTTATGTTTGGTATTAATGTTCGGGGTTTAAGCTTTGTTTTGGTCTATTGAGCTTTTGAACTGTGGATATGACTATCCAGAGGGCTAGACAAGTGACAATCGCTTCCAAAGCGTTTCGTATTTCTACAACGACTTTCAACAGGATTGATATAAGCTTTTCGATAGGTTTGCCAATGACAATTTTGCCTTTTCCACATCGTTATCGCTGATAGAATGTCACTTTGTCAGCGCCTCAGTGCAGATTATAAAAAAGGTGATATTTATAGGTCCATAGTTATGTTTTATTGTAATGGCAAAGTTATCTCAAAATCAAAACAATTTACAAAAAAACATTCCAATTTTAATCAGACATTTTTATATTTATGGCTTCTTCGTCGGTATAGTGGTCGCAACCACTACTACTTAACATGAGGTCTCGACTTCAATGCCCGGGTCGGGCAAACTGTTCTGGAATTTCGCAATAGCAGCCCGGAGTCTGGATTTGTGCCCGGTTATTAGAAATGGGCTCACCCGCTATTACACGAGACTTAAACATAACTGGCGAAATGTGGGTGTACTATAGGTAGATACACCTCTGCCTAACCCTTCGGGGAAACAAGGCGTGATTTTAGATTACTTTTGTTTGTATTTGGCCACTATTTCGTCCAAACTTCCTAGAACTATAAACTATGTGGACCAGTAAATCTAACTACATAGCCGGATGAGTACCGTGACGATGCGGGATGGCGGTTGCATTCCAACAAAGTGCCAATTTAAGTCAATAGAACAGAACATACGAGGCGCAATGACAAACCACAGTCCACTCTGTGGAGATGAAGATCAAGTGATCATTTAATGTCACCGTTAAACACATCCATCATCATTTAATTACGTGATTAAACATAACAGTGTAGATAACATAATAGAATACAGAATGTATGTTATAAGGTCTATACCTACAGCGTGATTCATTGGGCGTTTGTATAATTTCTAACGTGACGATAAAGAGGAGCTCGTGGCTAAGTAATAACAGCCGCGCGGGTCGATCGCTTGCCGGGGTTGGTCCGTGGATGGACCATCTTTACATACCGAGACTCCTCCGTGCCTCGGAAAGCACGATAAGCCGTTGGTCCCGGCTGTCATTCGTGGATCTTTGACAATCGTTACGGGGCGTCAGAAGCCCGAAAGTCTGACCACCGGTCTTACCAAGGGGTATCGTATTACCCAGTTACTGGATCGTGGAGGTCCTATAGTCGCTCCATATAAAATACTGGTATTCAAATGCATCTGGTTAGACTGGAAGGCGACCTCAACATGGTTGGGAAAAGACGAAAGCGTTTTTCTTCAACATTTTCATAAATTTTGGGACTTATCGTTACATGCCGTATTATTAATTACCTACACTTGACTTGAACTTTAGATTCATTTAGATTTCTAACAAATATTTTTATGTCGACTTTAACAGCTGCCCTATTTATTCCTGGTGAAAATCTACCCAGTATAGATGCATCACGGATTGTGGCATACTTTTGAATAGCTTCCACCTCATTATTGAGTTTTCTCACGAGTTTGGGGACTCGTTAAAGTTAAAATCTCTTTGTTTGACAGAAGTTAACGAATTTAATTAGTGCCGTGTTTGCAGTAGCGTACCTTTCTTTACGATTTCTCTACGATTTCAATAGGTATTTTATAATGTTATTATGGTCCAAATAATAGGCATTTAACCGCGGGAGGGCCCTGGGTTTATATAAAAAACCTGTATTACAGGTCGTAATATAGGTTTTTCTATAAACCTACCACAGGCACCAGTCTCTCACAAAGTTAGCTCCTTGTTCGTGCACTATTGTCAAATATTAGCATTAAGTACATAACTTGTGTAGAGAAAATAAACGTAAAACGTTTATTTTCTCTTTTTTTTAATTTTTTTTTTACGTTTTTTAAGTTATGTATTAAAATGTTGTCTACCGAAATTATACAGAACGGATTTTTGGTAACCATCATTCTGTTTTCGAAAAAACTATGCAGGTCTATAGTTACTATTCTCTGTTGAATAGGAATAATCTTAAACCCTACACACTTGGCGGACAGTAAACGCCCATAGACGTAATAATAGTAAAACTTCAATTGTGTCTCATTCTGTGTCCGCGAAAGTGTAATAATTTAAAAAAATGTGTAGTTAATTAAAAAAAATATCCATTCATAAATAGCAAAGTGGGAACACCATAGCAAAAATTCTTGGCAACTCGGAGCTTCCGTTTGTAATACCGATTCGTATTGCGACCGACACCCTGAGCGCATTCTCAATACACTTCTTATTGACAATAGCACGCAATCCTGGCATGCCTACGCGACCAGCCCTAACATTCTGAAGTAACTGCCTTTCAACAATTACTTTACGTAATATTGAAGCTAGGCCGCTCATTGTATCTTTTGTAGTGTTTTTATTTTTTGCTATGTATTTTCTGATGTACAATAAAATAAATATATAAAGATAAGTAAATATTATGGACTAGCTCATGACTTTGTCCACGTTTTTGAAAAGCAGAAAATTTGATTTTCCTTAAACTTTAACATAGTACTTTTGAATAAAATCTTGGTTCTCCTATGTAGGGAACCTCTGTACAATATAGTAGTCTCATTGTTCATGTTCAGTCTTCAGATATGGCTGTGGTTATCTTTCAGTTATTCACAGAATTGTTTTAAGTGCAAAGAAAATATTTGCACTCTGTCGCCAGTGTTCACATAGTATGAAAATTAAATTTTGTAGTTCTAAACTAACAATATTAAGGAACCTCACTTGTGAATACACTAGCGACGTTGTTTGCACAAATTAGAAGCTCAGAGCCGAGAGGGACGTGGAGCGTATCATGCTTCAGAATCAAATTATATAGTGGACCTAACGCTAAAGTTTGACGACGAATGAAACGGTCAAGACGTAGAGTGAATGAATTTAGTAGCCAGGACTTGGCTAGACGAAGTGGAATGGGGACTATGGGGAGTCGAGCCTTATCGAAAGCCTCTCCTAATTGGTAAAGGGAACATGGTATAGTTTAGTAAGGTGTATATGCGATTTGGAAATACGTAAGTAGCTTCTTACTAGGTATGCAATAAGTGGACATTACCATGAAGAGACAATGCTTTATCTCCACCAAAAAGCCCACTTAATAAAACTGTCAAAACACTCGACGGCTCACGATAAAAATGGGAGAGAAAACACCTCGACGTCCACTAGATAGCTGCTTTAAAGGCAAACTATCTTGTGTACAGAGCTATGAGATTAGCTACCTACTCTAGCTAACATTATAAGTATGTATGTAGATTTCGTGTATTCGCGAAATTAATTTTCGAGCATCAACAGCAATTAATACTAGGTTTGGTCACAGCTTGAGCTATTCTTACGTAGTTCGTGTCATTACGAGAAAAGAAGTATGAGTACTCACCCTCTAGCCACATTGAGGCAGTAGTTCCTGCAAGGGCGTGCATCATGTCCTTCACACCGCGCACATCCACCAGCCCGCAGCAGTCTCTCAGCGCAGTTTTCACTGCCACTGGCCAGCACTCGCTCAGTTGAAGCCAGAGCGTCTGCGCCTACTGCTAACATCTGGAGCAGCGCACGCGCCGCCTCCAGTGACCGCGATAAAGATGTGCCCAGCTGTTGATGAGAAGCATTAATTGATCATTGAAATATCTCATTTTATGAAAGTTCACGTTTCGGTAGTTAATCATGCGATTAACTGGGAGGTCTAGCTACGAAGTGATGATGATGAATAAATTATAATAAATTAAATAATCCAATTAAAATTATGTATGAAAGTGATAGAAAAGCTTTAAATATCAAACGACTTTTCCCGACCAAGTTGTTAAAATAACTAGTAAATGATTTATTATGGCGTCGGCGAGCGACAGCTACATTGAAATAAATACGATTTAGCGCTTTACGAGCCGGCCACTGGCGCTGTAAGAAGCGCTGAGCGTCCGTCATTTTTATATGTGAGCAATGTAAATAAATAAGCGCGAAAACCTCTGAATAGTGAATAGGATTTAGTTATATTGGGGCAAGCGTTTATCGCACTTCCGCACTCCGCGTGTCCCATATCCGGGCTTGTGCTTCGCTTGCTATCGTATAAACGTTGTAGTAACTTTCAATATTATTATAGTCTACTAGCTTCTGTCCGCTACTTCCGTCCGCGTGGATGTCCAATATACCAAAAAACATAATTATCCTACGGCACTCTGCATTATCTTACTAAGTTTACTTTATTGACTGTGTAGTAATATAATAACCTGAAAATGATTATATTGAGCTTTCAGAGCAATCTTTGTCGCCAGATCAGATCTAATTGCGTAACTTATTTTCGTAACCGATTAAAATTGCGTTATTTACGTTATTGAGCAGTTATATTTTTCGAACTTATGAAGCAATGGATTAGCAATTTGCTTCAAACCGATTCAGATTGTGATTGATCGTGTGTTATGCAAGTAGGGTACCGTTTTGTATCACACAAAGCAGTTTTGTAACATCTTACAGTAATCTTGTATTTAGGATACCTACGACATTATGTTTTATGTAAATGCGTGTGTTATCTTAGTGCCAGCAATATTTCGTGATGGCAGGACAGTGTTCTGCAATAGTATTCATTATGCTACGCACGCTGGGCTTTGTCCTGCAATCTGCATACAACGTATCTCAAAAGACACTTCGTTGCAACATCGCGAGCTACTGACGGGCTTACTGAATCTTTAGTGAACTTAATATTACGAAATTAGCAGAAAATTACAGTCTCATTGTATGCTGCACCGGTCGACGTGAGCACGTCAACGCCGGCTAACGCTGAAAACAAGCGCTGGGGCTCTGTCTCGCATAGGGTCGCAGAATTATGCTGAGCGATGGCCGCGTGGATGTAACGCATATTTTCCCCAACTTGTTCTTTTTTGTTTGTTTTCTTTCTTTTTGCAAATTTTTTTTCTTTCTTTCCTTTAGTACCTAGGCATATTTCTGAAATTCATGAAAATAACCACCTCTCACTTTTACGAAAATGTGAGACGCTTAAAAGGGTAAAATAAAAGTGAGTTATCGCTCCCCAGTATGAGTAGGTATGATACTGCAAGGCACAGGTTAATTCGGATAATCTCCGGGTTAACCCAATTAAGGCACATGCCAGAAGTCGAGTAAAAGGTGTAATGCACCATTACTTTTAATGACCGAGACCTACTGCCTACCTGTTTCGCCTAACGTCGCGTGCCTCGCGGCATTGCTAAGAAATTTTGAATTTTACACACGATTTTAGCAGTTTTATGCTTAGTATAATATTGCATACTACGGAATACTGCCACTTTAAGGGTGCTTTATTTTGATTATTAACTTCAATGCCGTGTGACGAGTTTTGTTATGTGAGCTGTTTGGCAAATTATTTGCGTTTGCAAAGCGAGAGAACGGTTTGTCAAACTTCATGTTTGAGAAAAATATTACTGACGCGCTTGATATTTCAGAGAACTGTATCAAAGCAATACATAATATTTCTCGAACACAATTAAAGTGTCTAACAGACATGTGAGAACATTACAGGCCAAAGCACACGATAATGAAGGTATCACAAGGAAATTCTCCAAATAGTTAACAAGCATAAATTATTTACCTGTTGCGGCACATCCCCAAACGGCTGTACTGCGTCATAAGCATCTTTGAGACACACCTCGTACTCCGAAGTGAACTGCTTCGAGTCCAACTTGAGCACATTATGATAAGCTACAGGGAACAGGTCCCTGAAGAAAGTCTTGGCAGTGACTGATAGGTCTTTAGGAGGTCCTGCGCTGAGACTCTCGCTGGTCAAGTCCCCTTCCGCTCGGAGTATGGTTCGAATGTCATCGTATAAGTTCGCGAGAGGTTGGACCGTCCGCGTCGCGTGCCCTCGGTACAGCTGCGTGAAGAGGGTCGCAGTCTTGTTCTGCGACTGATGTGAGAGTCCCGTTAGGTGATCTGTAGAGGAGAAAGACAAACTTTTAGACAGCTGAACGAATTTTATAGATTTTCTAATATGTTTTCAAGCACGACTGGTGTTAATATTAATGCAGAACACGTTTAAGACGCATTAAATTCTACCCTAGTTTTAATCCTATTCCAATTAAGGTTTCATTGATAGATCCTAACTCAGTAATCAACAAAACTCTATTTCATAATGATGTAATTGAAACCTCCAAGGGTATGTATTTACATTGCGTCATACCAAAATTTGGATACACGTCTACGAAACATTTAAGTACAATAAATTAGACAGAGCCTGTGTAAATACGTTGAGTTGGTTAAACATCCCCCAGTATTTGGCTTCATAGTTTGTGGCACCTGCTCTGGGTTATAAGAGTATCTAGTGTTATCTCACTGGAATGCAGGGCCGAGACGCGGGATCAACGCCTCGACGCATTCCTACCAACGTTCCTACACGTATAAAGTGCTCAAAGGCGACGTTATCCTACCAATACAGATAACTACGAGATATTTTTTAATTAAATAACATAAGGCTCTTTATCAAAATGCTACTACGAGTAAATCCGAGTGGCCGTGTGTTGAAACTGTGAGGAAAGCCCACTATGTTTATACGAAGGATGAAAAGCTCCTTTGATCTGCGGAGCTTGACGAAAAGGTTTTTAGCCGGCGGCGTTTACCGCGAGCTCGTAGATATACCTGTGAGCCGTACGCTTGAAGGATTCATTATGATTCTAGTTATAAATCTCTAAGGATTATATGCGAGGAGTTAATGTCACATGGTATAATTTTAGGAGGCAGTTAACTGATATTTGTGCTTCTCAAAAGTAAATGAAGACTTTGGCCGTATCACTTAAATGTTTGGTTTTAATGGCTATGTTTTTGTAGACGAAAATACTTATCATAATCTAGCTTAGGGGACCGAAAGAAACCAACAAAAAGCCTCAATTTAAAAGTGAATGAATGATGATAAAGGAAAATTAAATTCGATTTTCTCTTGAACTGCGCCACAACTGTCACCGGGTGCTACAGGCACCCTCACTGTTTCCACGTGCACAATAGAGGATTGATGACAGTTCGCAGTGCTTCACAGTAAATCCCCGCATTGAATTTTTCACTGGCAAAAATCCGGAAGGTATAAAATTGGAATTCCACAGAAATGGAACAGAAGGTTCACAAAATCATTGGGTATTTTATCTTAAACAACGCTATTGATACTGGATATACTGCGATAATTACCTAAAAATCTGAGAATCTCAAAGATGGCGCCAGTTTCTCAGCTGTGGGAACGTTTGCTGATTATGCTTATGCTTTTGCCGTGAAAATTGCTTTATTTACCACGCCAAGTAGGTAAACTACGTTATCCGTGAACATGCCATGTTGCTTCTTGGATTTTTTTATTAAGGCATGGAGAGATTTTACAGTTCAACATCTTTGCCTAATATTTGACAAACAAAATCGACTCCTGGATTTGCGTTTTTTGAACGTCTGTCGAGCTAACCGTGTGTCGAAATTAAAAAGATGCGGGATGTCAACTTTAATCAAAGTTGTCGTGGCACTGGTAGGTCAATAAATAAATCATAAGTGTCATTCGTCTTTTCAGGGGGAGACCTCCAGACGCCCTTTGCAGCGGCCGCCGAACTGGCTACATTTAACATAACTACGTATTTTACAGTTATGTTTGGAAGGGTTAACACGCTATCTTCATTCGTTGTACTAATAAAATGGTTTGAGTTCTGACCCCAAATAAAACGGCCATGTAAAACCTGGCGTGAAATTGATTAATATGATAATTAAACAAGAACCAAAAAATGTTTAATTCAAATGAAATATACGGTTGGAAAATAAAAAGAAAAAAAGCAGCTTTAAAACAGAAATGTTTTTAATTCATTATCCTTCTTTTCGTTACACTTAATTTAATATAAATAAAGCTCACCTAATCAACGATCTAAGCGCCCTTTGCAATTAACGCCCTTTCATCAAAATCGTGACATTTTTCACACTCACACTTAAAAGTCATTTAGTTAAAGAATCATAAATTGCATTACAGTGTACCAGCTCAGACTGTGAATACTCAGCGGAGACTGGACTAATTACTTAGTTATGCAAATTCTGCTACAGAGGTTGTTTTTAACAAATGAACTCCGTCAAGCCAAAGCTAAGAGTTTTTTGCATTTAAGCAATTTCATCTCGTGGAGAACCGGACTGAACTATAGTAATGAGACGCCAGGGCGACGGTAATTTAGACAGGATTGAGACCTGGGAAAGTGAAAATAAACGAGACTTTGTAGGAGCTGCTAAGGAAAATATATAACCTTCCTTTATCACCATTCATTTACTTAAAAGACTAGCTTTTTGCTAGGCTAGGTAGTTTCAGAATCTTAAAATGTTTTTATAAAACGTCTCATCTAAGTTTATGTTAAAGGACTAACATTTAACAAAGTTTATCTCAAGAAAATCCCGTCTATTCAGTAAGTTACGAGTCTCTACGGTTCGTATAGCAGGGCAGATAGAATCTTCATACCCTATAAATCTGAGGTGTGCACACTATAGAAAATACGTTTAAGGAAATTTCATACTGTCGGTAGAGGGGATTATATCCTGTCAGTGGTTATGTATGGTCGTAGCCCTGCCCACGTAGCCGAGCACGCAACTGGATGAATGGGACCAATACACTGCATTGTCAACTGACGGGATGAAAAGGGTTTCAGACTTTAGATATCAAAAACACTAAAGGCCACTACTCTACCTCAAATTTTATCTTGCTCGCACTATACTACTCGCGGCCTGAGTGAGAGCGAGACGGAGTGGGGTGCTGGCGGCTCTCAAACCTCGAATAGTTTAGGTAATTGCTTTTTACGGTGAAAATAATGGAAATTTCAAAAAAACATTAGACCTGCTTTATAGATAGTTCAGTTATTATGTGAAGTTTCATGATCTAATTTGAATTTTTGAATACCTACCAGCGGTTTATAGTTCGGTTTAGAGGTAACTTTTTTTTTCTTTAGAGATTTATGTAATCGTGTTTTCGTCAAACATAGAACCTAGCATTAATCTTCAACTTTAACATATTTATTTCAAAATTAACGATGCCGTATTTTCGGCATAAAGGCTCTTACATACTGGCGCGATTCGACGCACGACGCGACGCCGCCGCATTGTTCGCCATGAAGTTTTCTCAGAAATTGTTTTGTTAAAATTCGCGTCCCGCGGCGAATTGCGCCAGTATGTAAGAGCGTTAAGGGAGGAAACATGCTAAGCAATTTGAGGTATGGTAGGCCCTTAAAAAAAGTTTACCAAATTCAGTGTTCTGTAAAGCATTGAGACAAGAGCTGTTAATGAGAACTCTATTAATATTAAATGGTCTGTATTAACGTTAATGTGGGGTACCTTCATAAAGCACAAAGGTAAATTATTTTAGTGCTCTAATGAGGGTCCGTGCGTGTGGTCCCGGAGGCTCTTAGGCATTCGCTCAACAATGGTATAAAAGGGAACCCTCGGCATGAAGCACACTCCGATTATTTCCTCTCAGGAGCCGGGGGTTGAGCTCATTGTTTCATACTTGTTAGTCGCGGGGTCGTCGCACCCAATATTATATTTTTTATAGATAATAACGCGCCACTCGCGTTGATGGGGGCCTTTGAAGAGTACTTGCAGGTAAATAGCTCTTGAAGATTCTTTTTAAAGATTAGAGAGCCTATTTAAAGATGGCTGTGAAATATAAATAACAAATACTGTCTGATTGCAAGCCGTTGTCGTTATTCTACGTGTGTTGGCTGATAATGCTTTTGTTTGTAGAGTATTTGACGGGGCTATATATTATGCTCGTTTGCGTGTTAAACAGAGATTAATCGAGGGTTAGTCAATGCTTGGCACTAGATGTATCTACGTTGCGTTTCTAGCCGAGCAACAACACAACGACTGTATTAATAAATAACAATAAATTAAAAACTCTTCAACAGATATATTTACATTATAACCTTCAATAAGTATTTGTTTATACCTATTCTTAAAGAGCTTTTGTAAAAACTTTATCACTCGTAATGCAAAAAGTCCATAGATTGTTGAAAACGATCCTAAGCAATTTTATATAGCCTAAGAAATTCCTAAGCATTTTACTGCCTTAAATGGTTGTTAATTTATTTACGAATGCTGTAATAAATCGTGTGGCATTTATTGGAAAACACAATTTAATTAATTTTCTAAAGGGCACATGCTTCGGTCATTCATCAGTCTAATAAAGGCATGGATTACACACAGTTTAAGGCAGTGAGTGACATAACCTTTTGGAAGTTCTCACAACGTTTAGTGACCCACAACAATTATTAAGTGCGTTTGGGGAACACCCGTCCCCCTAACGCGTAATAATTTTAGTGTCTTTAATCTTAATATTAGTAGTGACTAGCCGAGTTGATATTTCTTTAGATCTATACATTTCATTTGAATATCTACTAATAAGCATACATATTGTGCCTATTTTGTCAGGCAACAGGTATACATATTTTTCTTTCATATCAACTTTTCGGGGTCTTGGGTTCAAGTGAGTGGAACTATTAGGTGCAGTAAATAACCCCACGTTTAACGGTTCGGCATCAATGTTTGCGTCGCGTCTGCAGCAGTTAGTTGATGTTAGCACACACAGATGGTACTGGTTCCGCGTTCACACTGCCTGCACCACAAGAGCACTAGGAAAACCCTTCAGTTCTGTCAGTTTCGGCCAGTATTTTGTGAGTGTTCCGTTCCTCTAAAGAGGTTTTACTCGTATGGAATACGAAGATCTAGCAGCGTGTCAGATGCAAATTAAACTTTTTCTGTTATTTCGTTTCTACACATATTATTATAGTATTTTTATCTCACGAAGCGACGCGCGCATTACTTATGGTTACCAAGTGTACAAACACTGTGCATTATTGTGTGGGAAAGCGCAGAAGTACTTGATACCATCCAAGACACGTGCGAATTACGGAAGTGTGTGTGTGTGTTATGTGCTGACTCTACTCGTCTTTTCGCACACATTCACAGCGTATTTGTACACTGGGTTACCACAAGTAAAACGCGCGGTGCATTGCAACATTCATGAGATAAGAATACCGTACTTAAACGTAGCGCAAATGTTACCCATATGCTTGTTAATGTACCTACACAAGCAAAATCTATGAAAAAAAGTAAGTTTTCCAACTGAAATTGCTTTAGTCTCGGCCGGTTAGAACGAGCAAAGGCATAAAAACTCTAAAATAAGCTTTTCCCATCATCTGCGTCTGACGTACATAGGTAAGGGATTTTTTTTTGCTTTTTTTTTCTATGAATATTAATGCTATGATTGTGCAGCCACGTCTCCATTAATAGTTTTATATAATGTATGCAACACTGCACGCACATACAGTAATAATATCATGTTATTGGCTGAATAAGTGAGTTTCTGCGCCTATCTCTAGAAAACACACAATAAAATATTTATTTAATACTCGATGCCGCAGTCAGTTATAGCGTTAGCAATTTCAGCATTAAAATCGTTATGTAATTTAAATTCGAACGATATCATGTCGAACATTTATTTAAAATTTCAATTATACGTTATAAATCTTTGTTTCTAATTTAATTTCCGTTTTATCGGATCGAATCTAAACCTAACTTTTAATTATCGTAAAGTAAAGTAACATCGTAACATCTAGCCCCTGTAATTGCAGAACAAGTTTCAAAAAGCGAATGACCAGAGGCAATCATAGAGGTACACAGGAAATTAATACGAATCAATTTTCCTTCAATCGATATCAGTATCAATGAATCGTTTATCATTTGTCGAGAGTTTCGTTAAAAGAGTGACGGTGGGGTTTCTTGCCCATTCCTCTTCATACGAAACTACGTTTTTGGAAGGGGCAACTCGAATCAATTCTATTTTCGTGTTAATTTTGACGTACAAAAGTGCCCTTTTGAAATAAATGTTTTAACTTTAATTTTGACGTGTTTTAAAAACTAGTATATCAAATTAATTCTCTTTGATGAGGCCACGTGTATTACCAGCGCGTAAGGGTCAGTCTACAGTGTACACAAAGTGCCCAATTTGTCGGCCGTTGGGAGTGTTTGTTATGCTAGTATTGTTCGCTCGACTAACACACGGCTGCGGACCCGCCTCTACTTTCTCATATTTATTGTTTTAAGCGCAGCGAGGATGCCTTGCGGTAGGCTCAGGGTGCCGCACGACGTGCCGCATCTGGTTATAATGCCGATTGATCTTTGCCTACTGACATAATAAACATATCTATGCGCGCGCGTCTTTCAATAACGTCTCCTTTTATAACGAGCGTACAATGAGGTTACAGATAGTGTTTATTGTATAATGCACGTATACAATTTATAAATGAATGCATGTGTGCTATTTTTAAAGCTTCATTCATTCAAGAATGTGCTATGTGAAGGGACTTGTGATCGAAGTATTTGACTATTGATAACATAACGAGAGAAGACCTAACACGTGCATGACTAATCGCAATGAGTTACCCCTGTTTTTATCTATAGTACCTAATTAAAATTGGAGAACAGTGGTGGCCCAAGTGGTAACGGGCCCGACTTGTCGAGTTGCAGGTTGTGGGTTCGAACCTATGAAGGTGTATATAATTTCATCACCACTGCTCGGTGAATGAAAACATCGAGGGGAAACTGGCTTGTCCTAGAACCAAAAATTCGAAGACATAAATGTGACATCTACCAACCCGCACTGGGCCCGCGTGGTAGATTATAGCTCACTCCTCGAGGAGAGGAGGCTTGTGTACCAGCAGTTCATTATGCGCTGATTATTGTTCACACAATTAAAACGCTTATCATTTGGATGATTGATCATTTTAGTATTGAAAAAGTCAATTATTTTTAAAAGAGTAACCATGGAGTTTCTTGCCGGCTCTTCTCCATAGGAAACGACCAATTGGAACCGTGCACCTAGCTTCTGACGTTTCATAAGTGCCCATGTAGGTTTATGTGAAATAAAATATTTTGATTTGGATGATCACAAGATAAGTTTTACTTTATTGATAAGGGTAACATTATTACCTATTTTCTATCCATTGTCAATCATTGTTATCTACTTTATCCTAGAATCCAATCTATTACACGAAATCCCTGCAATCAAGTTGATGGAAGCGATACAATAGTTACTCACTACTCCGCACTGATAGCCATCACTTTGATCTCAGAACACTGACGTGCATATTGATGGCTCGCGAGGCAACTAGAGCATAACCACGCCGCTCCTTTAATCTAGGCACTTTGAATTTAGACGCTAGATGTAGTAAGAGCCGGCTTAATACTTAAGATCTCTCGGTGTTTGCATTCATTCACGATTTCTTTACAAACACGAGAGTGTGCGTAAGGAAACGTTATTTTCTTAGTTTTGTTCTACAGACATTAAACGTTTAATGTTATATTAATTTTACCCGACTGCCCCCAGAAGGAGGGTTATGTTTTTCGAGAGTATTGTATGTATGTATGTCTATTCCTTTGGCATGCCCTGTAGCCTAAAAAGCTTGATGGATTTTAACATACGAGGTGTCGCTAGGTTCGTCTTAATTGTGGGAGTGACATGGGCTATAATTTTGTGAATGTGCTGAACAATTCATAATCCCTGACTTTCCATTAGGATTCTTCCTATTATTCCAAAACAATCCGATCTACAAAATCCCTGTTTTTGTAAAAACAATACGTAAACGGAACTATTTACCTTGTAACGATCTCTTGGTATTCAGCAGCAAGCTGGCAGTCCTCTTGATCGGCACAGTCGTGCTGACCTCGGCAGCGCGTCGCAGTGCGGACTGCACCTGAATCTCGCGCCCCCTGCCGCAGCACTGCCCGCCGCATATTTGACCTGAAAATAAAGAAAAACGTTAGAAAAAGTTATTTAGGCAAAGGGAATCTTACCACCATATTTTAGACCTCAAAAATTGCGCTCCAAGTAGGTATTCTATTGTTTTAGAAATGCTATTTTTGAAGACATCACTGACTTATTCAAAAAAGATTTAAAAACAAATGAAATTTTGTTTTTTAGCAAAATAATACGACCTTCGAATAATACCTATGACTATTTGGCATTGTGGTCCGATTGCTAAATCGGTATGACAGTATACATATACATATTAGATATACATAAACTTACGCCCTTTTCCCATGGGAGTAGGCAGAGACTCGAGAACGCCACTTACATAATCAGCTTATAATGTTCCCACTGCTGGGACACAGGCCTCCTCTCTGTGAGAGGGAGCGGGCCGTAATCCACCACGCGGGCCCAGTGCGGGTTGGTAGATGTCACATGTCTTCGAATTTTTGGTTCTAAGACATGCCGGTTTCCTCACGATGTTTTCCTTCACCGTTTTGAGAGCAGTGGTGATGAAATTATTTACACAAAGTAAAGCGCCTGTCGGGGTTCGAACCTACGACCTACAACTCGTAAGTCGCGGCCGTTACCACTGGGCCACCACTGCTCACTGCTGCACTGCTGAACGCCACTTGCTACGACTAATTAACTAACTTGTTTCACTAGATCAAAAGACGAGGTTGTTTTACTTTATCACATTTTTCAGCCCACTTCAGCGTGTTTGATAACTATCTATACTAATATTATTATAAAGAGAGAGATCGAATTTTGTGAGTTTGTGTATAATTATGTGGAAGGTAATCTCCAGAAACACAGCTCCTATTTTGCACCATTTCAAAGGTACATTTTTCCAGATGAACATAGGCTATGTATTATGTAAATATAAACAGAATGAAGTTCTTAATAATACTATCTTGAATTCATGTAAACTTTTTGTTAGGTTACTGCTCAGGACTTGTGCAGAACGTGCCGTGAACAGAATGCGAAGCCGGGGCGGGTCGCTAGTATGGTACCTATATTTCGCATTAGTAAAATCACAATATTCTGTTATAAGTACCTATAAGTTTGGGAGCTAGCGACTTCCAAGGTATTGATGTCCTAGTTGATAGTCACTTGTCTTGTTTTCTCAAATTGAAATGTTTAGTGTCATTCTCGTTGATGGCTTCTCAATACGTGTCACTACTTGACATTTACGAAATTGTGGTGACTCCTCAACAAAAGCGACAAATGAAGAGTTGAAGTTTATGTGTGGAAAACCTTATTACGTAATGATGAGACAGCGACCCCAAATGGTTGATTGGATCCGTTTCATTCGTAACTACGTATTGAATCAACCCTGCTCGGAAATACTCGGGAAAATTATTATCAAAATAATTGGTTAGGATAAAGGCCCGACTGAATTTCGGGTATTGTTGAAGTAGGTAAGTATACGAAACATTGTGCAAAAGCACGTAGTTAATTAAAATTATCTTTGATAACAATTATTATTGTTTGGTATGAATGAATATTAATATTTTACATGAATTAATGATGATGTCTCCACAAATCATTAAAATTAATGCATTCAGCAATGAAATATAATTAAATTTATCTTTTTATAAGCATGATCAGCCTATAATGTTTCCACTGCTGGGACACAGGCGTTCTCTCTGTAAGAGGGAGTGGGCCGTAATTCCATCACCACGCAGGCCCAGTGTTGGTAGATGTCACATTTCTTCGAATTTTTGGTACCTTTTATAACCTATAACAAACTTATCGAAAAAATTTATGTAATACAATAGCAGATAAACCAGAAACCTCACAAAGAGCAGTGAAGTAGTGCTTCATTTCCAATTACTATTTAATATGAGGTCAAAGGTAAATTGTCGAGGAGTGAGGTCGCGTGACAGGTGTCGCCCGTGATGAGGGTACCCTCCACTTAACAGCCTTCGAAACACTCGCTTTAATCACTCCTTCTATTAAATAGCTCCCGGACTAAAAAGAGAAATTATATGTTTTGTAATCGAGCTTCTAATGGTTTGAAATATAACTTTTAAATTGTTGATTTTTAGGATTCCGTAGTCAACAATCCTTATGCTACGGCTACACTTCGCGTTATCGCGAAGTTTTTATAGTGATCGATTAGATTATAGTGTCGCCATGCCTGCGGCTTAGCTCAGACACTTTTAATATTAGAAAGCTGTAATTTGGCATGGGTTTATTACGCCGACAAACTGGTAAAATAAAATCATGAAAAAAACACATGCACATGATTCGCAGTTGCAAAAACATATTATTATCCCATACTTTCCGTATGGGACATGTTTTTCAACAACAATGTTAAGTTTGTTCTTGAGATAAAGTCATCCCAACTACAGAACCCTTCATTGTGCGTGGTCCGACACGCACTTGGCCGGATTTTACTTTTACAACCACTTTTACAATAAAATGCAGCTCTATCATGAGTATTCATGACTCTTGCAATGTTTATTTAAGAAGAAAATGTTATGTATGTGTGTGTGTCTCTGCCTAACTCTTTGGGGATTACGGCGTGATGTTATGTTGTCATGACGTCAATGTGTATTGTCTACTAAACCAGAATACCCGCGAAATTTTTGCATAAATTTTTAATTAGATAGCATCGATTTTTAATTAATATTCTTTAGGTATGGCACCTCTTGAGGTCATGACTGTCATGAGCTATCCGAATATTTGAGGCGGGGCGTGAAAATTGATTCGCTGTTACAATGTATGTAAACGTCTCGGACTTGGGGAACTTGTCTTTTTCTTATCGTAAGTATACAGGCTGTAAGGGTAAACACTCTTGTCATTCAAACCATGGGTAGTTGACTTAAATATAAAAATAAATGACCGAACACAAAAAAAAAAAACGTTATTTTCATTAAAATATTTTAAAAAGTTTCTATCCGACGCCGTGCTTTCTAGCGAAACAGCTGACTGACTGAGGAAGAGGTCGCGCTCGCGGTCGGTCAGGTCACATCCCGCACCCCCCGCCCGTGTTGAGACGTGGTAGAATGTAAAATGTCTATGTGTATGTGTGTCTAGTGGTAAAATGTAGATTTAAAAAAAAAGTTGTAATTTTCCATTGATTTTACTTTCTATAAATGAAACCAAACCACTGGTTGCAAGGATAACGGTGTTCACCCTAACACCCTGTATACGACCCGCTGTTATTACGGAAACATAAACTGAAAGAGTTAAAACAATCTCATTAGTCTTCAGCCTTCAGACTGAACATAATATGTACAACAATTATTATATCACAACAACTGGCAGACAGACAGACATTATTACGTCAGCTGTTTAACTTCCCACATAGAAATTGCAGGAATGACGGAAGCCCGTAGTAACCATGTCATGTCGGTATGCAGCCAAACAGAGTTATAGTCTATCAACAAATTTCTATCAACAAACTTTGGTTACCAATACCCGTTCACCTTTTGTAATATACGAGAAATAAGCTACACTATAAATAACAAGTGTCAACATTTCTAATTTAGATAAATCAACATAATATTATCTAAATACATGACACATTGACACAATAAGTGACACAAGATAAGGTGTTAATGAACGCTTGTCCAGACCTCTAGTCTAAATAACTCTAACTAGGTTGTCAAATGTATACACATAGTAGAACAAAAAGTCCCCCCGCCGCATCTGTCCGTCTGTCTGAACGTGATAAACTCAAAAACTACCGAGCGGATTTTCATACAGTTTTCACCAATGGACGGAGTGATTCATGAGGAAGGTTTAGGAGTTTTCTTTACTTTCGGTTTTTGTGTAAATTGGCTGAAATATGATGACTATGATTGTTGAAGATGTCGGAAAATATCATGCTGACTGGGACCTTTACTGGCATGCGCCGCGTAAACTAAGATGAGCGATGCGATGCGACGCGGTGAGACGGGGAACAAGAAATTTAACGCGGACGAAGTCGCGGGCAGAAGCTAGTATTAAATAATACATCCTAACTAATATCATAAATGCGAAAGTAAGTTTTTTTGTTAAGCATTCAGGCTAAAACGGCTGAACGGATTTGGATGAAAGGCACAGAGACCAGCACCCTAATTGCGTAACGCACGATCGGTCACAATTGAAATCGGTTTGAAACAAATGTGTAATCCATCGCTTCATAAGTTCGAAAAAAAATCTTCTCAACAACCTAACTTACGAACTTATGAAGCGATGAATTAGAACCTTTTTATTTCGAACCGATTCCAATTCTGATTGATCGTGTAGGTATTACGCAGCACCCTAATTTGGGGGCACTGTATGTATATAATATCAATAACAAAGTGTCGCGAGCATGGTCCCGCGGAGGTATGTCAACCGTACTCTTTGGACATGGTCCAACATGGGCCAGCCATTGTACACGGTGCGTAAACACCGTCGTCTGATTAGTTGTGGTATGCCAACATATTTATTTGACTATAAACATCACGATGTAGAAATAGATGCTAATATACGCTGAAATGAAGCGAAATTTATGCTTGGGTTAATCGCAGGATGTGACGAATGTGCTAGGCTTTTTATTACGTTGACTAAGTCGTTTAGTATGTCTTCTTAGTATAATTCGTAATTAAATGAAATAACAAACCTAGTATGTAGTAGTAATAACAATTACAATTAGAACTATTCCTTATTCAAATCTATACACATTTACTTTGTCCTAAATCGAACAAGTTTAATTTAATATTATCAAGAGTAAACAATTCTAAATGAACCAAATCCATGAGTAAAGATAATAATATGTTCTCAAATCTCAAACTATTGTGTAGTTACGCATAACATCACGCCTGTAATTCCCGAAGAGTTAGCCAGAGATGTACGTGCATTTGAAATAAGATTAGACATTTAAATCAACCTTTCTTACAGTCCGTTCAACCGATTTAGACTTCTATTGCGTTGATGGCATGACAAATGGCAGCTGCAGTAGACAGTTGGTATTGTCGTATTATAATATCTGTGGTATTGTGTAACTTTTTTTGCTTTTAATGCCATCCTTATACCTACGGTATAGAAGTCAAAATCGGTTGAACGGACTGTATAAAGGTTTGTTTAAATGTCTAATCTTATTTCAAATGGAGTCAAAGTAAGTAAATACACCCACATTTCACCAGTTATGTTGTGTATTGTGTAGTTATGATTGTTATCTTCAATTACGGTTTCAATTATTTACCGCTTGCATAAAGTCAAAGTCAAATAATTTATTTCAAATAGGCACATTAAAGGCGCTTTCAAACAAATAAAAAAAAAAAAAAACAAAACGATTCTAGTTGCCCCTTCCAAAAGGTAGTTTTCGTATAGAGAAGAATGGGCAAGAAACTCCAAAGTTCATCTTTAAAAAAAAAATGTTTTACAATATTTTGTATACATCAATTAAATAATTACATGTGAATACGATGCACCTATAATACGATTACTGTAAGTACCACAATAGATAAAAAGAATTAAAAATGGAGCAATGACAAATAGATTAAAGTAGGTATGTGATAGATACATCACATGGTGCTCACATATTTACAAACATTGTAAGTAAAAGTCTACGATATCACAATATTCCTAACATTTTTACAAGTAATACTTATGTGACAGTGCGTGAGTTTAAGTAATCACAAAATGTAAAAATCTATGATATACATATAATAAATTATAAAGTAATAATAAGTCGACCTACTTTCTTCTAATCCATTGCAAAAACATAGGAAGGGCATAGTGGA
Source organism: Lithophane semibrunnea (assembly GCA_947363905.1). NCBI lineage: Eukaryota > Metazoa > Arthropoda > Insecta > Lepidoptera > Noctuidae > Lithophane > Lithophane semibrunnea. Next base: position 13,610,862 of record OX376188.1, read on the forward strand.
GTGCAATCGACGGGTTGAACGCTCTATCGATTGATTCCTGCAAGAAATGTGACTACAAGGAATATCTAGTGTTCTATTACCGATAGAACTTTCCTTGATGCATTGAAACGGCATTGTTTTGATCAATTGCAACCAAAACGATTTTATCTATCAACCAATTTACCTTCAAACTGGTCCTACTGAAAAAGAGCCATTATATCATTCTTTATTAAACGCCTAATGACTACCTTTCAGCACTGCAGACATTAATTTCATTATTAAATCAAATGAAACAGCATTCCCAGAAAAGTCTAGTCGTTTAGATTACAATTACACTTTTTTATCTTGGCCTCGGTCCAGACAGACAAGAAAAAGACATTTTAGTGTTGAAAACATTTTAACCAGCTTCGTCAATATTACAAGTGATATACATACGTTTATATATAAACATGTATATTAAATTACATTTGGCACAATGTCGTGCAAGAGAGCGACGCCCGCCGCAGGTTCAAGGCTGCGCCGGCGCATTGTTGTGTGACAGCTAGACGAGAGCGCACAAAGACAGCCTGCTGAATATCGCAGACACGAGTTCTTTTTATAAATTAAACTCTTGACAAAAATTTAACTTTATTCTCTTCTCCGAACCGTCTGCGTTGACTTTGTGTTGCCGCCTAGCCGACTACGCGGGCAATAAAGTACACTACAAAAACTTTAAATTGTACAGAAGCCTGCATTAATTTTGTTGCAAAATACCTTTAACTGATATCGACTACTATTATCTGAATTTATGTCAGAAACTGTATCTCTGAGTCTGCAAAGCCAGTATAATTGCAAGTTTGCTACAAGAGTAATGTGGTTCAATAATATCAGTGGCCTATGTAATGTTCGGTATTAGTGCTCGAGCCGACAGCTGTTGCGGTACAAGGCCGCGCCTGCAGACTGAACGGTGCCTAGCACACTGAGCACCCACATCTATAAAACCTATTACATAAATTGGATAAATAATGAGACTCCGCGATTAGTAGGAAACACCTACATTCGTTATTATAAAACAAAGGTGATAAATGATGATTGCAGACACGAAAATCGTGTCGAACACTTCACTAACAAGATCATAGAGAAGCTATAAATAAGTCAATTTTGATTGATGCATACAGTTCTTGCATTTCTTAGAGTAATGCCTTTGTTTCCACATCAACTACTGTCCGTTAACTAAACAGTGGCCCAGTGTTGGACCAGTCAAGTTGAGTCATAAATCTAATACAACATTTACGGCAAATAGATCGGTAATAAAGTTGTCTCGGTAAATTGCTGGCTTGGTTTAGAACGACTCGCCAATCAATCATTTGTGAATGTGTAAGTGGTGGTAAAAAAGTGGGATTACTATGAATAACAACTGGTAACAAATTGATACTACCTCGAGACGGTTATGCGATAATAAACATTAAAGTATTTAAATAAATCCGTCTTCAGCTCGTTTCTCTGGAGTCGTCCATCACTGTGTGTTATTTGAATTCGGATGACCTATGGCTATACTTTTACATGTGTAGGTATGATGAAATTTTTTGTACGACCGCGACGGCGACGAATTGATTCATATTTGAAAGTGTGAGGGCGTCTGGCATGATCGAGTACAGCGAGGACAAGGTGACAAATGCGTCCGGCCGATACCTACAATCGAGAAAAAATAAAAACTTTGTGAAACGAATGAGACATTGAAATGAAAAACGATAAAAACATACCAGCGTTCATAGGTATTCCTTTGTTTACATTCCTCAATTTTTTTTCTTCGACGACTGTCGCTGCTTCGCACTATCTGTTGACAATTTTTTTTTCAAAAGCTGCGTGGGCCACGGTCCACCACTAATACCGTTTCCACTCATGAATATTCTGCCCAATTGTCTCTAAAACGCAATAAAATTAAAATTGTAACGTCAACAACATCCGCCATTAATTCTTTTTACGATTATTTGATGATGCCATGTCGCGTATCTCTAATTCTTTATACCTGTATTTAAAAATAAGAAATGGGCTGACACAGGTGTTCTGAATAAATGAGTTATAAAAATAAAAAGACATTTATTACGTTATGATATAAATTAGTCTAATATTTTTTTTATGCAGTCACAGTTACGTGTTTGGTCTGGCTCTTTTTTTTGGCTGCAGAAATGCAATTAAATAATTAATTAATTTAATAGGATATCGACAATTATTATGCAAATGAGATACAGTGATACCTAATCAAGTTACACCGTGGTTTTATTATTTAGTAGTTGATGTCCGCGGCTTCGCCCGCGTGGATATCGATTATTATATACTAAAACCTTCCTCGAGAACCACTCTATCCATTGGTGAAACAGTGAAAATCGGTGCAGTAGTTTTTGAGTTTATAGCGAACAGGACGACAGACAGACGCTGCGGAGGACTTTGTTTTATAATATGTATAAGGATATTATTATTATAACTTACCTGTATATACGCCAATATTTTTAATGAATGAGATCCTTAAGTTTGCAAGTCTAGTTTCCTCGTTTTCGTTACAAAAACTGACTTTAAAACCACTTAAAATACCTACAATATAAACGTATAAATAATACGTCAGTTGTGTATTTTCTGTACAAACAAATACAAAGGTAAGAATTGCTAATCTAAACGTAAGCTACTCGGAACAGATTACAGAAGCTAAGTACGAACGCTCACGAAAGCCCTTCACTAAAGTTCAGTACAAATTGCATGGTGCGAGAACTTTATTCCCCTAATGTTTGTACACCATCCAGTTAATGATAGTGTGAAAAGCAAAGAGCGCGGGAACAGCCCGAAATAACGATACTAAATAAATAAACATGGCGCTCATTAAATATGAAAACACTTACTACTGCTCCCTTGTGGACTTTTCCGTGCGAGAAATAAAGTAATTTTCATTTTTACGGAGTATTTTTTCGTTCGCGCAACAGTTTTTTGGTTGAGCTATAAAAAAGTAATTTTTATTTCAACACTGCTTTTAAAAAGCAGGTAAATGTTTTTTTTCTATATTTTTTGTATGCCTTGTACGCATCAATAAAAATGTACTCTTTGGTACGCATTTTGTAGAGACTATTTAAAGTACATAGAGTCTGCGCCACCACTGAAGTCCTTTTGACGCGGCGCTAGTGTCAATGTCATTGCATAAAATTGCATTTTTTTTTAATGTAGTTCCACATTTTTCTGCCGGACTTCAGTGGTGGCGCGGACTCTACTAATTCCATGGCATATGTGAAGAGGTTTGTTTTCAGCCAGCATTTAATTGAATATGGTCAGTTTTGGAACGAAACATCCTGGACTTTTTTATTTACATAATGCTTTTTTAATATTTTCTACAAACAAGATAATTTAAGGATACTTTGCGAATCGGATAAAGTCATTTTAGTAGGTACTGTAACTTAGTATCACCACAGCTACATCGAGTAGGTAATCAGTAGTAAATTGGTAAGTGGCGTGTGTTAACTCTCTCAGCGGGAGTGGTAAATATCAACACGTTGGCGTTAACCGGTGCAAGCGGGCGTATTTGTGCACTCGAATAATATTTCGTTTGCCACTAATTTTAACTTAGAACAACATTACCGAACGTTGAATAGTAACCGTCAACATTGAAATACGAACTCGGATTTATGGTTCAATATGGAATGTTTAGTTGGGTTAGTATGGGTTACATTCAGTGGAAATTTTGTGGTCCAGTAATTTTTATATTTTGTATTTAATCTAATTCCACGATTAGAAGCAACAGTTATGTGTGAAAGAATAAGCAAGAGGTACTTACAACCGAGAGAATGCGTTCCTGTTTCCTTGTCAGTTGGACAATTTCGTAGTTTAGTCGTTATGAGGATCAAATTCGCAAAACACCGTTAGATACTATGAAAATGACAGCACGGTAGCATGAACAGCATAGAAACGGGTTTTGTCGACAGAAGAATAGACAAAATGACAGATTGTGATTGTTTATCTGTCATATTGTCTATTCTTCCGTTGACAAAACCGTCAGTGTCAAGAACGCATTCTTTCGACGGTCGGTCGTACTGTAATGGCGGATTATGGAGAGCACGCACGACAAGCTATGTCATAAATGACATGTCATATGTAATAACAATCTTCATTAATATGCAAGCCACGAGCTCAATATTACATGAGCTCCCGATAAATATTAACAGCTCACTGTGTTTATTATTATCCGGCTTTATCTATTTCATCGTAAGCTTCTTAGTTATGATCGTAAAAAAGTTATGCTTTTAACAAATATAGGAACCCAGGCAATTTTTATAAGTAATAGTTATTTTAAAACAAACGGACTAGCTGCCTACAGAATATAAATAAAATGCTAACAACAATGAAAATCCTGTGTAAAATGGTTTCTGGGAACCAACGAATAATAATGCAAAATACAGAAATCGGCTTCATTAATATTGCACGAACCAATTTTGTGCAATATTTAATAAGCTTGGTGTTTATTTTGAATCATTATCGGAAAATCTTTTTCATCTGTGCAAAAATGACACACAACACATTTATTTATTACAAAATACCCTTTTCACAAACATGCTTGGAAATTCGAATATTATTTTGACCACTTTCTTCGAAATTACGGTACTGGTCGAATACATGCAAACGCCCGGCCGGCAATGTTTGTATGAAAATCCATATCTGTTGTGTTTAACGACCGAATAAATTACTATGAAAACTCATCTGTCGTGTTATTTTAAAATGGAACAAATGTTTTACTTCAACACATGGCAACCAAGTAGGTAACTTATCAAAGATGTATTTAAATTTCGATTTGGCTTACAAATAGAGTAAAGAAGAAACAAATGAACGCGTGAAAAAATATCATTGTTCGTTATTGATTCTAGAATTTCTTCATTCCAACAATCCATTCACCAGCCATTTTAGCGAGAAAGAGTAACAAATAACGAAAAAAACTCACTTTCATATTTATATTATTAGTTATGATAGTTAGGATTTAATTCGTTTGAATTTCCGCGCATTATTTGAGAAAAGTACTATACAAGGCTTGGCCGCAACCAGGCATTGATGCACTCATATAAATGTGCGATCGTCCGTCAATGCCCTTGTTGCAGGCCGCGACAGGAATGAACTATTGCATAACTCAAAATATTATACTTACTTATTTATCATTTATTATGTAGTAGGTAAGGAAAATAATCTTAATTACATACAACACTTCATTATGGTGCAAGACTAGCGTGTCGGCCCAGCGCTATTTTACCTCTCGGTATTTTTTTATTATTCTAGGTACATAATAATATGTATATCACAAAGCACTCACAGAGTATAGAAAAGTTCTCATAATTCTACTGAAATATCAAAGAAATAAAAGACAAGGTTAGTAAAATTTGCATAGAAAAAGTATTATATCTTCCTATTATCGGAGCTTGCATGCTTTTCCACTCTTAACACCATTGCAAAATGGTTATGCGGCATTATCGCGGCGTAGCACTGCAACAGTGAATAACACTTATTTATCAAGTTAAGTAGATAACATTATATCCATCACGTTATTGCATGGATTTATATTAGTTGCTTTCATCCTGAGAGTCATAAACTAGGAATTATGCATGTTTTCCTCATTTAGACTTTTAAGTACCCAATACCCATAACATAGAATCATTAGCAGAGTCCTCAGTCCTCAAAACAGGTACATAGCTAATAACATCACCGTTAATTTAATGGGTAACTTTACGACTAGTTATAACAGCCACAGTGAACAATAAATTATACCTTTACATGTATGCAAATCGTAATGGCGGTAAGCTTATGGCACATAACACCACGTAAAGCGGTGTGGCGAGTTTGAAATAGCATAGACAATGATAAAGCCTACACTAACACGCGAGGCACTATCTGTTACGGACCGGATTCCTTTTTTGAACAGAAAAAAATAAACGTTGGATTCCTAATTTGAACATTTTCTTGGGCTTGTAGCTCTGTGGTAGTACCTAGTTGTAAATGTCAAAAGAATTAAAAGCACTCTAAAGTTTCGTTCTAACTTTCAATCGATTTTGCAAACTTGTCAAAATATTCGGAGTAGGTACCTAAGTAACTGGCTATGTGGATCTCGAAAAGGAACGACTCTTGAGATTTGACTGTACGTTTAGTCAATACAAATTGCCTGTGGAATAAACTAGGCTCTGAATTAATAACGTAACGTTTGCGCTTCTACCTGAAAAAGCAAAGCTATTTTTGAAGTGAAACTTCTTCGGTCGCGATTCGTTAATTGCACGATAATTTACAAAAAAAATCAAGGACGCATTACGTTTAGGCACATTTCTTTACATGAGAGAAAAGAAAGATACATATAACTCCCTCTCTCTCTCACACTTAATCTTTAGATATTTAAAGAAGTTTTACTGCTATTACGTGTACCTACGGTGCAGCATGCATTTTTTTTTTAATACTTGTCTTTTTTTTCGAAAGTAATTTCACTCTCAAAATAATTAAGTACGACAATTATTCAAAACACCATTTCTTATCAAACACACCTACAGAGCTTTCTACTATTTACTTTTCAGACTGTAAACACGTCGAGGCAAATGTTTACGTTTTCACAAATTTCATGTAGGGTACATGGCTATAGCTACTGGGCAAACGTACCACGGCGCCGCCGCCGCCGCCCGCGTGCCTGGCTCTAAAATAAGCACAATGGTACTCGATTGTGGTCTCCGCCTCGTGTTGACCACCCCTGGCGTGTTTACATTCACGCGGGCACCCTGAATTTGGCGCATATTGTGTTGCTAAGGGATAATGATAAATTACAATTCGCACAGTTACACAACGCTTTGTCTTCTTTCAAAAGTCAAATTACTTTTGAAAGAAGAAGACAAAGCGTTGTGTGATACAGGCGCTATACAACGTTTATTAGTAAGGCGGATAGAGTTTAAGTCCTTCTATAAAAGAGTTTCATTAGAATTATCAAATAACGTAGATTCCGAACTAATCACGTAATTGTAGATAAACAATAGCATATTAATGTTTCAGGAAGGAATCCACTCATTCGGCACGGCTCTCCATATTTAGTGAGGTAAAAAATTAAAGCATGTGTTTCCTACATCATGTAACTCTTCAATACGCAACAGCTGGTAACACGTCACTCTATTCACTTTACTACAAGATCGTCAAAAACAAATGCACATCGTACTGCGCGTCACGAGCACCAATATGAATGAATACACTTAGCAACTTTTAAAAGTTATTTTCTCCTACTGTATTGATGGTAATTTTATGTTATAACGAACATAGTATTTTGTAACCCATATTATTATGAAATAGGTATCATCTCAAAGTTACAATTGTTATTCCACGAGAAAATCGTTATTGAATTTTTCTGAGTGTATACATATTTTTGCTCGTGACTGTACAGTCCCCCAAAATATTACTTACGACACGGTGACAGCCGGCCTCGCCCCACCTACGTATACTTTCCGTCTAGACTCCTTCTATAAGTCTGGCAGTATATATTGTGCCAACGATCAGGAAAGGTATGGCGGAACTCGTGGCTAAATAATAACAGCCGCACGGGTCGATCGAAGGTTAAGCTGCATTTGCCGAGGTCGGTCCGTGGATGAGTAACCGTCCCTTTAATCTATACTCCATTTGAAATAAGATTAGACATTTAAACAAACCTTTTTACAGTCCGTTCAACCAATTTTGACTTTAGCTTAAATGGATGGCATTCAAAACAAAAAAGGTTACACAATACCAACTGTCTACTGCAGCTGCCATTTGTCATGCCACCAACGCAATAGAAGTCAAAATCGGTTGAACGGACTGTAAAAAAGGTTTATTTAAATGTCTAATCTTATTTGAAATGGAGTTTAAACTCCGTGGCTCAGAAATCACGGTAAACCGTTGCGCGTTGGTCCGGCTGTCATTTGTAGATTCAGCTCCGGTTGGACTAGAAGCCGAACCGCCCGTAACGACTGTCAAAGATCTACGAATGACAGCAGAGAACGACCACTTAATGCTTTCCGAAGCACGGAGGGGTCTCGATAAGTAATGGATGGTCACCCATCCACGAACCAACCCCAGCAAGGCTAGCTTAACCTGATGGATCGACCCGTGCGGCTGTTCTTACGATATTTACTTTTTCTTGAAGAATTTCTCAAAAGGTCGCACATTGTCACTAGCTAAAGAACTGGCAACGCTAAATGATCTCTCTAAACTAATGCGACAGCTGGCACCTAAAAGCCGAAAGCCCGACTAATCTTCTATCAAATAACTCTTACAAAGTCGTATATTTTTTGTCACGTTGGGTAACACTACCCAATTCACAAATCACTGAGGGTTACATTCGAGCCGCCTAGAAATCGGGATGTAAGTGATTGTAAACTATCCTTTATAGAATGAAAATCTAGGTATTCTAGCCCAGAGTTAGACTAGCTCACAACGAAAATAAAATCTAGATTATTTTAAATAAAGTTTAATTGTAATGGACGTGTTTATTTAAGAATATTTAAAACGGGATTTAAATTGCAATTCCCGCTTGCAGTGACGTTAATTCGTTTTAGCCAGGTTTAGATTCTATAGTTCGGAATATAAGAATGGGTTGACCATGACCTGGGTTAATATTCCCACGGAATCGAGACTTACGCGGGTGAAACTGCGGGGTACAGGTAGTAGGAACATACATTTTTTTTCGAACATATATAAGCAATAGGTTAGCACTTCAAAATTATTCAGATTGTAATTGAAAGTGTGTTACGCAATACCTAATTATACCTGACTAATCACAGCAATTAAAGTACCAGAATTGTTTATTTTAGTTATTTTCATAGTCTTCTGTCTTATGGGATTCTTCTGTGGGGAGCCTGTGCGGACATTAATGCTATCTTTGTTTTACAGAAAAGGGCTGTTCGAGCCATTTACAACCTAGGTCCAAGAGATTCCCTTCGAGAAAAATTCTAAGAAATAGATATTCTGACTGTAGCCTCACAATATATATTTGAAAACCTATTGTATGTACACAAAAACATATCAAAGTTTAAGAAAATGTCCGATATTCATAGTTTAAATACCAGGAACAAACACAATCTTGCTGTACATCGCACTCGTCTCCACAGAGTAGGCAACTCGTTCATGGGTCAATGTATACGCTTTTATAACAAACTTCCCATTGACATTCGAAACTTACCCATTAAACGATTTAAAAGCAGTATTAAAACCAAACTTTGTAAAAAAGGGTACTATAAAATCACAGATTATTTAGAAGACAAAAATGCATGGGATTAAGCTGCTCGCTCTGCTAAGCATTGTGACATTTTGAATATTATGGAAAGCCATAAAAATATACCTACCAGTTTTATATACAAATTGACATTATTGAATATTATATACAAAATGACATGATGATTACTTATAAGTATTGTTTTATTGTGAATGTGAGGACTATGTGGATATTTACTTTTTCGTTCTGTTAGTTTTAGCGAAGGTCTGGCAATTTGAGAACTTTATGCGACCTACCCAAACGTCCTTTCTTTGGTATTGTTCGTCGAGTCGTTGAGCTCCTTAAGTTCTGAGTTGAGCTCCACTATTACTGACAAATGCTTGCACTGACTGGACAGGTCCACTCAAATCTGTGTGGTTCTTTCCTCAAAATACCATTTCAGACTCTTATCTACATGGTCCTCATATGGCCTGACCAAGATTATGTCTGGACTTTAAAGGAGACGGTGACCTCTGAGTTTGTTTCGGCCTTTCTTCTCAGAGTAGTCAGATAGGAAACGCCGACCTCATCTAGCTTATTTTGACAACTTTTTAATATGACGTGTAAAAGTGATTCCAATATCCTATTTACAGAATAAACAATTTCATTTCATTTCATTTCATTTCACCATCCATCTGGAAAATTAATGAACACAGACCTATACATGTAGGTATATAAGCTAGATATCCGTATATAACTACTAAGATTAGTACAAGACGGTTCAGATCCCGACAAGATAGGACAACTACCAGTAGATAGATTTCATTACGCCACGTTCACCGACACCAGTATAGTCAGACCCGTCGTACCAACAATTTTCTTTAGTCTTAGAGGTCTTCGTAAGCCGGGCATTTAGTCGATTAGACACATATGTGCCTAGGTATGTACGAATAGTTATGTAAAACCGTTTGGAAGTGACATTAGCATTTAGCATTAGCGTCGAGTGCCGCTGCCAAAACTACGATTATCGCGAATGTTCAGTTTAATTTTAACTAGTGCAATAGTATTCCTGTATCTAACGGGAGAAATTAGTTGTATTAATTTTATTGCTTTACTTTACCAGGGCTTGTGGCTAAGTAATAAGAACCGCACGTAACTATCGATCAGGTTAAGCTACGCTTGCCGCGCTCAGTCCGTGTATGGTGACCATCTTATAACTTATTGAGACCCCTCCGTGCCTCGGAAAGCACGTTAAGCCTTTGGTCCCAGCTGTCATTCTTGGATCTTTGACAGTCGTTACGAGTCGTCTGAAGCCCGGAAGTCTGACAACCAGTCTTACCGAGGAGTATCGTGTTACCCAGTAACTGGGTTGTAGATGGTCTGAAAATGTGAATTAAAAAAGTCACATTGGTACTTGCCCTAAGTAGGTACTAGGTACCCACTTGATAGTATAGAAAACATAATTAAAATCGCCCTTTTCATCGATAAAAGCCATTGATAAGAAATAATTAGTAGGTCACTATTAATATTAATTAAAAGTAAACAGTAAATCGTTCGCAATTATTAACAAACTTGAAACGAATTCAAAATAAAAAAGCTTTTTCCAAAATTACTTTGCAATCGAAGCGTTCCATTTTCAAAATCGCATTGAATAGAAAAAAGAAAAGAAGAAAAAATTGTTTATTCTGCACAAACTAAACGCACATTACAAAATAAAGACTGACATTATATTTTAGAATACAGCCAAAAGCCTCGTATTCATTAATAAAAACTTAGAAAAGTTTGACAAATTTTGTCTATAAATACGAGAACCGTTTTCGCAAATCAAAGTCTTATACACAAGCTAAGAACCCTTAACTTTTATGATTAAAGCTAAACATGCAGCAACCCATTCTTAGACTATATCAACAGACGATCAAGACAATAAAACATCGGAAAACAAAACACGCAAACCTAATGCATACACTGTAATTTCTTCCAAATATTCATAGCATTACAACCTTTAGCAATAATGACAGATGGTTGATAATCGCTTGGTCCGTTAGTGTGATGGTGTGGTATGGTGTTGCCGTGTCGACGATAAGCGATCTCGTTACGATCGCATTACATATCGGAAGTAAGGGGTTGGTAGAAACAGGTTTTATCGTAATTTCGTCTGTGACGTCACGGTGACAGACAGTATCAGAAAGTGGCGTATTTGCTTTGTCGCAAAAATGGTGATATTATTGCTTTGCGCATTAAACCTTCATATTATTATACGTACAAGATTGAACAAGAAATTGAGGCAGATAATATCAAAGATATTTGAAAGAACTAGCAGTTGCCCGCGATCCAAGGATGAAAAGTAGCCTATATATATCCTTCTCCAGATCAAGGTCTACACCCATGTGCGAAATTTCATCCAAATCCGTTCAGTCGTTTTAGCGTTAGTCTAGTGGTCGCAAGCGCTACATCTGAGCGTGAGGTTCTGGGTTCGATTCCCAGGTCGGACAAAGTGGTGCAGTAATGTACCTACTATTGAGCCGAATAACAATCAATTCAACATAATTCGAAATTCAAACAATGATAATGTATATCAATGACCTAAAAGGATATTGTATTTCAAAATGCCAATTAGTTTACTATAATAGTACCTAACTGTAGTTCCCAGTTACACGATGCACAAAATGGAGTAATTAAACAAGTGAGCTTTATGTATTACATTGAGCTTGCGGTTTCCATACTTGCTCGGGAAAGCTCAAATTGCACGATCGATTTTGAACAGGTTAAACTACCATGAAAACCGCTACTAATAATTAGAAGCAAATAGCTCGGCAGTTAACATGAAGATAGTAAAGTAATATTAAACCATGGAATTTATGAAAATAATTTTATACATAATTGCTGATAGAAATTAACACAGAAAAACATATACACGGTGATTTGTAATTCACTGTTAACCTTTCAGGAGGACACTTTACTATGGGACAAAGAAAAAAAATACATCTGTTTAATACATTTTCATCGGGTAAATATTGCATTTTTGTATGAAACAGCTGATATTTTTTCGATATTTCAGAATTGGTCTCATTTTGAAAGTCGTCACTTATATATTATAAAACAAAGTCCTCCGCGGCGCCTGTCTGTTCGCGATAAACTCAAAAACTACTGCACGATTTTCATGCTGTTTTCACCAATGGATAGAGTGGTTCTCGAGGAAGGTTTTAGTATATAATAACCGAAATCCACGCGGGCTAAGCCGCGGGCATCAGCTAGTGTAGGTAGGTGATCTTTGTGAAAAATTTATTTGCATTTAAATCTAAATCATTAACTATTTCAGGCTGAAAATCAGCAGTTTTTTGAACGACAAAGTTACAAAAGGTAGATCTCAACTCAGCTGTCAAATACAACGCACCATTAACGTCCTACATACTAGAACCCACCCATGTTAGCTCCTTCATATCTCATGTTTCTAATTATCCTCATTTATCTACAATGTGTTTTTTTTTTATATCCCATAACCATGAATTATTCTTCAATCATCTTTTTTTTTTGTTTTCATTTTTCATACAAAATAATTCGACCAAGTCACGATTATTAATGTAAATAAAACACCCTTACGTGAAATATGACAGCGTCGCATTTTCTTAGCTTTAAATATGAATGATTGGTTTGAGTAAAAATGAATTACACATATACACATCGAGAGTCTATTTTATATCTTCGAAACTATGCATTTTTGACATTCTAGGAGATTTTGTGTGCTTTTTACTTAAATAATATCACCCTGGAGTTATGGGATATCAAAAACAACACGTTGTATAACACCTTTACACAAAGGTTTCTATGTCCCACAGCAGTGAAACTCATTAAAGACAAGACAAAGGAAAAATGAAGGATAAACGAGAAAATGTAAAGGAAGTGTCGCGCTCAGATATTGAAATATCAAGCCAGGTATGAGAAGCGTGTTAACAATGACGTAACAATGTATGAACGATGCGCAAACAATGACGTTACATCACATAACATCACGCCTTGTTTCCCCGAAGGGTTGGGCAGAGGTGTACTTTTAGTAAACCCACATTTCGCCAGATATGTAAGTCCCGTATACCTAGGGGGCGAAGTCTATTTCCATCTACCAAACCCAGGACCAATCTACAAACTCAAAACCAAACCCAGGACCTCATGCTCAGCCGTATAGCGCTTGCGACCACTAGACGAACGAGGCAGTCTGTTAACGTAAAAGATATGCGATATTTTATGACGTAATGAACGAAGGATTCACGTCCCGAAGCATTTTGCCGCGAAAAAAGGGGGAAGTAGAAATTATAATTGGACGTCCACAGCCCGTTGAAAGCTTCGAAGCTGAGTTGCGGGAAAGTTGAATATGAGATATCCAAAAGTTATCGAGTTTTATCAATTTATTTTTGCATTACAGTTACAGTTATTAACCTGGCTTTTATTAAATAAATAAAAAGTAAAGTTTTTATTTGAAAACGAGTTTCAAATAAAACTATCATTCTTAGTTATAACAAGATCGATCCCGTAAAAAAAGAAGTTAAAGTTAAATTGCTTCTATTAGGCTGTATTTTTATAAATTATTAAGAATTTTAGTTCTTATGAATACAGAAAAAATACATAAAATTGACCATTTCAAGATATACTTGTAAAATTCACGTAAATATTTTAATTAGGACACGCTGGTCAAAATTTAACCTTTAACCAACCAAATAATGAAAAAAAAAACTCTTAATTATATCACAAAAAACATAACCCTTCTTTTGGGCTCCGCCGCAGTCGGATAACGACGGCCAACGAGGAAATCAGTGTTGGTAATTTTCACTCAATTCAAAAGCAACTGTGTCCAACTTTCCATGTACAGACGCCAGCACATCAAGCTACTACAATCTGTCAAATTTCTTTAATAGATTTTCAACTTTATCGCTAAAGCATTAAGGTTCAAGGTTGATTGGGAAAATCTGACAGTTTCGGGTAGCTTGACCTGCTGGCGTCTGTACTACCGGTCTGAAAGTTGCATATCATAGCAGTGGGCGCCACATTCACGGGGCTATTTGGACGGGGCTATTATACAGGGTGTGGAAGGCCTTATGAATATTAGATCGGCGTATATAATGCGCTTTACTGGACACATTTGCACTGGATTATGTAAATGATTGGGATAATATGTTTGAGAAATATCGTTCTTAGGTAGGTAAGATATCGAATGGATTTCGATTGAGTAACTTGTAGGTTTTGCGTTTGAATACAGCAATGCGTAACAGCTAAGTTATTAGAGACGAAATAGTATCAACAGCGGCAGTTTCTAATTTAGATAACTGCATAACTTTTATCTAAACTAATCTTACTTTTCCTATAATAGTGTTAGCTAAAATCCTAATAAATCCTAAAATACAATAGACGCTGATATATTTAGTAACCTATTCCGCTTGACTATTCTTCAAGAGTCATAAAAACCCTGTAAGAAATCGCCACGTGTTTCACTTCTCAACGAGGCATCTTCAGGATGACGATTGACCGAGCGCTGGACTCTGCGTCCAGCGCTCGGTGTGATAACACGTCGCGTTCTGGTTTGCAATTGGTCAATCGTCATCCTGAAGATGCCTCGTTGAGAGGTGAAACACGTGTCGATTTCTTACAGGGTTTTTATGACTCTTGAAGAATAGTCAAGCGGAATAGGTTACTAAATATATCAGCGTCTATTGTATTTTATAATGGATTTCCGCAAAGTCACGCCTGAATCAATTAATTATCTAATAAATCCTAACAATTTGTTTGTTTGTTACGGTTTCACGCTAAAACGGCTCAACGGATTTCTATGAAATTTGGCACTAGGGTAGACCTTGACCTGGAGAAGGACATAGCATTTTTATCCTGGATCGCAGACGAAGTCGCGGGAAACAGCTAGTAATATTATAAATTCGAAAGGTTGTATGTTTGTTTGTTACTCAATCACGCAGGCACACAGATAGTTTATAACCCGGATTAACACATAAGATACTTTTTATCCCAGTAGTACATTCCCGTGATATAATTTTCGACATCCGCGCGGGCAAAGCCGCTGCCAAAAGCTAGTATTTACTAAAACTAACATTATACATTTTGAAAGGAATGTTCATTATATCACATTAAACCTTATTTCCAATTAAGCACCTTGGTAAGTTCCGTCCTGAAGATGAAACCTTTATTATGAAACTAACGTAGGTACATTCCTGATATGAAAATGGATGTCGGCGCGGCAACAAGGTGGCTCGTTATTATACTGACAGGCAATCGGGGAAGTGCCCCATAATAGGTTACGTGATGGTTATCAGAACATACATTATATACACGTGTAATCTTAACTGTAGCTGCGAAGAAATTGTTAACTGTTCCTGATTTGAGCGGTAGGAAACCATAATTATTGTGACATTGCATTAAAAAACCGAGGAGAACGCGAGCATATATATCGGCAAACGTAGCGTGAGACGCCCCCCCAACTAGATGGACTGTGGACCTTAAAAAGGTAGCTGAGACTGACTGGATGCGGAAGACGGAGGTCAGAGTGTTGTGGCGCAGCTATGTTCAGCAGTGGACTGCAATAGACTGAGCCCAGCGGTAGCCGATTTCAGTGTCGTAGTAGCTCGTGAGTTCGAACCGAGGCAGACTTTACTCTGTGTCATTTATTTCATTACCACTGCTCTCAAAACGTTGAAGAAAAACATCGTCAGGAAACCAGCATACCTATGTCATAGAAACAAACTTTGGAAGACATGGGTCACCCACCAACCCGTGTGTATTACGGCTGATTATGGCCCACTGCCTCTCACAGAGAGGAGGTCTCCTCTCTGAGGCAGCAAATGGGCAAATGGGCTGTTTATGCTTATGTTTAATATGTTAGACATGGGTACTATTTTTGAATTTTTGTAGGTAATATATTGATTTTATCAAAAGAATTTTCTAATGTGCTGCAGTTTTTTTCTAAGTTTAGAGTTTGCTAGCTTAAGTTTTACACTTTGATTGATACCGGCAACGAACATCATAACAATTGAAAATTATCTGCCTGTAAAAGTACCTATTCAAGAAAACTTCCTTATTTAGATTACGTTTCAGGACAAACAAAGCCAATGTTTTAATTAGACTGTGTCTTGTGCCAAATAAATGTTTCTTTCATCATTGTGGCATGTTCATAAACACCGAACTCCACATATTAAGTTAACGTATGTGTAAAGGAAATCAAAGGCCTCTAGGAAATCTCAAGATAGGCACATAAAGACGAAATACCTACTCAACATTTTTGCGCTCTGTTTGTCACAAGAGAATTAATTAAATTCTCTATACGTACGCCAGGGGCCAAT
This sequence comes from Lithophane semibrunnea, assembly GCA_947363905.1. Taxonomy (NCBI): domain Eukaryota; kingdom Metazoa; phylum Arthropoda; class Insecta; order Lepidoptera; family Noctuidae; genus Lithophane; species Lithophane semibrunnea. The sequence continues at coordinate 13,627,365 of OX376188.1, forward strand.
TATATGTTATTTAAATGGAATTCGTGGCCCTTAAATAACGTTTTTACTTACTTACACGTATTTTCGACGAAAACAATAAGAAATACAGCACAAGCTTGTTTTTATATTTAGTGAAAAGTATTATGATATTATATAGGCGCAAATAAACATATTTTATTTTGTTATATATGTACACACAGTAAAATACATAAAAATACGACATAATTATATTATGAGTAAGTCTACATTTCTTTCTTGAGAAAGAGAAAGAAATTTAGACCCCATGCGTGTGAGAACAAGAAGAGAAAAACATGATTATGCGAAGTCTTAAATAAAATATTAAATATATTTTCGCAAAATAACTTGAACTTAAATAAATACTTAAAACTTAAATATATAAACATAAATATACTATTGGTACTATATAATTAAATTATATCTACGGTTTATAGGAAAGATAATGCTCTTTCAGACGAAATTTGTTTTTTCTTTCCTTCTTTCTTGCTTAATTTAAGGTTCAACAACATATCCTATCCATGTTTCACGCCGTACTCTTTATCATACTCTCAATTTAGAAAAAATAACAATCATTATAAATTATAATACCTACTAGCTGCGCCCCGTGGTTTCACCCGCGTAAGTCTCGATCCCGTGGGAATATCGGGATAAAAAGTATCCTATGTCCTATTCCAGGTCATGGTCTGCCCCTGTGCCAAATTTCATCCAAATCCGTTCAGCCGTTCACGCGTGATGGCGTGACCAAGGGAAATAGGGATTTATTTTTATATATATAGATAAAGCAACAAACCGAACAAATCGAAAACAACATCGTAATAATTCGTACATTTCATTGGACAGCTTCCACACCATATAAAAGGCTTAAAAGGTAGTGGGATGTCTCCCTCACACCAAATCGCATAAAATATCGGCAGGTAATTTATAAATTGGATTCTCCGAAGGTATATAGGGCATAATAAACCCTCAATGCCAAGTCAGCCGTAAAACCTTTTGACCTTTTTAGTAGGTACAGTGAAGGACGTCTGTGGAAACAAATCCATTACAATCATAACCAGCCTTTAATGTTCCCACTGCTGGGATACAGGCCTCCTCTCGGTGAGAGGGATTGGGCTGATGTAATCCACCACGCGGGCCCAGTGGGGGTTGGTAAATTTTTTTCTTTGGTTCTAAGACATGTTTTCCTACACCGTTTTGAGAGCAGTGATAGTACTGCCGAGCGGTCGACTGTACCTACTATGAAAAATCGATACGTCAGTACACATAAATTAAATTGAAGTTTCTGTTTGTAAAGCCAAAATAACAGCTTTTTACTAAATGCATATGAAATATTTTCACGGTACTTATTACCATTTTAAAATTATTGTCTGTCTGTTTGTTCCGGCTAATCTTCGATCCGGCTGGACCGATTTTGACGGGACTTTCAGATACTGGCAGATAACTGATGTTATAAGGAGTAACTCAGGCTACTTTTATTTTAGAAAAAGAATTAGGGTCCACGCGGGCGAAGCCGCAGGCAGCAACTAATTAATAATACCATTTTATATCCAAGCGATCGTTATTAAAGCCAAGTACATACCTACCACCCATTTAAGAGGATTATGAAGATTCGTTATAAGTCTGTTAAGTGGCGATATTTTTAATAATTTCATTACTTAATGCTTATAAAGGTGAAGACTGACTTTAATCTAGCTATTTTATTGGGCTTAGAGGAGTTAGAGCAACTGTAATTAATTTCTTTGGGTCTTTTCTTGGAAAAAATGTTTTATTTATCTTAAACTAGCTTTTTCCCGCGGCTCCGCCCGCGTGGTAGTCGGAAATTATGCCACAGGAACGTACTACCGGGATAAAAGTATCCTATTTCTCAACCCAGGTCATTGTCTACCCATGTGCCATTTTTCATCCGAATCCGTTCAGCTGTTTTAGCGTGAAAACGTACCAAACAAACTCACCATTGCATTTAAAATATTACTTAGGATTAGAATTCTACAGCGGTAGATAAATAAAAATAGTTCTGTTTAGTTCTATTTCTGTTAAATCAGTTGGAAAAAATCGTTCTTGATCTTTGTCAACATAATTGAAAACCTTGAAAAGATAATGTCCTGTTATCTATATCTAAAAATAATATAAAACAATGCCGCCTTTCGTGTCTGTCTGTGTGGCACGCAACGGATTTTGATTCGGTTTTCAACATAATTTAAATCAGAAGGTATTAAACGATTTATATTTAACTGAAACCAAAGAAATCTCGATAATTTTATCAAGTCATAAAAACCGCGCGATGCATGTACGCGATGTTAGTTGATTCATAAACAAAATACGGTAAAACAACATCCCCAAATTCACTACAGAACGTTCATTATAGCTTGACTAGTGACGCAATTGGAAGCACTGAATTTTGCAGTCATGTGATTGGTAGTACAGTTGTGTCAGTGGTTATTTTAAACTCTATTAGTATTGAAACTAAGACTGCAAAATGCGCGGGTGAAGTTATAATGAACGCACTGTAGAACCAGCTTCATTATGAAACGCTACAGTATATATCTAAAATATACGACAAGTCATCAACTAAATAAATTCTTAACAAGGAGACATTTCTTCTAAATAAAATAAAATTAAGCGTCTAAACAAGGTTCTACATAGGACGTAAAGAGAATAACCACTTTCGTATCGACAGTGTACCTAAGTATTAGTACAGTCACGGACTTTAGTTGATCAGCCACCTTCAAACTTTTCAATTTTGCAGTTTCATACATTCACGAGATTACACGATTAAACACGAACTCAAATCGCAACTCGTAAACAAGATGACAAATAAATTACTTATAATCGGAAATAGTTTTATTCATAGAGGTTGAGTAATATGTTCTCAATGATAAAAATAAATACAATGTTGCATTAAGTTTATGCAATCTATTTGATACCGACCTCCTTTGAATCATAGCTCATTAACTCGATAATTCTGAAAACATAACTGAAGACAGTGACAGTTGAAATATCGATGTCAGAGACTTTACTTTCGAACTTGTCGAAATGACTATTAATATTTCTCCGTACGCTGACGTTACTATCGCAACAGTAACCTAGCAACGATTGTTTATCGTTGCTAGGTTACGGTTGCTAGACCTGCAGTAGGTTGCCTTTGGGTAGTCACTCCGCTGTCAAGTCTGTAGTTCTGGCTCTCAGGTTAGCCAACCGGTAAAGATATGAAATATAATTTTCTTCTTCTAATACGAAGGCATATGACTTTGCGTGTCGGGAACCTAATAAACCCGATTTGTATTACACGGCTAAAATACGAACAGTGCCCGGTGGCTCATCAATTAAAGTCCGTGACTGTACATAAGTCTTTATTTACACGAAGCGGGGCAAAGCCTAGCCTTATTTACTAGTGTCGGGAAATCCCTTATGTAAGCATCGATCGGCTGATGTAGACTACCACAGAATAAACTTAGCCTAGGTACTGTTTTTGTTGTTTGACTGTATTTTAGGAACAGCACCATCATCGAAACAAGTTTTGTCGACGGAAGAATAGATTGTGATTGTATAACTGTCATTTTGTCTATTCTTCCGTCGACAAAACTCGTTTCATGCTTCGCGTGATTGTAAAATATTCGTTTAATGAAACAATCCATGGTTATAAAGGAGTTTTGGTATGGATACAAGCTTTACGTATCTAAACAATCAGCTGTTCGCAAGAAACATCAGACTAAATCTTATCCTTCCATCTTAAGTTCTTCACTGGTCCTTATTGCTGTTGGCCGAATATAACTTCGGTTTCACTACTTTTTGAGTATTTCCCTACTTATTGACTATTTCACTACTTTTGAGTTTCCAAAGATAGGCCTCTTGATAGTTATATTATTTTAATAGGTTCATTTTCTATGGGAATCAGATTTTTTTTAAATACAGTTCGAGTCTGGGACGGGTAGTAAGCAAAATTGCCTGTCTTCAATTTGATTTTTCATGAAATTGATAAGACTTAGGTGTAAAATAAAAATAGTTTGAGTAACTACATGATATTTCCAAACTTTTTGTGGAACAGAAACACAAAATATTAAAATTTTCTCGATAAAAAAATATCACAAAGTAACCTCTAATTTTCACGTATTTTCGATTTGTACTTAAAATGCTAATGCCTATTATGATAAAAATTAGATGATTATATGTATTAAAACAAGGCAAAAAAAATTGTGTAGGCTTTTTTTTTTATTCCTTTTATTTTTGGTTTTATTACGAATCAAAGCTTGTAGGACTTACGACGTTCTTAGTTCGTGGAAGAAGCCATCTTCCGTCGCACATTACGGGAACTTCAAGCATATTTTTGTTTCACAAATCAGTCGGCGTTGCTCTGTTGAGACGAGAGGACTACGCTCAAATTTTTAGCTGCGCTGAGATATTATTTATTTTCGTAAATAATATTTTCGTAATTTATCACATTCCACAAAAGAAACTGAGACATAGAAAACATGAAAAAAACACTAAAACCACTTCCAAAACGAATATTACAAGTGTTATTGATTGATAAATAAATAAATACCGAGTCTAAATAAACATATAAAATTCAATGTTGATATTTGAAAACTCAAGATGACATACATTTTATTTGACAGATTTTTGACTGGTATAGTAGCACGGAGTATAGAAAGAAGTAGGTAAAACTAGCGCCATTACTCTGTATTGCGGTGAATTTTCTTGCGGAGAAAATTTACAACATAGCCAACGAGCCCATTCTACGTTCATTTGAAAGTTCGCACTGGAGATTAAATCTTATTGCGATTTACTCAGGATCCAAATTCGTTTACTGCCACTTTTTTTGACAAACTTCTTGTAAGGTGACCCTTAGACGAACAATTGGAGCGACTGACCGCCCCTAAATAAAACTTGTTTAGAATAATACCTTTATTCTTCGGTTATTGGTATAACGAACGAACTCGAACAGATTCCGTATGACTCCGGATTTTTAATTTGTCTGTCCGTGATGTCTTGTTTATATCTCTTTAGTTGACTTTTTTGTCGTAGTTGGGTTTTAGTTTTTATCTGACTACGGCGAAGCAAAAAGGAGGGTTATAATTTTGACCGTTTTCTATGTATTTATCTATGTCTGTTCCCACATATTATCTTCTAAAAGACTCATCACAATTTGACAAATGAGGTATCGTTGGAAGCTTCTTGATCGTCCGCTGGTCAAAGGCTATATGAAGACACATTAAATTGAAAATTGCGCCCTCTAGGTGACACATCCTGAACAACAAAAAAAATTTTTTAATCATACCATGTTGGGTATCAAATGAAAGGTTTTAATTAGCACATTTCAAAAATATATATTATAACCCCAAAAAAAAGCAGCGACAATCAAGACGTATATTGCCATATGTTTATGTTAACGCGTGGGATGATAACTGCCGCTACACGCGCCGCCGCACCGTAAACAAAAAAAACGTCAGACGCGCCGCGTGACGCCAAACTGCACGCGACGTGGCACGCCCCGCGTCTCCGTAAATGAGGCCTAAAGCAACTTGGCATGTTTTCAAAGCTACAATTTCAACAGTTACAAAGAGGGACCATACTAAACTTTCTACTAAGGGACTAGTTATAACAAGCGCCCGAGACGCGTATTTTGTACGCTGCGTTTCGGGTGCTCAATAAAATTGTATGAATTCCTATGTAACGAATTATATCAAGCGCTGCAGTCTAAGCGAACGCCCATGCCGGGCGCCGTTAGGCCTGCACATGTCGCAACTTGCCACTCTCAACTTGCATCTCCGTTGTGCGATTTACAAATAAGACTGGGAGAAGGTATGCCGCGGGCATTGCTGCTGCGTGCGCCGCCGTGATGAAACGCCGCGTGTGACGCGGCTATGCCATTCGCGGGCTCCGCCGCAAAAAACGCTCCATTTCAAACAAACGCGTGTAAAATCGCGTCTCCGTAAACGCACTCATACAACGCTATATGTTTGAATTCAGTGCGAGCCGCGCCGCCCAAAGCCACGCGCGACTCCTCGCGTCTCCGTAAATGAAACCTAACCGTGCCCTTGACGCTTGGACGCGAGTTCCTTTTTCACTATTTTTCCTTGTCATTTTCTCCGCATTAGTAATAAACTTAAAAGAAACACGGTTCAAAAGTTACAACAAAATGTGGAAATCTTGTTGCGTTTGACGAGCGTCCAAAACGCGCCGGGCGCGCGCCCAAAACACAGCGCAGGTACTGAGCGCGTACCTCGGGCCCTTGTTATAATTAGTCTCTTTGGTACTTTGGCTCCCATTTACATAGATGAATAGATGTCAATTCTTTTAGTGGTGAATCCGACAATCCTACATTTATTTCTTTTGTACAGAACTCGGCCTCTTTTTCACATGTTTCAAATATTTTCGAAGGGGATTGTTCGCGTTTGGCGCAGGAAAGGTTTTCATGACACATGCCATATTCGTTGCACAATACAGTGCAAAATTCATTATACGAATATTATTTTTTACTTAGGTATCACTTTGCACGATCCTCCAAAGAGAGAAATCCACGATATAGCATTATATTTATTACTTGGTAACACAGTTTTCCACAAAGACGTCATTAGGTACAAAATGTACAAGGTCCTAAATAAAATTTGGTAACATTTAAATTTGAACTTTTTCACGTCAACATTGAGTTTCTAGTTCCAAAACATGAACATGATCTATAGTTCTGAATTCAAGCTTAGCGTATCGTATAAGCAAAATAAACTACAGAAGATTGAAATTCGAATTCTATAAACGCCAGACGAAAAGTTTCTGCTGGCGGGAAGGCATTGTATTTTGTTTTCGTCGTGTTTAATGAGAGGGGTAGGTAAGGGTTGCGCGGGTGAAATATGATTTTTTGCTGTCAAACTACTCCCCCTTAAAAAGATCGATGGTTGGCGGTGACACAAACCGGAAAATATAATACGAGTGAAAAATATCTCCGACCAACGCCAAAAGCCCTCGTCATGAAATTGAAACAAAAATAATACACCACAAATCTTTATATCAACATACAGTGCAATATCAATGGCAATGGATCCGTATCGCCTCGTCCATCATCCCCTATAGGCCGTAAAACAAATACACGTGCCCACTATATCTCTCTCTTGGCAGACGGCAAAATACGGTACTAAATGTAAATGTACTGAAATTGACATAATATTTACGTTTTCCTTCACAAACAGCGCCACCAGGAAGTGTCAAGATAAACTAGACAGCATGCCCAGTAAACAAATTGAATACGTTCCAGGAATTTGAACAGTAATGAAAATTGTTTTCTACGCCATCGATCGTAGCAAGCCTACGAGCCGCCGGCTACGCGCTACGGTGCTACGCCATATCTTGTAGCGTAGCAGCCAGACAATAAGGTTTGTGATTGAAACGTAAGATTTTGTTCTATTTACGGTACTTGGGTTCTACAAGGACGATTGAAATTACATCCTTAAATTTCAGTATTTCAGTCATTTTATGTAAATATCTCAGAAATAATTAGTTAATTACACATCATTACCAAGTTAGGTAACGACATAAAGTGGAATGCTTGAATGAGTGGTTATTTTATACCAAGTAATTTACAAGATAGATACCTTAGATACCAAGTTGGAATAATTAAACTTCCAGATTTTCTTATCATTGTTAGTTGCGACCCAATTACATAGGAATAAAATGATTAAGAAAATCCTTATTACTGTTAGATGAATACCAAATCAGTATTATAAACGATACATTTTCGAAACCCACTAAAAGAAGTTCATAAGTATATATTCTACTTGAAATTAATTACTGAACGACATTAATTTATCAAGCGTAGGGAACAATTTATTAATGACGCCCAATTCAAAAATAATACCAAGCAAGAATAGACCTCATTTCCTTACTGATAGAGTTGAAAATCGCATGACCCCGAAACTTCAATAAAATAATTTACGCACAACACTACTTGCCTCACAACATAATGACAAGAAACAATCTTAATTAACTCGTGCGTCCAAAAACGTCGCAAATAACTCGAATAACATTCCATATAAGGTTCACACCTGTATCCCAAGGGCCGGGACCCGAGGTACGGGGGTACCCCGCGCCCCCGCCCCCCTACCTTTCTTCCAACGGTGCCTTTAATTACACCACTTAAGGTCTCTTAATTAAATCCCCGGGTGACACGTATATTCGTTCACGGGATTTATTTGCCGTTCCCGTGAAATTGTATGAAGTGACACTTAAGTAGAATGTGCAGGAATTGTCGACGCTTGTGTGTAATTAGCCTTGTTAAGGCTCTTTTACACGTTTGTGGAGTAATTTGGTAAAGTGGTTTGTAGTAACAAACTCTCCGAATAAAAAATAAACTAGACTGTGTGATATAGAAGTTGTCTGCATGGTGAATATCTGTAAATCAGGCTTTTTATTGGAGCCTTATAATAATTCAAAGTTGCAAGTAGATTAAGAAACTAATGTTAGTTTCACATGATCAAGAAAAGTGCAGTTCTGTTCATTTCCATATCCTTATTCAAAGTGCAATTTGGCATGGAAACAAACTTTATAAAAACTATATAATCAGATGGCACCCGTAGAAGTCGTACTTACAATAATTTAAATAAACTCGCTGGCCCAGAAAGCTTTACGACATGCAAATCATCACTTACTTCAGACTCGCAATTTCGCATTACATGACTCAGGCATTCCCGTTAGTTTGATATTTATCTCCACATTCGCAAAGTACCTGGAAAAATAAAAAATAAAATATTAGAAGATCGGACGCAGTAAGTCAATCATCGAGTGCTGACATATGAACACGGCAAGGGGCAGACTGTTTGGCGTGGCGCGCAGGGCATGCCGGCTCGATTCTAAATTGGTCGAGTTATATGCGTTCGCGACGACGACGCCGCATGCGAAATTAGCGTCAGAGCACGCCCCGTGTCGTTACCCCGCCGTGCACACATTAAATTATTTCGAGAACGTTTGCACATGTTCCTTACACTTTATAACTTATAAACTTAACACACGCGACGTGATTGCAGTACAATTAGCGCGAATGTATCAACGAACTTAGTCCGCAACTTGGTTTACGAGCGCCGCCGACGCCCGCGCCGCTCGCTCCTATTGACAATGGAACGATAAATTTTAACATCGCTGCGGCAACTTTCTATAATAAAACGCAACACGACAGTTATTGCTGTCATTTCGCTGGATTTAACATTTGCTTCGTCTAATTGAACGAACGACAATATAACCGATGTTTTAATGCTTCATACGCCGCGCATGGCAACCAGACTCCCGCGGCGAGTTCGATACAAGGCGGAGTTTTTTGAACGTCGGCGTGCAAAAAAGTCAACTAAGCGATACGAGGCACGCAGATTTGTAAAGGAACAACAAGATAGGAGCGCGCCGAGCCGAGGAACGGGTTCCGTTCGTGAGAATGCACGCTAATGTATGCGGCATAAGAACACAATGCGACCGCCACGCCGCGGCTGCACGAGCGCCGCACCCACACCCCGCGCACTAAATATGTGCCGCGATATAATAACCCAAGAGAACTTCACAATTAAACACGAATAATAAAATCGCCAAGAAAAAGCCGGACAATGCAGTATTGTGGCGAGAAGTGATAACGATTAATACGGCTAAAATGACAGCTGCACGCGCGGCCCCGCCGCATGCAACAAGAGCTCGGTTCGTTAGTGCTACAGATTTAAAATAAAACTCTTCGCGGCGGGAACAAAAAGAAGAACCTGCGGTACGAAGTAGGCGCTTGACCTGCGCGCTGAAATGACATCATCGCGGAACGCGCTGAAGCTAAAACGATCCTTGCCAAATTGTTATAAGAATTAATTTAGCGCGTCGCGGCATTCGCTTCCAGCTTTTTGCAATCACCCGCTCCGGCTGCACTGACGTTTTATTTCAATTGTCTCTGCGGGTGGATTGCCCTATTTCGAGAGTGCATTCGCGAACAATTTTCGCCCAATCAAATCTAGTGCACTTGTGATTACCACAGGACGGCAACGGGTCGCGAGTAATTGTCAAGTGGAAATCATAATTGTTTGAGTGCATAGAACAACTAACATTTTATTGTTGGTGTTAACGATAAATTTTATCAGATAATATTATCTCGTAGCAGGACAACTGACAAATGTGGCCCAGACGTTCATTAAAATCTCTTTATCAGTGCTCGCGATCAAGTAGATATCAAATTATAAAGCTCCGGTTGGTTTAATGAGCGGTAATCATGTTACAGTTAAGGGCTGTCCTTCGCTGATTGAGTTAAATTTGTTGTGATTGCGGATCAGGTTACGGTCGCCGGTCGCCGCAGACATCCGATTTTCTACTTAGTTGCCCTTTCCTTGCTTGCAGCAGACGCGGCGGCGCGCTGCGACCTGACTAATAACACTTTACAGAGGGATTATGTAAAATAATACCAAAGTACACTCACCGACGACGGCTGCAGAATCTCAATTTGTGAACTCAACATGTTTTCGTACGTGATTTGGAAGAGCGCCCGACACAGATTGAGGTTTTATTAACAGGGAATATAAAAGTACACCAACGTAATCATCCAACGTACTGATAGATAGAGGCGAACGCAGTTTGTTTCGCAAACAATTGATTTATTAATAAGCAAACGTTGCAGGCTGGTAATAATTTACGGCGGCTACAGCCGTACTGCCGGGGGAACACGCTACAAATCTCCGTGTAATCCTGACAAACTCCAGTCAGATAGCGCGTTGTCAGCGTATATCGCGCCGGACGCCGCCGGACGCGGGCCGGACACGGCACGATCGATATAATTTGCTGCCGCTATTTATTTACCCAAACCGACCTGTAATTAAAACCAAACAATGGCCCAACTTAATCAGCGGATTCAGTTTTAAACGTAGTCATTAAGAATTAAAATGAAAACGTAACATAAAGGCACGAACGTAACAGAACAGATAGAATGACAAAGTTATTTCTACTAGTCACGCTTTGCTATCAAATGTTATTAAACGTAGGTTATTATTATAACTAAAACTGATCACTATCTATGGCAATACAAGATTTCAAACGGTTTGATTATTTATTTTAAACCATTTAAATGGAAATGGCGAAACATTTCAACATCATGAATTCAAGAACTTAATTCGTATCTTAAATTCATTCGGCTTCTATTTTCAAATGAAACAAAATCGCCTGAATTTACAAACGTAACGAGTTGGACAAAACAAAATAACAGGATTTCAATTTAAAATGAGAATGCTTGCCCTAAATGAAGAAACATTAGGAAGACTCTAATTCCGTCTCAATATTGCAAATACCTTTCGTGTCTTGTGATACACGAATTTGGCTCCTTAAACTGTAGTCACAGGTACCATATTGGCTTGTAAAGGTACCGAGAGGTTCAGTTCTTGAATAAAGCTGAACTAATCAACTAACAGCCTGGTCGAAGTGACCGGCTGGACATAAAATATTCAATGTCCGTCAGCTATGCACTTTCGTATTAATGCGAGCGACAATATGCAAATTATTTGGAAATAACTTCTATTACTTATAAAGCTAAATACGGTATATCACGACTCGATATTCTTGGAAGGAATAGACACATAGCTTGACATACTGCATTGAATCAGTCTTATTGATCACTGGTTGATGATGGTTTGTAGGTAATAATTAGGGCAGACCTCAATACAATTACAATTCTAAATTGTCTCGAATTTATAAAAAAAAACTAAATACTCAAACTTCGGGAACATTTGAAATTGTCCAAAACAAGACCTCATTATCATTTCTCGATCAATAAGCGAACTAGACCTCACACTCGATAAGTCAAAAACCACGTTGCAAAATCTTTACTCATGAAACTAAAATCTACTTATTCTTAAATAAATATGTCAAATAAGTAATATGACACACGTAAAACATGTTATCTACTGCTTATTGAAATAAATAAAAATATTCAGTCGCATCTGGTTAGACTGATATCCGAAACCAATTTACTTAGAAAAGGATGATGTTGATTGGAACATCTAAGTGCCAATTCCAGCAATGAAAATGAACGCGAGCACATATGTATAGGCTGCTTTCCGAATTAGAAAATAATCGCTCACAGCGCTCACAGCGATAACTTGCGTACCGAATTAGATATCACAATTATGACAGCTGAGGGCTGTCAACAATTCGGAACACTCGTGAACGCGCTCACAGTCAGTCCTCGTAACATAAACATAACCTCAAACCTTGCATTGTTATTATTGTTAATATTCATATTATAAAGTGCTTCTGTGTTAAACATATCAAATTTAAAAAAAATCAAATTCATCAGTATATTCATCAATTTAAAAAAAAACTGATATGATTTAAAACAACACAGTACAACTGTCAGTTTGACAGCCACATTGACAGCGCTCACGGTGATAATAATCTAAGGCATGGTCGGCGTTATCGCAAGATGGCACATGTCATGACGTCATCTATGACGATTCACGGGACATCGTTATCGTGCTCAGGCTAATACGGAATGGGTTTTAGCACGCCCAAATCGATTACAGCGTAACTCGGAACGCACCCATAAACTGCGTTCAAGATCTGTCAGTGTCAATATTCAACAACAATGATGACAGCTCTTGAACTCGGTTTAGATGTGCTGATCGCGTTTTATATTCATTGGTGAAATTCGGCTAAGTAATCGTCTAGAATTTCACCGTCTCGCGTCCTTGCTATGAGTGCTTACCGCACAGGGTGTTGCAAATTCATTAGTGGTCACGTAAAACGTCGTTTGGCTGTGGAAGCGGTAAATCTTCTTAAAACTTTAACTGAATCTAGATTTTAACTTCAGAAAATTATTCTTCGTTATCTGTTTCTTGAAAACTTTAGGATTTCCCGACTGCTTTCACAGCTTTTGCTTATGATTTAGTAGGTTGGTATAATAAGGGTATATTGAATTATTAAAAAGCATTAAAATTATTAAGTATTATTAAAAATTTAAACGTTATAAATAAAATTAACGTACAATACGGCCGATGAATCATGGCCGGTCCGAACTTTGCGCAGAAGGCTGCGCGATCAAATTTTTGAGGAATGAAATGGTGATTGAGTCGAGTGTGAGTGAGACAACATGCATGAAAATTCGGAGAGCCTAAGTTCAGACCGGCCATGATTCGTCCGTCGTATTGTAAACACGGCTACACATCAGTTATTTATACATTTCCAGTTTATGCTGATCTTGCATTATAGAGGATTTCTGTACAATGCGAGGTCAGCTTATACTGGAAATGTATAGCTTGATGTGTAGCTGTGTGTACATCGTTTGTAATAACTCCACCCGATAAAATAAATATCCACATCTAATGCCTAAATCATAAAATCTACTTCAACACAAGATTGCTATTTTGTGTTCCTTCCGAGATTTTCTCAGAAGCAACATTTCGAGTTTGCTCAGAATGAGAAATCTTCAATAATATTTTTCCTTAAACGACTCCCTCATAAAGCTACATTGCCTACGTCATAAAAAAAGCTTAAATTTTCATTACTTATAGAATTTTACGCTAAAGCCTCCTATTATTTATTTTATCTACACCCATGCTATAAATCCTCTATAAAAGTATCTGAAACAGTTAGCTTATAGCCAACATTAAAACATCCAGTGTCATAGTAACCATAATATCATCCAAACGGGTGTTATAATGTTGTACTGAATTTCATAATGCAAATCATTTAAAAAAAAAGAACATTGTCATTCACGAGCGTTTCAATAACAAAGCACCGTAATTTAAAAACAAAACACATTCAAATTCGAAAAAATCGAATTCACGACGTATCGCGCCATTTTTCTTCGATATTGGTATTGCAAAGAAACTTTTATAGAAGATTCATATCATGGGTGTAGATAAAATCTTGTATGCAACTGTATATAATTAGGTATTAAAACACTCATGTGATACTATTACAAACCCATATTCGTGTTTTAATACCCTTTATTATACAATGTGGAGACGACAATACAACAATAAATGAAAACACTAGCAATCCTAATGCATAAGAGTATTTTGGAACTATCAAATAAATTCTAACATCGAAATAAAAAAGTCATTTTTTAAAACAAACTAAATAGTAGTGATGGGCCGACTATGGGATTTGCCGATCTTTGACTAGCTATAGTAACTAAACTATTGGATATATTTGATAAATTTTTTGTATGTAGACTGAGAACCTCATTAGCTATACGGAGTTTCATTTTTTGTCGTATTGTGGTCTCCACCTTGTATAACAGTCGCATAAATAACTATAATTATTTATTTAGGATCTCCAACAAAATATATAGGTACACAATACGTGACATGAGTACAGACAACATCAGTATTAAGTACCTAGGTGTACTCCTTCACTAATAGGTTACTAGCTTTCGCCCGCGGCTTTGCCCGCATGGAGATAGGAAATTATCCCACCCACGAGAACGTACTACCAGGATAAAAAGTATCCTATGTCCTGACCCAGGTCATAATCTACCCATGTTTCATGCATGCCAAGTTTTAGCGTAAAAGCTTATCAAACTCACTTTCGCATTTATAATAATTTAGGATTAGGATACGAGCAGTGACAGCAGCAGTGGAGCAGTGGTGGCCCAGTGGTAACGGCCGCGATTTACGAGTTGTAGGTCGCAGGTTCGAACCCCGACAGGCGCTTTACTTTGTGTAAATAATTTCATCACCACTGCTCTCAAAACGGCGAAGGAAAACATCGTGAGGAAACCGGCATGTCTTAGAACCAAAAATTCGAAGACATGTGACATCTACCAACCCGCACTGGGCACGCGTGGTGGATTACGGCCCACTCCCTCTCATAGAGAGGAGGCCTCTGTCCCAGCAGTGGGAACATTATAGGCTGATTATGTTATGTTATGTTATGTAGGATACGAGACCAAAGCATGCATAAAAAAATAAAAAATCAAACCATTAACCAATCTCATCAGCAAAATACTAAAGAGAGTCAATAAAATAAAACCGTTTTATATCCTCGAAGGTAAGCATCGATTTCCAATTAACTATTCTACGTATACGTCTGTTACGTCATTAACCGTCGGCTGACGTCATTAACCCTCCTTGCGTTACCGTCATTCATATCTGCCTTTGTCTTTTAATGGACGGGAATGAAAGACTTTCGTTAATGGTGGAGAGCCTTTTGTGTTCATTTGTACTTTCGCCTACAGATTTTGTTGGTGTAGCGAATTCTATGGGCATTTTGTGGGTGCATTTGGTTTGTTTACATCAGTGTTATTTTGGTTAATTTCAGGCTAAATCTAATAAGAGATTGAACAAGAAAAATATTGGATGGTGTGCCTATCTACTTAAAAGCGGGACTCAGCTGAATTGAACATGAAAAATAAAGCCTTTTATATAATAGGGTGTCTTTAAAACTGAAATAACATTATTAAAGGAACAGAAAAAGTATTTTGTAATAAGTATTACAAAATGCTTTTTTGATTTGATGATTGAAGGGTGTTGACTCGACGGCATCAACGGCTCGGCCGGAGCCACGTGATGCGACAACGTGTCCGGTTCAAACATAGATTTATATTTCTATGGGTTCAAACGATGCAAGAGAGTCGAGTATCGTCTGTAATTTTCATTTAGGAACTTATGTGTACTTTGTGTAACTTTTATAGCTATCATCAGTCTTCGTACCGCGAGGCAGTAAGAACAGTCTTTTTTTTTTGGATAGTAAATTATCAAATAACTTCTCCCGCTCTGCGCGGAGCGGAAGGGCGTGTCAGACTCTTACTAACTAAAACCCACCCGTGTTCTTTAGCCTGTAAGTTGCCAGAGGCCACGGTATCCCTTTCGGACATTTCCGCGACCCCGGCAGAGTAACAACAGAACAGTATGCACTTATAATTTTGTAAGGCTGATTCTTTATTGCATTGGTCATTCATCGGTTTAATGCTACTCAATTCCAAATATCAACTACCAGAGTGTTAAGTAAATGCAATTACCTACATCGCATTTTGTGAAGAAAACGCGTTACAGTCAATCAATTTCCTCCATTTAAGGAGCAACTTATAACTCCTAAAATGGATGAAATGGGTACGTTTCTAACGTTTTCGTCACAACTTGATACAGAATAAACCTTCGCACTCCAAATATGGCAGTCCAATCCATCTACACTACAACTATCCCATATCTTCCATGCTTCACGATGCAAAGCACGCGATGCGCTAAGTGTAATTAAAACCATTCAGCTGCGAACTGATGCTAATAAGAGTTCCACCTTACTTGGGAGCTGCATTAGTATACTTGTACTGAGAAAAGTAAGGAGGTATGCCATTGACGAACTCTTAGGCGCTAGAGAGGTTAATAGAACTCGGAATTATGTGGTGTTTCGTGAAAATGGGTTGTTGTTAATGTGCTTTCAATCTACACTATCTTAAATTAGTTCGTAGCAGGCTTAGGCAAATATACATACATACATAATACAGGCTAGTAGGTAGGCATTGGTATCCCAAATGAATAAAATATGTCTGAAAAAGGAAGATTCTTTGTTTGTTTCAACCTAAATAGAAGGTATGATTTTACATAAAATTAAGGACATTGTCATGATCTAATTTAGTAAGACTAAGCATAGCAAAGCATCAGTGCTTTGCTATGCTTAGCAAATGCTTATGTTAGTCGGAGCCGTTACCATTGGGCCCTCAGGGGCCCAATGGTAACGGCTCCGACTTACGAGTTGTAGGTTGTGGGTTCGGACCCAGGCACTGTGGAAATAACTTCATTACCACTAGTCGCAAATCGGTGAAGGAAATCATCGTGAGGTACCTCACGATGATTTCCTTGGCAACAGGCAACTGAAGGAACACGGGTGGGTTTTAGTCAGTAAAAGTCTGACAAGCCCTCCCGCTCCGCCCAGAGCGGGAGAAGTCATTTGATTTCGAACACCCAAAAAAGAAAGGCTGTTTGCCTCACGATGTTTTCGTTCACCGTTTTTGAAGCAAGTGATAATTTAGGAATAAAATACGCAAATGAATCCAAAAAGTCAGAGGTGCGTCTGCCGTCTGAGACTCTTGACTTGGCAGTCTGTCTGTCCGTCTGTCACACCACTAGGCTATCACAGCTGTTTCAAGTTATTTAGTAGGAGCCAATGTCTATTGTTATATGCTTTACTATTTCAGGAAGGAACTCCTTAATAAAATACAAGTTCAGTGAAAAGTAAATTATATTTACAGATCAATTCATAATAAACAAAACGAATATTAAAACCGATTCCAATAAAACAAACAACAAGGCAACACGAGTCACCGCGTTCAATCTCACCTGCATTAATAATGAGCATTTAATTAATATGCGCACAACATTCGCATTGTATGAGTGATAAATATAAATAACGCGCCATTATTCGACCCAGTACTAGTAACTACTACCTAATAGTACGGGTATGATAATGTAGTACTAGCTATAAAGTATTTACTGCTTGATGGTACAAGTATTCATTCTTTATGACTGTACGTCACGTTGTAACTATTGTAAGTGGGTACTGCAAATTTCGACGTACTTATGTAACGAGTGTCGAGCGTAAATGAATTTTGTATCGGGAATATACATTCGAGAGATAATAAGTTTTATTTTTTTCTATATCGTGTAACTCGCGTATTATTTATTTTATACAAACATTCAAATTATATAAACTAACGACCCGCTACATGTGTTTCATGGTTTAGAAGAACAACGCGGACATACAGACAAGCACGAAAAGGGACTTTACTTTATATGTATAGATGTGAAAATTTGTCAGTCAATCACGCAACAACGGCTGAACGATTTCGGATGAAATTTGGCACACAGATAGTTTATAAACTTTATTAACACATTTTTATCGCGATATTCCCACGGGATCGAGACTTATGAGGGATCGATACTTATATTCAATTCACACACATTAACGATACGGTAACGTCAATATTATTAGTACTAGGGCAAAAGTTGTCGAGTGTACCTACATTGGAAGGAGGAAGTACAATTAAAGTAGTACGTAGAAAGTGTACCCTGGCAACTGGCCAGGGTGATGAGACAAACAAGAAGATCAACGGTAATCCCGGGCTGCATGGTAATCTGGAGAAACTTTGTTTTGCATAAGATAAGTATTTGTATGTAAGTACAGAATGTAATCGAATGAATTATCTATACCTACCTTGGTCAGAGAAGCTGATTTGATATTACCTAACTTTCATAGTTTACGAAACCACATACTTACATAAATAACACTACATAAATACACTACATAAATAAAAGAAAAGCCACTTGGATGGGACTCATTCATAAAAAAGTTTGCATTTAAACCTCTTTAAACAAAGTTCTAAAAATTAAAACAGGCTGTTTGACATGAAAAACTAGAAAATACTATAAAAAATTAAAAATAAATTTTATTCTTCTTTTCGCTTTTATGCCATCTATATTGATTTTTCGTGAACTCCAGCCAATATTTTTTATTAATCCTCTAAAAAGGTTTACATACTTTTTAAATAGCTAGTTCAAGCTAAGGGATGAGGTCGTAGCGCGGAGGTTTAGTGGCCGAAACGCAATCCTGTCATCGAATTTATTTATTTAACCTTTATAGCTTCGCGCTACTATATTCGGACGGCACATTATTTTATTAGTTTTCGTTTAAAAAAATCTGTAGCTGTTAGCCGTATGTTCCTAAATATAGGTCTCACTTTCGCTACATATGGAACTCTTTTTAATGAAACTATAAGTCAAATAATAAAATCTCGCTCAAGAATCCATAATTTTCCCGCAGTTTTCCCAAGACGTTAGCAACAGCAAACGTAATGCAGTTGAAAGCGGGCGAGCGGTGATTTTTCAAACGAGCCGGATTTCGAGGTGTCTGCGTAATTGCCCTACTTTAACAACGGAAGCAGTCATGATATTAATGTTACCATTTCGATAAGTCATTCGGGGCATAATGGATTTTGCTGAAAGGTATGTAGATATAGAATGAATTGAAATTGATGACAATAAGATCAATTTTGTATAAACAAATCAGGCAATGAACGAGTTACTTATTCCTATTTAAGTATATACAGGATGTAAGGGTAAACACTCTTGTCATTAAAACCATGGGTAGTTGACTTAAATGTAAAAACAAATGACCGAACACAACAAAAAAAAAACGTTATTCTCATTAAAAGATTTTAAAAAGTTTCTATCTGACACCGTGCTTGCTAGCGAAACAGCTGACTGACTAAGGGAGGGATCGCGCTCGCTGCCGGTCGATGCAACGAACTTGCGTCTCTTGTGGTAAAATTTAGATCTAAAAAAAAATAAAAAAAAGTTGTAATTTTCCATTGATTTTACGTTCCACGCAAACCACTGGTTGCAAGGATAACGGTGTTTACCCTAACACCCATATAATATTAAAAAAGCTTGTATGTTTTTTACTAAATCACACAAAAAAGGCTAAACGGAATTTTGGCACATAGATAGACCATGACTTAGTTTTCGACATAGGATACTTTTAATACACCCACCCTGGCGAAGCCGCGGGCACAAGCTAGTGCTTAGATAAAATTACGCTCTCTCTAATTCATGGAAAGAAAATATACCGTTTCCATTGAAGCTTTATTATGACCACTAATAAAGTTCGTGCATACCAATCTTGCAATGGACAAACCTTTGACAGAATTACTCTCAACAAAAGAGTTCCTATTACAAAAGGAGATAAACATGTACAGACCGTTCACTATAACTTGTCCCTTAACGTCACCATTGCTTGTCAAGCTTAGTTATAATACAAATAGGGTTCAAAATTGCGACTGACAGAACAGTGCTCCCAATCGCGTCACGGGACAAGTTATGAACGCACTGTAGAAAGGACATAGAGTGTGCTCAAGGAGGAAAAGCAGCCATAACAGTTAGGAAACATTCATCTCCTTTAGTTATTCCGAAGAAATATTATACCAGCACTGAATGTGTTAATAGCGTAAGTTGGTGTATTAAGAGAATTAATGGGAGTTTTATAGTATTAATGCTTATGGGTTTAATATAAACTTGTAATAGAGAAATAATAGGATATGTTTAAATGCTCGAACTTGCAATTTCTTGTGTTTTCTTTTGAAACATCCAAGACTGTATAAGAAATTATATTTGATGGACTTCAAATGCATTAAAAAATCGACCATCATTTTCAAACTTTATCATCAAAAAAATGTTACAGTCAATTTTATCTGAAACAGTATCAGAGGGCCTAGACAAAGTGACATTCTATCATGATCTACGATTATGGAAAAGGCAAAATGTATAGGACTGACATACGCTATCGAAAATCTTATGTCAATCCTGTTGAAAGTCGTTGTGGAAACACGAAACGCTTTCGAAGCGAATATCACTTGTCTAGGACCTCAGAACACTATGGTCCTGCCAAGCCAAACCAGCCAGTAGGTACAAAGAAAATAGCCGCGAATCTCTCAGGGAACTATTTAAAAGGATTAATATTATGACGGTACCTTGCCAATTCATTTATGAGAATATTATGTATGTAAGAAAAAATCTAAATCTTTTTAATAAAATAAGTGATAGACATAATTTTAACACTAGAAATAAAGATAAAATAGATCAACCATTTTTCAGACTAGCTAAAGTACAAACATGTTTTATGGGGTACTGCGTTAAATGCTATAATAAAATACCTAGTGATATATTGCAATTAAATGAAAGAAAATTTAAAACTCATATTAAAAGTACACTTTGTAAACAAGCATATTACAAATTAGAGGATTATATCCAAGATAAGAATGCTTGGAAACATGCTGGTCTTGCTCCATAGGACAAATTCGAGGCTGGACAAAATCAAACTGGTTGCTAATCTAGTTGTAAAATTTATTATTTTTATATCATCGATTTTTTTACATTTTATAATAATTAATCTCACACACTGTCCTATTAGTATTACTTGCAAGTTTGTAGAAATATTGTGTTATCGTACGTATACTTTAATGTTTGTAAATATGTGAGCACCATGTACCTATCACATACTTACTTAATTTATTTATTTGTCATTGCTCCATTTTTAATTTTTAATTCTTTTTACCTATTGTAATTGTATTCTCGGTGCATCGTCTTCACATGTAATTATATAATTGATGTACCTATACCAAATATTGTAAAACATTTTTTTTTAAAAGAGTAACGGTGGAGTTTTTGCCCATTCTTCTCCATACGAAAACTACCTTTTGGAAGGGGCAACTAGAATCAGTTCTATTTCTATGTATTTGACGTTCAAAAGTGCCTTTAATGTGCCTACTTGAAATAAATTATTTGACTTTGACTTAGAAGGTGCGTTACCTATATTAACTATTCTAAATTACGAATACATAGTGCCAACTACACACAGTTCTGATTAGGAAAATTTATGCTTTCAGTTGAAATAGCCCAGCACTATGAAGTGGTGCATGTTAACGATATAAATAAGTTGTCAGTGCGCCGGGCATCGAGGACTTGTGAACTACCGAGCAAATGTATACTTGTATAGTCAGTTTCAGAACTTTGCCAAAGTGTGTCGAGTGTGGTTCTACACGTGTTTTAGTAAGTTTTACGTGCTGGTACCGAATTCAGAATCAATTTGCAAGGTTTCAGTAATTTCTGAATGTTGGTAATGATAATTATAATCATTTATTTGTCAGAGTATGGTACATTATATGGTCTTGAGTTTAGTAAATGGTCTCATCACATTCTGCTACGTGTGGCGTGCAAATATTATAGTACCTACATACATACATAACATCACGCCTGTATTCCCCGAAGGTTTAGGCAGAGTTGTACCTATGGTACACCCACATTTCACCCAAATATTAGGTACACACGGCTACACATCAAGCTATACATTTCCAATATAAGCTGACCTCGCATAGTACGGGAATCCTATACAATGCGAGATCAGCATAAACTGGAAATGTATAGCTTGATGTGTAGCCGTGTGTACATTGTATAAAATATTAAATCTAAATAAGTAAAAATGAAATGCTGTTCATTGTTACGCACAATTGAAAGCGGCTTTACCGATTTGGTTATTTTTAGTTTTAAAATGTTATTATTAGTTAAAATAAGGTTTTTATAAAAATAAACATTGGGTACGTTTCCCGGAAAATGTTCAAATTCGGAAAAACTGAAAGTGCTTTTTTCTGTGGGTTTTTTAAAATAAAATAATGGATAGGTCTGGCGGGTCAGCTAGTATTGTATAAAAATATCTGAAATATGAAACATTGACAAATAAATCTTCTTAATCTTCAGATGTTCGTGAAATAGAGTTAAAACTAAAATAAAAATAAGGAAATTGTTTAGTAATAAATATCAGCTCTGTTAATAACTTTTAAAATAGAAAACTTTTTTATTATTCAGTATACAGTACGATCTTTAAACAAGAAAAAATCGTAATAATACTTCAATTCCAGGAAGCGAGATGCTTTTAGAAGATGATTCCTTTTACAAAAATATTCCTTTCTGTATCTTCACCCACATGGATGAGGCAGCGAGTGAAAAACTATACTAAAATAATTTCTTGGAAGTGTATTCATACGTTTCAATCACTGAAATACAAATATGTTTTCATTTCGTGGATTGGTGCTTTTTATTAAGTACGTTAGACTAAGTAAACCTAAATGTGTAAAAAAACACATTATATTATATATTTTATTCTTTTCGGAAGACAAATAACATTATAATAACAAGTTTGCATCATCGATACGTGCAATTTTTCCCGTGTCATTAATAACTTCCAATGAGGCGAACTGATTACCAATGCAGCTCAGTCCTTAGTGAGCTCACCACATCGCTATCACGGCAACAGTGCCAAGGGAAGATGCCTTAGGGCAGACCTGCACATTAAGGACATGTCTTTTGGCACGTGTATGTGTTATGTGCCAATCCCAACTCAACACGGGTTTCGGCTTAACGCTTATGTATTTTTGTTTTTTACACAAATTGGCAAGAAACATTGTTTTATTTGTACATTTCGGGAAATTCACAGCTTATTTTAGACGAAATTATGTTATTGCAAAGTCAGGGTTAGTCATTAATTGTTAAGCAAATTGACTATACCAACTTAAATTTTATTGTCCGTTTATTCTAATCCCAACTGTAATTTTTGACAGTCTGTTGTATGATACGGCTA
Source organism: Lithophane semibrunnea (assembly GCA_947363905.1). Taxonomy (NCBI): domain Eukaryota; kingdom Metazoa; phylum Arthropoda; class Insecta; order Lepidoptera; family Noctuidae; genus Lithophane; species Lithophane semibrunnea. The sequence goes on from OX376188.1 coordinate 13,650,474, forward strand.
TATTACAGCAAATTGACGTTGCCAAACCCATCTGCTTAACAAAGTTGCCCTGACTGTACTATGCAAATGCATTAGATTAGTTTAGCTTGTACTTAACTTTGGAGAGTAGATTAACCGTAGTTCTACGAACAACTCTTTAGCTTGCACACAATACATATTTTAGTTTATTATCTGCTCAAGTCTAGTCTCTCGGGAAATTAACGAAGATTATTTCCACAATATAGTTATTAAGAAGATAAAGCTATTCATTTATTAAAAGTTCTAGTTTGAAAATTACATTATTATTTTGAGTCGAGTTCATAGTCAAGATTTTCAACAACCTATAAACCCCAGTTTTTGAATTAAGAATTTGAAGAACTTGTCAAACTTATGGTGGTTAGCATTACTATGGTTGCAGGGAAATTCAAAATTATAATAAATTGCAAATAAAGTGTCAATTTTACGTAAGTAGTTTAACAAATTCTCTGTAGCGCCGTAGCGGCGTGCGTATTGGTCCTACAACAGTGGAGCCAACATTACGGCATTGGAAATATTTGATGAAACGCACTGTACTTCAGAAATTAAAATTTCTAACGTGACTTCCACGTCGAAGTTACGGCATCACGTTCACGATAACATAGATAGGGAAGTAAAATTAATGGAAATATATGAACACGCTATTTTTTTCATATATTTTATGGACTTACACGCCCACGATAATATTGTCGCGTTAGAAAGTATAAAAGTGCACAATCTCTTTCGTTTAAATACAGGATAACTAATAGTTTGTAACATGTCTACAACATGTCGTCATTAAATACATGTCCCACAGAATCTGTAAAAGTGCTCTCAGATATTAGATCGTCCATCATCGTTATCGCCTTGACACATTTCATAAGTTCTGCGGTACTAACTCGATACGATACGATCTTCGTGTAAAATAGTGCTTTTAAATTGCTACGATTAATGTAATTCAATGAAAATTGAGAACTGGAAAAAAATGTTTTACTTTTACTAATAGAACTAGCTTCCGCCAGCGGGTTTGCCCGCGATTCTTTATAAATTATAGCCTTTGTTACTGTTATAATGTAGCATTCTACTGGTGAAACTTTTTCTTTTTTTTAATCGATCCAGTAGTTTTTGAGTTTATTCATTATAAACAAAAATACAAATATTTTCTCCTTCTAATATTACTGAAGATGATAATTTTAATTCAGAAGCAAAAGTAAGTTTGTAGCCTTGTCAGTTATATAAATTCTGTAGATATGGAAAAATCTATTATTTTTACTAGGGCCTAGAATAAACAGATTCATGGACAGCCAAATGTCATGATTTCATGAAATAGTCATTCAATGCTGACATAAACTTAGAGAGTTATATTGCTGATTCTAATGTTTATAATTCTGTAAATCCTTATTTGTTACGAACGCAAATCATATTTATGTCAACATACAACCTGATATTGACCTGCAAAGTGCAAAAAACGTAAGAAAATTTGAATTTCGCGGGCTACCTTAGCGCATCCCCCTTAATAACCAGCTGTTGCATCCATTCTATTATTACGAGCAGAAAGTTCACAAATAACAATATTATAAATATGAACTCGTTATTATTGTTGACGTTGCCTTATCTGCAAGTCTACTCCTCCTACAGACGGTCAATAGCTCTGCCTGCCCCAGTTTGTATTTATATCGTATCTTTACGACTGCCATCTTCGTGGGATAAGCAGAGGTCTTATTGTATTGTTAAACTGCCTCATAGTTCGTTCCACTTCAGAGTGCAGCACCTTAGCTGACACATCTTCTAACTCGACTAATTTTACTTCTAGTTTTTATGCAGCTTCTGTCCAATGGTTTTTCTCTTTAAATATTATGTATATGTACCTACTTACCCCTGTAATTTGTTTCCCCTTTCCATAATACTTTTGTAAACCAATGTTGAATGTATGTGCCGGTGGTGTTCTTCTATACAAATAAATCAATTTATATCTATAAATTTACATAAATATAAATATATCAATATAATTGAAGGTTTGTTTGTAATGCCAAAATGACAGGTTTTGCTAAATACTTATGATATATACTTTCATATTATGTATTTAGCAAAAAACTGTTATTTTACGGTACGGTACCTAATTGTAAGAAAAAAAAATGATTTTTTTGTCTATCTGTTTGTTTGTCTGTTTGTTCCGGCTAATCTTAGAAATGATTCTTTTGTTTTGACTTTATTTTGCGAGATAAACGATTGTACTTAAAAATAAAAAGTCTTCTGTATCATAAACAAAGCGATGTAAGCTAAATCACGACCTATTTACGTACAGTCGCGTCCAACCGTCCAACGTAGATCCCAAATAAAATAATAAACCACGAAACAAAAATGAGCTGGCATTTAAAAGTGGGTGCATCTCGCGAGTTTGTCACTCTCCGGGAAACGCGGGGAAACTCTCAGCTTTATAAATAAACGTAAACTTTCTCATTCACAACGTTATTTCGGGCACACGTAACGCGAATGGACGTAATAGACGCCCACTGCCAGTGATGCCGATAAATGAGGGCGGGAGCCAAGATCAGCATTGACATCTTGCTGGTGTTTTGACATATTGGAAGATGAAAACGTATTTTTAGAGATTTACGGTTAAAAGAGCAGAAGTATGAATATGACCGTCTAATTTAAAAAAGTCGTTTATATGGAACCACTTTCGAAGTTCACATTTTCTTGAGCAACAATGCGCGTCATCACATCAATTGAAGTTTTCAATTACAAGATGAAACCTTTTCTGTTAACAGCGTATCCATTTAGTATCACAGTCCATTCGGTAATGCTGTCTTTTGTCCGAGACAAGACATTTTCTTTGTTTTTTTCTTTGAAGTCCATGGAAAGTTAATTTGCAAAAAACTGCCCTAAGATAAACAATAGGTACCCTAAGAGAGCAGACAAACTCTTTGATTCGTAGATTAAGTAGATATGAGATTTTGCATTATCATAAGATTCCTCAACAAATACAAATAGATGACAGATCATGATGATCGATTATCTAATCACGCCAACCATTTATCAAACAGAGTGCATTATTATTTGCAAATAGGTTTAGTCGGTCTCAGACACAAATATTTATTCAACGATATTTACAATATAGTTGAGGTCCAAATAAACGGAAAATTAAGCAAACAAGGTCTTCGCAAATAAACAAACAGTACATAAATTTGGAATGGGCAACTAGTTTCATAATTCTGACTGACCGACTCCTTGACAGTTCAAAAGTGCCTGTGGTTTAATTGAAATAAAGGGTTTGAGTTCGAGTTTATAAGCGCCTGATTTTTATAGGTATGTAACGATATGAAAAGATCCTGAAACTTTTTTCTTAAGAAAATTCTAATATTTAGCATTACATATTACTGGGTACAATATTTATACATTGCAGTGCAGAGCAGTCGCCCATACTTATTATTTAGCCTTGTTCTAAATTGTTTTTTTTTTTATGTTGATAAGCAATCCGGACAAAACTTATGTACCTACATTTCCTTCAAAAATAGTCCAGCTATAATGTTTAAATTATAAACAGAGAGATCAAGACAGCATGATTACCTATATTTCTAAGTATGATGTGACCTTAATCATTGATAGTTAAAACTCAAACTTTTGAGTTTGAGTTTTATTTCAAATAAACCAATAAACCATCCCTTTTATTTTTTCTTTTTATTTTTTTTATATAATTGTACATACATAACATGTTTGTATAGGACTAATTTTATTTAGGATTTAATTAGTTACATAATAGTTGGTTGTATAATAATTATATTGTTTTTAAATTGAATAAATAAAACAATTACATACACTTTTGAATTGTCAAGGGGTCGGTCAGTCAGAAAGATGAAGCTAGTTGCCCATTCCAATGCCTAGAAGGTTCTATGGAGAAGCATGGACAAGAAGCTCTAAAGTACTTAATTAAATAAAGAAAATCAAATAAAATACAATGTTTAGTCGTTTTACTGGCCAGTCGCCGTCTTCGAGGCCAGCGCATCAGCGAGTCATTTGACGAGTGTCATTACCGTTCCAAAGCAATTTCTGAGAGCAATTCCGAAGAATTTCTTGTCACACAATCAAGTTGTGCGACACTGCTGACACTCCTGACACTCTTGAAACAACGTCTGATTGCATTGACAGTTGTTAATGATTCGCTACGACATAACACGGAAAAAGAATCGGATTTTGTTGAAAAACTTTTTGTAAACGACTGTACTTCCCGAATAGAATGGTCGTTTGAAATAATTAGTTCACTCTTCCCAGCTTTTGGGAAATTAGATCGTTTTTAGGGTTATTTAGTTATTATTAGGGTTTCGTAGTCAACAAGGAACCCTCATAGTTTCGCCATCTCCCTCCACCTATCTGTCTGTCGATCTATCCGCGGCTTAGTACTAGACATGTGTAATTTGGCAGGGGTATACATATTCATCACCGAAACTGCGGACAAAGTTGAATGACACTTAAAAAAAAATTTTTTTTTTGCCTCCCCTTCCCTGTCTACACGTAAAGTGGGGATGATTTTTTTTTCGTCTATCGCATTTTGTAGGTTTTCGTTGCATAGGCAGCGGGTTCATATAAAAATCAAGGACATCTTTTTCAACTACCTACAATGTTGAGTTAGTTCTTAGAATAAATTCATCCCAATTATTACGGAAGGGAACCCTTCATTGTGCGTGCGCGCACTTAACCGGTTTAATAATATCTGTTGTCCACTTATATTCTACTGTTCAATACAAAGTCTGGAACGCCAATTAAAACTAATGTCTTGATAATCAATTCAACAATTATCTACACTGACAATCATGCTTGAGTATGACAATTTAATCCCTTGACTAATCTCATTAAATCTGAGGCAAATATCATAATAATTGGCTCGCATTATTGAAGAAGCAAACCGATTAATCTAACGCCGCGTATTAATTACAAGGAACACGTAGATACATTAGTAACTACCCTTCGAAGTTTCTCCTGCACATAGCTATACGTAGGTTACTAGGAGATAAGTTCTCGATATTAGAAACTTTAGATCGAGACGCGTCATGTACCGTCATATTGTAAGGCCTTAAGGCTGTACCCTACCTCAGATTTTATGTCGTACCATACTACTCGCGATCTGAATAAGAGCGAGACGGAGTGGGGGGCTAGAGGGCCTCAAGCCTCGAAAAGTGTAGGTAATTTACGGTGAAAATAATAATAATTTAATTAAAATAAAAAACATAAAACCTTTATAGATAGTTCAGTAATTATGCAAAGTTTCATGATCTAATTTGAAGTATTTTTTTAATACCAGCGGTTTATAGTTCTTTTTAGAGGAGGTGTTTGCTTTTAGTTTTACTGTTCATTTGCAAACTCCTTGTCTTGCTACTACTGCCTGCTTGTACTTGGTTTGTTGGTTCTGTAGGCAGCAATAACTACTTGTCGTCATGGCTAGTGTTAGCTTATCGACTAACCAAAGTTAGTCCTATTTGCACTTTAGGGTCATTAAACGCATAACAAAATGTCTTGTCCTATATTGCAGAGCACCTCCAATTCGTCACAATATAATGTTGATAAATTAATAATGTAAGTAAAAATGTTTACCTACGTCCAACAGATATGATTTGTTGTAATAAGAATATCAGTAGGTACACAGTCGGTGCAAGTAATTATTTATTATTTACTCAGTACAAGTACCGATCATTTATTCATTCCTCGTCATCTGCCATTCATTTTTATATTATATGGCACGCCTTTATGGATATGCTAATTTCGACCTTATTTTTTCCCAATATACTAATTTTCTAACTGTGTTTAATCTTTCAGGTACCAAAAAGGCAGGGCAAGCAGGGCCCTTAAGAAAATTATAAGATTAAAACAATAGGGCCAAAATTTTGAATACCAATAAACCTTTACGAAAAGCCCAAGTTTTGAAATTCTATCGTCAATCGTCATAATATCATAATTTATCATTATTATTCATAATTAACAAGGTAGTTTCTAAATAATTGCTGGCATATTCATGACGGCCTTGTTTGACGCAAACAAATAAATTAATAATACCATACAGTAGTTGGAAACTTCGATAATTGTATGGAACGCGTAATTTGTGACAGTAAAACCAGCAATTATCTAGAACTTCCAAGTTTATGTTGTTCCACGGTGGCCATTATAACATGACCAAGCGCTGCTTGCAAAGGGGCATTTATACAGACACTATCCAGAAACAAAAATCTGTTATAGTGTCAGCAGTACTGTAGAGAAATGTATGTCTGACATTGATGTCACAATTTCTGTCATACTCTTGAGGCGGTATCTTCATCGCCACATGCGAACTTCGCATCAAAGTCCTGACGTCACACAAAAAAATCCTAACGTCACATAAATCCTGCATCGCGCAATTGGAGTTTACCGCGCGATGGACATATGTACCTACAAGAATCCAACATCAATCGTTGGGTAGTTGCCCGCCAGACACAACACCCGTCTGGTCGGAGGATCCTCCCTTTTCTATAGTGGATGAGGAACAGGGTGAACTTTACACCCTGTTCCTCATACCCCTTAAGTCTAAACTTAGCCTATCAGTTCAAAAATGGTACATTTTACGATTTCGTTCCTCATTTTTCCGCATGCCTCATTTTCCCGCATGCCAAGACAGATTGGACAAGTTGTTGTACCTACTTATACATAAATCAATATAAAATGTAATATTAGTAGGTAATGCCAGTTGATATAACATACAAGTAAGTAGTAGAATCTAATAAATATTCAAAGAACACAATTTGCTGCCGATGTCTGATTGATATCATCCTCCGCACGACGCACTAGTAATCATAATAACTTGGTAGGTACGTCACTTATGCTCTTGTTTTATTAATTAGCTCTTTGTTGACCGAAGGGCTAGGGCGACAGTTCAGAAGTTACATTTCCTTTAGACATAGCTAATTAATATTCTGTTACGTCAACAAGAGGAGATAGTACTCGTATATCGCCAAGCAAACGTGCTCGCATAGGTTACGTGTACTCTTCCGTCGGTTGACTGCCCCGTTGGTCTCGTGGTCGCAAGCGCGACTGCAGAGCGTGGGGTCCTGGGTTCGATTCCCGGTTCGGGCAGTGTTATTGGATTTTTCCATTAGGAGTTTCGTAGTAACAACCCGGAGTTTGGAAGTTGGCGGTGTGATACCCCCGTGCCTCGGAAAGCACGTTAAGCCGTTGGTCCTACGCCTGATCTCTCTCCGGTCGTGTCGGATTACCGTCCCATCGGACTATGAGAGTGAGGGAAGAGAGAGTGCACTTGTGTCTGCGCAAACACTTGTGCACTATAATATCTCCCGCGCAGAAGGCTAGTCTCCGTTGAGATTGGCCGCCGTGGCCGAAAATACGGTCTGGAGGACTATATATACTCTTCCGTCGACAAAACGGTGCTCATGCTACGCCACCGCATGAGCATGAGCACCGTTTTGTCGACGGAAGAGTAGACAAAAAGTACGTTTCCTGTAGACAGTACGACTGAAGCAAAGTACAAAGAGTCAACTGCACTTTTTACGAAATTCACTCTTTTACATAATTCGACTCAGAATTATTTGTTTTGTCGGTTTTGTCATAGGATTTATCGGTTGTCAGTGTGATTTTGACATTAAGGATTGAAAACTTTCTTCCGAAACAGTCTACCTACAAAAAGACGTAGACAAAGATCGTTTAAAATGAAAGACAAAATGACAGATTGTAGAAGCATTTCTACGGTGGATGTCAAAAATGAAGAAACAAACTGTCACTTTGTATATAAAAAGCTATGTCTATTCTTCGTAGAGATAGAAAGCGCCATGCTACGCCTGCAGGTACAAATAATACCAAAAAGGCCTCGAAGCAAAACTAACATAAATTATTTTCGTCGAAATTTCTGTATCAAACTCCGCCAAATCTTTTATCATAGACAAAATCAATAACACATAGTTAGCCTCGAGCAGAAAACAAAAAAAAAACATTCCCCTTTGAATTTGGAACGTCGTAAATCTCTAGGGCCTTTAGCTGTTTGCTGGATTCTATGATAGCACAAATTTCAATTTGTGCAGTCCCATTTTTACAAGGTTTATTATAACAAAAGCCTTGATATTACCTTACTACGGCCGCTCGTAAAAAGAATATAAAGGCTCTTGCTATCCTTTTAGACATTTTAGGACTTTCTTACATAATGTTTAGGGTATGATTTCACATAAAAAATGGGGCGTAATGGTGACCAGGCAGAATAGCGGAAGTAAAACAGGACTCCTTTGCATTTATTTTTATGTAAAAAATATCTACCATTGTGTTTCTACGCGAATGCTTATTTTGCAGATACAGAGCCTCAGGCACAAATATAAAAAGGAGTATTTTATAAAAGCGTGTATTGTGGAGAGGATAGGTCCTTTTATTTTTATAAAAAAGTTATATCTCGAACTACATTTTATCACTCCACCGCCACCAGCCTTATAGTGCGATTTTAATCTTTACTAGGTATTATAATAATTCATCAGAACTACACCTTAATTTACAACTAATCGTCTGAACAACAACTGGTTGTTAATTTATCTTTCCGCTATAAATCGATGGTGTATTGATACTTGATAGGCAGCAGTACTTAATTGAAACCTAACAAAACTGTTCATCTGGTGCTCCCTGCTAATTGGCAATCAACGACGCATCGCTCGCCACCCCAGACATAACTGTACTGGAATGGACGTCAAATGCAACTGGAAATCATTTTTTCGTACAACTGTCAAAAAGTTACATAATAGGGAATATGCATGTATTTTTTTAATCTTTTTATTCGATAGTTTACATCGTCAAATAATAGTAAAAAAAAAATCAACGGCAAAAAAGCAATTTAAAGTAGTTAAAAAAATGTTTAAAAATATCCAACCGATCCGGGCTATTTAAACGCCCTCCATTTGGCGCGCTTGGTGTGGTGACGTCACCGTCCGTGAAAATAGACAAGCAACTGTCAAGTCAACGTCAAACACTCCTTTTTCTATGAGCGTTTGACATTGACTTGGCACTTGTTGATTGACTTGACATTTACATTTTGATTGTTATCCCGGATTGTTACGTAACATCCGCTCTTAGCCTTTTCAAGTATTTGAATTACCCACAGTTTTTTTGGACTTTAAAAAAATTAATTTCTCGCTCAAAAAGAAATTTTATTCAAAAATATTGATGGAGGCATAATTCTGAAGTAACATAGTTTATAAAAAAAAATATTTGACCCATATTTGAATCACATGCATATTCCCTATTATATTAACACTGTAACAAGCAGGTATTACGAACCGCTCCCGCCCCAATCCGTTTGACAGGCGAAGCTTCTAGAATAATCTAGAAGCTTCCTGGAATAGACATCGCGCATGATACATTGAACTGACATCCGTCAAGTGCTCGGCAGCTCTGTTAAAAAAGAATTATATCTTCGACCTAAAACCCATATGTTTATATAATATATGGTGGTGTGTATGTTAAAACACATAAATAAAGGTCAATTTAAATTGGTAGTTAATTTGGTAAATAATTAATTTCCCTTACTTTATTCGCCAGTCAGCAAAGTATTAGCAATTTATGAAGAGTTGATCTTGAACCAATTTCACTGTAAAGAACTAGATATACAGGCTGATTTGTTTTCTTGTAATTAAATAGTAGTTTATGGTACCTGAATATCTGTTGTAACTATAGGAAAACGGTCTTACGAGCCTGTCCTTAACTTTTTGAGAAATTTTGAAAACAATTAATTTGCCTTACTTTATTTGCCAGTCAGCAAATATTAGCAATTTATAAAGAGTTGATCTTGAACCAGTTTCACTGTAAAGAACTACCTGGATATACAGGGTCATTTTTTTCTTGTAATTAAAAAGTAGTTTATGGTACCCGGATAACCGTTGTAACAATAGGAAAACGGTCTTACGAGCCTGTCCTTAACTTTTTGAGAAAGATCTGCATTCATGGATTTTGAAAAAAAATTAAGTACAGTAAGCAAGAGAATTTAAAAAAATTTAAGAAAATTTAAAACATTCTGTGTGTATCCCCATGTTTACCTGTGTTTATAGTCACGTTACCTACAGCTGTCAAACATCCCACGGAGGCTCGTGTTTGAGTTGAGGAAAAGTGCTACAAAACTAATTGTTACTTTGTTACCCTTGTATTGCAGAATGAGTAGGGGTCGGGGAGCGTACAAAGTTTCCTAGGTACACTTTTAACAAAGCAACTCTCATCAAAAAATGTTTGCACCACTTGTGAGTTTTATCTAAAAGAACCAAACGTGTACAGGGTTAAATTTTAGTCGCTTAAATCCTCTTAAGGGGTCATTGTACTCATCATTATGAACAACTTTTACTATGGGACGAAACCAGAAATCACAAAAAAAACAGCCGTCTCTATGTTTATGTTCGCATAGCTCGTCAAAATGTAGGGAACAGCTGATTTTTTTTCACGATTTCAGTCTTGGTCCCATAGAGTAAGTTTTTCATGATGATGAGTAGGTACAATAACCCCTTAAGAGGATTTAAACGACTAAAATTTAACCCTGTATACAAAATTTTCCGGAATATTAACGCACACCACCAAACACCCCAATTAGAATGTAATGTTATATTTGTTATAATCATAAATTCATAACACCCGAATGTTTACTATTATGTACAAAACATCGTTTATTTAGTAAATTAGTTATCCTGATTGTGGAAGAAAATTGTGGTCATATTACAAATATAAACACGCACTCAGTCACACGTTTATGGGTCTAACGTAGTAGGTACGTCGTCCATTTTGTTTTTTTTTACGGTACGGCGGAAGTGTGACGCCAATAATTTACGTAGTTATCATTATTTTTGGGACAAAAAATTACCTATATTAAAACAAAAACAAGAAATCGATTCAGTACCTAAACAATTCTGAACAAACTTTAATTTTAATTCAGTTAATTTGATACCTTCCAAACTCCTGAGCATTCGCGCAGAGGTTCGATGGTCAGTACCTGAACCATTGCTGTACAGTTCATGTACCAACAGATCACTCGAAATTTGTTATTGTATGTTTTTTGTGCTTACTATGATCCATTGTTGGTCGAAATCAATCAATCTGCCTAGCCTTTTCCCAACTATGTTGGGGTCGGCTTCCAGTCTAACCGGATGCAGCTGAATACCAGTATTTTACAAGGAGCGACTCCACAACCCAGTAACTGGGTAAGACTGGTAAGACTGGTTGTCAGGCTTCTGACGACCCGTAACGACTGTCAAAGATCCACGATGACAGCTGGGACCAACGGCTTAACGTGCTTTCCGAGGCACGAAGGAGTCTCGGAATGTAAAGCAAAAAATGAATGAATGTATGTTGTTGGTCGAAATAAACATTTTTTATTTTTTTTATTAATAATCTCTAGAAAACTACAACATTGACTAGTGGTGTAATACCTAGGTACTCATTAATAACGTAAAAAAACAGGAACGAACTACATCAAACAGATATTTTAATTGAAGAAAAACAAAGCCGTAATTAAAACTGATTTTGTTCCAATATACTGTTAATTATTATAATCAGTGCACGATATCACACATTAACAACATGTTTGTTTTAATTAAACTTAAATTAGCTTCAAATATATTGCAGAAGTTGATAACAGTAGGTAATTAACTATTATTTAAAAAAAATAGAAATAGAGCCAAGCCAAGTTAGTTATCAAAATAACGAACATCATTAACTAGACTAAAAAAACAGTATTATTATTATTGTATATACTTACTCCTGCATATTAATTAATTTTAAGTAGGTACTTCATTTACATATATTAGTTTAATTTAATTTGATAAAACATTTGTGTAGGTACCCATCAAAAATTGGTGGAATTATTTATCCAACAAACAATATTTTAACAAATGAACTTATCATTATGACGTATCTAGCAAATTTACAACTCAGTGTTAGAACACAGCTGCGTGTCCTGCGCCTGAGTGCCTACAGAAGTAACCGCTGCAGTTCGCATGCACAGTGTGGCCTTAGCATACATACTGACCGCCTGTTTGTCATCATTACACATCATTTCATTGGCAAATACGCTTATTTCTATGTATGCTTATAATTTGTCGAGTACATAAATATTACGGTACATGATTATGTTTAAAATTATTGGTAAATATTGAATTTATCTATAGGGTTACTTTGCTAATATTACCACAAATATAAAAGTGTATGAATTCGAGGACGCGTCTTGGTCCTTTGTCGCAAAACTACGTCCAGTCTTACTTAATTTCTAAATTCTAAATATTAACCTCTAGAAACATAGTTTAACTTCAATTTGGAGACATTAGTCTAGCTAGATTTAATAAATATTCATCAGACATTTCCGCCTCTTAATCAGGTGTGACTCACTCCTAGAACGTCAAATATTGTGACAAACACAATTATTTATATGCTAAACATTTTTTGTCTGATTAAAATTTTATTCAAATCATTAGACATTTTAGTATCTAGCGATCTATGAATCATCGATAATTCTTTATTTGCAACACTAACAAGAAGTTCATTGACATCTGTTAAGTATGATCTGTCCCAAAAATATCTGATAAAAATAAAAACAAAGGGATCAGAAAACGTATCTGTGGATGTCAATTAGTGCTTTGGTTTGATTAGGTATTTTTAGTACATAAACCCAAAATTCCAATGTTAAAAGCTCCTAGATGTTTTTCATTTGACATTTAACCTTAATGTTCGTCGATGATTTCTCAATTACAACAAATAATAATTGTTTGAAAAAGTGGTGCTATATGAAGTTGAAACCTTCTAAATACGGATGAATATGTTACTAATTCCCTTTAGTAATTGTGTAAGAATTTAACCTGAACAGGGTTTGTTTACACGTTCATTAGTTACTTTTGGAACAAACAGTAGGAACTTAGTCATTTCACCTTTTAGCCACAAACAATCACTTCACAGCTCCTCAAATTAAGTAGGTTCCACCATCTTTCTCGGAAACTCGTTTAAATAAACGGCTATACCGATACACAACTACAAACAGCTTTGGTAGATAATTTCGCCATAATTTGGAATCACGACCGTCCGTGTTCGGGCCCCAATTACCCTTCCCGTGATAAATTATCTCGCACGTGTCATTAATTACAATTGTTTTGAGAATAACCATCGTTACGGTTCACTTTCATTATTATTATTGCTAAATTATTTTTTTGGAACTGCGTCATCATGGCCGAATTGTATTGTAGACGCTCCGATTCGTTTAATGTTAATCGTCTTTTTATCGTGCATATCTTCAAATTGAGCTATTATTAGAATTATAATCAAAAATTTGATCTAAGTTTAAAAAAACTGCACGCTTTATAACATTTGGAAAACACGAGAAACTTATTTGCTAACCCTATTTTGTATCCTGAACATGTTAATTAGTTCATTTTTATACTAACTGTTTCATACAAAACAATGATTTGATCAACCCACACTCCAACAAGTTTACCTCCACACTAATTATCTACGCCAAAAAACAATAGCTACCGTGTAATGACATAATAAAACCGCTAAAATAGAGCGGTGCATGTGTGGGTGTGTTGTCTGTGGGTCCTATTACGTCAATAAAATAATTACGCGTTCCACGAACAGGCGATACGATCCACATCTCGATGTAATCGGTCAGCTTTTCCTGTCACGCTCCCGGTAATCGTCAACAATTAACATCCAGTTGCACGTTTTTTTCCGTAGGTACCGCTTACAGATTCGTTTATATTGATAAAATTTGAATGTCAAATGCCGAGCACATTTTTTTAATGGTGCAATTATATATTAGGCAGTGGAAATAGAGTTATTCAGTATTTACTGTCAAAAGCAATTTGAATTTAGATTATTATCAGCGCAATTGCTCAGTGATTACGTTTATTTTAAGACTGAGTCACGATTGTTATGCGAAGTCACATAACTTTCTGACAATGCCTTATTCAACTGCAGAAAATATCGGTCACGAACACACCACACAACTACACAAACAGCTTAATTAAACCAGCTGCAGTTTTCCTTATTGTTTTACCTCAAGATTCTTCGTTAAGTAATAAAAATCAAATTACCAATCAAATCTAATTCACACAGACTCGATAAAATGCATAAATCTCTTTTATTAACACTTAATTAAAACGTTGATCAGAGCGCGAGCGGCGCCTGCGCAACAAACAGAAAGACAAAAAAAACAGGCGAGTTCATTAGTTGCATTCGCACGGTGGCCTACAGGTATGCAAAAATATACAAAACAAAAAGCAGAAATGTGGCTAATTTACATAAAATTCCTTTGGGTGAGTTATCTTAATGCTGGGTTCTCCGGCGTGGCTCGAGGTGTCAGATTGTGTGTGTTGTGAAATATGCGGCGCGCCTGACAAGGGTTGTTTTAATTTAATTCAAAGGATAAGCCGCCGCCGCCGTTGCTTGAGAATCGTATATATATCGTTCGCAGATAATGACGAGTGATAATTCACGCGCGAACTTGGCTCACTCTTCCGTTGCCATCTTCATATTGGCTGCAATATATGAACTAATTATTTTTGCAATAATGTAGCTTGTGTTTTTTCCAAATTGAATAGATGTTTGTAATTAAGCAATTTAAACTTTATTGTATTAGCAATCAAAATATTGAGAGAACATATCTTTACCGACTTCAAAAAAGGAGGAGGTACTACGTTCGGATGATTGTTTTTTTTTTTTTTTTTTTATTTTTATGTATGTTCACCGATTACTCCGCCATTTGTGAACCGATTTTAAAAATTATTTTTTTGTTCGAAAGGGTATACTCCCGAGATGGTCCCATATAAATTTTATTAAGTTTGCTTGCATAGTTTTTGAGCTAGCTTCATTATTACGTATTTTTCCCACAGTCTATTTAGACGATATAATTATTAGACTCCTTCACTGTTATTTACATAGCAGGTAGTAACTTGTGTGGGATAGGTACCACCACTAAAAAGTGAAAAATAAAAACTTTTTACAAAAAAAAACAACCGACTTCAAAAAGAACACTAAAAAAGAGAAAAATAACTTTAATTTCGGAAGTCGGTGGCAAAAAACGAAAATTAAAAAAAGCAAAGACACCGACTTCCGAAATTAAAGTTATTTTTCACTTTTTTAGTGTTCTTTTTGAAGTCGGTTGTTTTTTTTTGTAAAAAGTTTTTAGTAATTCTTATTGAATCGTAACGACAAACAGCAAATGTTTTGACAACAATACATTTAAAACAAAAAAACAACAATGACGTCACACTACATTTAATTAAACAAACAAGTATTATTTTACCTACCTATGCACACGATAAAATGCAAACGAACTAAAACACTGGACGCAATAAAGACCGTTATAAAATTAAATGCTACCGTTATTTCGTACTCTGAAACATTTAGAAAAAAATATCAGTGAGAAGGTATGATGACAGACATGAATACGGGGTCATTGCCCCCCCGTCCTGAGAGCCTGAAAGTGCCCTTCACGTGCCCTAAACAAACCCCACTTACATAAATTTATATATGTAACTAAATCATGTCTGGACAAGAAATTACCTTTAGTAAATATATGAGAACGGGTTGTGATTGCTTACGTCAACTTTGTGTGAATTATTTTATTTCATTTACATATTTGACGAATCCGTACCAGAAAGTTTATGCTTACTTTGTGAGAGAGAGCAAAGGCTTCGATAGAAGGAATGAGTTAGGTACCTACATAGTGTGCGTGCCTATGGTTTATATGAGTTAAAAAAACATAACCGTTCCTTGGCAGACAGACAAAAACCTCAAAGGATTTTCGGAAAGAACTTGAGCAACAAATAGGATAAGTTGCAAAGATGTCACAGAAAATTGATCTGCTGCTTTCTTATATTTAAATTAAAAATAAGTACACACGGCTACACATCAAGCTATACATTTCCAGTATAAGCTGACCTCGCATTGTACGGAAATCCTATACACTAAGAAGATCAGCATAAACTGGAAATGTATAGCTTGATGTGTAGCCGTGTGTACCTATCTCACGTAAATAAGCTTAAAAGACAGCTTACGTATACAACATTTTTTTTTTATGCTAAACCCGAAGAGGGGTCATTGTACTCATCATTTTGAACAACTTTTTCTATAGGACCAACCATGATATCGCGAAAAAAAAATCAGCTTTTCAGTACATTTGTTCTTAAATCGACAAAATGTATGGAACAGCCTATTTTTTTTTTTCGGGTTTTGCATAAACAAAAAATAATGTTGTACCTATGCGGTGTTATAAAATTAATTTTACAAACTTTAAGAGGTGCTTTGGACCATCGAACAGAATAAATAACTTTTACTGTGGGACCAACTTTGAAATCGCGAAAATAAAAGCTGTCCCATACAGTTTATAACAGTAGGTATTAAACTTTAGTACCTATTATGGAACAGCCCATACAATTTATAACAGTAGGTATAAACTTTAATATGGAACAGTAGATTTTTTTCCGGTAAAAGTTATTCAGTTCGATAATTGGATAACTTTTGCAATGGGACGAACTTTGAATTCGCAGAAAAAAAAAACTGTTTTATAACTGAATAACTTTTACAACAACTGTTTTTTTAACATGCATAGTTTTTATTATGTATCGGTAGAGGTACTTACACATAATTAACGTTTTCGTCAAAGCTATTACGCCTTTTCCTGTTAATTTAATTCAATACTTTACGCCCCGCGGTGTAATAAACTGGTAATAATGACACCTCTTAACCATTTATGGGAACTTATAATTATCAGATACTCATAAATACCTTAATGACCCGCCGATTGGTCTTTCCCACCCACCCATTGACTTCCAAGTGGAAAATGATAGTCCAGGTCAAAAGCCAGACTCATAAAATTCACAAAATCCAGAAACAATATTAATTTCATCAGCGCCTTAAAAAAATGTTATCAAAAATAAAATCTCTAGACGTTTTTAATGAAGTTATTAGCATAAAGAGATTGCCAGAATGATCTCAAGGGTTTAATACTTTAATTATTATCGCAGTGGGTGCGATGATTAAGTTGAATTACTGAGGCCGATGCACTAGCGTGGGTGGTACTTAATATGTGCTGATGAGTGCATGTAATGTGCATTTAACTGTCTGATGTGTCTTTATGGAGATCTCTTGGCTTTCGAGTTTATTTCCAATCAAATTTGACACGAGAGTTGCGGTGATTGATAATATTTAAAAATGGAATATGAAACAAATGACGTCGCATTTAATTTGGGGATAACAGTCGTATTGAACATTTTAACATTTTCTGACCGAATTTTGTTGATTGCTTTCGGGATTAAATTGTTCCTATTTTAGGCAGTTTCTTACGCAAACGGTTTAGAATGCCTAGTCTTAATATATTAAAGTCCTATGTAGGTACTTGAATATTCATAAATTAAAGGACTGAATATTTGTACTGTACCTACTAGATATTAGGTCTGAAGCGTATCTAAAGTTTAACTTAAACGTATTAAAATATTTACTTTTCATACCTAAAAGAAAAGGTACCTACTGAAGTTCCATCATTTTAATTATCTTCACTAATTTTACAAAGAGAAAAGATTTGTATTTTTGTTTGTAATTAATATACTAAAAAAAACTGGACCCACTTTAAAAAATTCTTACTCCAGTTGAATGCTATTATCACTGAGTAACATAGTGTATAATTTATAAAGATATCATGCAGGGGAAGCCGCTGGCAGAAGCTAGTATTCAATACATTTAATTTAAACGAAATCGAATACCTACCAACAACAAAACATTAATCATTTTCATCATAATCATTTTAATTCCATTGATAATAAAGTTCAAAAGAACAAAATATCACCCACTTCACTGCATGTCATAAATAGTGCGCTGAAACTTTTACAGGAAGTTCCGTTACATACGGCTTATTATGTGAAGCCCTCGACGCAGTTTCGCAAACCAGTCTTGCAACTTGCAACTATAGTAGTCAAACAACAATATATTCTACAAGATGAAAGCATGACGCGTCACTTCGTTGCCTGCCTCGCTGACACTTAAACAACGTGTCCCGTGCACAACGACGCAAGTGTGAGGTATTAACATAAAACCAATTACAAAGTAACAGTTGCTGCTACGTTTATTTTAACATTTTCGCAGCATCCGCTGTAACGTGTCCTTAGGTAGTCCTACTTGTTTTATGGCGAATATATAGGGTGAAATTTTATTCATTTTAATCCTCTTTAACCTCCAACTGTCACTCACGAGACTTAATGGAATTTTAACAGTTGAGTGGATAAGGGGTCATTGTACTCATCATTATGAACAACTTTCACTACGAGACCAACCCTGAAATCGCGAAAACTATCAGCTGAACTTTTGGTTGAATGACCCCTTAAGAGGATTAGAACAAATAAAACAACCTGTATACCTAATTATATGAGGGATATTTCAATGATAAACAGAATATTTGCATATTTCTGATTTGGTATGTTTCAGGCTTATACTATAAAGAGTCATATTTAGACAAACTAGTATCATTTTATAGCAAAGCATTTTCTGTGTATTAAAAAAGCAAATACTTAGTGTGTTTGTATGGTATTCATTGAATTATAGCCTAATCATGGTCTGATCAGTTTTATTATCATCATAAAAATATAAATATCACCTTGTCACCATTAACTGCGAAATCCTAAACAGAAGGGCACCCTTACCGCTTTGGAGAACAAATCGTAGAAAATTGTCATGATCACAACGCGCAACACGAAATTGATGATAAAAACACGGGAAAATGAGGGAACTCATCCCCCTGACACCTTTTATAACATTACGGCAAGAAAGAGGGTGACTTATTCTTTGCACAGACAGAATTGCTCTAGTGAAATTAATAAAATCAGTGTTTTACGAGACGGCCGGAGCATGGTAATGAGAACCAACCCTCCCTCGCTTCGTTGTCCTTGTACCTTGTCTGAGGGCGGCACGTAAAATAGCCGACTTTAAGACTTCCCTGAAAGGCAATTTATTTAAACTTCAAATGAAGAAAGGTTAGAAAAGAACTTTTTTTAAATGAACGGAGTAAATAAACATTAACTTCTTTGTTCAAAGTTTTAAATTATCCTCAACCAAGCCCCGCTTAGATAACGTTTAAATATTCGCATGAAATCCGATGTTAAAACTTATTGGTCTAAGATTTATGTGTTGTTCACTTTAGGATCTCGGTCGCAAGATTATATAGCAGCAATATATTTGTATGCTCTTTACAATCTCATCAAATTTGCCACTCCTTGCAACATTAAACGCGGTGACTTTAAATACAGTCCGAAGGAACATGATGCAACAACTATCGACCGAGGTGGGCCCGGCTATAAAACTAACGACGATAAGAGAGGCGATTTAGAAAAGAAATATACAATTTTATTATCATATTATCTCAAATATCACAATGACCACAATAGAATAACAATATATTATTATGTGTAAGATCGCTGAACATGTTTATAAATCGATATATAGGTTTAGATCGATGGCACGCCTCCCAAATTTTAAGTAGTGGGTGTTTGGATAGTGTAGATTCTTTATGTATAGTTTCTTTTAACAGTTCACATATATTCGTGAGTGAAGGAGTGCCGATTGCCACAATAAATATCGCGCGACTATCCAGCCAACAATGTTGATTAAGCAACTATTTCCTTACGAGAAATACTAACTGTTAACTCGAACAATTTTCTCTGGAAACCGCTAATTGCTATACAAACTTTCGAAGTTCGCCATCTTATATTAGATCGCGAATTTTCCTAGAATAAGTACCTACCAGTAAGACATTAAGTCTAAGAATAGTTTGATAAACTGTAAATAGGTTTCTCTGAATCTCCAAGCAATTACATTGATCATTGTACTCTGGTTGAAAATATCCACAGAACCACGAACATTCGAACACCTCTCTCTGCCTATAATGTATAATGACCACACTTACTTATACCGTCGAACATTCAAGAAACTCAAAATAGCAGCGCAATATAGCCAACAAGACATCCTTTGTAATATGCTTACCTACGGTCAGTAAAATAATTGCGCCAGTAAAATTTCATAGCGGTCCGTAGCACTTAAATGACGGGGAGTGCCAACTACCGACGGCCGGAGTACGGTCGAGTGATGGCCACTGAGTCATCGTCACGACCTCACTGTTTCAAATCATCTGATCATTGGTCGCCGACCCTGTCTAGCGAAATTCGCGATTCATTAGAACATAGACAAGTTTTATTGCAAATTACTATGTTAGACGCAAATAAAAAGATGTAGAGCATCCGGTTTTTTATTAAAATTATGCTTTTGATTTTTTTTTGTAGTTCAATGAGCTTTTTTTCGTTGGTATAAAGCATTAGAAAGAAAGAAAGAAAAATAGGTTTATTTGTCACGGAAACACGCGCATACAATCATAACCCTCCATTTTGCGTCGAAAAAGATCAGTTAACTCGAGTAAAGGCTCAGAAAGGCGCGACGAGACTTAGAAGAACTTCATGAAAATTGTTCTACTAGTCTCGTCGCGCTGTCGCGTTGCACCTGTCTATGGGAGCATCAATAAAGAAAAACTCGTATCACATTCTATCCTTCTTTCAAAGAGTGAACAGTCGATTTTTAGCTAAATTCACAATTTCACACTATAATAAATGGTGACAGCCACATACATACATATCGATTTAATAACATCAACTCCAACTCAGTTCATAAATAAGGCGTTAAATAAATAACTTGACATTATTAAAGTGTAGGTGAAACACATAAATAACCCTAAAATGCTGGGGCTTGCGTGTCGAATGCCCCGTCCGTTGGTAACACGGTGTGCCGCTACTAACCCATATCGCAAGAAACGGATTTATGAGTAACTAGTTCTTTCCTGTGCCGTCGTCGGTCGCATTAACTCGTTGACTATGACGCTTTGACGAGGGTGACCTTCCTTCATGCCTATTATGTAACTCAATGGCGGATTATGGGCAGTCATGGCTATCAGATAGCATTTTACGTGACATCAAAATAAAGCCTAATTCGATGCACAAAGGCTTTTTTGTTAGTTCAAAAATTGTAAGCGCTTCCTCCATGACAAAATATCGACAACGTAATTATAACACGGCACAGTTTTCCAAAAAAACTGCACGTTAAACTCATCTAACCCGGTTCTACATTCATTAATGTAAAAGTTTTACAGCTAAACAGCCATTATTATAGTTTCCGCGATAAAATGTAGTTATAAATGTATATAGCGAGTTATTACGCTGTTCGCTCGTAATATCGGCCACAAAGGAATGTGGAAGCGTTGTTGCAAACTCGTAAAGCCGTGCAGATAAGTGCTTTTTAATATTAGCCAAACATTCGTAAAAATGGAAGAAGATCTTTCCAACTTATTCAAAGGCGAGAGCAATTGAAATGAAACTACTTCAGTAGATTACTTTGAGGGTTTAACTCTACATTTTATTATTAAATCTCGGTACTTTGAACTGTAGGTTTTTTAACTCACTTTTTATTGCTGGGGTTAATAAAAAGTCAGTTAAAAAACTGCACTTTCCATTCGTTTTTCAAGTTAATACAAACACAATTGCGAAATGTTTAGCCATTGTAACGAACTAACTCTGCGAATGCAGATGAGTTCACAGCGGGTTCAACACTCGCGCTGGTGACATTTGTTGGAAACTTTCGAACTAGAAGTACAACTGTGGAACAAAGCAATAAATTAAATCAATACACAGCTCTATTTTTGTCTATATCATAACTACATGGCAACGGAAAAGACAAATGCAAAGTTATTAAAATCTAACTTTCATCTACAAAAATGCGTTATGAATTTATGATCGTAACATAAATTGGTTAAGTTATATGTTATTAAGAACTCCTTTAATTAGACAGTTCCTGTTAATAAATAAGAGCATCTTATACAAATTACATTGTTTTCCTTGAATCTCGAAAACCCTTACAAGAAATGAAGTTCGAGGAAAATCTTATAAGGCGCTGTGGTCACATTAGGAAATGACTTACTCATCGTTACGTGTCGGTGGCACGTGTGGCGATGTCTCCTCGCCTTAAATCGCATGGGCCGAGGTAGCGTGCCCACACCACATGATTGGACTATTATCCGTTTGGCGACACGGAAATGCGTCGGCCAACTTGATGATTTTATTATTGTACAGGATTTTTTTCCTTAGAATGCCAAAACTAAGACGTGTCAATGCCAAAACTAAATGAAACAACGGTGTGCATTTGCGAAAATAGAGAAGAATTAATCAAACAAGATTCAGATATGTTTTCTATTCGCAAATACGAGATAAAACTCCGAAACTTCAAGTTATTTGATAACTTCACATAACATACGAAAGAAGTCGCTTGTAAAGAATGGAGTGGTCCTCCGTTCTTTACAAACGTCTTGCACATAGAATTCTGAACAAGCAAAATGTCAACGTTTAAGACCCGGGAGCCACAGCGAAGTTACAAAATACATTTGTTAGAGGACAGTTGCAGTCACTGACATGAATTGTGTGTATGGATGCTGTATGAAAGGTCACTCAGGGAATGCAACACAATACTCATTTCGCAACTCGCTGCACGTACAAACTGCCACTAAAGTTTATCACAGTACTTACGGAAAAGCAAATTGAATAATGCTAATTCCAACTTGGATACCTAATGACAAACTTTATCTGTGCACTGTATCTTATCAAGTTGGGACTAAGCACTGGTTAATAGACACTTGTGGTTGGATTAAGTTAATATTGATTAGATATAGTGAGTGCGATTTCGTTTAGTTGGTTAATAAAGATTTTTTTTAAGCGACTTTGACAAAAAGGAGGAAGACTCTCAAGACGATGTATATTATAACTTTATCACGTATAGAAACTTAAGTCAATTTATGGCTATTCAGAGTTGTATTATAATAAATTAAATCAGTCACACGTAATCCTCATTGTTCAGGCTTGTTTGACACGCTTATTATTAATTAAAACATTGTAAGCGCGTACAATTCAATGCCAGCCCTACATTGTAGGGTATGTTAACATAGTCATTGTTTCAAAACACGGTGACTAGTCAATGAATACTTACGCTGGCGATAATGAGGATTAGAAACAACTGTATCGTGTATCAACGGATGACGCACTTCAATAGCGTATCGGATTACACGTCCAATTAGATTAATTTAAAACATCGACACAATAGCTTCATAAAGGTACTGTTTATTTTAAAAACATTAATTAGTATTCAACCATATCACGTTAGACTATGAACTCAAGGAAAGCTGACTAACACCCAGTTGCACAAAGACAAACATTAATGTCCCATTACATTATGGATCATTAACGCTAATGATTTCGTTAATTTCATCAAAGAACTCGAATCTAGAAGTCTTTGCTTTATGCAGCAAGTTAATGGAAGATTAGTATTTAATGACAGCTTTAAAAGTTAAAGTTCGTTACTGCAACTGGCTGTAAATTAGCTTTCAGAGACTAATGGAGGTAAATATAGAGTCACCAAACTGCCTTTGCCATCAAAACAAAGAAAGAAATAGATTATTCCATCATGTAACAAAACATTATGAAATCATTGATTACTATTCATTACATGATGACTACAATGGGTAGTACGTACCTATTGCTCTACACGTGTTATAAATAGCGACTAATGTCTATTAATAACAAAATCCTGCCGTCGCCAATCCATTTGCCAGGCCTATAATATGTAGAAATATCTATCCAGTGCTTGCAGGTCTTGTAGATAAACATAAAAATAGCGGATTCATTTCCCATAACCATCGATTTTCCATTAGAAGGACAAGAGGTTGTCCGGTCCACAGAATCCAGTCCTCGTTCCTTTCTCGTCATATTTGTTGACGTCACAGCACTTTTCTATCCGATCTACCCCAAGTCAATACTCATTCTGCGGAACCCATTGTGTGTCCATTCCTTCGTGAGATTTCATGAAATTCTCTTGAATAGAATTTTATATGACAAGCAATTTTCGAGCGAACTTGACTTTTATCTTTAACGTTGATCTATTTGGCGATTTGGTGTTTACTTTCTTTTATATTTTAATGTTTTTAGAAGGAACAATAAATAGATATTACAAACGATTTCCTGTAGCGACTTCAAAGCAATCAGTCCACTGCTAGGTATTGGCGGGGTTCCATCACCACGCGACCTATTCTCGCAAAAGGTCAGTGCGACTCAACACTTGAGTGTGATGTGCTGAGAGTTCCGGAGTATTACCAACGACGTGGATTTAATTTATGCGTTTTATTTAGATTACTTATTACGATAGGCCTGAATGAAGGACTAACACAAACTGCGTGTGGCTGCAGTTCATTCTGTATTATTAGAACTTTAGAAAAGTTCAGAACTGTAGTTACACACTATGGGATCTAACTATAAAAACTTCACACTTGTTAAACGCGTGTCTACTGTCAGTTTTATGTCAAACTTCATACAGAAATGTCGTGTTTAAAAGGTGTTTAGGCTAAACAACTGGTAAACACGGTTTTGTGGTAATAAGGTTAAATCTTTATGCCAGTGAAACTATAAATCGTCGTCAACATGATTGTCCATGTTCCCTTAAGGGGGAGTAGTTTGACAGCAAAAAATCATATTTCACCCGCGCAACCCTTACCTACCCCTCTCATTAAACACGACGAAAACAAAATACAATGCCTTCCCGCCAGCAGAAACTTTTCGTCTGGCGTTTATAGAATTCGAATTTCAATCTTCTGTAGTTTATTTTGCTTATACGATACGCTAAGCTTGAATTCAGAACTATAGATCATGTTCATGTTTTGGAACTAGAAACTCAATGTTGACGTGAAAAAGTTCAAATTTAAATGTTACCAAATTTTATTTAGGACCTTGTACATTTTGTACCTAATGACGTCTTTGTGGAAAACTGTGTTACAAAGTAATAAATATAATGCTATATCGTGGATTTCTCTCTTTGGAGGATCGTGCAAAGTGATACCCAAGTAAAAAATAATATTCGTATAATGAATTTTGCACTGTATTGTGCAACGAATATGGCATGTGTCATGAAAACCTTTCCTGCGCCAAACGCGAACAATCCCCTTCGAAAATATTTGAAACATGTGAAAAAGAGGCCGAGTTCTGTACAAAAGAAATAAATGTAGGATTGTCGGATTCACCACTAAAAGAATTGACATCTATTCATCTATGTAAATGGGAGCCAAAGTACCAAAGAGACTAATTATAACAAGGGCCCGAGGTACGCGCTCAGTACCTGCGCTGTGTTTTGGGCGCGCGCCCGCCGCGTTTTGGACGCTCGTCAAACGCAACAAGATTTCCACATTTTGTTGTAACTTTTGAACCGTGTTTCTTTTAAGTTTATTACTAATGCGGAGAAAATGACAAGGAAAAATAGTGAAAAAGGAACTCGCGTCCAAGCGTCAAGGGCACGGTTAGGTTTCATTTACGGAGACGCGAGGAGTCGCGCGTGGCTTTGGGCGGCGCGCGGCTCGCACTGAATTCAAACATATAGCGTTGTATGAGTGCGTTTACGGAGACGCGATTTTACACGCGTTTGTTTGAAATGGAGCGTTTTTTGCGGCGGAGCCCGCGAATGGCATAGCCGCGTCACACGCGGCGTTTCATCACGGCGGCGCACGCAGCAGCAATGCCCGCGGCATACCTTCTCCCAGTCTTATTTGTAAATCGCACAACGGAGATGCAAGTTGAGAGTGGCAAGTTGCGACATGTGCAGGCCTAACGGCGCCCGGCATGGGCGTTCGCTTAGACTGCAGCGCTTGATATAATTCGTTACATAGGAATTCATACAATTTTATTGAGCGCCCGAAACGCAGCATACAAAATACGCGTCTCGGGCGCTTGTTATAACTAGTCCCTTAGTAGAAAGTTTAGTATGGTCCCTCTTTGTAACTGTTGAAATTGTAGCTTTGAAAACATGCCAAGTTGCTTTAGGCCTCATTTACGGAGATGCGGGGCGTGCCACGTCGCGTGCAGTGTGGCGTCACGCGGCGCGTCTGACGTTTTTTTTGTTTACGGTGCGGCGGCGCGTGTAGCGGCAGTTATCATCCCACGCGTAAACATAAACATATGGCAATATACGTCTTGATTGTCGCTGCTTTTTTTTGGGGTTATAATATATATTTTTGAAATGTGCTAATTAAAACCTTTCATTTGATACCCAACATGGTATGATTAAAAAATTTTTTTTGTTGTTCATGATGTGTCACCTAGAGGGCGCAATTTTCAATTTAATGTGTTTTCATATAGCCTTTGACCAGCGGACGATCAAGAAGCTTCCAACGATACCTCATTTGTCAAATTGTGATGAGTCTTTTAGAAGATAATATGTGGGAACAGACATAGATAAATACATAGAAACCGGTCAAAATTATAACCCTCCTTTTTGCTTCGCCGTAGTCAGGTAAAAACCAAAACCCAACTACCACAAAAAAGTCAACTAAAGAGATATAAACAAGACATCACGGACAGACAAATTAAAAATCCGGAGTCATACGGAATCTGTTCGAGTTCGTTCGTTATACCAATAACCGAAGAATAAAGGTATTATTCTAAACAAGTTTTATTTAGGGGCGGTCAGTCGCTCCAATTGTTCGTCTAAGGGTCACCTTACAAGAAGTTTGTCAAAAAAAGTGGCAGTAAACGAATTTGGATCCTGAGTAAATCGCAATAAGATTTAATCTCCAGTGCGAACTTTCAAATGAACGTAGAATGGGCTCGTTGGCTATGTTGTAAATTTTCTCCGCAAGAAAATTCACCGAAATACAGAGTAATGGCGCTAGTTTTACCTACTTCTTTCTATACTCCGTGCTACTATACCAGTCAAAAATCTGTCAAATAAAATGTATGTCATCTTGAGTTTTCAAATATCAACATTGAATTTTATATGTTTATTTAGACTCGGTATTTATTTATTTATCAATCAATAACACTTGTAATATTCGTTTTGGAAGTGGTTTTAGTGTTTTTTTCATGTTTTCTATGTCTCAGTTTCTTTTGTGGAATGTGATAAATTACGAAAATATTATTTACGAAAATAAATAATATCTCAGCGCAGCTAAAAATTTGAGCGTAGTCCTCTCGTCTCAACAGAGCAACGCCGACTGATTTGTGAAACAAAAATATGCTTGAAGTTCCCGTAATGTGCGACGGAAGATGGCTTCTTCCACGAACTAAGAACGTCGTAAGTCCTACAAGCTTTGATTCGTAATAAAACCAAAAATAAAAGGAATAAAAAAAAAAGCCTACACAATTTTTTTTGCCTTGTTTTAATACATATAATCATCTAATTTTTATCATAATAGGCATTAGCATTTTAAGTACAAATCGAAAATTCGTGAAAATTAGAGGTAACTTCGTGATATTTTTTTATCGAGAAAATTTTAATATTTTGTGTTTCTGTTCCACAAAAAGTTTGGAAATATCATGTAGTTACTCATACTATTTTTATTTTACACCTAAGTCTTATCAATTTCATGAAAAATCAAATTGAAGACAGGCAATTTTGCTTACTACCCGCCCTTAATCACTGGTTCCAGGTACACACGGCTACACATCAAGCTATACATTTCCAGTATAAGCTGACCTCGCATTGTACGAAAATCCTACACAATGCGAGATCAGCATAAACTGGAAATGTATAGCTCGATGTGTAGCCGTGTGTACCGTATTATGAAGTATTAATGAAACCATTTTTCCAGTGTGAGAGAGAGACGGAGCCAGACAAGGCCGCTAGCACCATCCCGTTTTCGCAGTGGAATAATGATGGCATTAATACTTCATAATACTACCCCAGTATTTAGGTACAATAAGTAGATACTTATTTAAGTTCATGACTCGTTGGTCTAGTGGTCGCAAGCGCTACTGCTGAGCATGAGATCCTGGGTTTGATTCCCGGGTTGGGCAAAGCGTTATTGGATTTTACCCATCTGGAATATCCCACCAGCAGCCTGGAGTCTGGATTTGTACCCGGTTGATGACAATAGGCCCCTATTACATGGGACTTAAACATAACTGGCGTAATGTGGGTATACTGTAGTTATACAGTATGTTAACTAACAAAGGGCGTTCCCGTTAACCTGCAATAGTATAGCGCCTATACATGCTAAAAAAAATATTACCATAAAAAAAAAATGTTACGGAAAAAATTGTAAAATATTAAATTGTTACGGAAAATAAACTCTCTGTACACGCCCACTTGTCACACTTGTTTTTCTACGTTGAAATACAAGTGTGCATGTACAGAGTGTTTCTTTTACGTTTAAATTTAATCGTTTTGTGAACATTTCACGACACAAATAATTTTTTTTTTTTTTTTTGAGCTGTAATATTTTTTTAGCATGTATACACGCTATACTATTGCAGGTTAACGGGAACGCCCTTTGTTAGTTAACATACTGTATAGGTACACCTCTGCGTAACCCTTCGGAGCATACAGGCGTGATGTTATTTTTGAGTTTTAACAAGCAGTGGTTATGTTTTTAGCCGGAATAATGGTGACCCTGGTTCCGTACAGGCAGGCACACCATTATTCGAATGTATGTTTTGTCTTTTATTTTTTATTATTGTAATGTACGTGTTCTTTCTTTATTTCTTTCTATTCCGGCTAAAAACATTTAGCCGGAATAATGGTGCCTGCCTGTCCAAATATTCTTACCACATGTCTTAACCGCGTTTCCCGAACCGGACTTCACTTAAAATTCGTACCAGCACTTACTATTTGCTCAGTTATTTATAACATGATAATACAACCGGCCACTGATTCGATTAAATTATAAATTAGACTATCGACGATCTGCCTCAATAAAGTGCAAATTGGATCTAATCGATAAATAGGCGTTACGCTCGATAGAACCAGATATTTCTATTACAGTGCAAATTAATACGTTGAATACCTGTCTAACAAGATGTCGAAACTCAGAAGTTTCGAAACTACACTTTAATATTTTAGCCCTTATCTTGTGATCGCGATCGCATAAACACATAAAAAGTCGTATTTACAGAGAGTTCAGAATTTCGGACAAGTATTGGTTAAGTACACACGGCTACACATCAAGCTATATATGTCCAGTTTATGCTGATCTCGCATTGTATAGGATCTCCGTACAATGCGAGGTCAGCTTATACTGGAAAAGTATAGCTTGATATGTAGCCGTGTGTACCAATACTTTACAGAAATTCTGAGCTCTCTTATACATACAGTGGGTGGCACCAATCACTTACCGTCACTTCTCCACATTATTAGTCACTTCGCCCACTATTTTCATATAAATAAACATCTTATTAACGCCAACCGAAAGTTGACCTCACTAAATGAAGCCCATACTAAGTAATCTGACCGTATAAGGAGGCGTAGGCGCATGTCACGTGGGTGTCCGAATGCGGCAACTAAGCCCCGTATCATGGTACATCCGACAGGTATCGCGTAATCATAAAAAGCTTTCGCATTTTCCAATCATAAAAACATTGCTGTACGAATCCATAATTTATTTGGTTAAGTAAGTACCTATGTTTTGTCCGCGACTGTACTCGTTTGAATTTCAGAATAAATGATAGCTGAGATACGAATTAACAGATTTTCTTGAAGAAAGCTCTAACTTTTCTTTATTTTATAGCTCATAATATTTTTATTCTAAAGCCAAGTTCTTGAAACAGACAAAAGCTCTAAAGCTCTTTTAGTTTGAATTAAATCATAAAAAATAAAAATATGTCGATCGATATCAAATCGGTAAGTCATATTTTACAGACAGATACAGCATTGCTACGTAGAGTTAAATTATTCGGTGATAATAATCAATTGCGCCAAAACTTTAATGTATTCGGATACTAATTGAGACCGGTCAAGTGGGCGGGCAAAGTGTGCCTAAATAGCAAAGTCAATACAAGCGAGATATATAACAACCGATCAGCAGTCGGATACTCGGATATTACCGATACCATATCCAGATTTAATTTGAATTTTAATTCACCAACAGATTTATAATACTAACAGAAATGGATATATTTCCATTTAAGTGGGTCATAAATTTATATCAAAACGGTTCAGTGTTAAATAAATTTACTTTAATCTTAATTGTAGTGTTATTCCTTTTATTCAAGTCCTAAACAGTTTAGCAAACATCAAGCCACTTAGTTTATTATTCTTGAAACAATATAGGTAAGTACTTCAGACAGAAAAACAGTTGAAGATCGACTGAAAGCTCAAGCACCTACTTACTGTGGAATTGATTAATCGCTTGTTCAAATAAATATAAAGATCTCCAACGAACTGAACTCAACGTGTACATACGGCCTTACAAAGCAATAACTCGAAACGTATCCAGAATCATTAATATGTATCATCTGAATCATAAGAAGAACTTCACATCGTAAAACTCAACGCACTTACAAATTGTAAGTAACGTTAAAGCGATCGTTAAAAATGTACATTAATTGTAGTTAGTGAATAACTATCGATTTTCGTAACAGGGTTATTTTCCTGCGACAGATATATTGCGACAGTCAACTGCACACAAACTGTTCTCACGTTACACTAGTTTACAAGAACTTCAGACTGCAGCCATAAATTGTTATCTACTGGACACTGTTGGTTTTGTAAGTCAAATTCAGTTTTAAACCTGCTATGATCATGTTAAATTTATAGAGGAACAGTTCTCTAAAAGACCATAAAATTAAATTTACAGTCATAGTTTTACCATTTAGAATAGCGTGTCTCCCATCTTCTGCCCACTTCATTCTGTTAAGTTGTAAAGCTATTGTTAAATATATCTTACACTTGTCAGCCGTTTCTTATGGAGATTGGCCATATAAATTACCTGTAAAACAAAAAAAACACAGTTAATAATAAAGCTAACGATTATCAACAAAATAAATCTTCATGAGGACCTCATTTGCGTAAAGCCAATTCCAATGCGTAAAGTTGAACGTGAATTTCTGAAACGTAAGCTGCCGTCTAAAAGGAACTTCTCGTTTGACCTCTAAAGTTTCACGGTTTCAATGAATAATTCAAATTTTTTTAAGTTTCATGTCTCCATAATTTTTTATGCTGAAAACACGCTTATTTTATGAATAGCATCTCATTTAAAGTCAGTGGACCGTCGCCCAGAGCAAGTTGGCGACTGAATTAGAGAGGGCTTAAGTGAGTACTTAAAGAAAGGAAGATGCCAATCTTATTTAATTAAGAATCCTGCTGCAAATATTCAATTTCAATTAACTTGAAGACAAATATAAACGTAGACGTAGATTCATGTCAAGAAGCTGCGGCTAATTAAATAAATGATTAATAACGATGTATTTAAAACACAAAACTCAACAATTATAAAATCGTTAATCAGTTCACCACTAATAAGAAACCAATAATAATTAGTAAAGAATTTAATGCGGACCAAGTTTATCAGCGTAAACACTAGAACAGAACTTTTTAATGGCGAAGTTCTTCCGAAGTTCACTTGTTAAAGCCTGAACAATCGTCGAAAGCGGTGCTCCACAACTTTAAACACGGTTGTAAATGAAAAATTGACTTCGAACCATGACCAACTACTTAATGTTCTTCTATTTCGTTCTAGTTTTCAGTTAAAGAAGACGGGAATCGCTTAGCTTTAAGAAGACTTGCTGGGGCAAAGGTTTATGCGTATTTTTCATTTGTTTTTGCAAAGCCCTACAACTGAGAATATTATTAGGTCCCCACCTATGAAATCAGCGTTTTGTATGGGGAATTTTAAAGAAGTTGCATTATTCATACTAACATTTTCTTAATTTATCTAACAACCGTGAACACTAATGTTTTAAAACTTTTATGCACTAATGTTTAAAAACTAAGATAACGTATGCCACTTAGATTAAGCGACAAAAATAAGTATTGGCGAAGTTAAAAAAAAAATAGTGCTCATTTCTGCTAACAAAATTAGGAGTCATTTTTAAGGTATTTTTTATGTTTAGAAAACTATAAGTAATAAGTTTTTTATACTATTGGTAGTTGTCTATGATGGTCATTATTCGATATAATACCAAGCAATTGATCAATATTTTAAATCATACAAGTAACGAGGTTCTCTATTTGTGAGAAAAAAACGCCAATTTCATAGGTAACCCAATATTTATGAACCTTTCCAGCACAAAGCGATGTGTGAAATATGTTTAGTAATATTATCTACAAGTAAAATGTATTTATACTGAAGTCACTTCATTATTTACATAGGTACCTAATACTTGAAGTATAACTTGAAATTTCGACGAATTGCTCTCTGAGGTAGGATAACGAATGGGTCCTATTTAAGGTAGACAGCTTTTATGTTGGCTATACTATGTATTCTAACGATATTAATAATTTAACCTTTAAAATATGTAGTGCGATTTTCATAAAAAGTTCTTCAATTATGTTGAAAGAGTATTGTTTATTTTTAAATTGGGTAACAGATTTTTAGCAAACGAAATTACACGTTTGTATGTTCGGAGATTAGCTATATCCTGCAAGCGTTAATACTTTGTTGGCTTACTAAGAATGATCCGTCTTATGATGATAATATTAATTACAACGGGAAATTAACTTTAAGAAAGAAATCGAAGATGATTTTAAGATATACGGAAGTGTTAATAGCCAAATAATTAAGGATATCCGTACGCGATCGCTTGAGTTACTAACAGTTGTTCGGTCAATGATCTGCATTCGCACATCACCATCTCAAATGATAATTTACGCGATTTGTTTTACAAAAAGTTAAGTAGTGACTCGAGAAATATTGAATCAATAGTCAGTTTACATACCTACATTTTTTTTTTTAAATTGTTTTGTCAATGACTCAGTATTTAGTAACCTACTACATTCATTACTAAATATTAGGTATTTTGTGCAATTTTGCTCCGTTTGTTCGATAATAATAACACGGATCATATGACACTATTAAAATTGTAACTGAGATGAGATCACTACAAAACGTTTTAGTAAACACCTAATAGAACTTCAGCTGTCCATCTGTTTGTCATTTATTATATTTATAAACCATTACTTTACAATGTACAAGAGTTTTGGCATTTGCATGTAATTCGACCGACAATTCTTCAGCTGTTAGTTTTTTTGCATGATATTTTGCGAGGCAATCTATTTGGCTACATGCAGAGCTATAATAAGTACAATAATTCATACTAATATTTTTCGCTTATGAGTTTTCGTGAGAATATCTATGCGGTGACTAGACTTTGATGATGGAACAATACGTTACTGAGCTCAAGGCTCAAATCACAGATGTTCAGATAGACTCAACCGACGTGAAAGAAATAATTGGAGCATGCAACACAACATGGTGAATAGATGAATATTGATCTATAGCTATCTAATTGCTTGTCTTAATAGTTAGTTCTAGGTATAACTGTGAACTGAGACAGTCGACTTTAGAAAATCTTGGAGCATAAATGTCGAACATGACAACTCCCGATATATTCTGTAAAATCTCTTGAAACTAAGGTGAAATGAGCTGTCAACAGTGTCAATCCCCAGCATCAGGTGGAATGACAGCTCTCTTATAAATAGCTGCTGTGAGGAGTGTTGTGACACAACTTACGAAAGACCTAAGTCAACTTGTCAATTTCTGGAGTTAATGACGAAAAGCTATATTAATTGATTGATATGGGACATATCGAGAGCAACCAGTATTCACAGAATTAGCACTAAACTGAGAACTACCACATAAAATAATTAGGTAATACGCGTACTGAAAATTACTAAGGCAATTACAATTTGCTAATCCTTTTATGATCAGCATGCACGTGCATAATTCGCCTCACAGTGATGTAACAAGTAACATACATTACTATACATTTAGCATGTTTGCTAATGAACATAAAATCTTTTATTATCGACGATTACATAAATAGCGTCATGTAGCTGTAGCATCATGTATTCCCCGAAGAGTTAGGTAGAGGTACCTGTTACACCCACTGTCACATTTCGCCAGTTGTGTTTAAGTCCCATGCATGCATCGGCACAAATCCAGAATCCGGGCTGCTACTGGGAAATTCCAGATGGAAAAACCCAATAAACACTTGGTCCGAATTAAACCCAGGATCTCATGCAGCATTGATCAACGAAGCAATCGATTACATTATTAAAATAACTATCGAATCAGATGGAATAATCATTCGATCGTGTTTAGTTTTTGTGCACACTGAGATTTGTCAGTCAATCAAGTGGACATGGCGGACACGGAATACGACAACCATTGATACACACAAAAAACAGTGTAAATGTATTTAGAGATATATTTTGTCGCGTCAATGGCCTGAAAAAAGTTGGTGTGGTCACAAACATAGCTTTGCTGTACAAATAAAACGGCGTGTCATTGACACCGGTAAGAAATTGGATTTTTTGTGAGAAAAGTCACTAATGTTGGTCCAGGATATGGCCTGTGATTGGTCGATTTGCCTTCTTTTGAATCTGGTAAGTATGAAATAATGTACGTGTATATTCATTATTTCTGGGATTACAGAACATATATTATTATGTACGCGAGTAACGCTACGCATGACGCACGTATGTTCTGTAAAAGAGGTCTGCACACATATTTTCAAAGTAAAATGTTCCTTTTAATAAAATACTAGTCACATTTTCTTTCCAGCATGATACAAAGAATAAATTCAGCTGCTTAAAACCCAGCACACGTTGCAAGAAAATAGATTATTGCGGAAGATACTCGTAGCACCCGTAGTACTTGTATGAGCGACAGTTACTAAACCTAATGCATTATTACTACACGTGCAATACTAACGCGTTTTACGTCGTACTAGTACCTAGATCAAGCATAATTATAATTGTATAGTCACCTTAATCGTGTCGCCATCGACAAATGTGTGGAAATTATAAGAGCCATACAATATGTTTATGAATGAGAGGAAATGGCTAGTGAAAAACGGCGCGGAACACTTTATATATACTATAACTTTAAGTAGCACCATGACCAGACCAAGAAAAAATAATATGAGTTATTTAAAAGGAGTAAATTCGGGCGAATCACCAGCCCTTGCCAGCCTATGTAATTTTTACGTTCAATAACAGCTGTTGAATGCCGATTCTCAGCATAGTTTGAATTGAATAAAGGAATTTTGATTTAATTTCATGCAACAATAAACTTCTTAATTTCAGCAATATTTCATACTGATACATTGGTCACAGTGTGGATCTGTAAATACTTTCTGTGGCCAGCCAATATTAAAATAAAAAATAAAATAACTTTTATTTCAGACAACTTAGTCGATAGGTAATACATACTCGTACAATTGGTTTTTCGAATACTACGAATGTAACACTATGTACTGAGTAAATAATTAAATAAGAAAACAATGAGATCGTCGTGGCTTAGGCCCATCTATCTAACTTAATATTGTAAACGCGAAAGTTTGTAAGTATGGATGGATGGATGGATGGATGGGTGTTTGTTACTCTTTCACGCAAAAACTACTGAACCGATTTGGATGAAATTTGGCACACAGATAGTTTATAACCTGGATTAACACATAGGATACTTTTTATCCTGGCATTCCCACGGGATCGAGACATATGTGGGTGAAACCGCGGGGCGCTACTAGTTGACTATAAAACAACAAAGCTAAGCTAAGTTAAGCTTTTGTTTGAAATATTGATTATTAAATAAATGAAATAAAATATCTTTTATTTCAGACAACTTACTTAGTCCATATTAATACGTACAGTAGTTATTGCATAGCATCTGGCCTCATTAGTAGGTAGGGTCTAGGGTTCGATGCTTGGGAAGGGCACTTCCACCGACTCAAATTTTCCTGTTACATTTCTCAAAAGCAGCTCGGGCAACCCGCAACAGCCCTATCATATCCAGTCAGAGTCAGATCTCATCGACCGAGTTTAGTTAACACACCAAACTCGGTCGATAGTCGATAGAACCTGACTCTATCTTACCGACAGTTATTGGTTAATTTCCAATTCCTTTGATACCATCAAAATCGCCAGGCATCGGACGACATTATATGCAAGTGCAATGAAACAGAACGGTGGGAAAGATTTACAATCTCTACAAGAGTGCCTGGCCACAAACAAGCGTATGGTAAATTCGAACGATTTTTAAATCTAAATTACAACCATCCTATAGCATTGTCTTTGCGACGAGCACAATAATTATAATCAATAATAAGTCTTAAATAAGTAAATATTATGTGCGAAATGAGTATTTACAATTTTAATATCGTGTTGTGACCACGAGTTCCCGTTCCAATTTAAATCTCTAGTAAAACAATTCCTATGAAAACTTCATGGAAATTGTTATAGGTACCAAAATCGCGTCCCACAGGCGTCGCGTCGCGCCCAACTTCGCGCATTTGTGCTAGGCCGCAGATTGGCGCGACGCGACAGCGCGATGCGACTCTAACCAAACAATTTATAACAAAACTTCACGGTAGAACAATTACCTATGTTGCGTCGCGCCAGTCTGCACGAGGCTTAAATTAAAACCAACAACTACTCTTGAGCACATTTGTGTGCCCACAAAACCCCGAAAATGCACGATAACACCCGAACAAGCGTCGGTAATAACTCGAAACGTGTCATGAATGCCGTAAGGCATGTCGCAAGGCTCTCCCGTCCGCCCACACAAACATGCTGTTACTCCAATAGCTTTTAAAAATACTTCAAATCGCCCTTATTAGTATTAAATAGGCAATGTCGGGTAATGGTGACAAATTTGTCAGATAAAACGAATGTATCTTGAATATTAATTTCTTTTAATGAAAATTCCTTACTTTACGTATTCGGTAATAGGTTCCGATTGAACATTTCGGGTTGTGTAATGTTAATTTTGGATGAAGATCATTTTAATTGTAGATGACTTTTTGGTGCTGGTTCGTATCGCTATGGCCCATTACAGTAATTTGGAATAATTACTAAACTTTAATTATGTTAATTCGGTAATGTAACGTTCAGAACATATAAGTGTGAGAATTACTTAAGAAATTGATGTCGTAAAACCATTTCAACTCGGTTTCTAATTCAATTTGCCTGCTGCTCATTCATCATTCATGATCATTGATCATTTACAGTTGATACGTGGTAAAAAACTGCAGTCAAACACTGTACCAAACAGGTACTTTGTATTAAGAGCGGACGGACATGATCGAACCAAATACGTCAAAATCAACGCGTGTCAATTTTATAAATGAGCTGTGTGCCTTTGATCGCTGCCGCGTGGCTCCGGCCGGGACCGTGGGACTCACTCTCGGCCCACATAGCCTGGCCAAGTGGCCACAATGACGTACATTTGGGACAACAAGTATAGTTAACGTGGTAAAATGGGCTCTTATGGCCCTCGTGGGCGGCAGGCGAACAACTTGTACCAACGAAATGGTGGTGAACTTTGATCCTAGTTACTGTCGGTTTGTGACGCCGACGGAAGCGAAACGGGTTCTGTTATATCACACTTCTGATCCCTAACTGGTTGGGCTAAGATACTATTTATTTAAGGTCGATTAAAGTTCCTTGAGTTTAAAATATACCGCACGCCAATCAAAAGTTTATCACCTTTTCCGGAATAGAAATGGATCAAACTGATTCAGATGGGACTCCCATAACGGCAGCCCGGAACGTAAAAATACATTCCAATCTGACATTTACATAAAGAGACAAGTCGCACCGCGACTTAAAAATCAGGACGTGTCACGAAACGTCTAGCAACACTGGGCCTGTCGACCTTCGCCGACACTGATTGATATTGATAGAGGAAGCGCGACACCTCGGTTGTGGGCCGGAGCCCCGGATCAACCACGCCGCAGATTGATACGGTGACCCTACGTTTCCTTGGGCCCTAGCTAAACAAATATTGCGAGACTTTCAATTACGAAATGCCTGCGACATTCCTGTCGTTGCCGTAACTGTGTGAAACTGAGAAGGAAAATGTGGGTTGATTTTCATTGTTGAACTTGACAGCTTTCGTGTTGGGTTACGAAAAGTCTCTTTATCTGTCAAGTGGTTCTCAAATATTATTTCTATTATGTTAATAAATTCCATTATATTATCATGTAAGTATGTTGCGTATGTGTTCTCTGCTTTAGCTATCCAACTTCTTTTTTTATTGAAACATTCTTAACTTAAGTAACAAATCATTTAAAGCTGAAACGTTACGAATTTTCAGGTCTAAAAAAATCTTTGCAGCACTTTGTCGACCTGTATGGTCGTTGATACGATTAAAACAGCTATAGCTCACACATGGCGCCTGAATTGATGCCTGAAACGCCTGAAACCTCGGGAAGTTCAATCAATCTCATTTAAAGCCAGGCTTGGTGGTACATCTATAATGGATGTCGTATCGAACAAAATTGCTGAGGTTACGTAAACCGAACACTGTCTAATGCCGTGCTCAGAGTGTACATCGATTAAGTATATCATGTACCTACGAAAGTATGTACATAATGTATGCCAGGCGTCGTTTGGTACTATATGGGGCAGGCCTATGTTCGGCAGTAGACGTGATACGGCTGATACGATGATGAAACGAAATTCTATACTTTTTCGAAGCACTATTTAAAAACTTCACTGCAATTTTCATGAGATACAGACAAGAAAACTGCTAAATGCTTAGACCAGCAAGATTACCCGACAATTTAATATCAAGGTTCTACTTCAACACTGGATAGCATAAAAAAAATAATAAGACTTGGTGCACAACGTCGCGTCTGCCTGTTTGTTTTACCGGCCGCGTCGCTTGGGGTGACATCTGTCCGCGGGCAGACGACTCATTAGCATTGTTACCGAGGCTTGCAACACTAGCCGCCCGACGACAACTCAGTTTCCACGCCAGCCAACTATTGCGGTGTCACTAAGGGCATATCTAACAAAACCAGAATCTGCATTGCTTAGAATATTGAATAGAAAATGTTATACCTAGTTATGTTTTGGTGCAGGGTGCTACTGAAGTTCGGAATAGTCATTTTCAGTTAAATGGATTTCCTAATCCAT
This sequence comes from Lithophane semibrunnea, assembly GCA_947363905.1. Taxonomy (NCBI): domain Eukaryota; kingdom Metazoa; phylum Arthropoda; class Insecta; order Lepidoptera; family Noctuidae; genus Lithophane; species Lithophane semibrunnea. The sequence goes on from OX376188.1 coordinate 13,689,420, forward strand.
TACGGCAAGCTTATTTAAATGGTTTTTTAACGTAAAAATTTGATACCTGCACCTTTTCTTAAATAAATATTGCAAAAAGTATACAATGTCATAAATCATTGAACTTCAGTTTGAACCTCAATGTTATAAATGCAACTATTTCTTGGGCATGTTAGTCAGCTATTTTACGTCCCATTTACATTCAACATGCGGATAATTACTCAAACATATTTATTTGATGCAGATAAACACTGAAGCGTTTACATTAAATATGCAGATTGTGTTTATAATCTTAATACTTTATGAGCTAGTATTGCAAGATAATTACGATAAAATACATAATAAACATGTCTATTCTTAGCTAATTAATTTCGAAGCCTTCGTAATTAAATACAAAATTAATTCCCCATTTTTTCCAGACCGATAAAAAATCCCAGTGGGAGCGTATGTGCATGGCTTTATAGTTAGGTCGTTACGGTTTTAGCGGTGAAGAGAAACTTTTATAGAGCGCCCAATAAGAGCAAAAACTTGTGAACGATGCCGCCCGCCTCGGCTTACCGAAAAATGACATGTCGAGCGATAGGGATGTCCAACGAACACTTTTTTAAACGAAGCACTTCAAACTTAATACTCCGCAAAAATAAAACGCAAGAGAAACCCGACACGAAACACTTTCAGTAAAAAATGTGAGGCCAGCCTTAAAAAGCGTATTTACGTTGAATAATTTACGAACACTGTTGAATTCGAGCCAAATGGATTTAAATTATTCGATTAGTTGGCAGTTTTAATCGGGTCCACATTACGCAACGCTCGTTCATTGATTTGATGAATATGCTATTTAACGTCGTGATACAAAACACATTAAAACGTGCCTTCTGAATGAAGCAAAATGGCCGGAAGAAGTTCAAAGCACTGGCAACGTGACGAAAGTGGAACAGTCGGGGAATATATTACTGCTCCAGCTGGGCGAAGCTCGCCCTTCTGCCAAATATTTGTTACACTCCCTAAGGTCAAGGTGGCAGGAAGTAGGCCACGGCGTGAGATACAGCCCATAAATCCGACCCGGACCGGTGTTGTCACTTCAGAGCTTCAGTCGTAAAAACTTCGACGTATTTGGAATTTATTTCAACTATCCTCATAAATATATATTAGATCGGAGTAGAACTCTTCCTCGCATATCAATTACCATAAATTCCGGGAATTATGCAGCGAGTCGTAAGTGCAAATCGAATGTTTCCAAATAGGGCAGTCACTTCGTAATGATGTAAGTCATGTGCATTCAAGCCGCATTTCGTCTCGCGCATGCTGAACGCGCGCGCATACGCGCACATTACTTAACGCTCATTTTATATAAATAACTCCCCTTTAACATCATTAAATAGGGTTTACTTGGAACAATCAAATCTTATAACTACTTTGTATTCCACAAATGCAAACCATATCTCTGTGTGCTCAATTTGATTTCCCACGGGACCTTCACGTTTTCTCTATTACGTCCGCTTTATCAAATATGTAAAAGAACGTATTGCAATACTATCCTAGTATAAAAACGGTTTTATTACTTCAGAAGAGCAAGAAAAGTGAGAAATATTTTCAGATCGCAGACGTAAAATTGAAATAGTTGTGTAAGAATTTATATTGAAGCAATGTAGTGTACGATCGCTGACTCAGCCTTCCACCCTACCTAAAAATCGAACAAAAGAGCATGAATCGATATCGCTTGCCGTCGGGAAGTGAATCGGAACGAAGTATTCGAGTTATCGCAATATTATATCGAGTGACAATTCGATCGGCGAAGTGGCTTGTCACGCACTGATTTACAAGGCATGTGACCTGTCGTGCTCCATTATGTATGTACATACATGAATGTTATAGCTTCTCATATACCAGTATGGAGACAAGCACCTAACACAGCAGAAGAACTTTATATTGCCATTTTCCTTCATTTGAATATTGAAAAAGCCAAACAAACACTGCACAATTTCTACAATTTCGTTTCATATCAGTTACCTTAGAATATTTTCGTACTGTTTTGCGTAGCAGTCCTAAAGAAACATCTATTGTATCCTTTTCCTCTTCACACAGGTAATTATCTCCTACTAAGTAAACGAAACTCTTCCAAAGACGATAATATTCGCACATGTGGTTTTCCACGCAGCGTGACGCGGCCGGATCTTCTAAATATATATTTATGTTCAAGCGGACGCCAATACAGGAAAACGGTGAGACACACAAATGACTGATAGATACCTACGCACTTTCTAATATTTATTTTCACCATTCAAGGCCACTGAATTTCACTGAATATTGGGATGAGGCGTCAAATGAAATGGAATCAGAAAAAACACAATGGCGGATTCATGTAAAATTCTAATGGATTTATGGTTATAGTTGAAATGCTTTTATATGTAGAGGCTAGTGACCTTTCTAAGATAGAGACATATCAATTCTTAGTGGGTAAAACCTGGTGTTACATTTAAATATGATACCTAGTGCTTTCATAATGTAAAAAAAATACAGGTAAACTTAATACAATTCAAGATTATTTGAATGGTCCATTGATAACAACGGTGATGGTTATTCATTTCATTAATTTCGTTGAGATTATTCATTCGGATATATTCCTATCATCAGGAGCATAACGAACGTAAATGAGGCTTTCTGATAGTAGTTTTTATATGTCAGAAGTTCATCAATTTGCATGTTTGTTACTCCATCACGGTTTAGCGGCTGAACGGATTTTGATGAATTCGGATTCATGTAGACTTTAATTTGGATTAAAATATAGTGTACTTTTTATTCCTGCACGTGTAACATTTTCCCTAAAATGTAGGAAACGTAAAACGGTGGGTGACAACAATTTCAGTATATCAATGTCAAACGGTGGAAAAGCAATGAACATCTTTGAACTAATAAAGTCGGCATGTAGGTACGTCGGTATGCACACATAATTGGTGCAAGCTGCCTGCGCCAGCGTTCACGTGCAGAACTTCAGAGTACATCTAATTAATTAATAAGGTACATGTGAACTCAAAGTTACTCTGAAACCACGTTGAATTTCGATGTCTCTTCTATACTACAAGTTAGAGGTGATAAGTTACAACTTACAACCATCTGTGGCGGCAAATGAACTTGTTATTGAAATTACTGTGCTAATTATAATGTACCTGTTCATTGTAGTCTAAACTAATACGTAACATAACGAGGTACAATTCCTTGAGTTTGTATTTAGAGGGCATCTGCAGTAACTGATTCGATTCCGAAAATTCTTTCACTAATGGGAAGCTAAAGTATTTCCGAGTGTTACATAGGATTTATTTTATGTTAAAATAAAACACGTATAAAATCGCAAGCAGAAGCTTGTGTATCATAATTTCATATAGCCTGTAACCGTTTACTATTGAAAAATGGTTTCATCATATACCATTACATTATTTTAATAGGTTATAGTGATAATGTTAACGATTACTTAAACTACTTTGTATACTGATCCATTCTGGATCGAAAATGTGTATCAAGAACGGTCCAAAAAGAAAGGACAACGACCTCCGACTATTAGGCTATTGCTACCTCCACTAATAATAGTCCTCGGTACATAATATTGGTTCTATAAACAAATGAATAATGCTCCAATTTGGGCCTCTAATAAACACGCAACTTGGCCATCATCACCCTGTATCTGGAAGCAATCAGAAAGATGACTCGGTCGGTAGCAACTTACCATCGAGGCTTGTATGACGCGCCCGCAGTCAGCCACTCAATTTATCGCTTGATTAGATTAATTTAATCCATGACACTGAAATGGCCCTCTTCCTGTACCATCGGAACTTGCCATCATTCCTCGTTAAAGATAAGAATTCGACCGAAAACGACGGGTCCCAGTTCAATAGATGGACCCGGGATTTGCAGCCGTGAGAAAGTTATTGAAATTCATTTTTCGTTTAAGATAACCCGGTTACGGGAATCGTGGGTGTGAACCCAAACACGTCGTGTTTGAGGGCCTTTATCTCCGCTTTTTAGCATTCCAAAGAGGTGCGAACAAAAAGACGTGTGCTATCTCAGAGATTCGTAAAATGTTACAAATTGAACGTAGCGCGACTTACAGAAAAAAATAAACAATAGCGCAACATTAATTAATATGTACCTAAGTCGGTATAATATGTAATTATGTATAGTTTCTGTCAGACTAGACACGAAATTGCTATTCACTGTGCGTCTTAAACAAAAGTTTTTAAGTAATAAAGATTTGTTAAAACTCTGAACATTATCTTAAGTTCTTTTTAGCCTGTAAATTAACAATATCTAGGGAAAATTAAAAGAGCTTTTGTCACGTCGATTGTAAGACAAAAATAAGTCCCAATTCACAGGTAAAGAGATTATTTTAACAGGTACCATAATAACAAAGATATCAGTACTAGGAACTATGACGAAAATAAGCAGATTAGACGTTTTTTACTGAGGTTAGCGAAGCAAGAATAATGTCCATAGAGCAAGCGAACGTTTAGCTGGTAACTAACGGATAGCCATCGGAAATGGAGCGGACACGAGCGAATTAAAACGAGCTCACACATTACTGTTTATAGTGTTTATGACTAACAGGATGAACAGGATCTGGAGTTTGGCGTTAAATATAGCAAAATTTATACAAAGGTGCCTGAATAACCATGTTCGTAGCAGTCGTAGCAAGCAAGTACGTAGTTTACAAAAGTTGAATTATGGTGTTGGGTAGAATAACAAATCACGCCTGTAATCCCCGAAGGGTTAGGCAGAGGACCTAGGTATAGTACAGTGTAGGTACACCTACATTTCGCCAGTTATGTTTAAATCCCATATAATAGGGGTGAGCCTGTTGCCAGCAACGACAAATTCCTGATAAAAAACCCCAATAACACTGCCCGACCTGGAAAACGAACCCAAGACCTTGTGCCAAGCAGTAGCACTTGCGACCACTTGACCAATAAGCTAGTGAATATTTATCACTTGATTTTTTTATTCATATTAGGTAAACTAAAAAAAACCTACATAACGTATCCATTGATAATCCACTGTAATCAACACTGGTATCCAGTGTAATCAACATCTAAAAAACTGATTTTGAAAAGTTGAAAGACCAAATTTTTTGTCAATACCGAAGGTCCAACAAACATAAATATCTGGTATCAAAGAGGATCAAAGGATCCTTTTAATGTTTCATCCATAAAATAAACATGTAGGTACCACGTAAATGTCAATATTTTTAAAAAGGTCTCATTACTTTATGGGTCACCAGGAGCTTACGAACTTCGATCGTGAAGTCTAGGATCCCTAAATTGGTTTTACAATACAGCTAAGATAGTAAAAGATGAATGGATAAGTATACAGAATGAGAACCCGTTTCCCAATCATTGGGCACTTAGCTCGTTGGCCTCCAACATTGGATCAAAATGGACCCCCCTATAGACCCTGTCGTCATCTCTAAACAGTGCCTGAAGATTGAAAATCTTACTGGACATTATTGGGCCCAGCGAACATTGATTGCTGTTTTCGTTCGTTTTTTTTACCAACGTAGCGAGATTCTAATACGTAAAGTGTGTTTCGATTTCCAGTAGCGAGTATGAAACTATGACAGCGGTTTTCGGTGTTTAACAGGCGCACCAAATTCGGTGACTAATTGGCATCTGCTACGGGCAGGTTTCCTCCGTTTTCTTTTCGCAACTATATCCATGCCTCCTAAAAACGATCGGTGCATTTTCCCACAGGTACAAACTTTAGAGGCTTGCTCGACATTTTCAGTTCCTTTCCTAGTAAGTAGCTAGCTGTCGAACAGGTGGTCGGGACTCGTCGGCTCGGTCAGATTGTGTGGTGACCCGGACACTATCGGTTTCACATCGGACCGCTCCGGGGCTTCCCGGCTCCGATTACTTCGACCACAATGACTCACAGGGTTAAACTCGTAGGACCGATCGATGGGAATTAAACCTCGGTAACGATGTCCGAAAATTATGTGCCACACAGACGATAATAGAACTGGTATTAAACTAACTAGCTTAAAACTCTGTAATTAACTCTGTATTTCTATTAGTTAGCTATTAGTTAGCATTTAAATTAACCCTGAAATGAAAGCTTCTAAATATTCTGCGCTATCTCGCAAATATTTCTCCCCACCGTCACAACAAACATGTTTGTCTGGCAACAAGAACAATTTAACCTTTATTTTATCTAACATCGGTACATCGTACGGAACATACCTATGAGAGAGTATGTCCGCTCTGAACCTTGCCGATAACCCGCGCCTACCGCTCTCAGATACAAGCGGTCCGGAGGACCACGCGAATAATTAGCACAACTGTCTTATCTTACTTTAATTAATTCTATTGGGAGATTGGGACTACTCGATCGATGTGAACCCGCACAAATGTACCACCGAATTCTATTTAATCCTATCGGTAGTAAGTACAGTTCACTGATCGGGTAACATATTAAATTACTTACTTCTATCTCAAATTCTCCAACAATGTTTTGAATAGACGCTAATGATAATAAAATAATTGTGAATGATGAGGAATATTTTCCCTCCATGTTTATGTAAACTTACTCGCCATTCATTCAAACAGTCGTCCAATAAAAAAGCTGTTAACGTTTTAATTGCTCGTAATCACGCTATTAACTAAGAAGTTCTTTTAATTTAAATGATGGCATTAAATACCAAAATAAATTCATGCTACACCAAAGGAAAGTATATCATGTGTCCCATGAATAACAATCAGACTACCCCCCACCGGAAGCTCTTAGTATAAATGGTTATTAGACGCAACTTCCGTTATAATTCCACCTTCTTTAACATATTCCTTCAATTTATTTCGGTTAGTGGCTATTATGATACAGATACGTTTCGCTTCAGAAGCGATTTTGGGAAGACAAAGGGAAACAAGTGTTACAAAGATAGCACACAATAGCCGGGTGCCACCCTTGTTGATAATAACACTTTTTAACGCACAAAAGTTTGTCAAAATGTATAAACAAAAGTTTGGCTGCATCTCAGGGCCGCGGCCGTGGGTGTACCTGCGCTCAGGTAATGGCGGCGCCCACAATGGCATTCCGAGCATCCGAAATGAATCAAAACTCGGCGCAACAACGATGACTAACGCCTCGGACCCTTCTGATAAATTACAATAATAATGGCCACCTCTATTGTTGTTATTGGGGATGATTTCATTAGGATGCGCCCGCGCACCTGCCCCCCGACCCGACCACGAAGCTCCTAAACGTTACCGTTAACTGTCAAACATATGATTAGTGTTTCTAGTTAATTGGATAACAAAAACTACCAGCCGTGACTTTAAATTACAAGTCAGTTAATAACAGCGGGGTCGCGCAAGGCAGCGCCACGGAACTAACAAGTGTATCCCTAAATGTCATTTATGGACAGGTCAGACGTGTTTATTGGAGTGAGCCAACAAGTCGTCCCCACTAAAACGACTGGTTCCATTATTTGTACGGCGGCGACCTCCCGCGCCGACGGGAACAATGAAAGTGAGAGAGGGCAGGAATGCAGGCGGGGGTGAGGGCAGGTGCGGCGCGCGGGGGGCGCAGCGTTCCCGGTTCCCAGGCGAGGAATGCCAGCACGAGCAACAAAGCCTACCCGCCGCCATTCACCCCGCGCCGCCCTCCCCGCGCCGCTAGCGGTTCCGTCCCAGACACGTAATTTTTCGTGACTTTCCCCTAAGTAGCTTTTACGATGCCGTGAATCGGTACTCGATACATTCGATATTCAAAAATCGTCGCGTGCCCCCATTCGTTAGGCCGCAAAAGGTAAATTCGCTTTATTTTTACCGACGTGATCGGCTAATAAATTATGTACGACTTGCGGTCTGCAGCTACACTGTACGGAATTCATTATGAATCGACGTCGCGTCAGGACTCAGGTCATGCGACTCGCTGTTATGTAGCGCAAAAATAATGTACATACTGTGTGATTATAATAAGTGTTATTGTTCCATTCATGCAGACCGGTCGAGGTTCAGGGTCGGGTGTCGAATAGCGAACAGCTGACTCTTAATTTATTGCTATTTCAATAATACACACAATATATTCCTACATAGCCAATACTGTAACAGTAGATTTACTTGAAATACGACGTCATATTTTTTAAACAATGGGCATCAATTTACAAAACGCACACGTTACTTTAATTAGCACATTTTTAGAATCATTATAATATTAGTTATAAGTAGACGCAACACGAATAATAAAACGGGGTAAGTTAAAAACTGTAACTGCTGTAAAAACCCAAAGCAAAGTAATAAATCATTTTAACTATCCTTGTTAAATTCAACTAGGTCTACTAACAAAACTATCTTGATTCTAGCATATTTTTACAAGCTTTATATATATAAAGCTTGCTCTGTTCTTATATGTTTCCGGTTACTCCAATTGTCATCTATTTTTCAAGCACTTCCTGTCAAATCCGATTGAGCTGAAACTTGGCATACCTACATAATTATCTACCGAGACATTTTTTATTACTCACCTAAAAAACCGCCAACCACTTATTTCATATATTTTTAGATTTCAATCAGTATGCCATTATTCTTTTTTTTAAATTTTCAGCGGGAAGTGGCCAGCATTGATTCAACAAATGTCACCATCACCATATAGTTTTTAAACGCGTTCGTTCCATTTGCTTTTTTCACAAATGCAAAATGCAAATTATTTCAAGAATTTCCAAATAGGTAGGTACTTCTTTTGTTTCGTTGTTGCCGGCTTGTCAGTTTTCATTATAATTCCGTTAATTTTATTATTGTTGAGTTTAACGCATTCGTGGTGGTCTTCAATTTGTAAGTACAGTTGACGATTTTATTTCTGCCTCACCTAGTTATTTATTTATTTCTGCCTCACCACGCAGCGTTAATGTTGTAGTCCAAGCAGTTAAAAATGTCCTCAACAAGAAGACTGATGTGAGTTTTACGAGTCGAGGGACAGTAACGATGTTTTTATCGGGAGCCACAGATAAACTGACAGGTGGAAAACAACGTTTTAATTTTAAAACTTTTAACTTAATTTGGCTATCGCGTCGGGTGTTGGCATGTTTACTGAATGATTCATGTCAATCATTATCTGTCTGAGAATGTTTTATGTGAGTTTACATAATGTGTATAATTATGTTAACCCGCGTTATCAAGTGTTATGTAAATACATTGTAATAGATGCTAGTTGCTAAGGGCTCGTTTGATTAAATTTTAAATTCGTCTCTACAGAGGCTTCAAACTCATGTTCCACAATTAAAACTATTGCTTTTCGTTGCGGGCGTCAAGGTCTCAATCTTGAACTACATAAATGAGCAGCCATCTCTCACAATCTCAACAATAAAAGTTACATAAACATAAACGTACGAGTATTGATCTCACGTGACGGCAGACAATTATTGTCAATGAGTACCTATCACCTACACATCACCGAACATCAGAATCTTTGATTTAGTTAGCGCGAGAGTTTCATTCATGCAATTTGGTAATGATCGGTAATAATTTGAAAGTGATCAACGTCGTCAATCTGCATGCCCATTGCAGCGTGGTAGCTTATGACATGAACTACTTTCTTGATCTTCCAAAAAAGGAGGTAAAGCTCCTTGTCTTTGCCTGGTAGTCTGCGATGACACTGATTGGGTAGCATGGAGAGAAATCGAACTGACAATCAGCGCACAACTTGAGACAACACAAGACAGAAAAGTGCGGTCTTAACCATGTGGTTTCACTGGCGAAATATTCAAGTCAAAAAATTGTTGAAATCTCTAGTTCCTGTCAAAAATTGTATGGAACATTGACAGAAAATAGAGATTTCAACATTTTTTGTCTTCAATGTTTCGCCAGCGCAAACGCACGGTTAGAGCCTGTAGAGGTGCACTGAGACAGAATTTATTAAACTCTACCACTGGTTAGGGATTGAAATTTTTATGAGAATTGACGTCACAAGCAGCATGAAATACAAACACCATTGCTGTTCTGCCTCTTCTTCTCTTCAGCCAAAACCCATAATTCAGAAAAGTTTGCTATTTTGGGGCCAGCCTTTTGAATCGTTACACCACTAATTATAACCATTTTGTGCTCATTCATTACCAGGTACAATCCGTCACCCAGCCATTATTACAATCTATGGTAGGTACCGAAGTCCGTGTCATATAAAGGCTCTTACACACTGGGGCGAATCGCCGCGCGACGCGAATTTTAACAAAACAATTTCTGAGAAATTACTTTGTTAAAATTCGCGTCGCGCGGCGAATCGCCCCAGTGTGTAAGGGTGATATCGGAGATCAGCTAAGTGGCGCGTGCGACGGCCACCTGACTCCTGCCTACCAGCCGATATTGATGCCATCTGTTAATACTCGAGACATGGATATATGATCGTCGAATGTCGATCCAAGAATTTTAATTGGACTGCGATTTCCTCAGTTAAGGGAGTACTTATCGATAATTCGATACTAATCGATGATACCCGGTACCTACTTAAATCGATTTTGAAGAAAGTGAGCTGCACGCGTAGAGTGACCACCGTAGTAGGAGAAAAAATGACAGATTGTAGAATGATTTCCGCATTGTCAAAAATAAAGAAAAGAAATGTCACTTTGTCTTCGTAGACGATAGCATGGAAGATAGAAGTGGTCGTGTTAAGGCTCTCCCGCAGACAGGCGCGACGCGACACCGAAAAACAATTTCCTTGAAGCTTTCAAGTCGCGTCGCGCCTGTCTGCGGGAGCTTTTAGGAGTGTTGGAGAAACTCAATGTCAAGGTATCGAAATGTTTGTTCACCGATTGATATCTTAAACGGTGAGTTTGGAAGAAGTCTTTCCTAATCAAGGGTCTCCCGATATAATTATACCAATTCAGGAATTGACATGGTGAGGAAATTTAATCCAAAGCACCCCACAAATAAGTCGGAACTCGCTTTAACTGCGAGCGAGAGAAATTCAGAAAGGTGCGTCAAGCAAGCGAGCCGGCTACAAGCTATATTACAAGTGCATGGCATGTCAAAGTCAAATAATTTATTTCAAATAGGCACAGGCACTTTTGAACGTCAAAATTTCCAAAAAAAATAGAATAGATTCTAACAGGATCTCCTTCCAAAAGGTAGTTTTGTATGGAGAATGGGCAAGAAATTCCACCGTTACTCTTTTAAAATGTTTTACAATATTTTGTATCATCTGCCTAGCCTTTTCCCAACTATGTTCGGGTCGGCTTCCAGTCTAACCGGATGCAGCTGAATACCAGTATTTTACATGGAGCGACTGCCTATCTGACCTCCACAACCCAGTAACTGGGTAATACGATACCCCTTGGCAAGACTGGGTGTCAGACTTTCGGGCTTCTGACGATCCATAACGACTGTCAAAGATCCACGAATGACAGCCGGGACCAACGGCTTAATGTGCTTTCCGAGGCCCGGAGGACTCTCGGTATGTAAAGATGGTCACCCATCCACGGACCAACCCCGGCAAGCGTAGCTTAACCTGAGGGATCGACCCGTGCGGCTGTTATTACTTAGCCACGAGATCCTCCCTTAAGTTATAACATACAGCACCCTAATTGCATAATACACGATCAATCAGAATCGGAGTCGGATTGAAACAAATGTCTAATCCATTGCTTCAAAAGTTCGAAAAAAAAATTTGCTCAACAACGTAAATAACGCAATGAATGTTGTTAAACTGTCAAATGAAACAAATTAGTCTATTAAGATCGAACCGATTACGGTTACGAAAATAAGTTACGCAATTCGAAAGCAGTTTAGGAGCCATCTATAATTCTGCAGCTACGAAAACTATCTGGAAAACTCTTCAAACTCAAAAACCAAAAATACAAATCTTGGAATGTTTTAAGTTGAGCATGCCAAGAAGTCATTAAAGTAAGCAGTTTTACACTTAACCCTAAAACGCCAGTTGTAAAACATAAGTTAACGCGAAAGGCCTATGGTTAAGTTAATCGCTCCTGTAATAACTACATGGCCTCTTAAACATCAGTGTATTTCAAAGGAAATAACAGTCGCAAATACCATCGTTAAGTTTACCATTTAATGCTAGAAACTAGAATTAAAGTACCACGTATTAAGTGCTTAAAGTACCACGCAGTAAGCACTAAAAGGACCAGAGGGCCTAGACAAGTGACAATCGCATCGAAAGCGTTTCGTATTTCTACAACGACTTTCAACAGGATTGACATAAGCTTTTCGAATAGCTTATGTCAGTTCTATACAATTTTTCCTTTTCCATCATCGTTATCGCTGATAGCATGTCACTTTGAATGGCCTCTGGTGCAGTAGGCGACACCTCCGTGGCGATATTTTGACATTGAGTATCAATAGAATACGTGGCCAGCTTTGTACTTATATAGTTTCGTTACCGGCCGGCCTACCGCACTAAGAAGAAATATATACAAAAAAATAAATTTGAAGGGTTTGTTTGTAATAGCTTTTTCTAAATGTATAATCAAAAAACCTTTTTTTTTTCATTATTCGTCTGTCTGTTGGTCCGGCTAATCTCTAATCTCAGAAACAGCTAGACGGACTATGACGGGACTTTGGCACTGGCAGATAACTGATGTCTTATAAGGAACTTAGGCTACATATTTTTTAGAAAAATAATTAGGGTCCACGCGGGCGAAGCTGCGGGCAGTAGCTAGTGTAAAATAAATTGTTCATTGAAAATTGACATAAGCATCAAAATACGTAAGTAAACGAATACGCAAAGAGAACGGAAAGGTAATCAAGGAGAAAAAGAGCTCTATGTAGAGTAAGGGAGAGGGATCAAACTGGATTTTCCGTTGCTTGCAAAACCCAGCCTAACGACTCTACGGGGAGTCGTACCCTAATAACGGCAAACAATGTATAATACATCACGTGCATTATGCATATCGTTGCATATAGAGTCATACATCATTGTACTGTGAACTACAAACTACAATATAATCTACTCGTTCATTGCACCTTGTAATAGTTAATGTAGAGTTTGCTCTTGGTGACTGATAGTTTAGAACTCTCCATACATTTTGTTTTTTTTTTCCTCTAAATTAAAATAACTTTCATAAATTAATAGGTAGAACAAATTGTCCAAAAAAACTTTAAAAAAATCTTTTAAAATTAATCATCAAAAAAATTAATGTAGAGCCCTTAGATCCAAGCATCTTCACTCGAAACTCATTGCTGAGTAAAATCTTGGATATTTCTGAAAGCTTTCCATCAATGCCTTCACTCAGAACCCAAGAAGGTGTTTCTATAACCGCACCTGATACATCGTTATCATCAGCTGTTACGTTGTGCCTCAGGAAGAACTCGCCGGACAGGGCGCAGGGCACACCGGCGGCTACGGACAGCCTGCCACACGCCACCACCAACAACATCACCACTAAACACCTCATGGTCACCAACACTTAAAAAGACTAAAACAAAGTTCTCAAATAAACTCAGTTCTGTGACACACTCGCGAGCGCGCGTTCGTCTTGTCGACCCGAGAGCGCGGCGCGTGCTCCCTCATCGATGCGCCTTCCCGGACTGACGGCCCACAGCCAATGAGCTCCGCCAGCCGCACCGCGCACAACTTTTATTAGAACTCAAATAAAATAAAGCTATTTGAATTCCGAATCTGGCATTAATTTAGCGATCGGACAATTATCTCGATGACGTCACGATCCGTGTAAAATTTTTAAGATGTAAACTATAAAGTTGCTAAAATTGTCGGAGCGTTGCGAATTGTTGAATTTTGGTACGAATCATCGAATTCATGATTGGCGGAGCTTTTTTTATGGCTTTAAAGTGTAGTAAGAAGTGTAGGTATCGTAGTTTTTTTGCACGTCGGTGTTTGTGGCATTCTCGTCAGACAGTTGGACGTGTCGTGTCGTAGCTCTGCGGTGATGCGCGCGCACGGCTATCGAGCGTCGCGACCACTAGTCGCTCATCCACGGTGAGACACGACGGCTGCTCAACGCTCATATAACGCTATAGTAAATAAATATTAGCACAATAAGCTGTATTCTTTGATTGTGAAGCTAATCGACTACAATGATCATTTTGGACGGTAAAACTAAGCTTGGAGGACTTAAGGAATTTCCTTTCCAAACTTCCTTAACAACACTTAAAAGAATTTTTGGAAGAAAAATCCTATTATTTCCTTTAAAACTGTTGACACGTAAACACGGAGTGGCCATGATACCATAAAAATAGATTAAGAAAAAACGCTCTTTGAAAAAATCAACGAAACGCTCACGAGTCGTTAAGTTTTTCTCACAATTAATTCAAAACAATTGACAAATTAACCATGAACTCCCAAAACACAAGTTATACAAAAGTAATTAAAATTTATTTCATAAAAATAATCAAGTTAACAACTTCTAAATCGTAAAAGTTATGGCTGTATCATAAATAGTTTATCTTTCATCTACATAGCTCACCTAATGTTCTGAGATAATATGACGAATATAATGAGGGGCACATGCTTCGAATACCGAACATAATAATTAAATGTTCTAAAAGCCACAATTTCCAATGTCAAGGCTTGGAGGCGCGACCTGCATACGAAACTATATATATGTAGGCCAAGTAAACCAACCAGTCTTCTCCTTATAACCTTTTTAGTGTTCCGCATCCAAAGGGTGCCAACGGGAACCTATTGCTAAGGCTCCGCTGTCGGGCCGTCCGTCCGTTTGTCCGTCTGTCCGTCCGTATGAGTCTGTCACAGGGCTGTTTATTTTGAACCGTAATAGGTAGACGCTTGAAAATTTTAGAATGTGGAACTACTACGGCCGGTATAGCAACAAATAATAAAAATAAAACTTAAAAATGAAAGGGTTTGAAATAACCCCCTTTATTCCATACAGGAAACGTGATTTTTTTTTCATTAAAGTACCTATTAAAAAAAATGTAGTGTTAAATATTGTACCGTGGTACAGAACCTTTCATGTGCGAGTCCGACTCGCACTTGGCTGCTTTTTTGTAGTAATAGACAATGGTAGAGCTTCGAAACTGACCCATTCGGATGATGAATGCGTGGAGATGGCATATTTTTAATTTATCACCAATAGATAATCCAGGTAGGTACGTTCATTGAGGTTCTTTGGTCGCGTCGCCGCCCGCCGCGCCAGTATTGTTAGCGAGCGGCCGGTGGTCAAGGCATAAGCGATAGCGGGTCATATTTCTGGCATTACAGAAATAAATTATTATTAAAAGTTTTTAAGTATTATTTAAAAGGTCTCTGTTAGAGTCAAAGCAAGCAAAAGTTGAAGCAAAAGGAGTATGTAAAGAGCGTAGCCGGTGGCGTTCTATATAGTTTCTGCCTACCACCATGGGAAGTAGTCGCGAGTAGTCTATATGTCGTATGTGTAGTCTATATGTATATATGTGTTAGAGTACTTAAACAAGGACCAAACACAGCAGCGGATGCTGCATGATGATCCCGATCTAATAACTACGATGCATTGGGATTGGTATTCTGTTAATTAGACACAGTTATCACAGTTACCAACCGACACCTTTGATGTGTTGTAATAATTAACTTAGTAAGTTATAAGTTTTCCACTCGAAGGTTACTCAGCGAGGTAATAAGGAATAATCGTTTATTTCCCATACTGTGTAAACGGATTACAGTAGGTAATCCGATTACTTTGAACAAAAATGTTACAGTAATCAGATTACTGTTTGAACATTTTTGTTCAAAGTAGTGCGCTATATTGCTGCCGTCCTACCTCCTATTATAAATGCAGTGAGTTCTCGCATCCAGCGGCTTCCTGCGGCTTTCACCAGAAGCCCTAGACAAAGTGACATTCTATCAGCGATAACGATGATGGAAAAGGCAAAAATGTATAGAACTTGACATAAGCTATCGAAAAGCTTAGTCGTTGTAGAAATACGAAACGCTTTCGAATCGATTGTCACTTGTCTAGGCCCTCTGGTCATGTCATCGATACACCTTATCGGGCCTTCCAACGCTACGTCTTCCGAACAGAACCGGTCGAGGTGGCAGTGCTTGGGGCCTATGTCCAGCAGTGGACGTCTTTCAGCGGAATGATTAACGATGATGATTCAAGTGAGTATGTTTGTTTGTTACGCTTTAACGCTAAAACGGCTGAACGGATTCGAATTTAATTTGGCACATGGGTAGACCATGACCTGGGTTAGTATATAGTCTACTTTTCATCCTAGTTCGCAGACGAAGTCGCGGACAACAGCTAGTTTTACTATAATTTCAAAGTAGCTTAAACATAAATCAAATGTAGCGAAATAAGGTAAGAAATTGTCAAAAACTGTTTAGTTTATTATTTGTTTTATTTTTATTTCAGGCTGTACAAGAGGCAAATTAATTGTAAAGATATTATTGACACCGCCGTGTTAAAGCCATTTTATACAATTGTCAAAGAATAATATTACAATAGCGATTTGAATAGTGATATACGGACAATTTAAGATGGTCGTCAATTTGGTTAACAATTATTAATTTCCCTCAATTCATAAAATAAATTAACCTTCCCAATAACGCTTGTCCATTGCACCTCACGTCACTATATTTATGTGGTCCCAAACTACAGTCCGCACCGGCCATGACTGTTAGTGTTACCCGTAATAAAAGGGACGTCTCATTTATTATTGACAAATATTTCGCGCTGAAAAAACTACGTATTGTACCCTAACGGAAGGCGCCACATTCTAAACTTTATTGTATTTATTACATGTACAATATACGAGGCACTTTGGCGGTACACTTTTATGGCATAAATAATAAAAGACAGGAAATTATATCAATTCTTCAGTCAGTTGCAACGCGGGGCGCAAACGGAGGCATTTCTCGAGTGCGTTTATGTCTTTTGTATGTAAGAGCGCCGGCGCATCCTTAGATGTATTCTGCATTCTTTGTGAATGACTCCTTGAGAACGATTACTGGATGTGTTTTATTTATTGAATGGGTGGTAATGGTGGGTTTAGATTGAAATAGATTGATAACTTATTAAAATTTTAATGCGGGAAATTCTGAAAATCATTTTCTTATCGTAAATGCCTTTTCATTAAAGCTTATCTAGACAGGTATGCTTAAAGTTAGACAATCGCTGGACGAATTAAAATTTGGGGCGAGAGATCTTCTTTCAACCAAGTCATATTAATCCAAAAATCTTCATTATTTTAACGTCATACCGTTTTATTCTTCAACCTCTTTTCCAAACTCCCCTATAAATTATAATCAAATTAAACGGTTCCCATATATTAAACATTCGAATCGCGTGAGACATGTCGCTTCATGTCGACACAAGTCTAAACGATTAGCACTGGCCGGCGCAAACGCATAAAAACTTTTTCAAGTAAAAAATAAGTTGAGACTGTTGAGAGAAAAAAAAAACGAACCGTGCACAATGGCCGGTGATACCGTGAAAAATGTTCACAAATAAAACAAGTATTAGATCACCCGGGAAGACGGTTACACGGTTCTCAATACGTGTGAAACTTGGACTTGATGATATAGAAATATTTATCAGCTTAACTATGTTCTTGTATGAGTATTTTCGAATAATACCTACCTAAAACGGATTAAGTAAAAAAAGAAAAAGTAAATTAAGGTACTTAATAAATAATGTCACTTTTTTTAAATTTCATTGTCCATGCGTAATGAGCAATAATAGACAATTAGAATTTAAACTATTACACTGAGAAACAGAACGTTCAGAATTAGAAACAAAGTCTAAATCATAAACGCAGACGTTTGCTACTGCTCCTCGGTTTTACAATTACACTTCAGAAACTGCAGGAAATATAACAAAACCGAACCGTCCTTCTTTACTCAAACGCACCCTCCATTGCCAATCAAACACACCCAGTTAAGTGCCAAGCTGTGTGGCACCACCACGCATCCGCAAACACGCCGCGTCATCATTCACCTCCATAGAGAACCTGATGAGCTCACAATCACCCCACAATGCTAATGGGTTACCCAAAACCTTACCTGATCACTCGCTTACTCGACAACTTCAAACCAATTAATCATTCGAATACGGAGCTTCAATTTTTGACAACTAAAGGAATTTTAATCGAATTCAATACATTGAAAACGATTCCGACATTCTAGTGATTCACAATCGAATAACTATTCGATGAATGGAGATTTTAAATCTTTTGTGGAGATTTGTTTGGGCAATTTAGTTGGTGCACAAATTAAATATACGAATACCTTCATAATTGGGTATCTACAATACAACACTCATCAAATAGGTTTCTTTGGGCTACATTTATTTTTCTTGACTGATTCAATACAGATGAAAACTTTCACAGCAAATGTTTCTTAAAAACTTATTAGTTATTTTGCTTTTAGTAATAAAAACTCCATTTACAACAGAAACATTAAAACATCGAGATGGTTTCAATACTTTTGAAGAAACACAAAAACAAAAGTGAAGCTTGTCCAACAAAAGCTCCGCCGCGCGCACAAAAAATATATTATTACGGTGAATATTTCCTTGTAACTGTGTCACTGCACTTAAATGCAACAAAACCAGGATAAAATGGCGAACTGGAGGAAATTAAACGACGATGTTGTTGAAACTCGGGTCCGTAAGAAATAAAACACTTTAAATCATCTTTGATCAAGCACAGGGGGCTGACTATGAAGTATTAATGCCATCATTATTCCACTGCGAAAAAAGGATGGTGCTAGCGGCCTTGTATAGCTCCGTCTCTCACTTACACTGGAAAAATGGTGGCATTAATACGTCGTAGTATAGGTGCAGGACTGGTTAATGTCGCTGAAATGATGACGCTGATGTATTCTTATTTGGATACTACCCAACAAACATTTTTGTCATATAATCAAACTTGTATATGACCTTAAGTCTTTTTAAAGTTATTTTATAGTCATTATTTTAACTCTTCGTCATGTACTGGTGTATTATATGTCCGAATAGTCATAAACATTTTTTGTCGTATAATAATGTCATACGACGTTATTTCGACATTTATAAAACTTACTTATACAACTTTTCGTCCTCTAAACGTTTTCGTAGTATAAACGTCATAAAACTGTACATTTTGTCATATAATTACCTTTTAAACATCTGCTAAACGGATAATAATTGTTTACACGTAGTATTTGTTACCATTATATATAAGTCGAATAAGTATTACGAGTGCGACCTGTATACATCCTAAAGTATCACAAACATGATAATACGACCGCTACTTAATTAATACTCATATTAAAGGTTTATAATTACCTTGTATACAATTTTCGCGTACTTTAATACAAAGTAATAGAGCTCAAGCTGAGAGTGAGCAAAATAAGAAAGGTTCCGTATCACATTTAAATGCAAATTTAACTAATTTAATGCGGATACATTAAATATCGTTTATTACAATAAACTTAGGTACTAGAAATACACAAACAAACTTATAACATCGCGAGAGTCGCGGAGGATGCGTGGTATATAGTACGTGGGCACGTCTTTAGGTCTATTCCCGTCGGTGATCAGAACTTAAACTTCCGCTAGCAACAGTGACGGGCCATTTATAATGCCTCGAAAGTAGGTACTTCCACAGATTCGTTACTTTTGGTGTTGTAGCCTGACGACGTGATGTCCAACATCCCCCACCCGACCAACGAACCAATGGGCGATTTTCTTATCTCGCGAGCGGTCTCCATAAGTAGGTGAGACAATGGGAGCGAGCTAGATAGAGAGTATTAGAGAGTCGTGCTCTTTCTAGGCGGTGGTAAGGCTCGGGGAACAACTTTATTTAATTTATTTATTTTCTTCAAGTTCTCGCGTTACACTAATCAATTTAACCAAAATACTACAAGTGTGCCCCGCAGTTCATATTCCAAAGTTCAGGACTCTTGTTGATTTTTCGAAGTTGAAGTCATCCGAAAATGAAGATAATGTTGATAAAGAAGACACTTCAACCAACAATGATGACTTCAGAGACGATTAAAAAAGTGGGCTATTGATTTTAATATTCCACAAGTTGCATTAAAGCCAAATAAATTTATATGAAGGAGGTAATAAAAAAAGGCGGTCAAGTCAGGTCAAGTCAGGTCAAGTCAGGTCAAGTCAGGTCAAGTCAGGTCAAGTCAGGTCAAGTCAGGTCAAGTCAGGTCAAGTCAGGTCAAGTCAGGTCAAGTCAGGTCAAGTCAGGTCAAGTCAGGTCAAGTCAGGTCAAGTCAGGTCAAGTCAGGTCAAGTCAGGTCAAGTCAGGTCAAGTCAGGTCAAGTCAGGTCAAGTCAGGTCAAGTCAGGTCAAGTCAGGTCAAGTCAGGTCAAGTCAGGTCAAGTCAGGTCAAGTCAGGTCAAGTCAGGTCAAGTCAGGTCAAGTCAGGTCAAGTCAGGTCAAGTCAGGTCAAGTCAGGTCAAGTCAGGTCAAGTCAGGTCAAGTCAGGTCAAGTCAGGTCAAGTCAGGTCAAGTCAGGTCAAGTCAGGTCAAGTCAGGTCAAGTCAGGTCAAGTCAGGTCAAGTCAGGTCAAGTCAGGTCAAGTCAGGTCAAGTCAGGTCGGGGGATCCCCCACAGTGCATACTTCCTCGTAGTTTCCCCCGGGCAACGCCGTGTCGGACCACCGTAACGGAGTGGCAGACCGGCGGCTAAAGTGCGCTGTGATTCGTAGACATTTGATGCGGTCGTCCGCGAATATGATGAACAAGCCAAGTCGTGACCCTTCGGGGCGTTTTATCTCGAATCGCTCCTCCCAGGGCGATTTAAACGGCCCTTCTCAGGGCCAATCTAACGGCCCTTCTCAGGGCCAATCCAACGGACCTTCTCAGGGCCAATCCAACGGCCCTTCTCAGGGCCACGCCGACGGCGCTTTGGCGTCGGAAGCTGACCGCGTATCATCTGCGGCCAGCTTATTTAGAAGGCCATATGAGTTGTCGGACTCCGACGACTCCGATATGGACACGTCGGCGGCTGAAAATAACCTCTTCAAGCGGAAGAGGTCCAAGGTCTCCTCGGAGTCGACCGGAGGAAAGGCGAAGAAGAGGTCGAAGCCTAAAAAGGCTTCGACTTCTGCTGCGCCTTCTTCCCACATTGTGGGCTTGGTGGACGCCGAGCGCCAGTTAAATCTGGCAAAAAGGGCGCAACTCCAGTTGGACCTGGAGGAGAGGGTCGCCGCCAAGGAGCAGCAGGCGCAAGTTGCCAGGTCGAGGGCTGGCTATGGTGCATCCAGTGTACTGTATGCCGACCACTCCCTGGCAGAACTGGAGCGCATGGCGCAGGAGGATCGGCAGGAGGTTCTGGAGGTCGCCTCTAAGTCGTCCAATTTGAAGGGGACCTTCCAGAAGGCCCTCAAATGCCGGGCCGCCAGCATGTACGGTATTATAACGGAGCTGGTGAAGCGGACGGCCACGGACGAGACGCGGCAGCTGCAGGCGAAGGTGGATCGCCTGCAGGCGGAGGTCAGCCAGCTACACCAGAAGCTGGCTGATGCTACGGCCAGGCCTGCCCAATCTGCTCCAGTCTGTCCGGTGGTAGGAGGCTCCTCCTCCTCCCCTGCCAGTCTTGAAGCAACAATCCGCGGGGTGATCTTGGAGGAGAGGGCCTTCATCCGAGCCTGCTTCGCAGGCATCGAGGACCGGCTCTTGCCGGAAAGGCGGCTCCGCCCACCGCTAGCGGCGGACAAGAGTCCACCGCCGAGGGAGCCGGAACCTGCGCCTCTAGCAGGCCCGGTATCGCAGCCCTCCAAGGGCAAAGGCAAGGGCAAGAGGACCAAGGCGGCTCCTCATACGCCCACCACAAGCGCGGAGGTAGCGTCTGGGTCGTCTGCCACTCCAGCAGCCCCCCAGAACTCGCAAGAGGAAGACGCCCTTCTTCCTTCCACCACCCCATCCAACCAGTCGTGGACGGAAGTGGTTAGGAGGGGAAAAGAGAAAAAGGGCAAAAAGTCGGCCCCCAAGCCTGCTGCGACTGGTCCTGCAGTCGGCAAGAAGGCGGGGAGGAAGCTGGTTCCTCCCAAAACTGCGGCCGTCGTGGTGACCATCACCCCGGAGGCCGTGGAGCGGGGCGAGACGTACGAGTCCGTCCTAAGACGGGCTCGTACCAATGCTGATCCCTCCCAGCTAGGGATCAGCAACATCACGTGCCGCCGAACCCTAACCGGGGCTCGAATTTTCGAGTTCTCGGGGGAGCAACGAGGCACAAATGCGGACCTCTTCGCAACAAAGTTGCAAGAGGTCATCGCGGATGTGGCAAGGGTCGCCAGGCCTGTTAAGACCGCAGCCTTGGAGGTGGCCGATCTGGACGATTCAGTCACCAAAGAGGAGGTGGTGGCGGCCGTCGCGGCGGCTGGAGGCTGCGACACTGGCGCGTTGAAGGGTGGAGCCATCAGGCCCGGCCGCCGCGGTATGGGTATCATCCGTGTCGAGTGCCCAGTCACCGCGGCTGGGGCCGTCCTTGCCGCGACCAAGGGACGGATGCAAGTGGGGTTCGGCTGGGCAGTGGTCCGGCCACTTGAGGACCAGCCTGTCCGGTGCTTCAAGTGCTTCGCTGTCGGCCACACTCGGGCCACGTGTCCCTCCAAGTCCGACTGGGGAGATACGTGCTACCAATGCGGGCGGGAGGGACACGGGTGGGCCGCTTGCACCGCTACCGCGCCACACTGCGCGGCGTGTGCCGCCGGTGGCCGCCCCGCGGACCACAGGATGACGGGCAGGAGCTGCAAGCCCCCCGTGAGGAAGGGCGTGGTGCCGGCGCAGGTTCGCCCTGTTGCTGAAGCCGTCGTCGCCGTCGCCGCTGTAGCTCCAGCGGCGGTAGCTGAGGAGGGGGGTGCGTTGTCGGAATAATAATTTCCGACTACCGCATCCTCCAGGCGAACACCAACCACTGCAGAGCGGCCCAGGACCTGGTAGTGCAGGTCATGGCCGAGTGGTTGGTGAACGTAGCGGTGGTCGCCGAGCCCTACTCAATCCCCGGCAGCTGGCTGGGTGACGAGGACGACTTGGTGGCTCTAGCGGCGCGGTCTTCCACAGACTCCCCTCCCCTCTCGCTATTAGAGAGGGGACCGGGATACGTGGCCGCCGCGTGGGGAGACTTAGCCCTTGTGGGCGTCTATTTCTCCCCAAACCGCCCTCTTCAGGACTTCGAGAACTATCTCGGAGTCCTGGCCGCCGTGGTCGGCAGGGCGGCGCCGCGTCAGGTCTCCGTACTGGGAGACCTGAATGCCAAGTCGGTGACCTGGGGCAACCCAGCCACTGACGCACGCGGGCGGGCAGTAGAGATGTGGGCAGCCTCGTCTGGACTCTCCCTCTTGAACAGGGGAAGCGTCCAGACATGCGTGCGGCGGCAGGGTGGCTCAATAGTGGACGTCACTTTCGCCACCCCTGCGTTAGCCGCGCGCGTGTTGAACTGGCGGGTGGACCTGGTGGAGACTATGTCGGACCACCGTTACGTGCGGTTCGACATCTCCACCAGTGGCCCCGGAGAGACGCGGCCCCTCTCGGTGCGCTCACCGTTCCCACGGTGGGCTCTCACCCGCCTGGACAGGGAGGCGGCGCGGGAGGCGGCGTTCGTCCAGGACTGGCTTTCACCGCCTTCCGCCGGCCTGGATGTGGACACCGTGGCGGGGCATCTGAGGGAGTCTCTGACCGAGGTATGCAACTCCAGCATGCCTCGGTCTCGCCGACCACTGCCCAGACGCGCTGTGTACTGGTGGTCGGCGGAGCTGGCGGGGCTCCGAGCAGCTTGCGTGGAGGCAAGGAGGGCCTACACGCGGAGTCGGCGGCGGCGTCGAAGGGACCAGGCCGTCGGGGACCACCTCTATGAGGTATACGTGGAGACAAAAATGGTCCTCGATCGAGCCATCGCCGCCGCGAGAGACTCGGGGAGAGCTGAGATGCTGGAGGGTCTCGACAACGACCCCTACGGGAGACCATATAAGGCGGCGCGCAACAAACTGCGCCCGTTTGGTCCCCCGGTGGCCGAGACCCTGGAGCCGTTATTTCTTGATGGGGTGGTTCAGTCCCTGTTCCCGTGCAGGGACAACTTCACCCCACCAGTGATGGATCCACCGCAGACAGCTCCGCCAGCTGAGGAAGAAGAGGAGGCCCCGCCTGTCACGGAGTCGGAACTTGGCGCGGCGATTCTCCATATCCGCGCCAAGAAGACAGCTCCGGGCCCCGACGGTGTTCCGGCAAGAGTGGTGGCAATCGCTGCCACTCAAATGGTGGAGAGGTTTCGGGACCTTTTCAGCGCATGCCTTGTGTCTGGAAGGTTCCCGAAACCGTGGAAGGAGGGGCAGCTGTGCCTCCTTCGCAAGGAGGGCCGCCCAGCAGACTCCCCCTCGGCATACCGGCCCATCGTTCTGCTCGATGAGGTCGGCAAAATGTTCGAGGGGATAATCGCTGCCCGCCTAAAGTGCCATCTGCGCACTATCGGGCCGGACTTGTCGGACGCTCAGTTCGGTTTTCGGGCTGAGCGTTCGACGGTGGACGCACTGGCCTGCCTCAGGGGCCAGGTGAAGGAGGCGATGGAAGCGGGGGACGGACTGTTGGCGGTGTCATTCGACATAGCCAACGCCTTCAACTCCGTTCCCCACTCCACCATCCTAGAGGCGCTCCGATTTCACGGAGTGCCTCGATACATGTGCAGGCTGCTGGCCAACTACCTGGAGGATCGGGCGATCCTCCTGGTAAATAGGACTGGCCAAGTCCGGCGGTACGCCGTTGAAGCCGGCGTTCCACAGGGGTCAGTTATAGGACCTCTCCTCTGGAACATCGGCTATGATTGGCTCCTGCGGGGAACTCTCCTCCGAGGCACGAGTGTCATCTGCTATGCGGATGACACTCTCCTCACCGCCCGGGGGGGGAATTTTAGGGAGGCGGCCAACTTGGCTTCGGCGGGCGGATCCTTGGTCGCGGGGAGGATCCGCCGCCTAGGTTTAACGGTGGCGCTGCACAAGACCGAGGCCGTGTTCTTTCACGGCCCTCGGCAGCGCCCCCCACCACCTGACGCCCACATCTTTGTGGAGGGCGTCAGAATTGAGGTGAAGGCCCAGATGAAATATCTGGGCCTTGTACTCGACAGCAGGTGGCGCTTCGGTCCGCATTTTAGCGGGCTGTCGTCGCGCCTGCTGAAAACCGCGGGCGCGCTCTCCTGGCTGCTTCCCAACTTGGGGGGGCCCAGCGCGCGATGCCGGCAACTTTACGCCGGCATCTTGAGGAGTATGGCCCTCTACGGGGCTCCTATCTGGGAGGACTGCCTCCAAAGGAGGGAGAACGCCGCCGCCCTGCGGGCACCTCAGAGGGCCATAGCCCAGCGAGCGGCGCGGGCTTACCGAACGGTGAGTTTTGGGGCAGCATGTGCTCTGGCCGGCACCCCTCCTTGGGAACTCGAGGCGTGGGTGCTCGCCAGAGTATATGAATGGACGGCGGGGCGGAGGGCGAGAGGACTACGCTCAGCCCCGGAAGAGCGGGAGGCCGTCCGGCGGGAGGCGAGAGACGCCATCGTCGTCCATTGGACGGGGGACCTCGCCACCGCAGCTTTCGGCCGCCGAACCCTCGACGCGATTGGGCCAGTCCTGCGAGACTGGCTCGAGCGGTCGCATGGGTTCCTCTCCTTCCGTCTGGTGCAGGTGCTGTCCGGACACGGTTGTTTCGGATCGTACCTGCACCGAATCGGACGGGAGAGGACGCCGTCTTGCCTCGACTGTGGTGCGGCGGAGGACACGGCGCAGCACACCCTCGAGGTGTGCCCGTCGTGGTCCGAGCCGCGCCGCAGTCTCATCGCGGTGATCGGACCGGACCTCTCGCTCCCCGGCTTGGTTAACGCCATACTGAGGGATGAGAGGTCCTGGGCGGCAGTCGCCTCCTTCTGCGAACACGTCATGTCCCAGAAGGAGGCGGCGGAGCGCGCGAGGGAGGACGATCCTGACGCGGCGCCGCTCCGAAGGCGGAGGAGGGGTCGAAGAAGACGTCAGTACGATAGTCATCTCCGACTCCTCCCAGGTGGAGGCCAGCAGGCAATGGGTGCGGGGGCACCCTTGCCTGTATTGCACAGGTCTCCACCAGTGTCGGACGGGAATGGCCAGGTGTTCCCGGCCATTCCCGTAGCTCCCCAACCTGGGGGGCGTGCGGGGCCCGCCAGCTAGGCGGGCATGCGCCGGGAGGGTTGTGGATGTAAAGGCTGAGCCGGTTTCCCATGGCCCTCCCATTACGGCGATGTGGGAACACCGCTGAGTTTTAGTGGGTATACTGTCGTTAGCGACAGGAGTCCCACATACCCCAGACTCGTCCCCCACGAGCGGGGATGCGTAATGCATTTCTCAGCGACAAAAAAAAAAAAAAAAAAAAGGTCAAGTCAGGTCAAGTCAGGTCAAGTTAGGTCAAGTCAGGTCAAGTCAGGTCAAGTCAGGTCAAGTCAGGTCAAGTCAGGTCAAGTCAGGCCAAGTCAGGTCAAGTCAGGTCAAGTCAGGTCAAGTCAGGTCAAGTCAGGTCAAGTCAGGTCAAGTCAGGTCAAGTCAGGTCAAGTCAGGTCAAGTCAGGTCAAGTCAGGTCAAGTCAGGTCAAGTCAGTCCAAGTCAGGTCAAGTCAGTCCAAGTCAGGTCAAGTCAGGTCAAGTCAGGTCACGTCAGGTCAAGTCAGGTCAAGTCAAGGCATTTTAAACGGTTTTTATCCATTTGTATTAACCAGTCAGGTCAAGTCAGGTCTGTCAGTGATTAATGATAACATTACCACAGATATTATAATACTACACAGATAACATTACTATGTAGTTGAAAGAAAAAATTGTTTCATTTTTTTAATTATCCCAGGAACGTAATTAACATTTCAAGTTTTCCATTTCAAATGTGCGCATATCATTTCAATGAGGTCCATCTTTGATAAAAACTTATCAACATCTGCATAATTAGAGATCACTGTGGGGTTTACCTAAAACAAAAATATTATTTAGACTTAACCGCTTGAGTCCTAATGATGCACGCGATGCATCAATCGGAAATATCCTTCAAGCCCCACTGATGAATAAAATGCATCAGTCGATGCCACGCAACTTAGGTCTCTATTTCTACTGAAATACGGGTTAATAGTGGCTATGGGCAGTAGCACTCTAGAGTTGGATGATATTCACGTCAAATTAATCTACTAAATGCTTAATCTGTGCATGGAACGTTTGACAGTGTCATCTGTCAGAGCGCCTGCGCGGGTGTGCGCGGACGGTCTCCGTGCATATTTTAATAATTATTTCGTGTTTTTACTGCCGTAATCGTCGTGAAGTGATATTAAATCAAATTAATAATAGTTTATATATCGTGTGTGATAATAATATTACCAAAATACATAAGTTGAGTGTGCAAAATTAGCGTATCATAAAAATGCCGTGAAAGTACTGAGTGTGGTGGTGATTATGTGAATAGTGTTTGTTTTATGATGTTTACAGCGTGAGAAGCTACTATAAAATATTAATTAGTGTAATTGAATCAATTTGTAAGTGATTTTCACTACTATAACGTCATAATAACAACATTTTGTCGTCAAAACACGGTCCTTGAAATCAAGGTCAAGATGACCTCTAGTTACGTAATAATTTTGTTTTTTATTTTCTGTTATTATCTCAAACTGTTATTTTTTTTAGATTCGTTATCTATTCATAATACTGCCTGTAAAATTTTATAACAATAGAAACAGTATTTTTAACAGAAATCGTCAAAACATAAGAACAAATAAACTACCACGCACTTTACGATAATATTGTAAATCCTATTGTATTCATCCGTTCACCGTATATAGATAAGTATGTGGTCTGTTTATTCAAGAATCCAAATTACTTTACGTTATCGAGCTACGATAAGTATAACTCAAGATATTGAGGTTTTACCCGGCGCCGCTGACATGCGGCGGGCCTCCGGGGCGCGATGTCGGGCGAGCAGCGGGCTCTAAAAGAATTACGCGGTCCAGCAAGGAACCTGAGTTAACTAAGTTATAAGTCACGCAAACAAATATTCTATTTTTTTAATATAAATTCTTTGAACTAAGTTAGCTAAGCGTTTTTAATTTTATCACTGATCCCTAAATCAACTGTAATGGCGTAAACATTTACAATGAACACGCAGTTTATAGGTCGGGAAGTTATGTAGTTGTCATTTAATGCAGTCACTTAATAAAATTATTAATAAAATATGTGAAAACGTTAGAGTTTTAAAAGCGCATAAAAAAATTGTTCCAAACCTACCTCACATTAATCAGTAAACTTGATTGCACAGTGGTTTACGACTGATGAAATGGTTTTATCACCTCAAATAACAAAGAAAAAATGCAATATTAACTCAGCTGTCAAAAACACCGCCATATTAAATTAACGTGATATAATCTGTTACAATATAATTTCGTTCAATATGAGCATCATCTTTAAATGACAATAACACAACGATTACATTATATAAAAGTCGTATTGTGTACCATAAGTCGACCCGAAGTCGAATACACGCCGCGACAGCTATCATTACATGATATTTAGTCAAATCGCCGACGTGTATATGTCTACTATGCGACTAAGTCGGTATTTGTATGACTGTTACACGAAACTCTTAGCAACTTAAGTTGAATAAAATGGGCCCTAATGCCGTAGAGTAAACGTCCTTATGACATTTATACGATTATACTGAATAACATTAAGTTGCCACCAAAACGTCTACTCAACGTCGTAAATGTTTGTTGGGTAGAACAGTCAACCACGTGGCGAGTAGATTAGATAGCAAGGACGCAGTGCTATTCACATGTTCCCTCATAATGTATACCTATAACAACATATATTCCCTTCCCACCTTCTATTATTGTTGTCTCTGAAGAAGGATCACTTCATTAGTAAAGTAGACTCCTCAATGGGCCGAGGGCTCTCAGCCTCAGAACAAGCGACTATATTTCACGTCACCGGCCCGCATAGCGACCAGTTAACTGTTACAAATGTTTTCCTATTGTCAGGTTGCCTGACTCATTAATTTTGCACTGAACGGTGAAAGAAATTCGGCCACTAAGGCTTCTGGCACAGTCGAGACTTACGTTTGCGACTTGTTGCAAAATAGTAAATGTTGCGATTAATCGGTGAGAGAAAATGAGAACACAATTAAATTAAAACCTCCGTGCTTCTTGAACATTGCCTCCTACTGACTTGGGCGACTGTTAACCTGTTTCAATCTGGCTAGCCTTTTCCCAACTATGTTGGGGTCGGCTTCCAGTATAACCGGATGCAGCTGAATACCCAGTAACTGGGAAATACGATACCCCTTGGTAAGACTGGTTGCCAGACTGTTATCCTGTTTGCAAAATCGAAATTTGCTAGTGTGAGTTGGTAACGACAATGCAGAGCAATATAGGTCCTCGGATTTCAAGACGATACCGAACAAGTTTCCAATCCGGGGGTGAGTGCTACGCTACGACTCATCGAAGCGCCATCCATGTTTCTACCGCCTACAACTTTTTGTGAACTGGCGATTCGGCGCATTCCCCAATCGCGATTACCGCGACCAAAAGTATTGCGTGCTTCAGCCCTAACTCATGAAGACGTTTTGTTTGAAGCAGCCGAACAAAGAAGCACTTTGTTTAAGATATTGTTTCTCTTTTTATTTACGCCAGTTTACTGCCCTTTTAGGCGGGGCTTACTTTTATTTGCTTTCATTGCGCGAAAAATGTTTATGCTACAACTCGGCGATTATGAGATTATGCTACAGGTCGAGTTTTGTTTGTTCACCCTGATTTATATTCTGATTTCATATTTTAATGTTACGTTACAAATATTTATTAGGGACTATGTACAAATATTTTTTCAGTGCTTGTAATTAATATTAGGTACTTACTTGACCTGGTTTTAAATAATTCATGCTGAACATAATTTAGCATTCATTGATCATTCTGGCGCGAATTGGGATAGACTGACTTCTTTGTTCTCAGATGTTTTTAAAGTGCGAACAAATCGTGTAAAATCGTAATTATTTTTGCCCCGTTAGTAGGCATGCTTCTTTTTTCTATTAGAACAGAAATGCCGAGTTCGCAGATGTCAATAAAAACTTTTTACAAAAAAAAACAACCGACTTCCAAAAAAAACACAAAAAAAAGTGAAAAATAACTTTAATTTCGTAAGTCGGTGTCTTTGCTTTTCATTTTTCATTTTTTGCCACTGATTTCACTTTTTAGAGACAAATTCGAAGGTACCTGCTATGTAAATAACAGTGACAGAGTCACTTAAAACGTCGTCTACATTATACTAAGTGGGAAAAACTACGTAAGCAAAGTTTATAAAATTTATATGGGACCACCTCTGAAGCATGACCTACCAAACAAAAAAGAATCATCAAAATCGATTCATAATTGGCGGAGTAATCGCGTAACATACACACAAAAAACATACAGACGAATTGAGAACCTATCTAATAATGAAGCAACTTAATAACACTACAATATCACCTACTCAACACTCGATCATAACAAATAAGAGTACCCACACATCCCAAGGTGCCTTGGTTCCACGGGCGGACATTATCACTCTATCATCACACCTCAATAGATGGCCGTCATTTATCAGGCGGTGTCGGCACCACACATAATGCTCCTTCATCAGATCCCATGCATACAATGTTATAGTGTGACCGATATAGGTAATATGAGCAGCTTATAGTCGCGATAATAGTTGTGTAGATTAAAGCAAAGAAATCTTTGTATTGTCTATACTATACTA
This sequence comes from Lithophane semibrunnea, assembly GCA_947363905.1. Lineage (NCBI taxonomy): Eukaryota > Metazoa > Arthropoda > Insecta > Lepidoptera > Noctuidae > Lithophane > Lithophane semibrunnea. The sequence goes on from OX376188.1 coordinate 13,720,039, forward strand.
AAAAGGAAAATTCGACAATATGCAAGGGTAAACACCGTTGTCACTTAAACCAATGGGTATTTGACTTCAATACTCGTATAAAAATAAATAACCACAAAAAAAACCTTATTTTCATTAAAAGATTTTAAAAAGTAAATATCCGTCACCGTCCCGATACTCATGGATACGCGCTCGAGAGAGCTGCGAAACAGCTGACGGCCGGTCATGTAACGCCCCGCGCGCCCCGCCCGCCCCCGCCTACCGCCGCCCGCCGTGTTGAGACGCAAGTTCGTTGCCCTTGCGTATAAGGTGAAATATTCTTGTGGAAAAATGAAAATTTGCTTTTTTTTTTAAAGTTGGTTTTTTCCATTTACTTTACGTTCTATAAATGAAACCAAACCAGTGGTTTCAAGGATAACGGTGTTTACACTAACACCCTGTATACAGTACCTATAGATAGAATCTTCTATGCAGTACCTATAGATAGAATCTTTCTTCATCATTTTAAAATACCTCAAATTGAGAGGAATTAATTGTGTGAACTTGGTTCTATACAATTAATATGGTCAAAACTGATCGGTTCGACACAAAAATCACAGAATTCACCTCTACACTTATATCGACCAATTAACTCATCAATCAATCTACCTAGCCTTTTTCTAACTATGTTAGAGTAGGCTTCCAGTCTAACCAGATGCAGCTGCACACCAGTATTTTACATGGAACGACTGCCTATCGGACCTCCACAATCCAATAACTGGGTAAATACGCTATCCCTTGGTAAGACTGGTTGTCAGTTGTAACGGCTAGGGCTTTGCAGGTAGACTGCGCAGGCCGCTAACTGTTAAGTAGGTAGGTAGTGTATAGTGAGATGATTGAAACCAGTCGGGTAGGTTAATACATATAATTGTAGTCATAACACAACTAGACCTCAGCTAGGTCGCGGGTAAGGTCGCACTGTTCAGTTCTAAGCACTAACACACTTATAGTTAATAAATGTACTTCCTTGCACTAAGTTGTAGACGGCGGATGCCTGTTCCTACAGGCTCGGTGAGAGGCCGGCAGAGGCCTTCGTTAGGGGCCGGTAGAGCCTCCGTGAGGCACCAGCAGTACAGGCCGGTGACGCGTGGCCGTCGCGGAGGCCTGTCAGTACAGGCTCGGTGAGAGACCGGCAGGGCCTTCGTTAGAGGCCGATAGGGGCCTCCGTGAGACCCGGCAGTACGTGTCAGCGACACGTGGTTGGCGCGGAGGCCTGTCAGTAACAGGTCCGCGAGTAGCTCGCGGCGTTAGGCCGCGGTTATCCAGACCTCGCAAGGCCTCGGTAGCGCACGTGGGTAGAATACCCACGCGTCCTGTCCTCAACCGGAACTTGGAACCCCTAGGTCGGGGTACTTAGAATCTTGAGGATCAGGGAATCGCTTCTATCAGCTAGGCGAGCGGATGTCGAAATGCCAGAGCGTCCTTAGGAAATTTGTGTTGTGCCACGTTTTTAGTGATGTGGTAAGGAGCTTACTAATTGTAATAATTTAGCACCACTCGACTATTTTCCGCTGAGACCCCTCACCACGCTACACAGTCATTCGGGCTTCTGACAACCAATTAACTTATATCAATTTAAAATATTCCGAAATATTCTTAAAACACCAGAGGCTACTTTATAATTGGCGAATGTACTGAAAGTTGTACCTAGAGGCGTCGTGAAAAAATACCTTAATTAATGAAAATGTTCATTGATTTCGCGGCGAAACAACAAAAGAACTTTCTCGGAGGTCGGCCACAGACTCACAGCCACAACTCCCCAGCAAGGAAACTCGGCATTTTGTTGAGAATTCCTCAACTTTTACGAACTAATTAGGTAGGTACACGCGGCTTACACCTGGCCGCGAGAGTACCACGAAACATAAGCACAGTAGGTATAGTAATTATTAAAAATTAGAGAAATTCTGGTAATTTTCAGCACTTTGAGACGATGTTTTCTTTGAGCTCGAGTCGGTTAGGCAGATTTTAGTACCTGCCTCCGCTCAACTGTCGATTGGCCTTCTAATGGCCGATAACAATTAAAATTCGATTGTGTCTCGTTAAAGACAATTGGAGGTTTATAAGGTATTTAGTTATTAATATTTTACCAGAAAAGCCTTACAGATACCACGAAGACGTGCCCACCCAGATATCTGACAACAGTTACAATAACTACAACTCCGTTCAGTTTAGCCGCGTTTAGCTCCGTCGTTTGTTACTTCGTTAGGTCTAATTTCTATTTAATTACTTTGTCCTAGGCTACTCTGTCCCCTGCAGAGGGTAAGGCAAGGATAATTGGCTCAACCGCTTTAGTCTCTACCTTTTTAAACAGGATTTCGTGGGAAGTTTTTAAAAGGGGTGGTTAAGTTTTATAGACGAAAGCATTGCTGCAATGATAATCTTAACCGACTTCAAAAAAGGAGGGGGTTTATACTTCCTTTTACTATAGTTTACATAGCAAATAATGATATACGAATTGATGTGGGGTAGGTACCAAAACTAAAATGCCAAAAATTACAACAAAAAGCCAACCGGCTGGCAAAAAACTAAAATACACATCCAAAGACGCTGATTTCTTACATAAAAACGTATTTTTCACTTTGTAGTGTTCTTATTTTGATTTTTCATGTTACATTTAAATGGAGTATTCCATTTGAAATAAGATTAGAAATTTAAACAAACCTTTTTACAGTCCGTTTAACCGATTTTAACTTCTATAGCGTAGCTATAAGGATGGCATAAAATCAAAAACACAATACCAACTGTCTACTGCAGCTGCCATTTGTCATGCAACCAACGCAATAGAAGTCAAAATCGGTTGAATGGACTGTAAAAAAGGCTTATTTAAGTGTCTAATCCTATTTCGAATGGAGTATAGGTTGCATTCAAATGTGAATGTGACACACGGCTATACATCAAGCTATACATTTCCAGTTTATGCTGAACTCGCATTGTATAGAATTTCCGTACAATGCGAGGTTATACTGGAAATGTATAGCTTGATGTGTAGCCGTGTGTACGTGTGAACATACTATTAACTTTCATACAAATTAGCGCCCGACGACGACGTGTTGTCGTTGTGGTGTGGTTGTCTATTTATGGTACGTGGGTACGGGACCTAAAATCGTACCGAAGGAACTCTTTTGTGAAACCCAAAGAAAAAGGATGGTCAAAGATCCTATGTCCAGCAGTAGACGTCTTACGACTGAGTGATGATGTTGATTGGTAGCTTTATAAATGGAAAAGATTTTGATTAAATTAAATTACCATAAAAACTACAGCAGTTTTCCCTTAGGGGGCAACCATATCCAATCATCTAGCACGCCAACAAATCTAAATCAATAAAAAAACTTTTTACAAAAAAAAAACCGACTTCCAACAAAAACACTAAAAACGTTATTTTTCACGTTTTTGTTGGAAGTCGGGTTTTTTTTGTAAAAAGTTTTTATTTTTCACTTTTTAGTTGTGGTACCTACCCCACACAAATTCTAATACCACTACCCACTATGTAAATAACAGTGAAGGAAAAATTAAGATATCGTCTACATACGCAAAGTGAGAAAAATACGTAATTATTGAAGCTAACTCAAAAACTACGCAAGCAAAATTAATAAAGTTTATATGGGACCACCTCTGAAGCATGACCCACCAAAAAAAAAAAAGAATCATCAAAATCTATTTATAATTGGCGGTGTAATCGCGTAAAATACATACAAAAAAAAAAACATACAGACGAATTGAGAACCTCCTCCTTTTTGAAGAAGTCGGTTAAAAACTATTTAAAACTCCAATATTCTAGAAGATAAAGCTGATCTTATGTTTCAAGATTAACTATTTGTCGTATAAGTGTTGCTTGCATATTTCCTTTTGTCATTTTTTGACTTTAAGAATACGTGAGGTCTCATATTTTTATTTTAGTCTAGTTTCAGCTTACTTTCAATGGCAGATCAGTCGACAAGGTAAAAACAGCTTATGTAAACTCTATTTCTATTACTGGGTTCTCAAAAAGTTTCGTTACGTAACATTGACTGGCTTCCCACAAGTCTGTGAAAGGTCAAGACGTTTGATTAAAGGCTCCCGCAGACAGGCGCGTCGCGACAGCGCGACACGACTTTAGTAGAACAATATGTATGGAAACTTCATGGTTTTACAGGCGAGTACTCACAAACAAACAAGGACATGGGGAACACGAACATCGTCACCAGAAACAGATGACGACGCCATAGTAAATGTACTGTCGCTACTGCAGCATTTCTCGTTGATGTTCCCGTTCCCGGTGCGGTAGACAAACAGTGTTAGAGTCGCGTCGCGCTATAGCCTCGTGCTGCCGCGTCGCGCTGTCGCATCGCACCTGTCTGCGGGAGGTTTAAGATAGGGTAGGTACATATATCGGTTCTTATTGTTTTGGGCTTAACTCAGAATCTATTATTTAGGTTGAAAAACCCTTGGGCCGCCTTCAAAAGTAAATCAAAACGACCAATCGTTTGATTAGATTTTTATCGATTCTTATCCTGATAGTGCAGTGGTGGCCCAGTGGTAACGGCCGCGATTTACGAGTTGTAGGTCTTAGGTTCGACCCCTGCCAGGCGCTTTACTTTGGGTAAATTATTTCATCACCACTGCTCTAAAACAAAACGCACTGGCCTCGCGTGGTGGATACGGTCCACTCCCTCTCACAGAGAGGAGACCTGTGTCCCAGCCAGTGGGAACATGGGCTGATTATGCTTATGCATCTTGATATATTTTCCAACGTGATTGATTAACGGCAACTCAGTTCAAAACTAGCAAGACCTACAACAAAACTACAAAAGTTAGGTTGACGTGCTTAATGCTTATCAGCTGTTATCAGTAATCACGTTTCACAGTCATCCTAACTAGCTTCAACGACCCTAGAAATAATGGTGTTATAACATCATAAGTACCTTACTACGCACGTAGCTAGTAGCTACACAACAAAAATAATTTCCCAAATTCACACGGCGTCCAAGCTATGAATTACAATATTACAATAAAACCGTCACAATAGTCTAATATAACTCCGTGGCTGAATGGAGCGGGTTCACGGAAGGGTCCCACAAATCATCGCCGCCTCATACGCGTGTAATTATCCCGAGTCGGACCCGCCCGATAAGATCTCTATAACCGCTAATCTCTGGAGAATAACGTTGAGAAGTTCCACTCTTGGTCGTAGAAAGCCGTGGGATAGGGAACTTTAACATAGAAGGACGTACCCCTATATTTTCTTTGATGTAGATCAATCTAATAAACGTTATATAGTATAGGTTTTGCCCCTAAACTAGTACTGTGATCATTCTGAGTCTTTAAACCTTTTGCACAAAGATAATCCTAATCACAATAATGAATCTTTATTTCTCTCTTCTCCCTAGTTAATAAATGTGCATTTTAGGAGTTAGGAGTGTCCTGCCTGAGTCACCCGGCTCTCTTCGATCTCTCTCTCTCTTCCCAGCAATGTCTCCCACATGGTGGTGGGGTCAGCCTTCCTGGGGGCCAAGTCTACTAATGTACAAACGTGTCAGTGGTCTCACAATGATGAGTTTTTGACAGATTTTGTATGTCATATCTGTCAAAAACTGATCATTGTGAGACCACTGACACGTTTGTAAATTAGTAGACTTGGCTCCCTGGTCTTTCTCTTCCACTTCGCTCTATCCTCGATATCGTCTTCGGAGACCTGACACTCCTTCATATCCTTTAGCACTACAGGCCGGCTCTCTTCGATAGGATATGTTAATTTAAATAACAGTGAGAGTCAATATAATATTATAGGTATAATAAAAGTTTGAAATTAAGTATAAGCAGAATCTACAAAATTAAAAGATATCTTACTTATTTAAAAAAAACATATTATTTATATAGTATCCTCTTAATCATAAAAAGTTACAGGACTCAGAATAATCTCAGTGGAGCTTGAAAAGTGATAATCTGTGACTTTCCGGAACTTGGGTTGTTCAAGAACTAGGTCTAGTCTGGATTACACTAGGTACTCTAGAAGTCTAGACAATACCTACTTCTACGCTACGAAAAATATAGGTTTTATGGAGTTTTTTTCGGACCTCCGTGAAATTGATCCGCCGAATCCTGTAATCCTCCAAAGCAGTACAGACCTTCTGTTCCTCAATATTCGGTGCCCCTAATCCAACGGTTGTGTGACTAAGGCGGCAGGAATGTGCGCGGGCGACGTGTTGTCCCCCGGGAACAGCCTGCGCTTGTACACACAACAGATACGTAAGTTTGAAGGAACTACTCCGTAAGGACATTTGGACAAAGTAGGAAAGGTATAATGATAAAAACTTATCTGATTTTCAGACGAATAGAGAGAAGATTTAAAAGAAGCGACGTTTCGGACTTTAATTCTAAATAGACTAAATACCATTTCAACTCCAGAATAATGAGTTTCGGGGATCTTTCATATTTTGTTAGTGTTACCTATCTTCCGATTCTGTGGTTAATTTTACTCTTTTCAATTAGTATAACTTCATAATCTTATTTGTTTAAGCGAAATTTTACGTTTAGCCCTTTATCATAAGGTTTCTGAACCTTCTTGCTTCCTTGGCAAGCGGTATGCGCCTGCGCCTCGCGATCGAGATCCGCCGCGCATTCCAGCCAGTCGCAATCCCGCTCTACACATGAAAGGACGATCGTTTATTTTTAAGGATTTATAAACTTGTCTTAACGCTGGGATAAACGCATTTTTATTCAAATACGGACTGCTTGTTTTATTTCATTCACGTATTCTACAGTAAAATGACAATGTCTGCAATTCCATTTCATGAGTCAAGTGAGGGTCCATTTCATGAGTCTTGTGGTCGCAAACTTAGCTTAGGTTTGTAATTTTACTGTCAAGACAAATCCACATAGAGGTAGATACCTACCTAATCTTTATAGGAATTATCTTAGTTTCAGGCCACGTCCCAACCAAAAACGACCGTTGCGCGAGTAGGTACGCGATCGTTGCGCTCTTTTATATAAATATTAGCTGCCGCCCGCGGCTTCGCCCGCGTGGTATGTCGATAAAAAGCCTATGTCCTTTCTCAGGCTCTAGACTATCTGTGTACCAAATTTCATTTAAATCGGTTCAATAGTTTCGGCGTGAAAGCGCGACGGACAGACAGAGTTACTTTCGCATTTATAATATTAGTAAGGATAAGGATAGTAAGGATAGTTAGGATAGTACTTAAGGATGACATAGTCGCGCGATTAATCAAGTCGTGTTTATACGTCAACAAAATACATGAATTTTGACGCGATCAGGATCACGTCGATGCACTCCCGAGACGATCGCTTTTGGCTAGGACGTGGGTGGGGTCAAGGACGAGGAGGGAGAGTTCTTAATAAGAGTCCAACATTTCGCGCTGGATCACTCGACAATAATTCCTGACTTTCGAATTTCTGGTAAACCAGCATCGACTCCCTAGTTTTGGTATATACACACAAACTACAATTTCACATCCAACCCAATGACCAACAGGCTCAAGTAAATTGACGCGACACAATTGGACGTACATTACCCACGTTCTCCCTACGCGTCTCACATTTGCCACAAAGAGCATCCGTAGCCAGCGACCGACAAACTCCAGACATAACAAAGCAACTAATACATGTACATTATTGTACTAATAGCGAAATCATTAAGTGTACATGGTACAACAAAGCTTAAACCGCAGGCACTACACTCGTCTAATTTAAAGTAGTTCATCATAATTTTCAAATCAAAACGTGTTCTTTGAAAGAGGAAAATACGACCATACCAATGCTTGCAGATAAATGGGTGATCATTTAAATCGTATTAATAGGGAAGATGGCAAAACTCTGCTGAAATGCAAACGAACTCATGTAGATCGAAATCCAGCATTTAAGGTTGATGCGCAAGGGTGGCCCGCGAAATTCAAATTTTCTTACGTTTTTTGCAATTTGCAGGTCAGTGTCAGGTTGTATGTTGATCTAAATATTATTAGCGCTCGTAACAAGTAAGTATGGATTTACAGAATTATAAACATTAGAATCAGCAATACAACTCTCTAAATTCATGAAAGTGCCAAATGTCATGATTTCATGAAATAGTTATTCAATACACTTACATGAGCTTAGAGAGTTGTATTGCTGATTTTAATGTTTATAATTCTGTAAATCCATACTTGTTACGACCGCTAATAATATTTAGATCAACATACAACCTGATACTGACCTGAAAATTGCAAAAAACGTAAGAAAATTTGAATTTCGCGGGCCACCCTAGCGCATCCCCCTTAAGCCTTTTTTTTAACAACTTTATTTGATAACCACCTACAACAAAAATGATAAACAATATTCTATTCTAAACATTCACTGTTGAAAGTGGGCCTCCCGATGCCCTCGCTAACAAACTAGGAAACATCACGCTAACCTTTTTTTTACCCGTTTAATCCTCCTCTTCAGGTTTTTGACAACGCATTCAACGCATTCACAGATGCAAAGTTCTTCATAAAGGAACCACGTGCTATAAGTTTTCTACATAGACACGAATCTCTGTTGCCATGTGTACATGCACTGTAAAATATGATCGAGAGAACTTGCAAACAATAGAACTATAAGTCGTCGTAACAGTGACGTTATATCTTTGAAACAATCACGAAATACCCTCACAATGGACTAAGGTAATTGCGACTCAGTAATGGGTTTCAACTATTGTGTTAAAACTTTAAAACCTCTATGAGAAAATAACGGGGGAATTTGTTAGATGGTCTAGACTATGTTCTTTTGCGTCATTTCTTCCCTACATATTCATGGCAATTCGTTTTTATCTCTTATCTCTTGTCTTGTGATGAGAACATCACAATACAAAAGTTGATACCTAACTGAAACATTTATTTGGTGCTTGATTTGAAATATCTGTCGTAGATTACCAAACTCAAACTCAAAGCATTTATTTCAATTAAACCAGCACTTTTGAATTGTCATGGAGTCGGTCAGTCAGAAATATGAAGCTATTTGCCCATTCCAAAGCGTAGTATTGTACCTATGGAGAAGAACGGGCCAAAAACTCCACGGTAAGAAACTCCACTCCTCATCAACAAAGACACAAACGTCCAAATTGACATCCTATTAAGGACATAAGTGATGTTTAAGTACTCATAGCCTTGACGAAAAGGGGTAGGTAACGTAAAAAATTAAATTCATTCGATTTCACGAAATAATTAGCTTTTTAATAGATTTTAGGCAGATAGTCGGAAAGGTTACACGGGGGGGCTTCACACAGGATTCTTGCAGCCAGACGGCAATCTTTCCCAAGGCCAGGGCTGGCTTCATATTTACACCCAGATTATCTGTGCCCAGATCTGGTATTCAGCTGCATCGGGTTAGACTGGAAGCCGACCCCAACATAGTTGGGAAAAGGCTAGGCAGATTGATTATCTGTGCCCAGATTATGTAAAACGGTTTTAAATTGAAACGCTTTACCTAATATCGTGCGTAATTTTATTGTAACCAAATGCTGTATTAGCTAGTAAGTAATGGCAAATCGATTTTATGTATATTGTAGATACATAATGGATTAATATTGCTCATGTTACTGAGAGAACGATTGTCTCTCCGTCTCTTACGTATCTCTGATTCTTTTAACGTAGGTATCCATAGGTGCTCTTCATTTGGTGCGTTTCAAAGTTGATGCGCTTCGAGGAATACCCCGAAAATAAATATTTTATAACAATTTTGTTTTTCCACTATAACACTTTTGCTTCTGATTGTACCTTTCTCATTTTGATAGTAACATGGAACGAGTTACAGAAAGAAAATATTATTTATTTTGATTTTGTGCAAGTCGTCCTAAATGGGCCGTGGGCTTGTAGGACGAGTTGATGCATTACGCACGCCACGTTAACGTGTGCACATATATTATAATACTAGCAATACTACGTAGTACTACACGTGAGCATGGACCATTCAATAAAACGTCCTTTTCAATTAAGTTAGGTAGATACCGACATGAAAAAAGTAACAAACAATAAGTGAGTAAATACAGAAAACAATGCCCCTTTTCCTTATTTTCTTAGTCTCGTGGGAGTGCACACGCCCTAACTCTGCGCTTTTTAAACTAAAAGGAAGTGTACAGCGGTTCAACCTATTTCCGAATCATGATAGATTTTCTCAATTGTTTTACAGCCAAAGACATTTATATTAAACTAGCTGATGCTCGTGGCTTGGCCCGCGTGGATGTCGGTTATTTATTATATACTAAAACCTTCCTCGAGAAAATCTCTATCGATTGGTGTAAACAGCATGATCAATCGGTACAGCAGTTTTTAAGTTTATCGCGAACCGACAGACAGACGCGGCGGAGGACTTTGTGTTACAATATGTAGCGATATACAAGGTGGCAGGGACGTTGTTGATCGTTAAAAAAGCAATTTGTACATTTTTACCGCGTAGGTATTGAATTTTTGTATGATACGGCTGATTTTTTTTTCAATAACCGACTGGTTTCAACTTAGGTGGATCCAGAATCATGTCCCGAATCTATGGTAGTTAGGTTAGGTTACCCACATAATCGCACAATATTTTAATAAATATATCCGCAACTTTTTCAAACACCTCAATTTCCTACAAAAACGAAAGCGCCGACAAAAAAAGTTGCCATAACATTTCCCTAAAGGGTAAATGATGAGTTCGAAACACTTTTAGCCATGGCAACACTTTCGTACCTTTCTTACGGAAGCCAGGTGTAACTCGAGCCGAAGAGGCGAAGTTAAAACTTTTTCTTTGCGTCATTAATCATTGCCAAAAGTCCGCTCAACACTCGTTGAAGAAAATGACTGTTTCACAGTAAAGCAGTTATTTATACTTTTAATTTTCAGCCGCTTGTGTAGTTTGTTTGAGTTGCTTGAAACTTTTGGAAACATGAGCGTTATGGGAATATGATGAGCGGAATGGAATTTACCTACATAGATATAAAAAACTTTTTACAAAAAAAAAAACAACCAACTTCAAAAAACAAACAAAAAAAGTGAAAAATAACTTTAATTTCGGAAATCGTTGTCTGCTTTTCAATTTTCGTTTTTTGCCACCTCACACAAATTCAAATACCGTTATCTGCTATGTAAATAACAGTGACGGAGTGAAATAATTATATCGTCTACATACGCAAAGTGGGAAAATACGTAATTATTGAAGCTAACTCAAAAACTACGCAAGCAAAATTAATAAAATTTATATGGGACCACCTCTGAAGCATGACCTACCAAACAAAAAAAGAATCATCAAAATCGATTCATAATTGGCGGAGTAATCGCGTAACATACATACAAAAAAAAAACATTCTGACGAATTAAGAACCTCCTCCTTTTTGAAGAAGTCGGTTAAAAATTAAGTTATATGAGCACTCCATTTCGATGACCTACCCACACGCACAAACATAAAAAATGGAGCGAAAAAATGGAGCGGAAAATTCGCGTATGCGCGATTGCGTTGACGTGGCTCTCACTGCAATGTTATTTGAACCAGTTTTTTACGGTTAATAACTACTATGTATGCTTTATGATTGCTGACCTGCTACTTACCTAGGTACTTGTCGTCAGAACCCTCATATGTAATATGAGTTGTTGTCTGCAACTCCACGTCAATGCGCGTACTTTGCGTATCCGAAATTCCGAACCTAAAATAACCCACAAAATTAATATTACGAAATGAAGGGCAGATGATGATGAAGGGCTTTACCTTCAGTAGGTACCTACTAACTAGGAAGAATACCTACAGGGCTTCACAGTTTGGGTCACCATGAAGCCCCAAAAACGCCGCTTCTACCGAAACTCAGTCTTACGTAGCCCTAAACTAAACATTTTAGTATAATTAATCTCACTATGAGTTTAATGGTGAGACGGGCAAGTGTCGAAGTGGGAATCAAAGAAAAGTTTCATGGTAGGGGGAACCAGTCGGGGCCAGATGCAATACTCAGCGGCGGCCCCGACAGGCCCGGCCAGCGCGCTCCGGTCATAAAACTTTTTAAATTGCTTTCTTTTTACATTTAAATAAATGGTTGTTGTAAATAATTCGCGGATTCCTTTATTTTCCTTCCTTTAGCGGCTCACTGTGCAAAGTTTATTTTATCAGACGTTATGCTAGTTCTATAAAATAGTTTTTCATGAAGATAACATTTTTATCACTCGCTTGGGTGTTTATCGTAAACCATTGCAGGTTTTACGAGTAAGTTTATTTCGTAGTCATTTGTTGCTTAGTTTGAGCTTTTTCTTAATTTGTATAATTGGACATACCTAGTTTTGTTACTTATAGGCTCAGATCAGAAGGAACTGTAAATAAATGTACTGCAGAAGAACATTGATAATGAAAGAACATTGCAATTTTCATCCAAAAAGCGAAGACTACATAAAACATACAAAAAAATCAAACGAAAATTATTCATATTTCGAACGCGCCAGCAAGCAATGGAGGTCTCGAATTCGTCCCTGTTTGCGTCCCGGTTTCAGGTGAGGGCGGAACTCTTCACCTTTGAACTTCGCAATCTCTCGGCCCGCACGAAGCCTCCTTTCTTCAAACTTTACGAGTATGTAATCCATTTCAGGCTCGTGACCTGATTTCGGGTAATGCTCAAACTCAAACATATTTTTTTACTACCGGTAGGTAAGGAGGTACTCACGGATGGATGTAGCCAATACTTTCCAGGTTTAGAAGCTTGTGACACGCAAAGGAATTTCTACGTCAATGCTTTTTAATCGAAATATATTGAACATATTGGACCTACATGAAGATTTATATCTACGAGTCAGTTACAGTTTGCCTACTCCGGGAAATCAGTCAACCGTTGCGGTAACAAATTCAACTCCTTTGCTGTATGAAGGACACCTACCCTGCTGTGTAATGACTTGACTGACAATAAACAAATAATATTAAATAACCACATTATGTACGTACCTATTCCCCGAAGGGTTAAGCTAAGGTGTACCTATAGTACAACCACATTTTACCAGCAATGTTAAAAAAAATATTATCAACCAAAATTATTAGGAAGAAATAAAAACATGCTACGAGCTACGAGTCTACGAACGCGCTACGAATTTGCTACGAATCTTGCCTATTTAGATTTTTACCTAGGAACTCAATTTATCTCGTTTGAACACGGTGTACATACTTCATTGCACACAAATACACTTCAAGAGAGATATGAATATCGAATGGGAGGGTGAGCTCCTCTCAATAAAGAATGAACATTCTAAATAGCCACACACAACGAATTATTTCTTTTAGATTTAGAAGGTTACTCGAGATATTGGTTTACATTAGGTACGTATTCTTGTTCATGTCTACATAATCATTACGCATGATTACCTCCTGAAAACAATGAGATTGACAGGGGCACAGCGGCAGCTATAAAACAATGTGATTGACAGGGGCACAGCGGCAGCTATAAAACAATGAGATTGACAGGGGCACAGCGGCAGCTATAAAACAATGTGATTGACAGGGGCACAGCGGCAGCTATAAAACAATGAGATTGACAGGGGCACAGCGGCAGCTATAAAACAATGTGATTGACAGGGGCACAGCGGCAGCTATAAAACAATGAGATTGACAGGGGCACAGCGGCAGCTATAAAACAATGAGATTGACAGGGGCACAGCGGCAGCTATAAAACAATGAGATTGACAGGGGCACAGCGGCAGCTATAAAACAATGTGATTGACAGGGGCACAGCGGCAGCTATAAAACAATGAGATTGACAGGGGCACAGCGGCAGCTATAAAACAATGAGATTGACAGGGGCACAGCGGCAGCTATAAAACAATGAGATTGACAGGGGCACAGCGGCAGCTATAAAACAATGAGATTGACAGGGGCACAGCGGCAGCTATAAAACAATGAGATTGACAGGGGCACAGCGGCAGCTATAAAACAATGAGATTGACAGGGGCACAGCGGCAGCTATAAAACAATGAGATTGACAGGGGCACAGCGGCAGCTATAAAACAATGAGATTGACAGGGGCACAGCGGCAGCTATAAAACAATGAGATTGACAGGGGCACAGCGGCAGCTATAAAACAATGAGATTGACAGGGGCACAGCGGCAGCTATAAAACAATGAGATTGACAGGGGCACAGCGGCAGCTATAAAACAATGAGATTGACAGGGGCACAGCGGCAGCTATAAAACAATGAGATTGACAGGGGCACAGCGGCAGCTATAAAACAATGAGATTGACAGGGGCACAGCGGCAGCTATAAAACAATGAGATTGACAGGGGCACAGCGGCAGCTATAAAACAATGAGATTGACAGGGGCACAGCGGCAGCTATAAAACAATGTGATTGACAGGGGCACAGCGGCAGCTATAAAACAATGAGATTGACAGGGGCACAGCGGCAGCTATAAAACAATGAGATTGACAGGGGCACAGCGGCAGCTATAAAACAATGAGATTGACAGGGGCACAGCGGCAGCTATAAGTCGGTAGGTACTGCATTGTAAAACATGCATTTCATTTTAACGGTTCTGTTCATCATATGCGAGTACTCGTCTAGATAGATAAATTGCCAGTAGATACTATACATAATGTGCATGCAATACCTATATTTTTATAAAACCTATCGCAAGAGACATTCAGAATATGTCTAACCTTTTCGGAGAAATTATTTCTTAAGACAATTGTCTTCAACATTACCTATATCCAAATATCTCCTGGAACGTAGAGGTCAAATAGGGAGTCGCTCAATGAAAAATACTGGTTTCAGCTGCATCCGATGAGACTGAAAGCTGACCCCAACATAGTTGGGAAAAGGTAGGTGATGATTACACAGGTCCAAAACCAAAAAAAAAAATGTGAAAAAGAATGCTGATACGAAGTCAGGCCAAGATAGTGTTTATTCAGCACAATAGCTCCATAATTAACTAGATCCATTCATTCATTCGGTCGTGTCAGTAGTGAGTGAATGAATAGTCGTAATCGCACAGTAATAAAGGCTCGTGGCAGACATGACGGGTTACGAGCTGGATTACGCACAAAAAAGTTAAAGAAGGTTCACTTTCACTTTAATAAATAACGGTTCAATTAATAACGATTTTGTATACGTTTTTCTCACAATGAGACGCTTTTATGAGTCGAGATATTGCAGGATTATATAGAAAAAAAACTCCTGCTCCATACAAAAGTGCAATACTAACACAGTCAAAATTTATGTAACAGCGTTTTCTTTTTTCTTCATAGTTGGTCCTGTATTCTAGCCGTTGTTCATATTCATGAGTAGGTACTGTCTTCTGTCAAGTTTGTCCACATATTTTGTTTGGACCTCAGGAATTTCGTAGTTACTATAGCCTATTTAATTATCGTCCCAATGAAAGTTAGCCTACTGTTTCTACGTTACGGTGTAAAGGCCTTTCGTATCGTCTGTCTGGAGGGCGGGCAATGTCGGCTTGCAGACGCTTTGAGAACACTAAATTATGATAAAGCTACTATATTATGCATTTGCATTTACAGTTGAATAAAATGAAATGCACTCGTTTGTTGAAAGAAAGATTGCAATATTATTTTTTGATGGTTTGGATTTTGATAATGTAAACAGGGTTTGAAGATAATTATATTACGTACTAGCTGCCGCCAGCCGCTTCGCCCGCGTGTAATCTTTATAAATTATAGCCTATGTTACTCAGGGCGAATGTAGCTTTCTAATGGTGAAAGAATTTTTGAAATCGGCGCAGTAATTTTTGAGTTTATTCATAACAAACATACACACAAAAATACAAATCTTTCCTCTTTATAATATTAGTGTAGATTTATAGATTATATTACGTACTAGCTGCGCCCCGCGGTTTCACCCGCGTAAGTATCCCATTCCAGGTCATGGTCTACCCCACGGAGTCTACCCTGTGCCAAATTTCATAGAAATCCGTTCAGTCGTTTTAGCGTGAACGCGTAACCTCGCTTTTGCTTTTATAATATTAGTTAGGATAGGATGTAGCAAGTAGGTACTGAGCAAGCGTTGAAGTAAAGAATTGTACTTGTGTAATTAAAATTAAAAAAATACTGCAGTGGCGTTATTCGGTACTACTTTTTGGATAATGTATTCTTGGAAACTAATCCAACTTACGAGCGTATGAATAGTCGTGGTCCGATTGGTCCTATGGCACCAATTACAACAACCCTACTATGTACTAAACCGACCTTAAAGTTTTATTTTTATATAAAAAATTAAAAACCATTGTCTTGCCAGCATACTACAAGTCAACACATTTTACAGCTTAAACAAAACGTAAACTCGTGCGATATAACGCCATCAAAAAGTTACCGTCTGCTGAAAAACAAAATAATAAAAGCGAACGCATTGTCGGGACAACTTCGTCACAAATCTCGACGCGGGAGGGAAGCACTACAGTATAATAAAGTAACAGTATTATGTCTCGGCAGTGCCCTTGAAATAATTACCTGCAGCCGCTCGGTGTGCATTGACTCTGGCAGGGCCACCATCCGGAATTTTAATTTTTCGCCAAATATCAGAATTTGTCGGTCACTGGCTCAAATGATATAAGGGTTTATAGGTGGCCGATCTGGAGTCTCCCCAGCAGGGCCACTTTTATATCTCAAAAACTAGGGCACCTAGCGCAGATCTGTTCTCTCCCAAATTTAGTCGCTAATTAGTCGGAATCAGTTGCCAAGTCACAGATTTATTCGGGTCTTAGTCTAGAAGATATAATGAGTTCAATTTTTAATGTATAGTCCAAGAGCTAGATCTAAGAGTTTACGCGTAAACTCTGCGATCTAGCTTTAAACCTTCCGCGTCCGTAACTGCCGCGAAGTCGTTACTGTTGCGGACTGATATACACTAAGATTTCAAAGCGCGTCGTTCCGGCCGTTTTCTATGAAAATATAATACTGTTACTTATTAATTCTGTGGCCATACTTTAGTCTGCGCTAAGATATTACTTTCATAAGAGAAACTCGGGTAAAACAAATTTATTACGCCACTTTCAGCCTTGTACCCATGTCCTTAATTCCTTATGATCATTCGGTAGCAGGAAAAGGGCAGGAACGCGAAAAAACAACATTTCCGTTTATGAGGGCAGGTAATTGTTGTAATTTAGTGGAAGAGTAAGGAGCTAAACGGATATTGCTAGCTATTATTGTTATTATGGAAATAGAGTTTCAGCACGGAAATAGCTGTGGATTCCAAGCTAAACGGAACGTTTGAATTTTGTCTTTAATAGCCGGTATAATTATCAATAATACCCATCGTTAAAACAGATCGCACTTCTTCCAAAGGGCTGATTTCATCAAAGTCAGATATATTTTATGCATGGAATAAAATTGTCGTCTGACAGTTTTTGTATAGAAAAACTGTCAAAAATTCAAAATTTATTCGCAGAATAAGACTTATACTCGATATAAAAGTTTGGTGAAATTCGCCCTAAGACATTTAAATTTCAATCGAATTTCAAAATTCGAAGTAAAAATATGCTAAATTTTAGAAAAGAAGACAAAGTATTTATGAAGGAAATCCTCAAGAATCGTCATAAAAAGCGCGCTACTATAGGACAAGGACCTCTTATTATACAGAGAAGGCACAAGCATTGATCACAAAGCTTGCTCAAAAGGGGTTTGCGATTTCAGAATTCTATTAATCAAACGTCATATTATTAGGAAATAACTTTAATAATGATTAATTAAAAATAATCCGCAGTCAAATCATCATGAATCTTACGCAATAACAGGCACACTGGAACACTTATAACTAGAAGGTACAAAACAAATCATTGGTGGTACATATCTTCTACATAAAGGTAATCTTGGTCCGCACTTGGTTCACCTGCCATACGTTGAGATTCTCGTACTCCTCGATACAAGCGTCCACCTACACAGGAAATTAGGTTGTAGGTAATTTTTGTAATATTTTTAGTTAATTTTATAAAGTGCCGTTGATAATGAAATTCGTAAAAAAAAGTTTTGCATTGTATGTTTGCGGTGGCCAAATAGTTCATGACGAAACACGTTAATATAATTTTGTAATTTCAAATATTTATTCAATTTGACAGGTTGCTTGAACAGGTCGCTGAGCCGATATTTACCAAAAATTCATTAGAAAGTACACTGGCTCAATCATTACGATTCTGGCCTTATGGCTCCTTCGCGGAACAGCCTGCAATCATAGAATCATAGACTAATCAAAGGAGACGGTGACCTCTGAGTTTCTTTCGGCCTTTCTTCTCAGAGTAGTCAGATAGGAAACTCCGACCTCATCTAGCTTATTTTTACAACTTTTTAATATGACGTGTAAAAGTGATTCCAATATCCTATTTACAGAATAAACAATTTTCTTTCATTTCACCAAATGATAGGAGGTACCTCTAACTACTTTACAACGTCACTACCTATAGGAGAGGTCTTGGAATAGCAGTGACCGAGTTCAAAAAGGTCTATATTATTGTGGAAACTTACTTGATCAGGCTTGAATCCCTTGTCGACGCAGCGCTCAATGACGTCAGCTATCTTGACGGTCTGGTTGGAGCCGGCGAGGTCACGCACGATCGCGAAGATTCGGTCCGTGGAACTTATTCCCCTGAACCATGAAAATAGATTAGTTTGGAGTATAATTGGATGCCGAAGCTATCTTTAAACATTTTATACCGTGTTATTCAAAACCAATCAAAATGAAAAGTCATTTATTAAAATTAGGGTGAGATTCAGCACTTTTTGAACATCAAAATTACATACGATATTCCCCCAAAATGCCCACCCTTCACTAGTTCCTAGTGCTTTAGCTCCGAAGAAGAAGTGACAGCAACAAACTCCCCAGCATATATTGTTATACCTCTGCACGTTCTCATCAACAGGTGACAGGGACTGCTTCGACATCTCCACCAAGCGGATTGCTTCTGAGACATCCTCTTTTTCCACTACGTCAGACAACCTGCAAACAATACATAATATAAGTGTCGTAAAAATTATGCTATCAAAAATCATGTTTTTATTTTTATTGTGGTCCTATTTTTATTGCCTTTTCGTACGTACAGGGAATATGCATGTATTTTTTTAATATTTTTATTCGATAGTTTACATCGTCAAATAATAGTTTAAAAAAAATGGACGGCAAAAAAGCAATTTAAAGTACTTAAAAAAATGTTTAAAAATATCCAACCGATTCGGGCTATTTAAACGCCCTCCATTTGGCGCGCTTGGTGTGGTGACGTCACAGACCGTGAAAACAAACAAGCAACTGTCAAGTCAACGTCAAACACTCCTTTTTGTAGGAGCGTTTGACACATAGACATAAAAATGGTTTGACATCGACTTGACACTTGCTGATTGACTTGACATTGACATTTTGATTGTTATCCCGGATTGTTAAGTCACATCCGCTCTTAGCTTTTCAAGTTTTTGAATTACCCATAGTTTATTGGGACTTTAAAAAAATTAATTTCTCGCTCAAAAAGAAATTTAATTCAAAAATATTGATGGGGGCATAATTCTGAAGTAATATAGTTTATAAAGAAAAATATTTGACCCATATTTGTGATTCAAATATGATTAGTTACGAGAAGAAGGTTTTAGAAGCTTAGCCTTTGTGGGGGAGCACCCACTGTTGCACGACGTTCCTGCTCATTCGGAAAAACGAAGATAACCGAAGCGTATATCTATTGTGGTTTAACTGTATGTATACGTGTTTTTTATCATACCTGAGTCTGGCGAGCGCGGTGGACAGTCGTAGTATAGCGAGCAAGTTCCTCGCCGATGTGAACGTGACGTCACGAGCGTTGCGAGCCTCGCGACGTAGCTCCACGTATGATGCTGGAATAGAATAGCTTACTTAAGTTGTGAATACTAGGTTAAGGTGTGATTCTTTGATCATTGATGAAAATAACGGCTAGTAAAAAATAATAGTTGGTCTCCTAATTATTCCATAATAAATAATGAGCCTAAGGCAAACCAATTTTTTTTAATTTATTAAAACTTGAACACACTTGCCACAGAATCATTTAAATAAAAAGCGACTCTTGCTATGACACAATAAAGTGTAATTCAGGTGCACAGCATAATTACCTATATTTACATTCACCTAGAAGTTGTCTCTGTCTATCGCATAACTGTTATATGTTCTGACTACGTTACGCTCACTGAATTGGCCCGACAAGACAAACAAACTCACTTTGGCATTTTATAATATTAGCTAGGATTTCGCTTGTCTCAGTTGCCGTATTACCGTGTGCGTAAATGCGGTAGTGGGGCGCGTCATTTCAGAGTAGACAGGCTTTAGTAGGAAGTGTCGCTTGTCTCAGTTGAAAAGTATTTTCTATACTCACAGACGATATAGTCGGTGAGATGGTTGGGTACAGCCGGATTCTTCCTCTTGGTGAGCGCCACGTAGCGCCGCACCAGGCGCATCGGCAGCGCGCGCACTTCTGTGGGCGGCTGGGTAGAGTGCTGGTGCACGTATGCTATGTGCTTGGCGAGTTCCAAGTCTTTTTCACTGTACGAAACAAAGTATTTTATTTATGCGAATGACAGCAGAATCTTATGAAAAATGAACAATAAAGGCTAGCGCAGAAAGGGGCCGGCCAATCTTCTATCGCGTACATTTTCTGTGAACCACTGCACACTAAAGGCGGGCCCTTTGTAATGTATTGAAAATGCAAGATGGTGGTGTTAGTTCTGATTTTGGCCACGCGACAAAAGAACCTTATAGCACTATAACAGTGTCGTTTGATTTTCCGGGGTTTACTTAGATACGTACACAAATTGAATTAATAGCTATCACATACCGGTTAGGTTTGTCTTGTATGAGCCACAGTAGATCAAAACGCGACAGTAGCGCGGCGGGCAGCTGTATGTTCTGTTCGATGGTCCGCTTGGGGTTGTAGCGGCCGTACGCAGGGTTCGCCGCCGCCAAGATCGACACGCGCGCGTTCAAGCACGTCATTATACCCGCCTGGAAAAATAAAACGGATTTATTATATAATCTTTTATAATATCTATTCAATTATTAATTATTCTATTATCTCTTTCTCTTTTTATTATTCTTACTTGTATTAGTTTCAGATTAGTTTATTTTTATATGGATTCCGTACTGTATTCAATGTTATTTATATCGCACGTCGTTTGTGTTTGTTTAACTTTTTTATATTATGTGGAAAATGTTGTTGGCTACACATTTATATTCTCACTTTGTTTAACTTTTTTATATTATGTGGAAAATGTTGTTGGCTACACATTTATACTCTCACTTTAGTTCTAAGTTCTTTAGCATAATATTGTAATGTGTAACTGTTTATTTTCTCGAATAAAATAAAATAAAATCTCCCACTTCCAGTTGGCACCAGCTAAGACACAGTCGCCGGAAAACTATTACCGGCTATTTACCTTGGCAATACTGATGGTCTGCTGCTCCATAACCTCGTGTATGGCGGTGCGGTCGTTCTCGGCCATCTTGTCGAACTCGTCAATGCAGCACACGCCCTGGTCGGCTAGTACTAGAGCGCCGCCCTCCAACATCATCTCGCCTGTGAATGGGTCCTGCAGACACCAGAAATATTAATTGTGGGACAACAAGCCGTGCCCGATGTGAGTCCCGCTGGTGGTCATCGGCATAAATGACAAACTTTCATCCCCTGTTAAAGCCTTCCCTTATTAAACCGAAAAGGCAACCCCATTGATGTTTTGTAGTGTCTAATTTATTTTTTGTTAAATGAAAAGAAAAGAAGAAAAGAATGTCAATAAAAGCACGCTGTTGCATTTTCAACTCTCGGCGCTACGTCAAGCGTTGAAAATCCAACAGCATACTTAGGCATTCATTTATATGCCACCCAGTATTAGTGAAAACGGACATAAATCGACCAGTTCCTCACCTTCATAACAGCGGCAGTGAGACCGACTCCGGAGGAACCTCGTCCGGTGGTGTACTGTGAGCGCGGCGCCAGGCGGTCGATGTAGTTGAGAAGCTGAGACTTGGCAACTCCGGGGTCACCCATCAGACAGATGTTGATGTTGCCACGGATCTTCATGCCGTTTGGACGTCTGGAAAAGAATAAAACTTTAAATAAGTACTGCAACTGTACTACTACAACTTTAAACAAGTACTACTAACATAACTTGAAGGAAAGAAAGAGAAACATATTGAGCCAAGCCTCTTTAGGCTGTCACATCAAACACACAAATCAAGTGATTCTTCTTCGTCTCTCATATCAGCACCAAGCCATGGTAAGAATATTTGCCAGTTCGTAAGATTATATAGGGGCCGACTCTGGAATCGGGACCGCCCAGGCGTGCTTATGAGAATTGCTACTCATGGAGGCGATTAAAATGTTTGGGTAACTCTTACTTATCGACTCCCCCGACGAGTAGTAACAGCAGCGCTTTCTTCACATCCTCGTGGCCGTATATCTCGGGCGCGAGGCTGCGAGCCATGCGCGAGTACAAGTCCTCATCTGCCAACTCTGCTAGTTCCTCTTCTGTTAACGCCTCCGCCAGCTCACTCTCGTCTGCTTGGTTTAGGCAGTTTACAGACTAAGGAATCACAACATAAAATTAATATTAGTCATTTTTATTATAGATTCGAAACTAGCGTTAGTGTTTCTTTAATATAATAAAATAAACCAGTAACCAAGTAAAAACTGATAGAAATAGGGACAGTGATAAGTAGGTATGAGGTGAGCGTGAGTATTGATAGAGTTTCCGACAAATATGAAGAAGGTTAGATTCTACTAGTGCCCAGGAAGTGATTGACCACTATTTAATTATAGTATATTTTCTTGTAAGATTACTTGCAATTTTGACATGCACATTTTTGCATAAAACACAAAAATGTTACTAGGCACCCCAACGTTATCTTCAATACACGGTATCTACTCACATGCGCTTCTAGGTACGTGTCAGACAGTAGTCCCTGCACGATCTGCCGGAAGCCGGCGGACAGTAGAGGCAGGAACACGCCGGTGACGGCCACGTGGTCGCCGGGCTGTGCGCGACGAGTGGTCTCGCCGCGGCAGTACACGGACAGCTGGCGCGGGATGTGGCCCACTGGGACTTGGTCCGACTGTAATAATGTTGTTTTAGTGGTTGGAAGTACACAGATATTTTTTAAAGGTGAACATTGCTTACTCCCTTGTGCAACAGAGATTTGGTACAGATATTGCTACAATCACAGACTCACCATGCTTGGTCTACAAAACTTGGAAACGGACAGCTTGAGAATAAATTGAGTTTTTATTGCTACCAGAATATTGTACTCAGTTTGCACACTGCATTACCAACTATTAAATTAAAAGCAACATTTTCACTGCAGACAGTTTGTACCTAAAAAAATGGCTTGCTAGTAGTAAGTTTCAAAAGCAAACGCCCAGTGCAGCTCCATTAGATTTAAATCGTCATAATATTGCAAAAAGTTGTCAATAACACAGTATTGTATGACGGGCTAGTATCCGCAACTCCATGTCCAAACGCATTTTTGCGTACAGGTCAATAAAACATACATGCTCCTGAATCTTCAACTCCTGAAACTTCTGGAACCTGGACCCCCTGGTCTGCAGATGCAGCTGGCCGGCCGTCTTGTTGAGGCGGCACTCGTCGGCCGTGCACGACGGCGGTGGTGTGAACTGTAGCGCTCGCACCGGCTGGTACGTCTCCGCACCGCAAGCGCTGCAGGAGTATGTGGCGACGACTAACAGGGGCTTCACGTCTGTGCAGCGAGTTACTATGCCTGGTCGGAGCATTTCGTATATGTTAATTTATTAACCCCAAAAACTAAAGTCTGAGGAATTTCAGACTATCAAAGATAATCTTTCTAAATATAATTTATTTGGAAAAACATGCAGAACAATTTAATTGTGCCATAACTTAGATTTATGTCTGACAATTTCACAATTAAATTTCAATAACAATTGACATAGTTTATGCTTGCTTGGTCTTGCCAATCGCCAGTTTGGGTTTTATCTACATTATTATAATAAGCCCATCTGAAGACCCTCAAAACTAAGAAAACCTGGACACACAGGGACAGGGGTACTTTTCATTTCAGAAAAAGCTTGACAAGTAAGTAATACTTTATAGACTAGAATTACAATTGGCAAATAAACTCTTGTGTGTCTCTTTGTTACCTTTACAAGCTGTTACATATTTCGGTGAAATTTGGCATGCAGGTAGACCATGACCTGAGTTAGCACATAGGATTCTTTTTATCTTGGTAGTCGAGGAAGGTCCTGTAAACTAGGAAAAATCTAGGAAAACTTGGACAGACTGGGGTTTTTCTTTTCCCTACTCAAACATAAGCATTGAAATCATAATAATGTAATTAGGTATGCTCCATTATTTATGCAACAAAACTTTACCTCTGAGTGTTACTAGCTTGCCAATGTGCTCGGCCTTGACTTCTCTGATGGGTAAAGACTTTGATGAGGACAAGTCCTTGAAGTAAACCTCACTGCAAAAGAAATGGTATTATAATGTTTTTGCTGCCCTTTAAATCATTCTATGAGTCTCATAAGGGGGCAGAAGTACTAAAGGAATCGGATCAGGGACAGGACATGAACCTCTTCACACCCACAATCTTGGTAAAAGATGAAATTAGGCATGATCCGAAAACAAAATGCTTGTTGTTATTATAAAGGCCGATGCTGCGTTGATTCTTGATGTTGTAAGGTAGTTATTTTTTTTCCCTTTAAATCATACAAATATGAAAAAGATGTATTCCTGGCCTATTCCTTGTGTACTCTTTTTCATTAACCACAAACTTCAACTACCAATTGTAAAAAGATTCATTATGAATGCTACACTTACAATCTCCTGATAAGTTCTGGTGGGTATCTGTTGCGGGGGTCTCTCATCTCTCCAGGGATCCTGTGGTTCCTCGCCTCCAGCAGGATCCTGTGCTCTATGTACACATCCAAGGCATCTTTGGCAGCCACCTACAAACAGAGTTTAGTTATTTGTGCTCTAGGTCGCATTTATAGCATTTTGGTCTACCCATTGTAGACCAAATGCTATAAATGGCCATATATATTAGTAAAGGTCTTTGTCTCTCAAGAACACACTATAAAGAGAACTGCTTTGCATTATAGATTTCTATTGCATAAAAATTTTGCTTAGATCTGGTCCAATCAGGATATTTAAGACATGCTTGCACAGGATAACCTAGTTCAGGCACGTAAGTCTTAGAAAAATAATTTACATTTAAGCAAAACTGTACTAATTTTTATGCCTTGTTATTTTTGAATAAAATATTATCTTATCTTATCTTATGCTAAGAAGAAAGCTTTGAAATTTTGAATTTGAATTTTTTAATAAAACTTAATATTTCATCTTTTCTCTGTCCCATGGACCATTGTGGTTCAGGATGAGGTGAAGGTGGTGTTATACTGTACTGTGTCTGCTATGTACACAGTGAAATTGTTAATTTGGTGCACAGCTTTCTTGGCATTTTAAATAGCAGAATCAATGAAGCTTTAAGGATCATCAAGTACTTAAGTTAATTCATTGTTACCTCTCTATGTTTATAATCGGGCAGCATATCATACACAACATCTGACACCATGTTGGTGTACCGTCTCGTGTTTTGTCTCACGGCCTCCGCCAGCTCCTCATTGGACTCATGCAGGTCATCCAGCTCCACAATAAAGGCATTCTGAAATTTTTATATTGAATACATTGTTTGCAATAAATAAAACAAAGTATGATTGTATGTTACGCTGCTATTAAGCATTGATAACTTCACAGAATTCGTGAAGTTCGACCGTAGGTGTACATCACATTAACAGTAAAGTGAAAATCACAACAACAATGACATCATTTTCTCAAAAGTTACAAGTAACTTGACTTTACCTGTTCCCTGTGTGCAACCCTGGTGAGCTGTTCAGCGTATTTGAAGTTCTTGTTTCCCTCATCGTCGGTTTGGCAAAAGTCCACAAAGAAATTCTTGAATGACTCTGAAACATCGGTGTTTGATTGTTATTTTAGGTTAGCTAAACGACAAACAGAAACAAAGTGATAACCGATGAGCACACAGACAGAAGATGTAATTACCACTATCTGCTGCATAGTCACGCATAGCCATTTTTAAAACTATAGGACTACGAACTTTTCACGATAAACAAGTAACAGAAAGTTTAGTAATAAAATATTTTCTCAACAAACAAGCATTCCGGCCAATTTGTTGACAGTTTGATAAAATTGGCGCGAAAATGATCGGTGTGGGATTACTAGAGTTGAGACTTGAGATAGTAAGATTTAAGAATAACCATAGACAAAGAATCCGATTTTGGACTAATAGATTACAACAGCTAGAAATTCTTTGTTGGTAGGAAATAGGAATTTAGACGCCCTAAATTCGGCCAACCCATCCCATCCCTATTTATGTTCGATTTGTTATCGTTCTCCATTTTCCCGCCAATCGAAACGTCAATCAAAAGTGCTGTCGAGTTTCGAGGACTTATAAAATTAAATTAGAAATTGTAAATGTGCGAGTGAAATTATAAACAAAACATGGCAGATTCCTTAGGTAAATTGAGTGGAAGTGATAGCTTGAATCTGTTATGGAATTAAAACCAAATATTGTATTGTTCAATGAAACAAAATGTAACCTTTGTTTTCAGCTGGTCAAAGAGTCAAGAGACAGAAAGTGGACAAACACGGCCGTTTATCGGCTTTTGAGAGGCTGAAGCAATTGAAAGGCAAGGGCGTAAAAAACAAATACGATGTGGACGAGATGGAGAATGTTTACGACACGGTGGACGAGAGGGAGTACTCAGAACGGGTGATGCAGCGTCAAGAAGATGACTGGATTGAAGACGATGGTATGTTCTTGGTTTCTTAACTCATTTCTTAGCTTTTCCAATATAAATTTTAAAATTGTAATGACTAGCTTACTGAAAGTTTGTTTACTTCTCAGTTGTAGAGCTAACTTTTTATTTAGAAAGGTACATTCTACTAAGCAAATGCTTAGTTTTCTCTTACTTAGCTCTTTATCTTCATCTTTTTAATTTCAATATAGGCACTGGCTATGTGGAAGACGGCCGAGAGATATTTGATGATGATGAAATTGAAGACACTTATGTGGCTGCTAACAGCAAAGAGTCTGGACGAGGGCAGAAGAGAAAAGCTAGAGTTGCACCTCCAACATCTGGCAAAGGAAACATTAGGAACCTGTTAGGATCAATGCCTACAAAGAAGAAAGAGGTATTGCCACATTTGATTAAAATTACATTTCACACTTTGTAACTACAACAAGCACTTCTTCTTTTCTTTTGTAAATTTTTTATATAAGTACACAATGTTCTTATCAAGGCTTTCAATCTTTTCAAATCTCAAATGCAAGGAGCAGTGTGACTCTCATATTAGCATTACTAATGTCTAAAAAAAGTTTTGTAAAGTAGAAAAATATAGTTATGTTCCCTATTATCTTTCAGGATGTAAAAATATCAGAAGACAACATTCTGTCAGACATTATGTCTGACTTGGATGGCAATGCATCAACAGCAGTGAAACCAAAGCCAGTGGTCACTAAAGTGAACATAGTGGAGTCCAGTAAGAGGGATGCACAGAACTACTTCAAAAGTCTGTCTTCAGCTGCTAAGAGACCTACCACTACTACTAGCTTGAGTAATAAAGAACCACCAATTGTTAAAAAAGAAAATGTAAGTTTGAGATATACAAACTTGATTTTGTCTTGTTTAGTCAGTCAGCAACCCTATGCTGTACAGCAGTGTTTTATATTGTTTATTTGCATTCAACTTTTCAATTACTCAAGTAATTCTTTTTACAGAAAGAAAACCTGGTATCTCCTGATAAACCTGTTGAAAATAAAGTAACAGTAAGTTTAATATTTATTGTATTACCTATTTTTCATGATAGATTCCTTGATCTCATCTCACAAGATGTACTTTTGACCAAATCTTCCAAAATTACAGATACAAAATGGCGAAACATCCAAACCTGTCACAGAAAAACCAGTCACAAAGAAACCAGAATGGAAGATAGACAGAGAAATAAAGCAAGAATTAGAAGACTCGGCCACACAGAACATTGAAGAGTTCCAGACACAAGACCTGGACTTTGATGATGACTTCAGCAATGACAGCACACCTAAGCCTGAGGAAGTTAAAAAAGAAATTATTCCTAGCACTGCAGAAACTATTGGAGACGTTGCTGAGGAGTTTTTGAATGAAGATTTTGACATATTCCCAGCTAAAAAGGAGTCTCCTAAACAATTGAAACCTTTAACAAGTACCTGGTCTGATCAAATGGGTGAGAACCAGATTGCAACTACAGTGCAGCTAGATGGACTGCCTCTTCATACAAATGAGAATGGAGAGAAAGTATTAAAGTTCTACTGGCTCGATGCTTGGGAGGACAGGTTTGTTAAGCCGGGTGTAGTGTATTTGTTTGGGAAGGTGTATGCCAACCCATCTAATAAGAAGGATGGCTGTGTGTCCTGCTGTCTGGTTGTTAAGAATGTTAATAGGCAGATGTTTCTGTTGCCTAGGGAGTATGTAAGTATTTACTTTTTTAACATGTTCTTTTTTCTATCAAATTCTTTGCTGTGAATTAAAACAGTAAGAATAACTGTAACAGAGTTTCACAAGATAGGTTAAAAGGCTGATTATCTTTTCAACATTATATATTGTATTTCTTCCTAAGTCCTTTTATTTATTTCCATGTCTGCAATATTTTATTAGGATAAAAATGGTAAGAGATATTGCTGATACAGTCATCAGGTAGACATCTTTATCATAAACTTCAAGATCCATAAAAATATGATGATATAACTGACAATATTGTTTTGTTATAGAAATTAGATCCAGTAACATTAGAGGCGACGGATCAAGAAGTGACGATGATGGACATGTACGCAGAGTTCAACAGTGCGGTCGCCAGTGATCTGGGACTGAAAGAGTTCAAGTCACGGAAGGTCACAAAGAACTACTGTTTCAATCTGCCAGATATACCTGCACAGTCAGACTACCTAGAAGTTAGATATTCTGTAAGTGTAGAAAACCAATTTTATCTAAAAGAATTTGTAGCGCCGATTATAGATAGATACGCGCATATACCGGACGCGAGTAACAACGGGCGAGCAGACTGATTAGAAAGAGTATTCTCTACGTCTGTCGCATTGGCTACGCACGGGAAACGCCATACATATTTGGACAGGGTCCTGGCCCGTGGTATCACTTTCACATGCTATGAACTCATGCGTGGGCTTAGGCCAATGAGGAAGCGCAAGTTGAAAGTATAACTTGAAACAGCCCTTTTATGCATAAGTTAATTTTCAATATTTTCCGGACAGGCCACATTCCCGCCGCCTCCAAAAGACAAGAAGTACCTAACGTTCTCGCACATCTTCGGCGCGACCACCTCATCTCTAGAAACCTTCCTGCTGGAGCGTAAGATCAAGGGTCCCTGTTGGCTGGAGGTGAAGCAGCCGGAACAGGTCCAAGCTAAGGTGTCCTGGTGCAAGCTGGAGGCCGCCTGTGATAAGATGGAGCATGTTACAGTTATCAGGGATGGCGCGGATTTGGAACCGCCGCCTATTGTTGTGGCTACTGTGAGTAGACTCATTTGTTTTTATTTTAATTGACTTGACTTTTTAGCAGTGAATTTAAGCCGGTACCAGTCGCTGGGCATATGCTCTGTAATCCGAGTTGTATTGGGCTTGAACATGAATGAGGCGTCATATATTATGGTCTATGGTCCTGTAGGTACTCCTGTGGAATCACTGGATTTTCATTTAGTGAATTTTTATTTAATGGTCCAATCTGACTTGGGCCTTTCCTCTGAAAGATTTTAATAACCACCTTTATCAGTTTTTTTAATAAATTGTTTCAAAATTTGTATGGTATGTTATTGGAAAAAGCAAGTAAGCTTTTTGTCATTATTATAATATTACAAATGTTTCAGATAAACATGAGAACTACGATGGACCCCAAAACAAGGAAGACAAAGATATTAATGCTCAGTTGTCTGTCACATACTAACTTTCACTTACACAAGCCTCCGCCGAACCCGCCATTCCAGCAACACTTCTGTGGTAACCAATACTTGTTGCACACTCTTATTAAGGACTTATACATATACTTAAATATAAAAAATATCTAATCTAGACATAATTGTTTTCAGTAATGACAAAATGCAATGAAATCTGGCCATTGGACCTAAAACAGTCCCTACCGCAGTACAAAGCAACAAAACTAACCAAATGCGACACAGAGCGAGAACTACTCAACTATTTCATGGTACAATTCTGGAAGATGGACCCAGATCTAGTGGTAGGCCATGACCTACAGGGATTCCAACAAGATCTACTGATTGGAAACATTCTCGATCTTCACATACCAAACTGGTCTCGATTAGGACGGCTCAAGAGATCTACCGCTCCTCAAAGGAAATACGCGGCTAAGGACGCGTTCCTCGGTCGCTTGGTATGTGACATCAAAATATCAGCTATGGAAGTAATACGGTCCAGAAGCTTCGACCTCGACACTCTCTGTGTTAATGTACTGAAAATGAAAGAAGGCGAACGCGTCGAAGTAGCGCTTGAAGACCTGCCCAGATATTATGAGAAAAGTAATGACTTGTTCCAACTTGTGTCGCTAAGTATGCAAGATGCGTCCTACATACTCAAAATGATGTGCGAATTGAACGTCATACCGTTAGCGTTACAAATCACACAAATCGCCGGAAATATCATGTCTAGAACTTTGCTTGGTGGCAGGTCGGAAAGAAACGAGTTTCTATTACTTCATGCCTTCACTGAGAAGAACTACATCGTACCTGATAAGGTTTATGGCAAAAGAGTCGTAGCAGACGATGATAATGACGAGCAAGAGGAAGGTGCCACCAATGTATCCAAAAAACAAGGGAAGAAAAAAGCGGCATATTCTGGAGGTCTCGTTTTAGACCCCAAGAAAGGATTCTATGATAAACTGATTCTTCTTATGGACTTCAATTCCTTGTATCCTAGCATTATTCAGGAGTACAATATTTGCTTTACAACTATTAAAAGGAAGGCGGCTGGATCGTCTGACGAGGACGTCGCTAACCTTATCTTGCCAAAGAGTAACACAGATCTCGGTGTTCTACCGACACAGATCCGTAAACTAGTGGAGAGTAGGCGAGATGTTAAGAAGTTAATGAAAACTCCCGATTTGTCGCAAGACCAGTACATGCAGTACAACATCAGACAGATGGCTCTGAAACTCACAGCTAACTCCATGTATGGTTGCCTCGGTTTCACTCACTCCAGGTTTTACGCCAAACCCCTCGCAGCCCTAGTCACCATGAAAGGCAGAGAAATTCTCATGGACACCAAAGATATCGTCCAAAAGGCTAACTATGACGTAGTCTACGGAGATACCGACAGTTTGATGATCAACACTAATTGTTTAGATTATGACAATGTTTTCAAGATTGGTGTGGATCTGAAGAAAGAGATCAACAAGAAATATAGACAAATAGAGCTTGATATAGATGGGGTATTCAGATATTTGCTTTTACTGAAGAAAAAGAAGTATGCAGCTGTGTTAGTTACTAAGAACAAAAGTGGCGAGTTTGTCTTTACACATGAGCATAAAGGTTTGGATATCGTTCGTCGTGATTGGTCACAGCTGGCCGCAGAAGCTGGTAAATTCATATTGAGCCAAATTTTATCAGAACAATCTCCAGACGAGAGGCTTGAGAGCATTCAAACGCATCTTATCAAACTCAAGGATGACTTGATGAACGGCAAAATGCCTCTCTCAATGTTAACAATTACGAAACAGCTGACCAAGAATCCTAACGAGTACGCCGACAAACACACGCAGCCACACGTACAGGTCGCTCTAAGACTGAACAATAAAAACAGCAGGAGGTTTAAGAAAGGAGATGTAGTACCTTATATTATCTGTGAAGACGGTACCGCTAACTCAGCGACACAGAGAGCATATCATATCGAAGAGCTAAAGAATTTAGAACATCTTAAAGTTGACTTCAAGTATTACTTAGCGCATCAGTTGCACCCTGTAATATCCAGAATATGTGAGCCCATCGAAGGCATGGATCCGGCCCGAGTTGCGGACTGTCTCGGCCTCGATCCCTCTGGGTATCGACAAATAGTTCGAAGAGATAACTCCAACACAGAAACCTATGAAGTAGAAAACGAACAAGAAAAATACAGACAATGTAAAGACTTCGTGTTTGTCTGCGTCAACGAACACTGCAAAACTGAGAACAAGATCAGAGAAACTGTTGTAAAATTGGATAAAGAGAGTGTAACATTTTTAGATAAATGTCAGAATGATAAGTGTACTTTGAGGCCAGTGGATTACCTGGCGAGTATTCAGAACCAATTGAGCCTCCAAGTCCGTCAGTACCACGCTCAGTACTACGCGGGCTGGTTGTCATGTGAGGACCCCGCATGCGGGCACCGTACGGCACGTCTTCCGCAGACCTTCGCCGGCGGATACCCACTGTGCAGGTTATGTGAAAAAGGTGTTATGTTCAGAGAGTACACTGAAAAGGACTTGTACTTGCAAATTAACTTTTTCTTATATTTGTTTGATCTGAGCAAGAACACTAATTCAAGTAAGTATGAAATGTGTAGTATTAAAACTAGTGCATTTACGTATAATAATAAAAAAGTTCTAATACATTTTTGCTTTTGTTACAGAAACTCGCATGTCGCCTCAAGTTACGAATGCTTTCCAACAGCTTAAGGAAATGGTGGTAGAAGACTGGCTGGCACAGTCCGCGTACTCGATCATAAACCTGTCAAAACTCTTCAGATTCTTTACTATAGACTCGAAAGGAGGCAACAAAGTGAAGTCTGAACCGATCGAAATCGATATTTTACCTGAGACTGAGCAAATAGATGCACTATTGGAGATGGGCGTCTATTAGCTTTCGTATAGTTTTTTTTTTTTAAGAATTAGAATCATGATAAGTATTATAAGCTGTAAATAATAAAATATTCTTGTATTAAATCCTATTTGTTGTTATTCTTACGTGGATACCTTCAGAAATAGAACAGAAGAGTTACTTAATAAGTACTTAATTTGTGTGCTTTTCCAGTTGCGGTAAATGCATGCAAAAGCTTTGAAAATAAATAGGATGTAATTCGCTACGGAATCTGGATTTGTGGGGTATTGGGAATAGGTTCGCCACTCACCCCACTACATGAAACTACAACGCCGAGACTTGGGTGTCCTAAGACAGCTCTGCTAGTGCCTATCCTCCCATTGTGATGTTAGTGTTCTGATAATTTCTTGTTGAGAAGTCTACATAGGGCTCATGTCTGTGTATCTCTATGTCAACCATTCGTAGCACGTTGTAGTTTTAAGAAAAAAATAAGAATGAAACAAACAAGTCCAATAACAGTATTTATTGACATAAAATCTTATCGCATACAGTTAAAATACATTGAGGTTCTTATACCAACTCACAAATACGTGAAAATACATAAATCTATCTAATAAAATCTAATGCATGAGCAATGGTAATGTTAATGAAATGATACTTCATCACAAGTAAATAAAACGAGTAGAAAATCGGCTTTGTAGAGCATTTTTTCTGTAACTCATACCCGAGTGACAAGTCTTTTTTTAAAACTGGATTTGCCATGCTAACGACCGGGTATTGAACTATATTTAATAGTATCCTCGGCCACGACCCCTATTGGGTCCGCCGAAGTTGCCCCTACCGCCCCCGCGACCCCTGAAATTGTTTTGATTATTATCGTAGTTATTGTTACCGAACTGTTGGTTCATCTGAGGCCGCGTATCATAGTTATCTTGTCCCCTGCCGTTCATGAAGTTATTTCTAGGACCCTGGTTGTATGGAGCATTTGGTGCGAAGTTATCAGGGGCTGGTCCTCTCATGGGTGGACCTCTGTTTTCCATCGGGCGTGGATTCCACTGTCCTTGGCTGAAATGATCATTGGGCTTGTTTCTGTTGTCGTTAAAATGTTGTTGCTGCGGCGGCGGCGGTTGATATTGTTGTTGATGCTGCGGAGGTTGGTACTGCTGCTGATGTTGGGGCGGCTGGTTACGTTGCTGGTGTGGTGGTAGCATTTGGCTGTGCTGCGCTCCTTGATTATGTTGCTGATGTTGTGGCGTAGGCTGATAATTCTGCTGTTGCCCCTGATTATAAAGCGGCTGTTGTTGGTTCTGCTGGGGCGGTTGATAATTTTGTTGTTGATTCTGTTGAGGCGGTTGATAATTTGGCTGTTGGTTCTGTTGAGGCGGTTGATAATTTGGCTGTTGGTTCTGTTGAGGCGGTTGATAATTTTGCTGTTGGTTCTGCTGAGGTGGTTGATAATTTTGCTGGTGGTTCTGCTGAGGTGGTTGATAATTTTGCTGTTGTTGCGGTGGAGATTGATAATTCTGCTGATTCTGTTGCGACGATTGATAATTCTGCTGATTCTGTGGTGGAGATTGATAGTTTTGCTGTTGCTGCTGATGATGCTGTTGTTGCGGACGCTGCTGGTGCTGCTGTTGCTGTTGTTGTTGCTGTGGCGGCTGAAAACGTACCGGAGTACGTAACAAACCTTGCAGACTTTGGAACGGAGTCGGTCCAGATCCTGACCCTTGAGCATGATTATTGAATGAATTTACCAACGGCGCGGGTGTAACTGGCGCATTTTGTAGTGGCTTCAACAGTTCTTGGGTGACCGTTGGCTCAGGCAGGTCTCCGAAGGACCTCGGTTGAGTGTTACTGACCACGACGTTAGGCGAGCGCGACAAGGGCGCGGGGGTGGCTGCCGGCGTAGACTTGATGCTCGCTTGCACCAACGCGAACAGGTCAGTCGCAGAACTAGTAGACAAACTCTTTGTAATATCCGCGAGAGAATTCTCAAGTTTCGCCGGCTCTACTGTCGTCTCTGCTTTCGTCTCTTCCAAAGACTTCTTTACAATTTCCATTTCTTGACGTATTTGATCTTCCTTTACTTTCTGCGTTGCTGATTGGAACACCTGGAGATTAGAAATGTTATTACATACTGGCCTTGGGTATATGGTAATACTTTGGCACAAGGGCGTCCCAAAGGAGAGACAGGGGAGCAGTTACTCAGCCCCGTGTAGCTGCCCCCCTAGGATAAAAAACGTGTTTAGCAAGTGAGTATAATGTTCCTATAAGTATACCTATATTAAAATGTATTATTAGTTTTGAGTATGAATGTGGAATTGTGCTATAATAGTAGGGGAAGATCGCAGACACGATGGATGGACTGTTAAGATGATATGGCTAGAAGGTCCCCCCTTCTAGCCATATCATCTTTACCGTATATCATATCTACCGAGAAGTATGGAAGAAAAAGACATGTTGCGCCGAACGCAAATAAATTTGGAAAAGGACAAGTGAATAATGATACCTATATTAAAATGGATTGTTTGTACTGTGTCAGTAATCATGACTAGTTTCAATTTTAGCTTCCTGTATTGTAAAAGGATTAAGCATTGAGACCACTGCTTGATTTATTATATTTTATAGATGCTTCTAGCAGCTGGTATCAAATTTGATTGATAGGGAAACGTTTTTTATAATACGCTTATTTAAAACTATAGCAGAATTTTGCATTAACAGATCAACTTTGTCACCTCTTCAACAGTATAGTCATCGTCGTCACTCTCAACGACGACGGTCTTCATTGCTTCTTCTTCGGGCTCCGTGGTCTCAGGCGTCGGTTCCTTGGGCGCGGTGGAGGCCGCCTCACTGACATACTGTCGCAGCTTCTCGACTCTCTCAGGCTCTTTAGCTTCCAACTTCTTCAAGTACGCTATAAGGCTGTGCTGTTCCTCAGCTGATAACTCGTTAAAGTTCTTAAGTAGGGTTTCGAGGTCTGAATCTGAGAGGCCGTCCATGGCGTCAGGAGCGTTGTTTTGCTCCATTCTGGTTGGACAAAAAGGTTAATTTGGGTGTTATTAATGTACCACATATTCAATTTAATTAACATTACCCACTAAACTAGAATCAGTTCTATTTCTTTGCTTTTGACGTTCAAAAGAGCCTTCTACGTGCCTATTTGAAATAAATTATTTGACTTTGTACCCTGGACAAAAAGGTTAATTTGGCTGTTATTATTGTACCACAAATTCATTTTTTTTTACATTACCCACTGAATGGCGACTATCAAATGAAACAGCAAGCGCAAAATATAAAGCGAGGAAATAATTATTACACCCCAGTTGGACAAAAAGGGTTGATCGTTAATTTGGGTGAAATTTAATTTAATTTGTGGTAATGAATAACCACAAATTCAATCTAGTTAACATTATCGACTCAAATGATTTTACACTGAACAACGAATCACAGTAAGTACGCCGAAAAAATAATTATTAATTGATTAAACTATGAATGAAGTCATTAATTCTAACAACTTACTTCCTATCATTCTCATCGTACGCCGACTGCAGCATTTGCAGCGCAGACGCTGTACCACTTTGTTTCGAAGGTAGTAGTTTAATCACCGGTTTTTCTACGGGCAGTGGTTCGACAACCATTTTCGTCTGCTCGGCCGCTCGCTTCTTTGCCTCTG
Source organism: Lithophane semibrunnea (assembly GCA_947363905.1). Classification (NCBI taxonomy): domain Eukaryota; kingdom Metazoa; phylum Arthropoda; class Insecta; order Lepidoptera; family Noctuidae; genus Lithophane; species Lithophane semibrunnea. The sequence goes on from OX376188.1 coordinate 13,756,524, forward strand.
CCATGCCCACGACAGCGTCTACCAGTACTGCTAAGTCTTCAGAAGACACGTCCGTCTTGCCCTGAGCTATTAATGCTTCTGCCATTTGTTGGGCAATCTGTGCGCGGTCCACTTCACCCACGCCAGCCACTGCTACTGGTACAGCCGTCGTTTTGCTAGGACCGGTAGCTTGCTGGAAGGTTGAGAGTTGTTAAGTATTTCGTAATGTTGCTACTTTACAAGTAGGTAAAAATGTTAATGGTGTACAAGAAATGAGAAATTGACTTATCTAAAACAAAATCCAAATGATTAAAAGTCGAATTATTGTTAGGTATATTAAAGAAACTCTCGGCTGCCAAGAGGGGTCTTTTGCACATTTAGACTTTGCAGCATTAAAATTATGCAGCCGTCTTTATTACTTTTCGCGTGGAAGTTGCAATATTTGTGACAAGGTTCTCAGTAAAGTCAACGTCAGGCCTACCTTCAACTTGGTCCTCTTGTCGGCCTCGTGCAGCGTGGCGGCGGCGCGCACGACCGCCGCCCGCAGCGCCTGCGCGGCGCCCCCGCCCACGAGCCCGGCCTGCACGGCGCCTTTCAGCTTCTCCTTCGCTGTCTCGATGAGTACTACTGCGCTCTCACGCACTAGGAGCTCTTCGGATGAGTTCGCTTTCTCCTGATAAGCACAAAAACATCAATAAACACAGTGCATACAGTATCCAGATAGCCAATATCCACCAGCTACATCATATTATTTTTTATATGATATTTTATTTATATTATTGGGATATAGTTTATGAAACAACTATCTCCACCAACCACCAAAAAGGTAATTAGAATATTCAAAAAGGAAGAAAGAAAAATATTCTATTTTGTCACAGAAACTAGTGCATATAAAAAAGCCAAGTTAACTTAAATACCTACAAAGTAATTAACGTTTTAAAAACAACCATATCACATACCTTCTCCATCTTCAATGCATCAGCTAGCAAATCAACAATTTTCGGTCCCAAACTTCCAAGATAATCTTCTAACGCGACCAGTTGTCTCAGCGTGGCGACCACGTCGTCGGCCGCGCCGTCCAGCACCTGTCCGGCGCCGTGTCCGCCGGAAACGGACCGCCGCCGCCGGATCTTAGAGCCGCGTGACACCATGCTGCCGGCGCGAGACCGATCCGTGCGGGTTTCGGTCGGCCCGGAAACCACGGACTCGATGTCGTTGTCCGAATTCCATGGCGAGAGACCGTCGTCACTGTAGTTGAGAGGAAAATGTGAAACTAAGTAAAATTTGATCGCAATAGAGTTTGAGTTTGTGGTTTCAAAACTTAACCTAGATTGTTGTTCAGATTTGTGAAATTGTATTGACAAAACAAGAATCTTAAGATTCTGAATTCAAGTTTAGTCTGTTTATAAATAATAATAACTGACGGCTTGAGCTCGTCGTCGGAGATGAGCACGGTCTGCTCGGAGGGCGGGAGGCGCGGCGCGTGCTCGGGGCTGCGGTTGCGCTGCGCCTCGCGCTGCGACAGCGGGCTGCGACTGCTGCGCCGCATGGACTCCAGCGCGATGTGCGTGCGCGCGGGGCTGCGTCTGGGGAAGTACTCATCGATAAAGCTGTATCTCTGTATTTAGGTTTCAACTTTATATATCATCAATTTTTCAACAATTATTATATGAATAATATTATTAAATTGTAATTGAAAAGTCAGCGACGAAATTGGGTTGTAAAATTAACCTCAATTTTCAAATGGAAAATTGTCTTTATTTTGTGATTTAAAATTAGAATTTCGGGTTCATGTATTCAAATAATCATATCAAAGCACTGAATTTGTAAGTGACACTACAAATTGGCATCCATAGGAACATTTTCTGATCAAATACAATGTAAAATGTTTACAGGATGCGTCTGACGTATGCTGGGTGCCGCCACTTGTGGAGTCTCACATGGTCAGTTCTACCGTTCAGCTTGATCCGTCTGATACTCTGATCAGACGAAAATCCTGGTGTTGCTGTCGTGACACAAAATTGATCCCCTATGACGGTCGGAACGATTACTACGCCTTTAGCATGTTTGAGCTTTAGGTTATTTGTTGTAATACTTGTATAAATGAACATCATCATGTCATGTGTCATTAGTACAATTTTTACAACAAATTACCTTAAAAATTCAATGATTCATTAATACAACGACATTCCAAAATGGAGAATAGAAATCATTCACGCGTCAAACATGGTATACCCTACACTTGCCGCTGTTTGTTAATGTAATGCTCCAAACCAGATTTTTGGCATATCCAAATTCACATAGCTACCAGGGGGTTATTAGTACGTGTTCCTTGTATACGATAGGATATTATGATTGATGTCCTTTCATAATCGATAAATAACTTGTTGATAAACATACCTATTATAATTGTGGTCTTGGTGTATTTTTACGGGCGTCCTTGTCATTTTGCTTGTAGACAACAGACTTTATGTGAATAGAAATAGGGTATATTATAAAAAGAACCAACCTACTAAATAACTTAGGGCTAAGCTTATTGTAAATATCTTTAAACTCAAATGTCCATTGATCAACATACGCCTTCTAAAGGCATTTCAATCTATACGAATGTAGATCACGCCATGTTGGAAACTTATGTCAATCATCCAATCGTGCTGGAATGCTGCTGTAACCACCATGATTTGTAAAAACCGGCCAAGTGCGAGTCGAACTTGCGCACGAAGGGTTCCGTACCATTATCTATAAAAACGGCAAAAAATCACGTTTGTTGTATGGGAGCCCCCTTAAATATTTATTTTATTCTGTTTTTTAGTATTTATTGTTATAGCGGCAACAGAAATACATCATCTGTGAAAATTCCAACTGTCTAACTATCACGGTTCATGAGATATAGCCTGGTGACAGACGGACAGACAGACAGCGGAATCTTAGTAATACCCGTCTTAGGGTCCCGTTTTACTCTTTGGGTACGGAACCCTAAAAAGTGCTAAGGAAACCCCCAAAGTTTAAAATAATTTTCTTACATTTACTATAATTTGCAGGTCAGTTTCAGGTTGTATGTTGATTAAAATATGATTCGCGACCGTAACAAATATGCCTTTACAGAATTATAATGATTCGAATCAGCAATACAACTATGACATATTTCATGAAATAGACATACAATAGGGTAATGTGGATAATATGAACATAAATAGTTGTATTGTCGATTTGACACCTGTTCGCTTAGAGATTAACGATGTTTTTCATTTGACATTTGAAGTTTATTTTATAACCTCAATTATCGGCGATGATTTTTCAAGTACAATTTAATAAATTCATACAATAATTGTTGGAAAGAATGGTGAGTCATAAAGTTGAAACCTTCTAAGTACAGATGTGAATGTGTAATTTAGTTCCATTTAGTTTTAGATTGCGTCTGAACAGGGTTTGTTTACACTTTTATCAGATACTTTTGGAACTGACCATACATAGTCGATATTTTCCTAAATCTCCATTTGCCATGTTTACGGTCGGGTTCTGTACTTTCGTGAAGTGTTAGACAGGTGTCACTATTTACCTGTGCAGTGGACTCCTGGAGCGCGTCCGCTTGTGGTGCGGCGCGGGCGCGTCGCGGCGCGCGGCCGAGCGGCGCCGGGGCGAGCGCCGCGCGGGCGACCTGCGGGGGGGGCTGCTACCCAATACTCACAGTCAAATAAACTGCCAGGAAGTTTTTTTTTTTGTTTTTCAATAGTTTTCAACTCAAACGGTCTGATTTATTTTGACATATTTGTGTTGATTCTCACTGACTACAACAATTTTTTGAAATTTTTATTTAATTCCTTTTTACCAATGCTACATATTATCCCACATTACTATACATAATTACACAAAGATTATTTAGACCACTTTATCGTTCAAACATTAGAAGCAAATACATCATAATGATTTATGAAACATTTTTATCTTACCTACGATCCCGTCTGAAGTCCGGAGGCGAGCGCCGTCTCGGTAAAGGCTCCCGAGCGCGATAGTCGGGCCGGTCGAACCGCTCGGGGCGGCGCGCGGGCGAGCGGCGGCGCGGGTCGGGCGAGTGGCGCGGGTCGGGCGAGCGGCGCCGCTCGGGCGACTTGCGGCGCGGGTCGGGCGACTTGCGGCGCGGGTCGGGCGACTTGCGGCGCGGGTCGGGTGCGCGGGACTTTTCAACCGACTGGCGAGGTTCTGACGGCCGCTTGCTCATGTCGGGTGGAGATAAGCACATACGGCGGTAGATCTCGTTCACTTGGATACGTAACTCCTCTTCGTGTAGTTCTTTCATGCGCGCCGTCCAAAATACGATCCATTCTGGTTTGAAGTCGTGCTTGGATGGGTCTTTGCCCTCTGAAATTACATTCATGGTAAATTCTGAATATCCGCGAAAGTGGAACTGTTTCCTTTTTGAAGTAAAACCCAACATTTGCCACTGTACGAAGTTTATGACCTAATTCCGAAATTATGAAACTTTTAAATAAGAACAAGCCGGAAATAACTGTGAAGTATTTAGTATATGTATGTATTATAAGTCTATTTTCTAAAAATATTTATTTTATTAGGCGAAAACAAATCTAAGTGAAGAAATACTTTGTAAGACGTTATCTTATTTTCTTGGGCTCAGCCTAAAATATTTTATACCATGCCCCCTCTAAAAACCTTATTTTATTCACTGAAAACAGTGAATAAAAAGCACTTTTAATCACTGTTTTGGTGTTTGAATTTAGAACACCAATTTGTTCGAACTCCATCTCAATGCTATACAAACTCCTATTTGATTTTCGAACAGGAGTTTAGCATTAGAATAAAAACTGTTTTGTTCTTTGCTGTCATTAGTAAATTGGCACTATTTTAAATATTGTAAGTTGTACGAACAAAAAGTTTAGTGTTACTTAATAATAAATCGATTGAAAATGCATTCAAATGATGAAGATGTGTTAACACCTGAGTTTATGAAAGAGAGGGCGGCCGATATAGTAGAAAGCTTGCTACCCAAAAAATCACGGCTGGTTTACATCAAAGCCTACGATGAGTTTGAGTGTGAGTTTGTTTGTTTGAGCAAATGGAAATCAAGCTCAGCACATTTTCAGAGTCTGTTTTCCTAACTTATTTTAATGAGTTGTCGAAGCAAAAGAATCATCGACATTATGGAGTATGTATTCTATGCTTCGGTGTAGTTACTATAAAAACAAGGCATACAATTGACATAACAACATACTTGAAGTTGCATGTTCTTTTTCTCGTAGTCATGGTATAAAGTATAGTATGCAACTCTTGAATAAAACGGATTTATATCGACGGCCATGAATCGCTCGCGTCGTTCAGGATTCTAACACTTTCATGAATCACTCCCTACGGTCGTGATTCAGTCGTTAGAATCCTTCACTTGCTCGTGATTCACCTATGGCCCTCGCTTTAAACTCGTCCTTTATTCACTAATTGCATAATATACTATTAAAAAACATGCGGGGCAGTCTGAAAACTGCCTATAGAAATGAAAACTAAGCAACAATACGTCAACACAACGTTATTCAAACGGTAGACGGACGCAAAAAAGAACAAATCACTTCAAGCGTGACGATGACGCGAGTTCCATGATTTTTGTTCACCCAAAAATTGCTCAACGCGCCTAAAGGTTTCACTTAAAAAATTGCTTCTAACGTACCGGCTTGTATCTCCTTGTACCGCTTGTTCCAGAACTTCTTCCACTCCTCGGGGTACAGCGGGTGCTTCTCCGGGTTCTTCTCGTGGTAGGCGAGCGTCTTCTTCAGCGAGTCTTCAGACGACATGCGCTTCTCATCAGCCAGCTTTACCTTGTACGCGTAGTTCGGAGGCCTTTGTTGCTGTGGGTTAAGATACTTCATTACGATAGGGTAAGGCTCACTTTATTGGATTTATTTTAGTAAGAATTAATCTTTAGTAGCAGATGGACTTTCCAATTACATCTTGCAAATAAGTCCGCTCGACTGCAATACATTTATTCAAGATCTTGTTGTACAGTCACCTCCAAAATATGTTTGCCACCATTGCGATTATTGTCTGCTCATTGCACGAAATAATCTACTTTAGCTTTACCAATTCAGCACTATAAATTTCGTCGTATTGTCAAAACCGCGAAATGACAGTCAGTCAGTAATCTTCTATACAAGTTCGACCAAATTAAAAATGTAACACTGGCAGACTGTCAGTTTAATAATATTTTTTTATTCATATAAAAAAAAATTAAGGCTCTTGTATCTTTACCAATAATGAAGCAAAGACTTCATAGCTTTGCATAGAAGACTAGCTAATTTTACCTGTGATAGCTACTTCCTTATGGGAAATATGAAAGTAACTATCACAGGTAAAATTAGCTAACGAATCTATTTTATTTTCGTTATTCGTTTCTATAGCAACCGAGCAGGTCCGGTTCCGAGGTATCCCTCAAATGTACACATTTGACGGATAGTACCATTTTCTAAAATTCTATGTACAGTCACGGACTTTAATTGATGAGCCACCTTCAAACTTTTGAATTTTGCAGTTTCATACATTCACGAGATTACACGATTAAACACGAACACAAATCGCATGCTCGTAAACAAGATGACAAATAAATTACTTTTAATCGGAAATAGTCCGTAGTAGTCCGGAAGTAATCCATAGAGGTTGACTAATAAGTTCTCAATGATAAAAATAAATACAATTTTGCATTAAGCTTATCCAATCTATTTGATACCGACCTCCTTTGAATCATAGCTCATTAACTCGATAATTCTGAAAACTTAACTGAAGACAGTGACAGTTGAAATATCGATGTCAGAGACGTTACTTTCGAACTTGTCGAACTGACTTTGACTGATTTCTCCGTACGCTAACGTTACTATCGCAACAATAACCTAGCAACGATTGTTTATCGTTGGTAGGTTACTGTTGGTAGACCTGCAATTGGTTGACTTTGGGTAGTCACTCTGCTGTCAAGTTTGTAGTTCTGGCTCTCAGGTTAGCCAACCGGTAAAGATATTAAATATAATTTTCTTCTTCTAATACGAAGACATAATATTATGACTTTGCGTGTCGGGAACCGAATAAACCCGATTCGCATTACACGGCTACAATACGAACAGTGCAGGGTGGCTTATGAATTAAAGTCCGTGACTGTACATACTTAAATAAGTAAATCGAGTATTTATACCTTCTCCTGAGACTTGCCGAACGTCGCGCGCGCCGCGTGTCTGTTGCGGAAGGGCGAGGTGCCGCGGCGCTTGTCGTACGGCTCGAAGCGGCCCTTGTTCAGGGAATCGTGCCTGTCTCTAGAACAACAGCTGATTCAAATAAATGTCCAAGGTAGCCCGCAAAATTCAGATTTTCCTACGTTTTTTGCAAATTGCAGGTCAGTGTCAGGTTGTATGTTTATCTTTATATAATTCGCGACCGTAACGAATAAATACTAACTAATACTGACTCTAGCCCGGATCAAATATTCAGCGAACCGATAGCGTAGCGAAGCGTTTTTATTTTGTAATGTATGGTATCTTTTGAATATGGAACATTGACAGAATATTAGAGTGCTCTAAGTGCTCTTAGACCATCCAACTCATGGACTTGTAACCCGCTTAATTCTACGAACAAAATAGTCTTTTACTTTTAGTGGGGGAACAACCAGATAATACTGCCAACTTACTCAAAAAAAAGAACTACCGATATTTTATATTCCTTCCTTTATCGATAAATTCCGTAAGGAAAGAAAGCACTCGTATAAAATTCTTACTTATCTAGCTTTTCCCCAAGTATGCGTCTGATATCGGCTTAAAGAAGGTATAAATTGTATGTAGAGCGCGTCTGAGAATTACATATTTTTACTGGTACTTATATTGAAATTTTTGTTTAAAAGTTGTTAAAGAAGGAGGAGAAGGGTTGTTTTTTGTTACCTTGAAACTCTCCTGTCCTTGGCAGAGTCCCGGCGGTTGTCGGGGTCCACTTCGTCGCTGATGTCGGACAAAGACTCCACCGAGCCTGCGCGCCGCTCCTGCCGACCCGCCGGCCGCTGTAGACACAGTCATTATAGTATAGTTACGCTCAAAGGACCAAAGGTCACAAAGACCGGATACATAGCGGATCGACAAACCACACATTTGTTTTGCTTCAGTCTATGCAATGCTCCCAAGTTCTCGACTTTGCGCTTTATCCGTATTGCCCGATCGCCCGATCCACACCGACCGCGCATTTGGATCGCACTCCAGTCGCGAACGCATCGGGGCGCAATGGATCATCCGTAGTTACGCTCGAAGGACTAAAAGTGTACTAGGTACGGACAAATCCCCAATGGCTGGATCGAAAGAACAAATAATTGTGTTTCGCTTAGTAGTCTTAGGTAGCTATTTAATGGTCGCGGTCAGACTTAATAATCAGAAGTAAGTGTCCTGCCTTTTATCAAATTATCAAATGTTCGTTTATTCCAGCATAGCTAGTCGTGACGTGAGTGTGAACATCGACCATTTATCACGTAATTTTACTGAGATTTAGGTACTGCAGGGTCATTGCGTAACACACTTGCAGTAGCAATGGCTTTCATTCCGACAGTTCAACAACATTCATTGCGTTATTTACGTTGTTGAGCAGGCAATTTTCTCGAAAATATGAAGCACTATCCTTCAAAATCATTCAGATTGTGATTGAAAGTGTGTTACGCAATTAGGGTGCTGTTAATAACCAACTAACGCTATTTCTAAAACTTCATTTCTGATACAAGTTACGCAATGAAGCTTTTGATGATTTACATACATACAGGGTGTTAGGATAAACACCGTTATCCTTGCAACCAGTGGTTTGGTGTCATTTATAGAACGTAAAATCAATGGAAAATTACAACTTTTTTTTTAATTTTTTTAGATCTAAATTTTACCACTAGAGACGCAAGTTCGTTGCCCTATGCGCTAGGGCAACTAACTTGCGTCTCAACACGTGCGTGGGGTACGGGATGTGACCTGACCGGCAGCGAGCCCGATCCCTCCCTTAGTCAGTCAGCTGTTTCGCTAGCAAGCAGCACGGTGTCAGATAGAAACTTTTTAAAATCTTTTAATGAAAATAACGTTTTTTTTTTGTTGTGTTCGGTCATTTATTTTTATACATATTTAAGTCAACTACCCATGGTTTGAATGACAAGAGTGTTTACCCTTACTTCCTGTATTATAAAACAAAGTCCTCCGCCGCGTCTGTCCTGTCTGTCAGTTCGCGATAAACTCAAAAGCTACTGCATACCGATTTTCATGCTGTTTTCACCAATGGATAGACTGGTTCTCGAGGAAGATTTTAGTATAAATAATAACCGACATCCACGCAGGCGAAGCCGCGGGCATCAGCTAGTGATTAATAAATTGATAGTTAGATAGTTGAAAATGCCAAATTCTGTCTCAGTGCCAAGCCGCATACATAGTTTTGATTTTCTTTCTTACACCACATTTAATACTGATTGGATTTCGAATCTCCCAAATCAAACACGGCCAACCAATGTCCGAACAGAGCCGCCCGCTGTCTTATTAGTACTGAGTGTTCTGATATTAAAAATAATAACTTAAGTTTCTTCAACTTGACACTGACAGCGTGATGCCCGATTGTAACTTTATAGGCATGATTATGTTGTTCATTTAGTAAATGTATTTTTAGCGTTCAGTAGCCAAATGGCAACAAAAACAACAAACGTTTTTGGTAGCAAAAACGGGGAACCTTTACAATTCGTAATTTCTAATTATTTATTTCTTGATAAAGCCAGGAGTTGGCTCGCTTTTCTAAAGAAGCAACCATTTTACATTACACACCTGTCTGCCTAACCCTACGGGGAATACAGCCGTGATTCAAGTTTATAATTAAACGTTACATAATATCCCCTTACATCTGTGACCAATTTTGAATAAATCGGTGGTAGCGGAGCCTCGACCAAGGAAACCGTGGCCGATGGTCCCAGCGTGGCCGGGGCGGGCGGGGCGAGAGGGGCCTGAGCGCCACAACTGCAGGTGGGCTTCACGGGCACTGTGCTGCCCGCGCTCCCCTTCGGCACTGAGGGAGACCCTTTGACCGACTTAGAAAGAACCAACGGTAGTGGCGAATTTTTTGCGGTGTTATCTTTGTTAGATGGTCCCGGCAGTGTGGCCGCGAGAGGGTTGAGCTGCAGGTTCTTGCGGCGGCGGGAGCGGACAGGGGGGCGGGTCCGCGTCCGCTTTCTGCGCACCCGCCCCTGCTGCCCTTCGGCCCCCTCCGGCAAATCCACTTTTTCGACGACGACGTCCGGATCCTACGACAACGAGTATCCCTATCTATTGTCTGTTCAGAAAAGGATGGACTGTAGACATATGCCAAATGCATTCGCAGTTCAAAGTTGGTAATTCTATAATAGATTGTTGGCCACAATCTGTTTTTTATCGATTTGATTTAACAAGCTAAGTTTAATCATGTGTAAACCGTTAATTTTGCAAGTGTCTCGCAAACCATCATAGAATGAACAGACTAAATAATTAGCCTGTGTTTTATAAACGCTGAACTGAATTTGAACACTGTACATTACATCTTATCGGAAATGCATGCTCGTTTCCGATTCAAATACTAGAAGAAGTCATGTTCGTCTAACACCCGTCTGGCAGGAGTAGTGATTGCAGTTTTATTTTCCGTTAGTAATCACTAATCAGCAATCAATATTAAAATAACAATACCAGAAACGATAGCCAATAAAATCGATAAGAATCGAAGAAATAATAATCAACGCCGACCTTTCAATACCACTATTGTGATCGCCTCACAAGTCACAACTGGTTTATCGATGAACGTAATCCGGCTGCCCACACTAAGGCGATCTGCACGGCCGATATCACCGATCGTCCGCAACTAACTAGTTAACTTGAACGCGATAAAAGTAAAAAATAGTTAAAAAACTAAAACCCAACTACGACAAAAAAAAACAACTAAAAAGATATAAACAAGACATCACAGACAAATTAAAAATCCGGAGTCACACGTGTTAGGGATTTAGTTTTATAACTTTTATTTTTATTAATTTTTTTTTGGGGTTATATAAAATATATATATATTTTTAAATGTGCTAGTAAAGGCCTACGCAGACCAGGACGGCATGGCAAGGGATTTAAATTTTTACCAATGGACATTCAAACGACAGAAATACGACATAAATTGCTATGCTTTAAAATTATGCCATGGCATCGAAAGGGATTTCATTGCACGGCATTGAAAGACGCGCCACGGGCTCCGGCGGCGGAATGCCGTGGCGTATTGCGGTAGGCAACGGCATGCCGAGCACGCCGGCGCTGGTCGTCACATACCGCTGGGCGCGCGCACCGTGGCAAGGCGCTGGAATGCTGCGGTATCTAAGCGGCTAGTGTGCGCGGCTAGTGTGTGTGTACGGCAAAATCCTTTGCCATCCCCTCCCGGTCTGCGTTGGCCTTTAGGCGCTTTCATTTGATACCCAACATGGCAAATAAAATAAAAATTCTGACTTTATGTTCTCTAGAGCGCCTTATTCAATTTAATGTGACGTCACATAGCCTATAAACCCTCTTACGTGGTCGAAATATATCGAGTCCTACCTGCACCCTAATTGCGTAACACACTTTCAATCACAATCTGAATGATATTGAAGGATGTTGCTAATTTATTGCTTCTTATGTTCGTAAATTAGTCTGCTCAACAACGCCAATAACGCAATGAATGTTGTTGAACTGTAACTGTCAAAATGAAAGCCATTGCTACTTAAATCTTCCTAGCGTTTTCCCAACATGATGGGGTTGGCTTCCAGTCTAACCGGATGCAGCCGAATACCAGTATTTTACATGGAGCAAAACTACATATCTGACCTTCACAACCCAGTAACCAGTTAAGACGATACCCCTTGGTAATGAACCGTTGTGCTGCCACTTGTATGCCTCCCATAAATGATCATAGACTAGCTTCCGCCCGCGTGGTATGTCGATAAAAAGTAGCCTATGTCGTTTCTCAGGCTCTAGTCTATTTGTGTACCAAATTTCATTTAAATCGGTTCAGTAGTTTTGGCGTGAAAGCGCAACAGACAGACAGAAAGGCAGAGTTACTTTCGCATTTATAACATTAGTAAGGATGAATCATGAAATCAGATAGTATTGCCAAGCTGCTAATATTCTAATCTACGAGGTGCATTCAATAAGTACCTAGCCTCATCGCCAGAGGGTGCTGTAGTTTCAAAAGAGTTTTACCACAGTGTAGCACATTCTTTTTTAATTCTTTTTTCAAATTTTCATTCCAATCCCTTCATTTGTTTTAATTTGACAACTTATGGAAGCGAACGTGTCGATCGGTTTTACAAAAATGGAAAAAGAGCAATATCGTTCGGTGATTCGATTCCTATTTTTGGAAGGGAAAACGCGCATCGAAATCAAAGAGCGCTTGGATGCTGTGTACGGTGACTCTTCTCCATCGATGGCCACCGTCAAGAATAGGGAATATGCATGTGATTCAAATATGGGTCAAATATTTTTTTCTATAAACTATGTTACTTCAGAATTAAGCCTCCATCAATATTTTTGAATAAAATTTCTTTTTGAGCGAGAAATTAATTTTTAAAAAGTCCCAAAAAACTGTGGGTAATTCAAATACTTGAAAAGGCTAAGAGCGGATGTGACGTAACAATCCGGGCTAACAATCAAAATGTCAATGTCAAGTCAATCAACAAGTGTCAAGTCAATGCCAGACGCTCATAGAAAAAGGAGTGTTTGACGTTGACTTGACAGTTGCTTGTCTGTTTTCACGAACTGTGACGTCACCACACCAAGCGCGCCAAATGGAGGGCGTTTAAATAGCCTGGATCGGTTGGATATTTTTAAACATTTTTTTAACTACTTTAAATTGCTTTTTTGCCGTCGAATTATTTTTTACTTTTATTTGACGATGTAAACTATCGAATAAAAATATTAAAAAAATACATGCATATTCCCTATTGGTTCAACGAGTTTGCACGTGGCCGTACGTCGGTTTTTGATGAACCACGTCCAGGTGCACCGAAAACAGCTGCTACGGAGGAAAACATTAAAAAAATCCATGATCTCGTATTGGCAGATCGCCGATTGAAGGTTCGGGAGCTAGCTGAGACTGTAGGCATTTCAGAAGGAACAGTGCATCATATTCTTCACGAGGAACTCGGCATGAGAAAGCTGTCGGCGCGATGGGTGCCGCGTTTACTCACACCAGAAAACAAGCGCAACCGTGAGACCACATTGGAGACGTGTTTGGCGCTGTTTAAGCGGAATCCAGCGGAGTTTTTGCGTCGTTTTGTGATCGTCGATGAAACCTGGATCCACTGGTACACACCAGAGACCAAGGAGCAATCAAAACAATGGATCCAGACCGGGGAACGTGCTCCAAAGAAGGCGAAAACTGTAAAATCGGCCGGAAAAGTTATGGCCACCGTTTTCTGGGATTCACAAGGTGTGATCTACATCGATTACCTCGAGAAGGGTAAAACAATTACAGGGCTTTACTATGCCGATTTATTGGGCCAATTCGACGCCGAATTAAAGAAAAAACGACCCCATCTGGCGAAGAAAAAAGTGCTGTTTCACCACGACAACGCACCGGTTCACACGTCTGCCGTTGCCATGGCCAAATTGGTCGAATTACGCTACGAATTGCTGCCCCATCCACCGTATTCTCCAGATTTGGCCCCTTGTGACTTCTTTCTGTTTCCTAATCTGAAAAAATCACTCGCCGGGAATAGATATGGATCGAATGAGGAGGTCATCGCCGCCACGGAGGCCTATTTTGCAGAGTTTGACAAAAACTATTTTTCGGACGGGTTAAAAAAGTTGGAGCATCGCTGGGCTAAGTGTATCGAACTAAAAGGAGACTATGTTGAAAAATAAATTGCCACTTTTCCAAAATTTTCGTTTACTTTTTGTAGGCTAAGTATTTATTGAATGACCCTCGTAACTAATATAATAAATGCAAAAGTGAGTCTGTTTGTTCGTTTGTTACGCTTTCACGGTAAAACGGCTGAACGGATTTGGACACTTTTTATTCTGATATTCCCACGGGATCGAGACTTATGCGGTGTCATGGTATGGGCACGTGATGCGAATCAATGTGGAAAATGTCGTGAGGAAAGTTCTGGGTATGAATGTCGAGGGCTATAAGAGTAGGGGAAGACCAAAGAAACGATGGGTGGACTGTGTGAAAGATGATATGGCTAGAAAGGGGGTGACTACCGAGATGACGGCTAATAGAAGAGTACAGAAGAAAGGGACATGTTGTGCCGACCAAAAATAAATTGGAATAAGGGCAGGAGAATGATGATCGAGATTTATGCGGGTGAAACTGCGGGGCGCAGCTAGTAGTAATATATTTATGCTCGTGACTGTACTGAAGCGTAGATATGGATCTAAGATCGATTTGGGTCTACGTTCTTGCTAGGTGTACTGAGCAGGAGGCGCAAATGAGGAATTAATTAGTATACTTAACTTTTGCAAGCAACTATGATTCTTAAAGACTTCTGTGGTTACTAGGCACCAACCATAAGTTCAGTGGTCATTATCATTATAAAATTTAATTATTATGATCTGGGCCCATAAACTGATCATCGTCATTACAGCCGAACGATATCTACTCCTCGACATATCCTGATATACAGTTATACATTTTATGCCTTTATTTCATTTTAAAATATAAAATGTTGGATTACTCGAAAATGGTTGACATTCCAATAGGGGTCATTTGGTTGCAAATGACTTCTCCTACATCCCATTAACGAATTGCCGGCGTATAACCTTGTATTTATTAAACTATAAAGCAAGTGAAAATAATTTGCACCTTTCATTTATTTTAGAGATTACCACATACTACAGATTTTAGTAGCGTTACTAGTGAAGTACGTTTAGTAATATTCTATGGTAGTGATGTAACAATTTATAAAGAAAGTTCTTAACTTTATAACTACGACGTGTAGCAACCGCATTACATTTATTCATTTATTAGCATTACAGCAGACATAATATTAAAAAAAAAAGCTGTTGTGTGTGCTGTGTGTAAGATGGAGTCGACATTTCCTATCTGACTAGCCTTGAGGAGAAACAGTTCTTACCGAGAAATTGTTAAACAGAGGTCGCGACGGCGCGGCTACTATGGGCGGAGACGGCTCTCTCCTGTCTCTGGAAAATAAAACACAATTTGATTACATATATCACTACATATTATAAAACAAAGTCCTCCGCCACGTCTGTCTGTCTGTCTGTTCCCGATAAACTCAAAAACTACAGCACCGATTTTCATGCTGTTTTCACCAATGGATAGAGTGGTTCTCGAGGAAGGTTTTAGTATATAATAACCGACATCCACGCGGGTGAAGCCGTAGGCATCAGCTAGTAAGTAATAAAACAGTAACGAAGAATTGTTGTTTTTCTAGATTTATGTTCCGGATTGGCGCTAAAACGGCTACAACGGCGGAATAAACGGATTTGGATGAAATTTAGCACACAGATAGTTGATAACCTGACACATAGCGTAATTTTAATCCCAGCAGGCATAGCATGGCGCTTTCTATCTCTACGAAGAATAGACATAGCTTTTTCTATACAAAGTGACAGTTCGTTTCTTCATTTTTGACATCCACCATAGAAATCTTTCTACAATCTGTCATTTTGTCTTTCATTTCTAACGATCTTTGTCTAGGTCTTTTTGTAGGTAGACTATTTCGGAAGAAAGTTTTCTATCCTTACTGTCAAAATCACACTGACAACCGATAAATCCTATGACAAAACCGACAAAACAAAGAATTCTGAGTCTAATTATGTAAAAGAGTGAATTTCGTAAAAAGTGCAGTTGACCCTTTCTACTTTGCTTCAGTCGTACTGTCTACAGGAAACGTAATTTTTGTCTACTCTTCCGTCGACAAAACGGTGCTCATGCTACGCCTGCTGGAGTACGTTCCCGTGGGATATTTTCCGACAAACACGCGGGCGAAGACGCGAGCAAAAATTTGTTTGAAATGTTATTATGATGATGAGAGAAAATAGAGTAACTTATTATAGTTATTTATGCAACTGTTATATAATAAGGGGTATTAAAACACGAATGTGGGTGATGAGTGTTTTAATACCGAAATGCCGAATGTATGTTTTTTTTTTTAATTATGCTGCTTTGTTAGTGAAATGCTCGTGAATGACAATGTTCTTTTTTTGAAATGAATTGCATTATGAAATTTATTTATTTATTTATTTATTTAACTATTTATGTACACACATAATAAACAGACAAGAAGAAAAGAACAGAAAAAAACGTACAAAGGTGATGCTTATTTCTAAAGAAATCTCTTCCAACTTCTCTTCTTCTTTTTAGTACAACATTATAACACCCGTTTGGATGATATTATGATTACTATGACAATGGCTGTTTTAATGTTGGCAATAAGCTAACTGTTTCAAAAACTTTTATAGAGGACTTATAGCATGGGTGTAGATAAAATAATTAACGTAAAAACATCTTACTTTGCTATAACCTTCGCTTTACTTTCTTCATCTGAAACAAATACGGAAAAAAAATTAGCCAACTCTGTAACAGAATCAGAATGTTAGATATTTTATTCTATTAATATAGTAATAACTTACTGGATTTATGCAAGGAGTCGATCAGTCCAATGTCAACAACTTCTGTGAAGGTAGGCCCATCCTTCTCAGAAAAGTGATGACCTCGAAACACCCATTCATGGATTTGCATCCTGGAACAATTTAATAGCTTTGTTATTCGCATGAGTAATAGAGGAGCTCGTGGCTAAGTAATAACAGCCGCACGGGTAGATTCTTAAGGTTAAGCTACGCTTGCCGGGGTTGGTCCGAGGATGGGTCCATCTTTACAAACCGAGACTCCTCCGTGCCTCTGAAAGCACATTAAGCCGTTGGTCCCGGCTGTCATTCGTGGATCTTTGACAGTCGTTATGGATCGTCAGAAGCCCGAAAGTCTGACAACCAGTCTTACCAAGGGGTATCGTATTACTAGTTACTGGGTTGTGGAGGTCAGATAGGCAGTCGCTCCATGTAAAATACTGGTATTCAGCTGCATCCGGTTAGACTGGAAGCCGACCCCAACATAGTTGGGAAAAGGCTAGGCAGATGATGACTTCTCTATTAGTCGTCATCTCAGTAATAGCTACCAAAATATAAAGTAAAAAAAAACAATAAATCTCATCACAATCACTACATAAATAACGAGACAGTGTCAGTTTTAGCTCAAATTGAAACAGGCAGGGCGGTTAGACTGGAAGCCGACCCCAATATAATTGGGAAAAGGCTAGGCAGATTGCTTAATTCGCGTGAGTAATAGCTATGCGTCAAACAATAATAATTGTGAAGAAAGCAATAATGAAATAAAAAATGGTGAACATTGTGAAGTTCTGTATTCATAGGTAACAAAAGTGCACAACAATGTTTTCGTGATGCGGGCAATTTGTTGCTAGAAACATTCTATGTTGAAATAGAGAGCTGTATCTGCCGAATACTACTTTGAGTAATATCTGTATCCGCCGAATACTACTTTAACTAATATCTTCTGTCCTCTCATTTCTTTATTTCATACAGTTTCAGTAAATTATAAATACTCTTGCACTCCTCAGACAACGATTGGCTTAATAATTAATGATTTCACATTTGTGTAAGTTAATATTTGGTTTTCTAGGATTTGTAAAATGCTGCAGCAAACAATGTTAAGTATAATAGTGCTGCGATACTCACTTGTCTTTGTCATACTCTTCCTTGTCGATGTTAACGGGTCGCTTGCGGCCGTACTTGTCCTCGATGCGTTGCGCGAGGCGGTTCATGATCACGCCGACGCCCTCGCGGTACTTCGGCTGCGCGCGGTACGGCGTCAGCAGACCACAAGCCAACGGGAAGTGACGCACCTGTCACACACAATTAATTATTTTTGCGAAGTTTTCGTTTCCATCTTGGACATTACTAACATTGCTAAAGGAAAAACATCGTGAGGAAACCTGGACCTATGGTTAATGTTGACCCAACATACGTTCTTGTCCAAATTTTAATAATTCATACAAAACTCCCATAGAAAAATCACATTTAGTTTTCCCGAATTTTCTATTTTTCCGGGAAACATATTATGTAAATATTTCTTAGAAATATGTAACTTAATAATATTTAACTTATTATCTAAACTCTAACTATCTCACAAAGTTAAGTTTAAAATTTTAAGTACAAAGTATGATTATTAAGAAAAAAGATCGAATATTAGTACAAATAAATAAAAAAAACACGTATACTCACGAGGTAGTTGTACCGATGCCAGAAGCAGGTCATGTGGTTGATGATGGTGCGCGGATGGCCCTGCTTGGTGCACAGTGTGCACATGTACGTGGGCTCGTAGTGCGTCTGCTCCGGTGGGTGCTCGATCAGGTACTCCACGCCGATCAGCGGAGCCCTGGCGACGGAACATGCGTTAGTAACAAATATTAAAGAAAGAAAATATATTTATTTCCGCTAAATAATGCGCAAAGATAGAAAACAAACACAAAAAACCGCACAAGTGCGAGTTGGTGTCGCGCCCTGAGCGTTCAGTCTCAAAGCTGTGCCCGGCCGCCCACAAAAGTTTAACATAAATGTATTTATCTACACCCATGCTATAAATCCTCTCTAAAAGTTTCTGAAACAGTTAGCTTATTGCCAACATTAAAACAACCAGTGTCATAGTAAGTGCCATTATAATACTTTAAACCTTCTGTAATAAATTACCTAAATGATGGTAAAACGCATCCAAATTCGTTGGATAGTTTAGTAGAAGAACAACGCGTTCACACAGACAGACACGAAAGGCTTTTAATTTATTTACATATTATATAGATTACTCACTTGACGGCATCCAGAGAGTCCTGGATGTGACAGTTGACAGCCCTGTACTTGTTGTACTTTTTGTCCAGGTCTGATGGGTTCCTATTGTGATGGTCCACCTCTTCCGCCATCTTCTGAAGAACTCTTTCGGTTGCTATAAGATCATAATCAAATTAAAATAGTTTTAAGTTCTTCATATACTTAATTATGCCTGAAAGTTACGTTGCTGATAAGTTTTACAATAATGGTGGCCCATTTTTAAGTATAGCTTGATTAAATTTTACAAACAGGGGTTATAATTGTTATGAATGAGTAGTCCCATAATAATTTGTAAAGTATGCACTTACCAACAGTCTTTATAGCAGTCTGGTTGAACGGATGATCGTCAAAGATGCTCTTGGGCCAGATGGTTCGCATCGTCAGCTTGATCTTGTGTTTCTTCCCTGATATATGAGTCTGAAAACAATAATCACCATTTAGAAAAAAGGCGCCACAGGCACCTGTCCCACCGCCGGCGATTAACGAGAAGCGAGTTGACGAGTGCGCGACGGCGACGAGCGATTACTCGCCGCTGTGCGTATGTGCCAACTGCCAAGCGTGAGTCTCTCAGTGAGTGTTCTGCCCGCTAAGCGAGTGGCCCTGAGCTCTTTTTAATCGTCGGTGGTGAGAACAGTCGCAGAACACCACCGGATCTAGATCCTATCAGCAATGATGCTTATGATACCTAAACCACGTCTGTATAGCATCACGGTGCCCTGAGGCCTCACCTGCAAGATGCTCTCGCCGCTGCAGACGGCGGCGCACGGGTAGCACAGGTAGATCCACTTGCCCGAGATGTCGCGGCCGCGCCGCTCCACCATGCATCGCGTCTCGCCATCCTCCAGACGGATCTTTAAACTGTTCAGATGCTCCTGGAACTCGAGCTCCGCCTACAAAACAACAATCACAACCATCACTACTATACACCTCACATGTTAGAAGTACAAGCCAGTACAACAACTGACTAATCATTAATTCGTCATCCAGCATATTATCGAATAAAGTTTAAAATCGATCCGCCCTAATAATATTCGTCAAAACGTGGGATAATTCAAAACAAATAAAACAGTTAACAATGTTATTTTCATTCGTTTATTGAACGTATTTTTTTATTTTAAGTTATTTTTCACTATGTTATACTTACCTGGATACCATGTCACGGAGTAATAAATGTAAGCGTTTTCACACTTATATTATTGTGTGATATGATAACACAATCAGAAGTCAACGTAACGTAACACATCGCGGAAAAATTATGATAAGCACAAATTAAATTTATTTTCCCATTTTCCAATATTTTCCAATGCCTGTGCACACTGATCGTATGGATAGCGGTTCCATGTGGGCGGCGTTTTGTGTATCAATAGAGGTACAAGGTCCCATGTGGATACGAAAAATAAACTACGAGATAATCTGCTGCTCCACTCACTCACTCGGAGATGTTGAAGACGCGACTTATAGGGAGCAGCAGCCAGAAGTGAAAAGGTGACCTGAACCTGTACAGACTATAGACTCCGTCGAAAAAAGAAATAATATGCCACACATACAAAATGTTGCCATAATTTATTTTTTATTAAGTACTAGCACGTATCATTGACGGTACTCGTAGAAAAGTATTTTCTAACAAGGTATGCTTTCCTGAATTAAATTGAGAAAGCACAGCAACAAATAAAAATAAACAAAAAAAATCGTGACCATTATAGAAAAATACCGGTTTAATAAATGATAGATTTAAGTATTTTATGAGAGCTTCAACTCTCTAGATATCTTCGTAGATTCACTTGCCATAACAATACTTATTATTTATTTATAAAATACCTATAAAAAGTTTGAATATCCTTTTCCCAATAATTAACTAAGAGGGTTATACTAAAATTAAGTGTATTCACATCATCCGAACCAGCATCCAAATAAAGGGCAAGGGGGACTATTGCCTAAAGAGTTATAAGGCTTATGGTATATTCCTTAAATATATTATAAATATGCTGCCTCATGTTTGTTTAATTTATATGTAGATATTATGCGAACCGCACTGCAGCCTGCTGGCAAGGCTAACATTCTGCATTACTTACCACAAAACATAGCACTATTGACAGACTGATTTTAATTTTTTTTTTTTTTTTGGTGACATGGAGTGTAGCTATGAAGAAAACTAAAACTAAGCATTTCAAACAAAAACTAAGTAAATCAATTAAACCAACACATCATCAAAAACAAGTGTCTTTGAGGTTGTACGAGTTCTTCCTTTCTTATATTAAACTGCGTAATTATAGTTCAAGGGGTATACCTACTTTAAGTATGGTGGGCAAAACAGTATTGTGCAGAAACTTTACAACTTTACTCTTTTCTGAACTAAATAATTATGGAGTCATAGATAAAGGATTTTTTTTTTGAAGACACTTAAAACGTAATCATTCTTCGTATTTATATTTGTCTAAGTTCCAGAACTAATACCACCCATACCTATAATTTTTTCAACCAAGTATTCATTCAAACAATTAACATTAATAATATGTAGTTCATGTTGAAAGTTAAAATATTACAAATTAGATTTAGTATTTATTTAAGAATGCATTCTTGAGCAAATGCATGGAGTGTGAACATTTAAGTCGTAGTACACGTGACGACGTAAAGTGATTGAGGCCTGCAAGCCGCGCGCCTAGAGAATGTTTTATCAGTCATACAATGAGAGCATACAAACGCGCGTTGACGCACACTTATTAAACTAGACAATGTTCGTATTCCGTGCAAATGCAGCGCGTGCTGACGCGCGAAACGCACGCCTGTCGGCTAACAACTCTCTCTTTCTTAATAAAAAAAAATTAGTATTTACACGTCTGAATAGGAAGGCTGTATTCAGATAATTTCATAAAGCATTTTATTATAGCTGTTGGTTTTAATAAATGGTATTTGAGAGCTTTCCACATTTGTTATCCTTAACTATATGTATAGTTGCTATGCAGAAATTCATTTATTAAATACCTTAGGATTAATATGGGAAATAGGAGTAATGTTGTTCAACATGAAGCTCTCATAACTGTATCAAGGGGTGCTCTTTAGTTTCTGAATTGAGGATAATAAAGTTGACATTAAAATTAAGATTTATTTGAGATTAATTACTTCAGTATTGTATTTATCTAATAAGTTAAAAAATAATATTTACCTTGGTACAAGAGGACTCTTCTACATCTGGTTTCCTAGGTACTTCGGTGACAGAATCCTGATACCCCTCTGCCCCCGGAGGGCAATCTGGAAGGTCCATCTTGAAGCACTACACTTGGTAGTTTATGACCAGAAAACGGTCATAAACTTTTGTCACTATTCTTAAGAAATTCTTCTTTCTTCTTAGTCTTGAATCACGCACAACTGTAACCCAAATCATTTGATATCAAACTAAATAGCCATATTTAGTTAATTAAAAATCTTAGTTATAAATAAATAGATACTTACAACAATCCAATTTAATGCATACTTACATGTGATGAGTTTGTTTCTAAGCACTCTGCTATTTGACTGCACACATCAAATGTGCATGGTTGTGACTGATATGATATAATTTACGAAATCACACAAATTAGTTATTTTATAGCTATATTATCATACCTTTCTAATCAAAAAAATATTCATTGATCATGGATTATAGAGGCCTGTCCTATTTCTCTAAGTTTATGCAGTTTCAGATACCTACTGTAATGCTTTTGTCATCGTTGAAACTGGCAAATAAATTTATGGAAATCTTAACACCGCAAACAGCATCATAGTTAGACAATTAAATTGAGGTTTTCTAGTGTACCTATATACTACAGTAGTAATCATATTCATCACCTGTTATGTATTAATTTAAGTACATAACTGTATATTTCGAAATAATAATTATCACATTACATTATTGATAAAACAAATTAAAACATAAAAAGGTAATTATCAATCAATTTAGGACTAAAAAAGAACCAGGTACCGACTTGTTTTAGGGAAAGTTCTGATTCAGAATGTGTAATGATCTTTGTTGTAAATAGTACTATAAATAATGTAGTTGCACTTACCAGATAAACTAAAATTCTATAATGAGTAACCGCTGTAAATGATAAAATATAACTAATATTTTTCTAAAATTTTATTGCAACATAGCTTCATGAATACGAGAAGTATTGAGCACATACTTTGTTTAGATTTATTTCACCCGTTGAAAATTACCTAATATCTTTTCTTTCCTAATATCTACAATGGTTTCGAGTCGCCGCTGAAACTCAAAGCCGTTCATTAGATTACCACATAGGTAAAGGTTTTGTAGATACTGAATGATAAATTCGAAATATTTTGCATGTCTCGCATAGTTCTATCAAATAGTATTCCTATTTGTACTTTAGTTATTATCAAAATAAATGTGTACTGACCTTT
The DNA here is from genome assembly GCA_947363905.1 of Lithophane semibrunnea. NCBI lineage: Eukaryota > Metazoa > Arthropoda > Insecta > Lepidoptera > Noctuidae > Lithophane > Lithophane semibrunnea. Next base: position 13,779,788 of record OX376188.1, read on the forward strand.
TGAAGCAGATGAAACGACGAATTCCGTCAATTTTTTTAGAGAACCAGAATCTGTTTTCGCATTACCAAAATTGAACACATCTCGGTGATAGCAGTTGGCTAACCTCCTCAATGTAATCAACGCAAACGGCCTACAAGTGTAACAAAACTATTGATTATTTGATTCCACAAATCCACACACGCTTCTTTTTGCAGCAACCAAGTATCACGTTATAAGTCGGTACAATTTAAAATTCCTCTTTTGTTTTCAAAAAAGAGTCAGCAACATGCCATTTCCGCCGTACATGTCCTCTTGAAAGTTGAAACCAAATATGATTAACTGTCACATGAATTGCCATTTATTTTAGTCGCGTAATAGTACCAAGTGGCAGCGCCATAGATTAGAGGCCTAGAATATGAAAGCACAGCAGTGTGCCACACACAGCCAGCGAGATACCTCTTTGTCTATGATTATTGTAACTTACGGTAACTTATTATCACTTTGCCGTGGGAAAGTGAAGTTACAGATTTGTAATTTTTGTTGTTGTTTGTGTGCAAATCATAGCCTGCATAGCAAAATTTCGAAATGGAGTGCCCTAGACATTTTGATGAGTGGAAACTCACGAAATTGACGTAATTTAGGTAGGTAAAGTAAGATATGCTAGCTATCCGTGCGTTTACACTGGCGAAACATTCACAACAAAACATGTTGAATCTTTAGTTCCTGTCAAAAATTTTATGGAACATTGACAGAAAATAGAGATTTCAACATGTTTTATCGCTGGTAAATGTTTCGCCAGTGCATCGCACGGTAAGTCTGCAACTACATCTTATCTTGAGAAGTTCAGCATAGCATTATCCAGGCCGAAGCCATGAGGATTTGAAAATACGACGCTGCTTTTTATGGACTCTGTCTCTCAGTGATAGAAGTCTGGCCAAAATACGCGCGAAATTTTTAAAAAAAACAAGACTGTTTGTCCCTACACATAGTGCGATAGGTCGTGTTGATATTTGAACTTTAACTTCTTATAAAATAAAATTTCAAGTATCAATAGGTGTGCACGTGCACTATGTACAGTATGTACACATGGCTTTACATCAAACTATACATTTCCAGTATAAGCTGACCTTGCATTGTACGGATATCCTATACAATGCGAGATCAGCATAAACTGGTAAATTGATGTGTAGCCGTGTGTAGGTACTGGGATAAATAGTCTTGTTTTTTTTTAATTTCGCGCATGTTTTCAGGATCAGCTTTCGTTGGCCAGATGGTCCTAACCCTAAGGGTGCGTTTCCATTGAAGCGGAGACGAACGGAGCTGAGCGGCCCGCAGGAATCGACCAATCATAATGGTTGAATGAAATCCTCATCGCGTTTCTCTTCTTGTCTGTAATTGAGCGATTCCTGCACTTCTCCGCTGAGCTCCGCTCGTCCCCACTTCAGTGGAAACGTACCCTTACCCTTTGTGCAACCATTACGCTATTATCCTCTTTGTGATCGTCCTGATCGTCGAAATTTGGGCTCGCTAGTGTTCAGAATATTAATATTCCTTGGGTTTGGTGTTTAGACACCAGTTGAAAATGCACCACACTGCTCTATCTTTCAAGCCCTAAATGCGCACGTCTCGTGTTTCGGTAGAGTCCACGAAACGTGTCTCGATTTCTTCATTCTCCAATTTTAGCAAGAAGCATTAAATAAAACTTTCTCTAATTTAATGGTAGGTATTTATTTCCAGTAAACCTACCTACTATTATAAATTGGCACCAATCTTGATCGAGTTTGAACATTATAAACGATGGGTCAAAACATGCACTGTGACCGGGGACCGTAGCTCTCGGCTAAAGCTTACACCGGTAAAAGAATATCCCCACGGCTTACGGCAAGTAAAACCGGCTTATAAAGTGAAGCGGTAAATTATATAAAAAGTGTTCCGTATTATTAAATACGTTTGCTGTTAAAAATTATTATTCGTGTGTTGACTCTTCGCAGTTAGGTATGTCCAGAGGGTATTTTCTGGGCATAAGTAGGTAATATAATAGTAATTATCTGCGACGAGCCCACGCTTTTTATTGATGGGTACGAGTAAGTATCAGTTCCAATAATAAGGTTGATACTTAAATATAAGCTTAGTTACCATTGGACAGTAGGTGTATCACCTAGTAGATAGATCCTTGCCTACCTAAAAGTAAAACGCTAAAACATATTGGATCTTGAGACACCGCAGCCAGGATGCATCTTCAAACAAACGTCTGTCCGTGAACATCAGTTAGGTCAACCTGATTTGAAGAGGTACCTATTTGGTATTCGGTCAAGAATCTCATTAAGTAAGTATAGCATGTAGGTACCTACTTGAGTACGTTGTACGGACAACAATGCAACATATAAAACAATTCGCACAAATTCGCCGAGGGCATTCACCGAAAAGTTCGGGGTCTCAATGCTAATTAGCCACGAAGATTAGCCCAAGTGCCTCAGTGGACCCGTAGCCGTAGGCCCGTGGTCAGCGGAGCGCGTTCACAACCGCGGACAACATGCGTGCAAACGGACGCGTGTCAAGTTTTCGTTTGGCGAGCGCGATCTTGCGCGCCGCTTCCATTTACGCGTGTATCACAGTTGCTTTATCTTCAGAGTACGGCGTTCCAATAGAAATAAAATTATGGGATACTGGAAGAACTCCTTTAGCTCATATGGTGGATGTTACGAACGAGTTTGGTTTGAAAGTGCTCGCAGAACATAACTTTTTAAATGATAACAACATAGCGTTCTCGCCCTATGGACTGATGGGGATCATGGTGGCTCTGTATGAAGGAGTAGATGGGGAGGCCTCGTATCAGATCCAGCGGGGGATGCAGCTGCCGTGGAACAGGAATGTCATGAGGATAGGCTTTAGGGATATACATCGCACGTTAAAAGTAAGTCATAAAATACTTATTAAAAAAATTGTTTTGTAGAGTTAGAAATAGTGCTCTTTCAGGCGTTAAATGTTTCAGTAGATACTTAATATTTATTTCAGCAGAAATTGAGGTATTAGGTTCATGCGTATTGTGCCTGTACCTACCTAGTACTTAGATTGCAGTCGTAAAATCCCGTTGAAAAAAGTGACCAACTAAATAAACAAATCGTTACTCTCACCGGTGCTATTGTTTTGTTTTGATCTGTGACTAAAAGTTTGTAACTTTAGGAAGTACGGCCGGCATTTACAATAGTTGCTATCACATAATATCCCTTTCGTTTTCAGGCCGTGAACTTAAACATGATGAACAAAATGTTTTATTATTTGAGTAGGTACTTTCAGTGACAAAAGTCGATTAAATTAAACACTTTGGTTTTCAAAATCTTTATTGAGCTAAATATTCTATCTAGCTATTAGAATCGAAAAGTGAAATTACAAGAATTAACTCTTAGCTAATTACGAAATACTAAAATACAATGTCCTATAGAATAATTTTGTGTCAATTTAGATGATGTATTAAAGTAGGTTTCAGTGTAAAATCCACTTCTGTCGCTGACCGTGCCTGGATAGGAGGCATCCTAAAATAAGCACAATTTTTATTATCTATCGGCCTACCTTGTGGGGACTACCGTCCTGCCTACCTGGAAAAATGTCGGTCCGAAGTAGTTTTTGTATGAGGGGTTGCGCATGAACTCTGTCCGTCCCATTTAGAACATTCTCGATTCGGATTGAACTCGGATCTTGAATTCGGATTCGAATTGGATGCAGTGGAGAACCGCTCTGAGGGTCTAAACTTGTCCGATGATAGTATAGTATCATTCAAAATGCACAGGTAGGTAACTAATAGACTGTATAGAAAAAGCAGAACCCTAGGCGGCGTTTGTTGTCGCACAGCCTGGTAATGGCTCATATTCACCGACTGCATGACTGACGCCCAGCATTACTAATGTACTATAGAGTCCTTTATAAAAGTAATACACTGAGGTCTCAAAACGTGGCTGGTGTGTCTGTCGTGGTGAATGTGCGAGCGTCTGCCTCCTGGCATTTGTCAGTAATAGTCTGACTGCTGACACCCTCTATACCTGCCACAGGGCGGAGGATTTCCACATCCAAACGAACAATAATTTACCTGCCGAGACCATAATATAGGTGTAGCGATGATAGCAAGAGCCTAGACAAAGTGACATTCTCTTTCCCAGCGATAACGATGATGGAAAAGGAAAAAATGTATAGGACTGACATAAGCTATCGAAACGCCTATATCAACCCTGTTGAAAGTCGTTGCAGAAATACGAAACGCTTTCGAAGAGATTGTCACTTGTCTAGGCCCTCTCATCAATGCGAATTTAGCAAGCGCGATTTAACACACAAATCTAATTAGATATTAGTAGACACACTTTCGCTCGACCGGTATTCGAACTCATGTCATCAAGATAATTAGCACTTCTATTCTAAGGCACCTCCGAGTTGACAGTAGGTATGTACATAATATTTATATTATATTTACTTACACAAACTGTAGTCGAAAGTTAAGTTTTTAGTAGGTATATTATGTCAAGCTTTTCGAATAATTTTTGTTGTAAGTACTTAATAAATGGGTACAATTTTAGTTATATGTAGGTAATACGATACGACATCTCTAAATTGCCAACTGGCAATCCGATATGTTACATACCTACATAAATGACGGTAATTTAAACCATTCCAGACTTATTTCGTCCCGGAAGAGGGATTTCTGGCGGGATTAGCGTTGAACAATGAAAACGTCACTTTCAACGAGCCATATAAAAAGATTCTGCGGTTTTATGGTTTTGATTTAGAAAACGATCAGTTGCCGACACTTGCACCTGATACTAACAGTACTTCAAATGACACAAATCCAGCGACCACAACAATGAGCCTTGCAGGGGCCAGTGACGCTACTACAACGACCGTGGCGATGACGGCTGAAAATAAACCAGCTCGAGAAGATCCTACTACTACTGCCCCGACTAGAGAAGAGACTACAAGTACAACCAATCCAAATGCAGAGACAATAAACACGATAGATATAAGAGGAGCAACATCGACCACTGCAAACCCGTCCGCTGCGCCCAACGCAGAGAGCACGCCCATGAGCCCTGTCACCGTAGCAGAAACAACCACTGAAAGAATTACAGAGACGACAACACCAATAACGACTACATCGCAGGTGGTGGAGACCACCACACAGGCTCCAACCCCTGACACAGAACCGACCACCATTACAGCAGCCCCAAGCACGGCGGCTGAAACGGAACCAGTTTCGATAAGTTCACAAGTCACAAATGCCTTAACAAATGAACCGACCACCAACAACGAAGTGGATACGTCGACAACTCTTGAAACTAGTACAGTGCCAGCAACTATTCCTGATGGAACAACCGCTACAGTACAGTCTAGCTCGCTTGATGCAAGCCCAGCACAGACTACTCCGACTGACATGACGCAAACACCATCATCAACGATGGATAGTTCTACAATAACATCTACGTTAACAGATATCACCCCAACAGAGAGTGTGGCTGAAACACAGCAAACAGAACAAATGTCTACAATGACTATGGATGACATGACGACCACATTAAATTCCGTGACATCATCGAATGAATCCACGTTAGAGACTCTTGAAAGAAAGAAGAAGTCGATAGTAGATTTTATATTCACAAATCCTCCGTACATAGATGACTATTTGTATTCCTACAGATCTTATGATATTGGGTCGGATTCGTCTAATCCGAGCTTTGACGACAAAATGTTCTTAGCGAACGGTTTGAGAAGCGTTCAGGTGAGTCCTCAAACTGCTACGTTTGCACATAGCTGACACAACCTATTTCGAGTCTTGCTGGGAATATTTCGCACTAACTTTTAAAAAGTGGCAACTCATCCATCTGACCACAATAAAGCTCTCTGATTTAGCTTAATTATCTAATAGCATTCGGTACGCTCTTGCGCCATATCATTAAAATTGCTAGTTCGTGAATGGCGCATCCTAGCGACATTGTAAATACCCTTGTTATAATGGTAAGCGTAACAACACAATTTGCATTATAAATTCGCCACAGTATTGCTTTTCATTATTCAAATTGATGATGGGTCAATTATTTTCAACAGGTCACGTATATGCGATACGATACAGTGCTGGAGCACGCCTATCTGCCACATTTGGAGGCCTCAGCTTTAAGATTGCCTTTGGACAGTGATCGTTACTACTTGCTGGTCGTGCTGCCCGCTCGGGGCGGCTCGCCTGAGCTTGGAAGGCTGCTGTCCCGGATGGCGCGAGAGTCAGACTTGTCCGACATCTACTCGGTGCTGCGCCCGCGCCGTGTGAAGGGAATCGTTCCGAGCTTCACTGTTAAAGGTCATGTGATCTTGACTACGGATTTACAGAAGGTAACTAATTTTATCTCGGAGATCGAAACAATAATATGAATTTGCGGTATTTTTAGAATTGTTAGTAAATAAATAAGTAAGTACAGGAATTAGAAATTTATATTCAGTGTCCACTGGCTTTTTGTAGTTTCTAGTGCAATTTACAAAGACCTAATATCAAAAAGGCACACAACACGATTAGTTTTGACCTAGTTTCAGCCACCGTGTAACAAAAAGCAGAGATTATGGCGCTATTAACATAATAATTAGTTTTGTGTGCTAGTATTTATACATACACCTAAGTAGGTACCTTCCTGACGATTACACGATGAGTGACACAGAAAGTTGTCCCGAGTAACTACCTAAAATTAAAAGCTGCGTGTTAATAAGATTGTTAGTTAGATGATTTTTTCACATAAAGTATACATTTTGTACATTGTGATAAGATCACATATTACATTATTCGTTTTGGCCTTCAAGCCAGCTGAAGGTTTCTTTGACAAAAGACTTGATAACTTAGATGAATATTTAATTGCAGCTTGGCATTAGAGACGTGTTCGAACCTCGACAGCGCGACTTCACGCTCATGACGAGGCAGCCGGGCGTGTACGTGCGAAGCATCGAACAGGCAGTGTCGGTCGCTATACGCAAGTACCGGCCCGACGACCAGAAGAAAAATAGTAAGTATCTAACAACAAAGAAAAAGAACTAGGTACCATAATGTAGTTGTTAAACCCCTCGATAGATCTCTGTCTGTATGAATAAAATATGCTTGATTACAAGTTTAAACGGAGGCGTGGTAACGAGGCCCGGGCCCTACCAACACCGTTCCGGCGTGATCCATTTAATTGGCTAGTCGGCTGGATATGCCGTGGCCATGGTGTGCGTGCGTGGTCACCCGCAAGACTGGGTTCACTCGTCGCCGTCACGGATCGACACGCCGTGACACGCCCGCTGTCGGAAAATCCTTGAGTGACAATGATGTGCTCCGAAAATCTATTTAATTGATTTTCCACAATAATTGGCAACCTTATAGAACACACATTCGCATCATCTTATTGTGTGAAAATCTAAGCTATACCACCAACAGCAGCACTCAGCAGGGCCATTTGAGTACGGTTACGATTACGAAACCGTTGCATTATTATAATCGGTGCTCTATTTAAACATTCTTAATGCTAACAACGCGCGAAGACACATTTCGCGTCCTCGTTTTCCGGCGCAGGGGCTGAGATAATTGTTACCAAAAGAGTGCGAAGCTGAGGTGTCAAGTGGCGAGAGCAGGCTGGCCGCATCCATTGTCTCGCCGTGGTGGCGCAACGCGGCGACACGCGCATCTGCGTCCATTGATGCGCGCGCGCACTGCTCTCCGTGCGCCATCGACAATTAGGGAAATCACCCGCTGCAACATCAATGCGACCTCAATGCTTAATCGCGAGATGAAAATGATGATTTGCAGATAGTCCGTCATTTCAATTACATAAATGAGTTTAACTGAAAAAATCGCTAGATAATTGTTTCCGGTGGCTACAGTTGGCTTATTCTGTTTCGATTGTTATGATAAGAACCCCGTATTTGCATTGCAAGGACGTTCAGTATGAAATATTAACATTATTTTAGCAGATAGATAGGTAGCTACGTTCGTTCATGAATCGTAGACATCCTATAAAAAAGTTAACCAATGGCCAAATTAAAACTGACCAAGCTGATTGATCATTTGCTAACTGAAACCTACAGAAAGACAACAACTTTGGCTGAAGTCTTTAATTAACCATTTTAAATTAATAAGGCGCTCACCAGGCGGCAAGGTGAGGCTGGGCATGGCAAAGATTTTGAGTATTACATTCATACCCTTAAGGGGGATGCGCTAGAGTGGCCCGCGAAATTCAAATTTTCTTACGTTTTTTGCAATTTGCAGGTCAGTATCACGTTGTATGTTGATCTAAATATTATTAGCGCTCGTAACAAATATGGATTTACAGAATTATAAACATTAAAATCAGCAATACAACTCTCTAAGCTCATGAAAGTGTATTGAATGACTATTTCATGAAATCATGACATTTGGCACGGGCCACCCTAGCGCATCCCCCTTAACACTCTGTGGATAAGGGAAAGGGAGAGGCCTTTGTCTAAACTCGTCTGTATAGAACAGAGAAGGTGCAACTTTCATTGTTGCTTCGACAGAATCATGCTTCTAAGGCGATTTTCGTAGTGCTGTTTCCTGCGGTTGACTGTACAGTACCCCTTATTCCAATAAATTGGAAGGTTCACTTCACGTATTATTGCTGTTGTTTCAGGGTACGTGTCAAGTCGTGATCCAGTCGTATTCTCAGCCACCTACCCGTTCCTGTACTTCGTAATGGACGCTAACATCCACGTGGCGCTCATGGCCGGCAAGATGGTAGACCCGCTCAATTCTAGGATATTATAGTCATGCTCAAAATCTATAGTCGTTTTATTTCTGAACCTAGAAAACTCTTAAAATTTTAGGTGAAATGCGCATACGCAGCAAGAAATTGTTGGTAACTGGTACTGCCGAGGCTTACTACGACACACGATCTTAGCTCAGCGTCAAAGTACAAGCTTTAACAAACGCTAGCGAAACAAATGCTCGTAACCCTTTATAAAAAGCGAATCCGACCGGTGAGTACCATCCTTTAGGCCGCTCGTACACGCTATGAAATTTCACCTTGTCTGCTGCACCAACGATAGGAACAATTCATCACGTACACTACAAGAATTTTGTCGGGATCTAGGTACTAAAACCCCCCGACCCCCTTCCGCACCGCACCAACTTCGCGCGTTGGGTCTAGCACAGACAAGATTTTTTTTTCTTGGTCAGCGGATAGGCAGCGCTTGCATAGGCTCGGCTTTTCTTAGTGTGTACAAGCGGCCGTACGCGCAACTATTTGGAGGCGACACGGCAATCCCGAGTATCTCTGGAAATCCGACTTCGGGTAATCGCTAGACTACGCGCCTACAAGTAGATTAAGGGCGAATTTCACCAAACTTTTATACCGAGTACAAGTCTTATCCTGCGAATAAATTTTGAATATTTGACAGTTTTTCCATACAAAAACTGTCAGACACAATTTTTTGGTAAAATCAGCCCTTAAACTCGTTATTTTAGTGCCGAGTCACACCGGAATGGCAGCGGCCTCCGGCGGCCTCGCGCGACCTCCAGACCCCACGCGCCTAGTCTTCTCTTGACTAGTTTAGTTACTACCTTCGGCACGCGGCCTCCCGCTGTTCCGCGAGCGGCCTCGTTTCGCCGCTGGCAGAACCACTGACAAGAGGCGCGACCTTTTCAAGCTAAACATGTTGATAAAGTTTAAAATTTATTATTTCATACTGAAAGTGCTCGCCGCGTCGCTACCGTTCCGGTGTGACTCGGCCCTTAGGAGGGCAACCGATTTACCAGGGTACAGAGGAAGTGTTATGATTCTCACAGGCATGTTCGTCGTTTGTATGTGTACCTTATTTATGTTTGTAAGCATTAAGTTTATGGTATCAATCGAGTCAATTGATCAGTTTTTTTGTATAAATGATGGGGCTAGAGGCAACTATGAAATAAAAGGGGAAAAATATTTTTTTACATTTATTTCTACATCACACTTCTCACTTCGCCCTCTTGGATTTGATCTTTCTTAAGTAGAACTCGAGCTCCTTGCCTTCCAGGATGTAGCCGTCAGCACGGCCGCACTGGCCAGGCCGACTGGCTACACACGCTGCAAATAATACAGACATCTTTATAACATGCTCTAGATAAGAACAAGAGATTCATTTGTTGAATGGAATTCTCAGAGTAACTATGACAGAACAGATCATGCAACCGCTAGACTGTTCCCAAAACGGTACCAGTCCATGATGCAGTCTCAAAACTTCTCGATCACATCATTGAAGGAAGGCAACTTAGTTAAAAACTATATTTTGATAATTTGACAACAACAAATATCCCAAAGATGTTTTTCTATGGTAAGTACTAAGTAGGTTCCAATTTACTTTAATAAATCATTAGATTTATTTCAAATATTGTTTGGCTTGAAGTAAAGAACAATATTTTAATGAATCTTACCTAACAAACGTCCAGTATGGAACTGTTCCTCCAAACCACCCTCGACCTTTGAGAGGCGTTGCCTCGCCAGGTACTTCTTAGCGGTCTTCTGGCTGCGTTTCTTGTTGATGATGGCATCTTCTGCCTCGGTCTATGTCCACACAATATCATGATTAGTTTCGAATATAGTAAAATCATTTCTATTTGTTCATAACAATTATGCGCACCTCAGTTTTTGCAACAATCACTGTTCACTCATCTGACACGCAAACTATCATCATTTGGCTGTGCAAAAAAGATACTATTTTGGTGTAAACTACCCAAAGAGGCACAAAAACATGAAATTTTTTGGTCAGTTAATTTATCAGTGACATCCTAATGGTGTGGAAGAAGTGGAATCTAATGACACTTCCTTTGAAGAACATAAATATTTTAGACAGCAACAAGTCCAATGACAAAATACATTTTTTTTTTTTTATAATATTGTTAATGTTGGTGTCCAAAAATGTCAGAAGACCACAGGTGATGGATTCAAGAGACTTGTGCACTCTTTAGTTTCAAAGTTTGACACAAACCAGCATTTTGTACTTTACAGACTTCCATTTCTATTAACATTGACAATCAGCTTGAGATATTGGAAATAAGGGTCAATCATCACTATTTATGTTTATTTGCCTGTACATGAAAATGGTGGTCTTATTTATAAATGTGAAAGTTTGTATGTTTGTTACTCAATCACACCAAAACGGCTAAACGGATTTTGATGAAATTTAGCACACAGATATAACCTGGATTAACGTAATAGGATACTTTTTATTCTGTTATGATGTGGCCGTGCCATATTTCTGAGCTCCACGTGGGCGAAAGCTGGTGAATTATAAATAGCTGGACAATCAAACTAAAACTTTGCGATGAACCTTTCATTAAGCTCACCAATACAGAACTTTCTAAAGTCTTAACCAATATAGTTGATATCAGCTTAGGATATGAGTATAATTATTATGCTCACCAGTTTGGCACCCTTCTTCCTTCCAAGTGGCAGCAGGTAGTGGGACTCATACCACTGCCTGAAGGGTGTAGCATCCACCACAACAATGGCGTTCTTCACCAGTGTCTTGGTACGCACCAACTCATTGTTGGAGGCGTTGTACACCACATCAATGATACGGGACTTGCGGGTGGAGCCTGAAAATAACAGATTAAGTCAACATAATTACTTATTGTTATTTGTTAATAAGTAAATCTTTATTCAAGGCTGTGGGATTGTGGACTCCAATAGCATATACATTAAATTTTCACTATTGACACATGACTGAATATACTCACATTCTGATCCCCATGAGAAATTTCCAGTGTCTAAACGCAGTGCACGATATTTCGTGTTGCCACCGCGGGAGCGCACCGAGTGAATGCGCTGGGGGCCAAGCTGCAAAACAATCACATTGAATTATTAGCATAACCTCAAACTTGCACTGTTGTACTACCTTGAATAATAGTTTAGGAACTTTGATAGTGAACTAACATCCAACACATGGTTGAAATAAATAACAGAACTTGTCAAAATAGGTTATGTTTCGAGGTGCTCACCTTTGTGTTGGCAGCCGGGCGACCCAACTCATACTTCCTCTTCTTACGGATGGGCGCGCGCTTGCCGCCCGTAGCTCTCCGTTTATGCCAATGATCACGACTGATACCTGTACCACACAAACATTATCATTTCCGACATACAACACTTCACCGACAAACCCATTCTTTTCACTATCTTGCGATTTCACAGTTTATAACACAAAATACAAACAAAACTTGGGTCACTGAGTAACTCACAATAGCATTAGCGGTACGATTAATATGAAAAAGAAGCCATGGTGTCGATATTTTCAGATATATTTTATTATCACTAGAATTAAAGTTACTCACCCATCTTGGCTGGGTCGGAAAAGAAAAGATTTGTTTGACAGACGGAACTTCTATACCTCTACTACTCTGTAGTCTATGGTTGGTAGTCTATATGCGATCGCAAGAATCGCTTTCAAACAGGCTTTTTAGTACACTCCGATATTATGTTACAAAGACGAAAGAGATTAATATTATGTTTTCTTCGAAAGTTCTTATAGTAAATTGTTACGAAGAAATAATCTTTCGAAGACATTAAATTATTCTTTTCAAGTCGGAATATAAAGGACCGCGTCCACAAGGCGCCCCTTTGAAATAATTATTAACTTCACTTAAAGCAAAATTTCAGCTTAGATATTAACGCAAAACATTATAATACTAGTATCTAGAATTTTACTTATATTATTCCACAAAATACAACAGACACAGTTCGCAGACGTTCAGTCACGACAAAAAACAAATGCAATTCAAAATAATTCTAATGTCAGCAATTTGAACTAAGAACAGAGCTTTGATCTGTTTTTCAGTTTTTAATACTTTTTGCAGACAAACACACTCCAATTTATAAGACAAAAATGACAAGTTTTCAGGCAACTGACGACATCCTGCCGGGCTCTTGGAGTTTTTTACCCGACTGCGGAGAAACCAAAAAAAGGAGGGTTATGTGTCTGACCTTGTAAGTAAGTGTGTCCGTCTCTATGTTCCCTCGTAACTACAAAACGGCACAACCGAGTTTGATGAATGATATGTCGTTACATTCGTCTTTATTGCGTGAGTGTTACTGGCTAAAATGAATGAAACTAAAATGTAACTAATGAAAAATACTTACAAAAAACAAAATAGCGGATTTTTCATGCCAAAATATATGCTAAAAAAACCTTGCAGTCCAATCGGGGATATCAAAATAAAGGGGTCTAAAAGGTGATTCCAAAAATATAATGCAAGTTCTTTGAATACAATTTCAAATGAGAAAAATAAAAAAAGTTATAAAACTAAAACCCACCTATGACAAAAAAGTCAACTAAAAAGATATAAACCAAACATCGCAGACAGAAAAATTAAAGGTCCGGAGTCACACGTAATCTGTTCTATTTATTCAATATCGTGTGACTCCGGAATACTCCGGATTTTTTACGAACCTACACGTAGCTTATAAATAACCGGCCAAGTGCGTGTCAGACCACGCACAATTAAGGGTTCCGTAGTTGGGATTTTAGTTGCAGTCCGGATTTAGTACATTACTAGTCTATGGTTCCATGGCCAGATGGCCGGAATTAGGGATCGAGTTTGGTTCACCCGCCAAAAAATTACACATCACTATCTCACAATCGGTCGATTGTCTACGGTAACATCGGTCATTCATTCATTCATTCCTCTAATGAAAGCAAAGCAAGCATTTTGCCGGATTTACTCAGAATTTTCTCTTTGCGTGTTTCCTATTTGTGCAACAGTACAGTTGGCGTGGTGATAATTTGAATTTATGAAAGTGTTTGCCTGCAAGATTTATCTCCAATAATGTCTTCAGATTTTTATATACGTTACTATGTTGGTCATAAGGGAAAATTTGGCCATGAATTTTTAGAATTCGAATTCCGCCCTGATGGCAAACTCCGGTATGCAAATAATTCTAACTACAAAAATGATACAATGATTCGTAAAGAAGCATACGTACATCCTTGTGTAATGGAAGAGTTGAAAAGAGTCATTGTTGACTCGGAAATAATGCATGAAGACGACCGTTTGTGGCCACAACCAGACAGAGTGGGAAGACAGGTACCATTTTTATCAGTAACTACTACTACTACTCTACTTCTACTATGTGCTGCAAAAAATAATAATATCGAAAGATTGTACAGGCAAACAATAAGTTTTCACTGAAACATGAACAAAAACGAGTCAGAAATATTTTTAAAACTTAGGTTATAATTTTTGTTTGGTTTTATCTATTCTGTGAATGGTTTAATTTATTGAAGCAATAGTAGTTGTAAGTAGTTTTGTTGAATTTAATAATGTGGGTTGCCCAATTAAAAAAAAATTACAAAAAAAATCTTGCAAAAACAGTACAAACGAGATAAGTTCATAAAGGAGCGTAACTCATCATATGTTTGTTTTATCCTACAGGAATTGGAGATAGTTATAGGTGAAGAACATATTTCCTTCACTACGTCTAAAACTGGATCACTAGTGGACGTGAATCAGTCTCGTGATCCTGAAGGACTCCGTGGTTTCTACTACTTGGTACAAGATCTCAAATGCCTGGTATTCTCCCTTATTGGTCTCCACTTTAAGATCAAACCAATATAAGCAGTATGTCTAATGTATTTTAAGTGAAATAAAAATTTACTATATTTACGCCTATTATTTTACACAATTTGGCTTTCAACAAAAAATATTATAAAACATTGCATCTTAAAATCTCAGACCAATTAAAAAGAAAGACAGAGACAAGAAGTGCTGTCAACGGTAACATGATGCTGGTTTCAACATGTGTGCACTAAGTGCGGTGTAGTTTTATTGTAAATAAATTTGTGTGTGTGAGTGTGTAAGCACATAGCATAGGTGCAGTTTCGCAGGTTTAGGTTTGGTCTTAATTTTTTTATTGTACTGAGCTTATAATGAAGGAATATCATGAAATGGTGAGTAATAATAAAAATAGTCTAAAAAATCTATTTGCTATCTGTAAAGGTGCTTGTACTAGGTATTGAATTTTCTGAGAAATTTTAAAATACGGTGGTACAGTATTTCTTCGCATTTGTGTCGGCAAAATAATAAAAAATGTAAGCTGCACTTCTATGGCAATATCGAGATTAACACATTTGAGTTCACCCACTTTTTATTATAGAGCTCATATTATGCCATGCCGCAATACATAGCTAGTGGCCCCCCAGAAGGGTCCACCAATATTACGTTTGCGCTGAACCAAACCCTCGAAGAGGGTTCATGGTATTAGGTATGAAAACGGGTTCTAATGCATTTTAGTGATTTGTTTGAGACCTTTTTGACGTTACAATATTTTGCTCAAAGTTATTTTTATTTTTCTGTAAAGTAATGAACGTGCATTGAGCAATTTTTTTAAGTCACTTGTCCGGGAATCGAACCGAAACCGACTAAAATAAACCTAAGGTTTATGCCAAGTTATGTTCATGCACACACGTCAACGTAAAGTCGCCGATCAGTCACGTCACGTCAATCAATAGGTTAAAAAAAAACCGGCGAAGTGCATGTCGAACCACACACAATGAACGGTTCCGTAGTTGGGATGAATTTATCCAACAAACTTAACATTGTAATTGAAAAACTTGAACAGCTACTTGAAACTTGAAAAACTAGAACATATAATAATAGTAATCTATGAACTAGAAAACCAAAGGTTGTCTGTAAAAGATCGCTCTTAACGATAAGACCGCCCATTGTGTCACCCTATGTTAAATTTCTGTATTTTTTATGGTGTACATAATAAAGAGTATTCTATTCTATTCTAACTAGAACATGTTTTTGCAACTGCAAATTTCTTCTTCGCCCCTCGCCCGCGGAAGCTATGAGGTGATAGTTATCCTTTTAATTTCGTTATATATACTACTGCCGTGAATTTTTTCACATACCCAAAACCAAGGAACCAACCATTTAGCTGGGGAGGGGGGGTGACATTTGACTCTCAACAAAAATTAGCACTTTAAAGCTTAATATTTCACAAAAGGAACCCTGAATCCAAAAATGGTTTTCACAAACTCACATTACTTTTACGACCTTTCCAACGGTACCCCACACCATGGGATTGGCGAGAAAAAAAAAACCATCCCCACCATACGTGTAGGGGAGGTACCCTAAAAAAAAATATTTTTTACGATTTTTTTTTACCACTTTGTTGGCGTGATTTATATGTATACTCATACCAAATTACAGCTGTCTAGTACCAACAGTCTCTGAGCTAAGCCGCGGACAGACGGACATGGTGAAACTATAGGGGTTCCTTGTTGACTACGGAACCCTAAAAACCTGTCCGATCCCTGAAGGTGTTATTAGGTAGGTACTTATCGAGATTAGGTTCTATTTATGTATTCCTTTTCAGATAATAGGTAAAAAAGAATACAGGCAATCATGGATGGGGACTACCGGGATGGATAGGGTTGCAGATATCGCAATATCGCTTGCGTTATTATCGACTTTAGAGTATGTGATATACAGGGAGGCCGGAACATTGGCGTCCATAAAAATAGTTATGGTCCCTCGTTTCGTGGGTTATCCGAATCACCCCCATATGTTCCGCGAAATTTCATAGTTTTCGACTTCGATTATAAAAAGTTTCGAGGAACTTTTCTTTGTATTTGTATGTTTTCATTGAAGAGGGGAAGGGGAGTAACTACTATTGGTGGCCGCATCTAAATAAATAGCCATTAGCTGTGGTCATCGGCTGCTGCACTGGGCCACCAACTGGCAGCAACTACTAATACATACTTCGGCGGTATATCTTAAGTAGTATTTTTTTAATTCACCATAACCTTAACTACCTTGTCCCGACTCCCCGACTTAGAAAGCTAGTGGCCTAGTAGGGGATTTAAGCTGAAGGGAATTCACAGATATTTTTTTTTTTTAGTTTTGATCTACTTCCACTGTCCCACTGCTGAGCAAAGGCCTCCCCCAAATCCTTCCAAGCATCCTTTTCCAGGGCCACCTTGATCCAACCCTTGCGGTATTGCGTATTTTGTTCTATTTCAAGATAAACAAAAAATATTGGTACCATTCAATAATTATCCTGAGAATCAGAAATAAAAAATATGTTTTACACTGGCAATACACTAACAAGGCAAAAAATAACAACTAAAAGTTGAAATGTTTACTTTCTGTGGATTATTTGACAACTAAATTGCGTTTCTTTTTACAAAACAATTGCTTAACAAATACAAATCATGAAAAATATTTATTTAAATTAAAAAGCAAGGATACAATAACAATAGGAATATTATTTTTTATTTTTTAATATAATAAATACATGCCTGTTGTTCTCTTTATATGGTTACTTATTACCTAACAGAATTAACACTTCTATAGTTTGGCAAAAAAATACATATAGGTGGATATAGGTTAGATTTTTTTGAAAACTCATTCATTTTCCTCAAAAACCCTGACCGATTGATAAAATCCTATGTAAATTGGCATATAAATATTTTTTTTATTTGATTAAATACTTGTAGAGGAACGTGTCTGGCATTATGTATTTATGTTTATAGTATAGTTTTGCGCGTTGCGCGCGCATCGCATCTGCCCGACCGACCGATTATGGCGGACAGGCAGTGAAGAATGTTTGTCGTCTTTTCTAAATCAGAAAGTATCGACAGCAGCCAATGGCATAAACCGGGTTTTTTGTAAAAATTGTACATTGTAAATAGTTCTGTGTACATATAGTAATTATATTTGTGCTCGTTTTGTTTAGAAATTCTGTGAATAGTGTATTATTTTGAGTGTTTATTCAGTTCAGTTTTCGACGCCGACTAATAGCTATTTCCTAACGTTAGTACATTAGTAAAACCCATATAACTTCTCAATTCGTCAATCTAGTAATTTTGTATCCTAGAAATCATTGATTTC
The DNA here is from genome assembly GCA_947363905.1 of Lithophane semibrunnea. NCBI lineage: Eukaryota > Metazoa > Arthropoda > Insecta > Lepidoptera > Noctuidae > Lithophane > Lithophane semibrunnea. The sequence continues at coordinate 13,797,648 of OX376188.1, forward strand.
ACTTCTTGTCTTTGTTTCGATCCGTCAAGGAGACCGTTGCAGTAGGTGCAATATTTTGGTTTCCCTTAGCGGCTGTCATCGTGCTTGATAAAACTACTGTCATTACAAAGACAAAAAGACAGATTTAGTCGCCAAATGTATTCAATATCGAGATCTGGTTGCTGTATGTAGTCTATTTGATCATGTAAATCGGTTTAATTACACATCTGGCTGTATTATTATTGGAAGTAGCGCTATAATATCTATAAAGAGTAGATCGCGAGACATTTTGTGTTTACGGTTACGAAGAATCGAAGTGTTGTGAAACTGAATGCTCGAACCCCACGGTAGCCCAATGAAGTGGCCGGGATCGGGAGCGGAAGAAGAGCCGGGCGAAGCTGCTTTGCAGAGCACGCGCGCTTCCCAGGCTCGGAGCCAGGACGATGCTACTGTGCATTACGTGTTCCAGCGAGAACCACAAGAGGGCGAGCTGCCCTCGCTAGCGCCCAAACAGCGTTGGGCCGTTGGAGACGATACTATTGTTGAGGTTGGTTGACAACATCTTAATCATTATTCTGATGTACTCTTAGACATTATAACCTAAAATTGACAATTTTATGTAAATGTTTTTCATAATTTCAAAATTTGTTTAGTTACCAATGTTTTTTGTATTAGTAAGTGAAATGTATTCTTATTTAATGTTTATTTACTATCATTTCAGAACCAAGATAAATGGAAGAATACCAATCCTATGACCATGAACAATATGCATCAGCAAGCTCAAGTGCAACTTAAAAATTCACAAGCAAATCAACAGCAGTACATCAACCAGGCTATAGCTTCATCAGTTGGAACATTAGCTATGAATCCTTCAGTTATTGGGAGTCACCCGGCTCATTTGACCACCAACATGGTACATACCCAGTTGGCTCCGTTGCAAAATCCAACACTTGGAAACAATTTGATCCAGAATAGTGCAGTGATGCTGCCACAGTTGCAAGGCATGCAAAATGCTCCACAGTTGGGACAACAAGGATTGTATGACATGCACCAGCATCATGGCAATCCTATGCAAGCTATGAATGGTATTGGAAAGAACACTGAACACCTCATGTATTTGGGCCAAGCTGGTATGCTGGCTCCAGGTACCAATCAGTATCTTCAACAAGGACAAAACCAACTTGGTCTGACACCAGTTGCTGCCATCAGGAACCAGGTAACAAGTGCATCATTATTGTTTACTTGTAGTCAGCATGCGTTTTTGCATGAAGGTATGTGCTTTATACCTATATATAGTTAATTGTCAGAATTTGCATGATTTGTGTATTGCGTTATCTACATATTTTTGATATGGCAGAAATATTATTGTGGTATGATCTAATATAAAAAATTTTGATCATCTTGCTACATTCAACAGCTCTTATAGACTAGTTTGTAGGCTTTGTAGTAGTTAGTATTTAAAAAATATAATACCAGTGAATGATTTCATAAGTAAAGTGTTTATTATTGTAATGTGTTTAGTTGACTGATTAGAATTTCATAATATGCGTGAAGAATGGAAAGACGATAGATGCATTTGATAAAATGTAATTACAGATTGACTATTTTCATACAAAGTACTTAATAATTGACAACAAGCTACGTTTCTTGAGGCTTTTTCATTAGTTTGACTATAAAATTTGTAATTGCCTTGTCATAGTAAATATTGTTACACATTTACTGGCCACTTTCACATTTATTTGGTAAATATTTGTTATTATTCTCAGTTTATGTCTTGGTCACTGCATTTTGAAAAAGATTAGTCATGTACACAATACTATTTCATATCATTTCTTTTGTTAACTAATGCAAGCTGAATTTTTCTTAAGTCCTACTTCAGCCTGCCAGCAGGCTGAACAGGAAGTGCCTGTCCATCCTAAGCTAGGTCATATTATTTTGCCACATCTTTCCTATTATGAAAATGCATGATTCTGAGAATTTTCAAAATCATTGTGTCATGTAGGTATTGCTCATTGCTATCACCAGTATTTTGATTTTTTTAGTGCTAGAGCAGTAATTTACTATGAGTAGGAAGTGCTACATTGTGCTTGATTGTTCTGTAGTCAGTGTAACAGTATAGAATGTGATGTGTGTAAGCTATTTTTGAGAACTTATAATGTGTTGTGGATGTTTGGCCCACAGTTTACAAGTTAAGGTCAACGGCCTTCGCAACGGCCTTGATTCTCTTGTGATTCAAATTTATTCTTAATATTATAGAAGTGACAGCCATCAAATTAAGACTAAAACTTCATATAAAGATTGAGTTTTAATTGTAGAACATGGCCTAGAAACACAAGCTGAAACTAGTCTGAAACCTCTTATGATAGCAGAATCTTAATCAGTGCCTGTATAAATGTAAGGAAAGAATATTGCTGTCTTGCTATAGTTGTATTTAGGGGTTGTACATGAATCACCAGATGCATTGTCTTGAATCTCAATAGCAACTTCACAGGATTTAATAGAAAAACTATTTTTTTTTTCATTTGATGTCCAGTCTATTATAAAATATCTCATTTTATAACACAAAATGGTGCTGTAAGAAATAGATCCAGAGTCATTGTAAAATCAGAGTGAATAGGCTGCATTCATTTTAACTGGATTTTGGCAACAATATTCCAGTTATAATATATTTTTGATTATTAGCCATGTGAATTACATCAATATTTCTGTAAGCCCTTCCATCAAGATAGATATACATTTAATAGAAGTGGGTTGCTTATATACATAAAAATAATATTCCCAGTTTGCCCTGCCCATGTAAACAAAACAGGAAAAATAACAAATAAACAAACTACTTAGGCCTAAAGTTTGAGTTGAGACATTATCTCTCCTACAGAATTAGACGAAAGTGATCCATTTTAAAGAGCCTGCAGATCATTTGCCTAGGAAAATGACAGCAGTTGCTGATTATAAAAGAACATGCTTTGAAATAAATAAATATATTTCTGCTTTACTGTTCTATCATGTCGTGAAGTGTCATGCTATGGTAAATTATAAAAGCACATATTCTTCAGTTCAGTTCAATTAATCTTTATTGCAATCCATATTGTACACATACAGGTGATAGGTATTAATAAATAGAAACAATTATGGACCTTATCGGGCACAGCTGCAGTATAGATACCATCACACTGAAGTGTGTACCTACATGAAGCTGCAAGGGTTATTACATTGTCAGCCACGAACCCCATTTAAATGGCCGACATCACACACCTGGCGAAAACCAGCGTTGCTTCCGTTCTTGTCCTTTACACTGCGTTTCGTTAATTAAACTTCACTTACCGCGTAATGTAAAACGCTGACTGTTGATGTCGCTTCGGGAGAACGCTCACATAAACCTGCGCCTGCGTTTCACGATCATGATAAGCAAGAGCTTCGTTTGTGTGGCCCAGCGATAGCTTAGCTTTTATTGTTTTATCTATTACTAGCTGTTGCCCAGGACTTCATCTGCGATCCAGGATAAAAAGTAGCCTATGTCCTTCTCCAGGTCAAGGTCTACCCCTGTACGAAAATTTAATCCAAACCTGTTCATCCGTTTTAGCATGAAAGCGTAACAAACAAACGAACTCAGTTTCGCATTTATGATAATTATTATAATTATATTACGCTTGAATCTATTAACTATCAATATCAGTTATAATTAAAATTTTAATGATATTAGATAGTTAAGGATAGACAAAAAACCTATATTTAGTAGTACTAGACTACTACCACCGTTTCTCGTCTGGGCTTGTAGGAAAAATATCTATATTTTGAAGTCGCGGGCGGAAGCTAGTTTGTTATAGTATACAATAAGATACTGCTTGTATGTAAAACAGAAAGAAAGCTTGCTTGTTTTTCGGGAAGCTAGAGCCAAGTCTCTGTTTCGGAACTTATTCTAGCAATAAGCAGCATACAATGTCGTGACTATTCATGACAAATCAGGTTTCGGAAGACACTTGCCTAAATCTCGTACTTGTGCATCAATCATCACTATTATCGAAAACGGAATGTCTTCCTCTCTCCTTCCATTCATCAATATTTATATTCGTCACTCTTTTTATCACGTGCCTTTTATCCCTCGTAACATGCCTATACCAAAGCAAACGATTCTCTTACAACTTTTCTGTTACTCTTTCCAATGCATCAATCAATCTGCCTAGCCTTTTCCCAACTTTTTTGGGGTCGGCTTCGAGTCTAGCCGGATGCAGCTGAATACCAGTATTTTAGATGGAGCGACTGCGTATCTGACATCCACAATCCAGTAACTTGGTAATACGATCACCCTTAGTAAGACTGGTTGTCAGAATTTCGGGCTTAGGACGACCCGTAACGACTATCAAAGATCTACGAATAACAGCCGGGGCCATCAGCTTAACGTGCTTTCCGAGGCACGAAGGAGTCTCGGTATGTAAAGATGGTCATTTATCCACGGACCATCCCAGGCAAGCGTAGCTTAACCTGATGGATCGACCCGTGCGGCTGTTAGTACTTAGTCACGAGCTCATTCCAATGCATACGATAGTAAAATGGTTGACTTGCCGCCATAGTTTTTGTTATAACATATTAATACGTAAACATAACATGTGATTTGAAGGAAGATTAAGTGACAAGTGCTAAGTATGAATAAGAATGTAAGAATAGAGGCGATGAGATGATATGACTAAGAAGGAAGTTAATTCTGAGATGACGATGACTAATAGATGTATGCACGAAAAAACGTACTGCGCAGACGCCAAATAAATTGGAATAACAGCAGGAGGATGATGATACCCTGTATTCCCCAAAGGGACAGGCAAAGGTGTATAGTACATCCACATGTCACCAGTTATGTTAACTCCCATTGGCACTGGCAATGGCGAGCCTATTGCAATAACCAGGCACAAATCCAAGCACTGCGCTGCGCTGCTACTGAGAGGGAAATTGCTGATGAATCCTCCTCCTAGTACACTTGCTTGTACTACCGCTGACTACCGCATGCTTAGCAGAAGCGCTTGCGGCCAGCGCCGAAGAGGCAGGCACAAAAAAAAAATGAAGGAAGAACCTACATCATAGTCTACCTCAGTGGCGAATTTACAAATTTTCAAGGTATAGGCTGTAAAGTTTTTGCCGACCTTGCCTCTACAATTGTTATGTCCTAGATTATTTTTACAATCCAACAATTTTGTTGAAATTGCACGTTAAATAATTTTTGGGTATATTTTTGAGCTAATCAAAGCTCAATCCTGTACGATTACTAAGGCGGGGTAATGCATGCTTATACAATAATGTACATTTGGTAAACGTTGGAAGTTTACTACAGGGGGGAGGGGAAAGTCATCGGCAAAATTTGTTGCAGACTTCTATCTGTAAAACATCAGAAAACAGAAAACCGTCATGCAGAAATCTTTTTGATTTCTATGAGAAAGCAAAATAAAATAAAATCGGTCCCCAAATTTGCCGCCCTAAAAATCTGCCGCCCTGTGCTCGAGCCTACTCAGCCTGCTGGTAAATCCGCCACTGATCTACCTAAACAATAAATTGCAAGCATGAACTTAAAAAAAGTAAACTTTACAAACGTTTAAAATTGTTAATATAAACCTTTTTTGACGGTCTTAAAAAACGAGCTATCGTGGAACAGCAAGAAGTTTTTCACCCGTTTCAGCTGCCGGGTAGTCTGTGCCAACGTAACCTGTAGCAAGTATATAGGTAAAGCTAGCTCTAATATTATTAGACATAGAACATGCTCAGACCGTGTCCGCAATTCCGCTGTATACGGCCTACGGGACCTAAACATATCTGACGATAAGAAACTGCAGATATCTCATTCTCCAAGAATAATTTGTCGAGACACTACATACATGTGAAAATTATTATTATTATTATTTTTTCAAACATATACGTATAAAAATACCAACATATCAATTAATAAGAGTGTTCAAAATCACGGCTATGAGGAGTAACATTAGCATTGCTCTCAGAGCACTTCCGGCTCTCCGGCCATAGACTAAAATCATTCCTCAAAAGAACGCGCCTCCAGAAGTGTAGGTTCTATCTATGGTTACCCAGTTTTAGTTTGCACGCCATCTATCAAACGTGAACACTAAACTTTGCTCTGTGCGACGCTCCCTTGTATGGGGAATTTTAACGCAGGCGCTGTGGTCGGCGTACGTCCTTTGTTCGAAACAAGTCAACATTGTATTATTTGAGTTTGGATCTTTCTAGTGTTATTTCGCAGCTTATGAACATTTTAGTGTAAGAAATGTGCTTTTTAATTGTTGTGGTTAGTGTATATGTTATATAGAACTAGTGTTTCACGTAAAAAGTGTTATTTTCTCACGATAAGCTTTCGTTGTAGTACATGACTGAGCTTTAGGCGGATTGTACGCATGAAACCCTTGAGCGACTTTTTTTTCGAATCTGATGTTAAGGATATGGGCCCCGACATGGTGAGTTTTATAGTTTTATATTATAGAATATACAAGTTGGTTCCAGTTTTAAGTCATGAAGTTACTGAATTCCTGGTTTTTTCGCGCAACAGGTCCGTTTTTGTTTTGTTTACTTGTCACCGGCGTCCGCCATTTCTGATTCAGAATTTCTTCACCGGTTTAGATACTTTAGTTTTTTTAGGGATGTAGCGTGGGAAGTCGAACTTCTATGAAGTATTGCGTGGATGTTATCATAATGATATCTCTCAGTCATTGATTTTGTAAAAATGTTCGTATAATTTCACAAGATAAGTCTGTTATTGTCGCCATTGATGCGACAGCGGTGTGACCAATTAATTAACCATATACTGCTCCTATCTAGTTATTTACTAATAGCATTGTTAAGAATTCGATATTCTTCATGAATGCTCTGCTCACATTGTAAACACCTACTTGCAGGTTTTCAATGACAATAGAAAACATAATATTTTGTGAAAAATGGAATTGTTAGATAACTTAGCATTGAACTGTTTCCTAATAAAGAATGAAAATGTTTGATTTTCAACTAATAAAATTTTCTAAAATACCTACAATGTTATTGTATAAGTAAGTGAATTATGTTTAACTGATATAGCTTATTGAACTGTCAATGTACATGTAACTTACAATTTTCTCAATGAAATTGTAAACCATGTCTTGTTCCTTTTCAACCAATATTATTTTGTTGACAAATTCTAACCTATTTGGCAGAGTGCATGAATGAAGCCGCAAACGGTAGTTTTCTGACTAAACTAATTTGCAACTATTATAGAATTACCTATTTGTTGAGATTTTCTTCATTTTCTAACTTATGTATGTTACAAATTGATGAAAATATAGGTACCTGAACTGATAATAATCATGTTACTCAATATTCCAATTTAATGTGTTGTCTTGCATTTGATTTTGCACTTGCATGTTCATGGTATGTCTGCAAATATAGTACCTATCTCAATAGTATTTTGGAAATTATGTTCTTGTTTGTGGTATAACAATAATACTTACCTCGATTTAAATAATACCTTAGCAACCACAAAGCTTGTGTTTACTTCTTACAGTGATCATTCAAAGGAGTGTATTTAGTACCTATCTGTCTTGTATCCTTCAATTCTTCACATTACATGTTATGATACTTAATAATAATTGACAACACATGCATAAATTAATACTGAAGCCTATCCATACATACCCAAGTAATAGGTCAGGTTACATCTTGATAGCATCACTGGATTATATTATTATTACTTCCTTCTCTCTGACTTAAAACTTTTAACAACACTAATAGACATTACAACACATAAACACAAGTATGTGTGCCTCGCTTAAAAAATAATTAAAAATCAAGAATGAGGTATTGTGATGAAAAGTTATTTTATAATAGGTTATTGATTTTAAAAATATCCCAGTATAACACTTAAAAAGAAATTGGTTAAGGTAAATATTGAACCCTGGTAACTAGGGCTGACAGGCTTTTATGGGCTTAGACAAAACATGTAAACATTCATGACTTCTATGCCTTAAGTGAAATAGTACTTACTTCATAGAGTTGATGAAAACTTCAACTTAATTATTTTCCATGAAGTTGCAGAATGCAGTCATGATCAATTTTTTGGGCTAATTGCTTGATTTGTATATCAACATTACAATAAAAAAAGTTTAGTGATCAAACAGCTGTTTGTTTGATGTCTTAGCATGGTTGCTTAGTATAATCAACCAAGTTGTACAGCTTTGCTATCATGCAATTAATATTTGATTTGATTTTTGATTTATTTATTTCTTAACAAAAATACATTTGTGTCGAAATATTTACTCAGTAGGTACAAACAAAGCAACATTTTTCTTATTTATACGAAACAAAGTCCCTGGCAAAATGCTACAAAAAATACATTATTAAATATCGAATTATTAACATTAATATCATCACATGCATGTATAACAAAGTCAAAAAAAGCAATGGGTACGCATATTTAATTTTTTTTTAAATCCTCTCTGCATTAATATTGGTATCTTTCTGTGGGTTTTTCATAGTTGAACTATTTCTAAGATCACAAAATATCCACGTATACAAATAACTTTTAGAGAATCAATAACAAAGCCCCAGGATACATGCACTGGAACTTTCATAGCTTGGTGTCACATCAAGAATGAAATAAAGATTTTCTGTTGCAAATAATTAAAAACCAAATGTACAACATACTTTACATATTTTATTTATGTTCTATACATTTGCTTAGCTTTTGCATAGGTATTTAATATATTAGGTTTGCAAAAGCTAAGCATTCCAAGATTTTTTTGCTCAGATAAATAATAACACTCAGTTTGATTTTAATGAAACCACATTGCAATAAACACTGAATAGAAACAAGTTCTAAACAAAACAGTAATAACTACATTTGCTGTAACATTGTCAATCAATATTGGTTTTACATAAATCATGTAAGCAATAAGGCAACCAATGGTTTTGTGATATGGAATGAAAAACAAAGCCACTGTTACACATCTCTAACTTGCTAAAAAAGTATGCAAGTAGACATAACTCATTCTGATTATTAAAATGTCACAATCACTTTTGTGCAAGTTACAGGCATGTGTATTCATGCTTTAGTTGTTGAGTTTCTTATCTACATCTCTATACTGAGGGAGCTTAGTAAGCCATTATCAAAACGATGCTGAGTGTAGGCACTGTAGGTGATGTAAAAGTCTGTGTGTGTAGTGTGCTGTGTCTATGGTAGTGTGTTGTTGAACCTATGCAGTCATAGTGCCCTTGCACAGATGTCTGCTCAGCAAGTATTACATTAGATTGCCTAGTTGTAAAAGGATTTATCTGTTGATATGTGTAAGTGCATGTCTTTAATATTTTTAATGTCTCATTATCAATTATGTTTGTTTTTAAATTCTCATTATCATCATCACTTTTATTGAAAGGTACAATTGGTACACTTGGTCATTCACCTGAATTTGGATGCCTATGGATTTTGAATTAACAAGTAACAACCATGTGTAAATGAGAAGAAAACCTTTAGAAAAAAACATCTGCTACATAATTGCTACTGCTAATCATTTGTGTTGGAAAAGTTAATTCAAAGAATCCTGAGCTATATTTAAGTAGCTTATAGCTGAAGCATGCCAAAGTAACATAAATAATTATATACTTCTAATTTACTTAACAATAACACTATTCCTAAATATTCATTGTTTTTCCAGTATTTTATTTTTAGTTGTATTTTGATCAGGCAATTTTTAATACTACTGTTTTCATTGCTCTTGTTTATGAATTTTTAGAAACTGTTGTTATCGTTTTTAGATAGCACCTGCTGCAAAAAAACTATGGGACAAAGGCCCCGGCGCTGGCGGCGACAGCAAGGGCCCTCCCCACCTGCCGCCGCTACAGTTGAACCCCGAGCAGATGTGGCGTGATCCGACCTGGTCCGCACAAGGTTCGTTACTCTTCAATGCTTATGCTACTTCATTGAAAGCTATGACGATACTTTTATGCTAATGAAAATAACTACATTATATTTTTTGTGTTTGAGTACTTTGTCTGGTTGAAACCAAATTATTTTAGCAGTATCCTTTCTTTTTCGTTTTCGACGGTACATCTGTGTTACATATACTCTTTGGGCCCAGTAGGTGGAATATCAGTATCCGAGGAAGCCAATACTCAAATAATAAATTACTTTCGACAGATGTATCTTTATCTAAATTGGTCTAGAGATCTACATACTAAATCCTGTTTATTTGTTAAACAAAATTGGTATTATTATAGCTGTGGAACACAATGTGGGCGTGCCAATGATGGGCACGCGACGTGGTGTCGCGTTCCCCGGCGGCGATGCCGGCAGCATTCTGTCACCCCGTGATACGGCCGGACTCGGCGTCAAGATGGTCGAATATGTACTTGGTGGATCTCCTACAGGTATGATCTGCGCCAAAGCTTATTGTTCTTTGAAAATCACGCGAGACCCCCTGCCCTACCTTACATTAGAATGGTATTATAGATTAAGGGCACGTTAAAAAAATCAAGGCCATAATTGTTTATACATTCTTGGTAAGATGTAAAGTCACAATTCTTAGTAAGTTCCTTATAAAATTCATGTTCGCGAACTTAGTTTCGATTTTATACACTATGAAGATAATAATGTCCATTGTATACCACTTTGTTGCAGTTTCATCAAGAATTAATTATTCACATCTCGTAGAAGCAGGTGGCGTAGCTACTGGTGGGGGTGAAAAGGTACCCGGAGTGGTAGCTGGATTACGAGGCATGGTCCTTGAGGAGCGTCCTGAGGACAAATCAGCCTCTCCATTTGAAAAGGACTTGCACGAAATGCATGAACATGGATCTCTACCTAATGGACTACATAATGGACAAGAAGATGACAAAGCTTTCAAGTAAGTATTTCATTGAAATCCTTCTGTGTTATAATTGTATGCTTAAATATCTGAAAAAACTTCCCTGTTCCCTGATAGGCTAACTTTTTTATTTTACTACTTATACATCAGTACTTTTCCCTTTTTGACTCATGTTTTATTTACAAATTAACCTAAAATCGGTAAAGCCGCTGATTAAGACTCATTATTGCAACAATGACGCAAAGTTAAAGTTATTTAAATTAATAGGCAATATTAGCGACACAAAGGAAGTTCAGAACTGTAATAAAAACTTATTTAATGTAGGAGTCTTCTTGTTAGTGTTGTATATACAAACTAATAATAATTGACTAGTTTTTGTCATAATACCAGCAGTTTTATTTTAAATGAAGTAATAACAATTTACTTGTCTTATTCATAATCATCAATTACATAGTATGCAAAACAGGTCATCAGGTAATAATTAGTTGAGATGTAGAAGTCGGTTAGTAACACACCATCAGATTACACAAACTAAATTAATTTTGTATTATCTGCAATCAAATTAAGATGATATAATGTACTTAATTCACAAACAATAGCCGATAAAAAATCGCTGCCCGAATAACAAATCTAATCTTTATCAATACACAAATTACTACGAGTCGTCGATACGTAAGATCGTCGCGAAGGCCATTGAGTGTCGAGCGCTAAACCAACCGTTCGGCGCAGTGACGGAGGTACTGAGGTAGTAGCGAGGGAGCGGGCGTGCGTGCGGCGGGCGGCTCTAGCGGGCAATAACCGCGCGTGGATCATGGCCTCTGTCAATGCCACTCGCCGCACGCCGTACAACCTGCGCGCCCGCACGGTCGGGACACTCCTAATGTTTTAACGACTGTCGAGCACCCGCGACTTATGATTCACACGGTAAACTTTGTTCCTATTTAATAATTTCCTCTGATAAAGCTGCGGCATTTGAGTAGTGATCGGTCTGCTATCTTAAAGTTTTATCTGGTACGTAAATTCAGAGGCTAGTTGTATTTGCTCAATAAATAATAATAACTACAGGGTTTCTTAATCTTAAATCTTAACGTACATGCCTTCTTAATCTTAAATCTTAACGTACATGCCCGTTAAACGAAAATGAAACAAGATTGAATAGATTGCGAGTCCGTATTCAGGGAGATATCAGTAGAATAGAAATACAATGAAATAATGAAACAATCATCGATGAACTCATTTGGATTCATAACGTAACATAATCGGCGTTTCTACAATATTCCCACTACCCTGTATATACCACGCGGGTTGGTGGACAAAGTAGTACAGGGGGCTTAAAACGGCCACTTTGGCAGAATCATAATAGGAAAATAATATTATGTATCATCGTAAAATGTCACCAACTGACAATTCAGAATTTGATTTGCGTGCAATTCGTATTACGAAATAATTCGTCTGATTGACAGTTTTCTATGGAGATATAGATAGTCCACAAATTATGAATCAAATTAGAGAAATTGATAATGATAGCTGGGAATTCCGAAAATGAATTGCTAATGTGGCCGTTTTAGACCCCCTGTTTATCTAGTTCAGTATTTTGCTGCTTTCATTTTTACCGTACTGATGTAGGGGTACCCCTTTTTGTTAAACTATTGTCTTATTTTCTAAACATGTTGACTGAATTTATTTTAGTTTCGGAATGACTCTTAATTTGATTGTAATGAGGTCCTCGTTGATTGCGACTGCCTCTTTAGACTAGTGGTCGCAAGCGCTACTGCTGAGCATGAGGTCCTGGGTTCGATTCCCAGGTCGGGCAAAGTGTTACTGGATTTTTCCACCTGGAATTTTTCAGTAGCATCCCGGAGTCTGGATTTGTGCCCGGTCGGGACTTAAAACATAACTGGCGAATTGTGACTGTAATTGATAACACCTCTGATTAACCCTTCGGGGAAAATGATTGTGGTGTTATGTTATGTGTAATGAGATCGTGTTTGTTGGTCATGTGGTGTATTATAGTGAGGTGGTCTGGTTCCCCTGCAGCCGCACGCCGGGCTCGCGCCAGCCGTCGCCGGCCGAGGAGGACGCGGGCGCGCCGCGCAACGGCGACGCGCCCGCCTTCCCGCTGCTGCCGCCGCACGCCATGCCGCAGCCGCAGCCGCAGCAGCTGCACCACATGCCGCATCTCTCGCATCCACAGGTAACGAGCTGCGCCTCGCTTTGAGGCCCGCCTGCACCACAAATTACTGAACGCTTTTAACACAAAAACAAAATAAAAGCAAAAAAAAGAAATCAGAACATCGCTAAACGCATTTAGTGATTGTTAGTGCAAGCGCGCTTAAAGCATTTTCTATTTATTTATTTATTTTACGTATACTGAGAGTTAACAAAAAGTGGAGCAAACTTATTGGCAGTAAACCACCATAAGACAAAATTATAATTTCACCTCTTGTTTTCTTTTCTTTTGACCAGTAAACAAACACCACACTAATTTCAAAATGTTTTATGTTGAAGAGCAAATATTGAAGAGCTGAGTGATTGTGTTACTTGGACTCATTATTTATGTTTTACTATGTCTGTTTCAGCATCATCCAGGGATGTTAGGTGTGGCCCCTCTGCAGGGTCTGCCGCACCCACAACACCAACAAATCCACCCTGGTGAGTAACAAATTAATACGTTTATTATTAGCATTACGACTGATTAGCAGGGTAAAATACCATAATGAATTGATTTCAGGTATGACATTGAACGACTCTATGAATCAACACATTGAACTCGTTTTACAAATGGAGCAGCATCCACAATTCGACAACAACAGTTTCGCAAGCACACAGCAGGTTAGTTTTAACCTATTTATAAGTTCTAATGGCGAAAAAATGTGTTGGTCAAGTCCTCCTGTAGGTCTTGCAGTAAATGCTTGAAGAAAAACGGAATTTTCTTACCAATAAATGGTTAAAGGGACAGCATTTTGCTGTAAATACATTGATCTATCCTTTTATAAATCACACTAAAGTAAATAATGATACTTTGCGACTGATGGAGCTGCTGACTAACAGAAACTTTCAGTAGCTCCTTCATGGTGGAAAAATGTGCATTTGCGCACCTTTCGAATTCCACACGCCGATCCCTCTCCTCAAACGTAACCTAAAAGTATTTGCCTATGTCGGAAGCGTTGAGCATCAATTTTGCTGACATACAAGTAGTCGAAGGAGCGCTTCTCTGGTTGCCTGAAAAAGTATGAACTAATCTCTTCTCATGTGGTTTTAACATAATTATAAAAACTCAAATAGACTCCCAACGTATCTTGACGCCCTGATGGAGAAGGGTCCATACATTTGAATGCTGACAATAATCGACTGCATCACCATTAGTGATGAGACTGTTCTTCAGAATCAAATAAGGCTAGACGCGCACTGATGCGGTCGCGGCCACGGCCACTACCCGACTGGCTGCATGCGGCTAATAAAACCTTGTAATATAGTATAGAAAGTTAGGTGTGACAAGCACGCATTTATTTTCTCTTTCCAGACATCATATTTATCATCAAAATCAAAAGTAATTTATAAAAACTATGCTGAGAATCGGCACTTTTTGAACGTCAAAATGACATGAGACAGCTCCCCAAAATGCCCGCCCTTCACCAGTTTCTAAGCTAGGAAGAAGTGGCGCAACCAACTCCCCAGCAGTACAGCTGTCTGTTAAGTTAGCAGATCTTGATTCCTTACTACAATGCAAAGTAATTAACATTACGTACCAAAACAACTTTTTTTTTTTTTTTTGCGATGTGTCAGCTAGCACGCTCCGGAAAAAACATTGAAAACCACTCAACTAGAAATAAAACTGAACTTCATACCTAAATAAAAGCCTCCAGGCAATGCAATGCTGTGTTCATATAGCTGTAACTTGAAGTTACAAATAATAAACTTGGGGCCGTAGAGAACTGGCGCAAGTCAGTAATGTTAGGAGCTACATGGACGATTCTACTGGATTTTACATGGAATCCATGTTGACATTTTGCATACGTTTCAGGGACCTTTTCGAAAAACCGAAAGTTTTCTATGTTCAATTATGTATGAAGTTAATCCATCATCTGCCTTGCATTATTTTCCCAAGTATACTGGAGTGGGCTTTCAGTGTAACCAACTGAATAACCACTACATTACGAAATTAAGCTATGATACTGAGTACTGAAAATCACGCCACTATCCAGGGAATCTGTCCACCACATTATGTCCGGTGGTTTTTGTCATGCTAACAGACCTGGTAGCCAGGTTTATCCATCAGCAACTAGCTTTTAGATACAATCTTGTGGAAGGGGATGCAATACGTGTATGAAATATGTTCAGAGTCAGTCCTAATCATCTATCATATTTTTCCGAAAAGCGAACATAAGCTGCCACGAAGTTACCTAGCCAGCAGTACTGGAACTTGGCCTAAAGGCTGAGCTACACGAGCACTTCAAGTTACGTCGCGTCTCGGTGACAGCTATAACATGCAATACGAGTATTCGTCTCATTCTACTAATCGAAAATAGAACAGCCCAGGGTATTCGAAGTATTAAAGTTTTTTTATTAATCTTCTGCCATGAAATATCCGAACGCGAGAACGCATCAATGTTCGCGCGTACGCCTAGGTATCCGGACATCTGGAGGGCTCTGCGGAAAAGTGGTGATCTAGAGACAACTACACGAGTAGAAATGGCAGAGCTCGATAGACAATCCAAATCCATCATCTTTAACGATTTTTTAATGTCTAGTATGGAACCCGCGACGGACAATCGATAAATCCTTAGGCCTATCGCCGTCCACTGCTGGACTCTGATGATTCTCCGGCTTCCGTACCCAGTCTGCCCCAGCCACCTTTTTGTGGTCGTCGGTCCATCTAGCTACTTACGCGATTCTTGTTTAATTTGGTAGGAGGCGCTTGCGCGGTGTTTTCATGTAAATTATATATTAACTATGCTGGAGTAGTTTTTGAGTTGACTTGAATAATAGGTTTTTCATCAGCAGTGTTACATGAACCACCGAGACGAGCCAAAATAAAAAAACAGGAGGCATTACCTACCTTTTCTCAGATCGTTTCGCCGTATTTTCAAACCTTCAAAGCTTTGGCTTGGATAATGCTGGAGAGCTCAAATTCTCAAGATAAGATAAAACTTAGACTTTTATAACACTCTTAACTCTACAAACATTACATCTTGTAAAAATGTATGGCATCCTTTATTTTGAAGGATAAGGTTCAGTTGTATTTTGATATAAATTATTATTAATGTAAATAACATGCAGTAAATAGAAAAAAAAAAATTAAAAAAAACTACAATAGTTAAAATAATCGAAACATACTCGAATGGTAAATTTGAACGAATATTGCATACCCTAGCTAGACACAGATGTAAGTGCTCGTATGTGTAAAGTGCACTGGAAATAGGAAATCTCTGTAATTCCCGTCGCGCCTGTTCTGGTTACCCATTTTAAATTCAATAAAGACTCAGTTGTGTCGTTGTATGAATAAAATTGTTGTCTCACTCGGCGTAACTAACATGCGTTCCGCGCGGTGCAGTACGGAGGCGGCGTCGGCGGCGTGGGCGGGGTGGGCGGAGGCGCGAGCGGCGGCGTGGGAGGCGTCGGCGGCGTGGGCGGCGTGGCGGGGCAGGGCGCCAGCCTCGTCAACGGAGCGTCTGTTGTGCAACAAGCACCCGACTCCTCACAGCATCACCAACCCTTCGATGTACAGGTCAGTGTTTTGTTGTTTATTTACAGTCAACCACATGTCCATGGTGACGAAGGCCGTTTTCGTAATTCAATGGTGATGCCTAAGGACAACGCGGTATGCCTAAGGCTGCCTTTCCACCAGAGATGAGCGGGGATGCGTAGCGTGGAATGTCCGTAAAACTAGCCAATAACAACGCTTACTTAGCTCGAGCTATTACAGTGAAGCGATGTTATTGGTTAGTTTCACACACATCCCTCGCTATGCATCTTCGCTCATCCCTGGTGGAAACGAAGCCTAAGGGTCAGCTCAGACCGCGACGTGAAGCGACGCGACGCTGCACGCACTTTTTAACAATTATCGAACTTATTTTCTTCACGAAAAGGTATAAATTCAGTGCGAGGGTTGACACGTGTCAAGGTACGCTGAGTTGCGCGGAGCTGCGCAGCGCGTGCACCTTATTGTGTAGTAAATAAATTCGATATTGTATCGGATTATAAAAAGTGCGCGTCGCTTCGCGTCTCGGTGTGAACTGACCCTAAGGATACCGCTGCATCGTTGCCGTTGAAATTTCAATTTTATTGGCTTACATTTAAGGTACATTTCTATTCGTCGCATAAAAATCCCCTGCCTTGCCGTGCCGCCAATGTGCGCCGGGCCTAACTATTTATTTTTAATACCCTCGCCATTCCACAAACTTCTCAAATTCACTGTAGTTCTTGACGAAGAGATCGGATGTGCGGGTTGTCTGTACAGTACCCTAGCTGGGTGTTAATTTAGCACATTGAGGTATAGATAGCGACTGCCACAGTTATCGGAGGGACATGAACCCTCTACAAAGCCAAATGTATCTCACTATATGTGCGCCACGGTTAACTGCGAATCAATCGCTGCAAATAAGCTAAGTAACGATGATCGTCTATCGCGTATCAAAGTTTCTTCTGGTGTATTCCTGCCCTAACTATGACAAAAAATCAATCTGCCTAGCCTTTTTACAACTATTTTGGGGTCGGATTCCAGTCTAACCGGATACAGCCAGTGTTTTACATGGAGCGACTGCCTATCTGACCACCACAAACCAGTTACTGGGTTATACGTTACCCCTTGGTAAGACTGGTTGCCAGATTTTTGAGCTTCTACCTACTCGTAACAAATGCCAAAGGTCTCCGAATGACAGCTGGGACCAACGGCTTAACGTGCTGTCAGAGGCACGGAGGGGTCTCGATATGCTATGGATGGTCACCCTTCCATGAACCGACCTCGGCAAGCGTAGCTTACCGTGCGATCGACCTGTGCGGCTGTTATCATTTTAGCCACGAGCCTGTCCTGCCCTATCTATGACGGAACAAAAAAATAAAGTTCCTTTTTACGAGTTTTTCCTGGTTTGTCTCCGTCCAGTCTTTTTTGTTTCAAGACAGTTTCAAAGCGCAGTAAATAAGTTTCTTCCATCTGTAAGCTTAAAGTTACTCAAACGTGTAAAAAATTATATTCGATACGATTACTAAGATTTTTTTTGAGAGATTTTTATTACCTTACCACTCCCCCCTCCTCTCTTGGTTTTTTCACGTGTCTTGCCTATGGACTTTTTTGACTGAAATATATGATTTTTATTTTACTCTTTTAATTTATAGTTTTGTTTTGCCCCGAAGTTCCACCACAGAAAATAACATTAAAATATATTGGCAAAATCTTACCAAACTTCCTTCAAGTAGTCAACACTGCCAAGGGTCTCTCGTTGATGTCTTTCACATGTGCATCTCTCCTGTAATTTGCTTTTTTCTCTTCGAATAGTGATACCCTAGTTCTGATAAAACTAAAACGGTTTCTAATACCAGCTCATTTCGGCGCGTGTTTGCGTGTGTTTTATGTGAGCGGGGTACTCCAGTTTCTAGTGTTCTAAGCGTGTTTTACTGTTAGGAAATTCTAACTTTCTCTTTTTTTAATTAAAAGTAGTTATAAAGCTCAGCAGTATAATAATGTGATGTCGATAAGTAACAAATTATAACCTATCCATACGTGTATTAATCGAACCTGTCCCGTCCCTAGTTTTGGCGCGTATTATTACGGTCCTCCCGAGGTACATGTACAGTCACGGACTTTAATTGATGAGCCACCTTCAAACTTTTCAATTTTGCAGTTTCATACATTCACGAGATTACACGATTAAACACGAACTCAAATCACAAGCTCGTACACAAGATGACAAATAAATTACTTTTAATCGGAAATATCCATAGAGGTTGACAAATAAGTTCTCAATGATAAAAATAAATACAATGTTGCATTAAGTTTATCCAATCTATTTGATACCGACCTCCTTTGAATCATAGCTCATTAACTCGATAATTATGAAAACATAACTGAAGACAGTGACAGTTGAAATATCAAGATGACAAATAAATTACTTTTAATCGGAAATAGTCTTATCCATAGAGGTTGACTAATGAGTTCTCAATGATAAAAATAAATACAATGTTGCATTAAGTTTATCCAATCTATTTGATACCGACCTCCTTTGAATCATAGCTCATTAACTCGATAATTATGAAAACATAACTGAAGACAGTGACAGTTGAAATATCAAGATGACAAATAAATTACTTTTAATCGGAAATAGTCTTATCCATAGAGGTTGACTAATAAGAATTATGAAAACATAACTGAAGACAGTGACAGTTGAAATATCAAGATGTCAAATAAATTACTTTTAATCGGAAATAGTCTTATACTAACGTGTTTGTATTGTCAACGTTGACTAATAAGTTCTTAATGATAAAAATAAATACAATGTTGTATTAAGTTTATCCAATCTATTTGATACTGACCTCCTTTGAATCATAGCTCATTAACTCAATAATTCTGAAAACTTCTGAAGACAGTGACAGTTGAAATATCGATGTCAGAGAATTTTTCCTTACGCTAACGTTACTATAGCAACCGTAACCTAGCAACAATTATTTATCGTTGCTAGGTTACTGTTGCTAGACTTGCAATTGGTTGACTTTGAGTAGTCACTCTGCTGTCAAGGTGACTCTCAGGTTAGCCAACCGGTATGAAATATAATTTTCTTCTTCTAATACGAAGACATATGACTTTGCGTGTCGGGAACCGAATAAACCCGATTTGCATTACACGGCTAAAATACGAACAGTGCCAGGTGGCTCATCAATTAAAGTCCGTGACTGTACCTTGGTTAGGGCTAGTCAAAATAATGTCCCGCTCGTACTTCAGCTAGTTGAGAGAATTAATGTAGGGCAGCAAATCAATCATCAAGCTTATGGGCTAATAATGCGTGCTAGTATAGCGCAGCACACTTGCTTGACACGCATCCACATTTATTTTGGAGCCTGAAATCAAAGAAAGATTGATGTATTAAAAAAAAAAGATTTTTTTTTTTACAAATTCCTCTCCGCTTTTCAAATCCTGTTCATCGCTAATCAATGATAGGTTCCAAGCAAGTTAAAATATGTTTTCTGGGACGTGCTGCTTAGTATTCTCAGCGGTTTTCCCAGTCGTTATTTTAACTGGATCCTGCCCAACAGGAGTTACAGTGGTGGGAAATATCGCATGCTTTCCCATTACAACATATACTTAGTACGCTTTCTAACCAGTATACATACCAAATATTTATGTGAATCCATAGTTTAGGACCTAAACTATGGCGTCACCTAAACTTTAGGCAAATGTATTCTGACGCAACTTCAAGGGCCATTCCTTAGTCGTGGACCGGTTTCGGCACGCCATGTGCATTAAACTAGACCTTGGTAATATCCAAGTGCATGTCGAAACCGATACGTTCATCGAGAGACTACATTTAAATAAGCTTACGATATTTATTCTAGTAGGTTGGATGTATTTTCCTCATAACGCTGTTAGTGTTTTAAGTTGTTATAAAATATAATAAATTATCATATAATATTATAAAATACAACACTTCTGTTGTGTACTAACAGGCTACTCAAGATGAAAACACGATTGACAGAATATAGTTTAGAGCCCCGGAGATACACCCCGTATATAGGTAGAAATCATAAGTTCTAGGATGCACAACCGGGTGTATCATAGTGATCATAATGTCTTCCTTTCTTACGTGGTTTCAGCATTACGCTGTCTTTGTGTCAATCACCGAACTGTTTATGTAATTTTCTCACATTGTAGCATTTTTTCAGTTAGCTGGATACCTCTTCGCTCCTGTGACTTATTGTAGCGGTCACAAGTAGATTAACTCGGTAACTACTTCCTTCATAACTTGAAACATTCCAAGTTTGCTTCAAACGAGCCATGGCAGTCCTTAGGAACATCCTGCAGCTCTGTTATTACTGATCTCTAAAAATTTTATAAAATTCTAATTACCTGTTTAACAACTGGAATTCCTGTGTGAGAGGTTCGCAATATAAAAAGGAAATTCGCAGAGCACTTGGCAATATTACACATCAGTATAAAAAACAGTGTATCTCAGGTCATGTCGAGTCGTGTCGTGAGAGTAAGCTGACAATTGTATCCAACGCGTTGACGTGTTTTTGTAGACTCAACTTAATCATAGAAACCATGGGAAATCTTTGATAATATTTATGAATGTGAAATGATACTAAGTTCCAATACTCGATACAAAAAGACGTGAGCACCAAAAAAAATCATTCTAGTTAACCATGCATTTCAGCTTGCATGCTAGCCAGTAGCTACGTTTTGACAAACGAGTAGGAGTCTGTCACTTAATCCCGGAACAAAGACAACTACTTAGGGCGAATTCGACCAAACTTTTATATACATCTTGTCTTTTCCTACGAATAAATTATGAGTATTTGACAGTTCTTCCATACAAAAATTGTCCGACGACGTCTATTTTAATCCACGGTAAAATATAATACATCGGTAAAATCAGTCCTCAATTGTAATTATAATCATCGTGGAAATAATATTGTGACACGGATTGGTAGAATCGTATGACTAAGTCTCATCATAAGACCTTTTCGTTAGGGAATTTTAATGGCGTATTTCACCACCTGCACATAAGTTCCGGTTAACTTATCAAGCAGGTAGTATGTATCCGGACACCGTGAAACTACACTAAGAATGATCAAATTATACAATGTACTTATATCAAAATCAATATGTGTTTGGCATTGGCAGTGTCGACAATTGCGGAAAGTCCTCGCATACTATTTACATGGCGATTTCTAGTCTAATGGGAATAAGCCATAATTGGCACTAGTTTATTAGTTTCATCTCCTTCAGTATCTCGCATGAATATAGGATGTTTTATTTTGACATAAAATACGAAATGTTTGTAGGTAATTTTGTTTCTCTCGTTTAAGGCCATCCTAGCGCATCCCCCGCGCTAGGATGGCCCGCGAAATTCAAATTTTCTTACGTTTTTTGCAATTTGCAGGTCAGTATCAGGTTGTATGTTGATCTAAATATTATTAGCGTTCGTAACAAATATGGATTTACAGAATTATAAACATTAAAATCGGCAATACTACTCTTTAAGCTCATGAAAGTGTATTGAATGACTATTTCATGAAATCATGACATTTGGCACTGACATTTTTGCTGATTCTAATGTTTATAATTCTATAAATTCATATTTGTTACGAGCGCTAATAATATTTAGATCAACATACAACCTGATACTGACCTGCAAATTGCAAAAAACGTAAGAAAATTTGAATTTCGCGGGCCACCCTAGCGCATCAATCTTAATCTATCTGAAAGTTATTATACCTTTTTTTTTAATACTGATTTAATTTTCTTGTATCACCATACTGTGCACGAAATTAATCGAATCGACAAATTTTGTCTTAGTTAATCTCTTCATTTCTTTCGCGTGAATTTAGGTTGTATCAAATATCAAGTAATCTTGGTTCCAAGTAAACGTGAATTAAGAAGGAAAAAAACTGGTCGATTCCTTAAAAAGTTCCTGTGTTAGCGACGCTCAACAATCATCAGGTAAAATAAACATACTTACGTATATCATCAATTAATTTAGAAAATGACCATCGCAAATTCGTGAAATCGCCCGCTCCTCAACTCAACGGAACAAAATAAACGGTATTTTTGGGGTTATTGCCTCATCAAGCTCAATCTTTGTCCACTTTTAAGATTCTGGTGAAAAAACACTTCCTCTCTCCTTAAACATCATCATAAATAGTTCCTTGCTCTTATATTGTTATATATATGTATATATACAATATGTTAACTAACAAAGGGCGTTCCCGTTAACCTGCAATAGTATAGCGGGTATACATGCAAAAAAAAAATTACCACTCAAAAAAATTTTTTTTATTTTTATTTGTGTCGTGAAATGTTCACAAAACGATTAAATTTAAACGTAAAAGAAACACTGTACACGCACACTTGTATTTCAACGTAGAAAAACAAGTGGGCGTGTACAGAGAGTTTATTTTCCGTAAAAATTTAATATTTTTTGTGAATATTTTACTATACAAAAACAAAAAAAAAATATTTTTTTATGGTATTCTTTTTTTAGCATGTATAGACGCTATACTATTGCAGGTTAACGG
This sequence comes from Lithophane semibrunnea, assembly GCA_947363905.1. Classification (NCBI taxonomy): domain Eukaryota; kingdom Metazoa; phylum Arthropoda; class Insecta; order Lepidoptera; family Noctuidae; genus Lithophane; species Lithophane semibrunnea. The sequence continues at coordinate 13,820,672 of OX376188.1, forward strand.
GAACGCCCTTTGTTAGTTAACATACTGTATATATATATATATGTATATATTCTATATATATATATTTATATAGATGAGATAATGCTTTATGTGTGACTGTATCTATTGTATATGTAAACGGTACACCACTGACTACCTGTAGTATTGTCTCTCCTTCTTAGTTTAATCCATCGAAAGGTTGTCTGTAAAAGATGGCTTTTAGCGATAACACCGCCCATTGTGTCACCCTATGTAAAATTTCTAATTTGTGTCTGTAATTTTTATGGTGACCACCTTAAAGAGTATTCTATCTACCTATCAAGCACTTATTGTTAGTCAAATACACGTTGTTTTTACATTATTATAATAAGGTTCTTTCTGTTTGTTTACATCGTATAGATATTTATAGATCTATTTAGTTTTGTACAATAAATAATTGAGATCTTTATTAGAACTTTCTTTCAATTGGTTTGATATAAACAGTGGCATGTGGCATAAAATGCGTATTTACTCCCACAAGAGTATTGACGTCGTTAGAAATAATTGTCCACACAATTATTATTCATGGTGGACTGCAGTTGTTGTATTACCATAACAGGTGTGTAAGGCAGCGTGTTATTACTCTACGTTTGGTGCATTGCATTGTCGCATACGCGCTTGGCAATGTAACCGTGTGTAGATAGGTGGCGCGGTTACCGTTAGTCCGTAGAGCGTCGCGACGCGTGCCCCGCTAACGAGCGTCTATCTCCGGCCCTGTTCCCACGCCGCTAGACGACGAGGAAGTAATAAACCTACACCTTAACTGCACACACCATTACCGATTGTAACGGCTCACATGTGTGATAGAATCTTCACGATCACACTGTGCCATCGACCGACAATGCGATGTATCAATAATGTCTTATCGAATTGGCGTGCCGTCACGCGGCTGGGGACTCCTATCATAACCGTCTAGTGGTTATGGCGTGCTACAAATTTTTACATCCATTGGTATGGAATGAGCCTGCTAGAGGAAAGTTCGGGTTATATATCCAAACAAAAATGTTTGTAGTTGTGTAGCTTGTCTAATAAAAATCCAATAAGTATCTGAGTTTCGTTATAACTATAACTCATTAAATTAGGCCTTACGGCTGCTATTTCACTGGAAATGTCTAGTTGGTTCCATACAAATAAGGTGAAGATGACCACCTTCTCAGAGAGAAATAAATTACATCTTCTATTGATGACGAGCTAATGAGCGAATAACCCCCGCCGGCGTTACTATGTAGGTATGGATGGTTTTAACAAGAAAACAGTTTGAATATAGGTATATTTTTTTTTATTTTACTTTAACAAAGTTCAGTTTTACCAAATTATCTATTATAATAGCAATTTAGAAAGGTTTTTATGGTCTCAATTGTAATTTAATGTTACGCAAGTGCTACTGTGATAGTTTGATGAGCTTATAATGTCGTGAACCATTCAATTTCATGGATAACTTACAACGAAACTGTTTCAAATGAATTCGATCGTAAAGATTTATTTACAAACTTTTCAGATTTTAAATTGCTTTGTAAACGACACAATTACGCTTCTAAACAAGAACTGCAGGGTCATTGAACTGCTAGCGACAATTCAGCCAGCTACCAGCTACCTGTATTGTTTCAAGCTTGCAATCCGTGTGAAAACTGCAATGTAGGTTATAGCACTACTATATGAGACAATATAGCGTGCCAGTGTTCATAGACATGCTGAACTAATGTCATGTTCAGGTCTAGAAGCAAACCTATTTAACACAACCTTTATTATTTTTTAATAATTTTGTTCACTGCGGTTGAAGATTTTGATGATATCTTAAAATTTCAGTATAGATGTACGTACATAATTAACGGACGTTCACTTGACTATTCATTACTGGCAATTAATTCCCGCGGGCTGCGCTCCGCGGCGCTGAGATCGACCTCGTGGGAAATTAAACTGTGCACGGGCCGTCTTCTGCCGCCCGCCGCCGCCGCCGCCTCTTGCCCGGCCTCGCCGCCCCTACTCCACATATGAACACTTTCTCTTGCTGATTTCCCGATTTTTCCACGTGCACTTAACGTCGGTGGAAGCAAACGCTTTCAAAATAATGAACTAATTGACAAAGTCATTAGATTTTCCATTGTCTTAGAGCCTACGATATAATTTCATACTTTACGTTCTTAGATTACTACAGTTTTTCAGTGAATGGGCATGTAGGCCATCAAATATGTAGACACCTATTGAAATTAGTTAGCTGGCTCGTTGCTAGTTGCGAGCCCATGTGAGTGGCTCATTAAATATGGAGCTGTAATCAGTGTGGTGCTCGTAGAGTCCTCTCGTAACTCGCACCTCTCGGGCTCACAACCACACGTTCATTGTACTGTTTTGATACATAACCCCCATTTTCTAACCAACACTGGCGCCAGGCGTATACACGGTGAATTCCTCAAGTGTGTGTGGAAGGCCAAATCCGAAACTATAAGAAAGTACGAAAAATACTCGAAGAGTCACGGGCCTATTAAATATAAATTGGTCTTATAAATGGATAACTCGCAATTGACCAACAAATGAAGTATGCCAAAATTGTTATCATGAAAAAAGACCTAAAAGTTCCTAAGACAGTTTCCCGTTTCTCCTATAAATTCGGAATTCACCATTCAGGCTCACTAAAAAAAACTGTACGTAGTCTAAACAATAATTCATTACGGAAATAAGTTCAATAAATAAATTTAATAAGCTACATAAACTAAAATGTAAGTACAGGTACACCCTAGCGATTATTAATTATACATGCAAAAGTGTTTGTTAACTTATTTACTCTAAACTACATTCCATAACTTTGCACATGAATAGAGACCCGTGTTTCTGATTAACTCAAATTTTCGTCCTGTAAAATCAAACAGTTCCCAAAGAAATAAGGTGACTGACTGTTTGAAACAAAAGTGGCTGGTGTAATATGTAAAACTGTACTTTTGTTAATAAGCGTTGCAATTGAAATCGTGTTTTATTGAGTGTTATCGTGACGACGCTTTCATTTGCCTTGTGTTGTCGGAAGGTGCACGCAGTTGAATGTTGCAATGAGGTAAACTGCCGCCGCGAATCGGATCGGAATCGCTCAGCCGCGCCCGATTGCGCCGCCACGCATCACCAACCGCGGAGAAATTGAAGTATACGGACCGCTAGAATAACCCACCTCGGCTAGCAACCACTTGCGAAACTTCTTGCCGCTTAATTGTCCCGCACTTGCTAAGCCAAAATTGCGGGAACTCATCGTAACGTTAACTTCGATGCGCACGAATACTCGTCGAGTGGAGAGCGACCGAATAATTACATAATTTTAAAAGTTAATAAGTAATGAGCTTTGTTATATGTAGTCGACGCGAACGCGGTGGTGTTTGTACAAAGAACGATCTCGGTAAGCCTGAGGGCGCTCGGCATAAGCTGGCCGTGTCGTCCGGGCCGCGGTTATGAGATTATTCTCGCTTTGACGGCCCGCCTCGTCCGCACTCCGCATGCACCGCGTTGCGCTTTTAGGTTGTGCTCATCTAGCTTACATTTAAAAACCTAATTTGCTATTTTATGACTTAATGTTTACGCTTCTTTGCATTTCCTTGTTATACAGGTGGTAATTGAATATATTTTTGGAATCATATGAGATTACCAAACAGTTTCATCGTTTTTCTTAAATGTGTATACATATAAAACCGAGGCGTAGTTAAATGATTCGAAGAATAGGAAGAAACCTCAACCACCTGATGAGCGCTAATATAACAGTTAATACGTAATTATTATAAATAATGAGTCAGGCATGACTAGATAGCTCAGTACAGCGTTTTGTAGTTGTAGGTAATCAGTCTACATCTTTATTGAAATAAGACATGCCTAATCGAGGCAACTAATAAGCAACAAAACTGAACGATTAGTGATGTTGGGGATAGAAGCGAGAGCGATAATTTGTTCAGCACCGCAACACCGGAGATAACAGTCGCCTTATTGCCGGCGCCGCGCCTCCGCCCGCTAACTAACGCTTATTAAACTTCAACAACGCTCCCGCTGATCACTTCACCTTCTTGTTTACTCTCTAAACTTAGATTAATCGTTCGCCTGGCCTCCCACGTACAGCTATTTATCTTCGCGAATAAAAAGTAGCTACTCTTTTTTCCACCTTGCTTTAAATTTAGTTAACATAATCTAAAACTTCAAACCGCTTAATAAATTTAGACTTACAATAAAACAGATCTATTGACTTAATGCTAACGCAGTGAATATACTGACAGCACGTAACATCGTATTACGTACACATTTCGGCTTCACGTGCAAGGAGCGAATGGTGAAATAGATTATCATATAAACAGCCAAGCCGTTGGAAATTTGCGATCGAATCGTGTTCCGTGAATGTCAATTTAAATGCAAGATTTTCTAAAATCAGTAACACTAGTGTAAAATGAGTGGCAATAAAAACTTCAAAACGGAGCAAAACGTCCGTTGACTGTCCCCCAGGAAAAACAAGGCCATATGTGTGGGTTAGCAGTGGATAGTTTAATCCAAAAGAGAAAATTAGAGATGATCAGAAGGATTTGAACTCCCTGTCTGAAGACGTCGGGTGTTTCCCGGTAGCTATATCATAGGAGTCTTCCATTCTTAGGCCTGTATTACAGAACCTCACGAAAGACTCGAGCACTAGTTTAAGGTGATGCTTGAGTCTTCACTCACTGCCGTTCTGTAATATGGGACCGTACAGTGAATAGGTTACTTCCAGACAAGCTTGCACCATCGCCAACCGCATCATCGCTTACCATTAGGTGGGATAGTAGTCACTGTCACCATTTCACGCCTTAACGGCTGAACGGATGGATAAAATTTGGCAAACAGATAGACCATGACGTGGGCTGGTTAGGATACATTTTATCCAGGTGTATCCCGTGGGATAATTTACGCCCTCTACATGGATGAAATCGCGGTCAGAAACTTGTAGATTATAAAAAAAACAGATCGGCTAGCCTTTTATTTTCATTTGCACGAGTTCCAACATCACCTAGCCCTTTTTCTCGCTATTTCTTGAGGCTCTTTTACAGATTCTTTGTTAAACCATTTTGCACAACTTAGCCGACATAAAACTGCAGTTTTAGCTTTAAAAAACGATCAAAACTTATGTAATCTACCCGATGAGCGATTGATTACAATCAAAAATCATTTGAGTGGAACGCAAAGAAAAATTGAGACGTTCTTTTTTTTTTTTTTCATTGCTTCAAATACGGAAGTAGGTATCATGTTTCATTGGCTAATTTTAATGCGACTCTTGCTATTTCAATTCTCAAGTTTAGATACCAATAAACTAACAAAATCCTTTTGCCACTTAGCCCTTCATTGTGTCAGGTAATTTTGGAGCACATATTTAAGAAGAAAAAAATTGTATTACTACTTTTGTGAATATTTTGCTCCTCTGATGCTGTTCTATTTTTTTACATAGTTCGCACTACGCAGGCAGTCATAGACATTCGTACAAAAAAATATTATGATAACGGCATCTATCATTTAATTGTGACACGTGGAGTAGTATCGACCATTAGGTTTTATGGTATAAGTGATATTGTTCGCGCCAGGTAAATTGCCACTTTACAAAAGTTGTGATTTATGTTCGGCTTTGAAAGTGTACGATGCGAGCTATGTGAAGAAACAAAGGAAGTCATTTAAACCGCCCGCGAGACAGTCACGCGACCGACGACGTGCACAGTGCGGTCTCCACTATCTATTGTTTTATTTCATGTTACTACCCCTTTTGATAATTCACTTGGTTGTTATTTTGACTTTCGATCTTATGTCCTACTAGAGTTAGTACGGTTTGTCCCTGACAAAAAGTGTGTAATCCATTTCAGCGTGGTAGTAAAATATAATTATAATTAATAACGAGGCGGTCTCAGAGCACGGGCTGTTGACTCAGGGGTGAGTCGCAAACTCCGGTGAAACATTGGCTCCACCGTCAAGGTAGCAACACGCACAATGGCCACTATGTTTGCTCGCCTCGGCCGTGTTGTGCTGTTGTGTCGTTTTGCTATAGCCATGAGCGATCGCCACCTAGTGTTGTGGCCAGAAACGTGATTAAATTTACAACGACATCAATATTTTATGCGTGTTTACTGAGCCGTTGCCTACTTATGCTAACTCATATTCTCGTCTGTTAATAATGATTTAATAATCATCTTTTAATTTCCCTTTGTCTTTTTTTATTAAGGCAGCATCTACAGTGTGGGCCATTTATAGTGGTCCAAGACTTTTTTTGACTATAATAAGTCTTAACTGGATCTCCTAATTGCTGCATCAAAATTAAAATATCTATACTTATGAATGATGAAAAGATTTTACTTATGAAAAGGTTTTCACACTTTACCCTCGTATATAGTGTTAAAACCAAACATCGTTTTATTAGTCCATCTTGATGCATTTTTGACGCTCTTTCCAGTGGTCTAATCCAATAAGCGGAATTCGCACTTGAAAGAAAATTACTTGAGGTAATAAACCAATAAAGTGACCACGTTTAGCCAACACTGAAAAACTAGAACACTATAAAGTGATCTTGATAAATAATATTTTTATTTCACGCATAAACCACATAAAGCTATATATTTGTATTGAGTGTTCAATGATTTCAACTAACATTACCTGTCGTCAAAAAAAGCAATAACCACTACATGTACTTATTTTAGCTTTACATAATTTAGATCAGAAAACAAACCAAACCAAAAGCTAAAACAAAATAAATTAAATGTGTTTGTCGGGTCAAAAGTAACAAGTTATGTTTAGTTATTGTGGTATTCTATCTTTAAACGTTGTTCAGAGAAGAACCCAATAAATCAGATTTTTGTTTTGAAAATTGCCTTGCTAAACAAAAAGATCTCATGATTATGTGCGAAAATCTCATCATACCCGAGGAACCCCATGCGTGGATACTTGGTATGAAGAAGTAGGGAAAAGAAAGTGGTGAAGAGTGATTTATCTTGTTTTTTTTTTTGTGATTCATTCAGATTAAGCCAATTAGTAAAGTACATTTATGTTTAATTTCTCTTGACGTAAAACCTATGTCGGTGACCATTGTAACTTTTTATTTTTTTATTATGAAATGGACCACCCAAGAAACTAAAAAATACTTTTGTTAACTAATTGAATGTATACACTATTACCACAAATAATCATTATAACGATATGACTTGAATAACATAGGTATTTTCGTCTTTAAAATTTAAATATCTCGAAAGTAACAATTTTGTACTTATTGGGTTTGAGCACTATACCCTCGAACTGTTGTAAATGTTTCAGGCATCAATAAAAATGACTGGGCTTCTAACACGACTAATATCGTCTAGAAACCTCTTTATATTTGTAGCAGATTTCACAAAAGGATTTGTTGCCGCCAACCCGCGGTCACAGCGAGGATTTTCGTTGTCACCATTGGCACATCCCGGCTTAATGTAGAAACCCAGATTAATGAGATGAGGCTTGCTGTGCCCGCTACCCTGTACCCGTCCCTCGACTTACATTTTATGAATGACTGTGTGTTTTGTTTGACGTTAAAGAGGGCTATTAAACATCTATTCGTTTCTAAATTTCAAACGACTAACGATTGCATAATTTCCGCCTTCCCCCTATTTTATTGAAAACCATTATAATAGATCGCGTGATTGAGTGAATTGATTATTCTAGATATCGAGTAGTATTTTCAACGCAGCCACGTATAGTCAGGGAGAAGCCGTACTGTCCAAGTTATTTGCACGTAAGTTGCGTGTTCAACTTGCTGTTTTTCTACACATGACCATTTGTGAACAAGTTAGTTGTTAATAGAATTGGGGACGGAAGTTTTCAATAGGCACGTACAAATTTAACACGTTTCAATTTCACGTGTTGTATTAAACTGGATTGAGGGATCGAATTATTTAGGGTAGGCTTTCGTCGATATCCCTCTCTTACCGGTAGTTAAACATACCTATCCGAACAAAGTCACCATAAAGTAAATATCGATACGCTTCTGTTGTAAATAAAGGGCAAAAGTAACTATTTATTTACTTATACATCTTATGCCCATTTTACAAATAAGTTAGCAGTTGCCAGCTAGTTTTTTATATTGGTTTTCGCGACTTGCGTTGTCCTAGAACTCCTAGATGAATAACTGTAGCTAAGGTCCATCACCTTTGATATTGCCAAACTTGTTTGTAAATGAGATTTAAAAATAGTGCCTAAATGTTGTAGGTTTTAAAATTATGTTACTTGACCGTGTTTCATCTACCACTCCACGACTAATTTGATACTTGGTATAGGTAAATTCGAAACTGTTTATTTGTTGCCAATGTTTTTGCTCAATGTATGTTTCAATTTCATACATAATCTTTCCCCCAATTGTGAAAATGAAATTCTAAATGATTTATGTGACTTCATTTCATATAACGTCGTTTTCAACACTGACTGTTAGTAGGTAATGTAACGTAGATTTATATCTATTAAAGTAAGGCTCCCGTTCGAATGAAAATCGGAAAACAGCTCACCAGACTTCTGAAAAATTTCTGTAACGATTAAATTAAAATATTAGTTGGCCTAACGTGCTTTCCGAAGCACGGAGGAGTCTCGGTATGTAAATATCAGTTAAAAATAAGGCATACATATTGTGCCATCAACACCCAAGGCGAAACAGCAAAGCTTAAGCTTTAGCCGTGGGCGACCGCCCTTAGATGACAGTGGTGCCGATTCTCTTGTCACAAATTCTCTAAACTAAACTAAAAATCACTAAAATTTAGTTTATTCCTGTCAAACGACGATTTCCCATTCTGAAAATAGACTAAAGTGACACAACTTAACTATAATTTAGTTTGACAGCACTAAGATGGCACTGAGTTTTAATTTAGTGAAAATGTTATTCTGAATTTGACGTTTTAACCAAAAATTTTGTTCAGCTAAAATCCTCTAACTCTGACTATTTTTAATCACGATTAAAAATGTGTGGAATAAAATTAGATGTCATGAACTAAAATTCAAACCAGCACCTCGAATTCTGTTGCAAAACGGTTTTTTTTTTATTTTCTTTTGCTTATATCTCGAAAATGGTGTGCCCTATCGTAAAAATAATGAAAATTTTGACCCCCTTTGCAAGCCCTAAACCCGTAATACTCAACATGTTGATAATATTTTTTTTTTGTTTTCTTCCAAAAAGTGAAAAATTCCATAGAAAAATACGTCGAGACGGCAACATTGCGCGCGTATCCGGCTCAAAAAAAATCACGTGTTAGGCAAACAAGTAGGTACCAAGTGGAGTCGCGATTGTCAAATTTGATTTTAGTTGTGTTAAAATAATTTTTAAATTTAGAGATATTTTTTTGGCAGAATAGCTCTAAAATTCTCAAGGTAAAAAGTAAAGAATTTTAGTGATAGTTTAGTTAGTTTAGTTCGGTGTACAAGAGAATCGGCACCAGTGTTATTTTTTTTAGTGATATTCTTCCATGGATGGTGTTTTAGGCTTTGTTTACTCATCACCGTCTGTGTCCGTTGTGCTGTTTTATTCAAGGAATTTCGTTATGCGTAGTTAAGCGACACGAATCACCGATTGTGACATTTAAAGTTCACACTGATATTTGCAATGGGGTTTGAAGAGCCCCTCGACGATCCATGACGACGACGCTGACGGGCTTCTTTTGTGTACCGATTTATTTGGCTGTTTGTATATCATTAGCGTTAACAATTAACATTTTTACCAACTGCAAAATGCGCACTTGTTAGGTTTGGTTAAAGGCTCACAGACCGTTAAGCCAGGGAATACAATCGCACTAATTCAGTCGCGGCTTCAGATCTGCGCCGCCTAATTAGCTGAGCGTTTGCGCGACTCCCGTGCAGCCGGTCAAAGGATTCGCCGCTCATTACGCGCGTTGCCAACATCCTGTTCAACCTGAAACTGTCCCAGTGCTTTTAACTAACTGCGTTTTATAAAGAGTTGACGGCCCGAATTAAAGTTTTGTAAAAGTTTTAGAGCCAAATTTTATTTATGGCAAAAGAATACTTGGCTACGGCAAGGTAGTCACGGAACAGACACAAGCGGGCAGTGCGATGCGATGTTCGCGGAAGGCGCGATAAGATCGCGTGAGAGGCGGGCACGCGGGTACGCTCTGGCGCGCCGCCCTACGAACAGGGTTGCCTAATATATATCAAAGAGCTTGAAGATAAAACCATTATTGCATTTAATAATATTCTATTAATAAGAAGTCGAATCTGACGAAAACCTTGTGACTCCTATATTAATCTATCAGATAGTCTGTATACATAGATAACTGCAAATGTATGTATGAGCTATACATACATTGAAAGTATACTGATTTACCCCTAACAAGCATCACCACCTTTTCAGATAAAATCAGATGAGCTGAATGCGCTGAAATTTCAATCCGGATTGCAAGTCCAGATTTAGAAGTTTGACATAGTTTTTACGGCAACCCTGGGCTCGCGCCGCTCTCTGCCGGACGATTCGTCACGCTGCGTTAATGGTCGCGCAGCACGCCACACTTGACTATCTGCTTGCACCGCTATTTTCGTTCTAGTTATCGATTCGTAACAGACAATGCACACTAAAACGATTTATTGTAAAACTTAAACTAATCGTTAACATTGCAAAAACTAAAACTTTAAATTTTAAATGGATCCACATGAAAAACTAATTTATCGTTACCACGTTACATTTCATTTGCTGAAGCGAAATTGACGTGGTTTTCCATTACAATTTTACACAAGTCAATCCTGTAATCTGCAACGGTAGCCTACACCGTTGCAGATTACAGGATTGACTTTCAGAAAAAAAAATCATAACTTTGTAGTGTCTTTTTAGATATTTGTAAGTTGTTCTCGCGCTGTTTCGTTACGAAACTATTCTCCGGGGTTAAAACGTATCCGCCGTCTGAATATAAACAGGTGGCTATTTTTTTTGTTACGTTTCTATTTTTATTTTTTAATTTGTCTTTTTTATTTTCCTGCCACTATTCAAACTTATCAATCCTTTGTCGATCATATAACCAAATTTTGAACAATAGTATGTTATCTGATTCTACTACGTCAAATTATCAGTATACCGCCACATATTTAATGGAAGTATAATTGTCTACATAATACCATATTACGATATTATAATAATAGGAAAATTAGTTTATAACTTGAAATGAAACTCAATAGCAAAGCCAAGCCAACGACGGACATAAAGATATTATCTTGAAAACGCTGAAATGAAACCTTCAAAATAGAACTTCAATAAGCTGAAATCATACAGTTCAATTGGAGGGTAGGGTTATAGTGTGCATTACTTATCATTTTTCAGTTTTTATTGACAAATAAATGTAACATGTGGCTTGCTGTTGTAACATAATATGTGGGCGTAAACAGGCCGGCAGATGGTCGCCGACCGTACAACAGGCATAATGGCACTGATTAAACTTAATTAACTGAAGCCATTTACACGCGGTGGGGATAGGGCGCGTTGTGCTCCCACCGTCACACGTCATGCCGTGCGTGTCGCCACGACGCCGCGCGACGCTTGCGTTACCGCCGCCCAGCGCAACGCAATGTAAGGCATCGGTCACTGACATCACTTACAGACTGCTCAGACTGTTCCTCACGTAATACTAATGTAACGACATTAATGCAGCACTCCCACTAGCGATAGTTAGAATGTCAAGCCAATTAATATATTTGTCGACCTTGTTGTTTACAATGCCAATATGCAAACAACCATAATATAGGTACCGATTTTATTTTAATGTTAAAAAACCTAGTTCATTACAAATGTATCCAGGTCGGACTCACCTAGGGAGTTAGAAAGTTAGGGGGTCGGGCAGCGTTAGTGATGGGATCGGTCGGTGGGGCTTCTGCAGCGGCCGCGGGCCTACACGGAGCGGGAGCGTCGCGGGCCGCTCGACGCCGCCCGCGAGATTTATCGCGCGGCCGCACGCAGCTGGCGCATTGCCCATCGCCCTCGCGCCCTTTTATCACCGAGTAAAACACGCCCGTCGCGTTAATTTGTTTGTTCTGACGCGGTCGAGCTAATGAATCGCCCCGAGCTGGACCCGTGTCCACGCGCGACCCGCTCTGAATTAAACGTTTACACCCTTAAATTGGTACGGACCTGTAAATAAATCGTTAATCACGTTATTTGATATTCATTGCTAAGATTTTATTGATGTTCTAACGAACTTTCGTTTTATTTATAATAACTTATGTTAATCTTTGGGAGGCGCAGGAGCGTGGTTCCAAGAGAGACCTAATAAGTAAGGCCCAGCAGTGGGTGAAGTTGGGCTGTGGATAATGATGGCGTCAAAGTACTACTATGACCAGCGGTTTAGAATTACAATTTAACTTGGAACTTTCTGTAAATAAATATGTGAAAGATGAGAAGCAAGATTTGTGTTGGAGTTAATTTACAATACATAATTTACGAGTTTACGAGGAACTACCAGATTCATGTATTGTAAATTAACTGTAGAGTGATGGATGTATCATGAAAGCAATGCAGTCTCTCTGTATTTCGACAGACAAACTCGGTTTAAATGTGGCATCAAAAGTAGGTGATGTCTAATAAATATGTTGAGCGCACTGATTTAGAGCGAGTGAATCAGCATCGCTCAGGTGAGGTCGCATTCCGGCGCGCGCCCGCCCTACCTGCGCGCCAGAAATACTCCCGCGCACCGCCCGCCCGAACCAACTCTGCTACTCATTTTATTTTCGGCAGACACTCGCTATTTGCACAAGCATTCCTGGATTTGATAGCTTTTGTTATTGCGGAAACTATGTATAACATTACATAACTATTCAAAAAGAATTGCTCTTCATCAGCGTCATAATTACTATTTCTTCTTCATTAAAAGCATTCGTCCTTGGCGCACAACAAGAAAATAATAAAAAATCTAACATACGTGTGTGTGCAAAAAATATTGGGTAAAAAGTTTAATTGTAATACCTAATCTTAGGTATTACATGATATGAGTATTTATTTCATGTACACACGGCTACACATCAAGCTATACATTTCCAGTTTAAGCTGATCTCGCATTGCTTAGGATTTCCGTACAATGCGAGGTCAGCTTATACTGGAAATGTATAGCTTGATGTGTAGCCGTGTGTACATGAAATAAATACTCATATCATGTTAGACAATTTTTCATTACGTGCGCAGTTTTTACGGTTTTTGAAATTTTGGGGCATTCATTTGCATTTTTGGCATTATTTATTGGTTAATTTTAAATTATGAGTTCGATCTGAATATCTAGGTACCTATTTAATTCCTTAGAGTTTAGCCTATTACCGCTGCTTATTTCACTGTAAACATTTATTTCGTCTTGCCGGGTTCACCACTTAATTAGGCGCTGCTCGTAAAACTGTCTTCCTCATCTTATATTTACCGCGTTTGCCCTTTTTATTATCCGATTACATGGGCCGCGCGGTTTGCAAAGCGTTTTCCTACGCGAGGGGAGCAGTTTCATTTGTTTCTTCAGAAATTACTTCAGACCGTCTCGCACAGCGCGAAACGCGTCCCTTTGTAGAAAGTGAAACGACCCCTTCAAACAACACGTTAACGTTATAATTAGCTAAGATTATTGTCGCACTCGCTGCTAGTGTCAAATCAGGTAATTAATGTTCACACCGATATGATTGCGGTTGGTCAGGGGCTTATCAGGACGCCCGTTGGGAGATGCTCATGCCGCGGTGTACAGATAATGGAACTTCGCTTATTCATTTCATTGCAGACGTGTGTTGGTATGTGGCGCGGTTAATAAATAAAGCATTCGCAGTTTAATGTTTATAATGTAGATGCGCAAATATGAATGTGTTGGTACATTCATATTTGACATAGTATACATAATATTTGATAATCGGCTGAACGATGCGGATGGTGTCGGTCGAGGAATAGCGTGGCGTTGCAATTAGCATGGCACTCGACGCGTTCCCCGCAAACCATGGCACGGAGTCCACTCGTGTGTCGTCGCGCAAATTAAAACGCGACACTCGACCCGATCGCGTCCTCAAACTGCAATTCGTTCATCGAATGAATCGTTTAAACAACTAAGTAAAAAACAACTCGTTTATAGTTAAGGGTATCGTATTTCATAGACTGATTAAACAACATTCAAATTAGTCTTTAAACTTCAACAGTGCGTATCTTTACTTGAAGTGTTGTGATACTTTCTACTGTCATCGTGGATATTCGACAGTCGTCGTCCCGGTAGTCAGAAGCCCGAAAGTCTGACAAACAGTCATGCCAAGGGGAATCGTGTTACCCAGTAACTGAGTTGTGGAGGTCAGATAAGCAGTCGTACCATGTAAAATACTGTTATACAGCTGCATGAGCTGCTTCTGGTTGGATTGGAAGCCGACCCCGACAAAAGTGCCTTTTATGTTATGTGCCTATTTGAAATAAATGATTTGACTTTAATTTGGCAAAAGGCAAAACAGATCGTGATCATTGTAATACTTTTTAGTTCACTTCATCGATGGCCTAGGCTTAAACCAATCTAATCGAGATTTATTTTTAAATTATATTAAATTACCACTTTCCGGGACACCGAACGAAGACGTGATTAATAATTGATAAGGATAACCATTAAACTTCTATAAATGTCTCACAGGGATTCGGTCATAATAATCTGTGAACGAATTCAAAAGTGCATATTAAAATTATTTTTAATTTGATCGAAATTGGCAGAAAAATAAGCTTCGTTGTCCTTCTTGTATAATTGGTTTCGACAAACTAAATACATAATTAAACAAGAGCACTATCTTTTCGAACGGGGCTGTATATAGCAACTTGTTGGGTTGGGCGTAAGACAGTAAGACTAAGAGATTTGTGGTTGGGCCCGGTCGGTTCGGAGGTGTTCCCACGGGCGCGCCTCTTCGTAATTGAGAGCGCCCGCGGGCCGATAATTGTGCTCGCGCGAACCGACCGCGCCTGAACCTTCTCGATGCCGCGTAAATCATGCCCGTTACTCTCCATTACCTCATAATATCAAATTGACTTGCGAGGATTTTTGCCTCATCCTCTGGCTTTTGTTTCTCTGCGAAGTTGTATTTATTTTTAAGATATTGCTTGCAGTAGAATAATTCCCCGAGGAAGTTTAAGAAAAACTTGGAAGCTTAATAAACTTCAGTTGTAATCAGATAGGCTAGGTTGTTTTTATTTCAACTACAATTCCATTTCATTCTGAGAACCATTGGTTTCAACTATATCCGTTAATTCATATACAGATTTCGTTTTTTTCTCTTAAGGTAAGGAACCCTTATAATATGGTACGGTTAAGTAGCTACTACGTGCAACAATAGTATTATAATAATATTATAAAGTTATGGTGTTAAATTGCTAATGCTAGTTTACTGGGCTTTTTAAAAGCCTTGTTTTGTTCATATTAGGATGTCGAGGGTTACACCACTTGTCACGACAAGGACGTCAATGTAGTAAAGACATGCGAGCTTTTTAAACAAACTTTATCCGTCTATAAAACAGAAAGAAGGTGTGCGATAAAACGATCGCGTGACTTAGCCTCGTGCCGGAGCGTCTGTGAATGCCTTGATTAGACGAGACAAAATATAAAAACAACAGTTAAAACTGATGTCTTTTTTCGATTGACTGAAGCTTACCGTTATCGGCAGCATATTGACTTGATTATGGATGTTAAAAGGACGTAATCTGTAAGCTGCACTGAAGTCGGCAATCGTAAGTGTGCCAGAGCAGGTGGTACCAAGTGGTTAGCTGGCACTATGAGCTTATCGGCGTGACGTCAGTCCAGGGGCGGTGCCGACGTAGAGGCATGTAGATCGCGAAATTGATTGCATGTTATCTGATGGGGCACGGGTTCTTCGCTAGCGTTTAATACGGGCGTCCGCCGCTAGGCACGCGATCCTTTTGACAGGATAGCGTCCTTGCCCCAACCCCTTCGAGCGTGGTAATTACCGCCCCACAGCCGTGTGCAGCGGTGATGTCGCGAGCGCTCCTGGATACTACCCGGTAATTACCGCATACGATCTAACCATATTCGCACTACATTCTTTATTTATTAGCTCAAAGTGCCTTATTAATGCGTTCGTTCCCCGGGGTCGATCAGTGAATTAGTTTTTCCACTTGGAAGTTCTCTTCAGTGCAACTGCACAAGAGAATTTCCGGATTTCCGCCCAGTAAGAAAGAGTGATCATATGATTTCCACATGACATACCTATCAGGTACTGGCACTATAATCAGGTATCTACAACCGTACTAGACAAAACGTGCAGAGACTATTCTGGCTGGTCTATCAGGTATCAGGTCATCTTTACCTAAATCTGAATTGTCATTCGATTTGTCGAGAGGACGTTGTCGTGTACTGAACAAGTAAGATTATCTAAGTAAATAGCTTGTAAAAAACCTTTGGTATCGCGCAGTCGGGTAAAAATAGGAATTCATCAGGAACAGCGTTTCTAGTGGATAGAGAGAGGTCCGTGTCTTTAAGGTTGGGCTAACAATCAGTCTTGAAGACGCTATTCATGGCCAACTGCAGCATGTATTCCAATATCAGTAGTCTATACTTACATACCAGTAACCCGATAGCGACAAAAAAAATGTGTCCGCTGCTTCAGAAAGAAACAATTGCTCATATCTATAACAACCCTTAAAATCAGAAACATATTCTTCTAACAAAAATAAATGATACTTTTTGGTTTTCCTTTTGATCATTAGTTGAAGTGTCGATGTTGCGACACGAATTTAAAGGTTTGTTAAGTTTGGGAGGGTGAGTGCGGTTCTCTCGCAATTTGATTGGCGGGCGCGGGCGGGCCGAGCGGAGACTCGTGGCGCGTCCGAGTTGCGCTAATTGCCCCGCGCAATATAGAAACAATGACAAAACTTAGGAGCGCTTCGGCCGTCGCCGACCCTCGACGTCTCGCTCTTTTATTTATTTAAAATTCACTTACCCGCCTCGCAGATTGTTATTCAGCCAAGTTGCGTCAGACGTTATGAAAACAAGAATAAACTTAATTACATTCCTATTTTAAGTATAACTACACAATTATTAAAACCATAGTCCGGTAAAATGTTTTTTTCTTATAAGGGAAATATTTGATAGGCTAGTACTTAAAGTCAAAACACAGAACAGTCTGATTGCCTTAGTAAACAGCCACATATAGAGGCGGGGTGGGTGGTAGTCGCGGTAATTGATTGTGACATTTGATGGACATACACCAAGCGTATACTGAGCCACGAGGGACTACATTTAACTAACATCGACTCCACATGCACGTTATGTAGGTACGAACCTACTATAGATGTGGACTGTCTAATTATTTTGCTTACTACCAAAATAAACGGTCACAACAACATTTGCAGTAAAAAATAGGTACTCAAAGAATTAAAAAAACACTGTTATGGGTTTGGTAATTGGTGAAAGTTTAACAAAAATAAAAAAAAATATTCACATACAATAATAATTAATTAGGAACTCCTGATTTTATGATGATTGGGTCGTACTTGGTCACTGTTGTTGACATGGCCACAAAACAAACTCACCTAGCCTAACCTCAAGCTTACCTTACCTCTGTAAACTAAGCCCGCCCTAAACTTTTAAGGTACGTCTAATAACGCAAGCAATTTGTGGGTCTCCCCTTGTTTGCATTCTTGCTTTACCTACTAAGGTGATTTGATGATTTTGACTTATTCAACTTGTTGGGATTGTGTTGACCCTAGTGGAACAGTCGACTCCGCTTTCAAGAATTATTAATGATTTACATCCAGATTTGTAACATTTGCACAGCTTCTTTCGTGCAATTTTAAAGCAATCCTTGTGCGCCTACTTTAGCGCAAAATATATGTTTAAAATTTCGTCTGGTCTGTTTTCAAGAGAGAAACGGTTATAAAAAAATAATTCAATGAGTATAAACGAGCAGCGGCTTCATCGTGGCGATATTAAAGCTCGGTTTCACTGCCATCGAGTGAAACTAAGAACATTTCTCTCGCGAAAGCCACGTTACCAGTCTGCTATGTACTCACACCCGCTTATAGGATACATGACACTATTAGATTCAGTACCAAAAATAACCTTAACACCTGCAGTCTTGGTTCGAGGTCATTGTTCAAAAAGACGCAGTGGTCTTGCTTTTTGTAGTGGTAAAATAAAGAGGTGCTCCTAATTTTTTGTCAATTTCAAAACCCTAACTTAATGTCGCAAACGGCAAAGCTGTTAAAAATATAAGTCTTGTCAGTTGATTAGAACATGCATGTGTTAGACTAATTACCCGACTACGGCGAAGAAAAAAGGAGGGTTATGATTTTGACCGGTATGTATGTATGTATGTATGTATGTTCATCTGTTCCCTCCTATCTTCCAAACCACTTATCACAATTTGACAAATGAGGTATCGTTAGAAGCGTCGTGATTGTCCGCTGGTTATAGGCTATGAAAAGTCACATTAAATTAAAAATGGCGCCCTCTAGAGGACATAAAGTGAGGAACTTAAAAAAAAAATGGTTTAATCGTACCATGTTGGGTATCAAATGAAAGGGCTTAGTGAGCACATTTCAAAAATATATATATATTATAACCCCAAAAGAATTTAAAAAAAAATCAAGTAATAAAAACTAAAACCCAACTACGACTAAAAAGGTATAAACAAGACACCACAGACAGACAAATTAAAAACACACGTAATCTGTTCGATTTATGCCCTAACACGTGTGACTCCGGATTTTTAATTTGTCTGTCTGTGCTGTCTTGTTTATACCTTTTAAGTCGTAGTTGGGTTTTAGTTTTTATTAATTGTTTTTATTTTTTTATTCTAGATGTTAATATTTTTGTCTAATCGGGGTCTTCATTTTCCATGTTTTAAAAGTAAGGCAGTGGTCCAATATGACAAAAGCCTTAAAGCATAACTGAATAAAAATGAGTGAGCGAAGATGAATTTCTGATAAAGTAGTAGCAGTCGTAATTTTAGTAGCGGCATATAAAGATAATGGTCACATATGAGAGGTCGCAGTTATTGCTAAGTGATATTGATTGCCAGTGGTGAGGTCGCGCGTTCGCTCTTTGGAAGAGCACGCGAGGTGAGAGAGATGTTTTTATTCGTCCGACACGTCCACGGCCGCTCGTCTCGACGATGTGTCGTCCTCCCACGGGACACTGGCCTTACTTCCGAACGGAGATATTTATAGCCGCCCCAGAAGCCGCTGTTACCTAATGTAACGTTTTATGGTGGCCCTTATTACGGTTACCAGGCCTGTCTATACCTTGCATTCGTACTTCTACTCGGAAATTTTATTTATTCAATCGATCCGGATAAATATTGAGTTTTGTTTTCCTACTAAAATAAGAAGTGATAGTGGTACATAGCCTTCCTCCAAATAGCAAGCAGCGGTCACTAGCGGCTCGCAAAACTGCCATGTCGAAGATATTCTTTGCAGCAATCGTAAATTGGGCAGGTCCCCGGGGTACGCCACGGCCGCCTCCAGTGCCGCATACGCTAATCGTAGGCGGCAACCCGCCGCGCCGCCGCCTGTGCTCGCGCCTCGCTTTCCTCTGTGTGCCGCGTCGTAATGGCCGCGAGAAAGCCTCTTTTGTTACGCTAGCGATTTGTTATATCTCGCCGCGCTTTTCCGAGATATACCTGCTTTGACTCGCGTAATTGTTCTTTCGAATCGGTGGTTTTGTTGTGTATAAAATGCTTTGTCACATAAATCTGTTAAGTTGCCCTTTATAGTCGGTATATACTTGGTTTCATTGTTAATAATCCACATTCATTAGCATGCCGTTGAATCGATTTAGTAATGAGTCATCTTGTTTTCCTTTTAAGAAAATAAATTAAGTAAGTAAAGAATGCCTTAAAAAATAAGATTTCTATTTGCACAGACAAATGAATAAAGTCAGTAGTTGGTCGTCATGACAGCTTGAGCTAGCTCAAGTATATTATGTGTTAGGTGCGAAGCCGTACTCGCCACGCTCGGCTGCGTCCCCGGCCGTTCAACTTGCTGTTGTGCTCGGTTTGCAGTTTGCTGCTCGAGAACCATCACTTCCTACATTCCTCTAACAACACATGTTGCTCATAACAGTACTCCAAGATAATAGTTAATTTCTCTCAAGTCAAGGAAAAGAGAAATCTTGCATTAATATTACGGCCACTTTAATGAACTTGATTCATGCGTACAAACGTATAATTTAATTAATTTATTAGTTACTTAGTTAAATAATAAATATTAAACTGGAAAATTATAACAATCATATGCTTGCGTCGCTGTATTAAAAAGCATTGTTGTCTTGATGGCGATATGGAAATACAGGCAGTTTTGTTCTTAAGGGTGCCAACTCATCCTCAGACGTCGAAGATACCTGCATACATATAAGGGGCGGTACCTATCCATTTTCTATTAGAAAGATGATTTTTATTTGACAAAGATTCAATGCTACATTGTCTGCCTTCGTATACACTTGGACTTTAATCGTATTCAGTAACTTGGCAGTTGGAGGGATACCAGTTAACATTATTTTGCTTCGAACTGTTAAGTCCACTGGACCAAAACTTGTAAAAGAAAAACTTTATTATAAGAAAGCTATTTCAAATGATGTATAAAAGTATTTTTTTTTTTTACGTAGATCTGGAGAAAAGCGTTTATGACAAGGTGATTTTATCAAGGCGGAAGTTTTTGTCCGTCTGTCCTGTTTTTCCTTTCGGAACCCTAATAACAACACGATCTTTGTTTTCAAAATCACGTACCCTTATAAATACAGATAATGGTCATTTCTTCCAAAATAAATTGTTCATAAAGCAAGAAACACGTCAACATTCTTAGACTTCGCACCTGGCCAAATAATGATATAGCCCCGTGACATACTTTGCTGTGTGACAATTTTCGCCGTAAGGGGTTGTTCTCTACCTCACGATGACTCGGCGACCGCTCGTTACTGTCTCAACTGTCCTACACGAACCATCCCTTACACAGGCTTGATGTTTCCACTAATGATCTCCTGTCAACACATATTTTTAATAAACCTAGCCTTGATAAATATTTTTTTGTTTCTGCTTAGCAATCTAATCCTGTAACGCAATGCATAATGACTAATTACTTAGCCGCCTCTGTATGCACGCAACAACACACTATCTGCAGCCTTTTTTTACATTGTGGTAGCAGATATGCATATGATGTAAATAGACTTTTTACTTCGGCGCCACTATTCATCCCAGTTCATTGTTCTTCGAAATTGCTCTCCGCTGAGAATAGTGCTTTTGGGTCTAGCTGTTAGTTGCCTTTTTTCACCGACAATGTGTGTACCTAAACAATCTAAAGATATTTTCACTATAAACTACGTGAGATATAGAGTTACTATATTTCTTATATAAGCATATGTGAGAAAATACCAATTATACGTAATTCCCATAAAATCTTGCCTTTTTCCTATAAGGGTAGGCAGAAACTACAGACCAACACGCGCTAAATCATTACACACTGCTTATTCCACATATCTGGAGATGCCGATTTATTGTCATCATTTCCTCCACCCAATATAGTGTCTTAGACTTGTCGTTAAGCCACGCCTCTTATCAGTTAATTATTTAAAATAGCTTAAGAGAAATGGGCCACACATATTATAATAGCTGCGCCCCGCGGTTTCGCCCGCGTAAGTCTCGATCCCGTGGGAATATCGGGATAAAAGTATCCTATGTCCTATTTCAGGTCATGGTCTACCCATGTGCCAAATTTCATCTAAATCCGTTCAGCCGTTTTAGCGTGAAAGCGTAACAAACAAACTCACTTAGGATGCGCATGAGTTCAATTGCAATTTACCATAATTACTAAACATTGAAAGAGGGAAAAGAGAATATTGAAAATCACACTTTTAGTAAACTTAGGTAGGTTACTAAAAGGAATTTCTTTAAATTAGTTTTCTCGCTTGCTGTACTTGATTTTTGCGCACATCAGTGTACTCTATGCGTGACGGGAGCTGAAATCTACTTCACAAATAACAACCTTAACTGGAAAGGAGTTTCGTCATTCTGTGTATCAAATCATCAAGGCTTCCTAGTGCTTCATTAAACGTTTGATGAATATGTAGTGCAAGCAATAGGTCAATAAATTCATAATTAACTTTTGTTAACCGACTACAAAAAAGGAGGAGGTTTATGCATTCGGCGAGTTTTGTTTTCATGCATTATAGAGGTTTAGGTATTCGATTGGATGTCTACGTAATTACTGTCGATTATAGTGGCGAAAATTAAAAAATAACTAGAGAAAAACCGACTTACGAAGTCAAAGTTATTTTCCACTTTGTAGTGGTATTTAGGAAGTCGGTTAAGGTTTTGGAAAAAGTTTTTCGCATTGCTATTTTATTTTATCACAGAGAGATCAAAGCAAAGGTGTGAAAGAATGAAAGGATATTGTAAAATATAGGCTACAGCCAAATTTTCACGATTTAAACAAACGCAGAAATAAATATTATACTTATTCAAGAATAAGTTTTCAGTGTTGGTTTTACATGTTATAAAGTGCATACTTAGCCATCAGCAGTTTTATCTGCATTCGCAAATAGATAGCCGATAGAATGATAAAGTGTGTTTAGCTGTATCTAGTTGTTTACTCGACAGCGGTAAAAGGTTTGCGAGTCCCTCGCGGCGCGGGGCCGCTTGTTTTCATTTCGTTATTTACTTTTAATTTGGCAGCAAGCGGATGATGCGGTAGGTGGGGGCGTGTCGTGTGAATAATTGAGCCGACACAGAGTCGAGTGTCGGACCGTCCGTGCACTCGGCGGAGGTGGCCTGGTCGCGGTCAAAAGTCATTGTAAACGTGACACAAATTGACAACATTTCATTCAAAATGCTTATATCATTATCTTAAATGAAATTACATCTATAAGTAACTCCCACGTGTTTTTAATGTTTCCTGTTGTTTGTCTTAAAAAAAACATCTTATGTAGAAATTCCTTTTATTCTAAACAGATGTAAACGCCACAATGTATGAAACTGTTTAATTGACGTAAGTCATTTCGATAGCATATTATTATGCCTTTATGCTAAGAAGTGAGTATGTAGTCCTTTCACAGTAGGTACCTCTGACAGCAGCAACTCAACAGCAACCTTTAACCTGTCAACTGTGTTAGCGCTGAAAGATCACTGTGATTTTAACAGACTTTTTAGTGGCAGCAACCATAATATTACAACAAAAAACATTATTTGATTTTCAAACCTGCTCAGGTGGAGGTCCACAGATGACTCCGCCCTGGAGTGTAAATGTGGTGCTGTCCCACAACAAACAATGCGGCACTTAATATCATGTCCAGCGTGTCCTGTTGTCTGCACGATGCAGGAGGTGAAGAACGCTACTGAAGGTGCCAAACTCGTAGTCAAATTCTGGGCTGACTATATAAATTGTAATAGTATTTAAATAATATATTTTTTTTAACGCTTATGTTACTATATCTCATTGCATTTCCAGTTGTTGGGGCCAAATAATTACAAACTTCATTTAAAATGTTTCATTTGAAAATGCCGAGGAAAAGAAAGTTAATTACGTTCGCTAGAATGACAGCCGCTGTCCGGATGGACTACTTCCTAAAATCCTTTGAATTGTAGAATAATTGATGATGCAGATTTCTTCCATTTGTGTTTGTGCTTATTTACGACTACTTACTTGTTGTTTTCCATTCTTAAGTGCTCATTTTTATAACAATTAAGAATATAAACAATTCAATAACATTAACGTCACAAGTACTTAAAGATTTTTACTTTCCATGCATTGGAGAAACAATTGGAATACAACATTTTGCTAGTTTTCAGTTTTCCAATCCATTAATTGGAATCGCAGTATATCTGGAGTTCCCACCAGTATCGGGAACAGGGTCCAAGCTACCAAGTTACCAGTAAGGGTACGCGGCCCGTATTGTTAGGAGGTTTCCTAACAATACGGGCCGCGTCCAGGAGTACCGCTTTCTGAATCAGGCCCTTAACCCAGCTGCCCAACGAGAGCCTCCATAGGTGTTGGTCGAGGCTCTTGGCAATGTAGGTAGGTGTATTTGCTGTATGGCGTTCCAGTGGGAGGATAAATAAATAATTTAATAACTTAATCTGTCTGTTTTTCAGTGTTTTTTGTTTGTACAAAAGAAACATTTTTCGCAGAACAGACTGAAAATAGGTGGACCCTAAAACACTTCGAAAAGGCTCAAGGAATTTTAGTATTCATTAGGGTCCCAATCTAAACATATCGTATCGCGTAACAAAGAAAGAATAATTTTTCCACACATTTATTTAGCTGATTTGTAACATCATCTTGTTTATAAGCGTTGTATGTAAATGAAAACCGCGTTTTCGAGGTCGGGGGTGCGACGACGACGTGGCTCGCGTGCTGTAAAACATTAGGTCGCTGACTAGGAGTTCACGGGGGGCTGGCTTATTGTCTCGCGTCTATTAATACCAGTGTTTATGGCAAATTAATTTCTGCGGCATACACATTCTACTTCTTAGATGTGCCGCTACCTGAACTATTAATAGAGGTTATTGCGATTCCTTTTCGGCTAACTTTATTCATGTCTTTCTTTTCAATTTCATCCTGTTGTATTTGGGTAAAACAAAATTTTTAAGTGTAACACTTTCCTGAACGGCATAGGACCGACTGGTAGAATCGAAATATTTTTCCAAGTTTTATCATTGCTTCGAAATATCTCTTGGGAACAGTCTTATAAATTGGATTCAACTTTGAATCACGCACTTCGATGACATTTTCTTTCGCCGAGTTTTGTTTCGGGAAAAGTTATTTAAAGAATTGTATATCCTAATTATCGTTAAGGTTTGTTCCTACGAGTTTAAACCAAGTTGTTCATGGACCGTTAATTATTGAGAGTTCGTTAATTGTTTGAAAGTCGGTGTTGTTTAGAGACGGAATGTTTGAATTATTGAAAGAAGGAGGGGCTTTAGAATATTGGTCACGTGGCGAATAGAACGACGCCTCGTGCATCGCAAACTCGCTTGAACTAATTTTCAGGACCTTATTCAATGGTCGCTATTGTCTTGCGTTAATTGCTTACCATTTAACGAAGTTTTCCTAATAGCGAGCATTTCAAAAGATTTCGTTTTTATTGGTATCGCGTATACTTAAGTAATCTATCCCAATATATGAGGTACATTGGAATAAACTTACCGGTATATTGTTATGTGGGAACTGGATCCGGTTGTCACTATATTTGAGAGTTGGAAAAGTGGGACGAAAGTAGTCTGCAAAGCTTTGTGGATGCAGGGCGACCGCTGCAGCAACGGTGTTTGTTGACGAGTCTGTAGGCGGCTCAAGAGGGGCGCGGGTGGCGCGGCCCGCGGCAGGTGCGCGCCGCGCCAGTTCCGCGACTCTCGCCGCTCGGATGCCACGTACCTCGCGAGAGACATGTAGCTCCGACCCGAGCTTGCCGGCTGTGAAGTGACTTCGGTGTTGTGTTTTGAAACTTAAAGTGAATATACTGTTAGTACTATGGTGGTCTTAGAGGGCGGCGGGGCCCTGCTTGAGCCGGCGCTCGCGCTTGACGGTGCGGCTGCCGCATGCCTAGAGCGCGCTTATGCACAGGCGGATGTTTCGCTAAAACTTTTACCAAAACGTTATATCAATTTACACCAGTGGTTGTCGCCAGTGACAACGTCTGTCACAGCTGCCGCTGCTGCTGGAAAAGATCTTAAGCTGCAAATTGTAAGAGCTTTTCCTTTAAGTTATTAACGTGTCATTGTTTATTTACCAGTACGTACGACATTGTTTATTTAGTATCTAGAAGGTATTTCTTAATTAGGTCTCCCAAAAAGATGTTGTTATCGAATCCGTAATCAATCGCTGTTATTTTTGCAGTGTGACCTTTGACATTCACAAAAACTGTGAGCTTTCAATACATTAATATTTGATCAGTTTTGAGTTAAGCTATTTCTTTTCTCATTTTGTAAAATTAACATAAATGCAACATAAAGGATGTTGCATTTATGTGAATTTTATAAAATAACATATATTCTAATTCTAACATACATAGATAAATTTAAAGGCTTCGTTTGTTTACTTATTTTATAAATGCTAAGTACTTATCATAATCATGTAGACATAACTTAGTTAAGTCCTGAATTTTTTTCGTCACTGGCGGATCCTCTTTTAATGCTCCCAATTAATTGGTATTATTTTTATATGAAGTGATACTCTAAAGAATTTATCATGGGACCTTGATGTCCGAGGCTAACACCGCTTTAAAGATTTGTTTGTAAACAAAGTTAATTATCTCTGTAAGTTGTAACACAGAGTTTAATAGACTTTTTGTAGTTATTTTTTTATAAATATATATATATATATATATATATATATATATATATATATATATATATATAGGTACATAACGAACTACAACTAATTATTATTAATAAAATCCTTACATATTATAAAACAAAGTCGCCGCGTGTGTCTGTCTGTTCGCGATAAACTCAAAAACTACTGCACCAACTTTGATGCTGTTTTCACCAATGGAGTGGTTTTAGTATATTATAATAACCGACATCCACGCGGGCGAAGCCACGGGCATCAGCTAGTGATATACTTATTTCAATAAAACGGGTTTAATAAAGGTAATATTATAGATTTCTTGTTATCTATCTATAAACTTAGCCTATTATTATGCTGCCTATAATTATTCATATTTAAGGTTCAAAAATATATGCATTGAATATATAAAATTATCCTCACGACCTCACCTTTTAAAGTCGATTACTAAAATCAATTTCAATCAGATTTTATAAATAAAAAAAAACGTACACTTACTACAACTTAATTAAAAAACTTTCTCTAATGTTTGTCCCTAAGTTAATCGCTCTACATAGTGCATAAATTTACCTGTAAAATACTTTTACCATAAGCCTAGTCCGTACTTATACATAGCAAAATTACAGCACTTCTGAAATACAGTTATCATGGATAAGCCTGCCTAATAGTTAGGTACGTAACGTGTCCTACAGCAGTTGCGCTCAATAAATCATTTTCAAAAAACTTTGTCGACACTGATTCTAACATATTAATTGATCGATGACCGAAATTTGACTATGCGACTCGTTCCGTCTTTGCAACTACTGTAGAAAAATAACGTTTTCCGGTAGTTGAATTAAACCAAAAGATATGTTGTTATTTTTAGTCGCTATAAAATGGAATCAGCTGATTCAACAATGTATCAGTTAAAAAAGTGATCCATAGCCTGTCTAATTTTCAGTAGCTTTTACATGAGCTGATTAAAATTGAGGAAAATTATTAAATAAACTTTCTTTCTTTTCCATTTTCCGTAAAAGAAAACAATACATTTTGTAACACAGTATGTAAAACTATCGAACAGTATGAGATTGTGTTATATTACTTTTGCAGTACACAAAAATAACTAAATTTATAAAGTAAATACAATGGTTGTGAATTTTATGAGTGAGTATGTATCACTCAAATCGCTTATAATTTGTCATAAAAATCTGATTTTATTGATATTACATTGATTTAGCCCAGTAGATGGCCAGCCAGTGGCCTGAGGTCTTAGACAAAGTGATATTCTATCAGCGATTACGATGATGGAAAAGGCAAAAATGGTAGGGGCTTGACATAAGCTATCTAAAAGCTTATATCAATTCTGTTGAAAGTCGTAGAAATACGAAACGCTTTCGAAGCGATTGTTACTTGTCTAGGCCCTCTGATTGAGGTTCACTACGATGCAGCGGTATTTGATTGCTTAGTAAGTTGACGCCTTAATTACGACAAAGTAAAGAAAAAAATTAAACATAATCAGGGAATTAAAAAAAATAAAAGCAATAGATCACCCATTGCTCGTGCATCGTTTTTTTTTCTTCACAAATGCTTTTTTGACATTGCGGCGTTTATTTATAAACGTTGCTTAAAGTTAAGTGACGTTCAAGCGTCAAAATGTATGCTTAAACAGTTGCTAATCATAACATAAATTTAAGCAACGTTTATAAATAAACCCCGATATTATTAAAACTAATTGTGAAAACTAATAATTAGGCTTTAAAATGGCTGTGATCAAGCATTTACATTTTTTCTTCACAAATGCTTTTTTGACATTGCGGCGTTTATTTATGTATAAACGTTGCTTAAAGTTAAGTGACGTTCAAGCGTCAAAATGTATGCTTAAACAGTTGCTAATCATAACATAAATTTAAGCAACGTTTATAATTAAACCCCGATATTATTAAAACTAGTTGTGAAAACTAATAATTAGGCTTTAAAATGGCTGTGATCAAGCATTTACATTACACTAACACCTTTCCGTTTTATCTTTTCATGAATTCCAAATATTAATATTATTGCCCTGAGTGAAACGCTGCTCTCTGAACAGTCGAGTTATATGAAATAGATACCTATCAACGCATTTTCCCTCCTTCTTAGTGTGTCTAAAATATTTCCATTTGTTTTACCAAAAATTCAGTAACGCGAATACAGGCTGCGGCTCTACTCAGGCACGCAACAAAAAATTTGAGGCATTTGAGCCTCTGGGGCACTGGGTTATAGTTGTGCATTGGGTGACCTGGTTCCTCCAGTAGCTTCGCCATTTCGATGCGGATTAAATATAGTCCTGCGAATTTCTGAATACAGCATTTGTTCCGAGGTCGATTTTAAGAAACCAGTAATCTAGAGCTGTAGGCATCCACTAATTAATCATGTGCAGATCGGCCATACTGGATAGGCTTATTCACCAGCGAAGAGACAAGCGTCATTTCAGGGGCCTTAAAAACTCCCGTTTTTAAATTAGTAGACTTGGCTATCCAAATCTTTCTTTAGTTACGCTTAACTACAGAAAGATTTTTCGAGTAGGTCGCTACCTACTATGGCTTAGTATAATCTCTATGTATCCACTTATCAGATTTTCCGACAGTGTCGGAACGGAATAGATGTTCCTGTGCATATGCATGTTGGCATTTTCCAGTTTAATACAGAGTTGAGTTAACGTTGACTTTTGAACGAATTTATTATTACATAAATCATGAAATATCACAATAAAAAATTATAATGACACGCTGAGGTGACGCTGACCGTAGCGCCGTAGCGCATGGAGTGCGAGACGAATTCAATTCAACAGGAGAAAACTTTGGAAAAGTGTCACTTGTGCTTCAAAGTAGTTCTCAATATCGCGATTTGCTTATTGAATATTAATATTAAAAATATGATAACATATCTTAATTTGAATTCAGTCATAGTCATAATATAAAAGTCCTTTCACATATTCGTTGCCTGTCGAAAAGAGTTTCTGGAAACTCAATAAGTACGTAACTTTATTGATTGAATGTTCAGAAAAGTTAAAAAAAAACATACGCAGGTATTTGAGGATTACTTATTGGTTTGATTGAAAAGAAAAAGTTTTTTATTATAACATGACATGTGACATGTACATTAGTTAAGTAATAAAATGAGATACATAGTACCCAGTTTAGCCAACTAGACACGGTTGACGTAGCCGCGATTCGCGCGCGTCCAACGCAGACGCGGTGGGCCGCCAGCCGCCGGCCATATCGCATCGCCCGATCTCTCCGTATTCATCGCTGCGCCCGGAAATCGCTAAATGTAGAGATACTCCGACCAACCGCCTTACCTCCTAGCTTTTTGAGAGTTCACATTTACCGACGAAAACTTACATTACACAAATTGGATAGTCTTTGTATTTCAATGTTATTCATAGCGGCTCCCTTGTAAGAACACCGGTGAAGTAAAATTCGACTAATAGATAACTGGAGAGATGTTAGATGGAAATTAAATCATGAAGCGCATTCGAGAAAATCAAATGTGTTCGGTGTAGCTTGTCTACGATTCTACGGCTACGGCGTAGGCAGGGTGTGCGTACAAGTTGGTTCTCCGCAGCGCTCGTTTATTTGCGACTTCCTAGCTCTTTTGTTATGCTCTGTCGCCTGTGTCTGCTTTGAAAAATTGTAATGCAGCGGCATTGTAGACGCGAGCTGCTGCGATTGTGCACATAAACGACGACCTATCTACTTATACCACACCCTCAAATTTATGTTCTCGAGAGTCACTGTGATCTAAATTTCACACGATCTAATGCCATTAGCTTCGTGTGAATGCACTGGGCCTTGTTGAGTATTTATTTGTTATTCGAATTGATGTTGATGATTTAATAAATGTTTGTGTAGGTATTGCAATATTAGTTGGATCGTAATATTACTTAATTAATTAAATACCAGTAGCCGTGTATACAAAGTAAAGATTAAGAATTGTCCATTCAAAAATGTTTCTTATGGAGCAGAAATACTTGCTTATTTGCATGATAAACTCGTTACCTAGAAAAAAATAACTAACATATCCATAAATCCCATTAAATGTACGCAGTATTAACCCAGTAAACATACAAATTTCACATGTATATATGAGCTACATCTTTTCATTCTTTAACGTGTAAAAAGTTGGATAGTGTTAATTTGCATTAGGCCGTGTGTAGCGTGTGTACATAATTATGTGCAGGCGCTACGAAGTACACAAAGACGGTGTAGCGAAGGCGAGGGCGGGCGGAGCACGAGCTGCAGAATATATTAGCCGCCACCAGCGGTGTCGGCGTCCGTACGCCATAATATATTTCACTAGCGGTCATTTTCGACAATTAACCACATAAAATAAGTGAAATTATGCATGCGGCCGACGACGGCGTATATCACGTCCAGTTACGGGCTACGATACCTAACTACATTCATTATTCAAAGAAATGTTTCGCTCGACCAGGTCGCGTCCGGAAGCGCCGGCTCTGTTCGTGTGATTGATGGAGACCTCTTTATTTTTACAGTCTTTTTGTGTTTAAAGCAGTGTTTGTTCATAAACAATAAGTTCCTTGCTTGTTTCATCTTTTGACAGGAGTACATTGCAGTCGTTGTTCTATGTCAAAAGCTATTGTTAGGCTACGTGAACATCTACTAAAATAAAATCAACTTTTTAACGCCGATTTGAGAGACGAGTCATGAGGAACTAACATTCTCTGCATGCGAGAGTCCTAAATACCTTTCATATAAGCCTTTACTTCAACCGGACCTCTCAAACCGTCGGATTCATTTTCTCTTGCAATTTCCTACAATTTCCGGACAGCGTTTGGTACGTTGATGTGCTGGAAAATTATTTTCATGTAAATCTTGCTTGTCTATACTCGGCACAGTCAGCACATGATTAAGGTAGACAACTAGACACGGTGATATTCATTTTTGAGTTTTTAATTAGAGATATTAATAAAATTGTTAATTTTTGTACTTAAATTATAAGATGTGAACGGTGTTTCAAGTTCAAGCACGAGATCAACGTCCTGCTGTGTGTCGGCGTCGCGGCCCGGTTGCGTAACGCAACTAGGCCGCGCTCGACGCGCATGCATGCCTCGTGCGTGAGCCTCCGTCGCTTCTCGCTGTTTGACTTGCTATCGAACAAACTTGTTCACTCATTTACATTAGATTGATCGGTTTTACATACTAGATTCACCACTAGTGCTGGATGTTTTTAACTTGGTGCATTATTTTATCTTTATATCAGGTGTAGTAATTTCGTTTCTCGAATTCATAATTTGATACTCTCAAAACCTTGAATAAGACATAATTATGAAACTAAAAGTCTCTGATGTATTTATAATATCATTGACACATGATGCTTGTGAGCCAGAATGGCCTGCACAATACCCCACATATGATTGGTGCTCCCGCAAGCATCACCTTGAGGTGTGCGTGAGTCAGCAGACGGCACGATCGCACCGGTGTGACGGCAGCAGGTCGAGAATAGCGTGCGGTCTATTTAGGACTCCTCTCTGTTTGTTTGCCAGCGAAATGTGTCATTGTTAACTAATTTAAGTAACAACCACTGCCAGCTGTTACGACATCGATGTGTAGATGCGGTTCACAGGCGAACTTCGACATGCTTATTAATCACCTTGCGATTCTGAGACTAATCAATGCTAATTACACAGGCGACCTATATTAAAAACATAACATCTCCATCCATTAACACCTAACATTCAAGTTTTATACGAGTTCAATGATTCACGAGCCTTGGTAACGGTAAATTTTTCGACTGGTTTTATTGCTTCCTTATGCTCACCAAAAATATATTTTATACGTAGCCATTCTGTAACAATTTGCGTATTTAAGTGTTCCATGTTAAACTTATGAGCAGTCAATGTGACAGTCTACTTCTTTGATTAAAGTTTTCTTACTTTTCCTCATTTAAATAAGCAATCTATATGCACAGAACGTTAGTGCCCATAACGAGCTCAATAATGAAACTCTTTAATTTTTTAGTGAGGTAGGCCAAGCTAATAATTTATTAATTAATATGAGTACCGTCCGCGCTGTCATTTCGATAACCAGCGACATTATCGCTGGAGAGTTACGTAAACATCAGAATGTAAAACACGATACCGTTTAGCCAGTTAATTAATTGCCGTGACCGGGACTCTGGAGCGGAGAGCGAGCGGGCGGTCGTCGCGAGCTTGTTATGGAAATAATGAGTGCGACCGCTGCGCAGCCAGCCACCCGCCTCTGCACAAGTTGCTCCGCGCTTCCGAGCCTACCTCCACTTTTATTGTTACCATCGGATCCTAGATGTTTTACGAGTTTCTCCGACTACGTGGAATTATTACCAGTGTTTACCACAACAGCATTTTTATCTGTTGGTATATTTTATATTGGTGATTTATTACGTAGTTAACGTGATTTAAATTGCCAATAATTAGTTTTTGAGATGAGCTTCAAGGCGACAACTGAACAGAACTTCAGCTACGCCCTTTAACCACTTTGCTCTGTCGGATTTTCGTGAAAACTAAAATTACAGGTTCAGTATTTAGCTTTGCCTCATGTTGCTAAAATCTAAAAATCTGTCTGAGAAAATGAGACGTGAAACGATACGATATGGCGAGCGTGGGGTTGCATACACGAGGGCTTATTAAGTTATGCTTATAGTGCTTGCATTGCATAGGTACGTTTACGTATCAGCCATATGCCTACATAGGTACATTTAGACTATTGTAGAGCAATGCATACTACGGATTTTTGTCTTTTCCTGAAAACTCTACTTATTAAACTTTTGTGGACTAGATTCAGAAGATCTGAATACTTAAATATATTTTCTATCTACAAAGTGACAGTTCGTTTCTTCATTTTTGACATCCACCGTAGAAATCTTTCTACAATCAGTCATTTTGTCTTTCATTTCTAACGATGTTTGTCTACGTCTTTTTATATGTAGACTATTTCGGAAGAAAGTTTTCTATCCTTACTGTCAAAATCACAGTGACAACCGATAAATCCTATGACAAAACAAAGAATTCTGAGTCGAATTATGTAAAAGAGTGAATTTCGCAAAAAAAGTGCAGTTGACTCTTTCTACTTTGCTGCCGTCTCGTACTGTCTACAGGAAACGTCATTTTTGTCTACTCTTCCGTCGACAAAACGGTGCTCATGCTACGCCTGCTGGTCTACCAACATTTCTTAATTAAGTTCTGGCATGCGAAAGAAATACAAGATATGAATTTCTCAAGCAGTCAAGCGCCTTAGAAGCCCATTTCATCCATGGGTAATATGACATGATATAAAACATTTCCGTTTGGCACATGGGTTTATTGGGGTCGTGTGATTGAGGTAACCTGCGACGAGACGTGTCACTTGATTTAATTAAGAGCCGCTTTACCGCCCGTTCCTCCAAGCTAAAGCTTTATACGGCGCCCCGGTTAATTTCGAACAGAGTCATTCTGCTAGAGATTTATTTCAATATTGAACACGTCTTACCGTTGCTGGTATCCACATGCCACTTTTTACGTCCTCGTCTTAGTCATGCTGTGTATAATATTTAATTAAATAAATGATTAATATAAGCTTTTCTTTGTAATTTTTACGAGGTTAGTAATTTTTACCTTTTTCTTGTAACAGATAACAAGAAAAAGGGTAAAATGACTAACGAAAGGTGGAATCTCTTAAATCCGCTAGTGATTGCATCGTTTAGTCCAAATAGTCCTCGTATTTCAACGCAGAATCTCTGACTTACAATTTAATAAATGGAGTCCATTTGTTAGCCGGTGGACCCCGTGCTTTCACCTCTATCTCTTTTCTGTTATGGCATCT
The DNA here is from genome assembly GCA_947363905.1 of Lithophane semibrunnea. Classification (NCBI taxonomy): domain Eukaryota; kingdom Metazoa; phylum Arthropoda; class Insecta; order Lepidoptera; family Noctuidae; genus Lithophane; species Lithophane semibrunnea. Next base: position 13,854,752 of record OX376188.1, read on the forward strand.
TTTTGGTATCATGTTATTTTTCAAATAGATAATTAAATAAATAAAATAAAAATGCCCTTTATTCCAGTACTTACAATTTAGAACTTGATATGTTAAACACGGGTTTAAATATTTCGAATACTTACTTCTAAAAGAAATCATTAGCTTTTCTTCTAAATAAATGACTTCCTTCTTTTACTAGCATTTGCCATCGCTATTCGTAGCAGTCGCCTCTACGGCGTAGGCCTTGCCTAAAATGCTCCACACGCTTGTATCGCGCGCCTTTTGCATCCAGTCCGGTCCACAACGCGGCAACTTTGAGTAAATATATAATTAGTTATTGTTAAAGGCCGGTTAATATTCATTGAAATAACTGAGTTGCGAACTTTTGTTTTTAGTATTTCTATGGGTGTACGTTAAACGAGGGACATTACTGTAGTACCTACTCATGAAAATGAAAACTTTCACTAAAGAACCAACCTTGAAATATGAAATAAAACCTGATAAAAATGTAAGGAACAGTAAATATTTGCTTTTTCATATTTCAGAGTTGATCACATAGTAAGATCTGTTCAGTTTCATGAGTACTACACAGACTACACACCTTATTAAAATAATGTCCCTCGTTCGCTTCGCCCTAACGCGAGACGTACACCAAATCCGTCGTCGGCCGAACTCGGACGATCGAACCAAACATGATCATGTAAAGTAATGTGGGTGCGTAAACTCCTTGAACCGACATCATCCAATAACTTGGTGCAACTACGCACTCACTTTTTACATAAATGTTGGTTCGATCGACTGAATTCGGCCGATGACGGATTAGGTGTATCCGAACCGTAACACTGTAGAGCAGTAGTGTTTTTGAATCAATCATTACCACTTTCTCTTTAGAAACAGCATTATCGATTTCCTGTTGATATGCACAATTTGGTTTTACTTTAATTCGTTGTTTTTATAATTGCGGTGAAATTGACACTTTTTTTTGCATCTTATTTGCATGAAGTATTTTAACGCTGTCTTAAATTTAAGGTAATTCTTAAGTAGAAAGTTAGTGGAGCTGTTTTACTTTAAAAAAAAAAGTTATTAGGGTTCCGTTTTTGTTCCTTGTGGGTACTTAATGATTGATCGAAAGACGTTTGCAGACAAAACGTACATTTTATAAATATACAATGTACTAGCTGCGCCCCGCGGTTTCACCCGCATAAGTCCGTGTTAGTATCAGGATAAAAAGTATCCTATGTCCTAATCCAGGTCATGGCCATATGCCAAACCATGGCCATGGCTATATACCCATGTGCCAAATTTCATCCAAATCCCTTATCCCGTTTTATCGTGAAAGCATAACAAACTCACTTTCGCATTTATAATATTAAGTTAGGAACTTATTATTTAGGATCCTATAATACACTACGTAATACGGGCTGGTGCCCTCAACTCTACTTCAAAGCGAGTATTTTGCGTACAGAAGTAAACACTAATAAAATAACTATTTTGTAAACTGCAAAACTAATTTGATTCCTTTACCAATAGTTTGTTATCCAAGATTCTTATATATTGCAGTGAGTCAGCCAAGTTCGGAAAAAGAAACGGTTTTTTATTGTTGATAGTACATACGGAGCCTTTGCGCGTGCGACTGACTCGCACTTGACCAGTTTTTATATTTTATGAACAGAAAAAGTATAAAACAACATGTAATTAGCTTGAATTTTGCAAATTTCCTCTGTTGGCATCTAATGCGCTACTCGTGTTGGCCGTCATCACGCGTCGCGGGAGAAGTTCGTTATTAATTCACCGCCTTTCAACTCGGACACTTTTACTCGCTTAAAGCTTTACTTTTCGTGGATGATAGACTCCAACAGAAACTTGAGTGTGTGTCGCGTCAAGTCCGCATGTCATCTGATGTGATCATTTACTCGCCAAAATTGTATTCTTATTTAAATTGTATGTAAATGCAGCGGCCTCTATTATTATAAAACCGACTTCTTTTGCAATTTTGCATAATTTCGTAACAAGTCTTAAACTTTGAATATCAAATTATCGATACTTCGATACTCGACAGTAACAAAAATGTAAAAAGTTTATAATTATTGAATCGACCGCGTCTCTTGATAATTGCAGCGGGCTCTATTGACGACGTTAAAATTAAAATGCATACGTTCTTGGTGATTATGGTGTTCCACAATCGGCAATCACATGGTGACCAAAAAGCGGCCACGCGGTGTTGATTGTGACATTGTCTGATGCGGGTGGGGCGCCGTACGGGCCAGCGGCGCAGGGCGCGCGGCCTGGCGCATCGCGACTGCCACCCGCATTTGTGATGCAAATTGTTGCGCCCGCCGCAGCGCCTCTGTACTTCGCACCTTACCTGCTGCAACCACCGTAATTATTGTGAAAAATATTCATTTGTCGCTTTTTAGACCCTCATTATCATAATGCCGCTTTTTGTTAACACGACTCCTTTTCGCTATTTGCCTACCTATTCTTATATCTATGCCGTTCTCTCCGTTTTATTTCTTTTGTAAACTGATACCTGTGTCTGCTGTGGAGCCCGTTAGCTATAATCGCGGGAATTCAATAGCTAACTGAACTGGCTGTAAGAACTTCGTGTGAAGTTTCGTGAGAACCTAGAGCAGCTCGGCAATCGACTGAGCGTTATCATATTTCAAACGGTTTCGCAAAACGAATAAATAAGAACGCGAGGCAAGAAGCTTGCGGTGAAACCGAGTCAAAGCGTGGGTATTAGAAACGCTCCGATTACCACGTTAAGACAAGACGCTGCCGCAGCCGCCACGTCCCTCCATGAGGTCGGGCCTTTATAGCATCTTACATTGTTATATCAAATACATAGTTACATCTTGTTTTAGAGTCACCAGCTCAAAAAATACAAAATTTGTATTTGTTAGTCTCTATCATCAATTGGAGGAAGCCTTCATTTAGTTTGAGACACGTACATTTTTTTCTGACACATTTATTCTTATCATTGACCCTGTCGATTGATGTTATTTAATAACACCATCATGTTTCTGGCCTTTTTGCGGCTTCGACTCACGGCTGAGCATTCAAGTACTTAAAAAGGCTTTGAAAGCAGTCAAACTTAAAAAATAAGAACCGGCCTAGTGCGTGTGGAACTACGCGCAATCAAGGGTTCCATAGTTGGGATGAATTTATCCCATGAACAAACTTAACATTGTAGTTGAAAAACATGTTCTCCCATACATCGATATACGTCACACTCAAATCTCCAACCAACGATTTTTCTTTTATGTAATAAAACTACTTATTAACGATTGTTTGACATTTTCCTTTACTTGTGCTGTGCTGTGAGACCTTGCTTCTTGCCAAATTTCATGATTCTCCCTAGATTAATATTTGCTCTCATCGATATTTAACTACTAAGGCAAAAAAGGCTAACGTCGGTACTATAAGTTTAAAGCCTTTATTTTGTTCTTTGAAAATTGGTTAGATCGATTTCATTGTTGTTATTTTCGTTTGGTTTGTTTGCGATGATACTTACTAAATGTTTTAGCGATAATCACTTTAGATAGCGATTTTCATTTTCACACGCGCTGCATGCCCGGGCCGGCTGTGGCGTAGTGTATGGATAAATATGAAAGCTTTCAAAATAATGTACCGGCGGCAGATCTCTCCTGGTTTGCCCATAAATTCGCTACCGAGTAACCAACAGCATGAACGTGTTAAGAGGTGCTAACTAAGTGTGGAAAACTTAGGCGATTGCGATAAGGTACCCTGATAGATCCCCCTTATAAAAAAATAATATTTTATAATATCAATACCAATCCGCGTATTTTTCGCAATAGCATAATTGTATAAGACATAATTAGCTAAAGCCTGTATGCACAATATAAATTTAAGCGTAAGTGGTTCTCTATTAAAATCTATGTAGGTTATAGCTGAATGAAAGGTGACAAGGTGGCAGTGTCGGACACGGGTACCGCTGCTGGCTTGACCGCGTTCCACTAACGGTACTCACTCCGGAGTATTTCTCGGCGCGTGGCACACTTCATGCGTACATTCACCTCGCCCATCTCGCTGTCTCCGCATCGCCTGCGTAACGGCACACTATCCTTGGCTCCTTCATTAGTCACTACTGTTAATTCGCTAAAATATTTTCATTGAACACTTAATATGAAAAACTCAAATGAAAGGTTTTTGGGTTGACATAACTGGTTTCGAATAAGTATATATAATACATTCTAAAAAATGACTAAATTCAAGCCTTAAAATTAATCGAACAAATTATTTATAATTCGTGCTTATGTATCCGTAACAAAGAGGTTTATCTAGCATAAAGCTAGCTATACTAATGAATTCGGATCTAAATACCGTTAGAGGTTGTCGAACTACATGCGCTGATGAATAAATACATACCTGCCTACTGAGAGTTGTAAAAAAAACTTGTAACATCTTTGGTTTTCCAAGTTATCATCTTCTTACCGTACAGCGGAACATTATATTCATTAATTTATTTGTTAATTAGTGCTGCCATTCAGTCTTACTCCAACACCGACTACTTTATGCACTTCTACTTCTTTACCCCTGGACAGTTTATTTCACATTGGCTTCGCTTAAATCCTGGAAGGTGCAGGTGGTTGTTTGTTCATGAGGCAGGAATGAAACAGAATGTCTCACCACCTGGTGACATTCTGTGAAGTCAACTTGGGCCCACAATCAACTACTGTAGTTCTGATAATAATTAATATAAAAAAATTGAGTTCCGAATCTGTTCTGGATGTACCTACTACCTTGTTTCCACTAGAATAGATACAAAATCCGAATAACCAACCCATCCATCAGTTGCTTGGCCAGAAGGCCAGTGAGAAATTTTAAAAAAAGTTCAGAATGTATTGCCACTGTAAACTTTACCTACCTACCTTCGAATAAACGTGAGAAATGAATATTAAATGGTTACTAGTTTTCGAACAAATACTACACCAACATTTACAAGGCCTTTTCTAAAATAAAAGTTGTCTAACTGTGATAACAGGAGAATTAGGAAGCTATTTCGCTGTCCCTCTACCACGTCAAGCGGCATAATTAGATTGACTTTGCTCATCCTCCTTTCGTTTATTTTCTGAAAATGAGCTTTCTATTTTAATATCTTAGGAAAATTATTTTTTGCTTATCCGAGAAACAAACTTTAAAATCTTACAATAGCCGCTTTAAGCAAAGTAATCAGCACAGCGTCATCTAATGCAAAGTGTAGTATCTCATATTCTAATATAAATTAATATATCCTAAATTCCTTACCCGAATTAGTTTAGAGCCATATCCGTAGTTTGCTAAGCAAGTGGGTAGCAGTAAAAGCCCGGAGGTCGTTGCGTTAAGGGTTCAGTTAGCGCGAAATTGGAGTGACGGTGCGACCCATGTCCTAACGTGCCACTTCATTATGTGGCCTCGTTGCCTGCCTATGTCCATACCATCACTCTATGTGATTTGCCTAGCGATATACCATAGTCTAATAAACACTTACCGCTTACCCTACATCAGATACCATGTCATTTACCATAATGATGTGTACTACTTGAACTAAACAATTACAAATATTCTGAGTCGTAGGTATACCTCATATTTAGCTGATGCTAGTGCGCAGACTGCTATTATATTAGGGATATTCACTACGTTTCATTATTTCTCACAAAGAAACATATTTTTCTTATAGGTATGTATGGCTCAAAATTAAAGTGTATTACGGTGAATTATTGGTTTTAGGAGTATTATTCCTGTACAGTTATAAAACGCCGCCCGTTTCTTGCGTGCGTGTGATTACATTGCCGTATAATATATTCACATTTTCACCACCTTCGCATCCTTAATGTTTCGTTTCCTTCTTTGTTTACTGTGTTCCACTGCGCTGCTGCTATTTAATTTCTTTGTGTGTTGAACAGTTGTGCGGTAAACACGTATTGTTGTAATAGTAGTCTAAGTAGACTAAACGAACTTAGTACTGTATCTCAAGACTTGGTTTTCTCGGCGTAAGATAACCGATGTACAGTTTCCGGAACTTCATGCACGGTACGGCCTATGAGCTGGCGAAACGACTCAGCTACTTTACTCGTCTGCCAAATCGCCCCTATCGTGTGTCATTTACCAACGGATTTCTTTGGGACATTGCCAGCGAATTGCAAACATAAATTACCTCTAGCAACCTAATTATTACGTGTTTATTTACAAATCAAGATTTACTCTATCAACGTTTGTTATTTTCCACCCACCGTCTGTTGTATTTCTGGAGTGAATTGTCAGGAAACGAAGAGCAACATTGACATATCATAATTCCACATGTCTAGACCTAAACGGGGTTTCTCGTATGAGTAAATAAAAGAGTCAGTCGATGTGAAACTGTGCATACAGATTACGCTGTAATCAACGCTTGTAGTGCAAGCCTTACCTCGGCCGCATGACCAACTTACTGTATCACACATGCATTTCGGTCATTGATTTAGGACCATTACCATTCAGATCATCTAGTGGCTATTGTTCACCTGAAATTAGGATCAAGCTGTTATTACGAAATTCACTGTTCACTACGGTAATAAACTTACAACACATCACTAGTTTCCTTTGACACGTAACCTACGTAAAAAACAATATTAAATAAAATAGTTGTAGTAGGTAGGTACGTTTTATGTGCATCAAAGTAAGCTGTCCTGATTTCTTTAGTCCCGAGAAAATTACTGGTAAAAGAGAAAGTCACAGCGAACCAGTCACGCATACTCGAGAAACGAAAACAGATCCCTGTAACCCTTTTCGCTTGCGGCTTTAAGCAAATCTCAATTCCAATGTCTTTAATAGTTTCGATGTGCTAAGAATATGTTACATATTTATGCGGTTTGTGTCAAGCTTATTTACTCACACTCAGTCTGGTGACTTAACCGAACTCGACCCCGCGGACGTGTCTGACTGAAGCAAGCGGTTACTTTAACTGTGGTAACAGATCCCTATAAGTCGTCATGCTGTTCTGCGTCTTGAAATCTGCCTTATAACAATTCTGCTAAAACTTTTGTCATCTTCTAAAAGCTGGGTCGCTTCTTTTATCCCTTAAATGGCGGGTCTGGCTTTAAATGGGGTAGAAATGTTATTTTTTTGTAACCTAAATATAAATGTGTGTTACAGATAATAACTTGTATAGGGTGAGTTGTTAGGGAGCGACAGCTAGGTGTGGCTCCGGAGCCGTCGTCGATGCGATGCCGGTGATGGTGTTTTTACGATTGGGGTGCGCCGTGGCGCGGGCGCGCCTGCTAATTTTGATAAAAGCTCCGTTCGACCGCACCCGGCTACCGTCGTCACCACTGCGACCAATAAATACCCGACCATAACCGCAGATGTATACTTATAGACATGCAATGCTGATACTAAATTTTCTCATTGATCTGATCTTCCATCAAATATAAATGTATTGGTAATAAGTTAACAAACACAATGATCTCATAGTTTCAACAGCTCACATCCAAAACATAATAACGTTATGTGATTTTGAATTTTATTCCTAAGTCCGGTCGGTAATAGTTTTTAATATTGGTAGATATTGATATTGATGTTTAGATATTTTAACTGATGACTGGTGATTACTGCGTGGTGGTAATAGATGATAATCAGATAGATGGTAAAAAGAAGTAATGAATAATTGTGATTACTGGCGAAATACAACAAACATTCACAAGGGGCAGCGTCGTTGATAAAAGTAATGAGTGAGTGAGTTAATAAAAGTATAAAAAGAATGTCTTAAATCGCCCCAGCCGGTTTTCTTTTTGACCTTTACTATTTTGATTTTTATTTAACGTTGGAGGTATGGTAAAGATTTGTAAAAATGATTCATACGAACCAGAGTTACTCTTTGGCAGCCTTTTGGTTGAACTCCGGCATTAGACTAGTATCATGGGCTTTTCTGTGGGTTTCAATTCTTCAGAGTTTAGACACGCTTGATTTTTATAATATATTAGGTCTTTACCTATGAAATTGCCTTTTTGTATGAAAAAATTTAAACGAATTTTTTTCATGTACTTTTTATTTGTATTAATCGAAGTAATCACCCATGCAATCAATGCATCTTTGCCAACGCAGTGGCAGTTTATTGATGCCCTTCTTAAAGAAATCAGCTGGACGGGAGGCAACAAATTCTTCAAAGGCATTTTGTACTGCCTCTCGGGTATTGAATTTTTTTTCCGCCAAGAAGTTATCCAAATTCTGGAAAAAGTAGTAGTCTGTAGGCGCAAGGTCTGGTGAGTAGGGCGGATGACGGAGAGCTTCCAACCCCAGTTCTTGCAACTTGGAGACCGTCTGCTGTGCAGTATGAGGTCGCGCGTTGTCGTGCAGGAGCAGCGGAGACGAGCGATTGACCAATCCTGGTTGGAGATGTGCCAGCTTCTCCATCATTGTGTTCAGTTCTTCACAGTACACATCTGCAGTAATGCTCACCCCGTTTGGTAAGAAGCTGTGATGAATCACACCGGCGCTAGACCACCAAACAGTGACCATCACTTTTCTAGGGGTAAGTTTTCGTTTAGAGCATTGTTTAGGTACTGAGCCAGGATCCAACCAACTTGCTGAGCGCTTGCGGTTATCAAACAGAAATTTCATCCATTTTTCATCGCAGGTAACAATGCGGTTCAAAATTCCTTCATTTGTGTGTCTGTTGAGCAGTGCAAGCCACGCCTCGACGCGTACTTCGCGCTGGCGATCATTGAGTTCGTGGGGCACCCATTTGTCAAGCTTTTTTACCTTGCCAATTTGACGCAAATGGACCAATATTGTTTTGACGCTAACGTCGAAAGCTGCTGCTAATTCAGCCGTAGATTGTGTATCATCAGCTTCCAAAATCGCCTTTAATTCGTCATTGTCGACCAAAGTCTTCGGACGACCGCGAGGTTCATTTTTCAGGTCGGTTCCAGAACGGAAGCGAGCAAACTAATAACAGGTGGTGCGTTGGTTTGTAGTGTAAGCTCCGTAAACATCGTTGATGTTGCGTGCCGCTTGTGCCGCGTTGCTGCCACGACGGTACTCATATTCCATAATTACTCGAATTTTTAACGTATCCATGATGACGAAAAAGATTGATATGCTATGAAAATGTAACACTAATCATTAAACAAATGACTTCTTTTGAAAAAAGAATTCCATGTTTTTAAAATAAAATTAATTTGAAATTAGAATTCTTAGCCAAACAAAAATTATTTTGATTTGAAATGGCCAGTACTGCAGAACGGCAATTTCATAGGTAAAGACCTATTACTAGCGACCTGCCTTAATTGGCAGTGCTTCGCACGGTTTTGTTGACGAGTTGACAAAACATCGAAATTTCTTTAATGTAAGTATGCATTTGTAATATAGTTATCGTATAATATAGTTAGGAAGAACAACGCGCTCACATACACAGACACGAAAAATATGGGTAGGTATAGAAGCAATGGCACGGCAAGTGCAAGTGCTGGGGCACTAAGCATTTCAAGGCAAGGACTCTGTGCCTTTTTCGATGGTAGTGAGATTGACGCCGATGTAGAGAATTTTTTGCTCAACAATTTTATGATATTGAAACCATAGGAAGCTAGATATTTGCAAATAAACTATTTTTGTGACCTTTGACTTTAAATATCTTAAGACACGAAATTTTATGAGACTTTGAGACAACTTTTAGAATGCTAAAATGAAGTTTATACAAGTTTACAGATTATTATCTCTCATTCCGAGGTTAATCCTCTTTTTTGGCTTAAGTAACTGGACTACTATGACACAATGTCTTGTACCAGTTGCACATGTTCTTGTTGAGTTTCTTAATAAAATTGTAGTTACCTGTAATCTTCCAGTTTGACGATTTTTTAACAGGCTTGAATTTTCAATTAACCTTTATAGGTTATTGATGGAACATAAATATTATTTTTAATTCAGAAGATATCCTAAATCTATCCTAATGATAGAAATACGTAATAGTTGCTATTTTTACAGTTTATCAAACTGATAGGCAAATTTTTCCAGGGACCCGAGTGCCGAAAAAATATCCCTGCCTGTAATAAATAAATAAATCAACATTTATTTCAGAATCACTTCCATATTTGTTAGTATCAATGTAAACTTATGAAACTAGTGTTAGTAACCTACAATCTAAGCTGCGTGAGGCACGCCGATCCTGGGAAATGTCTACTTGACTGCATGCAGTCGTATCCACCGCCCCAAGATCGGAGAGTCCCACCTATCAGCCAACGCTCTAACAATGGTGTTGGGGCTGGCGGTAATGAGTTGAATTAAATTCTATTTACATTACAGCATGCTCCCTTGATTGATGTTTGAAACTAGCGTTGACGTTGACTTATTCAAGTGATTTTATGTCTGATGTCCACAAAATAAATGAATGCGTTTAGTTTCAAGTACGTTTTTTTAAATATTATTCAAGAGAAGTCGTAATCAGTCAGCGGTGTTGCAAAACACTGTAATCATGGCCATTGCGGGTTAGTGGAAGGTGAAATTAATTGTTAGGCAAATTGACTTCTTACTAATTTAATGTTATCGTATTTTCAAATCACAACTGTAATTCTTTTTCATTTGTATGAAATGGCAATAAGCTATTATAACATATTAACAATTTGCTTAACAATCAATTTCGATCTCAGACTACCTTTGCCAATTTACTTTACTTTGCCTTTGCCACTTTATCGTGCTCTCAATTGATACACGTTTTTGGAAACTACCAAGCTGCCTCAATCCGCTCGTTCATTACGGTTGTTTTACTTTAAACCGTCCTTTTTTTAACAAAGTCAATGTGCTACTAAGATTTCAAAAAAGGTTCTTTAATATTATTTATTGCATAGTTCTTGTTTTAGTGAAGCGTCATTTTGTATCTAATGGACGGACAAAAAATGTTATCGGAAGAAGGTAGGCACGCACTAGTTATGCGTGGTGAGTGGTGACAGGTTGAATATGACATCCTTATTTAAAACTACAAGCAATTATCGATCAATTCTTTTGTAAGTCTTTATCTATTACATTTCAATGCTTTCTTTGAGCGACGCGACGATAGAGCAATAAAGCTAGAGATCTGAAATTAATGTAAGATAGGATGCCCCAACTAGAATGATCGCGATACGTAGCTTTTACAGAAGGTTTGCTCTGAAGACTGGCCTACGTGGAGAAAGTTTCAACATGAAAGATGGATAGGTTCTACGTGAAACATCTGATTTATAGTGAGTGACATACTATATTTATTGGTCTCGACTTACACGAATATAAAATTATCTATTACTTTTTATTATATTATAGTTTTCACAAGCTCTGTTTAGCTATGTAAACCATGAATAGACGCTGACAAATATTCGTAACAGGTTATCTATCTCTACATTGTTTTTTGTTAATTATGTTTCTTAAGAAAATAATTACAATTTAATATGATATCAATAAAAAAAATACCAAGGAGAAATTTGGGTAGGGCGGCGACGATGTGGGCGTGTCTATGCTCCGCCCAGTCGCGCCACGCCCTCGCCCTTTGCCACCTTTTCGCTGAAAATCTGAAAGCGCTGTTTCGTGTAGGTATTCAATCAACTAAGTAATCAGGATTAAAATGGAACCTTTGTTTTTGGCAAACACTCACTCGTACAAACCGCAAACGTCCGATGTAGGTACCGACTTGAATTCAACAGAAAAAACAACAAAATATGGCTCTCTATTTAAAAAAAATACAATGTAAAATCAGTATTTTCCGGTGGAAAATGTTGCTGTGTAGATTCAAATAGCGTTCTTCTTATTAGAAACATAGCAATCCATTATTATTATTCGGCTTTGGGGCATTTCCATACCTATTTGAGAAGCCATTACCTATAATACCCAGGCCATTGCTACTTTCTCATTCTAAGTCGTTCCAAAAAAATGATGGCTGTGCGATGAAAATTGATTACATTCGGCTGCTGATAAGAAAAGAAATGAACGTTGTAGGGGTCGCAGCCCGCGGGGCAGATAAACTCGTTACAGCAAGATACGCCACTGACGGCATTACAGCGCGGCGGTGGCAGTGCACGCCAGGGCCCACGATATCCCTGTAATCTCGTTGTAGACTCCCGACCCCGGCGTTTCCGATTCCTTCCCGAATTACCTTTTCTTCTTTCTTGATCGACAATCTAATTCGTTACAACATAAAACGCTTTTCCCTCAATTTACGATGCTTTTAGCTATTTTGAAAACAACGGTTGTAGACAGTAAACTGCGGAGGTGTTGGGTTTGCATGAAGCACGTAGCACCACGTCGACGCCGCTAAAAGCTTCTTGTTGACGTAGCGTTCGATTCAAGAGGCATGAACTACGTCTTGTCCTTGTAATTGATTGCTTTGTCGCGTAATTTGTTTGTCGACGCTGCCGGGCGGAGCGTGCGATTCTCGCGGGAGCACTGAGGCGCTCGTCCTCTCGTCATCTTCCTCGTAAATAATAAATAGCATCCGACGGTGGCGACCGCCCGCCGCGTGCCTATCGCCGGAGAGCCTCCGCTCCACCACGCCACCACTCGCGTGCCCACTTCGTGACTCAGCACCCACATGTCTCTGTACCGTTGATGAATAGCTACACTTTAGCTGAGGACCCACCCGTACTACACACACATGTTGACGTAATAAATCATAATTAAAAATAAATTCATTCAAATGAAATCGTTGCATTGGATATCAATTTTATTATTCCGCTCCGAGAAAAACAAGAGACATGCGGTAGGTACGTTACAGTGGTAGTTTTGTAAAAATCAAATAGCGTATCGCAACGTCGTGGCGGGCTGAGCCGCACTGGCGTCCGGGTTGAGCTGAGCACGATCGCGCGTTCCCTCACTAATAACCCCGTAATTGGTATCGAAGCTCGCCGCAGCCGGATTACTGAACGTCTAATTGAATGCGAGACGCTTACTCGCCGCCCGCGCCGCCTCCTCCACTGCCACCTTGCAGTGACACAGTAGTTGGAGCGACTTCATTTTGTTGCGGTCAAGTTAGTCTGTTTTGCGCACGTGTTCAGGCAGGCCGCGCTTATCGTCTCGCCCACCGTTCAATTACAGCGTCTCAATGAATTAAATTGCCGTGGAATCGGGACGAAGCCGCACCAGGAGATCAAACGTTACTCCCCCCGACGAATAAGACTTTAGATCTACCCGTGACGGCAACGCAAACTTTACGACGTTAGATAATCATTTCATGTCAATTAGCTAATGTAAAATAAAATAGGCTCGGTTAATGTACTAGCACCGTAATTAAAATTATGGTGATGACTCGCTGGCATCTGTTTTAAGTCTTTTAAGTAAGGTATCTCTATCTACATTAATTAATACAATTCCATTAGAATGTCTAGCGGGATATACCTGATCAATAAAGTCAATGACTGATCGATGAATGAAGGTGATTTTTACAATACGTACCTATTAATGAAATTCAACTAAAAATGTTGTGAATTTTAAAGAAATGTTCAACATTTGAGACTTGATACCTGTCATGGGATCTATTTTTAAACGTTGCTTGAAGTAATGATAAGCTTCCTGTAATTTTAAGCAACGTTTATAAATAAACCCCATTATTTAAAAAAACAGAATGTTAAAGTTAATCGGTACCCCTACCCGTAATTAATGACTCATTAGAATTGTCCTCCCCTTCTTAATCTCAGGTCACCGAAGATATGAGCATCACGCTCGCTCCTTTCCTTGTATTGTTAATTTTTTATTAGTCATATTTTATTTTATTCTGTATACTACACCACGTGAACGATCATTTATGAAAACGTAATAACCCACCAATTTTTTTAATCTGGAACTACTAAAATTATGTCGTATACTTAAGCGTTAGAAATCCGCGACTGCACGGGTGCGTGCGGACGCGGCGCGCTCAGCTCTCTGTTTACACTGATCACGCTCAGTCAGAAAGGCCTGGAACTGTGCCAACTAATCTCCACTCAACAGGTAGATAAAGTCCGCGCGTTCCTAATGATATCAAATTCTGGATCTATTTCACTCTGATTCACTTCATTAAAAATATTACGACAACATTACCCAAATACCTATATTTATATGCAGCAATAGTGCAGCATACGTTTTCGCATGCGTTTTCTATGTGTACTTACTTATTTCCAAAATTATTTATCGTCAAAATTTCATCTCAATTTACATATTCATAGTTCTTCTATAAAACAGCACAATAAAAATCTGTAGTTTTTCTCCTGCACTTTCCGCTGAAATGTATTAAAAAAAAAAACCTTTTTCAGTATTTTGTTCTGGAAGGTCACAGTCGGTTGCCGACTTGTTTTGGTAAGAACGCGACCTGAGAGAGAGAAATTCGTTAGTCTCCAGTCGCTCCTATGATTCGCCGCTATTTTCATTCAATGTTAATTTTGTGCTTGAAAAATGATTATACATATTATTTAATAACTGGATTAGATTAAGAATGCCATGAGTCCCAGCAGCCACCGTGCATTGGACAGCACACAGCCTGTTATTAACTTTTTAAGCGATTGTGTTAATTAGCGCACTTCACGAGGAGTCGCCCTCGAGCGCTGCACCGCAGTGTGCCGAGCAAAAAACAATAAACGATACGTTCCGCTATTAATTAAACCGCTATACGATGCACGATTGCTTCACCAATAACCGTGCGGGATAGGCAAATGCAATTAAAATATGTTTTGAGTCCCTACGCTAATTGAAGTTTATCTGTAAACTTTTGTCGACGTAAATATGGGGTCAAATGGAAAAGTCGTATCAGCTAATAGTTTGTCGTTACGGAGATTACTGCGAGCGAGGCGTGATGCGGTTGTGGAGCTTAGAGCACGTTGCGAAGCGGAGTCCTTTTATGCAGAAGCTCGCAGCTCAGAAGACGCAGTATCTTATCAAATCACTGGAATACGCACCAATATCTTGTAACTTAATCTAATTGCAGGCATTGCTACTGCAACTGTTGAGATGAGATACTGCTCGTACATCAATATACACATAAATAGTATCTGCTCGAACAGAGAATCGTCAAAGAATTAATGAATTATCAGTTTTAGATGCGTGTCGTATCACGCGTTACTTTAAGTTCCAATAGTCCATATTCCTTAAAACTGGTTATTCTATTAGGAAATGAATTCTGATTGAGGGAAACATTTTATTTGATTCCATTCAAACATTGGATCACAATGTTAATGTTTTTGCAAAAAATGTTGAAATGAAAAAATATCGAATGATTTATGTTGGTATGTCTCTATTTTACCTCGTGGAGCTCGTGGCTAAGTAATAACAGCCGCGCGGGTCGATCCTTCAGGTTAAGCTACGCTTGCCGGGGTTGGTCCGTGGATGGGTGACCATCTTTACATACCGAGACTACTCCGTGCCGTTGTAGCGCGTCGTCAGAAGCCCGAAAATCTGACAACCAGTCTTACCAAGGGGTATCGCGTTACCCAGTAACTGGGTTATGCAGGTCAGATAGGCAGTCGCTCTATGTAAAATACTGGTATTCGATCGACTGGAAGCCGATCCCAACATTGTTGGGGTAAGGCTAGGCAGATGATGATCTCTCTATTTTACCCTAGACTCGACAGCATGTGAAGCCAAGACAGAAACCCATGGGCAGCATAAAAATTCTGACACCAAGTTACTAAGTTACACGAAAAAGAAGAAGAAGGCTCTAGACCCTCGATTTGAAAACCAGAAAAGTCCATCCAGTCCAATCAAACTTAAAATACATTGTGCAAAGTGCTGTCTTCTTAGGGTTCCGTAACCAAATGAAATAAACGGAACCCTTATACTTAATGTCGTCCTGCAGGGCTATTGCGTATCTCAGTTGACAGTTCATAGTGATGATCACTTGGCAAAGTGTCTATCGATTAGCTGTCAAACAGTTAGTTTCGTATTGGCTATCTTCAGTGACTAACTAGGATGACGTCATAAGCACTCACTATCACTGATAATCACCGTAACACATTTTGACAGATGTTAATGTATCGATACTTACAAAATTGCGATTGCCTAAGCTTAGTGGACATCAAATTGATAATCATTTTGGTAGTCGTGACTTTTGTGAAAGACACTACTCAAAGGTAGTGTTTTAGAGATTCTAGTGATTATCACCGAAGCCGGTATTAATCGAAGCGTGTAAACATTACGTCTTTTGTTGTTATATTGTGATTCTTGATCGTGGCAGAAGTATGGCACGTCTATTATTGCTGCGATTTGCTAAAGAAGAGCGAAAACAAAGTAGTCTGCGAATTGAGAGACGCCACCTTGCGGGACGTTAGGAACTCATTGCAGTTGCCAGAGAGAGTGCTATTGATAGTTGCTCACAATAATCTAAAACTCTTATTTTCTTGTATGTTACCTATTTTTTATTATTTTATTTATTTAACCATTTATGCACACATATAAATACAGACAAGAAAAAAGGAACAGAAAAATTCGTACAAAGGCAATGCTTATTTCTAAAGAAATCTCTTCCAGCATACCTGCATACCTGTGTTATGTGAATAAAGTCCAAAAATATGGGATGCTAGAGAAAAATAATTACCTATGTAATTTATAAACAGCAGGTACTCGTGTGTGTAGGTAATATTGGTCATAATTATCTAAAATGATTTTTCTTGTAAGTACCTAGGTACCTTAAAGTATTTTTTACCCTTAAAGTATTTAAGTAGGTACCTACTTGGTACCTACTTAAATACTTTAAAAAAAATCCGACCTACCTATTGATTATTTTATATTAAAATAATACAACTACATTTGTCTTGTGAAACAATTTACAATATGATGTACCTACTTATAAAATAATAAGGTAATGTTTTATTTATTCTAATATTTACAATAATTTTTAAAAAGCATTACGAATTTACTATGTATGGTTTACCAAACGCTTCTATAAACAATATAATATATCTTATGTATAGTTACAATAGCCTTGGACAAGTGTTTATAAACCGCTTAATATAAAATGGTCCCTAAAATTAAGAATTGTAACGCTCAAAAGGCGTTACTCGAATTTAGTCGCATAATAGTCGATAAAAAATAGAGGCGTCAAGTGCTGGGACGAAGAGCACCGTTCCGTATTTGATAGTCACCGTAACATGTTGTCAACTTACGGTAATACGCAATACCAATGTTATGAAATTCTCAGTTGTCATCAAAGTTCGGTGTACAACTGAAGCCAGTTAGTCACTGACAATGAAAAAGATAGCCAATAGCCCTGCTGGCCGGTCTGTCCGTATGTCACTCAGCTATTTAACTCTGAGACTCTTATTATTGACACTACTTCGATGGAATTTGGTGTATTCTATGAACTGATGAAAAAAACCTTCCCAATTTTCTTCTTTTCTTCTAATTGAATTTCTTTGGTAGTAACCAAAGAAGAAAAATGTTCGACTAGAATTTATTAATATTATACATAAATTGAAGTCGCATTTCGTCTGTCTTTGTGACCGCGTTGTTCCTCTAAACTAAAACACGCATGCAATGAATTTTGATGCGGTTTTCACCATCATTAATCTGGAAGGTTTATGTGAATAATATCACAATAATACATTAATATCAAAATTACATAATAATAAAACTCTAGTACTTAGAGGAGATCCTTCGAGTAATGTTTGTGGAAATATTGCCTTTTTATTTATAGCGGTTTTTAAACGTACCTAATAAATGACTACTCGTCGGCCTGCTTGTGCCATCCTTTGTATGGTCAAGGTCAACGGTGTTATACTGGCCCTTAATTAACCACGATTATGCAGGAATCTTTTATTTATTTTTATTTTATTATGCAGGAATCATAAACGTCCAATGTGCTAAATAAATAACCTTTTAAGTTGATACCATAAATTAATACAATAACAAGTTATATCGATTAATATTGTACATTAATTATTCTCAACGTAAACTATACAGAGAGATTATCTTTGTATCTGGAATTCAAAGAAACGCGTTATTTAATGGTGTTAGGAATTATAAGAAGTGATTTCTTACCACTTTCTTATAATGTATTTATTTTTGTTACAGCAATTATTCCGGTCTCAGCAAGCTGCGGCAGCGGGCGGCCAGGCGGCGGCGGCGCAGCTGCAGCTCCTGCAACAACAACAGCAGCAGCAGTTTCAACTTCAACAACAGTTAGCTGCCCAGCAGGCTTTTACACAAGCGCCGTACGTTATTAACGCGGGGCAGGAGGGTGCGCCTTATGTGAGCGCATTAATAGCGGGCGTACCGCCGTACTACGGCGTCGCCGCGCCGTGGGGCGTGTACCCCGGGCTCGTGGCGCAGCCCGCGCAGCAGCAGGCGCAGCAGCCGCGCCGGCCGCTCACTCCGCAGCAAGGAGAGCAGCAAGTGAACGGCCAGGGACAGTATGTGATCCCGTACTACGACCCCGGCTCGCTGGTGATGGGCGGCCGCAACGGCACGCCGCTGCGGCTCGTGTCGCCGGGCGGCGTGCTGGCGCCGCGCCAGTACCAGCCCGCGCCCGCGCACCCCGCTGCCTCCGCCGCGCCGCCGCAGGCCGCGCAGCCGCAGCAGCAGCAGCCTGGTAAGAACTCCAAAGCCAGCATGCCTCACTTACTTGGACGCTCACTTTAAACTCACTGTTGCAGCTTTTTATTAAGTCCGTTTTTAAAGTAGGATTCCGTATCCGAAGGGTACCCTAATACTAAGCCTCCGCTGTCCGTCCGACTGTGTATCAGGGAGCTCTATCTCATGAACCGTAATAAGTAAACAGTTGAATTTTTCACAGAATGTTTATTTCTATTGCCGCTATAACGAGAAATAATAAAAATAAAATGATGTTAAAAATTAAAGGAAACATCTCGTTTCGCCTATAATTGAATCTACAATAAGTACCTGCGCTGAGTCGAATGTTATAATAATTACCTAAGCCAATGGAGTATAGATGCCTGTTGCCTAATAACAATAATGGTGCAAAAAGGGGCTCTAGTATTTTCTTTGTATTAAACAGTACTACGAGACTATAACACGTTTTAATGCTTGTTCGAAGTGGTTCACGATCACAAATGAGGAATCTGAACAAAACTATCGTTTAATACATTTTGTTACAATGAAGATACAACTAATTACGTCATCTAGAATTAATAATGTATCCTACTCCTGATTCCGATCTCTGATGCGGCCATAGTTGTTGATCAGTAGACCGAAATTCTATCGACGTGCCCATACCTCAAGTTGGCAATCCCAATGTCAAAGTGAGCACATCAATATAGGGTCTTGCCATGCTTAAACCGTCGTTTTTCCAATATTTATTCTGTGATCAGCACTTTCAAAGATTTGGATCATTGCAAACTTCACTCAAACATGGACTACTGACATGTTAATTTAGATACCTATAAAAAATTTGATTAGGATTTATTATAAATTTTGAGCGAAAATGTATCAGTTCTTTACCGACTTTGGCGAAGATTAATATATTAGAATCACTCGCATGGTTTAAAGAAGTTATATAAAAAACTGAAACAGTGAGTTGCCCCAGAAGATATTTGTTTAACAATGTACATAAACTCATGTTTACATTCAATAACAACGTAATACTAAAACATTGCGCATGGCGTGATACGATACATTCTCTGTAGATCATTAGAAAACTTATAATTAATTAATTACGTAAAAATAATTATTAACATTTTGTAGAACCGACAGAAATTAATTCATCCTAATAATTATTATACTTTCAGTAATTGTAGTTTTTTTTAATAGTTGCTACTGAATTAAGAAATTAATAATGTAGATAAACACTGAAGTCTTAAAAGCACACACGTCAGTTGCTTGATTTTGCCTGTGAACTTATAACATCATAGTTTTTATCTATTGTATTTAATTAATAAGCCAATTTTCGTATACACTCATTGTCTATTAACTGTATATATGTTATACATACTTTCTCTGTCTATGACGTATATTTTGTGTATAGATTTACTTCATATTCGTGGTAAATGTATTTACTTACTATTTGAATGCTTCGAGGTAGAGGTTTGAACTATAATACCTACGAAATAATAATATGCCATCTCTTTTCCTTATTTTGGAATTGTGTTATGAATTGAGCACACACTTATAAATTCAAAATTATATGCAACAATGTATCCGTATCGTTAAAGACAAAGTGAATATGGGAGGCTACTTAAAGCAAATTAAAATGACGTTCTAATATAAATTTTATTTGCTTACATCTGGGCATTTGCAATACAAACTGTTAGTGTTGGTTAATCGGTAATATTATTGCCAGTTAAGCTGTAGCATAAATTTTAGATTGGGGCATTCATAGATTTTTTAATCTCTAAATTCGTTAAAGCGAATTGGCTACGAAAACCCCAACGAAAAAAGTAAAAATATACTCGAGCGAACCTGAGATATGGACTTCAAGACATAACCAAAGCGCTGATATATAGAGAAAAGTAGTCATATGAACTTCATGAGATTGATATGAGAGACAACTAAAACAGCTTTTTCTGTTTTTTTTTTTTTTAAAGAACGTGGTTTGGGCTCGATTCGAAGCCAATCTTACAAAAATCATTAAATTTTTTACCAATTTTTCACGCTGATGTTATAAAATACGTATTTCCTCCTCTTTTAAATTGAAAACTGCGTCATTATATTAAAGATGTTTAGCTGCATTTCATGTATCGAACTGGGAACTACTAACTGGAACAGAGAGTGTACTTAAAAAATGTTGTATTTTCTAACACGATTTTGCTAAGGTTTGGTGTAAATATGTTTTCACTGTTATTTATTCATTTTAATTTATTTCATTGTAACTGGTTATCATTTAAAACTTTGATCATTTTCCTATTATATGGCGTCACCTACACAGTGTTACGTATAGGCTACATTGGATAAATGGTGGTTGTTATTTAACAGAACACGGGTTGTATCACATGCGTGACGGGGTCTAGTTCATATCATACACACCATAATATTATGTCATCTCGTATATAAGTCCTCCGGATCGACACCCGCACACGCGTGTAGGGCGCGCAGCCGGCACCCACACTGGAGCGCGGAGGTATGTCGTGTTGCAGGCGGCGCCACCGCGACTCGGCGCGACTCGCTGGAGTTCGGCGGCGGCGGGCCGGCCGCCGCGCTGCAGGAGTACGCGGCGCGCAAGTGGGGGCCCTCGCCGCTGTCGCCGCCGCTGGGGGCCGCGCTGGGGCCCGTGGGGCTGCGGCCCGTGTCGGCCGCGCCCGGCGCCGAGACCGCCAAGTACAGGTGCAGGAGCCGTCCGCGAGTGCGTCGCGCACCCCTTCCCGTCTTATGACGAGTCCTGTCGTTCTCACACTTTCGAGCTGAAATCGTTCATCAGTTGTTGCGTTTTGCCGTATGCATGCGCGCTCTTCAATATGAGTTTGAATGATAGTTTCGAGAGCGCACGTTCGCGCGTCATGCAGATGTTTCTGCAGAACTATCTTATCGCCGATGAATAATACCAGATGGAGTAAAATCCGATACATTCTAGAACGCGATACGCTCACGCATTTACGAACATTACAAAGATGTTAGTCAAACTCTGATTATGATGCAGCCGAAACGAGAATAGAAGCGACGCGATCGGGTGCACGATGACTCTTTGAGCAGGACACTTGTATATTGTAAATACTTGTATGCCATCGTTGTTTATATGACACCGCAGTCTTTAATTTTGTACAGATCTGCCGATGGCGGCATTTTGAGCATGTTCGTTTATTTACTTAAAACTCATGCCCTTTGAGAGTGGCTGTTTCCTTGAATAGCGATATATTTTTCTTTCAGAGCTGTGAGCAGTTTAGCGCAAGGTTTGACGTCAAATGGAATGTTCGGATCGTCTTCATCACTCCTCAGCAAACTCAGCGGAGTAGGAACAATATCAGGTCTGTACGCACCATCATCATTCACAAACCCTTGTACATTTTGTAAATAGTTTGTATTTTTATGTATAATATAATAATACTGTATGTTTAACACACATCACTTGACGACGGTGTTTCAATCCAGACGTGGGTTAAATAAATAAGATTATGTTTAACGGTCGATATAAGATAATAAGTTAAGCCTCTAGGTCTGCGTTATGTTAAAGCACGAGTTATATCGCGAGTAAAAATGCCCACATGATACAAACGCACGTTTCGTTATTTTAAAAGTTCTAGTTATTAACGCCAGTGATACGTTAACAGTTTATGAACAACAGCCCACCACGTAAATTATGGCGATTTTATATTAATGAAATTCGGGATAAATTAGTCAACTGTGTGTATGTTTGCAGAACTGGTGGGCGGTGGCGTGGGCGTAGGTGGCGTGAGCGTGGGCGTGGGAGGTGTGGGCGGCGTGGGCGTGGGCGTGGGCGCGCTGGTGGGCGACAAGCCTCCCGCCGGGCGCTCGCGCCTGCTGGAGGACTTCCGCAACAACCGCTTCCCCAACCTGCAGTTGAGAGAACTCGCCAACCACATTGTAGAATTTTCACAGGATCAGCACGGCTCTAGGTGACAAATTTTCTTAGTAATACATACATCAAAAACATTTTTTTATAGATAAACTAGCTGATGCCCGCGGCTTCGCCCGCGTGGATGTCGGTTATTATACACAAAACCTTCCTCAAGAACCACTCTATCCATTGGTGAAAACTGCATCAAAATCTGTTGCGTAGTTTTAAAGATTTAAGCATACATAGGGATATAGGGACAGAGAAAGTGACTTTGTTTTATACTATATAGTGATTGCCATTAGTTCTGTTGCCGTTGTTGCTATAAAAGAATACCTTTAAACGAGGTCCTTCAACATAATCTACTCCTTATCAGGGATATCGTCACCCATAGAATGCGTGTTCTTACATTTTATGAAAAAAAAAAAATACGGAAACAAACTTTCCGCCTCAATTCTAGGTACGGTTCTGGTGAAGTAGACTACAATTTGATAGATCAACCACACCCCTGCACCAACTATTATTATCACACACTTTCGTTCTTGTTGCATGTTGTAACTATTTCTTTTTTGTTACTTTTCCAGATTTATTCAACAGAAATTAGAAAGGGCTACAGTTCAAGAGAAACAAATGGTGTTTAATGAAATAATCGGCGCTGCATATAGTCTAATGACAGATGTTTTCGGAAACTATGTTATACAAAAATTCTTTGAGTTTGGAACTACAGAACAGAAAACCACATTGGCACAAAAGGTAAGACTATTCATTCACTCACAGCTAGGCCGAAATGTTGAGTTTTGAGTACTAAAGTTATATTACAAGTATTTAATATTATAAGTTCGATGATTATTGATTAAGATTCTCAGTAAAATGATCTATTAAACTATCCGCACACGACTTTTCTCTTATAGCTCTTTATGCGCCACTGAGTTTAATGGATGTTTATCATTGCTCCAGACCTTTGTCAGTTATTTTTACCTCTGTTTTTTTATCACTGTCAAAATCACAGTGATCGTTATTTTCGTTACATTAAGGTTGCTATTGAGTTGCTGCTGTCGGACAGTCGGAGGCAAAATAACTGTGAAAATACTTTATTCGCGATGATTATATTGTGTTTGTGTAGGTCCGCGGGCACGTGCTGAACCTGGCGCTGCAGATGTACGGCTGCCGCGTCATCCAGAAGGCGCTGGAGTCCATCCCGCCCGAGCAGCAGCAGGAGGTGGTGCGCGAGCTGGACGGACACGTGCTCAAGTGCGTCAAGGACCAGAACGGAAACCACGTTGTTAGTATACTTACAAATAATAATAATCTCTGCAGTGGGACAATAGTAGGGTGGCCTATTATTGTCCCACTGCAGAGAAAAGGCCTCTTCTCATACAAAGAAGGAACGAGCGTTGATCACCACGCTTTCGCAAGACCGTGATTTCAGAATTAGAAGTCCAGGTTTCCTCACGATGTTGTTAGAATACCTGAGTCTTTTTTATCACTAAAAGTGCTGCGGTAGTTTTTAGAACACTTATAGTGATGAAGAACAGTGTTTAATTTGATGAAGTTAGCCATATTAGTTAAAGGCCACGTTTTCCTACCACCACTGTTTGAACCGGTAGACGAAACTTTCATTGATTCTCTCGGCACTCGATTCATTAAAACTATGAAATGAGTAACCGTCATCCTTACAGAATTATAATGTGAATATTATTTTCAGGTGCAAAAATGTATCGAATGCGTGGAGCCAACGGCTCTGCAGTTCATAATCAGCGCATTCGCGGGGCAAGTGTACGCGCTGTCGACGCACCCATATGGTTGCCGCGTCATCCAGCGCATCCTCGAGCACTGCACGCCCGAGCAGACCGCGCCCGTGCTCAGCGAGCTGCACGCGCACACCGACCAGCTCATACAGGTACGAAGTACAGGGCAGTATCATGTGGTCATGCTGGATGCATTAACACTGCCTCTGCAACTCTCTGGTCTGGCGTTATCGTAATGAAAAACGCAACAGAGCCAGGAATAACATATGTGATTCCCAGGACCAGTACGGCAACTACGTGGTGCAGCACGTGCTGGAGCACGGCGCGGCCGAGGACCGCTCGCGGCTCGTGGCCGGCGTGCGCGGCAAGGTGCTGCAGCTGTCGCAGCACAAGTTCGCGTCCAACGTCGTGGAGAAGTGCGTGTCGCACGCCACGCGCAACGAGCGCGCGCTGCTCATCGACGAGCTGTGCGGCTTCAACGACAAGTACGTTCCCCCCACGTCTGTATGCTGACTCACTAGATACTTTAGACGTCTACTTAGCTGCTAGTTCTATAATATGGCGTGTTTACATTCACAGTGCTCTCCACGTGATGATGAAGGATCAGTACGCGAACTACGTGGTACAGAAGATGATCGACGTGGCGGAGCCGACGCAGCGCAAGGTTCTGATGCACAAGATCCGACCGCACATCGGTTCGCTCCGCAAGTACACGTACGGCAAGCACATAATCGCGAAGCTCGAGAAGTTCTTCATGAAGGCGCCGGAGCTGGGTCCCATCGGGCCGCCCCCTCCCAACGCCGTGCTGTAGTCTGTGTAAAGTATTAAACGTCCGCGGGTGTAGGCTGATGCGACGGCGCGGGTATCGCCCGCCTATTATAAATTTTGTGAATATTTGCGATTGTACATTTGTAACTATAGAGCTCGCCGCTCCGGCTGGCGGGCGCGGCCCCTGTACATACGTAGCGGCAGACTGATGTACAGAACGATACGATTTACTGTATACTGTAACAATAGTTGTACAGCGTCGACGCCGACTCCGGTGCTCGGCCGTCGCGTCACCGCGGCGTAGCGTTTATTGCGTTTCTAGCTCTTAAGTGTTCTAGTATTATTCGTTGTTCGTATGAATCTATGTATAAATATTTGAACGTCTCTCATTCTCGTGTAATTTATGAATCGAAGGAAAGCGGCGGTTTAGCGGACCCCGGCGTTTCCATAATTTTAGCTCGTTGTAGATTTACTATTAGCTGGGCTAGGGGACCTTGAATCTTCTAAAGCGATAAAGAGATGCCGCAGGCAGTTCTGGACAATCGGCACTATAGTCGTGATTATTATATTATTATTTTGTACTATTCTTCAAGTCAAGCTCTCGTTTAAGTTATAAACCGGCTTTAAAATCGTACATAGCTTATCTCGTTTAGTGCCGGAGTGTATAGTTCGTCGATTATAATTTTGTGAAAATGATATTTTTGTATATTTTTTATGTAATTAATTTAAGTTATTTAGTTAATGAGTCTCCGAAAATGATCGGAGCGAGCGCTTACGAGTGGGCGATGCTTATGTTAGTGTGTAGGCGCAGCAGTGTCCCGCGCTGCGCATAGGTTATAGTGATGATTGTAAAGTCCTGTACTGATAGTTGTAGTCCCGAGGTCTACCTTGCCGGTTGCACGTCACAAGCGTAGCTACTCCTCATTCCCCCTGTGTAATTAATTTTTATAGGAAGCGTAGTTTCCTACGACACCTCAAGATTTTTTACGTTTAGATGTAATTGAAAATAAAATTATTGTATATGGCTGTACAAAAATGTTAACAAAATGATTTGTAAAACCCGTATGTGATGGAATAAGGCGAGGCGTCGAGAGTGGCGACGTGTGACTGATCGCGACTCTGTACGTCGCGTCTTGTAGGTTGTACTAGATAACATTTATATGATGATCCATCTATTTAGACATTAATTATAATAAAGCATTTCTGTAATAATATTACAAAGAATCTGTTGTTTTAATTATTACTATACCTACACACACCCCATCATTCAATTCTATACATCCACCAAGCGAAAAGAATTGATAACATCCTCCTCCTTATTACAATTCCATACATAGCAAAATTAAATACACGTCCAAACTTGATGCTCGACTATGCTCAAGCTTGCGAGATGCCTGTTTTAGTATTCGTTTGTGAAATATAATTTTAAACTTTATCTACATACTTAAAAGACCAGAGCCTATACACAAAATCCCTTTTCTGTAAGCGTTAACGCCCACGGAAAGATCAAATTGTATGGAGTTGAAATTAGCATTAGAGATGTCACGTGACTGCTGCTGTCAACTCCATACAATTTGATCTTTCCGTTGGCGTTAACGCTTACAGAAAAGGGATTTTGTCTAGGCCCCCTGTATCGCTTGAAAAGGTCTCGAGGCCCCGCGCCACGCGCTTCTTGTCGGTGGCCCGCGGCTGCCAGCGCCAACGTGAGGCCGCTCACGTCGCCGCGGGCGGCCTCGCGACCTTTTCAAGCGATAGATAGATAAAGTTTAAAATTATTTCACACTGAAAGTGCTCGCCGCGTCGCTGCCATTCCGGTGTGACTCTGCCCTAAGTGTCACTGACTCTGGCAGGGCCACCAACAGGGATTTTAATTTTGATTACACAAAAAATTGAGTCTCTTATTTGTCGAAATTTGTCGCCAAATATCAGAATTTGTCGGTCACTGGTTCAAAAGATATAAGCGTTTATAGGTGGCCGATCTGGAGAGTCTCCCCAGCAGGGCCACATTTATATCTCAAAAACTAGGGCACTTAGCGAAGATCTGTTTTCTCCCATAATTAGTCGCTAATTTGTCGCAATTTGTCACCAAGTTACAGATTCAGTCTGGTCTTAGTTTAGGAGATATAATGTGTAATTAGTAAGGTATAGTCCAAGAGCTAGATCGAAGAGTTCACGAAAAATTGCCAAGAAAAAATATTTCTATTAATATGTGTAATATACTTCTAGTTTTATCGGTCTAAAGTCCTTAGAAATGTCCGAGGGACATAAATTCTCAATTAAATGCATGTTTTCATTTATTAAATTACTAGGTTAGAGTGGCTTAAACTTCTTTGAAAACATTAAACCTTGCTCTTGGTCTATTTGGTGTCAAGATGTACAGTCGCATGCAACTGTTTTACCAGTTGACAATGTTAAGCTCTAATTAACATTAGAATAATAAAAAAATGATCGTACTTTTAGTAAAATGTTTAAAATACATAAACGTTGAAAACGTCAATTTATTGTAATCAAATTTTATTTTATAAAAAAGAAATTTCCAAAAAGCACGTTTGATGTGTGTTGTATTTGTGTGTGTATTTTGAGGTTATTGTGAGTGATGTGTTGTGAGTATGTACGGGTTGAGTTTTTATTTATCTTAATTTAGGTTAGAATAATAAAATTTCTATTGTCGAAATAATATAAAATTTACTATCTTAAATTTATCGTACTTACAGAATGTTACAAATACCTACTTATGCTCGGTTCCTATAAACAAAAACGAATCGTTTTGCTTACCAATGGTAGCATTTTTATTGCCAAACTGGGCAAATAAATAAATTCGTAAACTAATTTTACCTGTGATATCTACTTCCATATGGGAGGGTCCACTATGCAAAGCTATGAGATTTTTGCTTCATTATTGGTAAAGATACAAGAGTTTTAATTTTAACCAATAACGGTCCGTTAATTATAGGAATCGGCCATTAATCAATATTATGAAGAGATAGGTACAGTTTGTGAGTTTGGATGTTAGGGGTAATCACCGGTACAACTGATCCGATTTTGAAAATTCTATCATTCGTACTTTAATTAAACTGGCTGACTCTAACTTACGTGACGGGCAACTCGTTCTAAGTAGCTCGTCTGTACACGCGCCCCTAACTCTTTCTTACTTACCGTAAATGAAACGGAGCGCAGCGATCTATCTGCCAGCGACTAAGTGGTAAATGCACATTTTGTTATATAATTAAATAATTACATATATTTTTTTATTGTAGATTTGCTTATAGGTAATGAATACAGCCTTCCTTTGGTGATTGAAATTATAGAATAAGTATATATTTATTTAATTCGAAACAAACATTCCTCCATAGGTACTGTCTAGAAACTACATAAAGTATTTTGTACTTGCTTGTACCACTGTATGGGGAAATTGAATTCTTTAATATCTTTTGAACCAGTGACCGACAAATTCTGATATTTGGCGACGAATTACGACAAATTGGCGACTAATTATGGGAGAAAAAAGATCTTCGCTAGGTGCCCTAGTTTTAGAGATATAAATGTGGCCCTGCTGGGGAGACTCTCCAGATCGGCCACCCTTATATCTTTTGAACAGGTGACCGATAAATTCTGATATTTGGCGACAAATTGCGATAAATTGTCGACAAATTATGGGAGAAAACAGATCTTCGCTAGGTGCCCTAGTTTTTGAGATATAAATTTGGCCCTGCTGGGGACTCTCCAGATCGGCCACCTATAACCCCTTATATCTTTTAAACCAGAGACCGACAAATTCTGATATTTGGCGACAAATTTTTTGTGTAATCAAAATTAAAATCCCTGATGGTGGCCCTGCCAGAGTCAGTGACACCGGCCCTAAACTGCTGGACGTGTGTTTACTACCTACGGCCCGGCCGGCGTCAGCTGGAAATCATGGGCGATGAAAAGTTGATCGGTTTGGTGCAACGTTTTGAATGATGGTACAATATATCGCGTTCAACATACAGCGATACTGTTCTTCTCATTTTATGACGTCTTATTTTATTTACATACTAGCTTCCGCCCGCGGCTTCGTCCGCGTGTTATGTCGATAAAAAGTAGCCTATGTCCTTCCCCGGGATGCCATCTATCTCCTCGCCAAATTTTATTGGAATTCGTTCAGTGGTTTAGGCGTGAAAAGGTAACATACAAACAGACAGACAGACAGATAGACAGAGTTACTTTCGAATTTATAATATCAGTAAGGATTCTTCATGTTCCTCATCCTCTGCCAAAAGGGCGATAATTACTAATTTAATACGTCTGCCAACGCCGGATTTTGGCATGAAACTGGTCATGCGCGCCCGCCTGGCAATCCAGAGCATTTTCAACGGAGCTTACTTACGGTGGGGCGAGCTTGCCGCCTGCATGGTCGAGCCGCGCGGGGCTGCTGCCCAAGATCACGCCTAAGGAACATATTATTATACTCACCTACCGCGATCACGCCCCGCGTCTCGCGTGCGAATTCCATTCAATACATTAAATACTTGTATGAAAAGGAAGGACATTTGCGGGTTACGCGTGCGGGGCAATCCCGCATGCGTGATGATATCCGCACGTTAAAAACACCCTAAAATGCGGCGTGAACAATCTGTATTCATCTGTGTCGGATTTTGGTCATGCTTGGAGAACTAAAAACAAACACATTAAAACGTTTATAGTATGCTTATCCTTTATTGAAGATCGTTACAGAGTCCCATACTATAAAACCGGAAAATAAATTTATAAATCATTGTTTACATCTATTTATCTTCATCTTTTTCCTTGTCCTTGGTCTTAGGTTTGACACTACGCTCTCGATCGCGCGAAGATCTTTCGCGCTCTCGGGAGCGGTCTCGCTCGCGTTCTCGAGGAGAGCGCTCCCGCTCCCGCGAGCGTTCACGCTGGCGCGGCGAACGAGACCGCGATTTGTGACGACGAGACCTCGAACGTGATCGCTCCCTTCTGTATGATCTATAAATAAGGAAAAATCATTTTTACTATAAGCTAAAAAATAAACTAGTGTGAGAAGTCGCCTTTACTCACTTATTGCGACTTCTAGAAAAGTAACAGTGGGCGAGTCCGTGGTTATTCATTATTGTACTTACTTTTCTCTTATCCTGTCAGGTTTGATAGAGCGAGACCGCTCTCGTTCCCTATCTCTATCTCTTTCCTCCTGTGAAAAGAAAAAAACAAAATTACTAACTCAACTTGTAAAATCGTACTAAAAAAACATATTCAAGAAATTTAGACTACCGACCTCATCCCTTCTATCGCGGTCTCGTCTATCGCGGTCGTCCCTCTCCCGCATGCGGTCTCTATCGCGGTCTCGCTCGCGGTCCCGATCCCTGTCCCGCTCGTGCATGTGCGGCGGCGGGTGCGGGCGGTAGGGCGACACGAAGGGCGGCGCCGGCATCATGTGCGGCGGCGCCGACATGTGCGGCGGGCCCAGCGGCGCGCCCATGCTCATCGGGGGCCCCACGGGCGGGCCCATCGGACCTGGTGTTAGCTCCTTTATTTCACTCGGCGCCCAGCCAGTCTGTTCAGGATGACCTGCAAAAAAAATTTAAGCATAAATATTAAAAAAAAAACTTTTTAACATAAAATTAAACCGACGGAAAAGGAAACTAAAAACGAATAAATCAACAAATACATTTAGTCTAACTAAGCTGCTAAATGAATGTAAGTAACTAAGTAAATAATCTTGGCGCCTTTTTTTTGTTTGGTGCCGACTCGAGAACACTCCTTTGTATATCTGTTAAAAACAAGTTGCTGGCATTGCTTTTTCCAGGGATTCCATAGTTAGTTCAACCCTCAGACGGCTTAGACAAGTGACAATCGCTTCGAAAGCGTTTCGTATTTCTACAACGACTTTCAACAGGATTCACATAAGCTTTTCGAAGAGCTTATGTCCGTCCTATACATTTTTGCCTTTTCCATCATCGTTATCGCTGACAGAATGTCACTTTGTCTAGGGCCTCTGATGCGTCTGAAGCTTCATATCTACTCCGTAGAGTAATCGGTCCAAGAAGTAAAAACGTTTATTTCGATTATGTCATGGCGTGCGTCGGTGAAGAACGTCGAAGACTGTTCAGCTGTTAAGGCGTTAAAAGGTAACAGACAGATGAACCAGACATACAGATTTACTTTCGCATATGTATAATATTACTGGCTGCGCCCCACGGTTTCCCCGCGTAATTCTGGATCCCGTGGGTATATCGGGATAAAAAGTATCCTATGTAACCTAACCTAACTCAGGTCACCCATGTACCAATTTTCATCCTAATCCGTTCATCCGTTTAACAAACAAACAAACTCACTTTCGCATTTACAATATTAGCTAGGATTGTGGATTCCGTACCGCGTATGGCCGTTACGGCCCCACGATTGATCGCCTGCGGAACTATTACTATTGCCAGCAAATCGCTAATTGTAATAAACAGTCTGATCGTTTCGACGCCACCTTTACGTCGCCAGTCGCCGCACAAGCATTTCAATATTCGCATAATCCATTGGACATGAATAGAACCATAATTACTTAACACAATCTGATATTGTGTGAATAATCTTGGATCTCTAGTGTTCCTTAATAATTTTTTTTTTCCTCCTTTTATCTTAAATCGACTTTTTAGTCATAATCAGATGGGGTCTTCGTGTGAATTGTTTTTGTGATGCTCCATTGAACAATCACAATATGTGGTTCGGTAGTACCAAGTCTCTGGTCCAAGTTAAAGTTCCTTAAAAATAGTATATATGTACTTTATAATGTATTTCATTTCATGTAATTATTATCTATTCTATTCGATTTTTACTTTATGAAGACTGTTGTTCGTAAAGTAAAAATCGATCTTTGTATTTTTGTGTAAATATGGAGAATGTTGTTGGTTGCACATTTGTAACTAGCTTTTGCCTGCAGCTACGCCCGGGTGGATGTCGGAAATTATCCCACGGGAACGTACTAACGCGATTAAAAGTATGTTATGCTTATGTGTTAAACCAGGATATAACTATCTATGTGCCAAACATCCAAACATACGAACTTTCCAATTTATCTAACTTCTAATCTAACTAATATTATAAACGCGAAAGTTTGTAAGTATGGATGGATGGATGGATGGATGTTTGTTACTCTTTCACGTAAAAACTACTAAATGGATTTGGATGAAAATTGGCAAACAGATAGCTTATAACCTGGATTAACACATAGGATACTTTTTATCCCGATATTCCCACGGGATCGAGACTTACGCGGGTGAAACCGCGGGGCGCAGCTAGTAATATAATATTTTATATTACATAGTAGGATAAATAATGGGTTATTTTTAGTTCGTTCGATTGAATTAATAAAGTTAAATAATCCTGCCAGTTCGATGTGGTGCAGATTCGTCTGTTCAAATTAATTGCGGTTTCCGATATTTTTTTAACCTACCCCAAGGTTCTTCGTACGGAGCATGTGGAGGTGGCGGGTAGTAGTGATCACCGGGCGGGGGGCCGAAATAATCAGGAGCACCCATTTCTCTCTGGTGACCGCTGCGTCCGTACTCACGACGTTCAGCAGTCATCACCTGGATCAAACAGACAAACTTGTATGTTAATCAAATCATTTATGATATAATAACAAATAAAAATATTATAACCTAACTATAGCACATAAATAAAAGAGTTTACATATTCATTTATTCGGCCACTAAACACGACAGATATGGATTTTCATAGTAACATTGCCGGCCACCTACTCGCAAGTCTTTCACCAGTTCAGTACTTTCGAATTATATCGAACAAGGTTGTCAAAATAATGCTCGAATTTCTAAGCAAGTTTGAGAAAAAACTAATATCAAACTAAAGTATGGCGTCGAAAAATTCCTCCGCATCGTCGCTGTCGACTGGTTATGTACACAAGAGATTAGCGGTATTGCTATGTTGTATTGTATGGTAATGCTTAGCCTCTGGCCAAGGCAAGGTAAACGCCAGCCCTTGGTCACGGGAAGAGTCAATGAGGCGTTTGGAGATTTCTTTGAACAAACCATGAGGACTGAGAACCCATGGCCCGAGGGGTTCAACCCCAAACAACTCGAAAATAATAATTATGTTAATTGAATTTTTTTTTTTGAGACTTAAAACAAAATTTGGTGGTGAATAGTATTTGAAAAGAAACTTACCTGTATAGTATTTTCTCTAGATTGGTAGTTATTAGACATTGCTGGTGGCATCATCATTTCATCATTTCTTGGACCTAATAAATAAAAACACCTCATTTTAGTAACTTGTAGTAAAAATATTGCAAGTTAAGAAGAAGCGGTGCATGGTTAGCCTACTGAAGGAACATCGTATTATGAACATGACAGAGCCAGGCGAGAGTAGTTTTCCATACCTAATAAAAGATTCTACCTTGACTGTTGATCAGTTTATACTTTATAGTTAAATACCAACCCGCACTAGGCCTGCATGGTGGATTATGGCCCACTATGTCTCACAGTGAAGAAGCCTGCGACCCCTTAGTGGGAACATAAGAGAGAGAGTTTGTATACTTTAATCCACATGCAGGTGGGTAAATGTTGCCAACATAATAACATAGTTGGTTACCGGGCTGTCTCCTGAGATCGGGCGGCGGCGGGCGGGGCGGCGCACCGGCATGAAGGCCCACACCAGCCTCGTTGACGCGCATGCGCCGCTGTCGCTCGCAGTACGCGCTCCACGTCACCTCGTTGAAACCATAGTTGAAATAATCTGAAAATATTTGTGTTATGTACTATCTTTGTAAACAGGGCCATTAGAATGCAAATCCAATCCAAACAACGTACTTGCAATCTACAAGTTACTAACTGTCACCTTTATTTTATTTCTGGCTAGTGTGTGGCTAGGTTACGTCCTCTAGAATCTTAGATAACGGGAGAAAGTCATGGATTGAATATCAAGAATCCCACCATTTTTTTTCATTTGTTTTTTTTTTTTAACTTTTGGCAAGGGTCGAGTTTATGTACGTATGATTTTACAATTCAGTATGCAGATTCCTATAATAACAGTCAATTAAGTTCTGGAACACCCCCTGACCCTCAAATAGACAGCCAATAAAGCTTATGATAAAAATGTTTTGTGTACCAGATATGTCAGCTCCAGGTTTGTTCCATGGCTTATCTTCAATGGTGTCAATGTTAAACTCAAGTGCAGGCACTCCATTGATGCTTCCTGGTCCATCCAAGTCTTCCAATGTAACTTTCCCACCGGCAGTGGTACCACTGCGAGGTTTATCTGCAGCACCAGCGGCTACTAAACCTACACCACGCTGAAAAGAGTAGTTACTGAATATCCCATATTGTAGGCATTGATTTTGAAACTCTTCATAGACAACAAGGAAAATTTGTAATAATCAATGGGCTTTCAAGTAGGTTAATGATTTTTTTTAAATCATCCCACTGCTATTGTTAGTATTTTTATCACCACATGTGTTACCAATATTCAAGCAAATAAATGATTTGATTTGAAAATAATTTGGGACATCTTCTGCCTATGCACAACTGCAAAAATGCAAAACTTGATTGCATTGCAGGTATGTTGACCTTCTTAGCGAGAACTCTTTTCAATTTTAGTGAGCTTAGTGGGAAGACCATTGATTGGCCTACTTACTTTTATAGCTAGACTAGCGTAAGATTGAGGTCCAGATTTGATCTCTCCAATAGTGACTTTGATGTCATCACTGTCATCCGAATCAGAGTCTCCGTTGTTCTGGCTATCGGCGTCTCCGTTCCGGTCGTCGCCATCGCGCCCGACCTCCGCGAAATGCTCGTCGTTAAAATGAGAGTCATCATTATTCGCCTCGGTATCCTCCTGATCTTTTTCTTCACCTTCCTGCAAATAATAAGTTTGTAAATAATTTTTGCAGTACGTACACAATTCAGACTTTAAATCATAAACATTAGATTACTTAATATTGTATAATTACGAGGCAGTTAAAAAGATTGAAACGCTCGCATTCCACATAAATTACAACGTAAACTTTCGATCAAACAGTGTTATAGGTTATGTCTACTTACTGTGGCGGCATCGGCTACATCAGGCTGTTGTTGGTTTTTTTCGGTACCTTCTGTAGGTTTATCCAAAGCCTGATCTGGATTTGATTCACCATACAACCAACTATCGTCATTTTCATCTCCAGGCGCCGTTTCTACGGCAGCGTCTGCCATTTTTATTTTGTTGAAATGTTTGACAGTCACAGTCAGTCAGTCTGCAGTCAGTCAGACAGACGCTTGATTGACATAACATAACATTCATTGGTAGTTTTTTTACACCATAGAGTAATTTTTAAATTTAAATAACGGGCATTTCAGCGCACTTGGCCGCGTAACGCGCAACGAGTGCAGGGACCAACCAACTTCGATAAAGTTCACAAGACGGGCCTCCCGTTGCGGCCAAACTTTGTGTTCAATGAATTAGCTGGTTTACATTGTGTCGGTCGATTCAAAGAACTGGCTACATTATTTTATTGACTGGCCTGATCGAAGTCCTATACTCCTATGTATATTTAGAACTTAAACAGGTGGCCCGTGAAACGAGGTCAAAATGCTAGAATCCTCTCTCCAAGGGTTCCCCAAAACACCCCCATGTATGTTCAGCGATTATTAATAGTTTAGCAATTAACAGTTTTTATTGTTTATGGAAATTCTCACTTGATTTCAGACTTTCTTTATTTTTCTCATTCTGTGTCGCATTTTTTGTAAATATTGTTTTATTATCCTTCTTTATTCAATTAACAGCTCGTCAGACCTCGAACCTTTTGCGGCCATGACCACTGCGAACAGTCGTGGTCTTGGTGCTCGTAGTAGACGCGCAGGTGCAAGAGGTCAGTAAGGCATCTATCCCACCGCCGCACGGTGGATCGAAAATCGGCTGTAGAAGACATAGGATCTCGATTTCTTAAATGTTATTTTTTTTGCTGGAAATGACTTCTGCTGATCTTTACTATGTACAAAAATGATACCCGAGTTAATTCTGCCCAAAAACGAAGGAAATATAATTTTTTTACGAAAAATTTGTATGAAGCTAGTATGAAAAATCGAATTATCTCCTAAACGGCATGTTTAACCGTAATATCCTTGGAGGTGGTCATAGTGCTAATTATTTATGATTTTTTGGTTGCCAATTTGACGAAAAATTTAATGCCGTTTTTTTAAAAAAATCGTCTAAATATTTTTATTTATTTTTACATGTAAAACGATCCCTTTTAGTGTCCAAGTTAAAAAGTTCGATATGTTATTAACCCAAATATTAAGAACACACAAAACAAGAAAAATTAAATAAAAAAATTGCTGTTTTTTGACACATTTTTATTAATTTAAATAAAAAAAGATTATCAAACTCTTATTTAAGTAACATATAAAGTTATATTATATACAAAATAATTTAATTTAAGGAATTAATACTAAGCATTTGTAAAATAAAGTAAAATAAATAAAAAAAAAGACAAAATATCATTAAATATTACAAAAAAAAAACCAAACAGACTCAAATACAAATTTACAAATATATATAATTTAAAATATATATAATTTTTTTACAAATTTTCCTTGTCACTCTCGTTGTCAGACTCCAATTCTGAGTTAGCATCCAGATTGGATATATCCAAAAACTCGAACTCAGTTTCCTGAAATTGAATTAAGTCGAGAGTTTCAGCAAAAAAGCTCTGCTTTTTCTTGGCATCTAACTTAGGCCTTTGTGCACTTAGCAAAGGATCCGAAGAAACAACAAGCATATTTAAAATGTCTTGATTGGAATCCTGCCTCCTTCTTTTCCGCGAATGATGTTCTCGAAACCTCCTAAAATCTTTGTTTCGAGACTCTGAGGCTTCTTCCGAGAGTCCCAATCGGCACAATATTATTTTTCTCAATTATGTCAGCCCCATGGATTAATAATTTATGAACGGTTGACGACATGTAGTACCAGTCGTATAATAATACGTACTTTTCTGCTGTTTTGCGGGCATAATCTCTAAATTTTATTATATCGACCTGCTCTCCAGATGTAATTGCTTGTAAAATTACAGCAAATCTTTTGATGAGGTCTTCATCCAAACCGGTTATAGCTGCGGTTTTATTAGGAAACTCAAAGAATTTTCTTGCAGTATTCCCGTCATTGGTGGTTCCCGAGCCAGGTCAGAACACACAATTTTTGATGTTACAGCATCTAAGCGGTTCATTTCTGTAGGCTTTGCTAAGCACAGGTAGCACGATGCATTTTATCTAGCTTCAGAAAGGTAAGTGCAAACTTTAGCGTCGATCATCGTCATCATTAGTTCATGAGTCACCCTATTATTATTATTGCACTTTGTGGGGATAAGGGCCTCAATTTCTTCATCCATTTGTTTTTTCAGCTCAAGGACAACTGCTTCACTCTCCTTTACAAAAGTAAACTGAACTGGACGACAATACAAAACTGAGTATGGTTTAGGGTTCGTCCATAAGATGTTGTCTCCATCTGTCAGTTTAAGTGGCACCAAGGAGGTCATGAAAATGCTCGAGTCATCTTCCTCACCCTCCATTTTCTGCTTGTATCGGCTTTGGTTAGAAGCACCATCAAATCCCCACTTGGATATCAGCTTCAACTGCTTGTTATGCTCTTCCTTAGAAAGGCTTTGAAGGATTCTTGTAACTGTGATATCAAGTAAAGCTTGAAGTGTAATCCTAGCCGATGAATCAGTAACTGTCACTGATTGCTTCGGAGGGTAGCAATCAAGCTTAGTTTGTTGCACTTTATAGTAAGATGGATAAATATCCTTAGCACCTTCCCGAATGGCAGCCTCTCGCAACGTAAATATTGCCACTTTGAGAGTTTTAGCGAAAGAAGCAATCCAAGCGCCTTTTCTGACGTAAATATGATTGTTTTCGCTGGTTTCTTAAGCGTTTCATTTAATTTAGCGGCTGCTTCAGGATTTTTCATCATGTATTCGATGACAGAGGCGATATCTCCATGCCCTTCTTCTTTTAAACGTGCTGCAGCTGCATATGCCAATTCACTGGAATCTTCGCCTGTGTGTTCATCAGATCTTCTCTTTTTTTGTTTACTTCCCAGATCTTCGAATGGTTTACGGGATGTTTTCGTCATTGTTCCAATGGACGTTGATGTCAACGGTTCTGGAGAGACTGAGGGCGCTCTTGGTATCTCATCAACACTTGGTTCTTGATTAACTAAACTTTGCACAAAACTCGGCCAATCAATATTTGCTCCCAACCAATTCTCGTACTTTCTCCTGAAATTATCAAGGAATCGGTTGGATTTCTGCCACCTTTGTAAAGCGGCTCGCGTAAATCTCCGACAAAATTCTTTGAGAACAACACGATCTTCGTCAGACAGGCAATCGCCTATGCGGGATACAACTGCACTGAACAATACTCCATGATCAAATGAAGTATTCTCACTTCGTAGAAGAACAAACAAGTCTAAATTCGTGATTAAACTTTCCATTCTAAGATTTTATAGTCGCAGATTTAGTGTTAGCAGTTACACAGTTGTGAACAAACTAAATTATAAAACAAAACTTTAGCCCTTTTATTGCAAAACGCCAATAATGAGGTAACTACCCTCATTAGTTATCTTCTCATTAGCTAATGAAAATTTATAATTGTCACTAACTATTCTTAGAACTCATAGCACTGCTAATTAACAAATTAGTTTACTTATCAGGAAAAGTTGAATGTAATCCATAGTTGGCATTGTCGTGAGATATTGAAAATCATTAAATCACCTATAAAGACTCATTAGAAGACCTAATCAGTGTAGTTACTTAATCACTTCTTTTCGGACTCATTAGAAGAGTAAACAATTGGTAATTTGGTTGTATGAAAAGTTTTAAAACTCATGATGTGTTGATAAATATCTAGCTCAAACATAGTTGTCTACGTGTGGGTGTATTATAAACATCTGCCAACTCCTTCGGAAATATAGGAGTGATGCTATTTTATGTTACGTGTAGTTAAAAGTCCGTTTTCTTCAACATAAACACTAAAAGGAATCGTTTCATATGAAAAAACAAATAAAAATATTTTGACGATTTAAAAAAAAAACGGCATGAAATTTTTCGTCAAATCCGCAACCAAAAAATTATAAATAATTAGCACTATGACCACCTCCAAGGATATTACGGTTAAACATGCCGTTTAGGAGATAATTCGATTTTTCATACTAGCTCCATACATTTTTTTCTTATAAAAATTATAACTCTTCCATTTGTGCACACATTTACTTCATATGACATTTTATAGAACAGTAATGATCAGCAGAAGTCATTTCCAGCAAAAAAAATAACATTTAAGAAATCGAGATCCTATGTCTTCTACAGCTGATTTTCGATCCACCGTGCGCCGCCGCCGGCGAGAACGAGAAGCGACTAGAGCTAGCAACTAAAAACGAGTTGGTGAGCAATTATTCGCTGCTATGCGTATGTACCGAGCTTGAGTTTAGCGAGTATTCTGCCCATCAAGCGAACGTAACTGAGCTAGTACTCTCTTTGATAGCTCATCTCACTGGGATAAAAGAGTACTCGCCGGCGTTGTGAACAGTCAGCGATCAATTATTAATAAGTCTCTTTTACTAACACAGGACTTACAATCTTTTTTTACGTCGCCTCCTCGTCGGCGGTTAGAGCTTGTCCAGAAGGAGCGAATTCGCCGCGATTCTCTCGTGAATATCACGCGCGACCGTTTCGCCCAGAAAGAGCGTACCTACGCGCGAGCATTTAAACAATTCCGTATCAAAACTTTGGCGCTCCATTTCCCTGGATACTTGCACTCGCCCTGGAGTTCGCGCGTTAACTGGGCTGGGCGGCTGGGTTGGGCTGGGCAGTCGAGATACTAGGGCGAGAGTCGCCTTGTTGCGAACAAGGCGACTCTCTCCCTAGTATCTCGACTCACGCGCATTACGCGCGAGTCGAGAGTCTGCCGTAGTGACCGACTGACATATTACCGCCTGACAGTGTTATCGTTGTGTTGTTGTGGTTGTTGTACACACGGCTACACATCAAGCTATACATTTCCAGTATAAGCTGATCTCGCATTGTATAGAATTTCAGTACAATGCGAGGTCAGCGTAAACTGGAAATGTATAGCTTGATGTGTAGCCGTGTGTACGTGTGATCGGGCCCCCTAAGGGCAATAATAAACTAGGACACCATGGTAGCGCAACCATGGTCAGGCTGCCAGTACACCCGTGATCCTAGAGTGGCTGTTGAGAATATACATTATGAAAACAATAAAACATAAAAAACAATACTTTTTAATTTCAGCAAGTTTGAATAAATAAATGATTTATATAAAATTATCATTAACGCAACCTAAATGTATCACAAATCATAGTTTTCCGTAGGCAGTTACTAGTTTTATTAGTCAAGTCCATTCCTTCTTCGCGGGAACACCTTTTGTTCAGCTTGTTCCACTTTCTGGGCGACGTTGGCCAACTGTTCAGACGCATCGGAAGCGGCCGCGCCGCATGTTTCTGCCAGTTCTTGGACACCTTGAGATACCTGCAGATATTGAAAATCATATTGAATGCAAATGATAACGTCAAGATATTTTATTATGGGGGATGCGCTAAGGTAGCCCGCGAAAATATGAACTTAGAGAGTTGAGTTGTATTGCCGATTCTAATGTATATAATTCTGTAAAGCCATATTTGTTAGGGCCGAGTCACACCGGAATGGCAGCGGCCGGCAGCGATGCGGCGAGCACTTTCAGTATCTTATAAAATAAACCAATCGAGATTATTCTTACGGCATCAGCTTCGACCTTCACTTCGGCAGCAGCAGCTTGCATGTTGTTAACTACTTCTTGCATCTGGGGCGCATGCTGAATGGGTTCTGACTCGAGCACTGGAGCTGCCTGGATAGCACATGAAAATTTTTGATATATTTTTTTTTACACAGGATTATACTAAACGTTACAATATAACCAGCTTGATATTAGACTTATCAAGAGCAGTATAGCAAAAATCAATATATCTCATAGCCATAACACTCAACATGCAGCAGAAATGTGTCGCTAATGTTGAGTAGATTTGGCTATTTCTAGAAAAAGAGAGTTTCCCAAAACAGGTTACAAATTACAGTTCATATTTACCTGTTTGCAGCGGTGCATGCAGTGGCAGTGATGTTTGATGACACCCTCTGCAGCACCAACTTCATGCATATGCATTTCATTCTGCTGCATCTGAAATTCAAATACCAATGAATGTGATTATTTGCTCTATTATAGTTCACCTTATGAAAATAAATACTTGAACAGTCTTTGAAATGTTTAGTTCCAGTATGATATTCAACAGGATAAGTTCGCACTATCTCATTTTTATAATGTCATGACCAAATTTAAAAAAAGACAGCGCTGTCAACAGTTACGTGAGGCCAGTTTCGTAAACATGTGTGCATGTGTGTAGGTATGTTTCATAAACTTAGTGGAGGTGTAGTTTGATTGCAAATGTGTGCGTGTGAGTGTGTATGCACAGAGTGGAGGCGTAGTTATGGAATGCTTCACTGTATTGTTCACAGCACTCTTGGTTTTTTACTTAGCCTGAGTTTCATGTAAACTGCTGTTCATAACGTAAGGTTATCTAACGCTAAACTAGAATTGTGCATAGATTTAAATCATAATAAACAAGTAGGCCTAGTTGTTTATTATGATTTAAAAAGTGTCATACTTTTTCTGGCTAACTCAAGACTGTTCTGTTCTGACCAGGATTAAGTCTAAAACTATGTGCTATCAGCAATCAAAATTTTAACATTCACTACATTAGTTCACACCACATAATTTAGTATCAAAACTGCCTTGGATCTTGTAAAATAATTGTCTTACATTTGCAACGAAATTCGGGTCGGTGTAGTTGTTCAGTTCGGAGGCCATTTGCATGGCTTCAGGGAGCTTCTCATGTCCAGCTGTTGCATTGTTGATAGCTTGAGCAGTATTCAGCAGATTGGCGGTCGCAGTGTCTCCTTGTTGCCCATCAATGGGTGCATTCGCTGCCAGACCAAGTTTAGCTTCCAATTGCTCAATTCTGCTTTGTAAAATTGAAATGGGGTCCATTTTTCTGATGGGAGTAGTCACTGAGTAAAATTAATTAAAATAAAAATAATCTACGAAACTATTCAAATGTCGTAACTAAAATAAATGAATCTCGCAATTTTCGAATGCCAGTGCAATTTTATTTTATTTTTGACAGATTTTGACATCGGTACGTCAACTTGATGATCAAAATCAAATTTAAATGAAAATGACAGACAACCTTGGAAAAATATCGATATTTTTTGTTCAATGTATCGATATTTTTAGGCGATATTTATTATATCGATATAATATATCAATTATGAAGATATTATAAAAATGTATCAAATAACCAATAGCAACACCGTTGTCGCCAATGACTAAAGCCTCTGCAATTGAACTTCACAAATATTTTTCAAATATTTAAATTATTTTCAAAAATAAATTGAAATTTTCACCGATTTATCGATAAATCATTTTTTTTTATATGTCGAAATCGATGTTGTCATTTTTTCTAAATATCGATATGATATGTATCGATACTTTTTGGTACTTCTTGCATCCCTAACAAACGCTGCAGAGTACATTCTACTTGGTTCTTCTGCGCCTTTTTGGTGACAGTGACGAATGACTGCACCTCCCTCAAACTGGTCAGAAAGAAAGTATATTTTCATATTGTTTTCCTTATTTTCCTGTGCAGGGTTTATTACGCACTCGCGCACTACGCTATTTATACTGGCGGATTTTTGTATTAGCTGCTTTTCTTATCTATTCCAATTTATATTATCACGTTTCAGTTTTAAAGTTAATCGTGCTTGAGTTGAGTGTGAAAAACTGAAAACTACGCGGCTGACCGGCTGTGACGAAAGTAAAAATACATTTCAAAACGAAATATTTTTGAAAATGCTTACAGGTTAGTTCTCTGTAGTCCACAGAGCACTATATAATACTGGTAAGTAGTCTGTGGTTTACAGTCAGACAAAATAATGTGAATGTCAGTGTCAAGTAAGTGCTCTGGCTCTGTGTGTACAATATTTGTTAACAAAGCTTGCAATTGATTTTATTTAACCAAATAATTTAAGAAATAATTATAAAAATGGATGAAGAGCTAGGTGGACTAACGGAGGATGATTTCATGATACCGCCTATTAAATATGAGTGTTAGTATTTGTATTTAAAACCAAACAAGTTAATCACAATAGTTACACAGTCATGTAAATAAGATTAATAAATTGAGTAAATTCGTGTATATTTATGATATTTCGTTCTATTTCAGACCTGGATCACACAGCTGATGTGCAGTAAGTATATTAATACTAATATTTTGAACTAAAAACTAGTTATGTATACTATGATGCAACAATAATTTTAAATCCTAATCTGCTAATATTATGAGTGTTTACAGTGCAGATTATCAATACTTGTACTAACAATTTAGTTTTGCTTTTGGAATTCTAGTCTTTTTTTCTATAAAAAACAGTTTTCTGGTTAAATTGCACAAGTTTTTTTTGTGTTTGTCATTTCATTTATTTATGATCTTCCTGTTATTTTGTGATACATCAAATAGCATCTAATAATTTTTGTGTTTAGGTCAGCTGTACTCAATTTTTTGTTATTTCTAAATCATAATTTAGATCACGTCTAAATAATTTCTTCACAATAACAGATTATTAAAAAAAATATTACTTATTTAAAATACAAATAGTTTTGTGTAACAAAAGAAAATAGCAATCAGAAATGAACATACATATATTAACAATTTCAGGCTACATGCATGGGGCAACACCCTGAAGGAAGCATTTGAGCAGTGCGGAATGGCCATGTTTGCATACATGACAGAAATGCCTTACGTTCAGATCAAAGAAGTGCACACAATAGAAGCAAACGCCGATGATCTGATGGGCCTCCTGTATCACTTCCTTGATGAACTATTGTTTCTATTCTCTGTTGAACCATTCTTAATCTGTAAGAAGGTAGTGATAACAGAGTTTAATACACAAGAATTCAGGATAGTTTGTAAGTGTTACGGTGAAGAGTTTCAAATTGGCAAACATCCGCAAGGTAGCGAAGTAAAGGCTATCACTTACTCGGCCATGCAGATAGTAGATGAACCTAAGGATAATAAGTATGAAGTATTTGTTATTATTGATATTTGATAATTATATTTTTGTTGAATACTTTCATGGTTTTCTATTACACACACTGGTATTCAGCTGCATCCGGTAAGACTAGAAGCCGACACCAACATAGTTGGGAAAAGGCTAGGCAGATTGACACTGGTATTTGACTTGTTAAGGCACATGCTTACCATGTTTATTAAATACAATGTTCCGCCAGTGGCTTTGCCCATTATTTTATCTTTATGAATCATTCATTGCCTATTACTCAGTGATAATAAAGCATTCTACCGGTGAAATAATTTTTAAAATAGGTCCTGTAGTGTTTGAGTTTATTCATTGCAAACAATTAACAAATCTTTTCTCTTTATAATGTAAATTTAAATACAAGAA
This sequence comes from Lithophane semibrunnea, assembly GCA_947363905.1. Taxonomy (NCBI): domain Eukaryota; kingdom Metazoa; phylum Arthropoda; class Insecta; order Lepidoptera; family Noctuidae; genus Lithophane; species Lithophane semibrunnea. The sequence goes on from OX376188.1 coordinate 13,899,138, forward strand.
GTTAAAATTGAACATAAGTAGTTATGGAAATGATGAAAAAAAACAAAATCTCTAGTTTCGCCTTTAATGTTGGATGACCTTGCATAATCAGCCTTCTTGAAATTCTCGACGGCATGTGAAGCCAAGTCAGAGCGCCCATGGGCGGCTTTAAAACTCTGGCACCAGGTTAGTCGCTAACCGCACGAAAAGAAGATAAGATCAGCCTTTAATGTTCCCACTGCTGGGTCTGGGATCTAGGTCTCCTCTCCTCTCGGTGAGTGAGAGGGCCGTAATCCACCACGTGGGCGGTATATTATTAATTAATACTACCACTTGCACATATTGTCCAATCCAAAAAAAATTGGGGTAAGGTCAAGGACAAGAGAATGATGAGTTTTTAAGACTAAAATATATCAATAATATGAAAGACGTCCACTACTGAACACAGGCCTCCCCCAAGCACCGCCACTTCGACCGGTTCTGTGCTTCCCGCATCCAGTGGAGTCCTGCGGTCTTCACTAGGTCATGAGGCCATTGTGTAAGGCCTTGCAACGTTACGTCTTCTGCCCATCTGGCCATCTGTTCTGCGAGCAATGCGCCCTGCCCACTGCCACTTATGTTTGGCAGTTCTTCGGGCTATGCTATGTAAATAACAGTGACAGGAAGTTATTATAACATCATCCACTCATACTAAGTGGGAAAAATACGTATTTTAATGAAGCCTAAAAATTGTAAGTATTTTATTTTATTCTATTAGGGAAAAACAAACAATTGTACATTTTTACTTACATCTAAGTATACAATAAATTAGGTTAATGTATAATCGGCAACGAAAATGTAAAATTGTAACGAAAGTTAAAAAGTGGCGGGAAGAGCAGTTTCTCTCACTTTACAATCATGACCAAAAACAGGGCCATGGGCCATGGACTATATCAGGAGAATAGAGAATATGTACCTATGGTGCAATAGCGAGCGAAGCGAGTTCGAAATTTTTAGCACCAAAATAGAGAAGAGAAATAGAAGTATTTTTATCGATTTACACAGAAAAGTTTAAGAACTAAGAGTATGTCGCTCGAAACTTCCGAGCTCGCTTCACTCGCGGAAGTTTTAGCACCCCGTCTACCTATTCTTTTGATCTCTTTTGATCATCCATATAGTTGTGAGTACATTGTCGACTGCAGTAAAGTTTGAGAAAACAAGACGGCCCTGACCGAAAATACTCTCAGTGAATGCTGAAGTGGCAGGAATTCATTTAATTTAATTCAAAGTCAGAGTCAATATAAATAGAGCATACTCCCTTGCTGTTGTAGATTGTAGGAAATATAGAGAACAATACTATTGACGGTTGGAAACCGTAGCCTGTAAGCCTGGATGCCATAATCCGCATACGACCAATGTGCTACGAGCTACGCCAAAATATCGTAGCCTCGTAGAGATTTGGCGTAGCGAGGCTGCGCACTATTTTCTCAATTCTCAGTTTCCTTTTATGATCTTGTCGGAGTTCCTGAAATTCAATGACATAGTTTCCTCACACTGTATGTTTTTGATCACCAATCGGTCCTCCAAAAGTGGTGATTGTTTCCATAATAGTGTAGTGTTAAAATATGGAAGAATCTTAACACGCAGTCTGATTACCTATTTTGAAACACGGTGTTATTAAAAAAAACCGGCCAAGTGCGATTCGAACTCGCGCACGAAGGGTTCCGTACCATTATCTATAAAAACAGCAAAAAAATCACGTTTGTTGTATGGGAGAAAAAATATAATAAAAATATATTTAAGGGGGCTTAAATATATTTTGATTATATCTTTTAGTATTTGTTGTTATAGCGGTAACGGAAATACATGTCTGAGAAAATTTCAACTGTCTTAACTATCACGATTCATGAGATACTGCCTGGTAACAGACGGACGGACAGCGGAGTCTTAGTATTATCCTTTGGGTACGGAACCTTAAAAAAATAGGAGATTTTGGATTTCTCGAAAATTGAAAAGGGCTACCTAATCAAGTTTTTAGGGTTCTCCTTGCTTCGATTAACTCCATAATTGGTATAATTCTCAAGGTCAAATACTGAACCGTACCTATTTGTGGATTTTTCAAAAATCGTTCGATGTAGAAACTTAAAACTTGGTCCAAAAACCTATCCTTTGTAGGGGGTGTAAAAGTTCGAAGGGATAGTAGAAAATTCACGAAGTCGCGGGCGAAGGGGTAGTAATAGTTAAACCTCGGAATATATTACAAATTAGTAGCTATTGTAGTTAATTAAATTTCTGATTTCGATTTAGATAAAACTTGGCTATAAAGTAAATTCATTATGTACCTAGTCTATACATATGATGGGTGCTGAAAAAGGGGCAGCACATGGCCTGGGGCCTAGAGCGGCCAAGACTGCAAATCCGCCACTGTCAAAAACATACAGTGTGAGGAAACTACTTCACTGAATTTCAGAAACTCCGTCAAGACGAGATCATAATGCTACGGCTATATACACTTCGCGATTCGCGTTATCGCGAACTTTTCTTCGTGCGCTCTCTCTCGCACACCCCTCGATTACTCGCTGAGCAACAGTGAGCGCACGAAGAAAAGTTCGCTATAAAGCGAAGTGTGGCCGTAGTGTAAAAGGATACTGAGAATTGAGAAAATATGGCACTGCCTCTCGAAATTGGCTATATGCTACGCCAAATCTCTACGAGGCTACGAGATTTTGGCGTAGCTCGTAGCACATTGGTCGTATGCGGATTAGGCATACAAGCTAAGGTTTCCAATCTTTATTTAATAGTATTGTTCTCTATTTTTCCTACAATCTAAAACAGCAATGGAGTAGGGTACGCTTTAAATGCTCTATTTATATTGACTTTGACTTTGAATTAAATTAAATGAATTCCTGATTCCTGCCACTTCAGCATTCACTGAGAGAGTCTTTTCGGTCAGGGCCGTCTTGTTTTCTCAAACTTTTCTGCACTATGTAGTCGACAACGTACTCACACCTATTTCTTTATGGATGATCAAAAGAAAACCTAACCTGGTATAGGTAGACGGGGTGCTAAAACTCGCTCTTGCATCCTCCATACTCTTAGTTCTCAAACTTTTCTGTGTAAATCGATAAAAATAATTCTATTTCTGTATGAACAGTTGAAAGAAAATCTCACCTATCCGAGGCGAGGGCTAAAAATTGCGAGCTCGCTTCGCTCGCTATTGCATCGTACATCCATACTAATATTATAAATTCGAAAGTAACTGTGTGTCTGTATGTTACCTTTTCACGCGTAAACTTTCACTGAACGGATTTCGATAAAATTTGGCAAGGAGGTAGATGGCATCCCAGGGAAGGACATAGGCTACTTTTGATCGACATACCACGCGGGCGAAGCCGCGGGCGGAAGCTAGTATTCTAAATTCTCCTGATACTTATGTCCATGGCCCTGTTTTTGGTCATGATTGCAAAGTGAGAGAAACTACTTCCCGCCACTTTTTCACTTTCGTTACTATTTTTAGGCTTCAATATAATACGTATTTTTCCCACTTAGTATAACTGGATGATGTTATAATAACTTCCTGTCACTGTTATTTACATAGCAAGTAGTAGTATTTGAATTTGTATGGGGTAGGTACCTAGATACCACCTGTCTGGTTTTATATTCTCGTTTTTTGCCACCGACTTCCGAAATTAAAGTTTTTTTTCACTTTGTACCGATTTTTTTTGGAATTTGTTTGTGTTTTAGCTTCAATCTGTGATTCATATTGATAGGTATATAGATTGTTTTCAATATGTCCGTCGATGCCTTGCCAAGTTTATGTCAACACTGTGGTAGACTGATTACTACCTGAGTAAACACTATAATAACACGAATCGTCTTTCAAGTCGGTAAGTGGCCCACATTGTGCATTTACAGTTTGTTAAAAAATGGGGCGAAACGGAATCAATTGACAACAGACGTACCTACCTCAATGAACTTAACACCTTTATAAGAATGCCTTGACGTAAAAAAAATATCTACCTGCATGACGAGGGGGATAGTTTTATCGACGCCGAGATAAAAATAAAGGTCATAGAATGTCCGGGTGGGTTAAAAAATCAATGGTACGGCTTCTAAGAGAAATAATAAGATTTGGTACCTAATCGGGGTGTGCCACTGTGTTAAAAAAGAGGGGGTCTGGTCTTACATGCTGGCTAAACCTTGGGAAATAAAATAAAAGCCTTGTGATACCTATCATCATTCTCTTGCCCATATTCTAATTTATTTGGGGCCAGCACCACATAAATGTATTTTTTTCTCTTCTCTCTTCTGTTATATGGTTTATGGCGGTGAATTCAACGAGAAGATGAATTTATCGAACCTCTTGCTTATAGAGTCCCTGTAATTATTGTGTTGGGTAGGTTTATAGAACCATCAAAGATTTACCTGCGTGAACAAGAAAATACCACACAATCATGGGTTATGGGATGTTTGTATGGAAAAAAATCTTAGTAGTAAAAAGTACTTATGTAGACTCAGAAGCCAACGGTACCGGATAGCTAACCTTACAAGTGTTATAGAAAAAAAACCACACACCGTGGTTCGTGAGGCCGGAAAGTGTTTGAATTAAAAATCGATTAGAAACTCCCGATAAATACCACTGTAAATGTGAGAGGCCATCAAGAACTGGATCGACGTGGGTACAGTTCGATTCACACTTAATGGCGGCTCGGAACATGAGGCGAGTCGCTGTGCAGTAACAATTTCATGTGTCAGCGGGGTTGACGGGTGGGGCACTGCGCAGCGAGAAGCTAACTTCTGAGCCGCCGTTAAGTTTGAATCGAACTGTAAGCATGGGGATAAAATGTAAAATCATCATCCTCATTTTAATGGGCTAACCATCATCACTATCACATGCTAATCAGGTTATCAATCAACTAAGTACCTAAATAAAGTTAATGAAGACGTCCAAAGGTATTTTATTTTAACGAAGTATGCATGTATTACACAGAAGCCTCCTGATAATTTAATGCTACATTTTTTATCGCATTGTATATTGCAATATTAAAATACTTACTACGTAGATATACCTACCTACTTAGTAATTAGGGACCCTATCTATCGGACACAGTCCACAGCATCGACCCAGTAGCAGAGAAGAAGGCAGTTTATTCTCTCAGGCCAAGACTATGATGTAAGCCTGTCTACATTTCTGAATGCTTTACTCATTTAATTGGGCCCTTGTCAAAATAATTCTTGAAGTTTTTATTACCCGGACTTCCAAGGAAGGGTTTTGTACAGATTGGAACAAACCATTTTTACCCACATAACCATAATTTGAACGAAAGTACCTACCTACTTACGCATATAAAATACCACGCAAGAGGGAAGAGCCTAAACGAAAGTAGTGTAAAGTAGACACTCCGCATGTTCTTTTCGTAGGTGGAAGAGAGAAAGTGGGTTTTATCCTTATCCTATGCCAGTAAAAAAGTACTAAGTACAAAATACTCAAATAAATAATTTATTATTTTAACTCTATCCAAACTATCCGATCCAACCTATGATTAAAAGCAGCTTTGTTTATTTAATTTATTTAAGTACAAACACACTACTAAAATAAAATTATACTCATGATTAGAGATAAATGTAAAAAAAACACTATTTTTGTTATAAAACACAATTTTACCTCATTTCTGAACGATTCTTGTCTATGATAGAGATGTATCTTTCACACACGTATAGTCATTTCCGCTTTGTTCGCGGTTTCACTGACATCCGTATCCTTTTATAAGGATGCGTAAATAACTTATAAAATTATTTTCAATTCTAAACATAAATTTTTTGATTAAATTAGTAAAGAAAAAAAACATTGTTTTTTTAAGCACAAAATTGATGTTGAATTCGCTACAAATAAATTTTACCATTTCCAAGTAAACACTAAACAAACATGCATGGTTGGTTAATTTATTTCTCAATGGTATATTTAGTACATAAGTACATCACTGCGGGAATCTGTTATCTAGTAAAAACTCATGCAAGCTAAAAAAAAATATAGATACAGCTCAGTAATCATTGTATAAACTGTGAGGTTTGATTGAACAAAACCAAACCAATAAAATCATTTACCATTCGCCTTTCCGATTAAAATACCAACGAAACTCATTTTGATGCTTCAATTTATTGTTTAATTGTTGCATTGTTTTGATTCAAATGAACGTATTTACTGATAATTTTCACCAAAAAAAATGTATCTTCATACACGGTGCGTAAATTACTGGCGTCAACTTTGTGATTTACCTAAGCACTGAAGCACAGCTGTGATTTCGGTTTCTCATTCTACAGTTTCCCAAGGAACCTAGGATTTAAAATATTCGATCGAATTCGAAATTAAATTATTCAAATCTTCGATCTAGAATAATTCTAGATGTGTGTGTGCCAGGTAAATGCCTGCCAGATAGTCAGATAGATCGCTAGCTGAAAGATTTGGTAGATGAACTGTAAAACGAACCTTTTGGATAAAGTAAATCTTTTGTTTTATGTATAATGGTACCTACTTAAAGTTGTAACTATTCATAAAATAATGGTAAAGAAATATTCAGAAAAGTAAGACAAAACATAATCAGTAAATAATTAGCAACTTTTGAAATAAAATCACATACATATCTTGCGCCGCTAAAATGCTAACAAACGGCTATGAAGACGCTTCGCTTCTCTAAACCGGTCGAACAATAGAAATTCAAAAATTCGTTATATTTTTTATGGCTTCTTCAACGAGGGGAGGAATTTGGATCGCAAAGCGGCGTCCGCTAGGGGTTGCTCGCTCGGTCGCTTCGCGCCTGCGCACGTAGTTCGCGCCACTGCTACGTCGCTTGCAAGCCAGATGTTCTGAAAAGCTTCCTGTCGCCGTTCCAATGCTCCGCATTTTTATCTAATAAGTTATTGTAAAATGTGGACTAGGACCTTTTTATTATTTTGTTTTATGAGTGAAGTAATCAGTGAATAAATATCATGTGTATTGGATAAACTGTGTGGAGTAACTTAAAATTATCGAGCGTCTCGATGTCCACGAGTTCACTCGGGACCAACAAAGCGGCGGACATTTTATTTTGAGTACTCGATAATGTAGCGTTCGCGTCGAAAACATTAATGTCGTTTTATGGTTATAAATTCGGATATCGTTCGCTTACACCTTTTGTAAGTATTGTTATTTCATAGTGGGTATTTTGTGCGTAATCCTTGAATGTGTACACTTAGGTTTAGAAGCGGTTATGCCCAGGTATCACCGCTAGGTTGTCGATATTTTGGGGAAAATGTCGTTGAAAAAAGTGACGTAAGCAAAACCGGACAGCTGGAAGTGTCGCCTTGGACCTTTGGTATTACATACAGTCTGCTAAACTTGCTATCGACCCACTCCGCTTCGGAGGCTTCTCGTTCGTGATTTCCGCGCGCGCGGCGCCCCTAACCTCTTCACTAATTGAATTGTGATGATTATGATGCCTCTGTAGAAAAATAAAATGTTCAATAGTTCTAACATGTTATTTGTGTTAATTAACAGCGATGCCGAGAGGGGTGAAGCGAGGGCCGGCGGAGGGCGAGGCCGAGGTGGTGGTACGCGCTGGCGCGTCTCCTTCGCATACCACGCTACTAGACGACAGCCCTAGCCAGCCCATCAGCTATCACCTGCTCGACCACGGCTATGGCGCCACGCCACAGCATCAGATCCGGCGTGAGGCGCCTACGGCACCGCCGAAGACGTCTGAAGTAAGTTCCCCATAAAATGTATTTTTTTACTTCCAGTGAGTACTGAGGAATTCAAGCTGTATATTTACTTTTTTCTTCTTGGGGATGTTAAATAGTCACAACTTTAAATTAATGGTACTAGATATTTATATTTATCATGTATAATTTGATTCATCGAAGTTGAAGGATTAGGAATGATGTTGGAGTAGCGGGTTTACTAATGGCCCGCTGCATCATGAAAAGGCACTTGCTGTGGAATAGTAGTTCTCCATTAATTAGATCAACTGAGCCTGGGGTATCCTATGTCCTAAAAACTTGGTCCATTGGGAATTTATAAAAGAGATCTTTTACTCTAGGATTATTACTTGCATGCTGCTGCAATGATGCTGCTTGGCATGTGATGTGGCAATGGAAAGGATATGGCAACAGTTGTGGTTTATGTGGCAATGCTGACATCACATAATACAGTATTAAGTTCAGTCCTGATTAATGAGGCTATCAATTTTTATTTGTCTGTAGTATCAAAATTGTTATTTTTGCAGTAGATAACAATTTGACTCTTCTTTTTTCTATTGAACTGATAATATGTAAGTTTTCTAATTTCTTTAACTGTGGATCAATACTTTATTACTTTTTACTAGTAGTAGGTACTTAGGAAAGGTTACACTTGTACCATCTATTGGGTTTAAAGATTCCAAGTCAAATTACAAAAAGTCATCATCATTGACATTTTTATGTAAATTGTACTGAGTATTACATCATTGGGAGTTCCTGTATGTGATTTGAAAGACATTTGTTGCTATGTAATATGTGTATTTACAAGTTTTCTTTTCAATAAATAAATTTAGTTACATTATGTAACAATAACAAGAATTAAAATGTTTGGTCATTGAGTTGGAAAGATCTTTTATTCGAAAACATACATTATTTTGTTGACACATTTACGTTCAGCCAACTCATTTTGTTTTCTTTTATTTAGATCTCTAAGTAAGAACATTTCTATTTACATAGGGATTCTAAACTAGTAGCATATCTTGTTGACACCTCATGGTCAACTAGTGCAGGAAAGTTGATAATGTTTTTGTGTTCAGAACTAATATTATCAAAGAATATTGTTGACATCATTATTGCAAAAATATCTAGCACTTAGAAAGTTCATATGACATGTCTTGATAACATTTTAGCAATCATTTGGACATTCTCAATAAGATTACTAGATAGATTATTGAATGATGATATATATATAATATAGAATAGACTAACAATAAACATGTAAGAGTATTGACTTTAAGGTTAGGTTAATGAAGGTCTTAAATTAAGTTATTCTTTTCGGAAAATTTAAGTAAATGATTTAACTTGAGCTGCATTATAGAATTCATTCAGTGCCAAACACAAATTGAAAGTATTATTTGATTAGAGACATAGGAAACTCAGATGAATGTGATGCAATATTAGTCATACAGCTCTATGGTCAAGCAAGAATTCAATTATTTATGTATTTATTGCACATTTTCCTTAATATTTATTTAAACACATAAGCAAATGTTTGTTGTAAGTAAATAATTTTCATTAAAAATCTATCATAGCTTGTTTGTTATAAAAAAAAGCATGGTTTTAGAAGCAGGATTCAACTTAGATCTAAAACAATAATAATGAGGTCATTGGTCTCTGTGGGGTCATTGAACTGGGCAAATAGAATTCTGGAGGTTCAAAGAGGATGCTAAGGATCACCTTCTACTTAATTTAATATTAATTTTACAATATATGGGCATATACACAAAAATAGCCAGGCAGCTAATACTTGCCAAGACTTTAAAAAAATTACCTTCCTGGGTACTTCTATGAATTTCAGAAACCCTTGCTTATTTTTGCTTTTGCTCTTTCCTAGGATCATTTTTATCAACAGTTTTGTTTCTTCCCCTAGCTATCTCATGTCGCATGTGGTAGTTATGGTCCATTAATCTTTAAAGACTTATTGATTAATACAATAATTATCATGACCAGATAACATACAGTAACTTACTCTACACTCTACAGTAACTTTTTATCATAATAATTTAAATATCAATCCACATTGCAAGTCATTTTCATACATTGAAAATTATTTGTGTTAGGTACTATATAAAAAATATAAATAATCCAAATATATCCATATTAAAAAATATATATAATCCAAAGAATAAAACAATAATTCCATAAAGTCTGAATACGAAAAAAAATTACGGTCAGAACTGGTCAAAACATAACGTAAACTTCGTCATTTCGTAATCAAAATGGCGGATCCTAGACGACATAATTTCGAGTGTGTAACGGTAGCGAGTACACTGAATGAAAAGTGTTTAGTCGGTGGGACCCTACGCGGGACCGGGGTTCGGAGTTTCGGACCAATCACAGGACAGACGCTTTCGACTATATACATTTTCTCCGACCCACTCATTCAACAACTCGCATCATCGAAAGTTTACTAATCTAATCTTTCAAACTGATTAATAATTATTTTGGTTTATGTTATTTGTTATAAGATAAAAAGAATGCTATGAAATTAGTATGTTTTCGCGGGTTTTTACTGATTTTGAATCTAGTGTGGTAACACTCACTGGTCAGTTTCATTGATGATTAGGCCTGGTTCACATGAAACAATAGTTTCGAGAAATACGATTTAATTGTTTTGATAGGCGTTCGGTTCACACATTTCATTCAGGAAAAATTACGTTAGCATCGTGGATCATTTTTATCGGTACCGGTTTAACGGTACCTACTCAACTATCCATAAAAAGAGTACCAATGCTTCCTTCCTATATTCTTCCTATTTTTTTTTTGCAAATCCTGTTGTAAGTAGTAACTTTTCCCTAACCTAACCTTTGATTTCGTAGATATAGTACGTTGAACGCGCTTTACAACCTACACATTTAGCGGCTTAGCCTATGCCTTTACTGCCTAAACGTGTCGATTATTGGAAACGAAAAAACAAAATGGCGGACGCTTCACGCCAAATTTGAGCAATGCCTCTAATAGCATAGCCAAAACTTTTACAATCGCAATTCATGAACCTTAAATGCTTGTTATCGTAAAAGATGAATGCTTATAAATAAAGACATTTGGAAGTCTTTCAACCCCAGTTAAAAATTTCAATAATACGTAAGTACCTTCGACACTGCTGAACGCTTGGATTCATTTGAAGGGATCTATGTAGTCCAAATTTGCATTTAATTGATTCAACCTTTAAATACACCCCGTATTTTGCGTTTTACTGAAAGGGTAGTAAGTCATGCATAGACCACCCATGAATTTTATTTCTGTACCCTTTTTTACGTTCTTGAATATTATGGATGTACAAAGGATGATAGCATCAGGAGACGTTCTAAAATTATGATCCGGGATCCGGATAACCATTATTGTTTTATCTATAAGACAACTAAAAGAAAATCATAAAATTGATGAGCCATGCATGATTTATTTTTAAGGCGGTAGGTACGTTGCATTGCATGCAAACGAATCAGACTTTGTGATAAACTATTTTTTCATGAAAGTCAGCTGGAGGTATAACCTTCAACTTGGTCGTTACGTACGGAGCGAACACAAGAATAGCGGGCGGCAAGTGTACAGGAGACACATATGTTAGCAGTATATCATGTGAAGTGGCGTGCACCCGGCTCCCGGGCCATGTGGCTCCAGCACTAGGAGGTCACGTGGCCAGGTACTTACTTCCTGTCATCACACTTGTATTGCACATTTTCGGTCATTGTCCTTAACGTCTCCTGCGAACTTTGATCTTTCGTTAAGAATAAGGGGATCCCTTTTAATAATGATTTGGGTTGATTTAATTTATCAAACGGGACAATGAGTTTTTTTTTTGCCCGTATCAAGTTAATGTAATGTATTCAATCCCTACCGGTTGTATAATTATTATTACGCGGTGTGCGTTTAGGGATTGATGATGTGAGCAGTTTTGCGCTGACAGAAGGGATGTTTTGTCTGCTTAGATAGCGAGTCCCGTGTCACATCTGCTCCGGTTTACTTGCAGCGCAGAGTGGCACAAAGACGCGAGGGACCCACAAATCCGGCAAATTAACAATAGCGCCTAGTTCTCTATTAATAATAACACAAATATTTCGAGATAAGAAATTGCCATTCTTTCGCCAGAGGTCCCTTCCGAGAGCTCGGCGGCTTTTGTGTTGATTCTAATTTATGTCATGTATTGTTGTTACCGGGTACCCTCCCCACACACTTCCTTTTAGGGGCTTTGGCCCCGTTGCCTGTCGAAATTGAATTTGTTGCATGAGCTTATTGAAAATGCCTCGTGCATCTTTGCTCTCCGTGACGACTTCAGTGTGCTCTTTTCTTTTATTTTCTTAATAAATTAATAAAACGCTTTGTCATAATTTGCCGATAATTATCATTGTCGCTATTAATTAATACGGGGTCAACGCACAGTTTAGAAATGAGAACAGTTGTCATTAAATGTTCCGTTGAAGTGTAGGAGTGTGAAGTAGGTGCTTTGGTTCTTGTAGTGAGTGAGATGATGCTCAATTGAAGAGATTAACAATGACTTACTTTGTGTTAAGAGTGAGTACTGTTATTTTATCGCAACTAGTGGTTTGTTCACCCCGGTTTACATTGCGACACTTGCACTATTGAGTGTCCATCTTTTGTTTCCTATAGTGTTAACAGCAATAAAATAAGTGGACAAGTATTTGCGCTTAGATAGTCTGAAGTTACCTTAAAAGTGGGTAGGGAGCATGTTCAAACAACAATCTTTGTCATACAAGTGACTTAACCTCAAATCAGGTGACACTGTGAAGCTTTTAGTGATTTTTATGTGCCAAGTGAAAGTCATGGGGGTGAGTTAATGGAGAATGGTAATTATAGACATAATCTCTTATCTGAATGCTTTAATATAAACCTGATGACACTGAACAATAAATAATGAAAGTTTATTCATCAAAAAGTTACAGTACAATTTTGCCAAATTCGGTGAGCCACAAACTAAGCGTCGCTTGTATCTTGTGGCTCTTGTTGTATTGACTGCATAAATTATTAGATAGATATAGGCTGTACGCCTGTAGCAGAGCATACGTTATTTGTTTAATTAGCAGGTGCAGACTCGTTGGTAATTATGTGCCTATCTACAATCATGTAAATAGATATTATCGAATCTCGTCCATTTCTTGTGCATTTACGTCATCAAAGCTAGCTAAATAAAACGTTACTCTACAGTCTACAGTGTTCATTAAATTCTTTCTACGTATTTTAATCGATAACGGACCGCAATATTCCATGAATTCCGTGTTCTAATTTAAAGGTTATTGATAAAAAGTACCTATCATGGCACTTTAAACTTTTATGCCAAAGGTTCTTTTCAAGTAAGTACAACTTTTAACAAAGTAATTATCTATTAATTAAAATAAAAATGAAATAATGTTCGTTGGCGCATCACTTGAGAACAGCTGCGCTAGTCCGATTTGGATTTTTTTTGTTTTAAAATGTTCGTAATATTCCGAATCACAAATATAAATCAAAATTGGAAAAGTTTCCCGAATAATCATCAAATTATGGGAGAACTGAACGTCCTTTAAGTCTGCATTATTGAAATTTGGACTGGACGTCTGTCGGGTCAGCTAGTTTTTAATAAAACAATGTTCGAAAATTCAAATTATCTTAGACGAGCTGCTCCCCGCGGTTTCACCCGCATAAGTTTCGATCCCGTGGGAATATCGGGATGAAAAGTATCCTTAGTCCTAACCCTGGACATGGTCTACTCATGTGTCAAAATCCAAATCAATTCAGCCATTTTAGCGCGATGCGCTAACTTTATAATATTAGTTTAGAGATACATCAATTCGCCATGTCTTTCCGCCTCTGGGATTTTACTAGTTTGGGTTATTTATTGAACGCTTAAGTTAAGTATAAATAAAATATTCATTTAGCTTTGCTCATCATGATTGCATCACAAAAACAAATGGGGAAGCTTGGCGCAAAAGCTGGTAGTTTAATTCACGGAATGCAATAAAAACGTGTTGCGCTAATGCATTGCAAAAACTTGTGCAAATATAAATCACAAAGCATTTCTAATTAAACCAGCTACTTACCGCATTTTTATTTGCGGTTTTCATTTGAGGTTGCGCTAAATACTAGGTGTCAAAAAGGTTTTAAGCCCGGGACGGATAGCTGCGAAATTTCCATAAAATATGCAATGCATTAGAGAAACGTGAATGTTAGATGTATGCCTTATGCAATTTGAATGACTGTCTTGCACGTCAAGTTCCCGGGAAATGCCAAAAGCATTTTATTTATGCTGAAGTTTTCTTAATTTTATTACGACTTTTACACACATGAACGATGCGACGAGCAAACGCATAGAACCTACATCCACCATTACTATGAGGTTGCGATTTCAATTGCGTTTTCTTCCGTCTGATAGATAGACTGGTATTCGTACTTGTCTTAAGCAGTGCGTGGTTATCTGACATCTGCTCCAAATACTTCCGAGTGATTCAGACTTCACCTTCTTCGACAATACCCACCTTTCTATTTTTCTTCATTTGTGGCAATGATACACTATGACCATCTATTTGTGTATCTAACACAATTTAAATTGAAACCTGAACAAGAAGCGGATATAAGTTCTTGTTACGTGCATTTATTTGGGCACGCATGGCGCAAGACAGCCATGATGTTAGTGTTCCATCGTTTGCGCAACTGCACGACATTTGCTATGTCTTTGTTCCGTTTGTATACCTACCTTTTTATATCCAAAGTTAAAGACTTCAGGGTCAGAAGAGGCAACCTCTGTGTCAAATACTATTATAAAAAAACATACAAACGAATTGAGAACCTCCTCCTTTTTGAAGCAGTCGGCTAAAAAGACACGTTAGTTCCCGCTGGCAAGCAATCGCAGAAATTAAAACTTTACGCCCTGCTCCCTCTCTCTTTGTATGAATGCTGACAACTTGACAGGTTTATGGATGGATATAATTATATATTATGTTATGGACTTGTGCAGGTGATGTTGACGTGTAAATGTTGCGTGCCTACCCCTATCTACCAGCCCGACATGTGCCGTATCGTATTTCATTCTAGCATGGCTTAATGCGTAAGCGTGGTTTCCTTCACCGTTTTGTAGCAGTGGCAGTAGCTATCTTAAGGAAACAGGCATGTCCAGTGTGACATCTAGCAATCCACAATGGGCCCGCTTTGTGGATTACTGCCCACTCCCTCTCAAACAGACGAGTCTTGAGTCCTAACATATTTGCTTAAAGTATAATTACATACCCTCTATAACATTATCGTTATTTCGCATTGTTCCCAGGCGGTGAAAAGAAGACTGAACCTGAGTGAGAGCAGTTCCGGCAGCCAGGGTCACGTGGTGCCCATGAAAGCCGACTTCAAAACGCCCAAACAGAAACGCGTGAAGGTTCTCACGCCCTACAGTCGACCGTCCAGTTCCATGAAAAAGTACACCGAACGTTCCAGGTACTTGTCTCAGTGAGAGGTAAATTTCCATTTTAGAGAGTAGTTTTTCTGTAGTTAAATAGCGGCTCGACACGAATAAAGACTTCTATGGATAAGAGTTCCAAGTTGTCGTGGAAACCGTGCCAAAATCGCAAGCTAATCGTGGCTACAGAACGAATAGGCGTGGCCGGATGCGTGATAGAAAATTGATTCTGAAGATGGAAGGCCAAGGAAATTAACTTCATTTATGAGTCAAAATTGAGTGCAGCAATTAAATTAGCCCTCAGCATAGTTCTGTCTAAGCTCAAATGGCAATATTGGCAAACAGTGAAACAGTAACAATAAATCCTGTAATGGCGGCCGAATCCAGACTACGCTGTGAATGTGTGAACTGACTATGTGGTGGAAGCATCGAACCCTGTTAGTCGTTTCTCATCAATTAATTTGTGCAAGCAATAAGTTCAAGGTGTTAATGAATCAGCCGGAAGATTTATGAAACAATGGATCACCCCAGGCCGCTTTACGGCTACATCCTTGTGTGCGTAGAAACGAAGAAAATCGAAAGAATCGCCTGCAAGTTATTAGAAAATAAAGAAAAAACTGGTATATTTACTTGGACATCTTCCTA
Organism: Lithophane semibrunnea; assembly: GCA_947363905.1. NCBI lineage: Eukaryota > Metazoa > Arthropoda > Insecta > Lepidoptera > Noctuidae > Lithophane > Lithophane semibrunnea. Next base: position 13,914,895 of record OX376188.1, read on the forward strand.
AATATCTTATTGTTTGTTTCAGGTTTGACACATCATTAGGTTTACTCACAAAAAAGTTCGTTGCGTTGCTGAAGTCCTCGCCCAATGGCGTCCTAGACTTGAACATAGCTGCAGAACACTTATCGGTCCAAAAACGTCGTATCTACGATATCACAAACGTACTAGAGGGTATAGGAATATTAGAGAAGAGATCCAAAAATAATATACAATGGAAATATGGTGAGTGTGAGCTTTCAACACATAATAAAAGCTACATTCGTTGTTATCTGTATTTTAGTTTGAGATTGATTTTAACCCTTCAATTTGAGATTTTTTTAATGTTATGAGCTTGTGAAGTCTCAATAATAATATGTTATATGGATGGAAATTAAACGCATTCAATTGCTGATCTTTATTCCATACCCTGGAGCTAGAGAGATTTCGTCTGTTCCAAATTAACCCGTCATCAAAGTCAGTTTGACATTATCTTCAATGAAACATAATTTTGGAACTCGAAAATAATCCTGGACTTCTCCTATGGACAAGATTCAACGGACTGACGGCATATAAAATTTTATCATGGTGCTTGGAGTGTTCTGTAATAAATGGCTAAAACATCGGCGAAACTTGCTTTGGACTCTGGAGTCTCACATCCAATGCTGCAAGAAAATAGAATGCTGATACAATCTGTTCAAATCATTTGCATAAAACAACAGGCAGTTCGAATCTCCAGCTGGTTATTATAAAGTAGTTTGTTACTGCTTATTCACTGTCAAAAAAGGAGGCCGTACATGTGGACAGTTGGATTAGTGACCACAGGATGTTTTCAAAGCTGGAGGTGATGCTGCCCATCTGCCATCAAGTTAATTTATATTAAACTTGTTTGGTTATTTTGCCACCTGTTGGTCGTCCCCAGCAGGAGAATGTGTTTGGAACTATTTATTTTCAAATCAATTTAGAGGTTTTATGCGTCGTGGGAAGTCCTAGTAGTATATCAACAGATTCGAAGGTAAACTGTTACAGAGATTGTGGCACGCAACAAGTGAGTTGCTCTTCCAGTTTTGGTGCTAAATTGGATAATGGAAGTTATGGTTTGAAGAACCTGAGTTCGATTCTCAGGACCAGCAGTTATTTTTTGTTCTGATGCTGTCCGTAGCAGTTGAAGTGCTACTATTGCTCCTGAGGACGACTTGGATTATATCGCGCCTTCATTGACTCTTGAATCATGTCTTCATTGACATGTTATTACTACGGACTGATCATTACTGACGTCTTCTATGATAATGTAACACATATAACACGTTGTGGTGGAACGATCGGCGGTCAGCAAGGCCGGTAGCGCGGCCGATGGTCCGGCGCGGGCGTGCGCGACCGTCGGCCGGTCGCGGGCGGTGAGTACGGTCGCAGTACAGGCATGTTGTGGCGCAGGCGGGGGCGCGGCGGGCGGCGCGTGCGGCGGCGACGCGGCGCGCGCGCGGCGGCTGCGGCGCGACGTGCGCGGGCTGGCGGCGCGCGAGGCGCGCGTGTGCCGCGCCGTGGGCGTGGCCGAGCACGCGCTCAGCGCGCTGTCGGCCGACCACGGCGCGCGCGCCTACATCACGTACGCCGACCTGCGCTCCATCCGGGACTTCCGCAACCAGACCGTCATACCCATCAAGGCGCCGCCCGACACGCGGCTCAGCGTTAGTTCATTCTTACATACTTATATCTTTCTTAGGCCCCTCGCCCTTTTTTCAGCTTTCGTCGAAGAGCCGAAAAATTGCTCAAAAATACGCCTGATAAAAAAAATACAGAACCTCTAAGTTGCCTCACTTCGTTTATGATGTAACTTCACTTTTTTTTGTTTGTTCTAAATTGCAGTAATACTAAATGCATATGATATTATTTACCATCTTTGCAGGTACCCCATCCTGACGAGAAAGGCTTCATGATACATTTGAAATCTATGTCGGGTGAAATCGAAGTCTACCTCTGTCCAAAAGAACGCCCTCCTTCGCCTGCTTCGTGTAAGTTCAATTCAAATATTTTGAGATTTGGAAAATATTACATGCAATTGTATAGGATGTCTTCATAAGTACTAGATCAGGGTTACCATAGCAAAGATATTGAAAATAATTCTCTCATCCATCGCCAAATAGGGGAAGATAGCTAGCTGCTTCGGTAATTACTACACGGTAAGATTTTGTGATAAACTTTATCTGAATTGAGCAATCAAATCTCCAGGGACCACTCTCTTTGTCAAAGTGTGTGTTTACCACAATCATTCAGCCGAAAGATTCTCAAAGCAACGTCACAACGACTGGTCCTCTGCTTCTTGCGTCTAGCGGATTCCCTAGACTTTCAACAGGTCATCGACCCGCCTTGTGGGGCCTACGCACGCTGCGCCACTCGAGAACTTGTGCAACTAGGGCAGCATTTGCAACCCATTCAATAAAACACACAGTACAATCCGCCAATCTTACAACTTTGTAGAATAGAATAGAATACTCAAAGCCAAGCCAAGTTTGTAAGCCATCCATTGTGAAAACGAAAATTATGTAATTTTTTGAGAAACATTTGTCAGTTATAAATAGGGTCCAGGTTTCCCGTAGGTCTACACTTGTAGTCAATACCGGCTAATGTTTGTTGATGTTGTAGCGAGCGGCCCGTTGCCGGCCGACCCGCTGCTGGAAGACAACAAGGCTCTGCTGGCACCGCTCATAGCACTCCTGCAGTCCAAGCCCTCCACCTCCATCATCGCCGACTTCACGTGAGTTTGTACACTTGTGACATTTTATTAGATAAAAGATTTTAAATATTAGTACCGATAGCATTAGGATAGGCCCATTTATCCAATTGGATAAAAATAACCTTAATGCGAATGTAAAATGCATAAATAAATATTACTAAGCATAGTGGAAGATTTTTTCAAAATGGCTGATCTGAAGCCCCCATTTACACAATGGAAATTTCTCGCCTGTAGCATTCAATAAAACTGAAGCAACTGATGACTTGCATTGTGTATACACAGTGAAGACGATGCAACTTTTATTTTTGTTGAAGCAAAAATAATGCTTATGGGTAATAAAATCGCACCTTGAAAATCAGTTATTATAGAAAGTTGTGACCCGCGCCCGAGGACTTGCGTCTATCTATCTGGAACAAAAGAAGAAGAAACGAAGTCAGAAGTTTATTACTGTGTGATGTGATGGTGTTAACATTGCCCTATTAGGTTTAGGTTTGAGCTGAGCCAATATTTTCAAGAAACGAAGTCAGAAGTTTATTACTGTGTGATGTGATGGTGTTAACATTGCCCTATTAGGTTTAGGCTTGAGCTGAGCCAATATTTTCCCTGGCTATGTCATTTAAACTGAAACACGGCAATGCCTTTAGATACAAAATAGCCGCTGGTTGACGACGAGGTATCGTTTCAACCTGCTCAATAATCAGTTTTCATGATTGAAATAAAGAAAATCAATTTATTTGACCCAGGTTATCGCACACAGTATGCGCACAAAAAAAGCAGAACAACTTAGTGACTGTAGGCTAATGAACGCATGTGTATTCTGTGCAGGACGCCAATAAAACGCGAGCCTATGAGCTCGTGTTCGTCGTCGTCGTCGATACTGGTGTGCGCGCCGTGCGTTACGGACCCCACGCTCCCGCTGGGCGTCCCGCCCGGCCTCACGCCCGGCCTCACGCCACTCACGCCACACACGCCTCACACGCCCCACACGCCTCACACGTCGCACACCAGCCACCACGAAGCACTCAACACTCCTGACAGTCAGTATCATGATTCATGAGACGTTAATATATTTCTAGCGAGTTTCAGCCCTGTTAGCTACTGTTTTTGACAAAAAACGCTATCAATATCAGTGATCGGCTGACAGCACGGTGGGCGATCAAGTTAGTAGTTGTATAATAAACTTCATAAAGTCCAGCCAATTTTGTGATAGTTTCTGTCTGGGATACTAAAATGACATGTTGGATGTTCATCCTACGATCTAGCAGCTGTGTCAGAACCATGAATATTGTTGGCAGGCTTTACATAGTAGGGTTATTGATGCCTTCTGTCCATCCCCTGTACATAGGACTCCATGCTATGTTCTAGGTTTAAAGATATTTACTCTCAAAAAAGATAGTCACTTACATGAGAACAATTTTTCTAAGCTAATAAAATATGAAGTTCGTCACTGCATCAATTGATCTAATACATTTAGTTTTAAGGAAGGTTGTTATATAAATGTATTATCCGTAGACGGCGGCGCGCGAGGCCGGCTGCGCAACGCGTTGATAGCGGACAGCGACGACTTCGCGCCCATCATGGGCGGCGGGCGCTTCCAGCTGCAGACCGAGGACCAGGAGTCAGGTACCACATCATGTCGCTCACACTCACACACTCGCCATACGATTATTAATACATTACATCCAAATAAAGGTCTAAAAATAACTGATTTTGGTCACCATACTCACAAATAGAAGACAATTCAAACTGTACCCAGCGTGGTACGGTCACGATTGAAAGACGGAGATCGTAGCGTGTTGGGCAGTTTTTTTTTTTTTTCTATTTTGTATTGTGGGGCCAAAAGGTTCGCACGGTTCCTGTCTTACTTTCGGATTTTGTTACTGATGATGATATTTTTGCAAATATCAAAGCAGTCATTTTGTAAGGATTTTTGTGAAGCCTTTTAAAAGGATTAATATGTTATCAATGAATGTTTCTGTTGGTCGTACAGGATGCGTTTTTATACACAGGAACCGTGCATATAAGAGCAGATTTTTTCAGTATATTTACATGATAGATTGATACCTTAACTTGCTTGTAACGACAGACACGCCTTGCAGTGATTGTCAATATTTTGCATGATTAAATTGATAAATCATTATCAATGGTAACAATATCTGATACTACTATCAGTAACTCCCAGTTAATTTAATTGAATGTGTTGTCTAATCTTATGGTAACTTAGTTTGTTTTGGTGAACCAATTACAACAACCAACATAAGAATTGACAATAACTGACCTTTGATCAGAGACTGGGCCCTGATTCCCAGTGATGAAGATCAGTGAATTTGCTGTCAATTTTCGTAGCGGTTGGGATTGGTTCAACAAAATAACTATAACCAATAAATAATTTGTCAGGAGATTTTACAGCAAACTAGTATACTAGTTAGTTTTGCCATTTAAATATTAAGGTATCAATTTAATAAATAAAACAATAATAACCATGTTCAATGAGAGTCTAACCTTAACTTATATTTCACGAAGTCATGGGTATGCTAAGTCACGCTATAGGCAAGCGGGCTCAGGAGGGAGAGCGCACGTCTCGTGGCTAGCACTTTGGCTGTGAACTGTGTGTCGCAGTCACATCACAGTCAGAGTTCTAGCTACGCGGCCGTGCGGCGCGGCGCGAGGACTCACCACATTAGATATAAGTCATACGGCAGCGGGATTCACTAGGTTGGTTGTTAATTTATGTGCCGACACACATGAATTAAAGCAGTGCAACGTCGCAACGCTTAAACTTACATTTCTTTAAGAAACGCTTTGGGCGACGTCACCGATTTTTGCGATGCGACGTCGCAATGCTTTTGTATTTGTCGACCTTAACTGATTCACTGTGTACGGAAACACGATGCGCTAATGTTACTTCAGGAATCTTGAAAATTCGTGTGTGAATTACTAGATTTTTAGTAATAATTTCAATTTTCTTCAGTCTATCGATTTAACCTATGTATATCTACCTAGACATAGGCTGAACAAATAGACTTCCAATAACGGAACCTTCACTTTCATTCCTCTTATACGTCTAATTTCAAGGTTTTGCTATTCCAATCTATTGAAAAGAGCAATAGTTATTCGTGTTTCCGAATGTTGTCATCCATGTACGATTATGTGCCATGTAACAAACCACCGACATGCATGCTTGTCCATCACGGTGCTCACGTCACCATCATAAACGCTTCACTAACTATGTTAACTGTCTCGATACTACGTCAGAGGGAGACAGGAATTCTGTTCCATGTTCCTGTCTCTCAAATTGTGTATGTGGTTTTCGAACTGTATTAAAACAGACTTTGTCGGACACTGACTAGATTAAATTTTAGCTATTGCTATCCTTTACGTGCAAATGGACAAAGAAAGAGGCGGATGAAAATTAGGTTGTACTAACACATCTAAACAGGCGAAAGTTTTACACGAAACTTGTTCAACATCGCCAAAGTTTCGCCGTCTATTAGTAAAAGGGAGCAAAAGTTGCGTTTAGTTTAGCTGGCGTTCAACAGAGTCATTAATATTAACACTGTAACAGGACTGTTTTTATCCAAGATGATTTGACTTTCAAAGAGGCATTATGATGCTCAATTTATCGTCATTTCTGTCGCAGTGTCATCACTGATTGTTGAATTCGTGTAAATAATGTTGCGTTTCGGATGTGGATTAAACTGGTTTTTGTATTGTGTAAATAATTTGTTGCAAGTTCTATTAAAATTCCTACAGATTTCCGAAACATTTAAAAGTGTTTGTATAATAAAGCACAAATTCGATTTTAAAGTTTTTATTGTAAATATGTCAACTTGGTGCATGCTCACATCGCGTCACGGGCAATCTGTTATACGTTGGCACGCATTTTCATGAAAGACAAAAATAGTGGTCGGGTTCCTAAGTCAAAAACATATTGAAAATTAAATAAGTGACTCATTTGACGTCAATAACCCCAAACGATTTGGCATTGGGACACTAAGGTTTACACCCGCAAGTCGCATCGTAACAGTGCTGTTATCTCGTTGATGTCGATGTGAGCATCCCCAGCGGAGAGCTTACAGCGGTTCATGATCGGTTCGGCGGGCGTCGGTCGCGGTGTACCGGGCGGGGGGCGGCCGCGAGCTGTATCCCGTGCGGCTCCAGTGCGCATGTAGCACCATGGGATTCAGCTCACGGACGCTCGCCACTAACAGCCAACTCATCTACTAACTCCACAGACAACCATCGCCAATGTAACAACGCTGTCATGTCTAACTATGTTTGCACTGTGTTCTAACCTTCGGAAAACGTCGTTTCATTCATCCACACACCATTCACCACCATTCACAAGAATCTTTGGGACATGCTTCTATTTGACTTCATCAGTCGCAAGTAGCAAGACAATTTAAACGACATTTTTCGAAGACCTAACATACTCATTTTGAATGAAAAACAACTTAAAACTTCATTATTGTTTTACATTATTGTTCAAAATGGGTAGCTCAATGTTAAATTGACAAGCAAAAATAGACATCTTCTGACTATTTTCGTTTGAAAACTTTTACTTACATACAATATCCATGCAACGCGCTCGCTTTATTAGGCTAAGGGAATTCCATCACTAATATTTCATTCACAAGCTTAAAACAGTCAGCGAATCCCGTCAGGCCTTAAGCTGGACTCACGTTGTGTGGCCAATCCCTAACGGGACGTGCAACACAGGCTGATTTTTAAGCAGTTGTATAGCTTCATACAACAGCGTCCAGCTTAATGAGCATCTTTCATGGGGTTCAGGCGATCAGGATGCGTGCGCGTTGCAAGTATTGCACATATTTTCCTTCGCCTCTGCTTCGCCTGTCAAAATCCAATAACGCTTGCTCCTATTGTTTGTACAGATTTTGCAGGTGATGTCGGGGTGGAGGGCGTTTTTGAAACTAATTTTGTAAATAATCTGTGAAATAATTAATTTGTAAAATGTAAATTTTATCTGATGTTGAGGTGGGCACACGTGATATTCATGTGTTAGGAGTATGTATTGTATTTCCTAAGCGCGCTCATGTCATTCATCGTCTAGTCGGGTTTATTCACAAAACCCAACTGTTTTTATTTGACTGATATTGTAGTTGGTTAATGAAGCTTGTGCGCGCCCTTGCTGACATTCTTGAAAATTTTCGACATTCATAATATAGTAATTTTGATAATTTTATTGTTAGTACAATATATAATATGTTTAATCTTTTCAGTGTGCAATTGCGATATGATGAGAATACTGACATGGCTGTTGTTCCGTGGCATTTCAGAACCGCTGGAGTTGGAGCCGTTCCTCGCGCTGGAGCCGCCCATGTCGGCCACGGACTACGGGTTCTGCCTCGACCACGACGAGGGGCTAGCGGAGCTGTTCGACTTCGAGTTCTAGTGGCGCGCGCATGCGTGCCGGCGCCGCGCCGCGGCCGCGCGCGCGCCGGCAGCTCCTGCCGCGCGCGCCGAGCTCGCGAGCCCGCCGGCGTCGCCTGCCGCGCGCGCCGAGCGCGCAGCACTGAGCCGCACTCGCTGCGAGCTGCACTCGGCTCAACGTCTCTGCAAATGTATAGGGTTTCAAATGAGCTCTGAACGCGAGTTGTGACAACCGCTCTAGGTGTTGGGACGGGTGGGACCCGCTCCCGAGCCTTGAACATTTAACGCGAGGTCGGGACGACTGTAGTCTTGTTTACAGAACACTCTCACGGTTTACATACATTGTGCTCATGATTGTGTTGCGGGCAACAGTGTGTTGAACACTTACCTTTTATTTTAGGAACAGCAGAATACTTAGAGGCATGCACTCCCATTGCTCCAATTACTACGCAGGCTGGTAGACTGGCAACGACCGCGGAAGCGCTAGGATAAATTAAGCAATACCTGACGCCATTTACTAGTGTTTTTGATGAATATTTTTAAAGTTTATATCGTTACGTCGCGTATGATAATGATGCCATTTTATTTACGGGTATAACACTGTCATCATTTTGAGCTTGTTTTTGTTTATCCGAACATTGCTTTTGACTAGACTAGGAAATCGCTATTTACTTATTCGCCTTGAAATAAACGAACGCGCTCAAAGGCAGCGTGCACGCGATCGTGTGGAAACGTTAACGAAGTATTTGTCTGACGAAAGGTTGAGCGCGTTTATAGGCACTTTTAAGATTTGGGACAAGATCCACAATAACTTGTAAGTAGGTAAGGAGTAGTTCGCGCACACAGGCTGAATTCTTAAGTTCTACGGAATGGATTTGTATTGGATCAGCCTGGTGCTGGCCGCAGCCTGTGTGCGAGCTATAAGCAATATAAATAAACTGACACTGGATCCCATGTACCTTTACGAAAGTCGGGTAAATATGAGAGTGTTCTGTAAAAGCAATATTGTGTGGTAATGAACATTGAACATCGCGCTCTTAGTTAGTTTTATGAATTGATTTCAACGTAAATTATTACTTGTGACGTAGATGTCGAATACTTAACTAATGCTTCGTTCTGTGGGACTATAGCCGGTGCATGCTGTTATGATACGATAGTTTATAGCAGATCACTGAGGTTTCGGATTTAACTGGGAATGTTGCACAAGTTATAGAGAAAGAAGTAATCTAAAGTGGACTAATCCAAACTTACATTTGCAGACTCATTATTTGTTGTGCAACGTTCTCAATTATCGCTAGGTTTATAATTCATCAGTTTACTAAACAGCGTTGACAACAATAGACGACCTCAAACAACCCAATCTGAAAAACATGGTGCTAATTTCATTTCTTCATCTATTACCGCCGACTATAGTCCCACATTACTGTTTAATAAACTGAACGCTTATAATGAAAATGTTCCTTGAAGTTATCTAATTGATTTGTTTGTGTTACTGGCATGTAGCGTAGAGTGCCGACGAGCACTGCTTGTCTACCACTGTCCGAGAACACGTGGTCGGTATCTGATGGGGGCGCATACTACAGATGCAATGCCTTAAGACTTTATAGAACTTTGTAAATATAACACATGCCAAGTTTTTTATGCGATCTCTATAGTTTGTTTTTCACTTGTACGTAGGAGAAATAAAATAGAATTTGCAGTATGCGTCCGTGCACACACGTTGTTGCGAGCACTTAGTGTAGGTTGTGTCGTGTCGCAGAGTGTGGAGCGGCGCTCGAGCGCTCGGAGTGCTCGCAGCGCTCGCAGTGCTCGCAGAGCTCTCGTGCTCGTATGCTCGCGTGCTCGTGTGCTCGCGTGCTGCAGTGCTCGCCCGCTGCGCGCTCGTGTACATAGTGTCGCTCAAATCAGAGGGGCGCGGGCGGGCGCGCCGTGTACATATTACACACTACTGAACGGTGATATCTTAGCGGCCTTCGATTTTACTTGTAAAGCTAGCTCTAGTGTTCCATACGTCATACGTTCACGTTAGGCCTGTCGTTTGCGTATTGCACATTGTTCCGTTATCAATATAACTGATTTGCCAAATATTTAGTTAATACCTGAGTTTGTCATTTAAGTTTTATTATGGGTTCGTTTAGTTGTCATTGTAAATAGTAGAGGCAGGGCGGGCGCGCGGCGAACGTCAACATTATGATTTCGATAAGTAATTTTGAATGTTTAAGTACAAAGTGCGATGCCGCGACAGCCGTCTTACCGTAATGTAAGTACATTACTCGAACTCGTTGGCACGCCTCCGCTCTGCCGATTTTGAATAGTGTACAGCACAAATGTCATTGTAAAAAAAAAACTATTAATAAGTGCATATCAAAATAATTTTAATGATAGAGTTAATTTGGAGAAGTGTGTGAGCGGCTTGAGTGAGGGAGGCGCGGAGTGTCGGCACAGGCAGGCGGAACCTGGTTGCAATACTAGTGCACGTAGTACGAACGAGGGCGAAATCATTATTTTAACGTTTAGTTCTCATGTTACATTACATTCCGTGCCCTTGTAACAACAAACACAAGATCCCGCGTCTTCCAGGCATTTGTACATATTTAGATTTCGATGCATTCACGAGATTAGACTGAGAACGTGGATTTTAAATATCACGTTACTCGATCAACAACAATAACTGCACGTCGATGTACGCAAACTGTTCACGTCAGAGATGTTCATCCACAAGGGCGCGGAACTCTCGCTACCAAGTGTGAACATGCGACTACGTCCCGCCAGACTACCCGCTTATAGTATTAAATCACTAATATGTTTATTTATAAAATTATTTGTTATGGGTAAGCTTATGTTCCGCGATACGATTTAATTTCACCACATCTGTACTCTGTTGTGCTAAAGCGTTTTTAATGAAATGTAATCTTACTACAAATGAATTTTTAACATTTTTCGTTTCAAGATCGTTATCATTAAGTTTTATTTCGATTTGATAGGATTAAATTTTTTTCGTTTTAAATATTGTTTCCGTAGAAAGCAAACTCTGTTGAATAACTTTTTGAAATCATACCATTGAAACAGATTTTGCTTTAGCGGCGCTCGTGAAGTACCTTATTCTAAAGTGAAATTTGATTACTGCAAGATACTTTAGTTACCTCATGACATGTTCCTTAAACATCGTTGAAATCGATAGTTATGTGATATTATCAAGTTCGTTGATATATCATTTTGATACTGCGCAATAAACTATCGCTTGATAGTTGCTGAACATGGGTACCTGAGTGTCGATTTTTGAGGAACACATGCAATCAATATGTAGGTTGCTAGTCGCCTATACAAACATTTTGTTCGGCATGGCGCCGCCTCTTGCTAAAGGTGGCGTTTTAATTTTAAATTAAATTGTTTACGACACAAATTCTGGGGCCAAACGTACGAGAAAAAGAAGTACAAATTATAAACAAAAAGTTTCTCGTAATTTAGTTAAGGTTTTACGTTACTTCCATTGTTGACATCGATTGATGTTTTGTTCTTATACGAATGATTTAGAAAGAAATCATACGAAGCCATTGTAAAGAACACGCATTACATTGTGTAGTGTCAGCTCAGGTTTGACTCTATTACTTTCTTCCGGAGCTTTGTAACTTATTGGAATTATTTATTGTAGTCGCGCATGTCTGAAATCAATAAATCTAAAATGTTATTTGGTGTTATTTATAAAATTCAGGCAGTGTACGAGTGTTATTTATCTAGCGTCTGTTTAACGACATAATTAGTTTAAATTACTAAATCTACTGAGTGGTAGGTCAAAAAGGTGTATGTTCATCACCATTTTTATGACCATCGTGAAACACACACTTTATATTAACGTACTCTAGCAGACTGCTGTCTCAATCAATCTGGTAATTTGTGCTTATATTGTTTCGCTCATACAATAGCTGTCAGTATTTTTGTTGTTCATTTCAATACATTGCATAAAAGTCATTTCTTGTTTCCACTCCGCGTCGGTAGTTTGATGAGGATCTCAAGTTAAAATGTTGGTATTGTTGGTGTAAGTTAATGTGTGAGACTATCGGCGTGGGGCATAACTGTTACAACGATTTTAGTCCGTACATAATAACGTCAGCTCGACGGTCCACAGGGTCCTAATGTAGTATTTCAATACAGACAATATTAAAGTTAATTGGAACTTCACATTTAGGGGCGACGCGCGACGTAGTCCCGCTGTCTACAAATGTTGTCTTCACACGAGTCATGCGGGATAAACAAATATCATTGGTAGTATTCTATCTTAGTTTCTGTCTGTAGATGTACTTATTTTTTGTATAAATCTGCGAGGTAGCCTAGTAAGAACATTGTCAATGAACGGGTTGTAATCAGACAAGTTTCAGTTTGCTCTTAGATGCAAACTATGCTGTTATATGAAATTGTCACTTTTCGACGGCATGTTTTTGTGTAATACTTTATCTGGTTTTTTAATGTAACAAATTGAAGGTGCAATGTTATAAATATGTATTTATAGTGTGTGAACGCGGGAGGGACGCGGAGGGAGCGGAGGGACGCTCGGAGTAACGATACGCTTGTTCGCGCCATTTGTTGTTGGTGTGAAGCCTGTTTGATTTGTATTCATTTGTGTTGAAAGACTGAGGTTGATTATTCCAGTTTCGACGAACGTGCGAGTTATTTGTTGATTGAATTTAAATATAAAGTCATATATATAGTTAGGTTATATTTTTTAATAAATATAATATTGAGATATGTAATATATTTCTGTCTTTTCTTTCGCAGTTACCTGAACCCAGACATAATTAAATTCATGAGTTGAACATTGATGACTAGTTTATTTTATTGTATCTGTGTAAATAAAAACAAATGAATTCCGAAATTTTTGATAGATGACTGAACATGACTACAAAATAACCCTTAATATAAGGTGGATGATTATCTTAAAACAAAGTTCATATTTACAAACTGGCACTTAAAAAATTCAACACTTAAAAATAGTACCCTCCACAGCCCGATCAGTCTCTAATAAAGTTGTCAATGGGGAAGTCCTTGAAGGAGTGGCTCCAGATATCAGTAAAAGCCGTGCTGACCAGGTCGTTGATGAGCGGCCTGATCACTGCGAAACCGGGCTTCCATGTCGCGTTGATGAGACGATCCAGCATGCGTTCTGAAACCAATAGCCCTGAATCTTATTTTCTATTTGAGCGTACTATTCTTTTTGTGAATTATATCACACAAATATAAACAGAGAGGTTTTCTCTGGTGTCACTGACTCTGGCAGGGCTACCATCAAGGATTTTAATTTTGATTACACAAAAAATTAGTCGCAAATTAGTCGTCAAATATCAGAATTTGACGGTCACTGGTTCAAAAGATATAAGGGTTTATAGGTGGCCGATCTGGAGTGAGTCTCCCCAGCAGGGCCACATTTATATCTCAAAAACTAGGGCACCTAGCGAAGATCTGTTTTCTCCCATAATTTGTCGCCAAGTCACAGATTTATTAGAAGATATAATGAGTTCAATTTTTAAGGTATAGTCCAAGAGCTAGATCGAAGAGTTTACGCGTAAACTCTTTGATCTAGCTCTTGGACTATGATATCGTATTGAATTCATTATATCTTTTGAACCAGTGACCGACAAATTCTGATATTTGGCGACAAATTGCGACAAATGGGCGACAAATTATGGGAGAAAACATCTTCGCTAGGTGCTCTAGTTTTTGAGATATAAATGTGGCCCTGCTGGGGAGACTCCAGATCGGCCACCTATAAACCCTTATATCTTTTGAACCAGTGGCCGACAAATTCTGATATTTGGCGACAAATTTCGACTAATTAGCGACAATTTTTTTGTGTAATCAAAATTAAAATCCCTGATGGTGGCCCTGCCAGAGTCAGTGACACGTTTCTCTGCTGTACTATGCTACAAACAAGATAAAACTGTAAGCAATGTACCTAAGTGCAGATTTGTGCAAAATACAGCCCCGTTTTAGGGTACCTCCACAGACTACAAATTCTACGGTGCAAAGAACAATCATGCAAGGTGCAAATCTACTCACTACCCTAAAGAGACAGAGACGTGTCTAAATGTATCTTACGCATATAAGTACCGAGTATTCCGTTGCCCCTGACCAGGTTGCCCACGTGGATCTCCATGTCTCCGATGTGATCGACTTCAACGTGGACATCAACTCCTGTACCGTTGCGTTTGATGCGCGTCGTCTGTGAGTAGTCCCGTAATGTTAGGTTCCAGGTACCGGAGCGGAGGACGCCTAGGCCGAAAGCATCGCCCTGGAAAATGAAAGAGTGTTGGTGTAGTTAAAAGCAATCTGTGTATTCATTCATACACAGATTGATTTTATTATAGTTGGCAACGAAATAATGTGTGTGAACTGAGGGACCAAACTGGGAATCGCAAAAAAAAAACAGTCCTAGGATTTAGTAGTAGTCTTAAAACAATTGTAGAACGAATCTGGGAATTTGTAAAACAATATATTAAAAACTACAGCACTTAAAGTGTGGTCCCTCAGTTCTCACACACCATCAGCCAGATCTCGGAAAGTATCTCGAAAATTAAGGTTTTTTTTCACCATCACCATCACCATTAAAGAGCTGGTTGGTAAGGCACCAGCCTTACCAACCAGCTCTTTCTTGGCTACCAAGCCACACACTAATAATTGATCCCAACATCCTGTTTAGATATTAGATAGATATATAGATATTTTCATTCATTTAGACGGCCTTCAATAAGCTGTAATGTGATTCTACAAGCTTATGTGCTGTGATAAGTTGTGATAACAGCACATAAACAAATTCATTTCGGTGTCATATGGAAGGCCAATTCAATTTGGCCGAATTACATCCGCCAATTATTTCGTTCTAAACTCTAGATTCTAGAGGCAAACCTGGCATGGGCTATATCGTGAATGGTCTAGTATATCGCGCCCTGGGGCAATATCATTTAGATAGGTACGTGGCTGATTTACAGGATTATTGCAATTTACCTTGAATTCGTAGTCACCGTTGAGCCATTTTTCTGGGAAGTACTGTGAGTAAACTATGCGCTGGTTCTCCCAGTCAGTTCTGTAAAAAGCAAGTATACGTAGTAGCGAAAAAACGAGTTCTGCTCTAGTAACGTTTTTCCAGCAAGAAAATTTTAAACCAATTACCCTACTGAGTACAAAAATTATCGTGAAAACTTACTTGTATTTAGTGACGGTGGATTGTGACCATCCTCTTTCGTACACGCTGGTTAGTGTGAGCGTGTATCCGATACCGTTGATAGCGCGCGCCTGTTTGATCTCCCGCGCGAAGTGTGGATCGAACGGCGCCACACCCATCTCTGGGATGCCTGAAAAATGTGTAGACATAATATAATCACTAAGTACTACTCTAAATTATCGTCGCGCATTTTTACATGATTATGACAATTATATTCGCGCGATAAATTAAATCTTACGCCATTATTCAATTCGTAATTGCGTATTCCTGCGACAGTCGTTTTACTTAGGATGCAGGGATAGTTCAATTGAATTGAAATTGTTTATTGAAATAATTCATCATCTGCCTAGCCTTTTCCCAATTATGTTGCAGTCGGCTTCCAGTTTAACCGGATGCAGCAGAATACCAGTATTTTACATGGAGCGACTGCATATCTGACCTCCACAACCCAGTAACTGGGTAATACGATACCCCTTGGTAAGACTGGTTGTCAGACTTTCGGGCTTCTGACGACCCGTAACGACTGTCAAAGATCCACAAATGACAGCCGGGAACAATGGCTTAACGTGTTTTCCGAGGCACTAAGGAGTCTCGGTATGTAAAGATGGTCACCCATCCACGTACCAACCCTGGCAAGCGTAGCTTATCCTGATGGATCGACCCGTGCGACTGTTATTACGTAGCCACGAGCTCCTCTCTCTCTTGTTTATTGAAATAATTGATTTACTTAAATAATTAAATTAAGTGAATTGAATAATGTTACTAGGTAGGAACCTATCAGATTTTTCCATAGAAGGTTAAGCAGGTCGTTGTACTTGTACCTACTTAAAGGTTGTTCACTAAGTAAATTTTTGATAAACATATTTCAACATAGATATCTACCCACCTAGTTTATCAAGGCCCTACTATTGATATCGCCTCATTTCAATTCTAACAAATTTTGTTACATAATTAAGTATCTAAGTTTTTAAGAAGTATCCAAGCTATATACACTAAAAATAGACAATGTTGTCACAAAATTAAGCTTTCGCAGTAGTTATTGCGTGGACATTTGCATGTCGAGGCTTTTATGTGCACTGAAGCGGTCAATCTTGACAGCTAGCGTAAGTTTTGAGCAAGAACTTTATTGGGCAAGCAAGTGTACCTATGTCTCTACATAAGATGAGTAGATAGAATTCCTTTAAATGGTTGGTTTCAATGAGTGTGTGATCGTACTTACCCACTTTGAAATAGGGTCGCACCTTGTTAAAAGCCCTCTTTATGCAGCCATCGAAATCTGGTGACGTTTTCTTACATGCAGCGAATATTCTTTCTGAAACATAATAAATGTAGGCATTCATTAGTCTAGCTAGAGGTGGGTTTCGTGCTGAATGGACCCTTAAACCTTGAGGGACCGTTGAACCCAGGGAAACTTTAGTTATTTTACTCTTGCCTAGGTGGTCTACATGGGCCTACCATACCGCTACCTACCATAGAAATACAGGGTCAAATGACCCTACAAAAAATCATCAAATAATGATTATTTTTGTTTAATCATGTTTAGATATCAGTCACGTCAGCCTGTTGCCATTTTGTAGTCATTAAAAGTATTTTTACTTGAGTATTTGTGTTGTATTTTTGTTAAGCAGCACTCGTCTATCGAAATAGAATGAGATACATCACCAAAATCCTAATTAATATACTTACCTACCTAAATGTGAAAGTGAGTTTGTTTGTTACGTTTTCAAACTAAAACGGCTGAACAGATTTCGATGAAATTTGGCACATGGGTAGATCATGACTTGGATTAAGACATAGGATACTTTTCATCCCGTCATTCCCACGGGATCGAGAGATAAGCGGGTGAAACCGCGGGGCGGCGCTAGTGAATCGTAATCAATATCAAAACATACATATACAAAACCTTCTTATTTCGTAATAGGTATTATAAATACCTACCAAATAATGTTGATTATTGTACCCGAGGCATTGACCGCATGACCACAATATTCGACAGTTTGGATTACTTAGGTCGTTGCGGCCTTGTGAATTCAGTGAGTGAGTTACCCTGATAAATAAACTTATCTATAAGTAAGGTAGGGCACATTCGAGTGGACTATATTCAACTATATTGTGAATGAAATATCAAAGAAAGAACAAAAAAAGACACAAGACTGGAGTTTACTTCATAATACGATTGTCTTTGAATATGCAATAGGCAAAGAGGGTAAATAAGAGCATGTCATAAAAAAAACTCTACATCCCAAGAACGTAAGCTTTTGAGTTAACGCTAATATTTATATAAATTTTACTCCTCCTAAAATTTTCATATCAGGGGCCATAAAAACTCCAAAAAAATATTTCATTTGGGATGCTCAGTGGTTGTTACCATAGGTATCTGACAGTAAGAAGGTAGTTAATAGTCAACTTGAAAATGATCTTGGCTATCGCTAGGCTATACTCCAAAAATAACACTAACTTCTAATACCTACAATTGGCGGACTTTGTGCCTACAACTTTGCACCCCGACTCTACCTTTCCTTTATAAGGTACTACTAGCTTCCGCCCGCGGCATCGTCCGAGTGGTATGTCGATAAAAAGTAGCCTATGTCCTTCCCCGGGATACCATCTATCTCCATGCTAAATGTTATCGAAATACGTTCAGGGGTTTAGGCGTGAAAAGGTAACATACAGACAGACAGACAAAGTTACTTCGAATTTATAATATTAGTACGTATGGATAGACAAGCCTCAATAATTAGAATATCTTGAACGGTTCAACTTAGTACAATACCCGTCTTAGTACCTATAGACACAGTTGGTATTGCAAAATGTTATAAAACAATATTTTTTATCAAAAAATTCGACACCAGACCAAAGTATTGCTAAATTCATATCTAGGACAGATTGCAGTTACCATAGCGAGAAAAAAAAATCTACAGACAAGTGCAATTTAACAAATTTATGGATAATTAACATACCAGCACATACCATGCCGTCTTTCTTATGTAATTTAATTATCAGCAGTTGAAGCTGCAGAATCTGTTGTCTGCAACGAAACTGGGACACTAGTGGGCAATCTTAAAAGTGGTTTGTTTTGAAATTGTTACGATTAAATATTCCAAAACTTGTTTGGTCGTAAAGAATGTAAATTTTTACCCGACTGCCCCACAAGGAGGGTAATATTTTTAACACATACAAACATACATACATACCTACTCTCGAAAACAGGCCACTTTTAAGATTGCCCACTAGTGTGGTCTATTTCTTTGGCACGCTCTGTAGCCTAAAATAAAAGGCTTGATGGATTTTAACATACGAGGTGTTGTTAGGTTCGTCTTTATTGTATATTTCATCTGCAAACTAAAAAAAAGGGAGCGGAAGGTTTTTTTTTAAATAAATTACAATATTGGTAGCAAATAAAAGCTAGTAATGAGTTATTTCCAAATATATGAATTAATAAAACTAAAAAGCTTGAAATAAACAGTTTGGGCCCAGTAGGTGGCTACATATTGCGCCGTCCGAGGCGTTGTTCAGATCGTCAAGGGTGCAGGTGAACGGACGTTTGGCATACAAGCAAATGGGGCATAGTCTTTTCAGCAGGCGTAGCATGAGCACCGCTTTGTCGACGGAAGAGTAGACAAAAATGACTTTTCCTGTAGACAGTATACAGTATGAGACGGCAGCAAAGTAGAAAGAGTCAACTGCACTTTTTACGAAATTCACTCTTTTACATAATTCTTTGTTTTATCATAGGATTTATCGGTTGTCAGTGTGATTTTGACAGTAAGGATAGAAAACTTTCTTCCGAAATAGTCTACCTACAAAAAGACCTAGACAAAGATCGTTAGAAATGAAAGTCAAAATGACAGATTGTAGAAAGATTTCTACGATGGATGTCATAAATGAAGAACCGAACTGTCACTTTGTATAGAAAAAGCGATGTCTATTCTTCGTAAAGATAGAAAGCGCCATGCTATGCCTGCAGGAGCAGCGCAGTCGCACCGCATTGGATATTGGATGAATTGATAATGCTCCGTTTCGTCAAATTATATTGCATATAATATGGCCGCCTACTTGGGTTCGTAATCGATTCAGTGCTTTCCAAATAGGCTATTGCAGTTCACGACCGATAAGTAGGTAGGTACTTATTAACATAACAAAAGTCATCTTGTAGGTAAGTACCGAAGGCTTCTAAAATTAGGACAACTTAGGTGTAGTTAACTTAAAATTAATGACTTTTCAAGACAAAAGTAGACGTGCTACATGAAAGACCTTTGTGGAGGTATTAAAACTCACATTAAATTATAACTTGTAATAATTGTTATCCGTAATAGAGAATGGACTATTATTATTATATGATTGCAATTTTACGTGCGATGCATTATTATATTGCAGCTCACTCCTTACATAACCCTTTAGCTTTGGGGAACTACCTCCGTTTACCTAATCAGCTTCCAGCTGGGTAAACTATATTGTTTTGTAATCTAAGCCCTGCACTACTCAAGCCCTTGGCCCAGAAGGAATGCCACATTATTAGCCAAACGCTCATCTCACCTTGGATGCTCTTTGCGTCACTTTTTGTTGATGTTCAGGTGAGCAACGCATGCTGCCGTCTTGCTCAATGCATCCGTTACGAAAAGTTAACGTTTCATATGGTTTCGTATATCTGTCGACATGATACGTCAGTGGAGTCTATGTTGGTGACCTTTTAACCTTTGACTAGAGCAATATCTCTGTTTATTGATTGAGTTTGAGATGAATATGATGACAAAATCGGAATAATTTGGAAGCGGTTTATACATTGCTGATGTTCTTAATCACAGTCATGAATGGTGCTTGATATGATGATTACTAAACTAAACTATCCTATTGTGGACATAGGATGATTCCTATTACCACAAAAAAGATCTTTTTTCTTCCCAAACGATAGCTGTTTGAGAAGCTTATGGCGCTTCTTATAATCTGCTTTGAGAACAAATACGGTATTAGGGTACCTAGGGCTCTCCTACGGATCGCATTTTGTGATGAGAAAATGCGACAAAATGCATAGTCGTGCAATGAACAACAATGCCTTTTATTTATGGATGATATGTGGGTGTTACGAACCGAACTACTCGTACCTGCGAGTTGTGTGCTGATTATTTCATCAGAAAACAGTAGGAGCAGTAGCTGCCTAAGCTAGATACTAAATAATACAATTTATATAGCAAACAAATCGGCAACCACACTAAAATAGCGTTCTCTATCTTTTCAACACAACCAATTCTTACCGAAAGGCCACATAACACCGAACAATAACATGAATATATTAAAACGATCGTTCTAATAGTATGGTATCTATCACCAGTCATTAAACTTTTATAGCTCGCGGCGATATTCTGCAATATTGCCCAACTCTCACGTAACCGGTAATGTATCCGTACCTACACTACCACTCGCGGTTATGGTTGCTATACCATTAGGAACCCATTAATGGTGCACCTCTGCTTCTATGTCAAGGAATCTTTGGTAAGGAGGAAAGAATAGAAGGTCTCTTGCTAAATACTGTTAACTGTTTGAACCTCTTGTGGTGTAGCTTATAGGTGTTACATTTTTAGTTTTTTTGCTTATCCCGAGAGCACGATGCCATTTCCTTTTATAGCATAATCAGTCTATTTTTCCCACTGCTGGGACACATCCACCACCCGGGCCCAGTGCGGGTTGGAGGATCTCACATGTCTTCGAATTTTTGGTTTTAGGACATCTCATATCTCATATCATATCATCAGGTTTTGAGAGCACTGGTGATGAAATTAAATACACAAAGTACCTAAAGTAATTTCTACTGACATAAAAACAAATGGAGCAGTTGGGGTCCCGAGGTATGGGCCCTGACTTACCGATTCGAACCCAGCCAAGCGAAAATTAACAGACAGACTTTAGGATATTAAGACAACTAGCGACCCGCTCCTGGTTCGCACGGTTTTTACGACTTGACAAAACATCGAGATTTCTTAGTTATTCCCTCAGACCAAATAAAAAACCAAGACAGAGCGCTGCAAATAATACAGTGAAGCATGCCAAAACTACACCAACGCTCTGTGCGTACACGCTTAAACGCACACATTGACAACCATTTACAATCAAACTACACCAACAAATATGAGCACACATGTTTACGAAACCGGCTTCACGTCACTGTTGACCGCGCTCTGTCTTTCCCTTCCGGAACAAATTCTCTAAACGAGATGGTGAAAACCTCATCAAAATATGTTGCGTGGTTTAGAAGAACAACGCGGACATACAGAAAAACACGAAAAGCGACTTTAATTTCATTTATAATATGTATAGATACAATACAACACAATAGCCTATAATCTATTAAGATAATAGACTAGTGTTGTTGATGTTATAGATAGAAGATAGTGCCAACTGACAACAAACCTATTTCTCTTGCGAAAACTTGTTGGTACAGATAGCAGATCTTATTCAATAAAAAAAAATAACTTACCAAATAGGTAATATCAATTCAAATAAACTTGCATAACGTTTGCCAAAAGTAAGTCAGCCTAGTTATCTAACTCCGTATCAAAATGTTACAATAAATTAAATCGAGAATTTTGATACCGATTATGCTATAAATACTGATAAAAAAATATATTGATGGAACAATGTTTTAATATGATTTATGAGTAGCTTAGATAAAATACATAGTAACTTAATTTATATGGTAGGGATTCAATGGACTGAATGGGACTAGACATTTTTAATCATTTTGAACATAACATCACGCAGGTTCTCCAAAGGTTTGGGGGGAGGTGTATCTATAGTACCTAGAGCTACACCCAAATTTCACTATTTATGTTTTAGTCCCATGTAATAGGGGAGAGGGGGGGGGGCGCCTATTGCTTTCAACCGGGCACAAATACAGCCTCCTGGCTGCTTATGAGAAATTCCTGACACCCACAAACACTTTGCCCGACCTTACAATCGAACCCAGGACTTCATGCTTAGCAGCGCTTGGAGACCACTAGATCAACGACCAACGACTACTAATTATTTTTAATAAGGTTATTTTAATTAAGACTAGTTGACCCAACAGACGTTGTCCTGTCCTCAATAATTCATACAAAATTCCCATAGAACCACTTTCAGTATTCCCGATATTTCCAATTTTTCCGGCAACTTTTAAATTTTCCTTTCCGTAACAACCCGTACTTCTAAATATTCATGTTACTGCTGCTTTAGTTAATTCCGATTTCTTCTTCAGTTTACATTTTGACTAGAATATTTACTTGTACAGTTCTAATATTAGGAAGATGATGAAATAGGAAGTTTGTTCGTGTTTTAGCTAGTTTCCACTCAGCAACAAAAGTTTAAAACCGCATCTTATTGTCATTAACACTTCTCACGGCCTACTCATTAATCTATTTAATACAATTTGAAATGATGTTCGTTGGTTAGCGCAACATTTGAGAAAGGCTGGACCGAAATGATTTTTTTGTTTTAAAATGTTCGTAATAATGTTGTGTGTCTGTTCTTACGGAAAGAAAAAATTGAAAAGTTGCCGGGAATATTGTAAAATTCAGAAAAACTGAACGTCCCTTTTATGGGATTTCGACAGCACAACGGCGTTGGGTTAGCTAGTAAAACATAAAAATAAATCGTAAAATTAAACTGGTATTTCACCAACACAAGTTGATTAAAAATCTTAATTCTTGAGAAAAATATTCATAAAAATCTGAATTGAAATCAACTCTTAGCTACCCACATGATATGCTGAAAAACAATGCATCGAAGCATTTTGTACTTTAGATTATATGTAAAGGTAACCATGTTAATCGACTTTTGTTACTGACCTACAATTTAAATCAATTTTAACATTGAAATTAATCGATATTCATAATGTGTGTAGGTATGTGTGTCCTTGCTTTAATAGAATAGTAGGTAAAACAAATGATTGAATAATCGGGAGATATCGAATCTTTCCACTATAAATTATGTTTTCTTTGAAGGACGTGGTTACTGACATATTTGCATAAAATCTATTTACATGGAACTTGTAGAAGTTTAAAATAAATAACGGAAGCCGCAGTCACATCAACTTACACAAAAAATAACATGAATCCTCGAATGGTTGGGCAGAGGTGTACCTATGTACTTAGATATCATCATCCATATGATTATATTTGATTATACCTATTCATAGCTACGGCTGTGGGCGGCGGGACACACTCCTGACCCTCTCTTGAGTATTTTTCCCATTGTTCTATAAAAAACTTTTTTACGTAGGTCACTCTTGGTTGACATTATCAATATCTGCTTAGCCTTTTCTCAGGATCAGCTTCCAGTCTAACCAGATGCAGCTGAATTGACCTACAGTATTGTATTTCCTTCTCCATTTAAATTCATCTAATGGTCGTTTTTAAAAGATCGTATTTAGCGATAGGACCACCCATTATAAAATTTCTATTATCTGTAATTTGTACCTATGGAGTCCATATAGAGTATTCTATTCCATTCTACTGTTGGTCAACATCGACCACATAATAATGCAATAGTAAGTCACATTGACTTAAAGGCAATATTTCGATGTAAAAGAGTGTCTGGGCAAGAAACTCCATAGTTTCTTGCCCGTTCTTCTCCATAGGAATACTACCTACGCTTTGGAATGGATTAGCTTCGCTTCATCTTTCAGACTTCTTATCATTGCAAAAGTGCCTTTATTTGCTTAGAGTTTGAGGCCTTTATTGGCGAGGTTCCCCCGAAGCCTTTATGAATTTACTTCCTAGGCTTACTTCCTTACTCTTATTTTTTACTTGAGTTTGTACAATGATATGATTACTAACATTTGGAATGCTGGTTCCTATTTAACTAATTACCTATTTTTGTAATAAAGAAATTCTATTCACTTCTTACGTTCATTAGAAAAGCGTAGGATAAATTAAAACCGTTCTTTGCAACTTGAGAAAGTTATGATAAGTAAAATGCATACAAAGGTGGTATACATTTTTTTTAAAATAACCTACGAGTAATTTCAACGCAAGGGTGTTCCGAATCATGTACTGAATCCATGGTAACTGGAGCTGGTGAATCCATGGTAACGTTATGCTTCGAGTACCTGTCACCCTGTATGCTTTATGGGTCTATCTTTAGGGTGCCACTGGCATGCTTTTATCTAGTCTCATTTATCAAGTACTAGCGCTTGCCCGCGATATCGTCTGCGATCCAAGATCAAAAGTATCATATGTCCTTCTCCAGTTCATGGTCTACCTATGTGCCAAATTTCATCCAATTCTGTCCAGCCGTTTTAGCGTGAAAGGGTAACAAACAAACAAAGTTAGGATAAGGATTATAGTTAGGAAGGATGTAGAGTTAAACAAGAACATCGAACGTGAATATCTAGAACGAAATCAGATAAACTGTCGTGATGAAGCGTTTTGAAGAGGCATGAAACTTTTAGCACAATAAGAATAACTACGCTTGGCGGTCACCGATCAATCGTCACTGATCGCATTAGGTATGTTGATATTTCCGCATATTATCAAATATACACTTCTGCACCTTACGAGAATAAATTACATAAGAAATAGTAAAGCTCAACATCAAAAGTAAACAGATAAAGGAAATATGAGGAATACTGGGAAGGGTTTTCCCAGTGGTAGGACTGATGAGGCCTGATATATGAATTATAAAAGAAATAACAATTATTAAGGAACTTACCGATTTCAAGAGCCTCCTGTTCGGTCTTCGTTACTTGCGAGCAGCACACCACCATTGCACTTATGCTAATAAGCAATCTTAACGAACGCATTTTTAAGGTTTTTCCCAAAATTTGTAATTAACGTGTTCTAATTAAGTTACATTAATTATCTAATGCCGTGTTCAAAAATTTTGGCACGAAATTTTTGACACTAAAGTTTTATTATTTTTAAGTTAATTTAGAATTCATTTAAAGTTCGTTTTTTTTCAGAAGTTTGCAAATAGTTTTTATTGTAGACACACGAGCTGTGGTCAGTCGCAATCTGAGTGCGTCTGCGAAAGTGCACGCCCCTACCAAGAGCTGAGTGGCGCTTGCGACACTTGTGCGACACTGAACTATCGGAGCTGTTGCAAAGCGAATATAGACACCAACTTTGTTTATGTAAACAAATCGTTAGGTCACCTAGTTTTTTTTAATTTTGTAGTCTATAGTATAACTAAGGAGTCCAATACGATAGTCAGTTGAGGACTATCTCAGCTGGCCGGCCGCGTAAAATTTGACTAAAAGTCCATCTTAGATTCACTTAGTACCATCTCTGGTAACTTTGCTATGGTTTCCATTGCAAAGTTACATGAATTCCTCAGATGCCACACACGTTCCCATAGACCCAGTTACGCAACATATGGCAGTACCTAGAACAATGTTGTATAGAATATAATTTACAATTGGACATGTACCTATCCACTGTAGGTAGATAATATCTGTTCTTACAAGTGTTACATAAAGGCTGTTGTGTAACTAATGTGTTGAAGAGAAATGATCTGAGTCCGAGAGTTATGACAGGTAGAGAACATCGGGAAGACAAGCTTTTGCTGTCGTAAGATTGTTTGTACGAGTATGGTCGACTGTTAATCTATTTCTACTTGGGATACGTACAAATACCCGTAATTTGACATAACATAAGATCACGTCGTGAGCAGTGGTGGCCCAGTGGTAACGGCCGCGAGTGCCGCGACTCACGAGTTGTAGGTCGTATGTTCGAACACTGCCAGGCGCTTTTATTTTTGTTGTACCTTAGCTTTAAGCCATTGTAACACCTTAATAAACGTTATGGAATGTAAATCAAGATATGAATATGAATAAGTTATTTCGTTACCACTGCTCTCAAAAGGGTGAAGGAAAACATCGTGAGGAAACCGACATGTCCTAGAATAAAGCCGCAGTGGGCCCGCGTGGTGGCCCACTCCCTCTCACAGAGAGGAGGCCTATGTCCCAGTAGTGGGAACATTATAGGCTGATTATGCAACATCACGTCTGTAATCCCAGAAGGGTTAAGCAGAGGTATACAATGTGTAGGGGAGACCGAGGGGAGTTAAAACAATTTTGACATTTTAATTCATACACAAAATTCTACAAACACTAATCGTATCAGTTTAGTGCCAATCGATAGTTTATTTCTTACACTTTCAAATACCTGTCACAAAGAACGTGTAAGTATGAATTTTGTGGTGAAGGATGAATTTGAATGTAATAAGTCATTTTGTTTCAACTCCCCTCATACCGAGGTATGTTGAAACAAGGGTCTAGGAGAGTTGAAACAGTTGATATTTGAGTAGAATTAAGGGTTTTAAAGTAGAAACGACAATACAATTTGAAGGTATTTATTAAAATAAAACATTCTAATATATTTTACAATATTTTGTACTGAACTATTAATTAAATCTTGAACAATCTTGAGGTTGTAGCTCAAAGCCGCATCACGGAGACTTTTCTGAAGCAATTTAACTTCTTCTACAGCGAGATCGTAAATTTCGCGACTCGCCATACCTCTATCAGACTTCCTTTTATAATCAGTAGGCATACTGAAACAAAATTAGCAAAAAAAAAAACACAAGTGAACCACACCATAGTGGCAATCCCCCATACAAAACTTAAGCGAGGTGAGTTGAAACAGTCTGTTTCAAATCCCCTCAGTGAAAAAAATCCTCCCAATCTTTATACAAACAAAAATCCAGAAGAGAAACAAAAATAAATTATTTTTTCCAGCGCCATGGTTTCAATCGTTAGTTAATGAGCTTTCGATACAAATAAAACCCAAGCTAAAATACAAACGCATAATCAAAATACAGGTATCTTAAAAAAACGTTTAAAACTTACTTTTCACGATTTTTGCGACGTGGCAGACACAATGACAAAACCGCGCGTCAGAGGCACGGACGCGAACTGCGGAGCCCGGCGGGTGGCGGGGAGCGGCTGATTTGAGTCGGGGTCAACTCGATAACGGTTTTAAATTCCGCGAAATCAGTGCTGTTTCAAATCACCTCTGTGTCAAAACCCCTCGGTCTCCCCTACATGTAGTAACACTCGCATTTCGCCCTTCATGTTTAAGTCCCATCGATTGAGGAGCTCGTGGCTAAGTAATAACAGCCGCTCGGGTCGATCCGTCAGGTTAAGCTACGCTTACCGGGGTTGGTCCGTGGATGGGTGACCATCTTTACATACCGAGACTCCTCCGTGCCTCGGAAAGCACGTTAAGCCGTTGGTCTTGGCTGTCATTTGTGGATCTTTGACAGTCGTTACGGGTTGTCAGAAGCTCGAAAGTCTGACAACCAGTCTTACCAAGGGGTATCGTATTCCCCAGTTACTGGGTTGTGGAGGTCAGATAGGCAGTCGCTCCATGTAAAATACTGGTATTCAGCTGCATCCGGTTAGACTGGAAGCCGACCCCAACATAGTTGGGAAAAGGCTAGGCAGATGATGATGTTTAAGTCCCATCGATTAGGGGGCGACCCTACTGCCATCAACCGTGCACAAACTGCAGACTGCTACTGAGAAATTCCTGATTAGGTACACTTTGCCCTACCTGGGAAACGAACACAGGACCTCATGCCTAGCAGTAGCGTTTGCGACCTCAAAACCAACGAGGCAGTTCATAATATGTAGAATAGATAAAGACTCTTCACACACTTTTGTTTTATCCCATTTTTATAAGACACCGTCAAAATTACATAGAAATAAATGTTCATCTACACATTTCAATCATTGGGAGTGCGCGGTATTTCGAAATCCTGTTGGATTTCGACTTCTACATTTCATTCCATTCGAAAAGAATCCAATGATGTTTCATTGGATTCTTTTCCTTGATTCATTTTATGTTCAGACCACAGATTATCTAGAGATACTGGTCCAGACGTCTCACTTGGAGTGAAAGACACGAATGAAAAACAAGCATCACCTTTGTATCTATTTCTTCTTGTCTGTTATGTGTGTTCATATAAATGAAATAAATGAACAAAAACTGAAGCGCTTGATATCAATTTTAACGCCATCTACTGGTTGATTTAAATGATGTTTAAGATAAGATGAAAACGCAAATACGTTTTGATTTTGAGCAAGGAAACATAACAAAAGGCCTACGAGCTAAGCCTCCCTAAAAATATAGGCAGTCATGAGGTGAAAACTTAAAACTCATTCAATACAGCACTACGGCGCGAGTATGTACAAAAAATCGCGACCTAAAGAAGTTTTCACCTAAAAAACCGGCCAAGTGCAAATAAATCTATCTATCTAAATGAACCGCACCCACTCCTAAAAAGGTCTAGTTTAGGACATGTGCCTCCAAAATACTCTCAATGACTGCTAATGAAATTTCAATTTCATTTTTTGTGGAATTCCACATAGGATATTGTTATACTTATAACAATCTAAGTAACAGACAGTCGCCTGCATCTTCCTTTCATTTCATAAATCCTTAGTTACTTTTCCTTACTCAGACTTTCGGGTGAAGAAGTAGCGGCTTGGCTTCGTCTTAAGAGCTTTTACGCTGTAAGTTGGCAACGTCGCAAATAGATGTCAAATATTTCCGTGTTTCGATTAATTTGGCAATATTAGGTACTATAAGGAAATATGAAATATGGCTAACTAACTGTTTAAAATACAGGCTGTTAGGGTAAACCCCGTTATCCTTGCAACCAGTGGTTTAGTTTCATTTATAGAACGTAAAATAAATGGAAAATTTTAACTTCTTTTTACCACAATAGACGCAAGTTCGTTGCACTATGCGCTAGGGCAACGAACTTGCGTTTCAACACGGGCGGGGGGTGCGGGACGTGACCTGACCAGCCGCGAGCGCGACCCCTCCCTCAGTTAGTCAGCTGTTTCGTTAGCGAGCACGGTATCGGATAGAAACTTTTTAAAATCTTTTAATGAAAATAACGTTTTTTTTTGTTGTTTTCGGTCATTTTATTTTTATATGTAAGTCAACTACCCATGGTTTGAATGACAAGAGTGTTTACCCTTACGGGTGTAAGGGTAAACACTCTTGATTATGAAATCCTATAAATAATATCGTAACACCGAATATTTAGTTTTAGGTGTAAAAAAGGCAATTGGAAAACTTCCAAATCCTTTTTTTACAACTAAAACAAAATATTCGGTTAAATTGAAAGAAATTAATCAAAACAATGAAATATTTGGCATCTATTTGCGACGTTGCCAACTTTCAGCGTAAACGCTCTTAACAGAAAGTTCACGAATAAAATAACTCCTTATATTAAATACTTTATTACAGTTGTACAAATTAACGTAAAACTAATAATACAAAAGAGACCGAAAGCGGTCGAATCGAATGTATTCTATCAGAAGTACTAAATAAATAGCTTAATATCTACATTTTACAAGAGACAAGCTTGTCCGAGTTACAGAACTATTTGTATCTTCTATTAAAGTAGCACAAACACTAGCACGCGTAGCATGACAACCATAGAAACGGGTTTTGTCGACGGAAGAATAGACAAAATGACAGATCTTATCTGTATTTTTGTCTATTCTTCCGTCGACAAAACCCGTTTCTATTGCGGCCATGCTAAGTTTTCTACGGATTTTGTCGACGGAAGAATAGACAAAATGACAGATTGTTTATCTTATCTGTAACTTTTCCTATTCTTCCGTCAACAAAACCCGTTTCTATTGCGGCCATGCTAAGCGTGCAGTGTGTTTAAGTTCTAATGAACTATTCTATACTCTACTTATATTTGTATAATCTGCCAGATATGTATTTCTTGGATTCTTTTACAAGTTCTATTTTTTGTCATTTTGTATTCTTAGCACGTATAGTTCGGTTGCCATCTTTATTCTGGTCTTTATTGATACTTACTGTAATATGTTTTGTGGAAATCGGTTGTCATGGTAATCGGAGGAATTAGGCAAATGACGTGAGGAATGATTTGAGTATGAATGGCTATAAGAGTTGGGGAAGACCAAAGAAACGATGGATGGACTGCGTGAAAGATGATATGGCTAGGAAGGGATTGACTACCGAGATGACGGCTAATACATGTTGCACCGACTCTAAATAAATGATGTTATGTTCCCAAATCAAAACACCTTTCTTATTCTTGGGTTCAAATTGACCAGTTTTATCGTCATACACCATTGAGGTTCAAACCTCAATGGGGTTTACCCAGACAAATCTTAAAGAATGCAGCAATGACGGTCTAAGATACTATGTATCAGCAATCATAAATTGTACATTTAGCTTTCTGGTATTTCCAAGGGGTATAGTATGTATTACCAAATAACTGGGTTGTGGAGGTCAGATAGACAGTCGCTCCATGTACAATTCTGGTACTCAGCTGCATCCGGTTAGACTGGAAGCCGACCCCAACATAGGTGGGAAAAGGCTAGGATGATGAGCCTTCTGATATTTATTGTTTTACAAACTTAGCAAGAAATCTGACAACACTGCTAAAAGATGGCAACCAACCAACCTCTCATTTCTCACTGTATTTCTCCCTAGAACCTAATCTTATCCTAAGCCCTTATAATCTAGTTCACAATCCAGTCGTCATAGGGAATCTTCTGCAGGATGTTGTCAAGGAAGCGTGACATCTTCTCAGCGAGGTCTCTCTTCAGCTCGGGCTTCATCTCCTTCAGTAGCTCCTGTGCGTTCGTGTTGATGAACAGGTTTAGGGCCGCCTCTGTTGGTTGTAAAATGTGGCGATGTTAATGAGTTGGTTGTATTATGGGATGTATGTGTATGTGTAAAAATGAAGGATATTAGTAGAAAGATAAATTCCGTCTTTCTTGACATCACCCTCAGCTTTATAAATTCATTATACATTGGAAGGTCTCCGGATAAAATCTTACGGGTAAATTAAAATATGAATTGATCTGTCGGATTAGTTTTAGTTATTGGAGACATTTTATTAATAATTGCGGAGGCCAAAACCTAAATGAAAAACCTGTAATTTTTATCTTAGGGAAGTTTGAGAGAATACCTACTGATGTTTTAAAACTTTTGTTGTCAATACTTTTAAATTCTGACTTGGGTACTCTGGGATGTTTTATATTCTAAAGATAATACTGAGGATAACTGTAGCATTACCTAGCACAGCGTTGCTATTCTGCAGGTTCTCGACGCCCATCTGTATGTCCTTGACGGAGAAGTCGAGCTTCAGCTGCTGCAGCCGCAGGTACGTGCGCCCGTCGCGGGTGAACGGCTCTCCGCGGAAGTACACCTTCGCTTTCACGCCCTCTGTAAATGAAATGAGAGTAGTGAACTTACAGTTAGTCTTTATTACCTTTAAAAAAAATGAAGAGGAAAAATAAACAACGAATAATAAAGGAATAATTTCCTTATAGAGTTAACAAAAGACATGATATTTGCAGGCAAGTTGTACCTGCAACTACATATATACCTACTTTTATTTTATCATATGTTGTACTTGTTGAGACTTCAACAAATCTTTACATTGGCATGTGTCGTGTTTTTTAAATATTATTGTTTTGCCTGCCTACTACAAATATGTTCATTGCTTTCCAACCAGTCTTTTTTTGACATATACATCTTTCTCTTTAAATGTGATAATTGGGAATATGGCCGTCGGGTTCTCCGAATGGAAAGTAGTAACCGCTTCCGATAGACACTACCCGGATTTCCGTATTTGTAGTTTTTGCATTTTAGCGATAACTAACCACAACTGAATTTTTAAAAGTCCGTTGTCCGTTGATTAAAGGACAATGCCAAGAATCGGCTCGAATTGTATGTAGCGTCCGACAGACTTTCTATAATAATGATAATTCATAATAAAAAACAGTAAGAATTATACAATATAAATAAAGTCTGTAGAACCACACCGTTGAAAAACAATTTTAAATACTCGTAGTTATTCAATTTAACAACACATTTCATAGCTACAATTTTAATTAGATATGTTGCCAATACCAAAATAAAATAATATCGATACGAAATCGCTCTTGCAAATCGATTACAATAATATCAATATGAAGATACATAAGTGACTTTATTACTTACATAAATCGTAACTGCTATTATATTAATAAATAGCGTTAAGTTATATTTTTGAATAAGTATATTATATTTTATAGTACTGTAATAATTAAAAATAATTTTTAAATCGATAATCGATATCCTTTAGATATAATAGTTTATTCCTAATAATGTAATTATAGTGCTGGTAACACTTGATGTAGGTAAAACTTTAACTGGCATTTGTCAATGTCAAAAAGTTTGACTTCTCCCACGTAGTATCACGACCAAGCAGTATTTTCGTATTTTTTTGAGTTTTGTGTTGTATATAAATTGCTGTGTTTCTGGATTCCGATTTTTTTACCATTTACGACTATCTTGGCTGTTGAAACTGAGGATATTAGTCATTATTTTTATTAACCATTAAATAGTTTATTTCATGTTATCGTTAAACTCAAAGGTATCAAGTGGTCAACTTTAAAAAACTATAACTTTTTTGGTGTGCTTCAAATAGAAAACTAATTATACTATCAAATTCTATATTTATTTTCCTTTTCTATGAAATATAGTTTATCTTTGTCGGTTCTGGCCGAGTCTTGTGTGAGACCCTGGCATTCTCCTTTATTAGCCGCTAATTTACGGAACAAAATTGTTACAGAATAAACAAGAATGGAATGCCAAAAGGCTCATGGCTTATCGTTGAGAGTGACGAAAAAGACTTGTACCAATTTGATATTTTTAAATGGATATCGTTGTATTTGATTAAGTGCATAACAGTTTACGTTTTCAATGTTGAAGTAAGTTCAAGAACTCACCGTATTCTCCCCAGTACTCGCCCCCGCCGGACGCACGCACGAGCAGCAGAACTCCGGACGAGCGGTAGCGAGCGCGCGCGCTGATGTGCGGCCCGAACAGCGTCAGCTGGAACTGGTGCGTCTCTAGGTCTGACCTGTATGGTGGAATGTCAGAATATCAGTATGCGGCTAAGGGTGACGAGTATTTTTATTATTGTTGGTTAACTGAGGGCCTAGACAAAGTGACATTTTATCAGCCATAACGATGATGGAAAAGTCAGAATTGTATTGTATAAGCTATCGCAAAGCTTATGTCAATCCTGTTGAAAGTCGTTGTAGAAATACGAAACACTTTCGAAGCGATTGTCGAGGCCTTCCAGTGCGCGAGATTCCTTATTGTTACCTTGATATCTGTTATTTTTCTATGAGATTTTAAAGACTAGAGTGGCTATAGCCATCCATCGAGAAAAACTGAACGAATAAACATATGTTAATGATGTTTGAACATTTAAAATAAAAACTAATTATATGAATCAAACATATACTGTAGGTACTATAAAAGCGATATTAGGTAAACAGAGAAAATCATTAGCAGATGAAGAGCAAATACCAGCAGATTATTATAATGTAAATTAATCTCAGTGTACAGAATAATGGTCCTCACTAACAGTAATGTTCCTTTTACTAAGATATTTGTTTTAGAAACACCGTTCCGTGTTTATAAGCAAATGATATTTTCAAATATTGCCTAGTCTATTGTCTAGGTTTCACATGATTACATTGATTTATCTGATGTAACGCTTACCCTGGCAGGGAAGTGGTTCCAAGAATGCAACACGTGTAGCCCAAGTAAATTGAGCAAAACAGCATTGCTATTCTGTAACCATCTCACCGTGAAAACTTAGGTGAAGTAAGCGTGGAGT
Source organism: Lithophane semibrunnea (assembly GCA_947363905.1). NCBI lineage: Eukaryota > Metazoa > Arthropoda > Insecta > Lepidoptera > Noctuidae > Lithophane > Lithophane semibrunnea. Next base: position 13,948,857 of record OX376188.1, read on the forward strand.
GAGCTGTCACTGTCATCGATACCTACAGCATTGCTATTCTGTAACCATCTCACCGTGAAAACTTAGGTGAAGTGAGCGTGGAGTGAGCTGTCACTGCCTTAGCATCAGTAGTTATCGATGACAATGACAGCTCACTCCACGCTCACTTCACGTAAGTTTCCACGGTGAGATGGTTACAGAAAAGCAATGCTGATGCTAAGGCAGTGACAGTTCACTCCAAGCTCACTTCACCTAAGTTTTCACGGTGAGATTTTTGCAGAATAACACAACAGAATGTTTCTTTGTATTATCTGGACTCTTTTCAGTTTCTGTTATTACGATTTTGACCATGAAAAATGGAGGATACCAAATAGTAGGGAAAATAAATTATCGAAGACGTTAGTTCGATGGCAAGTAGGTGCTATTGAGTGAACCTTTTCAGCATTTGTTATTCAATCATAGCGGGGGACATAAATATCAACACTCTTAAGGCAAGTGTATTTTCAGAGGACTTAAAAAGCATCCTATTGAATAATAATTTACAAATACATATTAAAAAACCAACGCGTAAAGATTCATGCATTGATCATATATTTAGTAATATCAAATATGCAAAAGGTGAAGTTCATTCATTATTCCTCTCAGATCACAACACCGGTCAAACTCTATCTTTTTCGTCAAACCTAGAACATAGATTACCCTTCTGGTATGAAATGAAAAGGGACTTCAGCTTAGAAAATACCTTAAAGTTTAAAGATATTTTATCAAAATTAACCTGGTCCGAAGTCCTAGAGCAAGAAAATCTTAATAAAGCTTTTGATATATTTCACGAAACTTTACAATTATATTACAATCTTTGCTTCCCAATAAATAAAGTCAAAATACATTCCAATGTTAGCGCTCCCAAATGGATCACCAAAGGATTAAAAATATCAACCTATCACAAAAGGACATTAAGATACCGTTACTACAAAAATTCCACAGACGAAAATAAAAAAGCCTACTTTAAATATGATAAATTACTTAAAAAATGTATAACTAACTCTAAAAAACAAAACAATAATTCATATTTAAAAAACGCAAAAAGTAAATGTAAAGCCACTTGGGATATCATTAAAAATAAAACAGATGATACAAAAACATTTAAAACAATAAAAACAATTATAATATTAAAAAATAGATTAGAATAATAAAAGCGTTGAATGCCCAGCGAAAATTGCGACTGCCTTCAACGATTTCTTCATATCTATAACAAATAAGGAGAATAACTCTCGTCCAAATTACAAGTTAATAGATTCATCGAATTCGACCATTTATCTGAGACCCACCTCTTGTGAAGAAGTTTCAAAAACTATAAATTCACTTAATAACACACGAGCTGTTGGTTATGATGGCATCTCAACAACCATACTAAAAAAATGAAAAAAGCTACCTCAGCAACAGAAAACAATGTGTCGAAATAAACAAATTAAATGATGAACTTGTGTCTACCCCATTCAGGTCTACTTTTGAAACAAATAAGTTCGGTGTTCCCCAAGGAAGTATACTAGGCCCTCTTCTCTTCCTTATTTATATAAATGACGTTCCTCAAGTGACATCAATGCTATCATCATAATGCATCATTCTATTTGCAGACGATATTTCGGTTATAGTACCGGAAAACTCAGAAAGCAACTACGAACATTCATTAAATAACACTGTAGAATCAATAATGAACTGGTTAAAGGACAACAATCTAACAACTAATATTTCTAAAACTAAAATTTTACAATTTTCTAATTCTCAAATAAAACCCTTAGACCTATACTATAAAAACACGAAAACTACTTGATACAAAATTTTTAGGTATTATCTTAGATAGACATTGCAATTGGAAAGCACACACAAACCACATATGCTCTAATCTAAAAAAAATTGTCTTCGCTCTAAAAAAACTTAAGAAATTGTCAAGTCAAAAAACTGCTGCTATGACTGCGTACCATGGCTACGTTGGGTCAGTTCTTAGATACGGTCTTCTTTTATGGGGTAATTCTTCTCAGGCTAAAACAGTCATTGTCACACAAAAAAAAATGTGTCAGAGCAATCTGTGGGGTTGGACCTTTTGTATCTTGTAGACCTTTATTTAAGAAATTAGGATTACTAACTCTACCTAGTCTATATATATTAGAAGTAGGTTTATTTGTCAAAAAACACTGAGCGTTATACTAAAGCCATAGAAAATAAAAAATTCCTTTCAAGAGATCCAACCCGACTGGCTGTCACAAGATGTAGAAACACACTCTGTCAGAACAATTGTCAAATATGTCTGTCAAAATCTACAACAAATCTAAAACAGATCAGAGAGCTGCCACTAAATTATTTTAAAAATAAACTTAAGAAATGGCTGTATTATAATGCATTCTATACAATAAATGAGTTCTTAAATTATAAGCAAAGTTTGAAATATGATCTCACTAGTAATAGAATTTTAATGTAATTTTAAAGATTTTAAATTTTTATGTCATGATGATCTCAATAGCAACAAATGTTTTTTGTATAAGTTTTTATAAGCTATTTTTTTTTTTGCATGCTGAAATGTATAAGTAAGCAAAATATGTGGGACTTCTCATATTTAAGACCTTTTATGTACCATATTTTATGCAAAATAAAGTTATTCTATTCTATTCTCTATTCAATCAAACATCTTTCAATTTCGAGTACGAAAACCCTAAGTAGTCGTCAGTATTCCGTACCAAGGAAACGCATCTTCACAGGACATTAAAGATGCGTCTCGAAACCTTGAAATAACGTTACATTTAACCCTATTGATGCTCAATCAAAGTTCTTACCTCAAAATCACAATACGTTAACCCTGTCTTATTAAAGTGCCTGCTACACGGTTGCCAGCCGCGTCTCGGACAGGGGTGACCTTGGACCGGCAGAGCTGTTTCAAACTTGGTAGTAAACCATCATCTACATGGTTGTGAACCACCAAAGTCACCTCTATCGGGACGCGGTTGGCGACCGTGTAGCAGGCACTTTATGTTATGAGTAGTCAAGTCTTTGTCCCCTTCGACCCCGCTTGTAGAACTTGTATGGACATGTCTTTCGACGTGAACAGAATATATTAACAGATTATTTTCATTTCTTAACATTCCAATAATGTCTGTCATCGTGTTTGTGGTTTTTGGAAACAACGGTGGTTTAAATTTAGTCGAGTTTGTCTTGGAATTAATTATAATTAGTTGTAGGTAAGCCAAATACCGTCTAATGGTCAATATAGAAAGGTAACGGCTAGTTCGAGAGAGTACCATTTGCTTTTTATATTTTTTTAAATCAAATATTTTTGCCTAGGCAAAGATATAAATATGGATATGGAATATGGATAGTTCTTTTACAGCGCCACACTCTCTCTATCTAGACATATAAATAATTAAAGAGCCCAGGGTAAGCTTTTCAGTAGCTTTAGAGGAGTTAGAGGTGTTACATTCAAAGGTGTCTTTTCTCTTGTCTACTGTTCTCTGTCTATACAGAGAACAGTAGACAAGAGAATTGTATGGTACACATCAAGGCAACATATCAAGTTGTATCTTTCCAGTATAAGCTAACCTCTCATTGTACGGAAATCCTTTACAATGCGAGATCAGCTTACACTGGAAATTTATAGGTTGATATGTAGCCGTGTGTACAAGCATTTATACAGGATCATCAAAGTACATAAAAAGTAACATGGATGAAACCATCCATAGTTTTTTGTGTAGGTACTTTGTGCAAAAAGCATCTAATAATTTCGTATCAAATACGAGTGAAAATGATTAAAAGTTGGCCAATGCTAATAATGATTAGGGAAAGATGGTCACTCGTAATTACGTTAGGACAATAGTGTTGCAAAAACACAAATTATTAGTATAATTGGTTGCGCTCTTTGTTAAGTTTTTCATGTGGGAACGCTTCTTATGTAAGAGTTACATGAGAATGCGACATATGGCGTCTGTGGCGCAAGTTTTTATCGGCACTTAATTTTAGCTTAGTACTAGGGTCTAAGTGTCGTGCGTGGTAATGCATACCTATGTACGTTTAGTTACGGAACAAATATTAGAAGACTACGTAAATATGCATAGCTCTTGAGTTGGTGTTGAGATAACGGCAGTACTTCACACTTATTTTCATTGTTTATTTATTTAAATGTACAATACAGTTTCATACTTCCGCGTCCATAATTTAACAAACAAACCAAATAAAACAAATATGGTCCCTATACCTACAGGCAAATTAAAAAACCACTATTTTTTAATTAAAAAAAAAAAGTCGCGGAGTATAGACAGGCTGTTTGGCGCAAAGCAAACAAGTTGAACATTATGTATGTTTCTATCTCCAATACCACTTAATACTATAAACAATTTCATATATTCGGAGGCATCTTCATAAATTTAACAATTAAGGACTGTTGATGTTACAAGTAGGACGTTCTGCTAATAGGACCATTTGCTCATAGGACGATTTGTGAATAGGACGTTTTGCTTAAGTGACGTTTTACTAAAGTGTCGTATTGATAATAGGTCGTTCAGCTAATAGGACCATTTGCTTTTAGGACGTTTCGATACGGAGGGGTTTGATCTTATGGTTTAACACCTTTCACAAAAGAAAAGATGAGGTACCTATGCATGGAATGCATTTTACGCCTCTGCCTTTTCTGATGAGTTGCTAAACATCAAACAGTTCAATATTGTTTTCGTTAAATATTTGGGGTTTTAAACTCACAATTATTCACAATAGCTTTTCGCTTCCTGTCAGACATGACGATTTGCCAAGGGTAACATTAGAAATGATATGAAGATGGACTCGTATTGGTCATAAGTAAGCTCTGCTCGGGTGAAAATAGAGAAAATGAATTTTCCCAGATATGAGACTTAGATAGATCGATTTTTCGCCCCTGTAAACCCCTATTTGCAACTTTTATCGAAATCGTTAGATCCGTTTTCGAGAAAGTGATTACATATATATATTTAAATACAAATATTGCTCATTTAATAATAAAGGATAGGAGAGCCTATGAGGAAGTAGAAAAACTGAGGATTTCATCCGAGTTTGTCTTTCTTGCTAGTACCTACAGTCCGGTCTCCTGTTTCCTACTACTACTGTTTTGCGGATTTGATCCTTATTACTACTAGAAATTTGATATCAGACAGGCAGGCGTCAGGAACGGATTCTTTCGATGGCCGAACTGTATCATTTTATATAGCTTCTCACCTGACATTAGTGATGGTCATGTTGGAAGCTCCAGTCGCGTGGATGTCCTTGAAGCTGGCGCGGTACCCATCAGGCCCGCCACCCAGAGAGATTGACAGCTCATCTATCACGATTGGTTCCGACTGGAAAGTAAACAAATGAAGCTTTCGATGTAGTTAGCTATATGCATCTTTGCCTAGGCAATGATAGTTTTTTTATTATTTAAATGAAATTATGCAAATTTTCCCAGTGGAAATACTACACATAGAATATCATTAAGACTGTAATAAGAAACGAACTAAGTATTCTCTGGTGGATTTGTAAGTTATTTCCTGAAAATAGTATAAATATTCGTTACCTCTTCAATGCCAAGCTCGGGCGCTCCGTTCTTCATATATTCGATGAGCGAGTTGAAGCTGCGAAGCAAGCATGCGTCCACGTTGGGGTCCCACCGGGAACACCGGCCGCCGAATATGTCTAAATAAAGAAAGTTCTAGATGAAGTCAATGTTTTACCACATGTAGGTATAATATCAAAACATAACGAGAGGTGCAACTATAGGTAGTACACCCACAGTTCGATATGTTTGAGTTCCATGTAATAGAGGGGGAGCCTATTGCCATCAACCGGGCACACACCCAGAGTTCCACATTCTGGGCTGACTTCCAGAAGGAAAAATCCAATAACACATTGCCCGTCCCGCGAATCGAACCCAGGACCGCATGCTCAGCATATACATACGTTTTTTTCCTATAATTCCTATAAAACATTTATTTGTTTTGATCGAAGACGAATTCTTATGAATAATGTGTCACCCATATCAATGGTTATAATAAGAACATTCCATTAAACAATGTTTCAAGTTATTTTATTAGTCAGCTGTTATGCTAATTAGGCTTTCGTTAGTAATATAGCGACTATCATATTCATTAGTATGCTGTTGGCACCACCTAACGGTAGCCAGGCATCGACGCGGTGAAAACAATAGGAACTGATAGATGGACAATGCAGGCCTCAGAGAAGCCCTGGGAGCGATCGTGCGATTATATATAAATATTCTAGCGATATTTTTTCTGAGAGGGCTCTTTGTTAAACTTTTTCTGACGAGGTTAATGTCGAATGACCGTTTGATAACCACGGATGTGATACTAGTTGGAGGATGGGCCATTTTTCTGAGAAAGGATGTAATCATCCGCTTTCTTTAATCGTAATGAAAGATGAATGACGACGCAATTCAATTCTTATCGGTTCAAATAAAAACGTATACGATAGCAGCTTGAATTGATACTCAAACTATCCTAACTAATATTATAAATGCGAAAGTGAGTTTGTTTGTTTGCTAAAATGGCTGAATAGATTTGGATGAAATTTAGCACATGAGTAAACCATGACCTGGATTGGGACATAGGATACTTTTTATCCCGATATTCCTACAGGGTCACGACTTATGCGGGTGAAACCGCGGGGCACAGCTATAAATTGCAGAGTCAAAAACTTTTATTAAGAAAGGTTTATTTATAAATTAATACATATTGCTTAGTTATCTATTAGCGTAAAATTTGTATCATGTTCTAATGTGCCTATTTGGGTTCTCGTTACAGGTGTCAATAAAACAATAATTTCTACTATATTTTACTGATGTGGTTATTAAAAGAAATGACTCATAGAAACAAATGAAAGTTTAATATTGAAACTCCTTTCACTTCATGTCTGTCCTCATGAGTCTGTCAGTAGGTCTCTTAGAATTGTACTAATAGGCTAAATAAATACCAAGGTGTTTGTGATAAATTAACTGTATTTCAGCATATTTTGTAACAAAGAAATGGCTGATGCTTAACTTACAAAAAACTTTCGCCATCACCATTTTGGAGTCGGTCAGAGCTATAATCTGTACGACGAAGGGCCCATAGCCAGCGGCTGAACGTGTCAGAAATAATTATATTTTTTAACTGGTTGTGAAGTAACGGATCGTTGTAATGCACCTGCCGGGTCGATGACCCTGCGCGGGACCTTGTCCGCGAAACTCGATCTCGCAAAAACCATGTACTGTTAGCTCTGGTTCACTTTATCCGTTTATATAGGGTGCAGCTTTGTAAGCTTGAAGCTATGTTGCTACAATGTAATCAGCATGGTTCAAGATTATTGTTGAATCCGTATTTGTAAACTTGACTTACCTAATTTAAGAATAGCAAGGTTCGTAAGAGTAGATAGAGCAGTTTTGCAAAAGTTTGTTATGAATTCGTGCAGGACTTTTAAATGAAAATTATTTTAATAACGATTCTACATCTGTTTTTAATTTAAATACTTTCAGTCTCAATTCTTAGACTGTGGCGTCCACCTCATTCTAAATAAATGGTATATTAATAGCCCTATAGTCGACTGGTTTAACTAAACTTGGACATCAATTAAACATTACCTAGAATCTTTCGTTATATCGACCTTAGGTCCAGGTACTTCAGAAGAACTGGGACAAAGACTGGCTAATAATACTAGCCTCAGGAGTACTGAATTAGACAGAGTATGTACAGTGACCCCAATAGAAACCTAAAATTATATTGTTGCGTGTTAAAAAACCTAATGTACTCTAACAGCTAATACCAAGGTATTAGAGTCAATGATATGTACCTGATTATATAACTGGCAAGGACAAACTAGTGTACTTACATATTTAGGACGGATATGGCGCTGCAAGTAAATGACAACTTAACAAGTGTCACGCTACTTAGTTATGACTTTAATTAATAGCACTTTAAAGATATTTATGTTTTAGATGGAGATATAACTCAAGCTGTTTATGGTAATTTTATTCCACTCTTCGCTTTTAAAATATATAATATTATATTATAAACCAGACGTGCAAATTACCTCTGTGGATATTGAGGCAAATTTAATTTCGCCGCTGTGTTTGTCACCTTGTTCATAACCCCAATTCTTTCTTAGATTGATACGATGGTTACTCTTATGGATCCTCTACTAGCCACGATAGTGCTCATATTTTAGTTCAATGATGCTCATGATGAACAAGTTATATCAAAAGTGAATTGACAAGATTATCAAGACGAAGAAGCTGAAAAGAAAAATTCTAAATCCAACCTAGTCACTGTATCCCGAGGTATCCCTCAAGGCTCCGTTCTCGGCCCAATTTTCTTCAACCTATTCTCAAATGACTTGATTGAGCAAGTATATTAAAAAACGAATAACTGATACAACGATTATTTTTGCTGATGACACTAATCCAATAGTTTCTGCAGATAATATAATATGTAATTTAATTTAGAATACTGCATTAAAAGCTTTTGAAAACTGGTTTGGTACAAAGGTCTTTACCTATGAAATTGCCGTTCTGCAGTACTGGCCATTTCAAATCAAAATAATTTTTATTTGGCTAAGAATTTTAATTTCAAATTAATTTTATTTTAAAAACATGGAATTCTTTTTTCAAAAGAAGTCATTTGTTTAATGATTAGTGTTACATTTTCATCGCATTTCAATCTTTCTCGTCATCATGGATACGTTAAAAATTCGAGTAATTATGGAATATGAGTACCGTCGTGGCAGCAACGCGGCACAAGCGGCACGCAACATCAACGACGTTTACGGAGCTAACACTACAAACCAACGCACCACCTGTTATTGGTTTGCTCGCTTCCGTTCTGGAAATTTCGACCTGAAAAATGAACCTCGCGGTCGTCCGAAGACTTTGGTCGACAATGACGAATTAAAGGTGATTGTGGAAGCTGATGATACACAATCTACGGCTGAATTAGCAGCAGCTTTCGACGTTAGCGTCAAAACAATATTGGTCCATTTGCGTCAAATTGGCAAGGTAAAAAAGCTTGAGAAATGGGTACTCAATGATCGCCAGCGCGAAGTACGCGTCGAGGCGTGCCTTGCACTGCTCAACAGACACACAATTGAAGGAATTTTGAAACGCATTGTTACCTGCGATGAAAAATGGATCCTGTTTGATAACCGCAAGTGCTCAGCAAGTTGGTTGGATCCTGGTTCAGTACCTAAACAATGCTCTAAACGAAAACTTACCCCTAGAAAAGTGATGGTCACTGTTTGGTGGTCTAGCGCCGGTGTGATTCATCACAGCTTCTTACCAAACGGGGTGAGCATTACTGCAGATGTGTACTGTGAAGAACTGAACACAATGATGGAGAAGCTGGCACATCTCCAACCAGCATTGGTCAATCGCTCGTCTCCGCTGCTCCTGCACGACAACGCGCGACCTCATACTGCACAGCAGACGGTCTCCAAGTTGCAAGAACTGGGGTTGGAAGCTCTCCGTCATCCGCTCTACTCACCAGACCTTGCGCCTACAGACTACTACTTTTTTCAGAATTTGGATAACTTCTTGATGGGAAAAAAATTCAATACCCGAGACAGTACAAAATGCCTTTGAAGAATTTGTTGCCTCCCGTCCAGCTGATTTCTTTAAGAAGGGCATGAATAAACTGCCACTGCGTTGGCAAAGATACATTGATTGCATGGGTGATTACTTCGATTAATACAAATAAAAAATACATGAAAAAATTCGTTTAAATTTTTTCATACAAAACGGCAATTTCATAGGTAAAGACCTAAAGTAATTTAAAAGATATTGTAAATAAAATAAAATGTGTATTGTTAATGCTAAATAACGCTAGTCTTAAGATTGTATCTTGTGGTAACAATGTCGAAGTAGTAGATAATGTTAAATTCTTAGCTGTCCACATTGCGCGTCAATGCGTTACAACATGCATGCGTTACAATGCGGTACAAGAACCATCCTCAGCCTTCCATAACCTTCCAGTTTAAGGAAGGTTGAGACATTGTCTACAAAGAAGTCTGTTAGCCAGTTATTTTTTTAAATACTGGATAATGAATTTTAAATTCAAATGCAATCTTGGTGATTTTTCATTAACTGTTACTGTATTATTGACATATAATTATTTATTAGTGTTATTGATACATTTTAAATGCGTAATGAATTTTAAATATTAATGTTATGTTTTTTTTTGTGAAATACACATCTCAATCAATGTATTTTGTTATGAAATAAATGACTTATGATATGACTTAGGTAAGTTTTTGTTGAAATGCTAGCAACTGTGATTTAAATTTCGACAGTTTAGCAATAAGACCGAATGCCACAAATGTGTCTAGGGTATACTAGAGTGTTAACGATGGATCAAGACACAACATTATTATTAAGTACTGTTGGTTGAGCAAACTCTAAATGATGGTAAAAAGTATGTTTGCTACATCGAACGACGAAGAAGTTGCCAAAGCCTTAATATTACGATATTTTCACAAGGATATTTTTGATGATAATTTGACAGATAGTTTTGACAACCATCGGAAAATTAGCAAGCTAACAGAGGGGCAATTACCTTATTTTTTAAGAACGTTTCGCATTCGCATCTAATTTATGTACAATCTGTCAAAAATACAATCAATTTACCACCATTTTTGACAAGTTTGACAGATTGCGACTTAAATGTGAACGTTTTTAGTACGAGAATTGGCCTTCTGATTGAAGAACAAAGAATATTGAAGCAATTGCAAAACAGCTTTAAGAAAGTCCATAGAGACGACGAATGGATTTTGTGAGAGATTTGTGGATCTGACAGTCGTTACGGGTCGTCAGAAGCCCGAAAGTCTGACAACAAATTTTACTAAGGGGTATCGTATTACCCAATTACTGGGTTGTGGGTTGTGGAGGTCAGATAGGCAGTCGCTCCATGTAAAATACTGGTATTCAGCTGCATCCGGTAATACTGGAAGCCGACCCCAACATAGTTGGGAAAAGGCTAGGCAGATGATGATGATGATATGGGTAGAAACAGGTTGAATATTGTTAAGCCTAAAAGCTGAGATGTATTGAAGACGAACACCCAAAACGAATAGTAATCAGGGTAAGATTATAGTGATATCGTAAGTGAAATAGTACCAATATTTTATTCTAATGGTGCAGCAGTCATTGTGACTCGTGAGACAGAAGAAACGACATACGGACACGCATGATCAAAGATGCATGACTATGAAATCATTACAATTAAATATGTAATAACATCCTACGTATTATATGATAATTTATAGATACTCAGATGGTCCTAACATTATAATAGTATAGCTTTGTGTGTTAATTTTAATTATAAATTAAATATTGACTAATTAATTCTGAAGATATCTGTATTTCGTATTCGAAAACCCTAGTGCATTCGACCTTCTCGTGAGAAAAACATCTAATAGTTTACTTACGGTGAAAATAATGGTAATTTAAAAAAATAAAAAACTTGAGACCTGCTTTAGGTTAGTTCACTTACCATGCAAAGATCGTTATTTTCATGATCTAATTTGAAGTATTTTTTTAATACCTACCAGCTGTTTATAGTTCTGTTTAGAGGTAACTTTGGCTTTTTTTTCTATTGAGAAAATTTTATGCAATCGTGTTTTCGCCAAACATTGGACCTAGCATCAATCCTCAACTTAAACATATGTTTATTTCAAAACTAATGCTGCAGTAATTTTGGCATATGGGAGGATCATGCAATTTGAGGTAGGGTAGGTAATTTTAATTTATATTAATTGCGCCTTAATTTTTATCGTCTTCTAGAGGCCAATCGACAGATGATCGGTTCGTAGACGAAAATTTAAACGTGTCTTCATATACTTTAGTGCAGTTTACTTCCTTGTGTTATTGTGACGACATTATAACGACATTATAACGTTAGTCCAATCTAACGTTATAATGCATGTTTTATTTTGTAGATGGTCGTCCGCTGACATTAGTATTACTATTGCATCGCACTGTCATGGCGTCTGTTCGTGCACAGCCGCCATCCCTATTACCCAACCACCATAATACGCATTTCTCCTACTTTCCTAGCCTTCCGTATTAAACGCCGACTTTACGTAATGAACAATTTGTGATCCTATAATACTCATTATAGTTACTTATGTCATCATGTTGTTGTCTATGGAGATTAATCGTATCAGGATTTTTAATAACTATGTATGTACTAGTCTCAGGCCAAATGAAAAACCAAGACAGAGCCCTGCGAACAATACAGTGAAGCAAGCCAAAACTACACCTCCGCTCCGTGCATACACGCTCACACGCACACATTTACAAGCATTTACATTCAAACTACACCTTACGAAGTGCATAAATATTTACCAAACCGGCCTCACGTCACTGTTGACAGCGCTCTGTCTTATTTGGTCTAAAGTACTAGTTTATTTCTTTATTTATTCTTCAGAAAGCTTAAAGTCTACCTACCTATCTAATTTTTATTTTTGATGATTCTTAGTAAACATGAACAATTATCTAGTGTTTACAATTGCCAATTAGAAGCTTGCACAAATTATAGAAGTTTAGGTTTAGTCTAGGAATGACTAATTCGCGAAATAACGCGTACATAGTCTATAAGATTAATTCAAAACCTCGCCAGCCTTCTGAGACGTTTGACCTTTAGTAAAATAACCTACTGTATTTCAGAATATAAACAAACAAATGTAACCTTGCTCACGTACAAGATTTCCAGTTCAAATATTTTTGTAGTTTTGTTCTACTTAATATTTATGCTAATTCAGAAACTCGTGCACAAAAACATCATTATTTTATGATTATGAAAAGAACTCATTTGAGTATTTTTCAGTCGAAATTTTTTTTTTTTCTGTTTTTACATTGTATATTACAAAAAGGCCTTCGGTTTCTGACAGGCTTACTTAATCTATTTAGAATAGGTACTAAATCCTGCGAGGCCTGCGTGGCCTCGTAAATTAATGATTTCCCACAAAATCCTTATTTTCTGTCGTGCTCTCATTTATCAAGACTCTTGTCAAACTTTCTTTGGCTAAGGCGAAGTACATATTACAAAACCTACAGCAAAAATACAATCTGCGTGCATACCTGCTCCTACAATGTTAACCTACATAGTCCTAGTTTATTAAAACCAGTACCACCACAAATATCAAGGGATAATTTTATCCGACTGGTTTTATAATACTTAGCGGATTATTTTTATCTCTCTTTGTGAGATATAGAGCGAGCGAGGAGCTCGTGGCTATATAATAATAGCCGCACGGGTTACGAAGTGGGAAGCCCCCGGGAAGCTGCGCCGGGGTTGGTCGGTGGATGGGTGACCATCTTTACATATCGAGACTCCTTCGTGCTTCGGAAAGCACGTTAAGCCGTTGGTCCCGGCTGTCATTCGTGGATCTTTAAAAGTCGTTACGGGTCGTCAGAAGCCCAAAAGTCTGACAACCAGTCTTACCAAGGGGATACCTCTTGGTAAGTCTGGTTAATACTGGATTGTGAAGGTCAGATAGGCAGTTGGTCCATGTAAAATACTGGTTAGCTGCGTCCGGTTAGACTGGAAGCCGACCCCAACATAGTTGGGAATAGGCTAGGCAGATTGATTTTATCTCTCTTTGTGACTGACAGGACTTGATCCTCCTTGGTGCAAATGAAAGTGCCAGAAAAAGGTGCGAGTGAAAGTTTTGTCGACTTTCTCGCAATGTTCACGTTTATTAAGTAAATATCAATTAAATATTGACATGTTATTGAAACTTAATTTTTTGGGCTGATTTCGTAATTTTCGAAAGTGCTACTTAAAAAAATGTTTTTGCATTTCAAAAACAAGAGTCGTTGTATGGCAACATCCATTGAGTGATGGAGAAGGAGTCGTAGAAATAAATGATACGTTTATTTACTTACCAAATTGTTTTTATGAATACATGGGTACATAATGAAAAAAACATAAAGACAACTAGGTAGGCACAGTAGTTTAAATGTTATTTTATGAAGAAGGAGGGAATTTTGCTACATTATTTTAATAGGAACGTGATTTTGCTCATTTTCCAAATCATAATAAAAGGAAAATATTTACTGTGTTACCACTAATACTCTCTGTTCTCACTCCAATTTCTCCGATCTCATTAACATTTGCATGCCATGGTTTTGACCTGTAAGGAGGTTGAATATTGACGCACAAACCGGTGTTGGCTGTTGGCAAAACGTTATTTTTTAGTTTTAGGGTACTCTTAGGGCTAATTTTATCAAAGTCAGATATCTTTTAACCGTGGAATAAAATTGTCTTGACAGTTTTTGTATGGACCAACTGTCAAAAATTCAATATTTATTCGCAGGATCAGACATTACTCGGTATAAAAGTTTGGTGAAATTCGCCCTTAATTGCATAACCCTTGGAAGTGGATTTGCGTGTCTCATTAGCATTTACTAAAATAAAATCTGTCCAGATTATTGACCTTTGATAACTTTACTTAGGTAGGTAGGTACCGTAAAAAATAATAAGGTAATGCAATAAATGTGTTAAGGAACTTATATAAAGATATTATGAACCAGCAGCTTTAAAGGGTCAATTGCAAGTGTCAATTGTTATGTGATTGATACATATTGATGCACAAATTGGTCGTCTACCAAACATGTAATAGCGATTGACAATATAAATATTACTACTATAAAATTGAAATTGATCAATATCAATTTGATCGTATCGGGGACCCCTTCTATGAATGTTAAGGTTCATAACTCAAACGAAATCATAAAACCAACAAACTTTTAGCGAATGAAATAAGTTAGTAGGTAAATTGTGGAAGTATTAAAATGGCAACTGTGAACGCTAATTGTTAATAATTTTCCTATATGACTAAAGTTAAAGTATGTTTTCCGAAGAATTATTAAAATAAAGTATAATTTTAATTATTATCAAATCAAAATTAACCAAAAAACTTAAAGCTTTTCTATGATCGACTCAAAAAAATGCTCTTACGGATTATTATAGGTAGGTACAACAGTATTGACGGGAATTTGCATAATATTTTTTACATATTATTTATATTATGTATATTTTTTACACATTTTTTTTTTCGGATAACAGATTGATAATAATCACAGATTTCCTGAAAAGAAACCAACATGATGCTATTGTTCAGAAACAATAAAATAAATGACACAAATAGTAAACACTCGTCCGTCTACTTTCTTCTATATACTTACGCGTATTATTTGTAGTTCCTGAAGCTATCACAGCAGCGAAGAATAATACTAACACTTGATAATGCGCCATTTTAAATCAATTAAACGTGAAAGAACGCGCTTTCGGAGTATTCCACGTTTGAATTTTATGAATTGACAATTTAGTTTATTTTTTTCGACAAGCCGGCAAGCGTCCGGCGCGTGCTGCCTCGGCGGTAGCAATGGTGTCGTAGGCCCTCTCCAAGGCACAAGATGCGTTGACCGCAGCAAAGGTTTCTATACAATTTTGCGGATGCGGTTTTTTTTTCTTTTGTCTCTTTGAAATAACATTTCATCGACCTCACATTTCACTTTCTTTTGTTTGAGAAAAATGTAATCAATGTACCTAAACTGTTTTTATTGTTATCCCGCGGTAATTATATTTTTCAGTAAATAAAACTCCAAAAGGCATAAAAAAAAGTAAATTTTACTTTTTTGTTGTAATAATATTTGTTTAGGAATGTCTTTCTATTTTTTATCGTGCACGTTGTCACAGTACGCTAAAGTTTAATTTTATATTAATTAATTAGGTATTTGAAATACCTAATTAATTAATAATATAATCCGCCCATTTAATTAATTACACAGTCATTACTAACTACACATTTGAATAATGAATAATTATCTGGTATTAAATTAGCTACGGACCAGCAGGGTACCTACTACTATCTTCTGGTCGGTAGTCTTCTGACAGTTTGAGTGACTGGAACTGGAAGTTACTTGACAGTTTGACACATGTCATTCCTTTGCAATTAGGAGTCTCTACTCTACCAACCCACATTCAACCGGGAAGCTATTGACACTGAAATGGTGATAAGACGATACATTATATCTGTTAGTGCAATGGATATTACCTGATCTTCATCGCAATCATTTACACCATGCCTTTATCACAGTAATGCCCAATTCCGTGTTTTGAATTTGAATCGAAGGCGAATTATTCGATCGTTAACTTACGCCAAAGCTCGGGAGACTTCCAGAATAAATTGTGCGATGAGAACCTTTCAACAGACGGACATGGCGAAACTATAAGGGCCCCTTGTTGACTACGGAACCCTTAAAAACATTCGTGTCAGGAAATGTGAAAAGTAGAAAGAGGAAGACCACGAAGGATCGAATGAAATAAACAACAAGTGTAGAGACTGACAAGTACTTAACTCGAAACTACCACTCAAGTTTTGAATTGAAAACTATCTGCTTTGCGATTAATCAACACATATAGGCTTATTGGTGATTCGCACGAATTTATTCGCTAGAAACAAGCGAATCGATACTTTTAAATAATATAATTTTTTCTTGAGGCGATTCGCACCAAGTAAATTTATTTGTAGGTTGTAGGCGAATCGATTACAGGAGGTGTTGATTTCGTGCGAATCGCCTAAAATTTATAATATCTAGATAAAATAATATTAAAGTGTCGATTCGCCCGTTTTGGGCAAGTAAATTCGTGCGAATCACCAATAAGCCCGCATATCAACTCATTACCTTCTTATGCTTTCAGGAAAGCATATTTTTTTACACCTTTCAAATAATTATTATCTTCACGTAAGTACTTAGACAGGAAACAGCAGGGAAACGGGACACAAAAAACATATTACATACTGATTGCGTGTCCGTTGTAAATTAATCGATATTTCGCTTTAACGTTTTTCTGAAATGATTCTCGATACAGCCAAATCGAATCTCGGTACCGTTACCTACTACCGGTTGGAGTGCATTCACGACGAGTGATATGTCGGTCATGTTTTTATGTGAGGCTCTTGATCTAAATATACTTTTATTATTTGTAATTTCAGCAATTTTAGACTGAATTTAAGATGAATGAGTCACTATAGAAGCGCTTTGAGTTTCTAAAAAGATGGCAATACTTGGGAACGATTCGAGTTATATAATTTCCAAATATCGACATCTCTTACAAACGCTGAAACGAGATGATTAGTTTATCTACATATACATACTAATATTATAAATTCGAAAGTAACTCTGTCTGTCTGTCCGCCGTCTGTCTGTTCTGTGTTCCGCCCGCGGTTTCACCCGCGTGGTATATCGATAAAAAGTAGCCTATGTCCTTCCCCGGGATGCCATTTATCTGCCTGCAAAATTTTATCGAAATCCGTTGAGTGGTTTAGGCTTGAAAAGGGAACATACAGACAGACAGACAGAAAGACAGGCAGACAGAGTTACTTTCGAATTTATAATATTAGTATGGATTTTATCTATTAAGTATTTTTCCAAAGAAACAAACACCTAGCTGTTTTTTTCCTTTGGTTTATTTAACATTAATTAAGTATTATTTAATTCCTTCCATGCTTTATTAGCTAGATGATGATTCATTATAATATAAACAATGGAATTTGAATAATATGTGGGATCGTGAAGGATTCATTTCGGATGTGTCACCCTCACCGAGTAAGTACACAAAATATAAAGAAAATGTAATCACAAAATATCCTGACGACTTTTGTTGACGTAATAGTAAGTACACATATTACTACTAAGATAATTATATGTATGGTAAACAATATTTAAAAATTAAAGAATTCATCTTCATCATATTTTTCATTGAAAACCACCTGTTTTTTAAGAGAAGACAATCTGAAGCCAGTCTTCTGAATTTGATCAACTTTAGGCAACTCTTGCTTTATCAGTTCATCTACATTCAGCTTATCTAGTTCTTGTTGCACTCTCTCCTTCAGCGGACCTTCCAAGCCATCCATAATCTGGTACCTCAGAAGATTTGGTATAACATTTACAGCAAATTCAATGACGTAATCTATTGTGCCAGCACCGTTCCACCGAATTTGAATGTTCCCGATATCAAAATCTAAGTCCCTGAATATAGGAGTTTTTCTGGTATCAAGTGGTTGTGCCAATATTATTCTAGCACTTAAGTATTCTATTGTGAAAGATGCGGTACCAGCTCTATTCATAAGACCACCTATTGCTCCAATGTCCCATTGAGTTCTTCCTTCAAGTTTTTGAGTGCCGACTTCAAAGTCTGCCACTGCCGTATTGTTTTCCATCTTCAAAGTAATGTTCCCAACTCTATGGAAAGAAGATATTCCAGTAAACCAGGTGTTAGACAAATGGATAGTGAACACGCTCACGCTGGTATTGTAATCTTGGACTCGGTATGGATCTAGCTTCATATCGCTTACTTTATTTCTGAGGTCACAGATAACCATGTCTAGCGGAGAAATTGAGTTCGGAAACTGCAAATCACCAGCTACTTCTTCAAGTTTCTTGTTTATTTCGGCTCTGGCTTTAGGGTATACTTCCTTGAGGATCGATGGTAAACTGGAGTCAAAGATGGCAGCCCCTCCATTGTTGATAAGACTCTGCAGCATGCCACCAACAAAGCCTAAATTCTGGAAGTTGGTGGCAATTGTGCTGAAACTTAGATCGAGGTGTATGTCTTGTGCTCGCAGTTTCCCGTTGCGCTCTACGCCAACATTAGCCTTCGCTAATATTTTCAAGCCAGTGATGTCAACAGTGAATGGTCCCTTAGACGAGCCGAACCACGAGGATATTGAGTAGTTGCCTCGAGCTTGCAGTGCGTCTATTCTCAGTGCTGCTGTGACCTGAAATGTTAATAATAACATATTATAATGAGTTTTAGATAGAGATAATCAAAACATAAGTCATAATTTTTATTTGAATCCAATATCATTACTTACTATATCATTACACACGCAAACATTTTACACAATAATTAACTCTTAATGATGGAATTGCATCCCAAAGCATTTACCTCCAGATCTTCAACTATAGCATTCACGTACAAAATCCGGAGCTTACTGATGCCATAAACATTAGTGTTGGTCAGATATAGCGTGCCCAACGACAGGGACTGCTTCATGTCTGCCACGGGGCATGGGTCTGGGATGACATCCCCTGGCAGGCCTACAGGATCGCGCTGCTTGTAATGGTCTAGCATTAACAAGATGTTGTCACTCAGCTTTTTCTCTCCATCAGCCAATCTCTCGGTAGTATCTTCGTCTGACTCATCTGAAAATATGTTCCACGGTTTGAAATGATTCGTCTACATAACTTTTAAACTTACTGTTAGGTAGTCTATAATTTGAGTACATTCTCATATAAAGGAGCTATTGTCGAATTTAGAACGTCTTCTTGACATAAAATTGTTTTCGTGGAACTATTTCGATTCGTGCCAATATTTTTATCATCATTTGAACACATGTGATGATATTTTAAACTGTGAGACTTCTTATGAAATAAATATCAATCACGACTATCCGAATTTTAGTTTTGCTTATCAAGCTTTAACCGCCACAAACTTGTACCTACGTCAAACAAATACGCATACAAATCTAATATTGACTCATGACACAAGACACAAGGGCACTAAAATCAAATATACTTGAAACAACACGAAATAACGACACGTTAATTAGGTGCAAATCCCAAATGCGGGTCCACAAATAAATATTGTGATGCACATATTGTCATAACCTAATAAAACACACCTTGAGCATTCACTGCGAGAAGCACAAAGAAGAATATATTTTTTTCCAACCACATCCTCTCTTGGGATTGTGTTAACAGTGACTAAAATTAACCAAATATATGGTTTGGCATTCGTGCTCAAGTCAGGGGTCACAATTTATCAGTACAATGACTTTATCAATACATAGTTCCAGGGATTTCCTGTTTAATCATTTGGAATTCCTGCTAAGTGATTTGTAGAGCGACACTATTGGCATCTTGGCAGAATTTACTTGATAGATGTTTACAAGCTTTTTCCAAGAATTGTGTCATTAGCAGATCATCACGTGTTCGTTTCATTAATTAGGAGGTCGTTGTTGTGCCATTTGTCATACCTATTTATTTCGCTCTCTGTTTTTGTTTTGATTAAGAGCTTTACTTTTACAATTTTAGGTATGATGTTGCATTGCATCTTTATATTAGCATTGGCATCAATAACATTCGCGTCACTTTCTTCGTTCTATTTTCAACCATTTATTTCGACATTTTAGGCTCCTTCCATGATTGAATTAACATTAACATGGATTTCATAAAAATGCTTCATTTTTGTTTTGTAATGGTGATCACATTCCAAGTGTTTGTATCTTACATGACGGCAGAATATACGGATTTTGAATTGAAAAAGGGAGCCGCTTATAGTATGTGGCTTCTTTTCAATTGAGCTACATAATGTGAATTATTGTGTCAAAACAAATAATATAGTATATAGTTTCGTATTTCAACTTTTACTACTATTAAAATAGTGCAATGCTATTAGTAATCGTGCAGGCACCTGCGGTATGTAGGTACGCTCGAAGAATTACCGAAGTGCCACTAAAAACACAAATGTCTTTCTTTTCTAAACAGACTCTGTCATTCAAGTACACTCTTTTAGAATAATCTTCGCAAACAAAGATGTGTTTTTCGCTCTTACCTTTTGTATCTCATGCTTTTCTTCGAGTTGCGTGTACTTTCGCACCGAATTTAAATAGCATTGACTTTTACGCCATCTATCGATGTTAATAAGACACAGAATATTATTATGTTCGATATAGAGTTGAAAACATGTTTCTTGATTTCTTCGACGAACGAGTGTGTTTTGATCAAATGTGTATTTAATACTATAGATGTCGTTGTTATCGCTAGTGACGTCGATAAAAACCGTGCTTTTACGCCTAAGCATCTGTGGTATCTAGTTGAGATATGTGCCCAAAAGTGGTAAACTTTCCGACCCTAGCGTACGCGAATAAAGATTTAGTTAAGAAAACAAAGGAACGGACTTTTCAATAGCGTATTTATGGGACTATAAGAGTATAGTCCCATTAATACGCTAATACAAAGCATTGCGTCTTAAAAACTTTGTCACACAACAGGAAATAAAAGTAGAAAAACCAATTTTACTATATTTTAATCAATAAATAAGTAGATGAGCTTATTATAAAATGAAAGATTTTTATTAACAGTAACTACGCGTAACTAAAAGTTGAAAAACTCATCTTCATCAAACGGCGCTTTTTCCGTCACTGAATCCTTAAGATCTGATAATTTGAATCCTGTTCCCTGCATTTCATCCAGTTTTGGCAATTCTTGCTTTATCATCTCCTCGACATTTAGCTTCTCTAACTCTTGCTGTACTCTTTCTTTAAGAGGACCTTCCAAAGCATCCATTATTTGGTACCTTAGAAGATTTGGTAAAATATTCACTATAAATTCAAGTACATAATCTACAGTCCCTGCCCCATTGCACCGAACTTGAATATTTCCTACCTCAAGGTCTATGTCCCGGAATTTAGGTTTTTTTCTTGTGTCAAGTGGTTGTGCTAAGATCATCCTTGCACTGATGTATTCTACTGAAAATGATGCAGTACCAGCTCTTGATATAAGACCACCTACTGCCGAAATATCCCATTGAGTTCTTCCTTCAAGTCTTTGAGTGCCAATATCGAAGTCCGCCACTGCCGTATTGTTTTCTATCTCCAAAGTAATGTTTCCAACTCTTCGGAAGGAAGATAATCCAATAACCCAAGTTCTGGTTAAAGACACAGTGAATACGCTCACAGTGGCGTTGTAATCCTTAATTTGGTACGGATCCAGTTGCATATCACGCACTTTTTTTCGGACATCAATGATCACCATGTCTAGTGGAGAAATAGAGTTCGGGAACTGCATGTCACCAGCGACTTCTTCAAGTTTAGTGTTGATTTCAATTCTGACTTTAGTGTAAGCTTCTTTTAGAACGTACGGTTTGATTGAGTCGAAGAGGAATGTACCCACTGTGTTTATGATTCCCTGGAACATTCCACCGAAGAAACCTAAGTTTTCGAAATTGACAGCGATGGTGTTAAATCCTAGATCTATTTCGATGTCTTGTGCTCGCAGTTTTCCATCTCGCTCCACACCTAGGGTGGCTCTTGCTATGATCTTCAAACCGGTGACGTCGACTTTAAAAGGCCCCTGCGCCCGGTTAAGCCAGGTTGACATCGTATAATTACCGCGGGCTTGTAACACATCTATTGTCATCGCTGCGTGAACCTGAAACACATTTGTATGGCGAATTAATATTTTTGTCAGCCTGATAATAATTTAAAATGAAGAAACAACTGCGATTTTGTGCTTTGTTAAAAGCCTCTTTTGAGCCTCACTATAAAATTGAGTTATTTCTAGTAATTTTGACACATTTATATAACAGTTTTTAGTATAAAAAATGGCATCTATATCATCACTGTTATTTGCTGGGGTTATCATAGCCGTACAAGTATCAGATTGATTCGATATTTTGTTGTTTGGAAAATAAATTGAAAAGTCATCAGTAATTACCTCCATTGCTCCAATCTCAGCATTCACATACAAGATGCGGAATTTGCTGATGCCGTGCACAGCAGTATTCTTGAAGTACAGCGTGCCGAACTGTAAGGATTGTTTCATGTCCGGTACAGGGTAAGGGTCTGGGATCTCGGCTCCCGGTAGCCCGACAGGGTCGGGCTGCTTGAAGTGCTCCAACATTTGCACAATGCTTTCACTGAGCTTCTTCTCTCCCTCCGCCAGTTTGACTGTGTCACTTGTATCTTCCTCTGTGTCTTCATCTGAAATTTTATAGGAGTTTTTACTTAGAGACTTCACTTCGACAATTGTTTACAGTTTAAATGATTTCCTTTGAATTAGAAATACACATAAAGAAAAATAAACAATAAAGAAAAATAAATACGTGTTTTTTGCAATAAACATGACGTAAAGAAAGTCATGTTTGAAGAAAGTCAAGTCATGTTTGCCCAATAGGAATAAGATAACCACCTGTGTTAGTGGGAAATGGTACGTAGTCTGAAAATATCCTGTGCTCATATCAGTAACGTGTTGTATGCAGGTGCTTAGATTTAATTTATAAGTTATTTTAATATCGCAAGAAACGTTCTACAAATCATTTAAATACCACCAATCAATTGTAATATTATTGACAGTAATATTTATTATGCAACCAATGCAATAGAAGAGTAGATTCTACTAAATGGCTTAGCAAACGCTTTACGTATCACTACGACTCAAGTTTCAAATGCACGTGTTAGTTTTTGCAGCTCATTAAACATGTAATATATCTTTTTCAACGAATAATCATGGAAATAAAATCTTAATCTTGATACAAAACAAAAACACCGAAACAAGGAGAATACACCCAAATATTTTTGTCACACTTAAACATAACGTGATAAATCATATCACCGCCGCAGAAACAGATGACAGTGTTGATGATGAATTTGATGATCATATAACAGATAAAAATCACAATAATAACACACACACCTTCACAAAAAACGGCGAGGAATAAAGAGAAGAATATCAGTTTGTGTAACCACATCTCGATAGCGAGATGGTACTACTTCGACTGAGTAATGAATGGTTCCTGTCCCGAGTCAGGGGTCACAAATTATCAGTGCACAGTGCAGTCATTCGTTATCTTTTGTTTGTTTGTTTGTCGTTTCAATGAATACGGTTAGTAGATGATTAGGATAGTTTTGTGTTAATTAATGCATGTGCATATTGTGCATGCTAATTAAGGTTGAGGTCTTATTTGTTTTTTGACTTCGAGCAAGTTACAAAAAAATTTTGTTTAATTGAATTAGGTAAATTGTGTAGTATAGTTTGGGATAGAATATAAAGCTATGTTTAATTGTCTTTATAAATGAACTTTGCTCGTTTTCTTTCGTTTTTAAACTCTTTCTTTCACATTACAGGCACTTTTGAATTATAAAAAAGACTTGGTCAGTTAGTTTGAAAGTTGAAGTTATTTGCCCATTCAAAAACGCAGTTCTCTATGGAGAAGAACGTGCAAGAAACTTCAAGGACACTCTATTAAATCAAGATATTACAAAATCCTTGGCACATTATTCTTGTTGCTTCTATATGTGCTAATTTAATTGCTTAGCTTCATGTAAACCGAAAACTCATCAACTTCTACATAATGTAGGTCCTAGGAAGCCCTTGTGCATATCATAATTCTGCATTATTTATTAATCTAGTGACCTAGATGAAACTTTTGTTCTGAGACTACTTTGGTGTTTGATTTTAAAATACATCTTGCATTTCCCTGATTTCCTGGTCATCCAAAGACAATTGATGAAACATCATCTGCCTAGCCTTTTCCCAACTACATTGGGATCGGTTTCCAATTTAACCGGATGCATCTGAATACCAGAAATTTACATAGAGCGACTGCTATCTGACCTCCACAACCTATACCCCAGTATTTTACATGAAGCGGCTGCCTATCTGACCTCCACAACTTAATTATTGGGTAATATGTTACCCCTCGGTATGACTGGTTGTCAGACTTTCGGGCTTCTGACTACCCGTACAGACTGTTAATGATCTAAAAATACCAGCTTTACGTGCTTACCGAGGCACGTAGGCGTCTCGTTAAGTAATGGATGGTCACCCATCCACGGAGCGATCTCGGCAAGTGTTGCTTAACCTAAACCACGAGGCCTTCCAAATGAGTAAGAACTCAAAATCAAATCGATCGGTTGTACGCCATCTATATTATGTTCTATAAGAGATGATTGAGGAATCGAGTTTTGTCGTCTATCGTCCGACGCATAAGTATGATCTAAGATGTGTGTAAGCGAGTATAGATGTCGCTTTAATCAAATGAGATTATTAACACCATATTAAGAATAATAGCAAGCAAGAGTTTGATATTTACTTAGTAAAGTGTGGTGTAGAAAACATCGTATGGAAACCGGCATATCCTAGAACCAAAAATTCGAAGACCTTCGACATCTACCAACCCGCATTGGACCTGCGCTGCGTGGTAGATTACGCCCCACTCCCTCTCATCGAGAGGAGGCCTGTGTCCCAGCAGTGGGAACATTATAGACTGATTATGTATGTAGGAGTATTTAAATGTAAGCACTAGTTCGAGCTACACCTGGTCCATATCCTGTGAATTCTTTTTGTTAACATTTTTTAAACTTTTGTAATTTTATAGAAACACTACTAATGCCTAAATGCATTGCGATGCTATTTTATTTTTTCTTAGGAACCTTCTCCGGCGCTCACAACAACTTACCAAAGTTTCATCATAATTTGTCGAGCCATTTTCGAGTTTTCGCAAGACTAGCCCATGGCAAAAGATTTTTCTAGTAATGATTTTCCGGTACTTAATCTACTAATTCTCGGAATAATTTTGCTTTGAGGGAAGTCCTAACATGTTTTGTCCTCGCATTACTTTGACAAATAGAATTCCCATAAATAGGTAATAGGTGGGTCGCCACCTCGTCACTTCTATGATTTAACATATTCATCAATTGCTTAGTATTATATCGAATAATGACCATCATAGACAACTACCAATAGTAAAAAAATCTTATTACTTATAGTTTCCTAAACATAAAAATACCTTAAAAATGACTCGTCATTTTTTTAGCAGAAATGACCACTATTTTTTTTTAACTTAGCCAAAACTTATTTTTGTCGTTGCATACGTTTTCTTAGTTTAAAAAAATTAGTGCATAAAGTTTTAAAACATTAGTGTTCATGGTTTTTATATAAATTAAGAAAATGTTAAAACTTTAAAATTCCCCATACAAAACGCTGATTTCATAGGTGGGGACCTAATATTAATAAGGAAGGAATTGATGAGTTAGGTAGATTTTTTAATAACATACACTTGCTTGCTGGACTTTCCTTGGTCCAAGAATCAGCTTAGTTTATTATAATTGTATAGCAATAAAACAAATAGGTTCTACCAGAACAGGAAAAGGTTTCTTGTCACAGCGCACTCTGTTACACAATAACACGTACATTTTGCAACTCATGCGCATTCTTTGACGAGAAAATATGATAATAAATAAATAAATTGATAAATATAAATAAATTGATAAATATAAATAAATTGTTATGTAGACTCTGTTGACCAATTGATAGCTCCCGCTGAGTACTTATATGCAGACAGAACTATAAGCGCGGGGCAATGGGCAAGTCCCCATTGCTTTAGAATGAAAATTGGTTTATTTTTTATTTATTTTCTAAATTAACTTAAACTTGAACTTTTCTAAATTAGCCTAAGGTGAGTATAGACTAGAGCATTTACTTGAAACAACACATCAAGTCGCTCTAACTTTTAGCAACGCTATTACTTTGAGCACCGTGTCGAGCATTAGCAGGACCGTTACATTACAAGGAAATGCTTTTTTAAATTGAGCTTTTGCTTGTTTTTTACCAGTCGTAATAACGTTACATTATATGGAAATGGTCGAGAAAATGCTCTAGTGTTTGTTCACCTTTATTGAAACTGACCAAAAAACATATTCGCAAATATTGGTCGACGTGGATGGGTGACCATTTTCACATATCGAGACTCCTCCGTGCCTCGGAAAGCACGTTAAGCCGTTGGTCCCGGCTGTCATTTGTGGATCTTTGACAGTCGTTACGTGTCGTCAGAAGCACGAAAGTCTGACAACCAGTCCAACCAAGGGGTATCGTATTACCCAGTTACTGGGTTGTGGAGGTCAGATGGGCAGTCGCTCCATGTAAAATACTGGTATTCAGCTGCATCCGGTTAGACTGGAAGCCGACCCCAACATAGTTGGGAAAAGGCTAGGTAGATTGATTTTTTGGGCGACAATCAGTTGGTGACTTTGTTAAGAGTTAGAGACTTAAGTAGGTAATTATATCATTATTTTTTTACATAATTATATTATTATTATTTTTTACTGAAACTTTTGCACTCTAGAAGAAGTTCTTTACTTAAAATATGTCGATCAGAAATGTTAAGTTTAACTATTTTATTGTATTTGTATGTAGCTATATAAGTTTTGTGAAATAAATAAAAATATGAGTATATTTATTCAAAACAATAATTCCATATTTATGCCCATATGTGTATATGTGAGTTTGTGTTAAGATCTTGACCTCGCCTAACACAAGAAATCATTTTCCTGTCGATCAGTTGCGACGCGCGAAGGATTTCGATTCTTATTGAATGAGAGTACTTATAATAAATGAGAGACCCTCCGAGATCCTTATCATTTGATGTAGGTCAAGTTAATTTCTAATAATGTAGTCGTGATGTGATATTATTAACATCTATTCTAAACTTAAGGCAAAATACCCTATAAATATGCCCTAGGAGCTATAATAATAACATAACATATTATAAATTAAAGTTGCTTTTCGTGTTCGTCTATATGTCCGCGTTGTTCTTCTAAACCACGCAACAGATTTTGATGAAGTTTTCACCATCGTTTAGAGAATTTATTCCGGTAGGTTTATGTGTATAATACGTTACTACTCAAAATATCTCGGTAGTTGTATAAGTATGCCAAGTTACAGCACAATCAGATGCCAGGAAGTGCTTGAAAAATGGATGACAATTGGAGTAACTAGAACCACATATGGCCACCTTCCGGCTCCATCATCAGACCTTGAACACCACCCAGTGTCGAAGTACTTGTTATCTTGTTTAATTGAGGAGTTCCTATGCCCAACTTCCGGCTCCATCATCAGACCAGCTCCATGGTATCATTTTTTCGAAATGTCTTGGTAGTTGTTTACGTATGCCAAGTTTCAGCTCAATCAGATGCCAGGAAGTGCTTGAAAAATTGATGACAAATGGAGTAACCGGAAACACATACGAACAGAGCAAGCTAATATAAAGCTTGTAAAAAGAATAAATATTTCACAAATCACCGTCTAGCTCACGCATTATTACTTATTAGCCTATGAAATTATCCTTTCTAGATGTCAGCAAGACCAGTCGGCCGGCAGCAGCGCGAGAGCAGGAGTGAAGATAGGAGGTCTTGACAGAAATAATTACGCTAACGTTATTTAGGTGTTATTGTTATTAGATCATTAGGTGATACTGCCAGCAAATGTAACGCACATTTGCTTAATAGTTATTGACAGTTATCAGTAGTTCGTAAAAAATAAGATAATCAGTTATCTGTTTTTGCCAGCTCACGTAAATGATTATTTAAAGTCTATCTACGTAAAAAAACTATAATTGCCAAAATGTCAGTTAGGAGTTCATGTCACTTCATCGTCATTATGCTATCGAAAAGCTTATGTCAATCCTGTTGAAAGTCGTTGTAGAAATACGAAACGTCTTCCAAGCGATTGCCACTTGGGCCCTCAGGATTCGTTATGGTATCATATCAATGTATAGCCACGAAACTAAGTACCATATCAGGCACTTATTGCACTTATTTGTAGCAAGACATTGATGCAATATCATGGGACACAGATTGTAGACCAGTGTTTTTCAACCTGTGGGTCGCGACCCCTTGGGGGTCCGCGAAGCCTTACGCAGGGGATCGTGGACAAAAGAAAAAGGCAAGTGTTTCTAGGTCCTACACTTCACACTAAAAATACAAATTCAGTCAGAAGGATGACCCTAGGGCTTAGGGGGTCGCTAGAATTTGTTTTTTTCTAAAGGGGTCGCGTATTCAAAAAGATTGAAAAACACTGTTGTAGACAATCAAACGAATTCTTGTCGATGTTCACATCGTTTTGAGTCTGACTGTACCTGAAGGTACAGTCAGACTCAAAACTCCTACCGTACTAGTGTCGCCAAAACGGGTACCAACCGAAAAAAAGAAGAATTGAATTTGATAAAACCTGTTGCTTAAAGACCAGATTGAAATATCTATTTAAAATATTGTAATAATAACTAGTTTCCTGCTACATATTCTTAGAATAATTCCACTGGACATAATATAATAATGATAACATCAATATGCTAATAGTTAGACAGAATAGAATTGATTGCGATGTAAATGTGGATGTCAAGTTAAATTATAAATGCATTGTCTGTCTAACCTAAGAGCTTAGCATGCGTCATGTTCAGCTCCAGTCATCACATTATAATAATAATAAGGGCTTGATTCAAAAAGCTGTACTCCTGGACACGGCTCGCATTGTTAGGAGGCTCCTCTCTCTGGAGCCCTGACCGCCGTAGCCTGTAGGACCCTGTTCCCGATACCGGTGGGCTACTATTTTTAAATGTTTTTATATAATTTTTATTCTAATATTTAAATATATAATTTATATGTCTTGAAAATGGAATAAAGAAAAAAATTTCTTAAGATATTATATTATTATATTTCTTAAGATTCTAGGTAAGAAAAAAATTAATAAACGAAATAATAATATAATTTTCTGAGTATAATTATGGTACACTAGCTGCGACCCACGGTTTTACCCGCATAAGTCTCGATCCCGTGGAAATATCTTAAAAAGTATCTTATGTCCTAACCTAACCATGTGCCATATTTCATCAAAATCCGTTCAGCCGTTTTAACGTGAAAGCGTAAGAAACAAACATTAAAAACAATCAAATCCTTTCTCTATATAATATTAGTTTAGTTAGATTAAGATCATAATATTAACAAACAGCTTCACATATAGGTACTCCTACTAGCTTCGACCCGCGGCTTCGCCTGAGTGGTATGTCGATAAAAAGTAGCCTATATCCTGCCCTGGGATGCCATCTATCTCCTTGCCAAATATTAAAATCCGTTCAATGGTTTAGACGTGAAAAGGTAATTGAAAGACAGACAGAGTTCATTTATAATATTAGTATACTTACGCGTGTTCTGTTGTATAAACATACCTAACTTTTATTGTTTGAATACTTTTAAAATCGCTAAAATCGGATTCTTTAGATTATTTACTTTATATACTTACACTATTTTTATAGCCTGTCTTTAAACATTAAATTATCGACTACCTGCGGCCTTCTCATACCTAATTAATTATCGCGATTGGTAAACACATTGTATGGTGATCATCAGAATATCTTTTAAGGGCCAAGACAATATGAATTCCTGAATTATATTTATTTCTAACTAGCTTCCGCCCGCGGCTTAGCTCGCGTGGAATGTCGATAAAATGTCCTTCCCCGGGATACCATCTACCTCCTTGCCAAATTTTATCGAAATCCGTTCAGTGGTTTAGGCGTGAAAAGGTTACCATACGGGCAGACAGAAAGACAAACTTTCGAATTTATAATATTAGTATGGATGGATTGGATTAATAGTATCTTCCTGAGAAAGGTTTCTTGAAGGAAGCAGGGGTGCCCTTTTGCTTTATCTCCATAATCTGCGCAATGCAATTTCCGAAGCAACTACAACTACATGAGCAGTTACAACGACAATATCAGGCATTTACGGATGAACTTGGGGTCCACGGCATGCCAAGACGGTGGTCAAGTTTTAGACCTTGAATCCTTTTTTTTTTTTGATGTTGGGAAATCATCAAATGACTTCTCCCGCTCTGGGCGGAGCGGAAGGGCGTGACAGACTTTTACTGACTAAAACCCACCCGTGTTCCTTCAGTTGCCTGTTGCCAATGCTCCCGGTATCCCTTTAGGACTTTCCCGCAACCCTGCCAGGAGGCGTTGAAAGGCGTTTTTGTTTGCAGGATTCAAGCGTTGAATCTTGCAAACAAACCTTTGACGCAAAAGGTTGTAACAATGATAAAAACAGGCTCATCTATCTACGTTGTATAAAATACCCAAGCACTCGAGATCTAACATAAAGAGAGCAACGTAAACATTTAAAAACTCACGGAACTTTTTCATACAATCAGTTCAAACACTTGTCTTAAAACATCAACATTTTCCGTGACACGGCTCACGGCCAAATTCTCAAACGCAACTCATTCTTACATAGGTCAGTGTTAGCACTTTGAGGGAGACTGAACGCCCATAGGCAAAATCAATCTGCCTAGCCTTTGCCCAACATGTAGAGGTCGGCTTCCAGTCTACCCGGATGCAGCTGAATACCAGTATTTTACACACCCCACAACCCAGTAACTGGGTAATACGATACCCCTTGGTAAGACTAGTTGCTAGATTTTCGAGCTTCGGACGCCCGTAACGACTGTCAAATCCACGTTTTATAGTCGGAACCAACGGGTTAACGAGGCAGTTTTCCCACATTTTGCCTGTTATGTTTAAGTTCCATGTAATAGGGCGAGCTCCATCTCAAAATAAAAAATAAATAAAATAAAAAATAGTTTATTTTCTCCACAATATTACTCTTAATTGCTAGCCTTATTTCTACGGTAACATATTATAGGGGTATTATATTGTGGGAGACTGGTGCCTAAACTAGGCTCAAGGCCTGTATATCAGGTCACCAGGTAAAAATAAGTTGAAGTTAGTTGTTTTTTTTTAGATAGAGCTGAGATATTGTAAATAGTTAGTTGTGGTTAATATTGTTTTTTTTTTCAAATATACATATAAGTTAATAAGTTGAAGTTGTTTTTTTTTTAACTTATATATTTTAATTCATTGCTTTAATTTTTTTTATTAAAATTAAAAAATACAATATTAACCACAACTAAATACCCAGGTTTACACCCAGGTTCAAAATTAAATGACTAACTAGTTAAATGTACAAATAATTACAAAAACAAGATAACACTTTGGCGTCGAAGCACTACAAGCATAGTTGTTTTACACTAATATTTTGACTTAAACGAGTGCCCATGGAGTATCACGTCCGTTCTTCTCCATATGAACCTACTACGCTTTGGAATGGCCAACTGGCTTCATATTTCTGACTGACCGACTCCTTGAAAATTCAAAAGTAATTAGTGTAATTGAAATAAATGGTTTGAATTCAGTTTGAGTTGTCGTCTGTGAACTCGCAGGTAAGATTTAGATAAATACATGCTAACCTACGCAAGATTTCGTCAACCTTCATTTCTTAATGAGACGATTAGCACTTGGACGTGTCAAGTCTTCATTGTCAATGTCTAAACCAAGGCAACGAGGAAGGAGTGGAATATAAGCGATACATATAGAGTTGTATGTACCTACTTCCTAGTTTCTTTGTAGGTGGTACACTGTAGGTACTTTGTAGGTGTGTCAGCTTGATTTTTTTTTCTTTCTGATTTAGATTTTAGTTTCAAACTGGAACGGATTAACATTTAAAGCAGATGAAAATCTAATTCTTCAAGTCTTCGCTAGGTAAGTCTCGACCTTCATTGTCAAACAGCACGAACAAGTTCCAAAGTGCAATTTTTATGTTTCGAATTCTGTGTGTTAACTAT
Source organism: Lithophane semibrunnea (assembly GCA_947363905.1). Taxonomy (NCBI): domain Eukaryota; kingdom Metazoa; phylum Arthropoda; class Insecta; order Lepidoptera; family Noctuidae; genus Lithophane; species Lithophane semibrunnea. The sequence continues at coordinate 13,981,108 of OX376188.1, forward strand.
TTAAGGTGATTTTTTTCTTTTTTTATTATTTTTGCTGTTTCTTAATTATACATGTGTTATTTTGTTTGCTAATTTTGTTATTTTTCGTGTATATGTTAAATAAGTATTATGTTTTTGATTTGTATTTTACCCAACCTACGTATGTGTCACTTTTTAGTTTGTATTTTGTTCTATTCATAGCCTTGGGATTGCAATGTTGTGGAAGAAAACTTAAATAAATAAATCTATGTTAGTTTTTAAACGTTTTTGTTCAAGTCGTAACACGTAAATCAATAGATAATAATGGGGATGCGCTAAGGTAGCCCAAGAAATTCAAATTTTCTTACAATTTTCATTTTTCTTAGGGTCAATTTGCAGTCAGATCTCAGGTTGTATGTTGATCTAGGGATGCAAGAAGTGTAAAAAAGTATCGATATATATCGTATCGATATTTAAAAAAAATATCGATATCGATTTCGATATATCGAAAAAAATATATCGATATATCGATATATCGATTTATCGGAGGAATTTTCAAAAAAAAAAAATTACTTTATGTAGTTCAAGTTTTATAATCATTTAAATACCAAACTAGGAAAAAAAGTACTAATCATTTTTACAGCTCTGAATTCCAGCGGTTTTAGTCAGTGGCGACAACGGTGTTGCTATTGAAAATATATCGTTTTTGATACATTTTCGATACTTGATATTTTATATCGATACATCGATATATCGAAATAATAAATATCGCCCGAAAATATCGATATATCGAACAAAAAATATCAATATTTCGATATATCTATATTTTTTCTGCAAACCTATGTTGATCAAATATGATTCGCGACCGTAAGAAATATCTTTCTTCTTTTCGTCTGAATTATAATCATTAGAATTAGCAATACAATTCACAAAACACGATAAACAGTTTTTGGTTAAACATTATTCATGTGAGCTGTAGAGGTAGGTAGGTATACAAAATAGGAATAGGACCTACATACTCGTAACTAAATGAAGAATGGTTTATCATAAATTATGTATATATGGTCCTGTAACTGTGGTTATATATATGATTATGTTTTTACCCGACTACCCCAGAACCAAACCTATTAATCTGAAACATTGTGTAACTTTTGTTTGTCCTCGCCTGCAATTCCTTACAAAAAACAAAGTTCAGCAGGCGCAGTTTGGCAGGTTTATAAAATGTGTACAATGTTTGGTCCAAATAAATGATTTATTTATTTATTTTATTTTTTATTTATTCAAGTTTGTATTTCTTTTTTCAGTCCTATGTTTTTGCAGTCGGGTTTTTTGTTTTTTAAATAATTTGTTTTATTGTTAGTGTAAGTCGAGCGATTCTAGATAATTTATAGTTTACAGACTGGCCAGCTATCTAATTGCATAAAACATTTTCGTAAACGATTAGGACTAATCTGTTTAATTTTGACAGTTCAACAACATTCATTACGTTGTTGAGCAGATTTTTTTTCGAACTTATGAATCAATTGATTAGCAATCTGTTTCAAAACGATTCAGATTGTGATTGATTGTATGATCGTGTACGCAGCTATTGAATATCTATGCAAAAAAAAAACAAAAATCATTTGATCAGAATCTATCCGGTAGCATTTGCGCGATGATGGAATATATACCTTTAGATTTGGATGCGGATTTTGATGGGTTTTCACCAGTATTCAGACAATGTACTATGACTTACCTTCACACGGCTGCACATCAAGCTATACATTTCCAGTATAAGCTGACTTCGTATTATACGAAAATTCTATACAATGCGAGATCAGCATAAACTGGAAATGTATAGTATGATGTGTAGCCGTGTGAACCAGTTCCGGCAGGTTTAGGTAGGTATGTGTATGACATTAATGTTAAACTTAGTACTTACATAATAATTAAGAAATCTAGATTTTTGTCAAGTCGTAAAAATCGTGCGAAACAGGTACACACGGCTACACATCAAGCTATACATTTCCAGTTTTTGCTGATCTCGCACTGTATAGGATTTCCGTACAATGCGAGTTCAGCATATACTGGAAATGTATAGCTTGATGTGTAGCCGTGTGTACCTAGCTAGTTATTAACAAAAACCATATTGTAGTGATAAAAGAATAAAAAAATGAATAAGACATGAGACAGCAAATTGCTGGCGTTAATTGAAGGCGGACATGCAAATCAGGTTTTAATTCTACTGGATAGGTTAAAGATCACTAAGATTAGTAGGTATCTAACATAACATCACGCCTTGTTTCCCCTAAGGCCTAAGTGCTCGGCGAAACGACGTCGCAACCGTAGTTTTCTTTCTTCTTTTACTCCCACATTTCGCCAGTTAGTACTATGTAATAGGGAGCGAGTCTATTGTCATCAACCCGGGCACACATCCAGACTCCAAGCTTCTGAGAAATTCCTGATGGAGAAACTCGATAACACTTTGCCGACCCGGAAATTGAATCCAAGACCAGGGGGCATACCATCGCCGCTTACAGCAGTATGATTTTAATCTTACTTCGTGGGGGAAAGAGATGGTGCTATACGTCCTGTAGAGCTTCATCTCTTTCCTACACTGAAGTAGTATTAGTCACTAGACCAATGAGGCAATAGTAGGTAAAGAATTATCTATTTATGTAGCTATTAAAAATAGTTCATGCTTTTTATAAGAAAACTTGTTATTTATTATTAACTAACTAATCCTCGTGACATGGCATTTTATTATTATTTACGTTGGGTATCTTTAATGTATGTATGCTTGATTTTTCTAGGTAGGTATAGTAATTTTGAATTTATGTATTTTTTTTTGGTGGTGTTGACACTGATTAAGCCATTGTCTAAGTTTAACAAACAAGGAAAAATCAATTAATGACAAAGGCACTCTGTTGTACTCGTATGTAAGACACTATATTCGCATTGTTGGTTAGGCTGCCTAAACGCGACGTCAACTTTTTAAGTAGGATGACACCGCGTTTGTCGCTACTACTACTAGCAACCACTGAAGTCCATTTGATTGACGCGGTGCTGTGATTATTGTCCATGTCACTGCCTCACATTGTATTAAAAAAAAAATGTAGTTGCATTATTTTCCGCGGGCCTTCTTTCGTGGCGCGCATTTTAATATTTAGTTTTCTTTTCGCCGAGTCCATGGAGAGAGTTCTTTCGAGCTATAGTTATCTCTAGGGTTACCGAGCCGGATGTTATAGATGGACTGAATACATACAACGGTACAAGGATTTTTTGGCGAGTGTCCGTTCGGAACTAACTCCGCCATCTTGGTTTTCAATAGGGTTATGCACGTAATTAAAAAATATACATTATTTAAATATACAATGTGTCAAGAAAATCCATTTTTTTTTGTACATTTTTTAATTTATTAGGTACTTATTTTACAATTTTATGTTGCCTTTTTTTGGGTGAACGAAATGCAAACTCAAAACGCGTCGTCTTCGACAATGCCGGAACCAGTAGTGACAAAAAAAGCTTTATGAGAATTATCTATGCTTTGAAAAGTGTAATCTCACTTAGGTAAGTAAATAAGTGCGATTTCTGCTTGAATTAAGCACAAAAAATAATTTAATTCATATGATTTGCCCCTAAATAATATAACAGATGTAAACAAAGCAGTATCGTGTTATATGACGTCATCATCACATCTTGACCGGACCGTGTTTGAACTGTAGTAGACCATTGTTGTAGTTTCAAAAATTTTTTTGAGTAGATAACAAATAGTATTTGTATTTAACTTTTAATAATTTTCTTGGGTTTATATTCTAGTGATATAGAGAGAAAAAAAAAAGAGGAGCTCGTGGCTAAGTAATAACAGCCGCTCGGGTCGATCCATCAGGTTAAGCTACGCTTGCCGGGGTTGGTCCGTGGATGGGTGACCATTTTCACATATCGACACTCCTCTGTGCCAGGAAAGCACGTTAAGCCGTTGGTCCTGGCTGTCATTTGTAGATCTTTGACAGTCGTTACGAGTCCTCAGAAGCACGAAAGTCTGACAACCAGTCTAACCAAGGGGTATCGTATTACCCAGTTACTGGGTTGTGGAGGTCAGATCGGCAGTCGCTCCATGTAAAATACTGGTATTCATTTCGGTTAGACTGGAAGCCGACCTCAACATAGTTGGGAAAAGGCTCGGCAGATTGATTGAGAGAAAAAAAAACTGTCAATTTCACAAAATGTTTATCAACAACATCCCCATGTCAATGCCATTCGGGCGCCAAAAGATTCTTGTAGCACTGTTTAAAGCTCTTACTATAGAATTTTTATCTATGGCTCTAACGTGTTGCCGAATGACAATATGACCTTGACATTTGCAAGTCGATTGCCGTACAAGTTCAAGAGAACTGTGCAAGCGAGAGCAAAGGTCATAGAATGCTCATAGACTTGTTTGGACTGGGTCTAGTCACTCACATCACGTTAAAATAATAAATTAAATGTTACTTATCTTGTTCCATGTGTATGTTTTACGATATTGCGGAAACAATTAGTTTACCATTATTATTTAACGTAGTAAATGTATTCTGATTACTTTAAATATGGGGAAGTAACGAATTGTATAAATCGCATATCTATTTTTAGGCTTCCGTACTCAAAGGGTGCCACGGGATTACTACCAAGGCTCCGCTGTCCGTCCGTCTGTCTCAGGGCTGTATCTTTTGAGCCGTAATAGTAGACATTTGAAACTTTCATTGTGTGTAGGTACTATTTGGCCGCTATAACAACAAATAGGTAATAAAAATAAAATAAAGATAAAAAGGTCGGCGTTTTTAGAAAATATTGTTAAATTTTGTACGGAACCCTTCGTATGCGAGTCCGACTCGCACTTGGCCACCTTTTAACACCATACCTAATTAGATTTTGAAAAAGTTTGCATTACAAGTAGTTTTTAAAACGATACACTGACATTGATGTAATGGAAACATGAATTTTACATAAAAAATAATATTTATGTATATGAATCACATCAAATAAAATTTATTCATAAGCATATTTACGGAAGTACTACACGACAGTAAAATCACTGCACTTAACGCATAGATGCTGGTAAGATATCATTATAAAATAAAATAATTGTAATAATTTACCATCTCGGCACGCGTTACCATCGTCAACGTCATCGATAACTAAATTAATAGCAATCGTATCTATACATATAATAAATCTGTAGACGAGGCGTTTCTGTACAACGAAAAAAAAAAAAAAAAAAATTGGTTGGTTGTCCAAGAATAACCAACAGATTCCATTTCTACCATTTTTGGAATTTTTGTCTGTTTGTCTGTTTGTATGTTGTTTTGTTTGATTGTTCCACTATCACGTAAAAAGTACGAAATCAATATGGTTAACTTTTATACTCAAATATTGTGTGTAACTCGATGTTTCAATTAGTTTTTGTTTCATCGCAATCGCTTCAAAATATCAAAAGATATATGAATTTAAAGTGTTCAAGAAGGAATTTTCATTACGTAATGTACATCCACGTAACGACATCTATTGACGCGAAATGATACTTACTTCTTAATTACTAGGTTTGTGAGATCGTGTGTTGTTATATGACCGTCATTTTCTTTGCGCGGAAACTTAACGCGATACATTGTGTATTTGTGTATAGAATATAACTCTAAAGTTAGATTAATTAAAATTTTCCAGATGCGTTGTTTATTTATTAGTTTAGTTTTAGTGCGATAGGTGGCGCTACCTATCTTTCAAATCTTGATAATCATGAAAGAATAGTGACAAATGTTAATTTCTTAAAAAATATAGGTATTTATTCTTTAATTTTTCACTTTTCTACATAGTTTATTTAGCTTACAGAGTGTTCGAACGTTTTCCCATATATTTTGACAGTATCATTTCGTGCTCGATAGATGGCGTTGTTCGTTTAATGTCATTTTCTGAATCGCGGTGTTAAGACTCTCCGTCTTAGAATGACTTTCGCCCAGATATTCCAAATAATTTTTAGTATAGGTATCTTTGTTTTTGACTTCTTTAGTGTCGATAATATAATAATATAATAAATAAATAATAAATTGTTGGTTGGGTTGGGTTGTCATTCGTTGAAAGTATTGATCTTAGAGATGGGTTGTAACAGGTGAAACACGATATCTGTGATCACTGTGACTGTGACAAAAAATAACAGATCCAAATATCTGTTATTAAATCACAGCCTGTGATTTTTGATAAATATCTCTCAAATAAATATATCTCAATCGAATATCATCTTTATTTCTTTTGATTTAAAGTCGAAAATCGTATCTATCTGTTATAAAATCACAGCCTGTGATTTTTGTACAGACGATAAATACGTATTGACTCAATTGAATATCTTATTTATTTCTTTTCGTTCAAGTCGAAAATCGTATCCGAAGTTTTAACAGTAACAGTCTTGAGGATCTGTGATTTTAAGTAACAGATATTTTTTATCGTTAGGAGCAATTGCTATCTGCTATTTTATAATATCTGTGATTTCTATCTGTGATGACAGAAATACGCCTCACTCCTAATTGATCTGATTGGTTTTGATTTGGTATTTTGGTTGGTTTCGTTCATTAGGTTCAAATTAAGAAGTCAAGAAACGAGTCGTTACAGATCGATTCAAACTTAATGGCGGCTCGGAAGTTAGCTTTTAGCTGCGCAGTACCCCACCCCTCACCCCCGCTGTCACATGAAATTGTTACTGCGCAGCGACTCGCCTCATGTTCCGAGCCGCCATTAAGTTTGAATCGAACTGTACTATACTTCGTAATTTTTTCGTATGATTCGTGACCGCCGCTCATTCGATTCGATCGTTGTTGGCGTGTGTAAGGCCTCGGCCTTGAATCTTGCGGGCAGCGGGGCGGATGGCGGCTCGGAAGTTAACTTTTAGCTGCGCAGTACCCCACCCCTCACCCCCGCTGTCACATGAAATTGTTACTGCGCAGCGACTCGCCTCATTTTCCGAGCCGCCATTAAGTTTGAATCGAACTGTATTATACTTCGTAATTTGTTCGTATGATTCGTGACCATCGCTCATTCGATTCGATCGTTGTTGGCATGTTTAAATAAATAAATAAATAAATGTGTAAGGCTTCGGCCTCGAATCTTGGGGGCAGCGGGGCGGCGGCGGCGGCGGCGCGGGAGCGGGGCGGGCATCAAAGACCCGTTCTCGAAACTAGCGGGCAGATCGCGCGTCACTATAGCCGCGTAGTGTTGTGTTCACGATTTTGTCGTCGAGATATTTGTTTTTATTCGCGAAAGAAATGGCTGAACAATGGCGGCAACATCTTTTTGATTCAAATTTATTCCTAACGCTCAATTTATTGTGGGCAACAACACTGCAATGCAGACGCGCGGGCGGTCACCGCTTGAATGGAGTGCACCGCTCGCTGCCCGCCGCCTCGCCGCTGCCGCGCCGCTGTTTTCGAGAACCGGTCCATTTGATTTTACGCATAAGATCCTGCTGCGCCCGCGCCGCCGCCGCCGCCGCCGCCCCGCTGCCCGCAAGGTTCGAGGCAGAGGCCTTATGGTTGATTCGATTTGTTCGACTATCGGACAGCAATAAATACACAAATATTGGCACATGTTTCTGGGGAAAGTCAACAATATACATCGATAAATACGGTTCCCGAAGAAGAAGATGCCACACACTATCCAGTAGAGTTCTTAGAATCCCTTAACACACCCGGTCTTTCAGCACACAAAATTTGTTTAAAAGTCGGAGTGCCAATAATTCTTCTCAGAAATTTAAGTCCTCCCAAACTTTGCAACGGCACTCGGCTCATAGTCACCAATCACCAACAAAACGTCATCGAAGCCGAAATCTTAACAGGTTGCGGCGCCGGTGATGTTGTTTTTATTCCAAGAATTCCTCTCATTCCCAATAATTTCCCGTTTAGTTTTAAGCGTGTGCAATTCCCCGTCAGCCTGTGTTACGCCATGACCATTAACAAAGCTCAGGGCCAGACATTATCCGTTGCGGGGGTGGATCTTAGTATTGGTTGCTTTTCCCACGGCCAACTTTATGTAGCTCTTTCGCGTGTGAGCAACCCTAGCAACTTTTTTGTGTACGCTCCAGGTGGTTCCACCGCTAATATTTTATAAAGAGAAGCATTTTCTTAAATAAAAACACAAGTTTTTTGGCAGTTTCTTACTAGGAAAAATCACCAGGCCTGGTCGAAAGATTCCCCCTTTTTAAATGAAGGTACAACTTTTCTAAGCGACATATTATTGTTTTCCGACATCCATGCGAACGAAGTCGCGGGCACATCTAGTATACAATAAAATACTGCTGTAGCGTAGCTTAGCCTTCGATCAACTCGTGTAGCTGCCTGCACGAGCTGATCGACAATTGTTAAAGCCGTACTCTATCTTTTTTTTTTTTTTGTTGGTGGCTAATCCTCAAATTAATGACTTCTCCGCTCTGTGCGGAGCGGGAGTGTGTCAGACTTTTACTGACTAAAACCCATCCGTGTTCCTTGAGTTGCCTGTTGCCAAGGGCCTTTCAAGGTTATCGGACTTTCCCGCAACCCTGGCAGGGCCGTACCGTACCCTACTTCAGATTTTATCTCGCTCGCAACATACTACTCGCGGCCTGAGTGAGAGCGAGACGGAGTGGGGTGCTGGCGGCTCTTAAGCCTGGAATAGTTTAGGTAATTGCTTTTTACGGTAAAAATAATAGTAATTTAAAAAAAAAATATAGGACAGGCTTTATAGTTAGTTCAGTTATTATGCACAGTATCATAATAAAATTTGAAGTATTTTTTGAATACCTGCGGTTTATAGTGCGGTTTGGAGGTAACTTTGGATTTTTTTTCTATAGAGAAAATTATATATGTACTTAATCGTGTTTTCGCCAAACATATAATTTAGCATCAATCCTCAACTTTAACATATATTTATTTCAAAATTACTGCTGCAGTATTTTCGGCATAACGGAGGATCATGCGAAGCAATTTGAGGTAGGGTAGGGCCTTAAGCTACGCATGCGCACGCGGTCGGTTCGTGGATGACCATCCATTAGGTACACATCGAGACTCCTCCGTCTCTCGGAAAGCACGTTAAGCTGTAATTGTAATCTTTGCTGTCAGAAGCCTAAAGTGTCAGACTTTGAACCAGTGTTACCTAGGATTATCGTGTTACCCACTAACTGGGTTGTGGAGGTCAGATAGGCAGTCGCTCCATGTAAAATACTGGTATTCAGCTGCATCCGATTAGACTGGACGACCTCAACATCGACCCATTTAGATTTACCGACCTAAAAAAAAAAACTATGTCCTTGCCAAAAGTTTTCCAAATCCTATTATTATTATTATATTATTTATCATGGATAGGTACCTAAATACCATCACTTTTACGCGTCAGAGAAGTTTCCGACGACTGCCGAAAAAACCCAGAAACAAACTCAATGGTCAAGGTGTGTACCAAAGTCCAGACGTTTCTTACCTACTATTATCGGATTGTAGGTACCTACTATTACCTATCACATCGTATTCCTAAAATGAAATGAAATGAAATTGGTTATTCTTTAACTAAGGTGCGATAGCGTGTACCTCGCAGCTTTCCAGGTTAAATAGGATATTGGAATCACTTTAACACGTCATATTAAACCTACCTTATTACTACAATACCGTGTTTGTCAGTTGTTTAGCCTAAACACCGTAAACGCGACATTTCTGTATGGAGTTTGACATAAAACTGACACTAAACACGCGTTGAATAAGTGTGGTAAGGGGGATAAAATTCAGGTTTAGTAAAACTTAAAAAAATTATATTATTTGTATATTTTGTTGTATTTAAATAAGTGATTTTGTTTTGATTTGATGTATTTTTCTTCTTCTACTTTTACTCGTACACAAGTTGTTTTACATCTCTTTATCTTCTACACTCCTATCGCTGCAGGCGTAGCATGAGCACCGTTTTGTCGACGGAAGAGTAGACAAAAATTACGTTTCCTGTAGACAGTACGACTGAAGCAAAGTAGAAAGAGTCAACTGCACTTTTTACGAAATTCACTCTTTTACATAATTCGACTCAGAATTCTTTGTTTTGTCGGTTTTGTCATAGGATTTATCGGTTGTCAGAGTGATTTTGACAGTAAGGATAGAAAACCTTCTTCCGAAATAGTCTACCTACAAAAAGACGTAGACAAAGATCGTTAGAAATGAAAGACAAAATGACAGATTATAGAAACATTTCTACAGTGGATGTCAAAAATAAAGAAACGAACTGTCACTTTTTATAGAAAAAGCTATATCTATTCTTCGTAGAGATAGAAAGCGCCATGCTACGCCTGCTGGTATGCTGGAAGAGATTTCTTTCTTTAATAAGTTTAAAAAGTCACCTTTGTTCGTATTTTTCTGTTCTTTTCTTCTTGTCTGTTTATATTCGTGTGTACATCAATATATATTTATTTATTTAACCATTATAGACAATGTGAAGAACGAATGTTTCAAAAAACATGAGTTCTTACATTTAAATTGGAAAATTAATTGATGTAACCAGAGGTATTAGGTATATTATTTAGAATTATGTATTATTAAATTTATTTAGAATTACTTATTATATTATTTAGAATTTCCTTAATTGAATAATAATAATATCAGCCTATTATTTTTCCACTGCAGGGCAAAGGCCTCTTCTCATACAGGAAGGCACGAGCATTGATCACCTCGCTTACTCAGGACGGGTTGGCGATTTCAGACTTACATAAACTAAAAGGTTTCTTCACGATATTTTCCTTCACTGATGTCAATTATGTCCAAGATAAACTCAGAAAATACATATGAATTTAAAAAGTCTAATTGGAATTTCCCCGGATTTGAAAAAATAAATAAAAATAGAGCGTCTCATCCGCGAAATTGTGGGTTACAATCGTGGATGAGGCGCTCTATTTTTTTAAATTATATTTAAATACCTACTCCATTTTAAATTAAAAAAACACCTTTTTGCTGTAATCATGATATTACTACTTATCTTACCGACTTTAGAAGGTATAGTTTCAAACGTCTTCTTTGTATTACGGACAGTGCCAATGGGCAGCTGGCCTAATGTTTTCATAACCGTATTTTGTGCAAATTTTTGGAGCTATGTACTTGTTATTTTAAAAGAAATATCAACAAATAAAAAATACATTAAATATCTACCTAATCTTAATTCCATAATGGTTGATTCCATTTTTTTTTCAAAGGAATACATTTTTAATTAATCTCCGTACAACAAAACCACGGAAATGAGACATAAAACATCTCATCGTGAAGTAAGCACTATTTTATGTTGCGAATGACACTAATGAAAAAAATATGAGTACGAATGGAAAGACAATTTAATATTAGACATTTTGCACGATTGGATTTTTTTAAAGACCTAAATCTGATAGTATAAAGAAATTATTCTAAAATCTCTGCGTATTCACTACTGTAACTTATGCGCGTGGTGTTGTGCGGCGAAGAGGGAACGAATGCTCATATGTTCAAGGTAATTTGCTCAGGGAAGCGCCAGAAATAAGCTATGAAGCTTACTTCATTATTATTTACGTTTTTATCAACTAAATAATTGCAGAGTAATCCGTGTGCGTGTGAATGTTTTTTTTCGGGTACTTAGCTATGTAATAATCGTGGTTACTTCCATACCGTTTTTTGTTGAACTATTAACCTATAATTTTGATTTTATTAGGCGATCACCTACTATACCTACCTAAATTATGCATAAGTCTGCGGTTTTTAATTACAACCTGCTTACCAATTCATGAACCAGATGAGCTGGTTCCTCTTTTAGCAGCGATACCCACATACAAGAGAGAAAACCGTATATTCAGAAGATTTTAGACACCTTTGATTAGATTGTTGCTTTTGTGCGCGATGTAATTGTTATCAACTAATATAATTATGTAGTGTACTTTCTAACACAATTATTTGTAAGTATGCCAACATACCTACATAAGTATCCATTTGACACTGGTGTGTTAATAAAAAATGTAATATATTTAATAATTATTTTATTTATAGAATTCAGCCCTTTATTAATTCAGGAGATAGAGTCCCAAAAATATATATATTTTAAGCTGGAAGGATTCTATGTCTGTGGCTCCAAGTTTACCAAACGACGTATTAAAAATTTGTTTAACATCGGTTTTGCCCTTAGAAGTACAAACAGTGTAGGACTAGAGGTTACGATGGCATTTGTATAAAACGACTCAAAGTAGATTTGTTGCCCTTAAGTTACATTATATATTTTTGTGTATCCCAGATGCCCTGAAAAATCTGTAATCAAGCCATTTTCCAAAAAAACATAGGTAGGATTTCATTGATACCTTTTTTCGAAAAAATAATTGAAAAGTATATAAAAAGAAGAAGAATTTATATTTAGAAGCGAATTATGTTATTTGCAACGATCAAAAAGGATTTAGGAAAAACAAGACAATTAACATGGCTATTTGTGACTTTTTGCATACTGGTAATATGGATAATAATATGTGCGATATTTTGTGACATGACTCAGGCATTTGATTAGGTATACGCAACATAATATTTTATTAAAAAGGCTTGACGCTTACGGGGTAAGAGGAAATGTCCTTGAGCTTTTAAAGTTGGATACCTAGAGAACAGTAAAAAAATCAGGGAGATAAGCAGAATTAATATAAGCACCAAAAGAGAAGAAATCTTCTAATCGGATCTACGTAATGTTATTTACGGAGTTCCACAAGGAAGTATATTAGGACCGCCGTTTTAACACTTTACATTAATGACTTCTCAATGGCAATCAAACATCCTATGACACTATTCGCAGATGAAAGTAGAATAACGGTACCTTGTAATGAATGAGATTTTATAATGAGGACATATATACTACATTAAAAGAAACTATATAATGATTAGACAATAATAATTTAAAAATTTATTGAAATCAGACTCTAATTATGCGTTTTAGCCAGCGCGTATTGACTCTTTCCAATTTTGATATAACATACAATTGACATACAATTGAATCGATCCGAATTTAAATTGGAAGACGCATGTAGAGGCCCTGACTAAAACGATCAGTAGTGCGTACGCCCTGTACATTGTTGTCACTAACTGTTAACATAGATACGTTACTAACTGCTTACTACGGGCTAACTGAATCTGTTCTCAGATACGGTGTTATCTTTTGGGGTAACTCAACTAATTGAAATTGCATTTTAAAGCACAAAAGACCTCAGAGCCATGTTTAATTAAGTTAAAACCACCGATAGTTGTAAGCCCTTTTTCATACGGTATAACTATTGACATTGGCATACCTTTATATTCTGAAAACAGTAGTGTTTTTTACAAATAATAATAAATTATTTTCGCGAATGGCAGATAAATTTCCCAGAAACAGACGTGATCAAAGTCAGCTGTCTGCATCGGGGTAGGACTGCACTTATGCGCAAAAGTATTTTCTGTATGGTTCCCACTATTTATAATAAGTTACCCAAAAGCTGGCGGCAGCTTAATAATGTACAAAAACAACTAAAGTCATTTCTAACTAAGAAAGCATACTATACTGTTAACTGGCAGAATCTTTTATTTTGACAACACTTTGCCCGACCTGGGAATCGAGCTCAGCACCTCATGTAATAATACGACAACAGAATAGATAATACGATAATACGTCATCATGTAATGTAACCGTATATTATAAAGATCTAAAAAGCACACAAGTGTGATAAGAACTAATTGGTAACAAGTTTGCGTCATAGATATTGTTATTAGGCGACGACACACTTGCACAGGTGCACACATTAAGCGATAAAGAGCATATTGTGCAGCCTTATTCCGTAACACACTCACAATCATTATCGCTTTTATTTCGAAAATTTAACAATATTCATCGTGTAAACCCTGTTTTAGACGATGCGATTTAATTGCCATTGACATGCATTATGTTGAAGCAACAATGAAAGTTACAGCGTCTAACCAGTGTCTGTTATGCTTCAATTTTATTGGATGCCACAGGCAAAGAAGTTGATCCGTGTATACAGGGCTTTATTTACGTTGTGAGCATTTGATCTTTCAAACATAATTATGAAGCAGTGGATTACAAAGACAACATAAAGCCTGAAGGTCACAATCTCATCTCAGCGACAATCAATATCAAAGCTTGCCAAAAATGTAGGAAAAATTTAAGGTAGGTATTTTTGACAGATTGCCCCTCTGGGCCCAATAAACTCAGCCTATCGCACCCACTGCTGGACACAGACCAGGCTGCGCCACAACACCGCGCTTCCGCATCAAGTCTCTCCCAGCCACTTTCTTAAGGTCCATCTAGCTGGGGGGCGTACCACCCACGCTTGCCGATACGCGGTGTCGACTCCAGGGGGTCAAGTCTACTAATTTACAAATGTGTCAGTGGTCTCACAATGATCAGTTTTTGACAGATATGCCATACAAAATCTGTCAAAAACTCATCATTGCGAGAACAATGACACATTTGTAAATTAGTAGACTTGGCCCCCAGCAGTCGTAGCATGGCGCTTTCTATCTCTACGAAGAATAGACATAGCTTTTTCTATACAAAGTGACAGTTCGTTTCTTCATTTTTGACATCCACCGTAGAAATCTTTCTACAATCTGTCATTTTGTCTTTCATTTCTAACGATCTTTATCTAGGTCTTTATAGATGTAGACTATTTCGGAAGAAAGTTTTCTATCCTTACTGTCAAAATCACACTGACAACCGATAAATCCTATGATAAAACAAAGAATTCTGAGTCGAATTATGTAAAAGAGTGAATTTCGTAAAAAGTGCAGTTGTTTCTTTCTATTTTGCTGCCGTCTCGTACTGTCTACTGTCTACAGGAAACTTCATTTTTGTCTACTCTTCCGTCGACAAAACGGTGCTCATGCTACGCCTGCTGGACTTGTTCGCTCTGGGCATAGATACCGTGGCTCTGGGTCCATTTGATGGTAATGATCATTGGTCACTAATGCCTGTGGATGTCTGTAATATCAGGGGCATCAGACGATGCCATCAGTGTGCCAACCACTGAAAGAAAATTGGAAAAGATGTATTTTAGTAGTTTTCCGCAAGTTTTTTTTAAACCGAAGGTAACAAAATTGAAGGCAGATCAAATAAGATATGATATAAATAGCTCAGCAAAAGGAACTTACATAACATATCAACGAATCTCCCGCGGTTTTTGTTTGAAGTTTTTTGTCTGAAATAATTGTTTTACTTATGGTGTACTACGAGTACTTAATGTTATTCGTGTGCTCTCATGTGTGATGCCGTGTCTAGAGTAATATGATCGTAATTAATCTTGATGATTTTAGTTTCGTATGTCTGAATGAAAAACGACACACACACAAGATGAACCGATGACCAGGGGGCCAAGTCTACTAATTTACAAACGTGTCAGTAGTCTCACAATGATCAGTTTTTGACAGATATGCCATACAAAATCTGTCAAAAACTGATCATTGTGAGACCACTGACACGTTTGTAAATTAGTAGACTTGGCCCCCTGGTGAGGGCCGCAAGAATACGCTGGATGCAAGAACAGAACCGGTCGAAGTGGTGGGTGGGTGCTTGGGGGAGGCCTATGTCCAGCAGTGGACGGCTGAAATGATGATGAGATGATCACTAGTGTGTCTGTCTGGTAACAAGTAATTTAGTACCCATATCAATTTCTGTGACCCAAACACGGACGTGCTACGTAAATAAATTAATTTTGAATTTGGGAGACAAATAAGGAAAAAAAAAATTACATGCATGCATTTGTGTGACATAATCAAAAGAAATGGTTTACTGTGAGGGTCTCAAGTACGAATCTTTTTTTAAAATTTTAAGTTAAGTCGTTTTAATGTTATTTAAGAAAATAGATGAAAATTGACCATCCCCCCTTATCTCCAGAATACTGACCCTATCTTATAATGTTGAAAAAAAATACAGAAGATAGTTCTATACTTAAATAGATTACAAGAACACCTTTATGAGTTCTTAAAAGGAAGTCTTAAAATAACATGGTAAATCTCCTTATTGTGCGTACAAACTTACATTTGCAGTTGGAATATATAGGATAACGTCTGTCAACTACGAATTTAAGTTTGTTCTTGGGATAAATTTATCTAAATTACGGAACCCTTCATTGTGCGTGGTCCGACACGCACTTGGCCGGTTTATTGTATTTCTTGAGAGGTAAAAAATTTGACTGACCTGCCGTAAATCTGTTTACGGCCCATGCACCAATTAAGTACCTGATGGTAATAAAAAGCTAATAAATTATTAAAACCAAGACTAGGTATTTCAATCAACTCAGCCTATCGCAGTCCACTGCTGGACATAGGCCTCTCACAAGCTGCGCCACGACACCCTGTCCTCCGCCTTCCGCATCCAGTCTGTCCCAGCCACTTTTTTGAGGTCGTCGGTTCATCTAGCTATCCATTGAATCTAACATACTAATATTATAAATTCTAAAGTACCTCTGTCTGTCTGTCTGTCTGTATGTTACCTTTTCACGCCTAAACCACTGAACGGATTTCGACAAAATTTGGCAAGGAGATAGATGGCATCCCGGGGAAGGACATAGGGTTCTTTTTATCGACATTCCACGCGGGCGGAAGCTTGTATTAAATAAAAGAAGTCTCATTCTAGCTGTGTTACCAGGTTAGTAGGCCTCTACTAACCTGGCTAGTCAATAAATGTATAATAAAATAAAAGTAAAAATCTTTTTAAAAACAAGCTTTTAATGAACTAAAAAGTACTAAATAAAACTTACGTAAATATAGAACCATAATATTTTCTTAAAAGCTTGAGGCGTAAATGTCCTTCTTACACTTAAAGATAGCCTCAAGCTTTTAAGAAAATATTATAGTTCTATATTTACGTAAGTTTTATTTAGTACTTTTTAGTTCATTATAAGCTTGTTTTAAAAAATATTTTTACTTTTATTTTATATTTAGAGTCATTCCATTCTAATACCAAAAACTAATACCACTGGTATTTGTTTGAATTCATATTTATTTTCTATTCCGAACGGATACCATTGTATAAATTAATACCAAAACAAGTTCGAAGATATAAGGTACAGTCAGTGAAAATGCTTTGTATGTAATTTTTTGTTTTGAAAATGTGAACGATCTACTTATGAGTTGGGAAACTTTACGAACAAGATATTAAGTGATAATGAAAAAAGTCAAATTCTTGATAAGTAGGTATGGGGCCTTTATAGACTTCAGGGGCTTTTCCGAAAGACGCCTATCAGAATCACAGGTGTTTTTCATAAGCAACTACTTCCAGTTAATTTCTGTTTTCCTGATAGTTGTAATAGGTATAGGACATTACAGTTATAGGTAAGGTATACGACAGTTATAAGATTTCTATCGATAAAGTGAATAATAACAAATACTTTACATTCCTCTTTGTGTTTAATCGTTGGTTGTTCTGCTACTTAGTAAGATCGTTTAGGCGCCTACTTTCTTTTCATTTCAGTCACCCTGGTACTTTTCAAAACAACAAATGATTCAATTTCAAAACCTGTATTTTTACCATTATTGAGTTAAGTAGTAAGTCGCTTAAGCACCTAGTTCAAGTTCATTTCTGCTTTTCTGGTAGTTTGAATAACTAAACAATTAGGACAGTTGAATTTTAAAACGTTTATCGATATCATTTGTTACGAATCCGTCATGCTCTTCTCTATGTTTCATCGTGGGTGCGTTTCAAGGAATACTTTAGTGGTGCTTCATCGGTTGCGTTTCAAAGTAGTTGCGCTTCGAGGAATACCCCAAGGAAAGTAGCAAGATGATTCACTTAAACTAATCTTACCTATACCTTTGTAAAAATATTGGAATGTAGTGTATTTGTATAGTATTTTATTACGATCACATAAAAATATTAGAAAACAAAAAGTTGATTAGGTTTGACGAAGCTGACTGTACCAAATTCAAGGTGTTGGTATTCGTTTGCACATTAAATTTAATTATTTAAAAAGTGGTATCGGTTCGGAATAGAAAATAAATGTGAGTTCCAACAAATACCAGTGCTTTTTGGTATTTGGTATTAGAATGGAATAACTCGATATTTACGCCTCAAGCTTTTAAGAAAATATTAAAGTTCTATGTTTACGTAAGTTTTATTTAGAACTTTTTAGTTCATTCAAAGCTTGTTCTTAAAAATATTTTTACTTATATTTTATTTCGTACTTTTTAGAATTAGAATTTGTCAACCGACCCTGGATACTGCCTTGGGCTATAGTCCTTGTCAAGACAATGCCAACGAGTCCAAACACGATGGTGCTATCTTGTTTGATTGAGGTTTTCCCATATTCACCTTCCGGCTCCATCATCAGGCCCTGAACACCACCTAGTGTCAAAGCACTTGTTAATACATGACCAATAAGTCCAAACACGGCGAAGCTTTTTTTTCAAAATGTCTCGTTAGTTGTATAAGTATACCAAGTTACAGTACAATCAGATGCCAGGAAGTGCTTGAAAAATGGATGACAATTGGAGTAACCAGAAACACATATGGCCACCTTCCGGCTCCATCATCAGACCTTGAACACCACCCAGTGTCAAAGTACTTGTTAATACGTAACCAATGAGTCCAAACACGATGGTGCTATCTTGTTTGATTGAGCAGTTCCTCCCAACTTCCGGCTCCATCATCAGACCAGCTCCATGCTATAATTTTTTCAAAATGTCTCGGTAGTTGTATAAGTATGCCAAGTTTCTGCTCAATCGGATGCCAGGAAGTGCTAGAAAAATTGATGACAAAAGGAGTAACCGGAAACACATACGAACAGAGCAAGATAATATAAAGCTTGTAAAAAAAAAACAACCAATTTAGACCTGTCCCAAACCATTTGCGGATTTGTAAAGGAAATCGATAGTTATCATTAAATGTTATAATAACCATCAACAACCTATAAATTGGTAAAACATAACAATTTACAGAAACATGCATCGTCATGGTGTGAAAAATTGTGGTTAATTATTTCCATCTGTTGTCTAGGATATGAATAAATTCAATCCTAATCCTAACTAATATTATAAATGCGACAGTGAGTTTGTTTGTTTGTTGAAAGAAAGAAAGAAAGAATAACATTTATTTGGACGCAGTTCGTGAAACACAATATACAAAAAAATAAAAAAGTGAAAATAATGTTTTAACAATAACACATTATTGTTAAAACATTGCCTCACGGCTGCGCAAAAAGGTTCATTTCAGCATTAATGCCAGACTACGCTACTACTTGTTAAGCTTGCACGCTAAAACGGCTGAACGGATTTAGATGAAATTTAGGACATGGGTAGACCATGACCTGGAATAGGACATAGGATACTTTTTATCCTGATTTTACCATGGGATCGAGACTTACGCGGGTGAAACCGCGGGACGCAGCTAGTGTGGTTATAAAAATTTAGACTTTTCAACGTGAAAAAACGCACTTTGTAGGGCATATCCCTACAAAGTGTAACTGTAAATGATTGTGGAATGGATTCATTGACCTTTATCATAGCAATTTTAGTTTTACGGAAATTATCCCACGGAAACAAACAACCGGGGTAATAAGTAGCCTATGTCCTTCTCGAGGTCAAGGTCTACCCCTGTGCCAAATTTCATCCAAATCCGTTCAGCTGTTTTAGCGTGAAAGCGTAACTTCCCAACTATATTGGGGTCGGCTTCCAGTCTAACCGGAAGCAGCTGAATACCAGTATTTTACATGGAGTGACTGCCTATCTGACCTCCAAAACCCAGTAACTGGGTAATACGATACCTCTTGGTAAGACTGGTTGTCAGACTTTCGGACTTCTGACGACCCGTAAAGACTGTCAAAGATCTACGAATGACAGCCGGGACCAACGGCTTAGCGTGCTTTCCGAGGCACGGAAAAACGGAGGCACGGCAGAATGATTGCATGTATGTAATATGATTTTAATAGCTAAAATATTTTTTTTGTGGTATCTCGGTAGTTTTTTTTCTATCATATCAAATTAGTTGTATTAGGTTTTCAACACACTATCTAACTAGCAATATCCTGAAGAATATTTTAGGCATTGTAAAAACTCGCGTTTAGCTCTTGTAGTCCCCTCGGATAATTGGCAAATTATTGTTGTTCCTGCCTACAATAAAACTCTGCCTATCCCTTGGAGATGTCATAATTATTATCGTTCATAATCATAATCAGCCTATAACGTTCCCACAGCTGGGACACAGGCCTCCTCTCTGTGAAAGGGTGTGGGCCGTAATCCACCACGCAGGCCCAGTGCGGGTTGGTAGATGTCACATGTCTTCGAATTTTTGGTTCTAGGACATGCCGGTTTCCTCACGATGTTTTCCTTCACCGTTTTGAGAGCAGTGGTGATGAAATAATTTACACAAAGTAAAGCGCCGGTCAGGGTGCGAACCTATGACCTACAGCCGTTACCAATGGGCCATCACTGCTCTCATTATTATCGTTACCAATAAAAAATACGTGAAGTTATTATGTAGTTATATTATTGTGTAAATTATCTGCCATTGCGACTTGCTTTGTCATGAAAAATGCAACACTCTAACCTCATATCGTCATGTGTGTAATTACTATAATTTTCTTACTAATTACCTAAGAATATAATATCATAACACGGTTTTTTTAATTGTAATTAATTGCTAATGACTAAGCGCTGTTGCTATGGATTTTTATAAAATGATAACATAACATAACATCACGCCTGTACTCTCCGAAGGGTTGGACAGTGATGTTCCTACAGTACACCCACATTTCCCCAGTTATGTTTAAGTCCCATGTAATAGGGGGCGACCCTATCGCCATCAACCGGGCACAAATCCAGACCCCGAGCTTTTTTTTTTTTATTTTGTGTGTGGGAAATCATCCAATGACTTCTCCCGCTCTGGGCGGAGCGGAAGGGCGTGTCAGACTTTTACTGACTAAAACCCACGCGTGTTCCTTCAGTTGCCTGTTGCCAACGTCCCGGTATCCCTTTCGGACTAACCCGCAACCCCGGCAGGCATCGGTCCTAGCGGACCCCGCCAATTGTGCTGACATCTCTTTGAGGCGCGCGTGGAACACGACGCGCCATCGACCCGGGCCTGGTCCTAATCGGACGGCGAACTACCCATTGCTCGCCGTCCGCAAGCCCGCGCCTATGGTGGCCGGGAATCCGCCTGGAATTCCCGACGCCCAGGGCGTCTCCAACGGCGGCGGTTAGGGGCGTGAGGGCGCAAACTGTGCCTCTCCCTCACGCGTTCCGCCTCCTCCTTCGCGAGCATTACTGCTTCGCAGAAGGAGGTGACTGCTTCCCATGCCCTCTCGCTCCGTACCATGGCCTGGACCAGAGCCGGACGCGAGAGGTCACCGCCGCCAATCGCCTCCAAGAGGACACGGCGGGGCTCCGCCCAAGCAGGGCAGACCTCCACCGTATGCTCCACCGTGTCCTCCGGACGATCCACACAGTGGTGACACCCGGGCGTTTCCTCCCGCCTTATCCGAAACAGGAACCTCCCGAAGCAACCGTGTCCGGTGAGGACCTGCGTCAGGCGGAAGGTGAGGACGCCGTGGCGCCTCTCTAGCCACTCCTCAAAGAGGGGACTTATCGCCGCAATTGTGGCGTGCCCAGCACTGGGCACCCCGGGCTGCCACTGAGAAAGTCCAGATGGAACAATCCATTAAAACTTTGCCCAACCTAGGAACCGGACCCGATCTCATGGTCAGTAGTAATCCTTTCGACCACAAGACCAAAGCGTGGCAGTTTATAATATGATTGCTGTTATAATATATAGCACGATTTACGTTATTATACTTTAGGGCTAGGGGATCGAAGTTTTGAAGTTTTTTAGATTGGAATCCTTAGTTGGTGTTAAATAAATATTCGATCTTTCGAGATTTCGATCAAATTTGGCAAGGAGATAGATGGCATCCCAGGGAAGGACAGGCTACTTTTTATTGACATACTACGCGGGCGAAGCCGCGGGCGGAAGCTAGTATTTAATAACATAACAACGTGACATGCATTGTATTTCTTCTTTTTGCTAAATAAATTATTCTTATTCTCCTGCCAACGCAATCAGCTCGTGCCCTGCATCATACTATATTAATAGGTAATAATACCTAATATTATTTCCAACTAAGGATTGAAGATTGTAGTACATCATGTTAATATTACATTTTTATAAAATACTAGCTGATGCACGCGGCTTCGCCCGCGTGGATATCAGTTATTATATACTAAAACCTTCCTCGAGAACCACTCTATCCATTGGTGAAAACAGCATGAAAATCGGTGCAGTCGTTTTTGAGTTTATCGCGAACAGGACGACAGACAGACGCGGCGGAGGACTTTGTTTTATAATATGTAAGGTAATGATAAGGCACAATCGTGTGCGTGAGCACTGTTCTCCTAGCCAGCTATCTAATTGCGTAACTTATTTTCGTAACCGGTTACGACTAATTTGTTTCATTTTGACAGTTCAACAATATTCATTGCGTTATTTATGTTGTAGAGCAGTTTTTTTTGTTCGAACTTATGGCGCATTGGATTAGACATTTGTTTCAAACCGATTCCAATTCTGATTGATCGTGTTTTATGCAATTAGGGTGCAGATGCCCAAGACAAAGTGACATTCTATCAGCGATAACGATGATGGAAAAGGCAAAAATGTATGGGACTGACATAAGCTATCGAAAAGCATAAGTCGATCCTGTTGAATGTCGTTGTATTGTAGAAATACGAAACGCTTTCGAAGCGATTGTCATTTGTCTGGCTCTCTGGTTATGAAAAGTCTCGATTCTTGTTGCCCCTTCCAAAAGGTAGTTTTTGTATGGAGAAGAATGGGCCAGAAACTCCAACGTTACTCTTTTAAAATGTTTTACAATATTTTGTATAGGTACATTATTTATATAATTATATCTGAAGACGATGCACCTAGAATAAAATTACTTAACCACAATACGTAAAATAATTAAAAATGAAGCAACGACAGATAAATTATTTATGTGATAGATACATGGTGCTCATGGCACATACATACAATATTTACAAACATTGTAAAAGTAGACGATTTTCCTAAAATTTCACAATTATTATGTCAGTGTGTGAGGAGGTAATTGTTCGTATCCGTTATAGATTTTATTTTGTTTTATTATGCTGGCTACATTTGTGTGTGTTTTTTTTACTGGCAACATTATGGAGAAAGATTTCCATCCCGTCAATGACGGTGAAATTGCGACTATCTTATAAAAAATGTGTACTGCATTATTTGTATTACATTATTAAAGTGAGTTTGTTCGTTTGTTACGCTTTCACGCGAAAACGGCCGAACAGATTTGAATGAAATTTGGCACATGGGTAGACCATGACCCGGAATAGGACATAGGATACTTTTTATCCCGATATTCCCACGGAATCGAGACTTACACGGGTGAAACCGCGGGGCTCAGCTAGAATGAAATAAAGTGATTTCTTAATAATTCACAAATATAATTTTATTTATGTTCCCGCCACGAACAGTAGGACAGAATCACAGAATGTAAAATCAATGTCATAAAAATGATAAATTATACAGTTAAATTAGCAACCAGTTTGATTTTGTCTAGACTCTAGATTGTTCTATGGAGTAGGACCAGCATGTTTCCAAGCATTCTTATCTTGGATATAATCCTCTTATTGGTAATACCTATGCTTGTTTACAAAGTGTACTTAAAATATGAGGTTTAAATTTTATTAAATTTAATTTTATATCACAAGGTATTTGGTTCTCACATTCACAGTAGTCCATAAAAGTGTATGTACTTTGGATTATCTGAAAAATGGTTGATATATTTTATCTTTATTTCTAGTATTAAAATGATGTCTATCACTTATTTTATTGAAAACATGTAGATTTTTTCATACATACCTACATAATATTTTCATAAATGAATGTGCAAGGTACCGTATAAATATTAATCTTTTTAAATAGTTCCCTGAGAGATTCGCGGCAACGTAGATTTTAAATGACAGCTCTGACAGCTCTCTTTTGCAAAATAAAGATGGATTCAATATCAGCAGCCCGACCCTACAGTAAAATGCCATATGGCATAATGCTGTGGAAGTAACTGAAATAGACCAAACGCGCGGTTTCTACATCTGTTAACTGTCTTATCTTTCTAACAGCATAAGCGGCCGAGCTTAGCCGCCCCGCAAGAGATGTTATATGAGGTCCCCATTGTAGTTTCTCGTCTAGCGTGATTGTTGTGGTCGGCTTCCAGTCTAACCGGATGCAGCCGAATACCAGTTTTTCAACCGACCGTAGATAATATTTGTTTTGTTTTACTGAGTATTCAAGCTAAGTTTATCTTTTTATATGCACGTGTTTCTGAAACACAATTTTGTTTTTTCTCTTTGTAGTTGTTTCCTTGAAAAACGGAAAAGTGAAAAGAGGGACCTGAAAAGTGGACCTTCTCTGCTAGAATCCTTTCTAACATGTATAATATTATAAATGCAAAAGTGAGTTTGTTTGTTACACTTTCATGGTAAAACGGCTGAACGGATTTGTTATGCGAGTGAAACCGCATATTTTAACAATCATTAATTCCTAATTCAAACCTTGCATCGAATGCGGCAGTGGAAATTTTATTTAGATGCAGCCAGTATTAGTTCTTATATAATATGAAACAAAAATAAGTTTTTACACAGATTTAAACCTAAAACAGATGTAAGTACCTACATTGCATAGCAAGGACCAATTACCAAAGTTCCATCTAGCCGACGTCAAGACTTTTTGTCTGTTCATATAACTTTTTTGGTTTGTTTTTATATTTTTAATATGTTACTAGCTTCTGCCCGCGACTTTGTCTGCAGAAAGATGAGAGAAATGAAAAATGTAGATAGCCATATATAGCTATAAATATTTGATTTGGGTGGACCGATTTCCCTTTTGTGGGTGGTTCAGATTTTCTTACCCCCTTCGATAATTTAAATTACCCAAGGGTGCTACTCTGGCACTCCACAGATTATGGTTCAGTATATCAAACAATACTAGAATCAATTATAAAATATACGTTGTACCTACATTCAAGGTTAAGTACATGGCTCGGAGACGTAACTAAAACTTTCCTCATGATCACTCCTTCCATTGGGGAAAACCGTATGAAAATTCGTTCAGCAGTTTTTGAGTTTATCCCGTTCAGACAGACAGACATACACGGCGGGAGGGACTTTATTTTATATAGTGCTAGCTGCGTCCCGCGGTTTCACCTGGTAAGACCTGATCCCGTGGGAATGTCGGGATAAAAATGTATCCTATCTCCTATTCCAGGTCATGGTCTACCCATGGAGGAGCTCGTGGCTAAGTAATAACAGGCGCACGGGTCGATCCGTCAGGCTACGCTTGCCGGGGTTGGTCTGTGGATGGGTGACCATCTTTACATATCGAGACTCCTCCGTGCCTCGGAAAGCACGGTAAGCCGTTGGTCCCGGCTGTCATTCGTTGATCTTTGACGTCGTTACAGATCGTCAGAAGCTCGAAAGTCTGACAACCAGTCTTACCAAGGGGTATCGTATTACCCAGTTACTAGGTTGTGGAGGTCAGATAGGCAGTCGCTCCATGTAATATACTGGTATTCAGCTGCATCCGGTTAGACTGGAAGCCGACCCCAATATAGTTGGGAAAAGGCTAGGTAGATTGATTGGTTTTGGTCTACCCATGTGCCAAATTTCACCTAAATCCGTTCAGCCGTTTTTACGTGATAGAGTAACAAACAAACAAACAAGCTCACTTTCACATTTATAATATTAGTTAAGATATATGTAGTGACAGTGATGTGTTTTATAAGTTTGTTCTAAGTCTGGTCACCTTGGTTTTCGCTGTTAGTGGCGCTTCTGTCAGCGAGGTATATAATATCTTTGGTCTCGGGGCGCGCCGTAGTGGCGAGTGAGTCTTTGACGGACGCACTAAATAGTTCTCTGCATCTAAAAGCCCTGCAGTGCAAAATGTTGTCTTTAAATACATTTTTAATTTCTTCTTTTGTTTTCTTTTGTGTTATCAATGGCGGTTTATTTAAAGAACTACGTGAGTATTTAAAATTATTTTTGTTGGTTGGAGTACTTAATATTATGATAGTTAAAAATTAATTACTTATTTACCTACAATCCTGCCTAGCCTTTTCTCAACTATGTTTGGTTCCGCTTCAACTAACCGGATGCAGCTGAATACCAGTATTTTACATGGAGCGACTGCCTATCTGACCTCCATAACCGGGTAATACGATACTCCTTGGTAAGACAGGTCATCAGAGTTTCGGGCTTCTGACGACCTGTAACGACTGTCAAAGATCCACAAATGACAGCCGGGACCACCGGCTTAACGTGCTTTCTGAGCCACGGAGGAGCCTCGATATGTAAAGATGGTCACCCATCCATGGATCAACCCGTGCGGTTGTTATTACTTAGCTACGAGCTCTTCTTCCAAATTAATATACTTACCTATAATAATTACTTAATATCTAAAAGGCTCAGATGCAATAGTCCAGGACCAGGACCAGGACCATGTCCATTAGACTATGATAAATGTTTGATAACCTAATAAATGATATACCTACGTAAGATAAAATAAATAATAAAAGTAGACATCATTTTACCAAGTTAGGCTGAATTTTTTAAATTAATAAAAGGACACTGTAGCAAAAATTACTTATCAAATATGAAACTAATTTGCATTCAATAAAACCTTGTTAGTTAAATTAAAAAATACCATAGGATCTTCTTTGAAGATCATGGCCAATGTTGAAACTTCCTTATTTTGTTCACCAGTAAACAATGATTCGTACAATGATTCGACGTTAATCAAAATCGAGTTCTGTATCTGATATTATCTAAAAATAATAACAAGCGATTATTATTTTAAAATACTTAATAAAATCTATTAATAAAATGTGATGATCGATTTACTTCCTGGAAGCGAAAAGTTACATAATGTTTAGATTACGTCCTTAGCCTAGGTAATTTTCGAAGATATATTATATTTGTAGAATATTTTAATTATTTTCATGGTCCTAATTATGAATATGACACTGAATGAGGTTAAACAATTCATGATTGTTGCATGCATATTTATGAAATGCAGATTACTTTGTTTTTATTTATTTTTGATATACAGATCTTATACCTGCCTTTCAAGCTCGGTAGAAAATAGAATACATAATATTTTCTATGCCAACCTTTTGCTTGCTTTTAGTATACAATATCTTAATTAAAATTCGTAGGTATTTTTTTCTTAAATAAAAAAAAAATAACATACAAAACACTAAAGAAATAAATAAGGCAAACGAAAGGGTTACAAATTCAGGGTGTTCGGAAATTGTAATATCAATAACATTTTTATGCACGGAATGTTTTAATTTAAACATGAGGTTTTATTGTTTTAGGAAAAACACAATAAAACCTCTTTATTATTTCTTACGACCCATTCCAAGAACATTAATAGTAAATTGTTATATTACTAAGTATTATTATAATTATATGTAAATTGAAAATACGCATTATAAATAGTTCCATGTTTAAATGGAAAAATGCAATAAAAATTAGATATTCATAGTTAGTAATATACCTATGTAATAAAATTTTCCCCATATTTAGTCATAATTTATCTACCAAACAACGAACACAAACGTAGAGCGTTTTATTTAATGTCGTATATGAAATAAACATAAAACCTAGACTTTAAACTTTTTTTTACTTACTTTGTAAAGTATTATATTATTTTTAATTATTGTGAATGTGAAGATTATGTGGATCTTTCTTTTCTTTTTTATTATTTATTTTTTCTTAATTTTAATTAATCATAGTCTGGCAGTTTGAGTACCTAATTTATGCGGCCTAACCAAATGTCCTTTCTTTGTTATTGTTCGTCAAATCGTTGAGCTCCTTAAATTCGGAGTTGAACTGCACGATTACTGACAAATGCGTGCACTGACTGGACAGGTCCACTCAATCTGTGTGGTTCTTTCCTCAAAAGACCATTTCAGACACCAATCTACATGGTCTTCACATAATCTGACCAAGATTATGTCTGGACTTTAAAAGAGACTGTGACCTCTGAGTTTGTTTCGGCCTTTCTTCTCAGAGTAGTCAGATAGGAAACGCCGACCTCATCTAGTTTAAAAAAATTTGATTGACGTGTAAAAGTGTTTGTACAAACCTACTTACAGAAATAAAATCATTTATCATTTATTAAAAACAAACAATCAAGTCACCATAAATACACCGAGATTAGTAAACTTCTTATTAAACATAAATGTATTCGGCTTTAAGTTCAAGACCAACAAGAACTAATCGACTCATTTCATTCAAATTACTTTAATTAGCAATTCACTTCCTCTATCATTTTATAATCACTTTTACATGCATACAATGTTTCTATCTTAAGACATTGTTTATCAAAATTTAAGTGCCACAGAGTAGCGAATCTAATACCACTGTTTAGTCAGCTACTCAGCTTACCAACGAGAATGAATAGATCATGTCATACCTATGTATGTACAATATAATAATAAATCATTGTCGTATATAATGTGCGGTCTCTGACGCGAATAATAAAGCATTAGGTGCTGTGAAGTGCAATTACCACACAAGTAATTTTATTGTATGTGTCATAACTACCTACATTGAAATGTTATGTTCAAGTTTAAGACCCATGGGTTGTATCACTTAGATGTAATTATATACACCTGGGTTAATTTGTTAACCCCTTTTCATAGGCATTTTAACGCGTAATTATCAAACTTCTAACAACTTCACGCCTGTAAGGGTACAAAGGAAAACTCAAGATTTCGCCAGTAATTAAGTCCCATGTAATAACGGGCGAGCCCATTACCATCCGGTCACAAATCCAGACACCGGGCTGCTACTGAGAAATTCCTTATGGAAAAACCTAATAACACTTTGCCTGACCTAGGGATCGAACCCTGGACCTCATGTATAGCAGTAGCACTTGCGACCACTAGACCTACTAGGTAGCTTTTCACCAAAATACGTATATTATAAGTACCTAGTACACTTTTGTCCATCATCTGTTTTCAGGAGGATTTGCTACAAAAAATAAGGGCATCGATTTAGAACTATATACACTGAGGTATACACCCTGTATTTTAGAAGCTGAAATAAAAAAAAAAACAACTAGGTATGAGAAGTGTTTGTAATCTGGTGGTTTACTTTCATGCTTCTCTGATTGTTAAACAATGAAAATGGTGTAGAAATGATGTATAGATACAGTTCGATTCAAACTTAATGGCAGCTCGGAACATGAGGCGAGTCGCTGCGCAGTAGGTAACAATTTCATGTGTCAGCGGGGGTGAGGGGTGGGTTACTGCGCAGCGAGTGGCTAACTTCCGAGCCGCCATTAATTTTGAATTGAACTGTACCAGCCGGTCTATGTATTCTGTAAACATCTCACGGTGTAAACTTAGGGGAAGTGACCTTGAAGTTAGCTGCCATTCCAGGGATGATGCTTAGGGTTGACAAAATTGACAGCTTCTTCTCAGAGTAGTCAGATAGGAAACGCCGATCTCATCTAGCTTATTTATATTACTATTTTATAATATGACGTGTAAAAGTGATTCTAATATCCTATTTACAGAATAAACAATTTCATTTCATTTCATAGCTCACTTCAAGATCTCTTCACCTAAGTTTTTTACGGTGATATTTTACAGATCGGCTGAACCACTTTATTCATTGATGGCAAATCAAACTTTCTATTTGGGCAATTAGTTCTCAGTTAATACTAAGTACGGTGTGGTTTGTGGCTAAGTAATAATAGTAACAGCCGAAGGGGCGATCAACGATCGATCGATCGATTTGACGCAGTCAGTCCGTGGATAGGTCTTTACATACCGCGACCCTTTCATGCCTCGGAAAGCACCTTACGCCGTTGGTGCCGGTTGTCATTTGTGGATCTTTGACAGTCGTTACGGGTCGTCAGAAGCCCGAAAGTCTGACAACCAGTTTTACCAACGGGTATCATGTTACCCAGTAACTAGGATGTGGAGGGCAAATAGGCAGTCGCTCCATGTAAAATACTGGTATTCAGCTGCATCCCGTAAGACTAGACGCCGACCCCAACACAACATGGTTGGGCAAAGGCTAGGCAGATTGATAATACTAAGTAGCACAGCCAGATAACATCGCAGTGACAAAAAGTATGTGAATTCAACTATGCAATAGAATTTCTCGATATCGGCTGCTTCATAAAAAAGTGCAATATCTGGACGATAACAATGTATGAAACAGCTGTCTTTTTTTTTTAAATAACCACCGATACATTTCGGCGCAGGGAGTCCTCCCAGCGTCGAAATTTATCGGCGATTCAATCATGTGCTAAATTCGTAGTTTGTGTAACAGTTTGCGTGTCGACGCCTCTTAGACCCTATAATTATATTGTGGTGCTGTTGTGGGACATACGTGTGACAGCGCTCTAAGACGTACTTACATAAATATTTTCCTTTCAGCGGACTACATCCACGTGTGCAAGCGGGACCCAGCCACGATAGATGCCTGCGTCCTCAAATCAATAGAAGCACTCCAGGGCAAGATAGTTGTGGGAATCCCGGAGCTGAATGTCCCTAGTTTGGATCCCTTCATTATTAAAGAGGTTAGTATAAAAAGAACAATACCTATAAAATTATCTGGTGTTTTGTGAGACAGTAAAACCTCAAGCTCAGTCGTGCATTTGAGAGAAGGCAGATTTTTTTTCAAAAATGGTCAGTTGAGCCCTCCTACGTTTTTTCTTTCGATGGATTGTAAATTTTTTTTTACGATACGCCTTTGTAATACTGGTGGTGAGACTTTCTGGCTTACTACGACCGGTATACTATTGTCAAAGATCGACGAATGACGGCCGGAACCAACGAGGCACGTAGGGGCCTCGGTATATAAAGATGGTCACTCATCTACGGACCGGCCTCGGCAAGTGTAGCTTAATCTGATCGATCGGCCCTTGCGACATTGTATGCGTCATATCGCGCCAGAATTTTAGCATTTTGCCTCAATTCAATTCAAATAATTTATTTGCATAATACATGCCTCGGATTGGTTAGATTTTCTTTTGAAAATTCATAGTATGAATGCCGCCATGTCTTTTTGGATTACGATGCACTTCCTTCTTATGTTATTCTAAAACCCTCTCGCGGATTGAGGCCCTAGACCGGTGTCTTCTTGACTTAGCAGACCTCCCTGCCCTGATCAGTTACGCTACTGGAGTACAGATGCACCTTATCAGTTATGCTACTGGAGCACAGATGAAGATCTTTTTGCCTAATGATGACTGTCTATTGACGTTTCAGGTCAAAGCTCTGACAGCTGACAACACGCCGATTCGCGCTTCAGGTCATAACATCAAGGTCACCGGCGCAAGCGGCTTGGTCATCAAGAGCTTGTCGTAAGATTTATTTATTTATTAATGCAGACACAAGGTAAATTCACAGGAAACTAAACAATAGCACGATCTAGTCAAACTACTTCTGCTTTTAGTTTTACAGGAAATAAAATCTAACTATAAATTAATTGTAGGTAGGTAAACGTAAGTTTAGGTTCCATTATGCTGGTGGGAAACGTTATAGAACTGCTCAATGTAGTTGCTAGCTGCATTATATACAATTTTTTTTAATTTTTTTCATTCAGTAAGTATACTTTTCGAAGAAATGTGTTTTTTTTTTGTGCGATTTAAGAACTGATAATATTTTAAACCGAAAATTATTTTAACAGATATCTCTGGGTTTTATGGGTACTATGTTTAGGATCGACAACTTTGAAGTTATCTAACCGACCGTATGAGCATACCTAGCGCCATCTATCCGCAACCATAATTATTATCTACTGAAGGCTGGCGTTATATTGCGCACACACTTTCTTAAGGCTTTAATTTTAGTTTAGACTCGTTATCTTAGAGGTCTCTAGGCCGAACTTCGAATGGAACGAGTTATAAATAATAGTTAATAGTTTCATAGAAAAATAATGGGGTCTATTTTTCTGAAATAAGAAACAAACTGCCATAGCAATGTTACTCTCCAACGCCATGCGGCGGAGGATTTCGTATATATCAAATAATTTGGTGGAAAACTACAACCATCATTGTTCAATAGTGACTTGGAATTCTTTGTTAATAATATAAAGACTTCATCTGGGAACTGAGGTAGGTCACTCACGGGTTCTTTTACAAATGGGCAATAGAAAGAAAGATACGATGAAGATCAATTACTTACAGCAGATTTTGCTAATAGCAACACATGCCGATCATAACTGTTTGCTATATGAAGTTATTCAATGTGCTTGCTAACTTCACGACTCTTTAGCCGACTGCGCCGAAACCAAAAACAAAGGGTTATTTTAGGATTTTGAGCTCCATAACCCGCGTCGTATTTAGAAGCGATCGTCGCGCGAATATGCGATCATCGCGTGGATGACATTTTTCGTTGAGAAAGCTGGAAAGTGCGCTCTATCAGCGCGAACACGCGTTCAGGTTCCCCGAACAAAAAGTGACATTTGAACGGGACGAGCGCGTATTCGCGCGACGAAATAAATAAATAGAACGCGGCCTTAGAGGTCTGAGAGAAGGTTAATCTCATTTAGCAGCATTAAATCTTTGAGATAAATACATCACTCTTCTCCATACGAAACTACCTTTAGGAAGGGATAACTAAAATCAGTTCTATTTTCTTGTAAATTTTAACATTCAAAATTGCCTTTTATGACTTAAATGATTTGACTTCGTCATTGATACTTGTAGGAACTCATAACTTCTCGATCATTCCAGAGTGGATCTCGACGCGCAGAGGATCAAGGTGAACGTGCGCTTCTCCAAGCTTCACTTCGAGGGAGACTACAAGCTGGACACGCAGCTCGCAATTTTGCCCCTGACCGGACAGGGGAAATTTACCGCTGATGCTAGTGAGACTCTCATAAAATTACTTTTATTAGACACTAGCTGATGCCCGCGGCTTCGCCTGCGTGGATGTTTATACACTAAAACCTTCCTCGAGAACCATTCTATCCATGGGTAAAAACAGCATGAAAATCGGTGCAGCAGTTTTGGAGTTTATCGCGAACAAACAGACAGACATACGCGGCAGAGGACTTTGTTTTATAATATGTAAGGATTTGTTCTGCTAAAATTCGTATAGTATGCTGAAACTATAAAATATGGAACAAGACGCAACATAGATTTTTAATTGAACATGATTGTAGCACTTTTAGGCGATCAGTGCTAATAATTTAGTATTAATCACAAGAATACTGACCTGCATCTGTCCCTGCACTACAAAATAACTTGACTGCTTCTAATTTCCAGTAAAATGCGACACCGACCTGGTGATCCACATGCAGACGTACACCAAAGACGGCCAGGAGTACATCAAGTTCAAGAAGATCGACGCTGACATCAACATCAAGGACTACAGGGTCAAGCTCGATGGACTCTTCAATGGAGACAAGACTTTAGGTCGGTGTATTTTATTACCCCTGACTTTTAAGCCAGTAAGGTTTGACAATCTACCTATAATCAGCCTATAATGTTCCCACTGCTGGGAAAGGCCTCCTCTCTTCGAGAGGGAGTGGGCTGTAATCTACCACGCCGGTCCAGTGCGGGTTGGTAGATGTCACATGTCTTCGAATTTTGGTGGGACATGGGCCTTGGGACATGCCGATTTCCTCACGATATTTTCCTTTACCGTTTTGATAGTGATGACATTATTTACACAAAGTAAAGCACCTGACTGGGTTCGAAACGACCTACAACTCGTAAGTCGGGGCCGTTACCATTATGACGTTGCAAGGACGACGACAACGATTATGAAGTTGCTCGTATTATGTCGTTGCAAGGAAGTAAAATATGAATAGATTCTTATATAAGAAGTAACAGTAGTCCCACCGTAGCAATATCTGCCACCAAAGAAAATTGCTGACTTCAGGTTTAAAGGGTACCTATAAGCCGGTGTAATTGCCTTGATTCGATCCAGCCCCTCAGGCGCCCTAAGTCGAGGTCCGTACCCCACAGGGAGGGCCCTCAGCGTGTAATCGCTTAGTTTATAAGTTTTATGCCCTGTCTGGAGGCCTTAATTTATTGGGAACCCATCAGAAAGTTTGGTTAAGCAGCCGACAACCTCTTAGGTTGACCTGCAGGATGCCATACATAAATAAAAGGTGTAATGACAAGCAGTCAGTTTTCACTCTGGAACGGCATTTGCGAAGTGTATATTGTATTGCGCATGTCCATACGTTTCGATGCAGTGAAAAAGGACAGGGTTAGTGAGGCCTCATCTTCTGATAGATCTATAGACACTCTAACTCATCTACAACATTATTTCTTGCAGATGCGCGAAAAAAAATCAGCTGTTCGATACATTTTGTCGATTTAAGTGAACACAAATGTATGGAACAACTAATTTTTTTTGGCGATTTCAGGGTTGGTCCCATAGAAAAACTTATTCAAAATGATGAGTACAATTACCGCAAGGTTTAGCATAAACAAAAAATAATGTTGTATACTATCTCCATTCAAAATGTTGTCAGTCAAGTCTTCAAAATCTTTTGCAATTTGCAAAAATTCGACATAAAAATAACAATTTTCGTTTTTACAGGCGAAGCCGCAAACCAGGCCATCAACCAGAATAGAGGAGAAATCTTGAAGGCCGTCAAACCTCACTTGGAGAAAACAGTCACGACGAACCTGCTGGACATTGCCAACAACATCGTGGACGGCCTCACGCTGGACCAGCTGCTGCCCAAACCCTAGTATATAGGCCTATATAGTTCCTAATGTAGGTTTACTTTTAGCTCTATAAGCTCACTGTGATTTTTACTCGATGTATTAGATGCTGCATTACTCTTTTTCTAGAATTTTCGGAAGTAAAATTGTAAAATCATAGGTCCAATTTCAATTTGATCTTGTTGTAAAGATCACAATATCACAATCTTTATAAAAAACATGCTTTCCGGGCCACGGAGGGGTATGTAAAGATGGTCACCCATCCAGACCGACCGCGGCAAGCGTAGCTTAACCTGATCGATCGACCCGTGCGGTTGTTATTATTTAGCCACAAGGTCGTATCGTAATATCGTGTTAAGTGTTCTTAAATAATCTTATCTTTACAAGTTTGAAGGTACAGAAAATGAGTAATGTATTAACTAGACTTTTTTTTTAAGAAAGTGGTTGTAATTTGTAATTCGTTTTATATTTTAATGAAGATTAAATTGTAATTGAAGGAAAATTTTATTTGTCGTTTACATTTTTACCTATTGACACCAACTTATGAGGGTGCAGAATCATATGCCTGGCCTTTTTCCAACTACGTTAGGGTTTGCATGTCTGACCATATGCAGCTGAATATGGGGTTGCAGAGTAACTCATGAACTTCTCATGCAAAACTTATTTATGGCGCGGGACATACACAAGTGGCGAGGGGCGCAGGCGTGGCGACCTGGCGACGGTGCAGTGCGGGCGTTGCGCCGCTCCTTTCATATTTAATACAAAATGTATAAGAGCTTGTCTATGTCCCGCGCCTTAATCAGAAGAAAAACAAATGAGTTTGTTTCAACCCGCCGTTTGTAGTAATTACAGACACAATTAAAAATCTACGTAAGTATACCAAAGGTTAAAAATCTACGTAAGTATACCAAAGGTTAAACATGACCTCAATAATTACATTTTCTTTGTATAATACCTGTGCGTGAACCCATTTGCTTAGTAAATTGCTGGTGGTTTGGCCTTACTGTTACAATATCATTATAATAAACTATGACAAGGTGAAGTGTATGGTCTAATATCTTGCTATTAACCTAGAAATGTCAATATCAGGGTATAATATTAGCCTGTAATGTAGTGCCCCATTTTAGGGATAAACCCCCCCCCTCTTATGGCAACTGTCCCACCCCGACGGGGAAGTTACAACGATTTTCTCGCTAAAGAAACGTAGGTACAAAAGAATTTAGAAAGAAATTTATTTTATTTCGGACATGCACAGGAAATAAAAAAAGAACATTTAAAAAAATCAAGTAATAAAAACTAAAACCCAACTACGACTTAAAAGGTATAAACAAGACACCACAGACAGACAAATTAAAAATCCGGAGTCACACGTGTTAGGGCATAAATCGAACAGATTACGTGTGACTCCGGATTTTTAATTTGTCTGTCTGTGGTGTCTTGTTTATACCTTTTAAGTCGTAGTTGGGTTTTAGTTTTTATTACTTGATTTTTTTTTAATTCTTTTGGGGTTATATTATATATATTTTTGAAATGTGCACATTAAGCCCTTTCATTTGATACCCAACATGGTACGATTAAACCATTTCTTTTTTTAAGTTCCTCACTTTATGTCCTCTAGAGGGCGCCATTTTTAATTTAATGTGACTTCACA
This sequence comes from Lithophane semibrunnea, assembly GCA_947363905.1. Lineage (NCBI taxonomy): Eukaryota > Metazoa > Arthropoda > Insecta > Lepidoptera > Noctuidae > Lithophane > Lithophane semibrunnea. The sequence continues at coordinate 14,017,421 of OX376188.1, forward strand.
GGTTCGTTCCGTTTGGTAGTCTGTATATACATACGAAAGTATATCTGTAAGTCTGTTTGCTACCTCATCACAACTAAAAGCATAAAAGCGCAAAAGCTACATGTACCTGGGACTTGAAGAAGGACTTTTTATTCGAAGTCTTCAACATTTGGTAATCAATATTAACAAAATGCATAATTATAATCTTTGTTTCCATCTTTGGAACTTTCGATCTCAAGTCGATTTTTATTAATAAATATTTTTCTAAAAACCATAAAAAAACTTTTAAAAATGTTTATTATTATTAATATATAAAAATACACCCCTTTGCAAAAAAAACGGGCGGTTTTGATTTTTTTACATTATTGGTAATCATGTAGTTGTAAAGAGGTTTTAAAAGCCAAACTATGTTACTGGCACTTAATAAAGAGTCTGTGGGTAAGAAAAAAGTTAATTCCAAATTCTAAACTTTTGTTTAAAAACAATAATAATCCCGTTTTCCATTTGTGACTTTTACTAACATTTTGCAGGTTTGCGGGTAGAAGGTAATCCTGGCAACTAAAACTAACTTCTCGTTATTTTTAGCAAAATAATTTACGTTTGTCGCATAATCCAGCCGTATTGTGACTTAAAAGTGATATCTTTGTGTTGATTGTTAGAACAGAAAAACCAATAAGAGCTAGTAAAATTGTAGCGCTGCTGGAAGAGGGTTGTAGCCAAAAAACTATATTCTTATTGATTATAACAAATTACTAGTCATTTATGCTAATGACATAGTAAAAATATTAATATTATCCATACAAAAGTCAATGACTGTTAAGGTGCCCGTTTTTTTTGCAAAGGGGTATATTACTTATAATTATTAATGGCTCTCGGTTTTCTACCCGAAAGTGTATAGCTAACGTGTAGTAACAATATATGCTTCCTAGTTGTCGCGTTTTAGCATGGCAATAGCGGTCATTGACCTACTTACATTTTCTAACAATATTTATTTCAATAACTGAAATAAAGTATCGAGATCTTCAACATGTTTTAATAACAAAAAACTATACATGTTTGGGTTCCAACTGAGAGATATAATGGCAAAATGACCGCTATTGTCTTTATGTCCTCAAACAATTGGGAATATTGGAATACCTCCCCGATGGTTAGTAGACCTCATTGCCTACCTATTTCTAGAACAATCCAGAGGTCCTAGAAAAAGTGATATTCTATCAGCGATGATGAAAAAGGCAAAAATGTATAGGACTGACATAAGCTTATGTCAGCTTATGACATATCGAAAAGCTTATGTCAATCCTATTGAAAGTCGTTGTAGAAATACGAAACGCTTTCGAAGCGAATATCTAGGCCCCTGCTTCTAAGCTCTCTGCAACAAATCGTACCATTACACTTAACCGAGGTTTTCGCTCTATTCATAACATAAGTAAGGTAGCTATGAGCTATTAAGTTTGACCGACTTCTCGCGAATGTATGCGTGACACAGGCGATTAGTGTTACAAGTTTTATATAATTTATATATAATGGAGGCTATGTATGTACCTACCGCGGGGACATGTTATACAATGGATTTGCATATCATTTTCATGGTTACATGGGTATATTGTTTTGGTCTAGTATTGCATTTGTGCAATGGCTGCGAGATGGTTGTAAATATCTTTGTAGGACGATTTTTGAAGTTGCAAATAAAGGTGGTGTGGTTATAGCCACCGATACCTAAGTAAACGAAATCATTTTCAATAATTTATGTAATTGAATGATAGTAAAATGAAATGTTTTTAAACCTTGGAACAGTAATTTTATTGATTAATTCGTGAATATATTAACCTATTACAGTATCAAGTTTAAAATATACCTTATTTGCAATTGCTAGAATGCATGCTAAATGCCAGGCCGCAATGCCGCATGCATTAAAGCAGCGGATACAGTCAGACGAAGAATGCAGAAACCAAAGATTTAAATCGTTAGATTCACCCGATCGCGTCTAAAGATGATCACCTTTTCGTTGAAAATGACATTTGAATATTATTGTCTCGCTCTTAAACATATTGAAAATCGTATCTATCGTTCTATGCGGGGTGTGTCATTCTTCTCAGTATGGACACTTTTTCGCATCTTAATTTCGATAACTATGCATAACTGGAGAAATGTGAGTGTATTTATACGTCTCGCTAACCCTTCGAGGATTACCGTTTGATGTTTGTTTTATTCACACGTCACAGCCTACGATTGTTACTTATTCACAATTACAACAAACGCCTGTTTTAATCAGATTATTGATTTTTAATAGCGGAAGATAGAAACTAGTATAATGGTAGGTTGCGCGCACGCAGTTCCTAGATATTTGCTGGCATCCTCCGTCCGCCTGCATCCGTCACGCGTTGGTGGAATGACCTGAAGATTTGTCCTTCAATTTATTTAGCTAACTGAATGTTTAGCGTGCTTGAACTGAAAAGTTGATCAGTGTTGCTACGTTCAAATCCTAGGGCAAAGTGTGTCGTTGGGGATGCGGCGAATGTGAGTACGTCGAGTATCTCCCGAGCCTCCAATTCATGGTAGTGGAAGGAACTGTTGGGGTTTTAGTCGGTAGGAGTTCGACATAACCCTCGATGAAGGGTATCCATGAGGATTCCCAAAAAAACAAGGTCAAAGCGTGTCATCTTTAAACAATTAATAAAACCTTTTGCATTTTTGGATGAAGGCAAGTTGAAGATTGGAAAACTTAGAACTTTAAGAGTTACCCTTAATTAAATATTACTGCTAATTCCTAAACGCATCGACTCCAAAATTCTGGGCTACAAGGAAGTCTGGATATATTTTTTTTGGGCGTTGTCCACTGTCAAAATAAGAGCTCAAGGATCTATAAAGTAAGGCCACCTGATGGTAAACAGCCTCATTCCATGTATTTATTCTTACCGTGTTTTAGAATGCAAACATAAAGATACAGGTTTTTAGGTCCGTACGGGTTGGTACTCATAGAAACCGGTCAAACCACATAATAGAACCAGGTAAATCTGTTCTTAGTGACCATCATGCTTCAACCCGTACGGATGGATGCAGATAGTCGATACCGAAAAGTTTCAACCTGTTTCTTTATGAATGAGCGTAAAAGATTCATATTTTACCCGTACCAATCGGTAATGATCTGTACCGACCTGTCCGTACCTGTAACCTGCTTCGTTTATAACCACCCTTATTCCGTAGGTCCAGTGATATTTCACTGGACCTACGACGACGCTCTCAGTACACTGTTCACACTGTACCCATAGATACCCATAGATGTGTTTTACCCATAGATATGTTTTACCGACATAATTATCCAAACAGAATGGCAAATTCAGCTAATTATTCTATTGCCTACTGCCGTTATACCGTAATACACCGGTAGATCGACGACCTGACGAAGGCCACTTTTATTTATATTAATATCATTACACGCTCTATTTATTTTGGGGTCTGTACACCTCAATGTATCGCCAAATTAAAAAGGAAATTATTTAAGACTATGCAATCGGAAAAACAATCACGTATTTTATTGGATTGATGAAATATTTTTATAGCCCTTCAATTTGGGCTGCGATTAATAAAAAACGGGGTGAGTGGAACATTTTAATTGAAAGGGGCAAGATCCAAGGGGCGAGCGGATCCCAAACTCATGAAACGGTACAGGGATCGTGGAAGTACCTATTTAAAGTTAAGTTATAACGTTTAAGACTTGTTTTTTTCAACCTTCAATATCCAGAAGGTTGTCAGGTGTGGTTCAGTACAAAAAATGATTATAATTACAGGAATTACAAGTGCCTAACTCTGGACTTTGTTAAGCGTGTTTTTACATCCGTTAGACATGCGACGTGTGACATCTGAATATTGAAAATAGACTAGCTTAGGAGCAGTAGTGGCCCATTGGTAACGGCCCCGTCTTACGAGTTGTAGGTCGAGCGTTCGAACCCAGGCAGGCGCTTTACTTTGTGTAACTTATTTCCTCACCACCGCCCTCAAAACGGTGAACGAGAACATTGTGAGGTCCATACTGGTTTAGTATGTTCTAGAACCGAAAATTCGAAGACATGTGACATCTACCAACCCGCACTCGGCCCGCGTGGTGGATTACGGCCCACTCCCTCTCACCGAGGAGGCCTGTGTCCCAGCAGTGGGAACGTTATAGGCTATGGCTTTGATAATAATATTATAAAAATCCGATAAAACAGGCGACGTTTCGCAAATGGATTCTTCATAGATATTTGAGTGTTGGCAATGCGTATGATATGTCAAGAGGTGCAGATCGCCTTGACCAAAGACGGTTGCTTCATCGGCGTGTGCGCCACAGCCATGCCTTTCTCACCTCTAGTTATTTGGCATGGTAGCATGTTATTATCCGACTAAGGTAAGGTTAGAGTAATTTTATGAAGGGATACATTGTTATCTCGCATCGTAGTACCCAAACTATGAAACAGAGAACCTCGCACAAAATAGATGGGAACAACAGCTAAATATTGAAAACTGCCTTCTAATCCTCGGTTTTTGAATTGAGAATTTGAAGTTGAGAACTTTAGCTTTAGCGTAACTTAAATCCAAAATTTCTTTGCAAAAAACAACCGATAAATAATTTTGGAAGTCGGTGTCTTTGGTTTTGAATTTTGTTTTTTTTGTCACCGTCTTCCGAAATTAAAGTTATTTTTCACTTTGTATTGTTTTTTGTTTGTTGTTATTTAAGTTATTTTTCACTTTGCAAATCGGCCCAGTAATCACAGAGAAATCGATGAACATACTTACTTACATAAAAAAATACATACAGACGAACATAACACCGCCTCCTTTTTTGAAGTCGGTTAAAAAACTAAAGAAATATTGAATATTGCGCGCTACATTGACGGATTCACCAAGTAAAACTCCAGTAGAGTTTGACATAAGTTCACTTAACTAACTTCAGATTCTCAATTCAAAAACAGAGTCTATTACCGGGTTCTGACGGTTCGGTTCAAATTACTTTCGACTAAGCAGTTGATCAACTAAAATCGAACCTTGAGAATCCGCTATTACTATTAGACTTTCAATCAATGTTTAGTAGACTATATTTTCCGTAAAATTCACCAACATTGATTTTACACCATACATTTTGATAGGGTTTTCTTTCATTTTGCATAGTGGATAAATTATCTAGCCATAAAAGAAATAAAATTGTGCGTTGATGTCTTTTTTACTATAGAATGATCAATGAAGATAATAAATATAAATAGTTAGCTCAATATTTTTATAATTACTAGGTGTAATTATAATGCGCTAACTATTTATAGAATTACTAGCAGTATCATGAAGGCTGATTAGGACGCATTTATACAATAGACTAGCTGCTGCCTGCGGCTTCGCCCCCGTGGGCCCAAATTCTTTTTCTAAAATAAAAGTAGTTTATTTACTCCTTATAAAATCAGCTATCTGCCAGTGAAAGTACCATCAAAATCAGTTAAGCCGTTTTCAACAAATAGACCGACATACAGACAATTTTTTTCTGTTATTTTCAATAGCATTTAGTAAAAACCTGTTATTTGGACATTACAAAGAGACATTTCAATTTTATTTATTTGTATGTATGTATATATGTATGTATAGATGTGCTTTATTCAATAGATACGTGCTAAAAAACTGGACGATCGTGGACTATCGAATAATTAAAATAAAAAAGATTTAATCGATTGACTTGCAATTACTGTGGCACGTTAAGGTTTTAAATAAAGTGTTGTTATTAAATAACTCAATCATCTTGCAGCAATGCAGTAATGCTACGTGATTATAAAATGCATTATTTATAATTGAGATTATCTAGCATTTTCTTAAACTGTTTATGGCAATCAGAGGCCCTTTTAACGGCGTTTACTGGTCCAGACCAAACATATACATGTTTTATAGCTTGGGAGGTATGAAACATGTATTCTACATGTTTTGTCCACTATTTTCGTTCATCGTTTACACGTAAAACCAGTTGTAAAGACTACTTGTTTACAGTAAATAGATATCAAAACATGTCTGAAACAACGTCAATGTGTGTATGATACCTACATGTTTTGTACACGACCTGTTGTGAAGTTTTTTTACAAGACTTGTTGTAGACAAGTCCCTATCACAACTTGTATGTGGGGGTGAACGCGGGGTAAAAAGGTTCATGATTCTTTGTCTTCATGACAATAGCTACAACATTGTTTGATCTTCCCTTCCCATTTCTTAATTAAGATTCTGCTGAAGTACCTACTGCCTGGCCAAAAATGTGAGGAAGTGATGTGAAGTGAAGTGAAGTGAAGTAAAGTGAAGTGAAGTGAAGTTATGTTAAGTGAAGTGAAGTGAAGTAAAGTGAGTGTAGTGTCAAGATTTGGTGGTTGTATTATTTATTATAGTTAGTTTTGTTTAGTGTTCACCTCTTTAACCTTTTTAGCGCTAGATAAGGTATGTCTCGTTTCCACAATATTGTGTACATAAGTTGGCATATTTGGCAACATGCAAACTCATATTGAGAAACATTTTCCGTCTTCAAGAGATAAATCCTTAAGTTTAAAACATTATTATTTAAATGTTATTGGTTTAATGACATTTAAATTCTTTTAAAAATACCATAAAGGATCGTAAAGGTGTAAAACTTTCTTCCTGTTAACCTTTTCTCAGCTCTTCCGATGTATTGTCAACTGTGACTTATAAGGGTATGCGGACTCAGTGTGAAAGGTCAAACGATGATTTATAACAAAAAGACCGCTGTAGACAAACAAATTAAAAATCCGGAGTCACACGTAACCTATTCGATTTATTTAACACGTGTGACTCCGGATTTTTAATATGTCTGTCTGTGATGTCTTGGTTATACGTTTTTAGTTGACTTTTTTTGCCGTAGTAGGGTTTTAGTTTTATAACTTTTATTTTTTATTAATCTGAACCCGTGGCTTTAAAGCTGGGTATCCACCTTGCTTGCGCTCCAACTATGTTCCGCGCACCTTTTGTGAGTTTGCGTAAAATTGGCTACTACGATAAAGCAAGAGACCCATCATGGCCGCGCGACGTAAACGTTACGTGAATCCGAACGTTTTTAAATCGAAAAAACAAATGAATTACAGTACAATTATCGAAGCATGTCTGAGTGTGTATGAGCACTACCCAGCATCTTTTGGCAATTAGCCAAAATCGGAACTAACGCCGCCATCTGTTTTTTTTAATATGACGGCGCCTCAACGATATTACGACGCTAAACTTACGGAGTTGATTTTCGAACGATTGTGACAGCTGTCAACTTGACGTAACCCCGAGTACTGAGGAGGCAGCCCCCCGCCAAAATATTGGAAGATCGTGAAGAGGGATCGAAAATTCGAAACCGGGAAACCGGCAAGGATTCATGGCGACTGTGGTATTGGTGATCCTGCCAGGGCAGTGTGTTGATTAATCTGCGCTCGCGCCTCACGTACTCGGTGGAACGTCGTTTACATTATTGTTCATTCCCATTTACTTACATCTCCTAGCCCGCAAACCCACGCATAATAAGAGACAATAAGACCTCTTCTGATAAAGACTACGTATTGCCTTTAAATACATTAAAAAAAAACAATAACGCAATGTTTACCAACAGCGCCATCTTCCAACGTCATTCGAGCGTCAATAGATCCGAGACGCAAAAGAACTATGTAATTAATCATAATAAGATATACGTTTTACCTCTCATCGTTTAAGCGGTCAATCTGACTTCAGTGGAGTTGCAATATGTAAGAATTATTTATATAGAATGTGCTTACTCATTCATGTTATGACAGTCAACTTCGGGTCAAGGCCAGAGAACTATTATTATTTAATATCGTATTATTGTAAATACAATCTTTTTCTTGTATAAGAAATGTGATTTGCAAAACTGCACAATGGTTGTTATTCTTTCTTTGTGTAGGATATCAGAAATTTCTGATAGATTAAATAAATATGGATTTATTAGTATTTTGTATCAAATATGTCAAGCCATTAGTTTATTTTTATTTGACACTATATTGCCAATTTGTTCGATTCAGTAGATTGGTTATTGAATACAGTGCGTTTCATCAAATAGTTTCGTTTTAAAAAAGGACCAGGGGGCCAAGTCTACTAATTTATAAACGTGTCAGTGGTCTCGCAATGATGAGTTTTTGACAGATTTTGTATGGCATATCTGTCAAAAACTGATCATTGTAAGACCACTGACACGTTTGTAAATTAGTAGACTTGGCCCCCTGTTAGGTAGCGCCGCCGCGCCGTAGCAGCGCCGGCGTAGCGTATTCGTGCTAGATCTACAACAGTGGAGACAACATTACGCACACATTTACGCATAGGAACTTTTTTATGAAACGCACTCTAGGAATAATTTTCTACACAAATTAACGTCACTTCAGAAACTTTGGAAAAGTGGCTCTGACCGCGACTTCGTACGCGTGTTTCTTGTTTTAACATAAAGTATATCCTAAGACACTCTGCAATACTGTAGCTTCCCATTAGTGAAGGAATTTTCGGAATCAGATCAGCAGTTACCAAGATTACCCCCTAAATACAAACTCACATATATCTCTTTATAATATTAATAGGTATATAAATGCTGGGGTGGATCGAATAAGTGATTTCCCACCCGTACGCAAAATACGCGCTTTGACGTGGAGTTGCGGATACCAGCCCGTATTACCTACCTACCTACCTAGGTATATAAATTATTAATATAATAAAATGTAAGGGAATTTGTGATTAAAAAAAAAAAAACAAACCCAGAATAAGATTCCGATAAAAAAACAACCTAATTGGAATTAATTCGGATGAATGCAAAGCAAATAATCACAAGCATATTGCATTGATTCGATATTTCACATCGAATCAATGTTGTTGCAATATTAAAATGATGTTTAAATGATGCACAAATAACCTTTCTCAAATGGCGGCACTTTAGATAATAATAGATACTGTATTTATTTTATTAAAGTTGCAACACCGTTGTTCATTCAATGTTTTCATTTTCGCGCTTTGTAATTTCGATTATTTTAAATATTACCACATCAGCATTTATGTGTTACGAAAATGTGCGTGTAATATTATTTTAATTCATGAATAGAGTCACTTTTTAGGGTTCCGTACCCAAAGGGTAAAACGGGACCCTATTACTAAGACTCCGCTGTCTGTCTGCCTGTCTATCTGTCCGTCTGTCACCATGCTGTAGTTTGACAGTTGAAATTTTCACAGATGTATTTCTGTTGCCGCTATAACAACAAATACTAAAAAAACAGAATAAAATAAATATTTAAGGAGGCTCCCATACAACAAACGTGATATTTTGTCGTTTTTATAGATACGGAACTCTTCGTGCGCGAGCCGACTCGCACTTGGCCAGTTTTTTGGTTTGCTTTACTTTGGAAGGTAAACAATCTCTAATGAAAACAGGCTTTGTGTTTTTAAGGAGTTACTAATGTTCAGCTGAATATTTTCTGAACACGTGATCAGAAAAAAAATACCAAATTCTCTCAGAATTAAAATGAAATAACGAAACTTCAGACGAAGATCTTCCACCTTTTAAAAGTCTGTTAAAGAAATTACCCTCTTTATGGGGCAAAAAAATCTAAAATCAATCAATCAAAACTGGAGCGTATTATTCAGATCGAGTTCACAATGGCGGAAGGTCTGCTAATGTAATCACGTGTGCAAACGGAAGGCTGCGCGTACGCATCCAGGATAGCGAGCGCGCCCGAGTTTCCCCCAAGTGGTGCAACGACGGAACTCGGTTATCATGCTGTGTTGTTGGCGATTATTGTTTTTTACATAATGTTTGTTTTTGTCTTCCTTGATTAGTAACTCAAATATAAAGTTTTTGAAAAAACCGCTATTATTGTATAGATAGAGTACTTACTATGTCAGGCAGTACCAGCAAAAGGAATGGTATAGTTTTAATGGAATATTATAGTTTACTGCGTTTAAACTCAGGCTAAAAGGTTTTACTTTTCTTCGTTCGATTGGTCATGAAAAAATGATTTCGTATCACAAGGGCTTGTATAAAGGCTTCCTTATTCTTCGAAAAAATATCAAAACGATAAGCAGACTACATAACAGTAGTTAATGATAATGAAATCCTGTCACTGACGAAAACGACTAAAAAGTTTTAAGGTCGAAACGCGACCCTCGAAGTGAACCATACTTTTACAAGGAAGCTTATAGCGACGGTGACAAGAATGAATGATAAACATCAGATGGCCAAAGGACAAGTATATAGTTCAGAATAGGGCTGATGCACGTTCACATGTCCTTAGCGTCGTGCGTGGTGGTGGAGTGATCGCTGCTTGCCAGTGCCGGCCGATACAGCGACCCGGCTGGCCGATTCCACGGCTCCTCAATCGGTTTCCACATCTGTGAGAATTGAGACATAATTCTTCGTATATTGTGCAAGCTCTATCGAAATGTTGCCTACAACGGTGCTCCTGTTTGTGCTGCATTTCGTCGCCGCTGATATACGTAAGTATGCATTGATTTTTGTAAAATTGGGGGTTGGATTATGGGATGTCTTTATTTGAAAAGTTTGGTTTAGTAATTAATTAAATAAAAATTATCTTTAACATCGATAGGAAGATTTGGTCGCAGTATCACAAAAAAAAACCCTTTGGAAAATTAAGAAAAGTATCAAGAAAACTATAATTGCACATTGTTATTAAAATATGTTCGTTAAAATCTTTTACAGAGTATTTGCTTAATTGGCCTAGATTATTTACTTTGTGTAATAAGTTATTATCCAACATATCGGAATTTCGATTACAAAACAATTTTAATCACGTATTTAACTATTTTCCCATTTCTACTTTCGCAATCAAAACACTATCGTCCTCATTTACAATGACTATTTACGCAAAAACAAGTAATTTTAATACTAGAGTAAAAAGTGCGTTGGTTTCTCGTTAGTAAGTAAGCAAGCGTAGATCGAGTCCGCTCGCGTTGGGACATTATTGCAGAACGCGGTTGCGATAAACGACTATTTTATATACCATTGACATAGATGCTGCTCGGGTAAAAACAACTTACGAATGATTTAGTCCAGAATCACTTGATTTTCCTACGTGTTATTACGGCATGTTATGTTTAGCACTTATTTTTAATAGGTTTTCGCAATTACACTTGGTTTTAGGAATTTAAAACGGTTTTATACCTTCCAACGCTGTACATATGTAGGTATTTATATTTTCAGAGAGGAGAAGAGCAAGTTAATACAAATATGTTCTTGTAATACAATCCTATTTTAAATGCCTGTTTCTGAAATCTCTGTTTTCTATCGGCATTAATATTTTGTCAACTTTATAAGTTAGTGCATCTTCTAACTAATCAGATTTTCCAAGTTTATTGATTATGATATCACAATTTCCTTACCGTGTTGGCAGCAGCCTATTATAATTGCCACTATATGTACCTACATATACACATGATTCTATGGGTTTCCGATAAGTCTATGGTAGATAACATTGTTTCCAATTGTGACAGGAAGTCTACCTTTTTCATACAATAGCAGGCCTTTCAAACTTTAGCTTGTATACGTTAATGCTCTCACATTTGGTTGGAACTACATATAACAATGGTTTAACAACATCATCAGCCTATAGCAGTCCACTGCAAGACATAGGCCTCTCCCGCACGCCGTTAAGCTCGATTCTCGGCAACTCTGATCCAGCCGCTACCTGCCACCCTACGAAGATCGTCGCTCCACCTATTTTTATACAATGATGAAATGATAAGCCAGTCATGATTCCTGGAGGCCTAGACAAAGTGACATGCAGTCAGCGATAACGATCATGGAAATGTCAAAAATATATGTAGGTTGACATAAGCTACCGAAAAGCATACGTCAATTCTGTTGAAAGTCGTCGTAGAAAAACGAAACGTTTGAAAGCTTTTGTCACTTGTCTAGCTAGGCCCTGGTTGTGCACCCAGAGGTGCCCAAAGACTGCCTGACGTAGGTTTTTAAATATCTGACTCTTACTCTATACATATAATTTTACACACCATATTTGCGAAACATATCGAAGTATATGTTATTTTGTAAAACTACGACAGTTTCTGAAACCGCAATTTCTTAATAATTGTGATGACACGCGTGATATCGGTTGGGTCATTGTAACTGAGAAATATGTTTTCGTTTTGCATAATTAGGTGACAATTTTGAGCACTAATCCTATGTCTTGCACCTCATGTTCTTGCCCGGCTTATTTCCTTGAGGGCAATTTAGCAAAGGGGTCAATTTATATTATGTTGGCTTTACATACGTCTTTTTTACTATCAGTATATCTGGTCTTGACCTCAAATCATTAAGATTCCATTAACACACAAATCACACATAATATAGGTCATAGGTGTGTAAGGCCTGGGTTCGATTGTCGGGTCGGGCAGTGTTATTGGATTTTTCCATATTCTTCTCAGTAGCAGCCCGGAGTCTGGATTTGTTACCAGGTCGATGGCAATATGCTTGACCCCTATTAGATGGGACTTAAATATAACCGTTGAAATGTGGGTGGCTGTTACTGAGAAATTCCTGATGGAAAAACCCAATAACAATTTTCCAGATCTGGGGATCGAACCCAGGACCTCAGGCTCAGCATTAGCGCGTAATCCTGATAAGTAGGCTATAATGTACAGCACCCATACTAAAATAATTGATTTATTCAGAGTCTTAATCGAAAACCTTATCTTACGCGGTCTGCTGCGTGTCCCACATCAAATTCCCGCCTTCCGTATCCAGCCTACACATCGTCATTAAAAAGAAATACCAAATACCACAAACAAACTCACAGCAAAAAGATCAAAACTGCAGTACCTACATTAGAATGCGTGTGCGCTGATTTCGGAGCCGCGCACTGTTTAGTTGTTTGTGTACGAGGAGCGATGTAACTCGGTGACATAACTCTAACACGCGTATATTATACCTGTTTCCAATCAGCGAAAGCGGGATATCTAGACTTCAGACTATATAATTTGCAAATAATTTTCAATTTAATGTTAATTATTAATGGGATCTTCTTCTACTACTTTTATAAAAGTCTTAAGGGCCCCGAAACGATCAATTTGCAAGTATTAATGTTTACGTGTTGCAACACATTGATCGCAAATTCGGTCTAGAAGAATGAAATTTTGCACAATTTGGTTCCTTTTATAACGAAGGTTAGCAGCACTAAGGAAGGAGTTTTGAAAATTCATCCCTTGGAGGGATTAAATAGGGGATGACAGTTTATTATGATAGTTCGACATTTTCTCGATAGGAAATCCGCAAGCACACTAAGCGCATGGCTTGTAGATCTATAATTTTACATAGCGCAAAGTACTGAATAGCTCGTTTTTCGAAATGAAAAGAATATAGCAAGAGCAAATATGATAATATGGGCTTTGTTCTTTGGAAGAACTCTAACGACGATAATAAATATGTTCTACAACTATAAAGTGCGTAATGGATTTATAAAACAAGAAAATGAAAAGCGAAACAAAATCATCATCCGCCTAGCCTTTTCCCAACAATGTTGGGGTCGGCTTCCAGTTTAATCGGATGCAGCTGAATACCAGTATTTTACATGGAGCGACTGCCTATCTGACCTCCACAACCCAGGAACTGGGTAATACGATACCCCTCGGTAAGACTGGTTGTCAGACTTTCGGGCCTCTCACGACCCGTAACGACTGTCAAAGATCCACGAATGACAGCCGGGACCAACGGCTTAACGTGCTTTCTGAGGCACGGAGGAGTCGCGATATGTAAAGATGGTCATCCATCCACGGACCAACCCCGGCAAGCGTAGCTTAACCAGATGGATCGACCAGTGCGGCTGTTATTACTTAGCCACGAGCAAAGCGAAACAAAATAGTTAAAGAAATTGCTTAAAACAAAAGAGTGCCTCGCAAAAACCATTTCGTGTAATTTTCCAATGAATAATATTGTTGCAACCTTTACTTGAGTAAATTGGCAATATGGTAATTCGATATTATTGCATAATTATATTCAAATAATTGTATCTCAACTTTAGATAATCATACTTGTTATTTTGATTGCATTTCAGTGTATTTTAAACATATTCTACATGTTTTTGAAATAGCCGATCTTACATGTTACTCTAATAATAATATTTTTGTTGCAGCATCGTATATCAAAGTATGTCAGCGGAACGACCCCCAAGTTGACAAATGCATCATGAACTCTGTAGATTTGTTACGGCCTAAAATGATAGAGGTAAGTTTATAATTCTCAAAACACTAGCATAATCCGCCTATAATGTTCCCACTGCTGGGACACAGACCTCCTCTCTGTGAGAGAGTGTGGGCCGCAATCCACAATGCGGGCCCAATGGTAGCTAATGGTAGCTGGTGCATGACACATGACTTCAAAATGTTGGTTCTAGGACTTGCAAGTCCTTCTCATGATGTTTTCCTTCACCGTTTTGAGAGCAGTGGTGATGAAATAATTTACACAAAGTAAAGTGCCTGTCTGCGTTAAAACCTACGGCTTACAACTACCAACTCGTAAGTTGCGGCCGTTTCCACTGGGCCACCACTGTCCCTAAAAGGGCAGTGTATACGTTAAAGGTGATCACCCCCGACTAATATATTGGGACATACTAATTCTTCGGAATACTGGTCTTAACCGTATGTTAGTACATTTTAACCAACTATATTTACACTCAAGGTTTAGTATAATTATATGAAGTGGTTCAAAGATACCTCAAACAAACGTTCTAATTGGTGAAATTAGTCGTTAACCTTAACGATTGATTGGATAATTAGAAAAATAGATGTGATTTCTCTATTTTTTTAATAACTTACTATTTATATTAATCTACAAACAATGTTTACTTAAAATCTCTTATTGGTCTAATTTTCTATACAGTGTTTAAAAAATCTTGTAGGTGGTACTTACATAATTTTTTATACCTTGCGTTAACAAAACTTAAGAATCATCGTCAACTGTCTCGGATGCGCTGTCTGTACCAGAACTAGCTGTTGAATCACCATCACCGCTGGTGGTTTCAGCATCAGAATCTGACGTGGCTGAGTTATCACCAGTTGTGGTCGTCGCATCTGAATCAGTCGCTGTCGTAGAATCACCATCCCCACTTGTGGTTCCAGCGTCCGCATCAGATGCTGCGTTAGAATCATCACCCGTGGCTGCAGCGGCTGAACTTGTTTCTACCTCCGAATTTCCATCGTCATCAGTAGCTGCTTCGCTTGCTCCAGCTGCAGCTGCGCTTCCATCGCCGTCTGAGGTTTCAGCAGCTGAACCTGACTCTGAGTCTGAGTTACCATCGCCATCAGTGTCAGCTCCACTTACACTGGCAGCTGCTGCACTATCTTCATCGTCAGCTGTGGTATCCTCAGCAGTGGCATCATCAGATGGAGTATCATCAGCTGTAGCATCATCAGCTGGGGTGTCATCAGCTGTGGCATCATCAGTTGTGGCATCATCAGATGGAGTATCATCAGCTGTGGCATCATCAGCTGGGGTATCATCGGCTGTGGCATCATCGGCTGTGGCATCATCAGCTGGGGTATCATTGGCTGTGGCATCATCGGCTGTGGCATCATCAGCTGGGGTATCATCTTCTGTGGCATCATCAGCTGCGGTATCATCTTCTGTGGCATCATCAGCTGGGGTATCATCGGCTGTATCATCATCGGCTGGGGTATCATCAGCTGTGGCATCATCAGCTGGGGTATCATCAGCATCAGTATCGTCAGCAGCGGCATCGTCAGTTGCGGGATCGTCTTTTGGCTTTGGTTTATTATCTGGTTTAGAGGAAGGTTTAGATTCCGGTTTAGGCTTTGGTTTAGTTTGAGGTTCTTTGTCGGGAGAAGCCTCATTATCTTCTTCATCCTGTGTTGCAGACACCCCAGGCTCAGTACCATTATAATTTTTTCCTTTATTTGAATTATCAACCTGTATTATAATATTAACATTCGTTTTCTTTGGAACTATTATGTTTGCCCGGCCAGATTTAGAGGCAGTTGGAATTGATATTTTGACGACAGCTGGTTGAAGTGTTGTATTACACCTTGGTGTATTACATTTCTGCTGGTTGGCTGGAGGTTGGTTGTTCGCATAAATGTATGGGTATGGAAATGGAAAGTAAAAAGGATAATTCCGTGGGGAATCTAAGTTTGGAATCCTGTATTGTACCGTTGTTGGTCTACGGTTGTTGCAGTTACATCTTGCTGTTTGCGATAAACCACACTGTAACAATAGACAAAAATGTTGTACGCATAAATATACCTCACTATAGTACGTACTACTATACCACGTTTTTTAATGTCGCATATAATTAATAAAGACTGCTTCATTGAAAGAATATAATATTTTGTTATATTTTGATTATTAGATCAAAATATTTTAACCAAAAATCAATCTGCCTAGCCTTTTCCCAACTATGTTCGGTCGGCTTCCAGTCTAACCAGATGCAACCAGTATTTTACATGGAGCGACTGCCTATCTGACTTCCACAACCCAGTAACTGGGTAATACGATACCCCTTGATAAGACTGGTTTTGTAAGACTTTCAGGTTTCTGACGACCCGTAACGACTGTCAAAGATCCTCGAATAACAGCCGGAACCAACGGCTTAACGTGCTTTCCGAGGCACGGAGGAGTCTCGATATGCAAAGATGGTCACCCATCTACGGACCGACCCCGGCAAGCTTAGCTTAACCTGATGGATCAACCCGTGCGGCTGTTATTACTTAGCCACGAGCTCCTCAATATCACAATATTTTAACCGCCAAACATAAATGTGAAAGATAGTTGGAATTTAAACAAAAAAACTTCAAATCTCTAATTATTCATATTATTTTTATGACTTACTTGTAGTATTCCTATATAGGCCACCAGCACAATAGCTTGACACCACCCCATATTGGACAATTGAAAGGCTCGCATATTCAAACAAGCTTATATACCTTCGGAACAAAACTGATAACTTAAATTGACGCATTTGTCACAAACTTTGGTCATTGTTGGTGTCAAATCGGAAGCTAAAAGCACGTAGGGACCGTTTGGTTTTTATTTAAAAACAGATAACAATGTCAGGTGTTTAATAAATACTTCATGAGACCCGTCTTATCTTGTGTGTAGCGTCATTAGGTCGAATTCATATTTCCGATAATGGTGTCAATATGGCTATACTGTTCTAGTTTTATATCCATTTACACAAGGCTAAATGTGGGGGCTGTAAAGGACACGCTGCGATAAGGTGATGGAAGAATGGATTTGTTCTTTATTTTGTTATTGTCTTGTTTTAAAATACTTATAGTCGTTTAGCCCTTGCATGTGTCTCACTCCACAGTACACAGTCGGATAACCGAAGTTTGTTGACCCCTTCATAAATCCGTACTTAAAAGGACAAATATGTTGTTTTACTAGCTCCCAATCCTTTGATTTAGCCTACAAAATAAATTATTACTCCTAAAGCGTTCGAAGTAAACAAAACCACTTGATTTTATGAAAGTAAACATGTTGCAACGGCGAAGGGACAACACACGGCATCAAGTACTGCAGAGTTGTGCAAATTCAAGTAGGCACGTATCCTTGGGCATTGAATTAGGGTGAACGGCTAGACGGGTATGTTGGGAAACATCTAACGCTAATAAATTGTTAATTTGATAGCTCACTCTACGCGGATTTAGTTACTGAATGGAATTTAATGTACTCGTGGTGCTTGAGAAGGTTCTCACGAATGCATACGATTACTCCCTATTGTTTATCATGAAGCAGATGGTAGAGAATAATTTAATATTCTACAATATATATTTCTTCTGTTTGCTGGCTTTATTAATCGGTAACATCTAGACTCTTGTGTTTCTAGCTTGATTTTGTTCAGCTTTGCGAACTTAGCTAAAGGTTAAGTTTGCTTAGATCGTCAATACGATTTCAATTAGATTTTGGAATTAAACGTTAATGTTTACTTAGTTTACTTGGTGAAGGTTCAATGCTCTGCTCGTATATGTATGCCATCAGCCTGAGAGAAGTGTACAATTTTTTAGGTACTGTGGGAACATTACTTTTACATTTCAAGTTTTATTTTACATTTATAGGCTGATTATGCTATAATATGATATAGCATAATCAGCCTATAATGTTCCCATAGCTGCAGGCATAGCATGACCACCGTTTTGTCGACAGAAGAGTAGACAAAAATGACGTTTCCTTTAGACAGTAGACAGTACGAGACGGCAGCAAAATCGAAAGAGTCAACTGCACTTTTTACGAAATTCACTCTTTTACATAATTCGACTCAGAATTCTTTGTTTTATTTAACATAGGATTTATCGGTTGTCAATGTGATTTTAACAGTAAGGATAGAAAACTTTCTTCCGAAATAGTCTACATATAAAAAGACCTAGACAAAGATCGTTAGAAATGAAAGACAAAATGACAGATTGTAGAAAGATTTCTACGGTGGTTGTCAAAAATGAAGAAACGAACTGTCACTTTGTATAGAAAAAGCTATGTCTATTCTTCGTAGAGATAGAAAGCGCCATGCTACGCCTGCTGGGATACAGGCCTCCTCTGTTCGAGAGGGAATGGGCTGTAATCTACCATAGGGACCCACTGCGGGTTGGTAGATGTCACATGTCTTCGAATGTTTGATTCTAGGACATCCCGGTTTCCTCACGGTGTTTTCTTTCACCGTTTTGAGAGCAGTGGTGATGAAATTATTTAATCAGTAATCAGTAATCATTTATTTATTTGCAAACATGGGTATAGATATACATCGATGTTTTTTGTTTATTTACACAAAGTAAACCGCC
Organism: Lithophane semibrunnea; assembly: GCA_947363905.1. Lineage (NCBI taxonomy): Eukaryota > Metazoa > Arthropoda > Insecta > Lepidoptera > Noctuidae > Lithophane > Lithophane semibrunnea. The sequence goes on from OX376188.1 coordinate 14,036,183, forward strand.
TAGGTGGGTTCGAACCCACGACTTACTACAATTTGTAAGTCGGGGCGTTACCACTGGGCTACCACCAATTTACTCATAAGGTTCTAGATCGTTCTATTGCTAGAATGAAAAATCACCATGACCTTGGCTTGCCCGCAAACACAGAGAAAAACGGAAAATATTTGCTTCATAGACAATTTGAAAGTGTGTCATTGTCAGTAGTTTCAAAACAATCAAGTGTGTCAAGACGATGGTGGGTGCAAAATGTAAACTAAGCAACCTGCATTTTGTTTACATGTCAGTGTATTATATGAGTCATCGTGTGGATGCTTAATGGATGTTTTGAAGAGTGTAAATAAAATAGTAGAGAATTGTAAAACATTGATATATTTTACCCCCTGCCTCGTTAGTCTAGGTCGCAAGTGCTCCTGGGTCCTATTCTCAGGTCGAGGGTAGTGTTATTGCATGAGTTTATCCAAATTTCCAGTAGCAGTCCGGAGTCTGTATTTGTGCCTCCTTGATGGTAACAGACTCGCCCCCTGTTACATGGGACTTGTTTAAGTCCCAAGTAATAGGGGGCGAGTCTGTAGCTGGCGAAATGTGGGTGTACTATAGGTACACCTCTAGCTGACCCTTCGGGAAATACTGGCGTTCTATCGCCTGCTTCTTCGGAAATAAATAATGTACTGTGTACTCCTTAATATACCCTAGATTTTGCAATCATAGAAATATCTTGTTGCGGCTATCAATCATTGATATTTATTTCTTCGTTGGAAAAATTACATGTTCATTATTCACCTTCAATTTTAGTGTTTTTATCTATATTCTCATCTAAGGTTCTTTTTATTGTGAAATTGTTTTTATTGAAGGTCTTTGATCTGACTTGATGCAATTCATTTGCCGCGTGCTCTTGGCTATTATTAGACAGGCCGCAATTAACAAAGAAATATGTATGAATGAAAAGTTCATTAAAATTCCTAGTAGGTTTGTTTAGATACGCACTGAATATACAAAGCCTTATAACCATTGAGTCAGGGTCCCATCTATTTTGTATTCTGGAAACAAGTTGCCTTAAAGGGTTTATGTAGGTGAGAGCTAGTAGTTAATTGTCACGGTCTGCATCTAATTAATTACAGTTTGTAATTGTTTGGTGTCCATTATTTTTTTCAGTAAACTCTTTCCGGTTTAGTGGCGTCACTAACCACCTTATTAGGATTTTTTTAAATTAAGATCCGCGCCATAAAAAAAATCTGAAAGAGGTGGTAGTGACAATAACTACTAAACCGGAAAGACTACTTAAACTTTTATAGTTGGTTTATGGTTAAACTTGGTAATTAGGAATTGACACTTCCGGTCTTGCCTGATATCAAGTATTTAGATTTTTTCAAACAAACCTTTTGCTTCTACGTATTATAGACTTTTTCACTTCAAATTCCAGGGTATCCCAGAGCTGAACGTCCCTGGCATCGAACCTTTAAGCTTGGGTCAGATCGCGTTGGCTCGAGGACCCCAGGGTGCCAAGCTGACAGCAGTTGTAAATGATGTCAAAGTCCGAGGACCCAGTAACTTCATCATTGAAGAACTCAAGTAAGTATGTCAAAGTTTAGGGTTAAATAATTTATCATTCACATTTATCCAAACTAGGCTGAGAATCAGTACTTTACGAATGTCAAAATTACATGTTATCAGATAGTCCCACAAAACTTTCACCACTTCCTAGTGCGTTAGCTGGGAAGAAGAAGTAGCGCAACAAACTCCCCAGCAGCACAGCTGTCTGTTCAGTTAGAAAAACTTGATTATTTACAATAGTATTCTAACTTCTAAGTCATAGTCATACAGTGAGAACTTAGAAAAAACCCTAATAAGAGCCACACTAGGGGTTTAAACTGTTACTAGTAACATTTTGTGAAATAGGAATACCAAAGATCTTTCTGATCTTTTAATAATTTGTGACTGTTGTCTAGAAAAAAAGAGATCGGGAAACGATAGAAGTAAATATGAAGACATATTGGAAAGAAAAAGTCCTAAAGAAAATATGTGCACAATAAACTTTGTCTCCGCATTTTAATAGTACGTAAATACATACCCACAAAAAATGATTTCCCTTATGAAATGTGTATGTATTACACATACATATATTACAGGAAATTACTCCGTATTTCAGCACCTTATATAAACGCTTCCTGGCCTAATCCAGGCAAAGGATCTGTTAACATTTCCGATAGTTAAACGATTTATTCGTCATTAATGAAGGCCAGGATCTAAGGAGAGAGTTCATCAATTAAAGTTCTCTTGCGAAACATATTGGCATCCAATGAAACAGGTCCAGGCTACTTGATCTGTTTCATTGGATGCTAAATTTAAATTTCAAATTCTAAATATAGGACTTGTTCTGCTATAAAAATCCCTCGCAGACGGCTGAGTATTGGTTTATTTTCTTCGATTTTGAGAAATTTTAAAGGCATTTTTGCTGTAGCCTATATACCTACTGCGTTTCTCAAAACACAACACAGATCCCTTGTGTTTTGAGAAACGCAGTATCACCAATAGAGGAGCATTGATAGCTTAGTATTTAGTAGTCAAATAAAGGGTTTGTAGCATATGGTTAGATGAACTTCGATGGTGGGAAGGTAGTGTTTTATTCTTTTTTTAAACTTAAAGAAATCTCTTTACTTTATGTCGGCGACAAACCTTTTAATAACCTTCCGAATAGTTTTGATGCTAATGTTTGTTATGCGGTTTTGCGTACGCAAACATATTGTAGTAGTTAGAAGGCCAATGAACGAGTTGAATGGCATTGGCATAATATGGTTGCCGAAATCGGTTGCTGTATCTATTAATTCTAATACCTACCGTAAATATAAATAAACATAGGCCTTGTTCTAATATCGATTTACTTAGAATGCCACATGCTCTGATCCCAAAATTTTACATGTAAACGAGATTACACAGACGTTTACACGACAAGGGATTTTATTTTATAATATAGGTACTAGCTGATTCCCGCGGCTTCCCCCGCGTGGATGTCGGTTATGATATACTAAAACATTCCTTGAGAACCACTCTATCAATTGGTGAAAACAGCATGAAAATCGGTGCAGTAGTTTTTGAGTTTATCGCGAACAGACAGACAGACAGACGCGGCGGAGGACTTTGTTTTATAATATGTAGTGATGTAGATATACCTAGTATTTATAGATTATCTATCAATAAAATAAAATATGTAGGAAGAGTTTTCAGTCATTTACGTTTTAACTCCTAAAGTCTAACGTAGATAATAATAATATTTAACTTGTCTCGTTCCAGGACTGACCTAGACAACAACAGGTTTGACTTCAAGCTGCTGCTTCCGAAGCTCGACTTCGCCGGCAAGTACAAGATGGACATCCAGGTGCTACTGCTCCGTCTACAGGGCAGAGGAAACATCACTGGGACTTTCAGTTAGTACAATATGCTTTTACTCCTACTAATATCTCCCTACTATCCAACTAATATTATAAATGTGAAAGTTTGTGTGTTTGGATGTTTATTATTCAATCTCGCAAAAACGGCTGAATGGATTCGGATGAAATTTAGCAAACAGATAGTTTATAACCTGGATTAACACATAGGATACTTTTATCCCGATATTTTCACGGAATCGAGACTTACGCGGGTGAAACCGCGGGGCCCAGCTAGTTATAATATATAATAAATATTCTAACAGACTTAAAAATAAATATATATAGTATGTACAATTACATAACAAAATTAAAAAGAAAAAATAAAGGGGAGAAGCTCATTGGGCATCAAAAAATTCGTCCGCATCGCTGTCAATGGGAAAAGTACCCAAAAGGCTGGCAGCATTGCCACGTTAAATGGCAATGCCAGCCCTCAGGGGGCCAAGTCTACTAATTTACAAACGTGTCAGTGGTCTCGCAATGAAGAGTTTTTGACAGATTTTGTATAGCATACCTATCTATCAAAAACTGATCATTGTGAGACCACTGACACGTTTGTAAATTAGTAGACTTGGCCAAGGTCACGTGAAGAGTAGACCAATCGCTTAGCGTTGTCCCGAAATACTCGATGAGCACTTGGATCCCACGGCCCAAGTGTTTTAACCCCAAACGGCTCAAACATATAGGTCCCAATAAGGTTGTTATATTTGCGCCGTTTGAGGTTTTCATATAATTTTAAACTTATGTTAAGTATGAATGTGGCGCGTATTACTATCCCATACACAGCGTTCATACGCTGTGTGTAAGATAGTAATACGCGCCGCATAGTGATGCATATTGATGCCGCATAGTGATGATGACCAAAGTTGTGTTAACATTTAGCTCCGAACTTTGTCTGATTTTTGGGTATTGATGTTTTGGATCCACTTGACTAGCTTAAATACGTAATGGCTAAGAAACTTGGTGTTTCTCTTATTAAATCATCGTTATTCACTCCTTTAGCCTTCAAAGTTTCACGTTTCATTAAACAGCACACTTAAAAAACAGCGATTATACTTAAATCAATGTTATCTTAAGCAATCTGTAGCTAAAGGTCAAATCTCGCCTCATTATAACTTGCGTTTACTTCATCCGTATTATCTATTTACACCTGAAAAAGCTGAGTTCACCGAACTTCATAATTGACACTGTTATTTTCGGCAAAAAACCCAGTCATCTTTTATTTCAATTATGCATGTACCTGCATAGCGAGTAACTACCCGCTTATGAAAGAAAGTTATAAAACAAGTTGATCGCATGAATCGATTGCGAATGACGTTATACAATCACATTTCTATGTCAAGTTCGTACATAATTCGTTACAATTGTAATTGGTAAAAACAATGATATAATATAGTGAAGCCAATTACGAATGCAAGAATTACGAAGCTTAAGATGGTCACGAAACATGCATGAAGCCAGAGATTTAAATCGTTAGATTTGCCGTCATGTGGGTACTTATACTACTTATGTCGCGCGAAGTGTCCATAATGAGAAGAGTGAGCTCATACATTCCGCATAAGGCGTTTCCATGGCAGCACGCGGCATTGTGTGTGTCAGAGATGGCAAAATGAACGCATTTAGAAACGCGACCATCTTTTGACGCTATAGGACAAATCTAACGATCGAAATCTTTGCATGAAGCATAAGTATACCAAGTTCCGGGATGAACCTGACAGATCACTTAAAGACAACGCAAGAAATCAAGAACGAATCAAGAAAAAACAAACAGAATTTTGAATTTTTTCGAGAGCAGCAGGTTTTTATTCTAGAAATAAATTCTAATTCTCGGTAGGTCAGGATTTACGTCAGAAGCAGTATAGCTTTTTGCTGTTCGGTATGTCAAACACAACACAGAGCCTCAGCGATAACGATGATGGAAAAGGCAAAAATGTATAGGACTGACATTAGCTATCAAAAAGCTTAAGTTCAATCCTGTTGAAAGTCGTTGTAGAAAAACGAACCGCTAACGAAGCCCTCAGCAGGCGTAGCATGAGCACCGTTTTGTCGACGGAAGAGTAGACAAAAATGACGTTTCCTGTAGACAGTAGACAGTACGAGACGGCAGCAAAATAGAAAGAGACAACTGCACTTTTTACGAAATTCGCTCTTTTACATAATTCGACTCAGAATTCTTTGTTTTATCATAGGATTTATCGGTTGTCAGTGTGATTTTGACAGTAAAGATAGAAAACTTTCTTCCGAAATAGTCTACATCTATAAAGACCTAGACAAAGATCGTTAGAAATGAAAGACAAAATGACAGATTGTAGAAAGATTTCTACGGTGGATGTCAAAAATAAAGAAACGAACTGTCACTTTGTATAGAAAAAGCTATGTCTATTCTTCGTAGAGATAGAAAGCGCCATGCTACGCCTGCTGGACAGCCAGCCTCGCTACCTACCATTGAGTAGCAGCAGTGGTCTTTCTCTTCGTACAATTGCTTTTTTTTCAGGAAATGAACTAAGTTTCAGGAAGTTCATTTGACTTTTACTTTGCTATCTTAGTATCTTTTCACTACTCGTGTTTACTTTGGCTGCCCAGCACGTGAAGCGGACGTAACGTAACCGTCCAAATGTAGGCGATGCGTGACATTCCAAGAAACTAATTAAACTTTATTTATTTTTTGTCCGTGTGTTATGTGAGCAGGTAGTGCAGTTTATTTTATTATTATAACTATGCGTAAACGACAAATTATTATAATAAAGAATGAGAAGCTAGCTTTATCTTTCTGACTGACGGACCCCTTGACAATTCAAAAGTGCCTGTAATTGGTTTTTGGAGTTTAAAAAAGTGTGTGGGAAAGTTCCCAAAAAGAGGATACTTCTACGACAGGCTTCGGAAATGACAGAACGTCAACCGCTTTCAATAAAAATGAGCCATATATGCAATACTAGGAAGTTGGATCCTAGTATTGCATATATGGATCTATTTTTATAGATCTTTCATCACACACATTCCTCGTATCCAATACAACAAATTGAGATTTCTTAAGTGCGTTAGTAAATAGTGTAATGGCAAAGTTTGTTGAACCGCGTTGCATAGGATGACGTATGAGGCTCGCTGTTGCACCCGTCTGTGGCATCATGTGCATTGCGGTCAACACACAGGGCCCAAGGGAGAGAAGGGCGCGGAAAAAATAGATTCCGACACAGTTTTTGATTATCTTTTCTTTTTCTCGAGTAAACTCGAAAAGATGTCGAGTGTGTAATGTTTGAAGCAGGGTTATCAGCCCAGGGTGCGTTCGTTGAGACTCTTTGAATGCAACGCGATTCTTATTAGGAGTTTTTCGAGTCAAATGACTTGAAGATTATCCCGAAAGAATGTGTAGCCAGAGGCACTTGGGCCAATAATAATTGACTGCTAGGATCAATCTATTCATCAAGACAGTGCAATACTTGACACTTTAACGATTTATTATAAAGGCATACAGACGGAGTCTATACATAGATGCAACAATTTGGAATGGTATGATTTGATTTTCAAACTGATGTGTCAAAATCTTTATGCTTATAGCTAAAAGATTTTCAATGTTGTATAATAAAATATAGTAATTATACAAACCTTGATCTGTAAGGTCATGTCTTCTGTAAGTAAATTATTAATAAGTAGTTGACTAAGATAATACTAGAATATTTATATTAGCTGTTACATCCTTTTGAAACAAGGCATTTTACCTTGGCCTTGCTGCTGCTTGCTAGTAATAAAATTAAAATTATTTACTCAGCTATTTGAATAAACACACTTAGCCAATATTAAATACAAAAAGAGCCAAATTAACTGCAGCCAATATTGAAATAGATAAACATGTTTAGTGCATTATTTATCAAACTCAAACCATTTATTTCAATTAAACTATTTACAGACACTTTTGAATTGTCAAGGAGTCGGTCACGGGTCAGTTAGTCAGAAAGATTTTATTCTGCAAAGTCAGCATCTATTATGTGACTTAGCAACACGTTCGTCGCTTGCGCCGCTACCACCGTTTACTAATACGCCATGCAATGTTTAGCATAGGTGTTAATGTTACAAGCTTACACGTGCGTTCTTACTGTGTTACCATGTCACTTTATGTAATCTTAATCACTGGTTTTAATGAATCAATTACTAGGGACCTGATTGACAATCAAAGGCTATAGACCTGTACTGTACGAGATTTAGCCATAATTGTGATTGTGCCTAATCCTTTACCACTTTTCTTTTTTGTTTAATTTTGACTTTAGGTACTCCGTTTTTGTCTGCGGTCATAAACTTATAGGCACTTTATAAAATATCGAGCGGAAATATATGAAATTATTATTAAATTCTTATAGCATTATCTAATATCAATCTTCATACTTGGTTACTTGCAAAGGAAGACAAGATCATATAAATCAGGAATTTGCGTTGCGTAGGCGAAACTTGACTACATTTATCTAACTGCCACTTCCTACATTATGTATTAGCTCCAGATACGGCTCAAATTACTCATATATAATACTCGTAATTATAAGTTAGTTTCGAGATAGGTAATATGTTATTATAAATTAACGTTATGAACATAAACTAACATTATAATTAGGCACGGAAACATTTCAACCTTTTATGAACTGTTTCTTTAGATTGTGTATTTTTGTTTAACTTTATTCTGATAATAGGTTAAAGCGTTTGTAAAATCACTCGATTATACAAACCTTAACATCATTTATTTTCTCATAACTAATAAAAATATTTGTGACTTTTCAGGGGACTACGCTTGCAATGTCACAATGAGAGGACACAAAGAAAAGATCGGAGAGGAAGAATACCTACAGTTCGATCCCTTCAAAGTGAAACTCCGTGTCGGTCAGTCATCCATCTACCTGACTAACTTGTTCGACGGCGATCCAGTCCTGGGACCTGCCACCAACAGGGTCATCAACGAAAACTCACAAGTATTCTTACAAGAAATCAGTCCGGTCCTAGAAAAGAGCCTTGCGGACCTCTTCACGGAAATGGCGAATAAAATAACATCAAAGTTTACTTACAAAGAACTGTTCCCCTGATTTGTGCTCATATAGGGTACTGTGTAGTATTAAGTCGTTTGTGATTTTGTATGTACGTCTATCTATGAATATTTTGGCCGTTAACAGTGTCGAAGGCATTTGAAAATTCCAAAAAATAATTTTAGGGTTGGATCGTCACACTCCACTACATTTCATTTTCATCTAGTGTAACTAACTGTATCATTTTCATAAATAATTTTCAGGTGTTTCGTTACTTTCATATATTCATTTCTCATACCAACCCTGCAAGACTATTTTGTACAGTGATTAGTTTCAAAGTGTTAAAACAGATACTAGTTGTAAGGTATTGGTTATTTAAGTGGTAAAGTAAGATTGTAAATAAATAGTTTAGTATTATTTAACAGTACATGCCGCCGGCTGACGTAACAAAAGATTGTGTTAATAAATTCTTCCTAGAAACGGATGAAGCACACTATTTTGAACGAAAAATGTATCGAACTATATTATGTTTTATAACTATTTTTGTTTTTGTGCGTATTTGTATTTTATATCGATGTATGTAATATTTCACTGTATTATTTTTGTTTCATCATTTTCATTTTAATGATTGCCACGCGCCTACTAAATATTCATCTAAATTCAATCAATCCATATGCATGCATTGCAATATTTAATATGATTATTATATTCAAAACCACTTTTAATAACAATAATATCATTTTTATAATTTCATAAATACTCGTTCTAACAATCCAATTCTAAGATAATTATTAGTATTTTGCAAGAAATAACATCTATAGTGACCATCTTTCCAATATTTACACTTCAGAATAAAGCACAATACAGTAATATGTTTTTACCATCATCTTTAGATTGATCATCATCTCATTCAACGTGCTTATCTGTTTCTTTTCGAACTAAAACGTTTCAACTACGCTTGTAATTGTCATAACTATATTATTGACATGAGATATCAGGAGATAAAAATAAAACTTTCGTCAGTGAATTTTCATTGTTTTAATTAATTATTTTATTTTATTATCTTACGATTACTTCCTTTTCTTTGGGGTTTGAAGTAAATGACCAAATTCAATGTTTATAAATTAATAAAAGCTTGCAAGAAGCTCTGCTAGCTGAGAGCTTTTAGCCCCAGTCTCTGAAATAATATGATTGATGGTTCCTTCAGTCATTGCCAACCTCTTCATCATCCATAAGGTAGTGACAAGCGACGACAAGATATATAACAGTATCTACTCTTTGTAATAGCATAGGACAGCATATTATATCATAGTCTTCGACCTTTAGCTATTGGGATGCCTATAAGCATTGCTCTTTCACAGACTGAAATAATATGATGTGGTTGGATCAATGGTCCGAAATAAATTCCCGTAACGATTGTAGCGCCCCTGGCGGGGAAACCAATAACGTGAGTAGTAAAATAATTATACTGACCAAGAAGTCAACGTTACTGATGATGTAAGTAGTGCCTGGTGTAGGAACAACAAGTACTGCAATAGTGTAGCCTGTGACCGATAGATGGCAGCAGAGAGCAGCTATGAAAGTACCTTTAATATGTAACTGGAGTAAGCAGAAGTAGTCGAGTAAGATGTTTTTCGAACAAACAACTGCACTAACAAGAGTTTTTTCTAAAGTTTCCACTCGTAACCCAAAATATATTCATTTTGATCGATATCTTTTTATTATGTGGGTGTAATGAACTTTATAATAAGTGCAATTATAAATAATTTATATTTAGTTCTTAACTTTAGATTATACACTCTGATGCATTCTGCTCGAGATTGACTTTGGCTTTTTATGTGAGTATTTACGTACAAGCTCCTTTGTATTTCTCGTGATTCTGACACTTGAGGCTTTTTTTTAATGAGTTTTGCTTAGTTTTTGATTTAGGTAGGTGCATAATTACTTTGCCCATTTTGAACTTGCGAGCATCTTTTGTTGTTTTTGAATGGCAAAGATTTTAATTATCTTAGCTCCGAACTATTATATCTATTAGTCTGTCATTAACATCTACAGGATAGAAAATATAGCTTATTCTTTTCCTAAATAGGCAAGATAATTTGTCAGCTAGGTTTAAAGTGCATTGTAACTATTTAAATATTATCATGGAAGAGACAGCTTATACTCGGTTCCTATAAACAAAAACGAATCGTTTTGGTTACCAATGGTAGCATTTTTTGTTGCCAAACTGGGCATATAAATAAATTCGAAAGGTAATTTTACCTGTGATAGCTACTTCTATATGGGAGGGTCTACTATGCAAAGCTATGAAGTCTTTGCTTCATTATTACTAAAGATACAAGACTCTTAATTTTAACCAATAACGGTCCGTAAATTATAGGAATCGGCCATTAGTTGACATGTTTCAGCAAACAACAACTGAGTCTTCGTCTAGACTTTTAATTACTTAACCCAAATAAATGAACAGCGAAACAAAACTGAAGGCTCAAGTTGCCCAACTTATTCAACAAAACCAAGTCAATAATCAATAACTTTATTGATCTGTAAGCACATATTGAAATATAAGTAAATAATAAACAAAGAACATGGTAGTACGAACAAAAACAAAACTCCTGAATACACAGAATTTAAGAACGAAATATAAGTTTCGTAATAAACTGCTGACCAAATATTGCGTAGAAGTTCTTTTATATGAACATGTCCGTTTTGTAAGAGGAAAAATTTATAGCGTGAATTTATAAATATGAAAAGATTAATAGCTTCTAGTGTCCATCACTTTATAACTAAATTATGTTTGTTTCTCCTACATTATTTTGTCACTTCCCTTTATTTTATATTATTTTAATGTTTGTTACGATTTATCTCTAATCGAATGTGTTGAATGTGTATAGAGGTCAAATTAATTAATGTCCAAAATGTCGCCTAAAACAGGGGAAGAGCGCTGATGTTTGAAATACATATATTTTATATCTAGTTCAGACACAGATGTTCCAATATCTGATCATAGATTTAAGGGCTTTATAGTGTGTCATCATATTATCTAAATGTATGTATGTTTATGAACAAATAAATAAAAATTTAAAAAAAGTGTTGAGCGGTCACGGCCCGCGGCTAATGGCGGATGTGTTGCGTTTGATATTTCACGCCTCCAAGAAGAAGAAGGCTCGAAATGACAAAATTATAATGGAAAGAAAAATCTATATTTTTCTTGTCTACGAATGCTGGTTTATGGTAAGCAAAGGTTGCAAAACAATGTTTTCGGCATAATTTTGATGTTGCAAGTAATTTACTCAAAAACGTTTAATTAACGTAACTTGTGTAACTTTTTGTTATCATGGAAACGAGGCCGAGGATAATAAACCATACCTGACAGGGTTGCGGGAAAGTCCGAAAGGGATACCGGTACCTTGGCAACAGGCAACTGAAGGAACACGGGTGGGTTTTAGCCAGTAAAAGTCTGACACGCCCTTCCGCTCCGCCCAGAGCGGGAGAAGTCATTGGATGATTTCCCACCCTCAAATAAAAAAATAAAAATAAAATATAATAGACCATATTATTCACAAAAGGAGCTTTCTGGAATGTGGGATCTGTGAGTACATGCCGTGCAAAGTATCAATGTTTTGAATCGAACATGACACCCAGGTACCTTCTATCCTTTGCAATTCTTTAAAACATCTTTAGATTTTTTTAGATCGTTTTCCTGTATAAAAAATGCTGAGAGACAACATGACATTACAACATGACATCACACTATTCGAGGAATATGAAGAGGTCGTCGGTTCCTGATAACGAAACTGTGCGACCCAGCTGACGTAGCGACGGCATCACGTTTTGAAACGGATGGACAGAAAGGAGGCGTGTCAGTTGCGACAACCGGATTCGTTTTGTTGGTTTAGGAGTAAGAATGGCTAATTAAATTACTATACTAGTACCTAGTACTGCTGCAATTCATGGTATCATAATCATGGACCCATGACTGGGTGACGAAATTCCAGGAGGATTTTTGTAGGTAATTTAGGAAAGTACCTTAAACTCGGATACTCTGCTCTGGGCAAGAATTTTGAGTAGCCGGAATATACAAAGGGTGTTTTACTGAACTAGCTAGAGCCTTTACTGGTTTAAACCAAAGAAGAACTTTGTAAAAAGTTACGTAGTTAAAAAGTTACGTTTATGGGTTTAAAGACCGACTGGAAACGAATAAGCCCCGATACAACTAGTGTCGGATATTGCAGCACGACCACTTGACCAGTACTTCCCAATCTGTTTACGGTGAGATAACCGTTGTGTAATAGTAATTGGCCACGCTGGTCGGCCAGCGGTCACACCTTTATGCAACAGATCGCGGAACTACGGACCGATACTGTTACGGCTGATCATAAAGCGGTAGAAGAATAAACGGGTGGTGAATGAGTCATCACATATTTGGCCGTGTTTTAACTGCGTGCGAAACGCCACCAACGGCAGAGAACGACAGCGCAGAAGGAGATATGGCGGGACGAATTTAATTCTTTCAGAGAGATCGATCTCAAACCGCAATAGATAGGGATACGTGGACGGAGGGGAGGAGAGTTTTTGCCGTTGAACTCTAAAGGCTAATAAATAATTAAAGACAAAGTGGTATCATCAAGGTTTTTGGGACCTGCGGATTTGTTAAACCTCTGGGGCCGAAAGCAGTGTCTCATGCGTTTTCTGCTCGGCGGCGCGAACCCTGATTTTTGTAATCTTTTTAAATTTTTCGAAGGTTGCTTTGTGTTCCTCATCATTTAAAATACAATAAGCAATGCTTATTTAAAACAACCGAGGCCTACTTGCATCTCGGTTTATTCTCCTCACTTAATATGCAAAACAGTGTAAAATGAAGCGACTTTTAATCTTACATTGACGTCAATTAAAATATATGTGTAAACATATCTATTTACGTCCGTATTATATCCGTGTAGCATGTACTAATTAGTAGTTAGCGCTTGCATAAGGGAAGATAGCACATTTCCTGGTGGTTGGTTGGCTGCAGCGTCATTGTGTGTAGTAAGATGTTGTCCAACGATACAGTAATCTTTTTCCAAATATGTAGGACACAAAGAACGAATTTGAATTTATTGAATTTGTTTTTTTTTAATTCGAATTTTGAATTTCTATTACGATTATTGGGTATTTTTGATGTTCAGTAGCGGTTGGGGGGCAACTTTAGAATAAAATTAGTACAGATTCATGCCGTCACTAAGGCTCAATTTATATTGCCACGGAACGGAATGAAAGCGAGTTGTTGTAAGGATATTGTACATAGCAAAATGAACTTTATGTCAATTGTGTAAAGTACAAACTAGATACAACATTGTAACTGCGGGAATGATCGAGAATGCGCGAGGATTCTCCAGAAAACCTTAAACACGCGACCTGTTATTTGGCTCGTATGTAATTTGTACGTTACACTATTGGCATAAAGTTCATTTTGTTTTTTACAAACAAATTCGCTTCCATTCCATTCGGTACAGCGCTGAAAGTAAAAACTACAATTTTAAGGTTTGTCCTTAACTTTAAATACAAAAAAAAACAATATGCCTAGCCTTTTTCCTGGGTCCTTCTTTATGGCTAAACTGAGATGAAAAATCTTTGGAAAGTATTTTGGGACAAAAAGATATTCACGTAAGCGAAGTCGCAGGTAAATAATTAGCTTCGTTGGAAAGCCGTTCATTACATTTCCGTTACTTATGACATTAGGACATGACGTTATAAGTGTGATATTATCGCCTTTGTAATTCAAGTATTTAATAATATGTCGTTTATATTAATTACCTGATGTAGTGTCATATTACCTACTTTAAAGGTGCATTATTACAGTACCTACTTATTCGATGGAAGCTTCTAACGTTCATTCAAAGATTCGTCTAATCTCGTGTCCACAAGAGCCATGCCAATGTCTCGTGTAATTGAGAAAAGGTATACCAAGTTAGGAAAGTTGGTGGTGAAAAGATTAGAACGAAAGACGTAAAATGGCGGCACTATCTGAAGTCGGGTGGAAGTATTGAGACGGAGAGATATGTATGCTATCTAATTATGATAAGCTACAGCCACCAATTTTGGGATTTCCTCTTCGAACATTTTACGGGCTAAAATATATGATCTACTATACAGCGTGTAAAAAAAACACTGTCCGATCCGAGAGGGTGTTGTTAAGAATCATACCGAGAGTCTATTACTGTGGGTTTTTTTTGGAAAAAAGAAAAAAAAGAATTCGCCGCATTTTTTTTCAATAGGGAATTTTACCAGGTTACATGTCATGGGGCGCGGGCGGCTGTCATCTAGCGGGTGTCTACAAGTCTTAACATATGACCTCTGCAGAAAATTTGTAATGAAATTGGGGTAATTTAGGTAGTAAAAATGTGAATTTCAAATTGCAATAACTTTTTTATTTTCTTATATACTTAACTACTTCTACTTAATTTTTTTATTTTTTTCTGGTAATATTATTACAGTACCTAGGTGCCCCATTAAAAAATAAAACCTTAGGATATTTATGTTTGGACTTACACGTGAGAATGATATTAAAGACGCGTAAGTCTTAGCTTTAGTGGCCTTAGTAAAAAGTAATTTTGCTGCTGTTAAAGACTTTTGGGGAGACCCCCAAAAGTCAAAATTACTTTTTTCCCTTTTTTGGTCTGATAAACTATTCCTCACCATAATGGTGATAACTAAGTAACTAAGGCTAGCACTAACTGGTCCTCAACCAGGTCACCTAGCATTAAATAAAAGGCTGGTTTTCCTCAAACATGACATGATATAATATAGTTAAGTGTTAAATACATAACTGGCTTAATAGAAACCTGGTTAAACGTGGTCACCATGATAGTATGGTAATGAGAAACGATTAAGTTTACAAATAAAAGGTAAACTAAATAAATATAGGTTCTGGCAATCTGATCAAACTGACGGACTATTTGTTTGAGATCCTCGTTCAACAGTAAATGTCAGTAAGTCTTCGAAAGAACACAAAAACCCATTTACAGGGCGCCTAAAACGGCCACATTAACAATTCCTCTAAAAGCAGTTTAATTCCTGAATTTCTAGCTGTCATTAGCAATTCCTCTAATTTGCCACTAGCAATTCATAATGTGTGGACCATATTTCGAATCTCCATAGAAATTTGTCAAACAGATAAATTATTTCGTAATATGAATCGCACGCAGATCATAAATTATGAATCGTCAGTTTGTGATATTTTACGATGATTCATAATATTTTCATATTATGATTCTGCTAAATTGACCTTTTTAAGCCCTCTGGTATTTTTCAATTGTCAAAGAGTCGCTTAGTCCAAAAGTTAAAGCTAGTTGCCCATTTCAAAGTGTAGTTCCGTGGAGAAGACCGAGCAAGAAACTTTATGGTTATTCTGCATAGATTCCAATGCGACTTTATATTAGATTGCTACCTTGTCATGTTCACAATACTTCGTAAACGAATTTGTCATTGCAGAATGCTGTTATTGTCACACAAGAGGACGCCTGTGGCGTTTTTTCCAAGTCAGTCGTTTTATGATATGATTTTGCTTACGTCTGCTAATGGACCTAGCTTTTTGTCATCTTTTTGTAGGGATAAATGATTTTAAGTACCTACCTAGTGTAAAAAAGAATGAATTGTCACTTAAATGTTAACGCTGAATGACGTTCGAATGTCATCAAGTTATACAATCGAACCGAAGGACTGCTTATTGAGAAGTACGCAGGATTTTTTAATTAATGTAGGTAATTCAACATAACTGATTGTAATATTGTTAATTGAGAATGATTTTCAAGGGCCCTTAATACTAAAATTGTGTATAATTTAATGGGCACGATCATAATTTTCTCGGAACCACCAGCTTCCTCCGCATGAAAACTCTTTAATTCCCCGATAAGTACATAAGCTACTGAGCTACCTCTTTGCAAATTTTCATCAAAATGGTTTCAGCAGTTTTCATATGCGAATATACAAAAAAAAACAGACGACCTTTACCTATGTACTATTGTGAATGTGACTAATTTAAATAATATAGTAGTTTCAATTTAAAATATTCAAAATTGCAATAGTTCTAATGGAAGAAAATGTGAAATAAGTTTCGAAAAGATTTATAACGTATTTAGTATCTTAAACCTTATGTAAATCAATTAATTACAAGATAATGTTTAATAACTTTTTGGAGGACAGTGTTATAGTCGTATTAGTAACGGTCATTTGAAAATGGTAATATAAAGGAAAATTTTCTACTGAATTTTTCGGCTTAAAACGGTATTACCGAAATTAAAATCCGGAAAATCCGGAAGATAAGTAGGTAAGACTATTATTTCAGTGATTGAAATTTTTCAAGCAAAAAAAAAAAACAAAGCATTATATATACTTACATGACTTCGCAGATTATAATAATTAGCCTTCAAGACAAACTTAATCTTTCTTTAGATCATACTTAAAATACCGTAGGTATTATTTTCAGGTAAAGAAGATTACCTTGTTTCAATTTACATAGTGTTTTTATGTTTTATTTTATCATGTGTGAATATTTACAGAAACCAAATAAAAAAATCTGTTGGTATTTCCCCAAAGTATTTTCCCTAGGTTGCCCAAGCTTGGCTTCTCGGGGCGGCGTTCGCGCTACTACAAATATCAGTTAATTCGGCGCGGGCGCACATTCGCGATCAACTTGCCGTTGCAACCTCACCAATAACTGCATCCTGCACAGTTATATCGGACAAATATAAAATGAAAGTGTTTATAGTTTTTATGTTCTGTGTTGTCTGTGCTCAGGCTAAAGTGACGCGTAAGTATTCTTTTTTTTAATTTTTTTGGCGGGAATAGGACGAAGTGTTCAGTGATTTTTCAGTGATGATTCCTGTCCCGAAGATTACTGGGAGGTTGATTTTCAGTGATGTAAGAGTAGAATGGGTATAATGAATTGGACAGTTTAATTATGGAATTGGATTGCTAATTGTAATGTAATTGGATTAAGCAGTGTGTCCTTCACATTTGTTTACTAAATCGTTGTTATGCAAAGAGTCTTACTTAAAACTGTGTTATTAATTTATTGTTACTCCACTTTTAACGCTAAATGCGTGATCGTGATGACATTTATAATGCGTAATTATTGCTTGTTTCATTTTTAGTGCGCCCCGCGGCTTCGCCCTAGTGTATGCCGGTTATTAATTGTATTATTATATACTAAAACCTTCCTCGAGAACCACTCTATCCATTGGTGAAAACAGTATGAAAATCGGTGCAGTAGTTTTTGAATTTATCGCAAACAAACAGGCAGACAGACGCGGCGGAGGACTTTGTTTTATAATATGTAGCGATAAGAGCCATGGTGTGATTTTCATAATGGTTTGCAAACGAGTTAATTTATTGCAACTTTATGAAAGAAGGTCACACTCAAATTGTAGCACTAATAGTGAATTAGGCGCACTATTACACACATTATTTAAATAAACTTGAAAGCTAGTATTTTCTAAAGACATCGTCCATAATATATTTAAAGACTCGATTTCTATATCAATTCGGATTGTATAGTTACTAGAAGAATGTTTTGCTCTATTAATTCGCCTCAAATTCAAAGATTGCATTGTCGGTGTTACAACATCTTGTTAGCCGCTGTTATTTGTGTAACTGGACACTGTAAATACTACCTATAATAGCTACTATTTTGTAATTTTGAGGACCGATATTATTTCTAAATGTTTGTTTGGCAACCTTTTAAAGACGGTAAATATAACTAAGATGTCAACTATCGTCGATACAATGATCAACAAAGACGGTGTAATGTTTGTGTTGATAGATTGAATTTAGCTTTGTAGATCTATGTATCTATAGCTTCATACAAGATAAGTCGCAAAAAAACCTAATTGATGTAATAAGATTAAGAATATTGAGACTCCAATTTAATTATGGGTGACTGGTAATTAGTGACCGATACTTAAATACGTGACTGTAGTGTATTCATCATTATGAACAACTTTTTACTATGGGGCCAAACCTTACATTGCGAAAAAAAAAACAGCTGTTGCCCTACATTTATGTTCGCGTAACTCGTAAAAATTTAGGGAACAGCCGATTCTTTTTCGCGATTACTCCATTTTTCGCATCTGCAATGTTTCGTTTCTGCATCACCCTAAGGTAGACTGGTAGAAAATGCCTCAGGCATTAAGACCGCCTTTGTACAGTATTTTTTTTACATGTGCATAAATTAATAAAAATATAATATTAATATTTTAATAAATAAAATCTAGACCTGATCCAGTTCTATATTAGAGGGTTTGGTTTCCGCACTAAACTTAGTGATCCAGTATTCTGCTATTTAAGTTGTCAACACAAATCACGGATTATTCACATTTTTTCAATCTTAAGTCCTAAAAGTGATGTTTGACCCTTCTTTCGCTACAATAATGATTCGGACATCACTATCTTCAGAAAACAAAGAAAAAAGAAGAAACCGCCTGCTCGCATTTTCCTGAAAAGTTTTTTTAAATATATAGATTCTTGGTTTTCTACAAGGCATACATGTAATGGCTTGAAAATATGTGGTCGCGCGACTATATACCGTAAAATCGAAAGTAAATTCGATTGTATACTTTGCGTAGTACACTATATTAAATATACAGGTATAATACCTTCATAATTTCAAGGATAACCGACAACTGGGACAGTAACATGTATCAATCGAATCTTTACGTGCTTGGACATGTTAAGTATGGGCTTATGGCTTAATAGGTACATGATGTACGTATTATAAATCTAGAGTTCTTGATGTGAATGCCTATATGGTATTATTTTTATCGATGATTGAATTTGAATTTAAATGGTGTTTCTGGACCACCTGTTAAGTTAAACTCAAGGATAATCTGGCAATTATGAAGTTCAGGCAGTGAGTGTTTAAAAATTTTCCGATTGAAAATACTTTATAATAGTAGTAGTAATAATAAAGCTGAAGCGTTTGTTTCTTTGTTTTTTGAACTCGTTAATCTCCGGAACAATGAAGTCGCGAGGAGAATCTAGTACCGCATATGTCTTAAATATATACCATATCTCGTACTCCATATTCTTAGCTTCACATTTTTTATCTTACTGCGGCGGAGCCAAAAAAGGAGGGTTATTAATTAAGCATACAAACAAAAACACACCTTTGTTAATAAAATGACAGTGGCAAGAAAATTAATAGCTTTATAATGTTGGCATTCTAATTTTCATGTTACTTTTTGCAATTATCGTGCAATATTTAGATCCAATTTGCCATTCATTACATTAAACTTTATCTAATAGGTAGTTGTTTTAAGGTAGTTGTATCTATTCACACATCCTCAGAAAACGAATAATACGAATACGATACTCCTTGGTAAGAAATTTATTCTCGACTGGCATATAGGCAGTCACCTCATGTGAAATACTAGTATTCAACTGCATCCGGTTAGACTGGAAGCCGACCCCAACAGAGCTGGGAAAGGCTAGGCAAATTGATTTCAAACATCAGGGTCAGCGCTTTCAGGACTACAGCTTGTCCAGGGGCCCTAGACTAAGTGACATTCTATCAGCGATAACGATGATGGAAAAGGCAAAAATTTATAGAATTGACATAAACTATCGAAAAGCTTTTGTCAAAGTCGTTGTAGAAATACGAAACGCTTTCGAAGCGACTGTCACTTGTCTAGGCCCTCTGGTTATCAGTGTTTCTGTGTGACGGAGAGTGATAACTCTCCGTCACTCTCCGTCAGCGTCACTCTGCCTGACGTAAAAAAACACTGACCCGGACGAGCCGGAGTACGGAAGGAGCCGGAGTACGGAAGGATCCGGAACTGTGTAGATTGGGCTATAAGCAGATAAGGCTTCATAACAATACTCTTGCATCATAGTTTATATTTATGCATTTCTATACAATGTCATGGGGTCTCAACTCGAACAAATTATAAATAGTCTTGAAAAAAAATCATAGATGGCAGCATAAGTAACTAAATTTATGAAATTAACAATCACTGAAAAGCGTTAACGGCAAATTTTGGCTGAGGTAATATTAGCAAAAATCAAAACATCTTTGTTTAATGCTGATTTATGTATTTACACTCATAAATCTCGTATTTTCAACAAAAAACTTAAATTAAGCCGTTTACTTGAATTACAAACCCTTAGAATGATAAAGTAGCCATCTGTTAATCATTTTGTCGAGAGCTCTTTGCTATAGATGGCGTTTTACTCAAGTGATGACAGGGTCACTTTAAACTTGCGTTTAAGTCGTTTCATTAAGGAAAATCAAACAAAATTTTTTTTAAATCTAGTACTTTACCTAGAAATATAAAAATTTAACACCTAGGAAGAAAAAACGTAAAAAAGGAAGAAAAACATCTAGGAGTCTTGCGTAGTATCTAGGCAAGACTCCTAGATGGCGTTGTAAAACTACAGTCTCTGGCAATTAGTGAGTCGTCGATGCTGCCATCTGTTAAAAAAATGGAGGAAGAAAAATAGCCATCTCAATAGCCAGACTTAGGGTGGTGTCATTTCAGGGACAGAGAAAGCGACTTAGTTTTATACTATGTAGTGATTAGGGTAATTTTGGTACTAAAAACGTGAATTTTAAATAGCAATAACTACTAACTACTATTATTTTCAAAAAAAAAAATTAAGTTTAATTACTTTTTGGTAATGTTATTGCGGTACCTACCCATGCCCCCTTTCGGATCGGACAGGGTTTTTGTACATGTACATGCTGTATAATCCAAATATCCTTACTTAAAAAAAGAACACCGAATGTTATTTTAGGTATTACAACTTCCAAATTAATAAATAATTATCGGTTTAAACTTTTGAATTTATGCCACAGGTCATGCGTTAAATCGCAGGTATGAATTAGGTGCAAAGGAAATACAACTAGCCCAAGGCTGTATCCATTCACCGGGCTCTTATTTAAAGTTTTGGCCAAACCTGGCGATTATTTGTCGCTAAGTATTGCGATGACAGGAAACCTTTATGGTTGGATGCACCTTAAAATTACGTGTTTATGTAGTTGCTAGAGTATTATTATGATGCTATTGTCTTAATAAGTTAATACTCTTTTTCCGTTGCTAAGTTGGTATTATCTAATTTTGATGCGATTATTTCGTTGTTCGTGGCTTGGTCTCAGACCAAATAAAAAACTAAGACAGAGCGCTGTCAACAGTGACGTGAGGCCGGTTTTGTAAACATGTGTGCACTTAGTGAGGTGTAGTTTGATTGTAAATGTGTACGTGTGAGCGTGTATGCACAGAGCGGAGGTGTAGTTTTGGCATGCTTCACTGTTTTGTTAGCAGCGCCCTGTCTTGATTTTTTATTTAGTCTGAGGGCTAGGTCATGTTTTTCGATATTTTTATGTAGAGATGCAGACTAGAATATTCCGATTCAGTAAAAACGGCCTAATTCTTATTTAAATAAAAGCAACACGAAAGCTACCTCATTTACCTTTTACCTCATACAACTATTCTGCTGGATTTCATGCAGAATTTTCAAATAAAACGAAAACATAAAACCTAATTGAAACCATTCATTTTTACAGCTGACTACTTCCCATCATGCAAAAGGAGCGACCCTCAAATAGAGAAATGTGTCCTCAATGGTCTGGAAGCAATGAGGCCATACCTTAGTGCTGGTATACCTGAGGTGAACATCCCTGCCCTAGACCCCTTCACCGTGCCGACCCTGAAGCTCGACAGAACAGCTCCCAACCTGAGGATAAAGGCCACGGTCAAGCAAGGGAAGGCCTATGGAGGCAGCGACTTCAAGATTGAGAAACTAAAGTAAGACACTTTAAATTGAATATGTTTTTAGTAAGTGTTTAAACCTAGTTTACAGAACTAGGTTTTAATCACTGCGGCTGTAATTGAACGGAAGTGTAAAAAAAACGAAACTAGGAAATCTAGATATCTTATGTCGGGCACATACGTCTTATGCGGTAAAATGCCATTTAGGAATTGAGTAACCGGCCTGGCTCAGCCTATGTGCAGTATACAGCCACATCTTGTAGTTTTTTGAGTAGACTGAAGACTAGTGTACAGACATAGGATATACGACCTTACGACTTTGAAAAAACGAACCAAAAATAAAATCTTTTTTTTTCGAATCGATGATACAACATTCGTCTAGTTGACTAAAGTCCATTTAAGTCCTTGTTTCCAATTGACGTTATTTCCACATAATCAAATTAATATCAACTTTATTCTGGTGTAAATTATGTTGATTTCAGAATAACTAGTACTATTGAAAAAGTTCTAAAAATGCAAACTGAACTTTATGAGGTGGTGTTAAAGTGGTTTTTCTAAAAACAAATATTTGTTTACATCTTTGCAACGCAGTTTAGATTACTAGGTCCCAGTAGGTGACCACGTTGAATAAGGCTTCAGTAGCATTCTTTACGTCCTCAAATGTGCAGGAGTAGGTACACTTTGGACACTCCAAATGGGCCATCGTCAGTTACTTGAATTCAATTGTCAAATTATAATAGAAAACTTCGTAATTTGAAAGTTAACCGTTCGTTCTATGACTTCCAGACTGAACCTGAACAACAAATACGCTGGTGAGCTGAAGCTGACGCTGCCCAAGCTGATGGTGGTGGCCAACTATGACGTGAAGGGATCCAGAATCCTCGCCCTGGACATCAACGGCAAGGGGCGTCTGCGAGGAAACTTTAGTAAGTATTTTTGTCCAGTAACCAAGGAGTTAAATTCAAACTCAAAACTCAAACTCAAAGCATTTATTTCAATTAAACCATTTACAGACACTTTTGAATTGTCAAAGAGTCGGTCAGTTAGTCAAAAAGTTGAAGCTAGTTGCCCATTCCAAATCGTAGATCTCTATGGAGAAGAACGGGCAAGGAACTCAAAGGACACTATGATCTATTATAAGGGTGTTACCATAAAAACTTGGCACTTGTTCAACGCGTGCGTGTCTAATGTTATTTTTATATCACCCTCCATACAGAAATGTTGTGTTTAAAAGGTGTTTAGGCTAAAGAACTGATAAACACGGTTTTGTGGTAATAAGATTAAATTCTAATGTAGCGAGTGTCTTATGAGCGTAATCAGTCTCTAACATTCATACTGCTGGGACACAGGCCTCCCCTCTTGGAGAGAGGGTAACTTACTCGTAGGCAAACGCCTAGATCCAGAAAAAATATTTGTACCTAGGTTAAATATTTATTTTGAGAAGCTGGTCACCTATGCATTACTCCAAACCCTGGAAGTCAGAGAAGAATGTTGGAGTCTACGACGTATTTTAGGGAAATTGTTATTTTGTTTGCCATCATCAAAAAAGCTAGGTAGTTCGAAATGCGAAAGGAATATTACGTATTAAAATGTATAGAAGTGTGATTACTTGAGGCAATTTTTAGAAACTTCTAGATTAAATTAGCTTATCTTAAACCATTTATCTACAGCATAACAGGATTTGAATCATTTTCATGTGTTAAAATACGATTCACAAAATTACGTCGATTAAAAATCACTTAGATTCAACAAACAACAAGTATTTCGGCACGTATTCAAAAATGATGCACAAGTATGAATGTCATGAAATATTCAGGTTTTCAGGAAACAGTGTGGTAATTGCGTAACACAAATAAAATGGGAATTGATCGCATTTTCTTTAATTTTGACTGTTAAGCTACGTTTATTGGGTTTAGTCCACGTTCAACCACCACAATCTTTACCCCCGTTCATGTTGAACCCCTAAGTGTTATCGATAATTTTCATTTCTCTAACACTATTGTGTGCATTTTCTGTGCTTTGTTATTTTTTTCAATGGTGACTATCAAAGAGTTTTTGGAGAAGCAACTCATTTATCTCAAGAAGCAATTCACACAACGTCAACAAAATTACATAATTATTATAAGGAACAAAAATTCATCAACCACTTTCGTGTTTTACAGTCCATTGAGGGTTGAACGTGGATTAAGAACATTCAAAGCCCATGACAACATTTAGGGGTTCAACATGGTCGGGGGTAACGATTGTAGGGGTTGAACATGGACTAAACCGTATAGTGCGTTATTTACGTTGTTTATGAAACCAAACCAAAATCCGAAATTCTAGCTCTAGTTCCGAATAGAGCTATAATTTCAGGTTTATAATTATTTTAATGTTGTAAATATTACATCATCTCAGGATGATGTAAGAATTCCCCATTTAAATCAGGCAATGTTACCTAGGTATGAGCAATAGGCATCAATGTTACTAACTGCCTCAATGCATTATTTAACATATTGCACCAATATACGCGAGACAGCAACGGTAGTTACATTTTATCGGAGCCTAATCATTTACAAAATCGAATTAATCTACATTATTCTACATACAGTTACTTAAGCCTAACTTTACCATCATGCGATTAAGCTGAAGGATGGTCCAACGGGCTCTATTGAGAAATTCAATATGGAAAAGCCAATAACACTTTGCCCGACCCGGGAATCGAACCCAGGACCTACAGTTCAACAGCAGCGCTTATTGCGACCACTAGACCAACGATTTTTGTTGTTATGCTTATAATAATGTTGTATGTGCATAACTGCATATGGTTACAAAACTTGACTAATTATCGATGATACGATCATTAATCATCATAAAATTGGAGCTTTTTTGCAAGATTGACAGAACAGAAGCAAAATGAAATTTGAAAAAAAAAATTTAGTTTATTGAATGTCAAGATGTACCTAATAATAAAACAGTCACGTTTATTTTTCATATTTATGTTTCACACGTTTGTTTTTTTTTATTATTTAGGCATTAACTATTAACATAGTCTTCTCATTACAAATGCCTTTATTTTGATCCTGTGTTGACATGAGCGGAATAATATACCTATAGTTTTTTTTTCATTTAAATTAGGTATTTTGTAATACAGAATCAAGTACTTTATTATCTTGTTTATGACGGCCGGTTTCCAATAATAAGTAATGATTCTAAAATAGTTACTACTAGAAAGCATTGAATTTAGGTATACCTACTTACATCAAATACAGAAATACAACTCTTTTCACAAATTGCTCGTGTCAGTGAGTCACTACAGGGTTCCAGCAGAATACCAGCGTAAAGTCTAATAAATACCTGGCACAGTACATTAATTTACATTTCTTAAAATCTTTAACACACACACACTATACGGTGGTTAATCCAAACCTAATTTTCAGTTCCATCTGTCAAATTCTATTTTTTTTTTTATTAGTTGGGCACCGACACTGACTCTACTAAATCCTATATTCTTATTTCAAATTATGTCTACGAAATA
This sequence comes from Lithophane semibrunnea, assembly GCA_947363905.1. Taxonomy (NCBI): domain Eukaryota; kingdom Metazoa; phylum Arthropoda; class Insecta; order Lepidoptera; family Noctuidae; genus Lithophane; species Lithophane semibrunnea. The sequence continues at coordinate 14,061,864 of OX376188.1, forward strand.
GGTAGCAGGACTGAAAAAAAACACAATCGCTATCACTAACTGAAGTTAGTGTTTAGCACTAAATGAATTTCAAACATCCTTCAGTTTCTGTTAATCATTTGAAGATGGCAGGAACAGGATGAGCAAGCTGAATTAAGTACTATATTCTATTCAATTAACATGTTTTTTTTTCCTTTATAGCTGGCATCACCGTGGTTGCAAAGGGATTTGCGAAACCTTTCGCCAAGGAAGGAGTGGAATACTTGCAGGTTGACAAGATCGTCTCCAAAGTCAGGATCAACCACGCGCAAATCGCGATCGATGAATCTGAGAGGCCGTTAGCAGGTAAAAATTTAACACATTTAATATGATCTACACAACTAAAAATTATCTAATTTCTGAAAGCCCATCCATAAGAAATTGTGAAGAGTATTCATTTAATCAAATCAAATCATTTATTTTACATTATCATAAAATCCAATTTGCATAACATAAACAACATACATACACATCATAGACACTAGTACATATATTTGGCAAGTTTTGGTAATAATTACTAATAATATCAAATAATTAGTAATATTGTCAAAAGCATTACCAATAATGTCAAAATGATTACTATCAATGACAAAATCAATTCTAATAGACCTTTGTAGCATTGATAGTGGATTATATAATATTAGGTCTTTACCTATGAAATTGCCGTTTTGTATGAAAAAAATTAAACAATTTTTTTTCATGTATTTTTTATTTGTATTAATCGAAGTAATCACCCATGCAATCAATGCATCTTTGCCAACGCAGTGGCAGTTTATTGATGCCCTTCTTAAAGAAATCAGCTGGACGGGAGGCAACAAATTCTTCAAAGGCATTTTGTACTGCCTCTCGGGTATTGAATTTTTTTCCCGCCAAGAAGTTATCCAAATTCTGGAAAAAGTAGTAGTCTGTAGGCGCAAGGTCTGGTGAGTAGGGCGGATGACGGAGAGCTTCCAACTCCAGTTCTTGCAACTTGGAGACCGTCTGCTGTGCAGTATGAGGTCGCGCGTTGTCGTGCAGGAGCAGCGGAGACGAGCGATTGACCAATGCTGGTTGGAGATGTGCCAGCTTCTCCATTATTGTGTTCAGTTCTTCACAGTACACATCTGCAGTAATGCTCACCCCGTTTGGTAAGAAGCTGTGATGAATCACCATCACTTTTCTAGGGGTAAATTTTCGTTTAGAGCATTGTTTAGGTACTGAACCAGGATCCAACCAACTTACTGAGCGCTTACGGTTATCAAACAGAAACCATTTTTCATCGCAGGTAACAATGCGGTTCAAAATTCCTTCATTTGTGTGTCTGTTGAGCAGTGCAAGGCACGCCTCGACGCGTACTTCGCGCTGGCGATCATTGAGTTCGTGGGGCACCCATTTGTCAAGCTTTTTTACCTTGCCAATTTGACGCTTATGGACCAATATTGTTTTGACGCTAACGTCGAAAGCTGCTGCTAATTCAGCCGTAGATTGTGTATCATCAGCTTCCACAATCGGCTTTAATTCGTCATTGTTGACCAAAGTCTTCGGACGACCGCGAGGTTCATTTTTCAGGTCGAAATTTCCAGAACGGAAGCGAGCAAATCAATAACAGGTGGTGCGTTGGTTTGTAGTGTTAGCTCCGTAAACGTCGTTGATGTTGCGTGCCGCGTAGCTGCCACGACGGTACTCATATTCCATAATTACTCGAATTTTTAACGTATCCATGATGACGAAAAAGATTGAAATGCGATGCAAATTTAACACTCATCATTAAACAAATGACTTCTTTTGAAAAAAGAATTCCATGTTTTTAAAATAATATTAATTTGAAATTAGAATTCTTAGCCAAACAAAAATTATTTTGATTTGAAATGGCCAGTACTGCAGAACGGCAATTTCATAGGTAAAGACCTATTATTTTAATTTTCAATTAAATCCTTTTTGCATCAGATTCCATCTCGCTGACTCCTTTAATTAATTTCTCTTTTCATTTCTTCGTCATCTCATTTCTTATGTTTATCAAAAACCCTCTGTAAAAACCGCTGAACTTCTAATCATTATTACCGATTGGATAATATATTAGCGAGTTTTATTGAATTCTTGAAAGCGATCCTGTTCCCCAGTTGTCCAAAACTGATGTATTAGGCTAATTAAAATAAAATATTTAGGGCACTATAGACAAGATGTTTATAAACAAAGATTTGTTTATGTCATTTACAGCGTCATCAGCAGCATCATTCTTCAACGCCAGCCCTAATGTAATCCTTGACATATTGAACCCCCTCATTGAGGAGACCGCCGCAGCAGTCATCAAGGCATTCGTCAACAAAGTATTAGGAAGCATACCTATCACTGAAGTGCTGACAGACGATGCTCCCGCCGCCTAAGATATAAATTGGTTAAGGTTTATAGGTTTTATGTAGATCTGTGAGAAGCCTGTTAAAAAAAATACAGATTCTATATTTGAATTTGGCACTTCTCTGGCGCAATAATTTGGTCGTCCTGACAAAAAAGGCCTTAATGCCTCAGGCATTAAGTTCGCCTTTGTACAGTAGTTTTTTTTACTTGTGCATAAAGTCTAATAAATAAATAAAAAAGGACCCACATTCGCTGGTATGCAAGGAAGATATACTCACCTACGGCGAGCTGGTATGTCCCGAAATGATCAAGGATAATGCTTGTGGTAGTTATTTATTCAGCATAGTAGCCAGGACTTATGCGAGCATTCGATTAAGGTACAATGTTTATTCAGTAATAAAATTACGAATTAATTAGCATTATTGACCAATTCGTTCGTATTTCACTGCTTTGGCGTTAAAAATCCATATTGGATAATTTTACAACTCTTCTCATATGATAATAACTTAGTTATGATACACTAGGTAGAATATTTATTAATTACAAAAATATTGTTAAATTGTAACAAGGACTGTCCAACTTAGTAATTATCAACGTTTTTCTGGGTGACAATACATCCATACAAAAAGATCGTTTAAAAGTTGGTAATTTTTCTATGTACGGCATATGCCCAATGAAAATCTGGTAACGAGAGTTCTTGATCATAAAACATCTCCGAAATATGATTTTAGGGATGAACAAAGGAGTTTCGTTATAATTAAAACTTAATGTACAATTTATGAAAAGAAGGACGCTGTATCGAGAGAAATAGACACTACCTACATGTGTCATAATCTGCATAGCCTTTCCAACTTGTTATGGAGTCGGCTTCCAGTCTAACCATGCAGCTGAATATCAGTATTTTACATAGAGCGATTACTGGGTAACACAATATCGCTTGGTAAGATTGGTTGTCTGACTTTTGAGCTTCTGACTACCTGTCTGGCTTTACCTACATGTATGTAAAGTTTAACGTAACTAAATTGAGTTTTCTCTACAAACTATTGTCTCGTACCTGCTTGATTTTATCAAGGCTGTTAATTAGGTTAAGATTGTAAATAAATTAAAAGTTACCATTAGATATAAGATGCCTTTTATTTAATTTTACAATTGTACCTACGAGAAAACATGAAGTTCCTAATGTTTCACGGATCATATTTTTCCTTGAATCGAAAAACGATTAATGAACCGTGTAAAAGATGATATGGCTAGATAAGGGGAGACTTAGAAAGAAAGAAATAAAGAAAATTTATTGGACCCAGGTAATGCACGCACTATTCACACAAAAAACAAAGAACAGATTAAAAATAATGATTGTGCGCCTCATGGCTGCGCCAAACAGGCCCAGTACCAAGATGATGACTAATAGAGAAGTATGGAAGTAAAAGACATGTTGGACCCGAAAAACAATCTTCATTCTCCGGGCTTATATATTTTTCCTTGAATCATCGAACCCTCATGAAGTAATGGACAGCTCATAGCATGCATGATGACCAAGATTTAAATCAGAAGTCGTGGTCATTGTGCAAATATAAAAATAACTTGTATCGGGGTATATTGAGCAAAAAAATAGTTGTACATTAAAATTATTTTACTTTGATGTGTCCCATGATCCTTTTCCTAAAAATACTTCAACATGACAGGTTGACTTATGCAGTGAGCAGTTTCCGGGCTACTCCTGACTAACCGACAAGATGATTTGCCTACCAACAGCTTGCAGAATAAGAATGTCTCAAGTCAAGTCAAATATGTCAATATATGCATAGTTCAACATTTTAAAGCCACTAAGATATGTTTTACATAAAACTAATATTAGGAAAAGTAGCCAGTAAGGCTTATAGGCTACTTATAGTATAAGCTATTCTGCGCCCCAGTAAGTCCCTCACTGGACAAATCATAATATAAGTGCATTGAAATAAGGATGTAAACAGACATCAAGAGCACGACAATCTCGTGTAAGGCTGAGGTCACACTGCACTCTTTCCTTATTTCATTCACACTAGTAGATACTGCGCTACTTCCTGATACAATCTACATATGTGGAGCAGAATTTAAGGACCAGTTTGTGGTTGTTTTAGCAGTTTTTTTTTACAGTTTTGAAGGCCATCACTTTATAATAAATCTGTTTTATAGAAACCGGATAAGGAATAGCACTACCTATCTGATCATCAACTCAGCCTATCGCAGTCCACTGCTGCACGTAGACCTCTTCCAGGCTGTGCCAGAACACCCTGTCCTCAGCCTTCCGCAGCTTTCCTTCTGTCCAGTGGTCTGACCATGTTTGTTAAACGGCCGATGGCCGATGGAAACAGACGAGTCCTGGAGTGGAGACCGCGTATCGGCAAGCGTAGTGTGAGACGCCCCCAAGCTAGATTCTCCTATCAGATATATTTAGTAAAATCTGCCAGATACCTTGGTCAGACCATATCCGGAGTTGTTGGTGGTAAAAAAACAGTAGTAAATCAACTGCACAATTTTTGTTTTAGTATGCACATCAAACACTTTGAAGGAGAAGACCAGTGACATGATGGATTTAATTTCAGAATCAGTTAGCAACAAAATAATCTAGCCACATACTAAGATTCGCAGACGGGCAAATTAATAACGTCAGGACCATACTTATGAATAAGCATACTTGAGACTGAAATAATTATATGAAGCACTTCAGAGGAAATTTCGAGAATTATACTGCAGGTAGGTACTACTTCTATGCACTGGTATTAAAATTAAACTCAGCCAAGAACTGGCAGGCCCTCCTAAGTTCATCCACTTAAGCGTTATTAATTCTAATACATATGCACATATTTGAAATGTTTTTATAATTAGAAGATATGTGCAATGTAGCCCTCTCGACCTCATTCGAGGTTTTATTCCACATAAGGTAACTAGTTTTACCATCGGAGCTATTATAAGGGACACTTCTCCATTCTGTCTCATAAATGAAGTGGAATTCTGACCAAGAAAGGTGTCAATATGGATTTTTTAAAGTTAATTTTGGTAGTAATTTACGTGAATTGTGTGTTTGGAAGAGGTATCACCAGGAATGGGACGGTTTATGATGATTATCATAATAAAAATAGTAGCTCGGATATAAGTAAGTGATAGTTTCTTTTTACTGTTTATCTATGAATTTCTTTTTTAGACTCAAATATACTTTAAATACGTACTGAAGACGATGGTAGGAAACTGACATAAATCAGACGCCTTTTAAAAAATCGTACCAATTTAAAAAGTAGTTTATTCATTCATACCATAATATTCTTATGATAGTGTTTTATTGACACTTGATTTAGATAGGAGTCGATTGAAACAATTGAATTACGATACATCGTACTACGATAATCCTAAAACTCATTCCAGCCAAATCAATATGCCACTACACGGACCCAAACGTGGCTGACTGCATCCAGCGCATCGCTGAACAAGCGAGACACCTCCTGGCTCAAGGAGTTCCTTCTCTGAACATCCAGCCGCTTGAGCCGCTGAAGATCCCCAGCATCAGGCTGCGGCAGCACAACATGCCGAAGAACAGCTTCAAGTATGACGCCTGGCTGTCTGATGTCGCACTCGAAGGACTTACGAATTATACCTTTAATAAGTTGGAGTAAGTATCTTAGTATCTAATTCATCATCATCATCATCATTTCAGCCAAAAGACGCCCACTGGCTGCACATAGGCCTCACCCAAGCACTGCCAGTTGGACCTGCTGTACTTCTCGCATCCAGTGGATTCCTGCGGCCTTCACAAGTTCGTCAGTTCACCTTATGGGAGATTTTCCTATGCTACGTCTCCCAGTACGCGGTCGCCAGTCCAGAACGTTTCGGCCCCATCGGACATCAGCTCTGCGAGCAATGTACCCCGCCTACCGCCACTTAAGTTTGGTATCTATATTTAACAGCACATTGATTAGAAAATGGTTTCCGGCCAAGCTAAAGTTAAGAATGTCACGGACCTCTTTTGATCATTTCCATTCGAAGTCTTCATATATTTTTCATGTTTTCGAGTTATTCTTACATTCTTGATATAATTTCACATATATTTAGTTAAAGAGTATATTTCTGCAAGTAGCTTCAAGATCACGAAAAACAGAGATTTGAGCCAGGTTCAATGGTCTTGATTTATAAATCAACAAGTATTTAACAAGGGAGTCGTTGCTAACTCATTCGGTACAGGCATAGTCGTCGTCATAGTCGTCGGTCGTTATAAAACCATTTTTTGCATAAAAAAACTTGCAAGTTTACTACCTCAATCATCTCTATTAACCATAAAAAAATGTTGACCTTGATGGACAAGTTCGGTTCGAAAAGGAATAAAATCTCAAAATCCCTAACAATATCATTAATTGCAGCGTATACCCTGAGGATTTAAAAGTGACAGCTAACATCAGTCTGCCACACCTGGTGATGTCAGGAGACTATGTGGTGCTCGGAGACTTCCAGATGTTGCCCGTCGAGTCGACCGGCAAGATGGCGGCCAACTTCAGTAAGTGCTGATTGCTTTTGTTTTGGAATTAACTGATGGCAACTTCGATCAATAGTCTATTATTGATCGAAGGATGGCAGAGAGTGGCTGTCCTTTCAACTTATGATGACTAGTTTGAATCGTTTTATTATGCTTTAAATGTTATATGAATCTTTCAATAGGTCAATAATTTATTGTACCATTGTAACTTCTTTTTCATATGTCACTTTATTCAAATAATATGTGTAATGTGGCTGTGGTCAAGGATTGTTTTTGAATCGCTATAATTACGAATTTAGACTTTTGATAATTCAATGCTAATCAAACCAGTCTATCTATTTTCGACCTGGATACATTTTTATCTTATATATTACATTAAAAAGCCGCTTTTCCTAGCGTTACGCAGGTCGGCTGTCAAGGACGCTTACTAATTAAAAAATCAAAAATTATTTCACGACACTTTACAATCTTCCACAGCTCAATGTACGGCAGCACTGGAAGCGTTAGGAGCTAGAGTGCATAAGAGGATGGTGATCCGTGATGCGACTGTACATCTGCGGTGCATTGGACCACTGCAAGCGAGCCTCATGGAGGCGCACTCTACTACTGGTGAAATGGGTCAGTCACTTTGCTTTAGCATAATTATCATAATGAGCAACTACCTAGTTGGCCTCAGTTATATATACGAACAATTTTGGGAAGAGCCAGTAAACCCGTAGGTAGGAGAAATCGGTGGGCTATGTAGCAAAAGATGAGCTGCCCGTAGGGTGATCGAGTTTGAAATAGGTGGTTTTGACGTTTGCTTCGTGATAAAAACAAGGATCCATAGGTTGAAAAAAAAGTAGCTTTAATTGTTGCCGCCAATAAGTGTAGAAGCATTTTCAGCTTCTTTGGAGATAACAATATTAGGTGCATTAATAATAGATGTATTTTTTTAATTCCAGAAATGATAACAAACCACATCTCTCACATGCACTCTACGGACATAGCAAAGGAAGTACAGCCGGCTGTAGAGACAGCTCTCGGCATGGTCCTCGAGGACATAGCCAACAAGTTCCTCAAGCACATACCACAAGACATGGTCTTTCCGAACTAAAGACGCAGCGAACCCTTGAATGGTTAAAAAAGGAATTTCAATAAATTGATATGTGATCAGATAATTAATTTATAATATATGAATGAAGTCGTCAATTGAGTTAGGATTGTAATTGACACTAGACGTTATACAATTATGATTATTAAATCCCCAATCGAATACGGAAGACTCCAGAGGCCCTAGACAAAGTGACATTCTATCAGCGATAACGATGATGGAAAAGGCAAAAATGTATAGGACTGACATAAGCTATCGAAAAGCTTATGTCAATCCTGTTGAAAGTCGTTATAGAAATACGAAACGCTTTCGAAGCGATTGTCACTTGTCTAGGCCCTCTGTACTTTTTACGAAATTATTTAACTGTCTTCTGGACTGTTCATGAATACTGGAGATAAGCTTATTCTTTGAACAAATTATAGCCTAATGTAGTAAGTTTTAAGCAGCTTTATATATGTCTCGTCACCATACACAGATGTATTACTTGATGTAAATGAGATATTGTTAGTTGCTAATTAAACCTCTTTCAAGGTGATCTTTGGGAAACAAGTCAACTTTAAGTGTAAAGTAGTACTTTAAGTTTAATTTAACTTAAAGTTATGTTATTGACATTGTTAAATAGTAACTTATTATTTTAATTTATTTCGTGTTGTGATAGTTATAAGATATGTACCTATACATACCTTTTGTTGCACATATAGGAAGGTATATTACATAAGTAATGGTAGCTATAACAGCTAATAATATAGATACTACCTCCACGTGTCTTCACGTTCTAATAAATATTTAGTAAACTATCATATTTCGTGTTTTGCCTTGTTTTATTTTCTTGAGAAACACCGGATGCAGTTTCGTGAACCTAAGTAGTGTTTTCATACAATATTAGGTGATTCGTCAACTCGTCCTACATACCTACAGCCCGGACGTTCTTTTAGGACGTTCTTTTGATTTTCTGCAAGTCGTCCTAAATGAGCCGTAGGCATGTAGGACGAGTTGACGAATTACTCATCATTTTACGATGGTGAATCTTCTACCAGAAATAAGCCATTCAGGTTTGGAAAGGTACAAACATGGATGTTCCACAACTTTCTAGAATGTTCCAGTCTTTTATCAGTTAATCTGCTATGAAGAATTTCAGTTCTTATTAAGTAAGATAACAGTAGGTTTACGGATCTGAGATTAAATAAGTTGTTAGAAAACATAATGTTCTTTCGCTACTTGTTACTAAGTTCGCAATTTGCAAAGCTAAAGCCACACACTACAACTAGGTGACATTTAAATGAATACCATAATTAAAGCTGAATTTAACACGCTAGGTTCGGCGCCGAGAGCAGAAAACGCACTTTTTAATTATTTTTTCTAAGCTTCATTCGCCACGATTGTTTCGGATCCCTGCCTTGTTATAAAAGAATAGTAAGTAATACAAATAGTTTATTTTCATTAACAAGCTTTGTGCTACATAACTAGTGATAGAAGTGTCCTTTTAAGCAAATAAATGCCTGTATTAGGACACTCCACTCTTCCACAACTTAAATTTACGTAATGTAATACAAGAATTATTCCAGCATTTCCTATTTGTAATTTATATACTTTCGACAAATTAAATCAGTTTAACAGATAATTAGGCAGTAATGAAAGTTATTTAATCCGCCTTCAATCACGACAGAACTAATATGATCATCTCAATGCGATACCTTTTCAACTTAAGTTAGTTTGTTCAACAAAAAGGTTATTGTGTAATTTACCTTAAGTGTGCCAATGTGCTGACTGGGCCACGCGGTCAGGCCTACGACCAATTACATCAGACGGACTTACAACATTTATATGGCAACCTGCTGAGTAAATATCAACTCTAAGATTACGGACAAATAGTTGTAGTTTTGGTGGCAAGGATAGAAGTTTTTTAGGTCAAAGACCTATCATGACGATGCTAAAATGCATTGTCACATCGATTCGCTTTTTTAACTTGTGATCGCGAATTATTTAATGTTTAATTAGACTTATTCCAGATTGGGCACGCGCTTAAACGGCACCTGAGGTATTCCACATACGGCACCTATCGATATTTTTCTAAGCTAGAAATGTCTGAATGTAGTCAATGATGAGAAGTAGTTTTAATAATAAGTTGGTAGGTATTACAAAAGTTGTAAGATGTGTGCCTAGAAAATTGTATTTCGCTAAACAAACACTTTGAGTGAGGCGCAACATGTCCCACTTTACCATAGATCTATTAGTTTGTGGTGGAACAAACATTACAAACACTCAAAATAGCTACTAAACAAACTGTCCCTCCTTCTCGCTCTGTCTTTCTTTAGGAGCTAAGGAGTTTTCAATATCTTTCGCTGTACTTGTTGTTCCCTGAAAACAAAGGATCGCCACCGAAAAATCGCTGACATAATATGGTAAGTGCCTGCTTATGATAGATTACTTACTAAAAAATAGGTCTTCGGGGACCACACCACGGGGCCTACCGGGTTGTACCCCGAAAATAAATATGTAAAAGGGATAAAGTATTTAGCCCTTTTTCAACGATGTATCAAAAGTTGATAACTTCAAAAAGATATGTACCTACTAGAATATTCACGTGTTTCAGGAATCTCCAATCCTGAACTAACTAGCCTCATGTTCATTAGACGTTTATGAGCCCCGTTGATAAGAAAAAGTATTACCCAACCCAATTTCTCATGAGTCTAATCAAAGGCGATGCATTATGATTGATTTATGAAAGATGTCGTAAATGATCACGCATTATCTATCCACCAGATGACGATAAAGATGATGTCGATCTGTTATCATCACGTTTCTTTTTATATTTAAATTAGAACTACAGAACTATTCTCGTACTAGTCAGTTAATAGGACGAAGATGTGGTCTATGTTGTCTGTGTTGTCGTGTTTTTCCGTGGTTCACTTTGCTGCGGGTTTTGATAAGAGCTTTATCAATTGTAAGTACCAAATCTCATCATAAAATATAGATGTTGTGTCTCTTATGTTAACCAAGTAAACGTAAGCTAGAGTTCCTCTATTCTTAAACTAACAAATTGAAATTAAAAAAAACATACGAATGAAGCAAGCTTATATAATGCTTGTAATAAAAAGTACAAGGACCAGAGTCGGGTTAAAAGCTGCCAAATTAAGTAGTTGATTTTCAAAACATCAACAACATAACATGTTCTAGACTGACTTAGAAAATTACTCGCTTTCACGTTACTAAAAACACCATAATATACAATTGCATGTTATTTGTTACAGTCGGTGGCTTCGTATGTCCCAGAGAAGAGAGAGCGCTGGGCAGGTGTCTCCGAGATGCTCTGAACGCCTACATACCACAACTAGCAACAGGTAGGAGAATAGTGAATGTTTCACTCATACTTTATATTTTACGTCAATATTATTAGTATGAACGTAAATTCAAACCTGTAGTTACAGACAACGATTGACGATTGATGACTAATCATAAATTTGTATAATTCTGAAACTACTTAAGTCTAAGATTTTGGTAGCAAAATTTCCGCTGTCTGTTCAGCAAAATCCTTCCTTGCTTTGATGTTATTTGTTGGATATTTTTAAAACAAAACCATTTATTGAGTACATTAAAAAAACAAGTGTTATTCAATTTACCTAAATACGCCTAATGTACGTATTTGTCAGCTCAGCTTCCAACGTTCCTTCTCTCAAATCGCTTTCTTTCTTTATTCTCCGTATCTACATTATCTTTGACCAGTGAAATGTAATTCTTCTTACTTTATATGACAGGAGTACCCGAATACGGCGTGCCACCATGCGAGCCCATGGTGGTGCCAGCGTTGTCCATCCAGCAGTCCACGGGGCCCATCTCCGTCAGGTCCAGCTATTCTGACGTCACCGTCAGGGGACCCTCGTCTATGCGCGTCAAAGATGTTGAGTGAGTATCTTTTGGCCAACTAATATTATGAACTCTGATTTACTTTCTTTTGGGAAGCTTTTGCGATTTTTTCTGTGTTTTTAGCGTATTCATTCTAAAAGTTTCCAGAAACAAGCATTTTCGGGAATTCCTAGGATCATCTGCCAACTTCGGACGATAAAAGTTACGATAGACTTTTCCTCTTTTTGTTTGCTAATTGACATGACATGTATGATATTATGTAGAATATATTTAAACATTTTGTCTTCTATGTGTAATCTAGCGGACAGGCAGGCTACTCTTTCTACACAACAACCATTTGGAACTCCGTAACGTTATGATTATGGCTTGTAATTTCCTTGACGATTAGTTCGCAATATACTTACACTATCTGCGCCTCGCGGTTTCACCCGCATAAGTCTCGATCCTGTGGGAATATCGAGATAATAATAATAATAATATATGTTCTAACGCAGGTCATGGTCTATCTTTAGGCCCAATTTCATTCAAATCTGTTCCACCGTTTTAGCGTAAAAGCGTAACAAACAAAAAAACTCACTTTCGCAATTATAATATAGTTTGCTATTATAGTATAGTATACTATTTTGTATTTTACAATTTTTTTTTTAGTATTGTATTTTGTATTTTACTGTGTGTACATAAATAATACAATAAATAAATTAAATAAATAGTTAGGATGTTAGGATAGTTAGAATGGCGATGTTACCCTTTCTATCCGAAAACTTATCAGTTGCGATCGACAACTTTAATGACGACTGTCGAGATACGCGACGGTGTCTTTCATGGTGCAAAGTTGATAAGTATGTGTGACATATTGTTACAGTGTGGATTCCCAGCAGCACCGAGTAGTAGCGAGGCTATATATTCCGGAGTTAAGAATGAAGGGTAACTACCGGCTGCAGGGACAGCTGCTGATGCTGCCTATTGATGGAGAGGGACAGTTCTCCGCTAAATATGGTAACTACATTTTTATGAAAGCCCAAGGAAAACCTATCGTTAAACAAAATTGGGGCCTCATCATTGTGTTTATGTAGTAGTAAGTAGATAAATGGGTGGCTTCAGTATTATGGATATGGACGACAGACGTCTACAGTGATTTTGGATTCATTTTATAAATAAGATTCTACATTTAGGAGGTTCTTCATTCTCATTGCGTTTCTTCAGTTTAAAATGTCCTACACATTGAATCTCAATTCGAGCCCTTTAACGAATGATATTTAACTTTCTTAATTCAAAATGAATAATTATATGAATCGTAAAAAGACGTAAATATGGTAGAGGTAGATCATACCCAAAATTCAATCTTCGAAAACGGCACAATGTCACACTATTAGAAAACACGTAAAAGTAGGACAGCATGGCGTAATTATCGGGAGAGAAAAACAGACAAGACGTGGAAAACTTGGCTAATCAGCCAAGTTTTAAGTGCCACATTCGGAGCGCGTGTAATCCACCGCTTTTTACTTGTAATATAATTGGATTCGTGTGCGTATTGTATAAATATCACTTGCCTAAAAACGGTGAAGGCAAACATCGTGAGGAAACGGCATGCCTGAGAGATATTTCTCGACGGCATGTGGAGCCAAGTCAGAGGCCTATGGCGGCTTTAAAACTTCGACACCAGGTTACTCATTAACCACACGAAAAGAAGAAGACTGGTTATTAATCTACTTCCTTCCTGCAGGTGATATTGATGCTACAGTGACCATAGTGCTGGGTCGTCAGCCTCGCCCCAACGAGGTGGACTCCCTCAAGTGTGAGGAGCTGGACGTGTCATTCCACGTGGGGTACGCCTCCATGAAGCTAGAGAACCTGTTCGGTGGTGATGGGGATTTGAGTACGTATACTATGTTTAGACCTTCCCATACTGTGTGGGACTTTATAATAACTAGGCGAAATTGAAGTGTACTATGAACAGTAGACACCCCTCTTTCGTAATAGGTGTATTTCTACCTCCACTTTTGGAAAATATAATCATTATGTTAGGAACCATCGTTACTACTACCGTCCGTAAATGCCAGTGTTCATATAGACACCTTCACGTAGACAGTCATGATAAAAGATTGTTTTTAATGGCATTTTCTGAAAAATATCATGCATTATCAATGGTTAGGTGATCGTAGTTCACAAGATCCCCATACAATATGCTTCAAACTTAGGCTTCAAATGAAGCTTTATAGTCCTACTTACAACCATATTATTTTGTAATTCCCATAAACTAAGGTGTAATAAGACTCTAATAGGATTGATCACTCTTGTCAGCATCGCTCCACTGCTATATACAGGCAACTTCATTTATCTTTTGCAACACCTACGACTGATACTCCGCCGTTTCTTGTAGTGATACATGCGTTGCCAAACCATGTGACGTGTTCTTTTTGTAATAAATATTAATAATACATATATACTTACATAAAACACGTGTATACAGAGATTGCATCACATTTGTTATGAATTATTATGAGCATTATATAAGTAACTAGTTAGGATATAATACTCTTAAAGAAATTAACAATGTGGCAATATGAAATGAGATAGAATTTCTTCATGTGTTAACTATTTTATGTTTCGCCACATCACGTTACTCGTTTATAATGGAAATATTCACTTCAGGTGTAAACCATTTACGTGTTTCTTGCTATTAACGTCATGGAGCATCTATATATAAAAATTAAAGTCGCTATTCTTGTTTGTCTTGTTCTTCTAAACCCAGCAACAGATTTTGATGAGGTTTCCACCAATCGCTTAGAGAATTTATGTATATAATACGGCAATATTAAAGTTACATGATAAGTAAGAAATCTCGATGTTTTGTCAAGTCGTAAAAACCGTGCGAAGAAGGAGCGGGTCGCTAGTATTGGAGCATACTGTGGCCTCCTATGATTGAAGAAGTGTACAAGAAAAAAAACTTATTTTTCATCTTTTGTTGGAGGCTCTCAATAAAAAATAAAAGTTGCTAGGCAGAATTACCATCCTGCACTGGTCACAGCCGCTGCAGCAAAGGATTCTTCGAAGGGATGAATTACCCAAAAGCCTGCAGGTCGCTTTGGCATCCACTTGACCACGATCAGGATCTACTTAAAACAATACCCATTCTAATACCTTTCTTTTACTTCCAGGTAACACAATGAACCAGTTCCTGAACGAGAACTGGCAGAAGCTGATTGAAGAGTTGCAGGCGCCCATGGAGGAAGCTCTTAGGGATTTCCTGAAGCCCCTCGCAGACCATGCGTTCTCTACCCTTAACGCTGATGATATTCTGTCTAAATAGTGAAGCTGTTTGGATACTCTAGGAGATATTAAGTGAAGAAAAGGACGAGAATTCCTGCAACTTTATGGCAGTTATCAAGACCCATACGTAGGGTTAAAGAACTAAGTATTTAAGAAGCTTACACTAGACTATTTTACGATGATACTTCCAAGGTTTTTATTCAAATATAAGGATTGTTATTTATTTAATTAATTTATTAATAAATTATAGAAAAAATACATTTCGTCTTGTTTTTATTTTTCACTTAATTCTCAAAAGTTATGAAAAATGTTTGCGTCATTGTTTTTTCAAATTGTCATTAGAGACTAACTGTTCTGGAAGAGATTTTCTTTCTTCAGGAAAACTTCATATCATGTAATAAAAACAAAATAAAGTTGTAAATAATAATATATTTTTACAACTAAGTACATTTTAGTCATCACAATCATTATTACAATTAATTAAACCTAGTGTCTTAAGTTTAAAGTTTAAGTACATCTATAGTATAGGGTGATCACTTAGTAACTTAAATAAATAATGCTTTCTTATGCCCTATGAATGGCTAACTACCCCTGCACACAATGGCCTAACTTTGGCGTCCATTGCTTCATTTGTATGAAACAAATATAAGAAGCAGTAACTGCTTATTCAATGCAAGATAAAATTAAGTCATTGTAAACAGAGGTGAATAATATAAATCGGTATTTAGGACTATCGATACTGTCCGAATGTCACACAATCCCTTTTAAAAGGACTCTAAAGAATTTATCGAAAATTAATTAAAGGTCATAATTTAATCACTGTCTGTACACAGTAAACGAGTTGATGGTGTTGCGAGCGTAGAACACATAACAAAAGTAATTTTTATTTTTTGCTTGAATTTAAAAAGTAAGAACGGATTATGAGATCTTTAAACACTGATATTTAAACAAATATAAAAGAAAAACGCGGTGGTTGACTAAAATAATATCAAAATGTCTATGAATGAAGAAGTCATGGAATCACAAAAACTGTTGCATGAAAAGACATCAACGCGAGCTTCAGCTATCATGGAAATATTAAATAACGTTGTTGATTCTCGAAAATCGTTGAATAAAAAGACATCAACACATTAAGCTTATGATAAAACTAGTACGAATTCGGATTTCAACAATTCCACTTCATCATTTCATATTTGTACTATTATCCATTCAAATGAAATACAACATAGTCGAAATAAAGTCCACAAATCGGTGAAAATACTTATAGAAACACTCACAACAGTAAATAAAACTGAACTACATGTTAACTCACTGTTTATAAGGTCACTCACAGGTCTAAGGCGTGAGCCACACGTCGATGGGAATCTTGGAGAAAGCGGTGTTGACGAACGCCTGGAAATGCTTCGCTATGGACGCGGAAGCAGCTGGCCTCATCTCCTCGATGATCTCAGCTGCATTGTTGTTTAAGAACTGGTTCATCGCTTCACCTGGAATTTGGAGTGAACGGAGGAGTTTAATATTTGAATACAAAGGATAAATCTAATTAATCTCATTGACGGTTTTGGTATGGACTATGGCAATTGTCTGGGTATCCACCAAATAGATGAAAACGAGAAGTGTGAATTTAAGTCTTGGTAACAATTTAGACTAGCAAGACTACTTTCAAGCTACTTTTAGGCAAGCGTACACCAACATCGAGCCCGTCATCTTTTGCGACCAAATGCAATGACAGTGGACCACCAGATTTTTGTAGAGACAAACAAACTAAAGACGAAAAGGAGTAAAAATTAAAAATCAATTCAATCAATAAGGCATTGCATGATAATCATTTATATAATAAAGAAAATAAGATAAATTTATATAATAAAGAAGAAGTTCAAACTCACCAATAACGCTACCATGGTTCACAGTGTCCTTAACCTTGAACCGAGAGGTCCTCAATTTGAAGTCCACTTGCATTCTGTCAGCCAACATGTACTTGACGTTATCCCTGGTAGTCTCTTTGCCGAAGATCTTCGCGATAGCCACCACGTCACCTTGAATGTGAAGGAGAAAACATGTTATATGGAATTCACGAACTCTATATGTCGCAGTAAGATGGGTAAAAGTCGTGATATAGTTATATCCACGGGGATATAGATATAACTATATCACGACTATAACCATCGTACTGCGACACATGTTAGGGGTAATTTTCCATATTCTTCACATAAGGAATAAATATTGCGATTTGACAGATTGTGTGGAAAATATGTCAAACTGTCATATAGGTATATTCTTCAGATAAAAGTAATTTAACTATTAAATACCTTATAATAATCACCTGTATTCCTCGTAGGGTTAGACAGGTGTACCTATAGTACACCCATATTTCACCCGTTATGCTTACGTTCCATCTAATAGGGGGCGAGCCTATTGCCATCGACCGGAACAAATCTAGACTCCGCGCTCCTACTGAGATATTCCAGATGGAAAATCCCAATAACACTTTGCCCGACCCGGAAATCGAATCCAGGACCTCATGCTATGCAGTAGCGAACTACTGAGGAATACGCCTAAATCACTAAATAAGATAATTTAAAACCTAAAAATATTTTATAATTGTAGTACCTAATGCAAAAACTGGGGACAATCGACTGTTTATCAATAAAGCAGCCATTAAATCCTGTTATTTGCTAATTGGATCCTTTGTCTTTTCAACATAAGAATTTGAACCAGTGCACAAAAAATGACCTCCACAGTGAACTTCAGTCTTAAACTACAATTATTATCATTGTCATCGAATCCATTACTCGTACAAATATACATATTCAGAACAAATATTAATAACCACGCCATATAATATAAATATTTATTCCACCCGGAAATCGAAAATGTGACCCTGTATTTATTTTTGATCAATGTATGTAAGTATTGTTTTTTCGCGTGCAAAGGACTTTAGTGCGTTTAATTTCAGCCTTGTGTGAACCTTCTCTTTGCAGCTTATTGGTTTAATTCATGCAGCTTAACAGAACTTCAATAAGTGTGAATTCAAGTATTCATATATCATTCTACATTTCTGTAATGTAGGGTATTCTCAAGTTGTGTTCATATATATAAACTGTTGACCACCCGCAGCGCTTTAGTCAATAAATGTCTATCGAACGAACTACGTGTTTAATTTCCCAAATACTACAGTGGCGACGAGGATGGCGAAATTTACCGAATTCGACATGAAGACGGGAAGCTGGCAGACATACTGTGATAGGCTGGACATGTATTTTTTGGTAAATGCAGTGAAGGAAGACCTAAAATTACCGACGCTAATAGCATTCATGGGTGAAGCGGCATACGAATTATTAGTGAACTTGTGTAGTCCGAAGAAGCCGGCGAACATGACCTTTACCGAGGTCGTGAAGGTCATGCAAGAACATTTGCAACCAAATCCATCTATTTTGGCAGAACGTTATAAATTTCGACAAAGAAGACAACTAGCCGGTGAAAGTATTTCGAATTATGTGGCGGAATTGAAAAAAATTACTCGTTATTGTGAATTCGGCACAAGTTTGGACGATAATTTGAGGGACCAATTCGTGTGCGGGATCTTGAGCGACCTTATTAGACAACGATTGTTTGCGGAAGGAAACATAAAATTCGTTAAAGCGGTATCTGTGGCAAGCGCGTTGGAGGCGGCGGAGCGGGATGCAGCCGCTGTAGACGGGCGGGACAACGTCAGCGGGCCGGCCGGGGCTGGCGCGAACGCGCTCGCGGCGGGGCTCGAAGGTTCGAGAAATAACACAGTGTCGCGGCGTAGTTCGGCAGTATGTGATCAAGTGGGAGACGTACATCGTATGCAAGTGGGAGGATGCGCTGCTTGCGGGGATTACAGACACACGAAAACGGAATGCAGATTTTCAAAGTATCAGTGTAGTAAATGTAAGGAAGTTGGGCATTTGCGTCGGATGTGCCAGGAGAATGGTACACGTAATAACGTGGACCATCGAGACCGCGGCCAATTACGGAGCGGTGGCGGTGGAGCGGACAGGACGGGGCGCGGCGCTGGCGCGGGCGCTGAGGGGTCCCGCACGGCCAGCCGGGGCAACGGGCGGACCGGGAAGGCGCGGCCGGGTCCACATGGGCGGCCAGCTATGCACACGTTCGAGGCACATTGGGAGGAAGACGCGGAAGATTTTGTGGAGGAAGAGGAACCAATTTATCAAATGTCGTTAAGCCAATATAGGCCGGTGAGCATGAACATTTTAGTAAATAATGTATTGTTAATAATGGAAATTGATACCGGGTCTCCTTTATCTTGTATCTCGAGTAATACCTATGAAGAATACTTTTCTGACATACCGTTATTACCGTGTAAATTATCAGTAAAATTTTATAATGGAAGCAAAGTTCAGCCTACGGGGTATCTAGAAGTAACTGTTACCTATAAAAACCGGAAAAAGAGGTTAGATTTATATGTGTTCAAAACGGGAAGTACTACACTTTTAGGTAGGCAATGGTTATCGGAATTAAATATTAGTATACCCCCTATCACAATAAATAGTGCGAGAGTAACAGAGGAAGAGATAACGGTTCAGCAAAAAAATAATTTTGTATGTAATATCTATTCTAGGTACCATGAGTTATTTGATGGCGGATTGGGGTGTTTCACGGGCGGTCAGGCCACATTACATTTACGTGAGGGAGCTGTGCCGGTATACTGCCGCGCGCGGCCGCTGCCGTACGCGCTGCGCTCGCGTGTCGACATCGAGCTCGAAGCCATGCTGCGCGCGGGCATCATCGAGCCTGTTGACGCCTCCGACTGGGCCACACCACTGGTAATTGTACACAAGCCGGATGGCGCTTTACGTTTATGTGCTGACTATAAGGTTACAGTGAATCGTATGTTAAGGGTTGATAAGTATCCTGTGCCTAAGATAGACGACTTATTTACTAAGTTAAGTGGTAGTAGATATTTCACAAAATTAGATTTATCGCAAGCGTATAATCAAATACGCTTAGATGAATCCAAGGATTTTACAGTTATTAATACACATAAAGGACTTTTTAGATACAATAGATTAGTGTATGGACTCGCGTCGAGTCCAGGAATTTTCCAAAGAATAATGACACAGTTGTTTGATAAAATACCAAATGTGACAATATTTTTAGATGATATATTGATCACGGGAAATACGATTGAGGTACATGTAGATACAGTAAACAAGGTTCTTAAAATATTGCAAGAAAATGGTTTAAAAATAAAAAAGGAAAAGTGTGATTTCTTGAGTAAAGAAGCAAAATATTTAGGGTTTATAATTAGTAGAGAGGGCGTTAGAGTGGATCCAGAAAAAATTAAACCCATTATTAAAATGGCTACTCCGACTAATGTATCTGAACTGAAATCATTTTTAGGTATGGTAAATTTTTACGGTAAATTTATTAAGAACTTAAGTTTCTATTTATCACCAGTCTACGAATTGTTGAAAAAGGGTAAACATTGGGTATGGGGTGATACACATTCTCAGGCATTTAATAAAATAAAGAAGTTATTAATTAGTTCAGAAGTATTATCTCACTATGATGAATCACGGCCCGTGATAGTGACGTGTGATGCGAGCTCACGGGGCATCGGCGCTGTGCTTGCGCAGCGAGCGCCCGACGGCTGCGAGTATCCTATAGCGTACGCATCAAGGACGCTCACCTCCGCGGAATATCATTATAGTCAAATACATAAAGAGGCTTTAGCTATAGTATTCGCCGTGAAGAAATTTCATCAATATTTATATGGCAGACCATTTGTGTTAAAAACAGATCATAAACCCTTAGTTAGTATATTTGGATCGGAATTAGGCATTCCAAGCATGACAGCTAGTAGGTTACAGAGATGGGCGTTAATATTATCAGCTTATGATTTTAAAATTGAATATGTGAATACAAGTTCAAACACAGCTGACGCTTTGTCTCGATTAGTAGAAAGTTACAAAGCTATTAGCGAAACAGGCATAGAGGAAGTCCCGGAGCAAACATACCTTCACTTTGCCTCGGATGCCTTGTTACTTAAATATGAAGACATTAGAAAGGAGACAAAAGGAGATCCAATGTTAACGCGTATATTGAGCTATGTTAGGGATGGCTGGCCTAAGGAAGTAGAGATAAAGGAACTTAGACCTTATTTTAATAGACGTAGTGAAATATATACCGAGTTAGGTTGTCTTATGTGGGGTCATAGGTTAATCGTGCCAAGATCGTGTCAAGATAGGGTATTGATGGAGCTACATGATACTCATATGGGAATAATTAAGACAAAATGTATAGCTAGAAGTTATGTGTGGTGGCCTGGGATTGATGAAATGTTGGAAAACCTATGTCGAAACTGCACAATCTGCGCAGAAATGGCAGAGGCACCAGTTCACCACGCACCGCAGCCGTGGAACTGGCCGTCTCGACCATGGACTAGGATACACGTGGATTTTTTAGGGCCCATACAGGGCCACAAGTATTTAATAATGGTCGATGCCACCTCCAAATGGATCGAAGCATGTCCGGTCGCTTCGACTACGGCCAAATCAATAATATGTAAAATTAGAGAAATTTGGTCACGTTTTGGCATACCAAAACAATTAGTCTCCGATAATGGGCCTCCCTTCAGTAGTGAAGAATTCAATTCATTTTTAGAAAATAACGGGGTAGAACACGTATTTTCCGCACCGTATCACCCCGCTTCCAATGGTTTGGCGGAGAATGCGGTCAGGCAGTGCAAAAGGGTTATAAAAAAAGCAATTATACAAAATATTGATGTAGAACTTGCTCTTCAGCGGTTTTTACTGGTGTATAGAACCACCGAACATAGTACCACAAAAGAAAGTCCGTCACAAATATTACAAGGTAGGACATTAAGAACTCGGTTAGACCGGCTGAAACCGTCGCGCGAGAAGCAGGTGGCTGAGGCGCAGCACCGGCAGAAAAATGGGGCTGGCGGAACGCACCGCGCTCTCGGTACGGGGGACGAGGTTTGGTGCCGGGTGTACCAAGGATTAAAGAGGTGGGTAAGTGGTACAGTCATTGAGCGATTGAGTACTACAGATTATCAAATAAGATTATTAGATGGCACAGAGATACATAGGCATATTGATCAGTTAAAGTTAAAATGTAAGGAAAATCAATTCCAACCGACCGATGGCGTTATAGTTAGCACAAAAGTAGCGGCCAAAGACTCGAACCGGCCTTTAGGTAATGCACTGGTTTTCCCAACAGAACCAGTTACGAAAATATCCACCGAGGTGTGCTCAGGTGGAGGTGTGGGAGGTTCGGGATGCGGTAGGGATGATGCGCATTCAGAACCGGGGTTGATGATGCCGGATTCATCTCAAGGGTTGGTTGATGGATCCAACAGTGTAGCCTCGACCGCCAGCGAAACTCGCCCCGTTAGAAATAGGAAACCTCCCCAAAGATATCAGCCCTAAATATAGTTTAGATTAAGTACTAGTTTTAAGTTTCGTAAATGTAGCTAAATGGTTATTATTATGTAAATAGATCTTAAGTAACTATGTATGTTTCTGGTAAGTTAGTTAATAAGGGTGGAGGTGTAATGTAGGGTATTCTCAAGTTGTGTTCATATATATAAACTGTTGACCACCCGCAGCGCTTTAGTCAATAAATGTCTATCGAACGAACTACGTGTTTAATTTCCCAAATACTACAATTTCTTTGTCTCTCATCAAACTCTTTTCGACAAAACTAAGAGCGATATCTTTAATTCAACGCTATCCGTTGCTACATGGCTTTGGTTAGTGCCAACGCAATCTGTGCGGTATTTTAGGAGTCTAAGGTTATACATTTTTATATAATGGATAGCTCAGATTGTTGACAGGCGACAGAGAAGTAACCAATTTTCAGGAATAAGATCCTGAAAATTGGTTACTTCTCTGACGCAACACGGTAGCCTATCTCTAATTATACCTAGGTTTTCTTTATAAGATGTATCAAATAGTGTAACAACTTACCGAATGACGCCCAGAAGTCTCCCTGAGACCTGACAGGGAACAGCAGCACTTGTCCAGAGACCTCGTATCTTCCTGTGATCTCAATGCGAGGTAGAACCAGCCCCATATCAATACGCAGCTTCTTCAAATCAGACCTGCGTACATATGATTTTGGGTCAGTATACGAATTTGGTTAGTGTGAAAAGATGTATGTTTTTTCTTTATTTTTGGGAGTTAAATCTTAGGTTGATGCTTGTCATCGTCTAGTTTCAAAATGATTCATTTCTTTACTTGCATATCTTTATAGTAAAAATATTTCTTTTGCTTCCTTTATGTTTGGTTATTATCACCATTTCTGCAGCCGTAAGCATATATGGTATTAAACTTCTTAGTCATAATTAGAAGGTCTTTTGTGGCTTTCAGACTGTGCTACTAAGATGAACTGCCTATTGTACCATTACCACAAAAACAGAATAGAATGAATTATTTCATCTGTCCCTTTGTAAACCTTCAATTTTTACGTTACAAAATTCGGCCTTTACGCTCGAATTGTCCCACAGTCGTACCTAAGGCTTGTGAAATGTTTTGTGCTCCTAATTCTCTCATTATGCCAAGCTTCCCACTGTTTTGAGAGATCGAATGCAATGGTATTTCGAAACTGCGACGAGGACAAAATGACTACTATTTTTGTACTTACTTGATTTTTTGTCTGTAAAGCAATTCAAAATTCTTGTGAGAAACAATTAATTAGATGTCAATTCCTAGTTTAAATGGGTTTTGACGTTCTGAATGCAATTATGAACTGAGAGGAATTAGTTCAAAAACTTGGTAGGTATGCAACTTGTTTTTTTTTTCTATTTGAACCTTTCAAACGTTACCCAAATTCACCGCTTCGGAATTTCCCGCTTACTTTATCAGCTGTTTAGAAATTAGCAACTCATAAAAGAAGCCTGCGAAAGATTTGCAATAGGTTGACGACCGATCTTTATATTTGTGATCGTTAGGGCATTTTATTACCGTCTGCCTTTCAAGTAGGTATTTGGCACGTAGTATTACTTCATAAGCATTATTACTGCTGAGGTCTGTCCATTCATTCGTCACGGGTAAATATGGCTTGTCTTGAATAATGAAACAGCCTAGCCGTACCTACGAACTTATATATTTATACTTTTTTCTTGACTTACCTATTAGTAACCTGACCCTACAATCTACAATAAAATTTCATTTGGAAGTAGGTACATACCTATATTTACTATTCACAAAAGCTTTGGTTCTTTTTTACGGTATAACTTAAGAATGTATATTTTTAGTAACTTCAAGTGAAATTACTATAAATATTACGAAAATATTTGCATCGTCAGGTGACTCGGCAATGAAGGAGTCTCTTACAACATTTTGGCAATTTTTGTACCTATCCGTTCGCAATAGCGACAACACAGACTTGACCTAGTTTCCTTGCTCTTAGGATTTTCAGTTTAACACTGAATTAATGTTTCTAATTAGTACTTTCGAAATAACGCCTTGTAGTTGACCCAGCGATCTAGATTAGTGTATAAGTAGTTTCTATTAAGAGAGGCTAGGCCTCAGTGTGACAATTTTTAGTTCATCGTATTATTTATCATAATTTTCTGATTCTAAAACTGCATGAATCACTGTTTTCTGAATGAGTGCTTATGATACTCACTCAGCGTAGAACAATTAAACTAACACCTAAAAATTCTGCATAATAATTTACGCTTCGGTAAACATAGCTGCTAATAGTAGAACAGCATTTCAGCCTTATCAAGGGAAATGAATTAATTACCTATCTAACTAAAATGTCATCGAAGAAGAGAAAGAGTGATCAGCCAAATGACAATCAACGACAGTCTTACCTGATTTTAGTAATGGTATAATTACTAGGTCCGATAACGGTGATGTTACTAAAAGCTGCGGTGACCCTGACGGGACCGGCATCGTTGGCCATGACCAGGCGGTCAATGTAGAGGGGCTCCACAGGAGGGACCCCGAGTTCAGGGATACCCCTGGACAGGTACGGTCGCAGGTGGTTGAAGGAGTTCTTTATACAGGTGTCCAACTCAGCATCTTTTTGACTGCATGGTTGGATGTATTCCGCTGTAAAGAAAGTGAATATTTTCTGTTTAATTATGGTGCTTTGGTGTTCCAAGAAAGTTATGAACATTCTTTAACAAGCATATGTTTAGATAGTCATAATCATTCTAACACTGAACTGGTGAATGAACCTAAAATAAATAAAGATAGATTTCAATTTCAAGACATCAATTCAACATTCACAGCGCAGAGCATGTCTAATGACAACACACAACTCTCGAAGGCATGCCACCCAAATCGTGGGTATGTACGTTTCAAAACAGAGTATTTGCATACAAACATAAACAATGCGTACATAAGCAAAGTTACTGTTACGTAAAGTATACAAGGTGAGGCTGACCGATCACCGAACTTTCCAATATTCAGGTCGAAAGAAATATGCGTGCGAACTTGGAAATACCAGCCCTGAAATTAGGTATTGCGTTACAAATTAGACAGGACTTAAGGCATGTCCGAACTAAAGTTGGACGACACGGTTGGCGCAGTGGCTGAGCGATGGACTGCTCCGCAACGTGTCGCGGGTTCGATCCCCGCACGGAACAAATATTTGTATGATTTGCAAGTAGTTGTTCCGGGTCTGGGTGTTAGTGTATGTGAGTTGCTATGTTTTTAAACGCACCCACGATACAGGAACAAATTCTTAGTGTGGGTCAAAGTTTTATTTGTTAAAAAAAAAAGTATTGTCGAAGTAAAGCCGTGTCGGAGTTCCGTAATGTCGAAGTAAAATCATGTCGTAGTACAGTTTGTCGAAGTTCCGTTTGGTAGTCAACAAAAATATCTTGTTTTACATTATCAATTTCCCTCAGTAGAACGAAACTTTAACCCAAGAGAAGGAAACTTTAACAAATGTACAAACCTAACTATTATTATAATTATTATAAATGCGAAAGTGAATTTGTTTGTTTGTTTACGCTCTCACGATAAACCAGCTGAACAGATTTGAATGAAATTTAGCACATGGAAGATATAAGATAGAGAAGGACATAAGATACCTTTTATCACAATAGTCCCACGAGATCGAGACTTATGCGAGTGAAACCGCGGGGCGCAGCTAGTAGCTTTATAAAATAAAGTTAAACAATGAGCCATATTATGTGTAGATATTATTTCCAAGCGCACCCGTATGTGTAGCATATGCTATTGTCAATAACAAGATATGATGAAGATGGCAAACTTGAGACGCCTGCACCAACCAGCTTTTAAGACAATTACTTAAATGTTATAGATTGTTATCAAAAGCCATTCATAAAACGATGAGACAGTTTACATTTAAAATTATACAGTTAAAGCAACAAAGTCATTCGTAATAATTACACTATGATGCATAAAATAGTAGTAATTATGGTAATCTTAAGAGTATTTAATTCGTATCACGATCATAACGCGTAGCGAAGTAAACGATTCCTAATCAAGTCATTATAGAGAACTCTTGGCAGGGTACTGCAATGGCATACCAACGTGTCAGAAGAATGTTTCAACACGGAAATTATGTTTTCTGAATCTATAAACGGGTGTCTAGCTAACTCATACATAATTATGCTGCTGCATTCGAATGATACTGGTAAGGATAGTAAACAAAACACTCATAAGATATGTAGATGAGTTGCTTAGGAAAAAGTAAAAGCCAAAAAAAAAAAAACAGTATTTCATCAAGACGGAGAATGATGAAGTCACTGGTCAGTTTCAAAAGCTCTTAAAGAAGTTTAAGTACCAAAAAAGGACAACCAGAACCAGAAACATTGTTTAACAATAGACAACACATCTTACAAAGCCTTAGCAAAATTATTTACTCAACCCAGTAAACAATTGACTAACCAAAGAAATCCCAATAATACAGCAATCATTCACAACAAAATACACAAACATTAATACAAATAAAATAAAATCCAAGATGAACTTGAACGCTTCGCCGGTGCTGTTTCACAAGGTCATCCGTTACATAAGTCTTATATAACTGATTGCCGACCTGGTAACCCACTTGGTACAATAGCGTATTTTGAGAAACACCCATGGAAATTGTGATGGAATTCAGAATATGTACATAATGAAATTGGGTGATTTTTGTGTATTTCCGTTGCGTCAGGTTGTGGGACGCGGTGATTATGATTTTTGTTGTTAGTTTGCCGGATATAAGTTACTCTGATTATGATATCATTTGATTGCGTGAGTTTCGTTTCCATTTCATTCACATCTTGTATATTTATCTTCCAGTTTCTTGACGTGTTTTATTCTTTAAACATGGTAAAGGTTTTTTCGGTTTCTATATACATAATTTCTCTGCCTCTAAACAGTTCATAAGGATACTGTTGTAAGGTACTTATAACAGGTAGAATTAAAAGATTCTGCTTTTATGATCAACTAGCTGTTGCCAGCGACTTCGTCTGCGGACATGGATGAAAAGTAGTAGTTAGGATTATACATACATATACATCATTTATATGGAAGCCGACCCCAACATAGTTGGGAAAAGGCTAGGCAAATTTTTTGATACATCATTTATATATATATATATATTAGTTAGGATTAGTTAGGATGCCAATTTTGCGATTATTAACTGAATAATTATTCCGACATTATTAACGACATCATTATCCAAATTTTTTTTTTTTTTTTTGTTTACGGTTGGCCATATGAAGCATTAAAGTCTACCCTGAACTTCCTTTCGAATAATTTTCCGCTCCATAATTATAAGTAGATGTGATGTTCGAATATTAATGAATCCCTTTTATTATCTTTCAAGTCTTGCGAAGTCGGAAGTAAACAATGTCATTACAATATTTATTTATAAAACAATTATAACTTTTGACCGGTCATCGTAATTATCAGCGACATTGATTGACACCTTGAAAAATTCTTAAAATCGTTTAAAAATATAACCTTGAGTACACAAGGTTTTTTTTAAATCGACAAACAATGCCTGCCTTAAAACATTATTTTGAATGAATTGTAAAAGTGCAAGATCATTGTAGCAATTCAGAATGAACGGTAGAAAAGATTACTGATTGATATCTACGCAAGATCAACAGGAATGTGAGTTCTCACATTCCTGCTTAATATAGTAAAAACAGAACTGTTTTAACTTTGCGTTCCAAAAGCATATTAAGCTTTTTCACAATTAAATCTGCTTTCGTTTATTTTAATAGAATAGAATACTCTATATTATGTACACCATAAAAAATACAGATATAAATGTAGAAATTTAACATAGGGTGACACAATGGCCGGTCTTATCGCTAAACTACCTTCGCTGTGTAACTTTGCTTTTTGTTTCGCTTTATAACTTTAGTATTTTGCAATAAAAAAATCGCTATCACCTTTTTAACGTTGGTCCTTGGGTACGCACTACTATTGTTTACATTTACATCATGTAAGCACAAACATTTGGACTATAAGTCATCTTTTTGCAAAGTAATACTTAGCCCACGACCCTACAAGGTACTTTAGCTTTTTAGTTCCACTTTCGAACTTTTCCTGACACCAGCTGATATGTCATCTGTCGGTCAAATGCATGTGTTGAAACGTAACTGAATCGGTCACGTAACAATGTAACGTGGTATCAAGTGTAATAGTACCTAATGTAACAGAAGACGGTTCCTCTCTGTTCTTGTGAAATGTTTCTTACAGTGTGAAAAACCTTTTGCCAACCGATTTTATCAACAATGAAGCTTTAAAATCTCTTTGTTTTTTTATATTTTTTAAACAGTATCCTGTACATAAAAGCAGGTCTTAAGCTACGGATTCCTAGAAGAGCAATGGCCGCCACATCACGGCCGCAGTGACCGACTGTCAAAAAAATGATGGCACTGGAGTTTGACTTCACGGTGTCAAAAAACGCTCTCAAGGAAAACTCACCAACTTACTTTCAGAAATAACGTTTCAGTGTCGTCATCCGACGGTAAATGCAGTTTAATCACATAAAATGATATTAATGGTTCTTAGGATTTTTCAGAATTAATACCCTATCAACAGTCATAAAGGCATTAATGGCTGATTATTTAAGGGACAACGCAAAAAAGGCTGTAATTGGTTTCATGATTAAAATCTATGTACCTACCTAATTTTACACAGTCATTATACAATGCAAACACGAGTAAAAAAAGGATTTCTGAAAGCGTTTTAATTAATTAAACCTCAAGACAATTATCACGTTTACGAGAAAGGAGAGAAATGACATGTAGTTGCATAATGATTTGAGAAGAATGCACCTCATAGGTACTGCCTTTTACACTCAAAACGAAAAAGTCTATCATAGATATTTAAATAGATAGATAAAACGTTTATTTGGTGCACACAAAAGACAGCACAACATACAAAAACACGGTTAAATAATAACTATTTACATTAATAAATAGCTACAAGGTGCCAATATACAAAAAAAAAATGGAAACAATAAAAGACGACGAAGACCAACGACGACGTACGAGGTATTCTTACCCTGGCACCTATATCCCACATTTAGGTAATTTCGACGATATCAGGAGATCAATGATTAAACACAGCATCTAGGAATTCCGTGCTGGTTATGAGCCCAATAGATACGCAATACAAGTCTCACGTTCCCATGACAGTGCAAAGACTAATATTTTCTTCTATTAAAAAAATACACTCATTCAAGCATTTAAGACTCAATTAGCCGAATATTTAATGGCATATGCAATCCTTTCCTAAAACCTAAATGCATTCGATGGGTGTATTGGCTCTTGTGATACAGGAACTCCTAGTACAAGGGCCAGGGCTACACTGATGTTTGTGCCAATGATGTAAAAACAAATAAATAAATATTGATGCAGTGACTATTGAGGCGAACTTCATATTTACAATAATATTAGCTTAGAAACTTTGTTCTCATGTAATTAAGTTTTAACTTTTATCCTATTTTTCACCTCCAAATTTAATAATTCTATGAATGCTGTGTAATAAAACGATTGCATTCCTTTTTCCAACACATTAAAACCGCGTGCCACTTTCTACCCGCTGACGAAACTGTTTCGAGAGAAGAGAACAAAATTTCCAGCAATGTTTCGCAAAAGCCTGACTGCAGCAGTAATGTCATTATGTGTAATGAGGGCTGGGAGCCTATCTCAATGATTGAGCTTGCATGTCCTGCTGCAATGGTTTAGGAACACTTGATTAATGAATTTGCGGTTGCATCCATGCTTCTAAGAGAGCTGGTAAATGAATATTAACTAGGTTAGTAACTATATAAAAGGCTTTTTGCCACAACTAAAGTGTGTCAACACATTGCAATTGATGGAAATATGAGCTAAGTCTAACAATATTTCGGCTTAGCTGGTGTTCATATAGTAAGTCTTTCACGAAAACTTAAATCGATATCAATAAAAGCAGATGAAAATTTTAACGCAGAGGCAACAAAGAAATTACGACAGTTGATGTAGAACAATTTCAACTAAAAGCTAAATCTAATCTAAAGCAAATATTGTTTGCATTAATAGATCACACAAATAACCAAAGTGGCTCCAGACCTACAATGCACTAACGGCTTGTTGTCAATGGTGTAACTCTTATTTGAAAGCAAACGATAGTTTAAACAAATGCAACATGTACACGAACTCAATACACTTATGACCTTTGACCAAACAATACAGAGACACAAAGAAACCATCAGGATTGCAATCTTTTCTGAGAATGCATTGTCTTAAAGATTAACCTAGATTTTTCTCCAAAAATTTGAATTGTATTAGGCTTGACATTTTACACCACCCACTCCATTATATCATATCAGAAATCCAAGGTTGATCATAAAGCAGGGAGATCGTGAGGTGACTTGTGACAAGATGGCGCAACGTGTGATGCAACGCCGATGTCAAGGCTGCGCGCTCCGGCCACCAACTGACCGGTTACCTACGTGGATTTTGAATTTCGAAAATACGTCAACGTTTGCAATGTTGTGGCGATGACTCGCTTTTGGGTTGAAATAGTGCATTGATTCAGGTATTACTATGCTGTTGTCCAATTGCTTAAGTTTTTTTGTACATATGAGTAATTTAGCAATCATGCATGTGATGCATGCAACAGTCGGTGAAGTCAAAGTAGTCATTGCAAGCAATAACAATATTCATTTTTCAAATCCAAATGAAACGA
Organism: Lithophane semibrunnea; assembly: GCA_947363905.1. NCBI lineage: Eukaryota > Metazoa > Arthropoda > Insecta > Lepidoptera > Noctuidae > Lithophane > Lithophane semibrunnea. The sequence continues at coordinate 14,093,116 of OX376188.1, forward strand.
CTGTCGAATCAATAATTTGAAATCCAACTTATTTAATTAACTCCGGAGGAGACTGAATGAAAAATATTTGCATGATTACTTAAAAGTTATTAATTGAATTCAAATTAGGATATATTACGTTATTTGTTACAAATTCATGGCCAATGCTTAGTTTTTATTAAATAACAACACAGATTAAAGACTCGGTAATTTTTCCATTTTTTTTTTCTCTATCTAATTTTTTTTTTTTCATTACTGTTCATTTTGGTTCTTCTACCCGCATATAGTAACTACCTATTTGTAAGACAACTCCCCCTGATCAATCTGGGTAAGTTTGCCTGCTACCTGCTACAGTCCTATCGGATACGATTCTATTTTCAGTACCTGAAAACAACGCGTTTTAATGAGGCATCGATCTCTTTATCATTATTATTTGACTGTCCACCACTTACTTTGTCTGAACGCTTGTTCATATGGTTACTAGCTTCACTTCCAAAACAATCGCTATTCAATGAATCACTCCTAATTCCCTGAACCTTCTATCCTCAATCCCCCTGAGTCAGCTCACTAATCAAGCTCCATTGCCCAATCTACGTCCATTCTCCCCACGTATGGCGCACCCATTAAAATGTTATATGTATCACAAAAGGTAAACCAAGGCTGTACCTGACTATCTTCACCGGGAATATAACGATATATTATGCGAGTCAGGCGTATGTTGGACTGTCGCAGCAATCTTTCATTGTCAGTCTATTTCTCAAGGATCGTACGTTCGAAGTACGGATTATTTGCTATTGTATTATTTTTAGATCTTTGACTGATTTGTTTGTAATGTTTATTATTTTCCTGGTGTTTATTTTATCGATTGTATCCTCCCTGATAGCTTTGCTTCTATAGCAACAAAATCGTTTCTTAAAAAGATGGATCTTATAAACATGGTGTTTTGGGCTGCATTTTTTTACTGGAATCACCATCATCATCTGTCTAGCCTTTTCCCAACTATGTTGGGGTCGGCTTCCAGTCTAACCGGATGCAGCTGAATACCAGTATTTTACATGGACCGACTGCCTATCTGACCTCCACAACCCAGGAATTGGGTAATATGATACCCCTTGGTAAGACTGGTTGTCAGACTTTCGGGCTTCAGACGACCCGTAACGACTGTCAAAGATCCACGAATGACAGCCGGGACCAACGGCTTAACGTGCTTTCCGAGACACGGAGGAGTCTCGATATGTAAAGATGGTCACCCATCCACGGACCAACCCTGGCAAGCGTGGCTTAACCTGATGGATCGACCCGTGCGGCTGTTATTACTTAGCCACGAGCTTCTCGAGCTTTATTGGAATCACCATAATGATTGCAAATCTACTAACGACTAATATTATCATATCAAAGTATTAAGCATGATAAATGTCTTTCTTCATTTGTATTACTTAAATTATTGGTATAATCATTCATCATTAGATTAGTGTGACAACAAATTTTATGTGAATGCTAGTAGATTAATGACATAATTTCAAAGACCAAATTATATTCTTCTGTTAATAAATGATCATAATAAAATAACGAAAAAAATGTACTATTCCATAACTCTTTATGTACGTAAACAAACGAGTAATTAATAGTGATAAAACTTTTCCATAACTGAAGCTGAAAATATCATATACCTAAATTATTATTCACTATTTTATTTTATTCAATTATCAGTACCCGCGGCTATTGACCTCTGCAGCACGCATAATCATTGTGCTCAACTCTGGCACATTAGTGCTCATGTTCACAAGCGGCACATTGCCATCGGCACAGGCAACTGCAGCTTTCGACACTAGTTGGCGTCAGCCGTAGACGCCTGACGGCTGCCGACGACAGAGGCAACTGCAGTCGGCGGCTGTTGTCGACACGTCTAGGGCTGCTGCCGACGAGTGCCTTTGGCAATATGCTGTTAGTGATATGAGTTGTCTCTGCCGTTGGCAACGTACCGCTCGTGTATATTAAAAGTTAGGTTTTCTTAGAACTTGCTTTTAAAACTACTGTATCTTTTTTTGTCGACTTTCTTGAAGAAAATAATATATTTTTATATTTTCTTCAACCCATTTAGGTTACCCATATTCAATGACGGTATGGGGATAGAACGTGCTTGACTACTGGTCTTACTTTTAAGATAACCCAAGGATTAACCAAGGCTACGACATTCACTGCATGTTAAATATGAAGTGAAGTGGGTGACTACTGAGATACATGCTGCGCTGACCCCAAATAAATTGGAATAAGAGAATGAATAAACTCGTACAGAAATGAAGACCATCGACAATTATAATAAATAAGAAAGCTTCCAAAATCTTCGACTTTACCCTGATCTGGTCATCTTCAATCCAAGAGCTCCAGATACATCGCAAACGATTTAGTTTTAATTATCAAATGCGTAAGGGCCATAACACACTGGCGATTTGCGAGCGTGTTTCCAGCGAGGCAATCCTTTAACGCGTTCGCTGCGTGTGCGTATTTATCGAGCACGCCACGTGTGCGCAAAGTGTTCGCCACGTTTGCGTTACGAGAGCGATAGACCTGAGTGTATCAGAGAGAGCGAGACGCGAGACAAGTGTATAAAATTATGAAAACGCGGAAAACACGTCGCGTAGTCGCGGCTACTTTGAAGAGCACGTTCACAAATCGCTTTGCTGGAAACACGCTGACAAATTGTCCCTGTGATAACGTTCTAAAACATAAAGATAACAAGCAGCTAAATCATGAATTAATTAATGTAAGTAAATGATAACTAGGCATGAATTTGTTTATCCGCAGTACGCAGTTGATACGACCTGAAAATGTAATTAAAACTAAAACGTAGGTAGATATTGATATAATGAACTGTAACTTTGACCCTAAACGTACGCACATGTAATATTAATTTGCGCAGTGCTTGATATAGTTTTTGGGTAATTTAATTAAGATGCTGAAAATTACTGTACGTCAAAATAATTAAATTAAACCAATTAAATTTAAAATATATAAACAAATAAACCGGCCAAGTGCGAATCGGACTTACACATGAAGAGTAAACCGTATTAAGATCGTGCAAAAAACGCCGAAAAGAACCCGTTTCTTGTACGGGGACCCCTTGAATTATTAACTTTATTTTATTTTTATTATTTGTTATTATAGCGGCAATAGAAATACACAATCTGGGACAATTTCAACTGACTACCTATTACGGTTCATAAGATACAGCCCGCTGACCGACAGACGCACGGACGGAGCAGAGGCTTAGTAATAGGGGTCCATTTGGCACCCTTCGCGTAGGGAACCCTAAAAACAACTAATAATATTGAAACAGTCTCTGCGTGAGTTCAGATTTAGGTTCACTTTCATTTATATAACAATCATTTAGGTATCCAATCCGCGTAGAAATCCTTGGTCAGGTGATAAAAGTGCATATGACTTTGCAAGTTACCCGTCATCAGCAACAACATATCGTACTCTTGTGCCATTCATTTTTATTTTAAACTTTAACTGGTTGTTGTCCAAAATAGTTCCAAGACTAACAATACATTCACAAATGGGAGATTCATGCAAATTAATCGCAAAAGAAGCAAGAATCATTTAAAAAAAAGTAATCTACAACAAAGACTTCCGTCTTATAGCTGTTGATATAATTTGCAACTACTCTGTATTCTGACATGGTCTTACGGAAAGCTACGTTGGCAATATTGACAAAGGATTGATGGTGGTAAAGGCGTATGTAGGTAATAGTGTCGATATATACGCAGGATGTTTGTGATAATGAGTACATCTAGGAGTCCATAGTTCTTTTCTTTGTTGGAAAAATGTATGTTTATGACTAAGTATTACATGGGACCTAAACATATCTGGCAAAATGAAGAAGACATAGCGAAATATATTCATTGGCATGAGATTTTCAGTTATTTACAAGATTGTTTATAATTAAAATGTAATTAGAAGCAATATCTATGGGCCTCGCCGAGTATTCCCATTTGAGCACCTATTTTTTGAGCACCTATGCATTGAATATTCCCAAGGTATAGGTGCTCAAAAAATTGGTGCTCAAATGGGAATACTTCGTCCTTGCGGTATGCGAATTGCACCTAGACAGTAAATTATACTTTCATGTGTCCCATAGCTGTTTTTTAATAAGATTAACAAATTCCGACTTTGAACAAATTACCCGTAGATTGATTGATTTAACTTTAATCTAAACGGCAGATAGCTTACAAATAGTAACAAGGTAACAAGGTTTACAACCAAATTGAGATTTGCAAATACCTAAATCAGTTTTTTTTTTAAACAGTTTCTTATCTATTTGCAAAACCATTTCTGAACCCACTTCAAAAACATGATTAGCAGATAATTATGGTTGTTTCCATGTCTGAACGAAATGCGCGAAAAATAGAAACCAATGTCATTAACCTCGGCTATAAATTAGGCATTACCAGGTAAGTACCCAATTACACTTAAAACCAAAGTTAATCTTCAAATGAAAACTCCGATTAACAAACTTACTTAGATTCATAAAGTGTAAGATAAGAATACAGTTACCCAAGAGGCCTTGGGCAACCAAGGTAGTGAAACAAGAACCGTAGCCAGGCCGTGACGCTGACTAGCATTAGATAACTAGGAAGACGGTGACTTACAAAGGAATGTCACGCGAGATCACGTTATATCACTGTGAAATATTCGGACTTGGTCGTTAAAGGCTCGGAGTTTTGATATAGTTTTCCGGAAACGATTATCTGGTTAGCTTGCGGACAATCCGTTTCATTGATAATTTTAATTGGATGATTTTGCTACAATATTGTTTACTAAAAAAAGTATTCTTGAATATCTCGTGTTTTGAGTTATAAGTAACATTTAGCTTGAAGCTTGAATTCTTTTAATTAGCGACACATTTATTTTCAGTAGAATGTTCCTTCCCGCCGCGCTAAATTCAATTTCAAAAGCCCTTTGACAAATTTTCTCATAACTAACACCCCAATGCAAACACCGGTTTTTCTGTAAATATGAAATTATCAACACCAACGGACGTATTAACATGTTTGCTAATTGTCCACCTGTGTCGGTTTCGACAGCGGACATCAACGAGGCCTTGACATAGATGGGAAAAATCACACTTTTGACTAGACGTGAACGAGCATCATCAGTTGAATTGACTGCATAATTCGATATTTACAATGATTTGGATAATTTTGATCAATTTTATGAAATTACTGTCGTGGTTGGAGTAGGCTCTGTAATTGTTAGTCCTTGGCTACGTTATAAAGGAATCGTAAAATAAAATGAATAGGTAAGTTGAACCTAAAGCTTGAACAGAATAATACTTTTGACGCAAAATGAAGGAGTCCGGCCATCGAGAGAATGCGTTCATGACACTATGTATTGATAACACTCTCAAAAAAAAAAAAATTATAGTGAAATAATTTTGGTGCTTTGTTCATAAGTTCTGAAATCTCGTGTCAACTAATGGGTAATTTCTTGCAAATAAAATCTGAACTCATCATGTTGAAAAGATAAAAAATAAATATTTTTCTATCGTTCATGTTTAAAGGCCTTTGGCCTTAACCGTGGCGCCAATTATTCGATACAAAACGGATTTTATCTGTATTTTTATTAAAGTGTAAAACGTTGACGATAAGCCCTGAACTATTTTTGTAATACTGTTTATTATGAGATAAACAATTTCCGATGACAATGAATTCAGATCGTCAATGACACAAAACTATAGAATGAACAGGCAGCGTTTTTTTGTTTCAAAATTCTCATTGATTTGACTTTTCTCATTGATTCTATTTCTTGACTTTATAAAGTAACCAACTAATGATTGGACATCGATCTTTAGAAGATCGATGTCCAATCATTAGTTGGGTACTTTGCATTTACACGTTGCAAGTTTCTTGACTTAACATGCAATAAAGTTGAAGCAACAAATGAATGCAACTTTTATTGGCGCCACAGGCCATTGAATCGCACCGTGTCCTGGACGAATGGAGACCGCGTATCTGGAAGCGAAGTGTAGGACGCCCCCTAGCTAGATGAACCAAAGACCTTAAAAAGGTGTGGGGGACAGACTGGATGCGCAAGGTGGAGGATAGGGTGTTATGGCGCAGCCTGAGAGAGGCTTAAGTCCAGCAGTGAATTGCGATAGGCTAAGTTGAAATTAGCTTAAGCATTCAACTCATTCCAAACTATGATCTAGAAGTCCGTAAAATACCTACACACAGGAGACCGTTGATTATAAACAAAACAATAAAAATAAAAAATCTTTAATGAATATAATTTTGTTTGTTGCATTCATTCAGTGTTATTGAATTACCTTATTCACTACATAGATAAGATCAAAATTATAGTTTTCTTTGATAAAATGAAATTATCTGTAAAAGCTCTTTTATTTCCTCCGTAATAATTAAACTACGCAAATAATAGTGGGCAACAAAATACCACAGATAAAATACTATTTTTGATTAGAGAATTAAATCAATCATACATAATTTATAGATAGGTACTGAACATTCACATTCACAGAGTTTCTTAATCAAATCATAGATACACAAACAGACATATTAAACTGTTTAAACAGTAACTTATAAGGCTACAAAGATAATGAAATAAAATCTGTCCAAATTACGTTCGTACGGTCTATTGTTAAAATGCTAGGTTTAATATTGAATGCCAATGCAGCGTCTAAAGGTCAATATTTTACCAAAAGTTAGTTGCAACATATTGTTTCAACATATTTGGGCACGCATACCATATCTGATCCACACCATTTCATCACACAATATTTTAATAAGGCCCATGGCTGTATAGTCTTGTGTTCGTAGCCTTAAGAAAAAAAAGCCGCCAACGCGACTTGGACTCGCTCAGGAACGGTTCCTTAGCAGTGCACAATATTCATCACTACAAATAAAAATAAAAAAAAAATACCTGACAGATGCCTTTAATGAATGTAGGTATAATGTAAATTCTACGAATTAATATTGATATTCTATATGCAACACTTCCAATTCATTCATATTTTGACTATTTATTTTTATTTGAACATGACATCGTTTCTTTAAAAATTAATAAAATGCTTTTTCTTTTAGCATTCGTACAAAGATATTTATTATAATATGATAGTTATTATTTCGTCCTTTGAGTCACAACTCTTTAATTGAATTTTATTTTTGATAAAACTACAAATCAGTGGATTTGCAATTTTGAATATAATTCTTTCTCATATAATTCTTTAATAATAAAAGTTTTTTTTATATGTCTTAATATTGTGTTCGATTAGAATTAATACATTTCAATATAATGTAAAAATTGTTAAGGAAATAAATAAATAAATTAAAACTACAATAACACTTTTCTTGAATGTGTTATTGTAATGTCCATGAACTTTAGTACCATCTTATAATGTCTCGCTACATAAAAAGTTTCTTAACTGCAAGCAAAACGTTACACTTTAACTCTTATTTCGTTTGCTACATCGAAACGTTAAATAAAATATTTCGCCACCAAAGTTGCCATTCAAACTTTTTTTTACATCTTACTTTACGACAAGATAATTACAATAATGCCACAATCAAAATTATACCTACAAGAGAGCATTAAACATTTGATTACCACACAAGTAATTATTACGCATGCTGTAGTAGTTGAGTAGTTAATAAAATCTCGGACAACGCTGCGGCACAAACTAGGCTAATTTAGACATTTGTGTTATGTCACGCAGTGGCTTGTCAACAGATGATAATGGGTGTTAAAAGGTAAGTACTGCAACAAAATTCTTATGTACCATGCGTATGGGCATAGTTTTTAACAAATATTATTTTTCGAAAAAAAAAAATACTAACTTTTGAAGGTCATGGATTACCTATATCATAGGTATATATATGTATATCTAAGAATTATATAATTTTATGAGAAGATTATATCGATTATATCTTGTATTATTTGAAGTTTTCAGAAAAGAGAATAATATATCAGATGTTTTTTTAAGGGGTGGAGAACTCTATTGGATTAATGTTTGAAAATGATTTCTGGCAGATGGCCGTCGCTTCTGTCGCGAAAGCCTAATTTACTGAAAGCTACTTTTTTATTGGCTTAACTGAAACAAACATCCGCTTCTAAAAAAACACCCTTTATTTCACAGAACAGTTAACTTTTATGCATTTCCACAAAGAGATGAAAACAAATTATTTGCATTATTAAATCAAAATGCGTAGGTACTTACTGTAAATTATATTTTTCAGGATGAACATTTTTAATTATTGGAAAAATCGTTGGTAGTTATGTTTTTATTATTTAAAATAGAAGTAACTGTACCTGTGATCGGGTGGTAGGATATTTACAAGTGATTATGTTTCATTGCTAGCTATTAATGAAAATAAGATATACGAAAACTTACGGATATTGGCTGCATTCGCGTTTTCTGCAGCTTCCCCGTTGTGGCATATAACAGTCAAACATAACATCAACAGCGACAAAACACAACGATCGGCCATTTTCATTTTTGTTAAAAATTAATTCGAGATTTAATAACTAACAAAATGATTTTTTGAAAAAAAAAATTCAAAACTTTTTAATGTTTCAAACAATCCATTTTTCACTGAACATTTGATTTTCGAAAAGCACTTTATTTTTCTTAAGTTTGAATTCGTATTTTTTTTATATTGGAATGTTTTTCGGCGTTCGAATTTTTAAATTAGCCCGCGTCCGTTGTTCGGCGGTTTTAGTTAGCAATAGGCTCGCGCTTCGATGGTAGGCTGACGGGCGCACGACTCATTTTGTTTGAGGTGAAAGCAACGAGCTATGTGTTTTATTCGCTCAAGATTTTCGACATCCCTGAGTGGGCTCCCCACCGCCTGCGAACTGTTTACTAGCTCTGTCCGCCAGGACGAAAAAAATATAGAATTTATGGGGTTCTTTATGGTGTGCGAGCAACCTGATGAGTAATTACGATTATGTCATGTGAGCAACTGCGCTTGAACAAAGAGGACACGTCTTGGCTAATAGTGTTCGCTTCCTACAGTTGGTCATGCCCTAAAAGTGCAGACAATCAGTCGAACATCGACAATTTGCTCGCGATTTTAATGACCGATTGTTTCGATATTATTCGAGGAATGTATGAGCATAAAGTATGAATGTTTTGACGTTCAAAAGTGCCTTTAATGCCTATTTGAAATAAATGATTTGACTTTGACTTTCCTTACGCTTGCGATTATAACGATCAAAAGGAAAACGGTAGTGGAGTTTTCGTGACGAATTTTCCAGGGGGATATTTTAGAGAGGTTTTGAAGTGTTGGTTTATTAGCGTTTTTTGGAGTTACTAACTTAACTTATGGATCTACTTATCTCTTTATTTATGTGAATAGACCTTGATCTTTAAAAATGTTTTCAAGAGTTCAAGACTCATGATGATGATGGTCTGATGGTCGATTCGACTTCAGATCCTATATATTAAACCATGAGATTTCATGGTTTAATTTATATTAAACCATGAGATTTCATGGTTTAATTTATTGGATCTGAAGTGGCGGGAGGTCGAACCCTACTCGGTGTCAGCCTCGCCTGTTTTTGACAACACCCGCTCAACTTCCCTTTTTCGGAAATTATTACAAGTTTGTTGGTGTTAAGTTATTTTTATTTCCGAGTTGCTATTTCTGGGCCGGTTAGTCGCTTCACTAAGATGGGCAGGCAGATCAATCATATAGGCACCTATGTTCAACACAAGGGCCTAAAAGCCAGGGTGACCTGCCCATAAGTAGGTATACTTGTTTTAAGCGGAATCAGTAATATGATTTGTTTATCTCCTTTTATATTTTTATTTATTTAATAGGTTATAGAACAGTGGTCCGAACGTACTTCGTAATCGCAATCCTTTTCCTTAAAAAACTTTGAAAACTTTGTAGGTAAAATTCAATATCAATATCGGTACAATTTTAGTTTATTATCTCGAAACTCGTTAAAAAAGAGACGCAGGCACGTCACGAGGGTCGCAATCACGACCTCTCCCGTTTTGCGTGTAGGAACACGCGACGTACTAATTATTGCATTTTATCTTGGAATAAGTTAAGACGTGTTACAATGCTGCCTGTTTGAATCTCGTGACGCCATAAAGCTACACCAAAATCTGATGTAAAAGTAACAGTCAACTGTTCTTCCGCGCTGTTGGATTTACAACCCTCGCCTCAGCGCCGAGGTTTGAAAATAGAACAGTGCAAAAGAACAGTTGACTGTTACTTTGGCTGTTACTTTTAATGAAGAAACTGGCCGTAAGTCATTGCTCGCTTTTCCTTCGTTTTACTGCTGCCCTGTGGGCTACACGCCACCAACTTTTGGGCCCGCTGCGCCCGTCAGTTACGCTGACGTCTTTGAGGCTTGCTGCACATGCTGGGCCTGTTTGGCGCAGCCGTGAGGCGCACAATACTTTTTTTATGTTCTTTGTTTTTTTCTATAAATATTGTGTGCCTTACCTGGGTCAAATAAATTTATTTTCTTTCTTTCTTTCTTTCACATACCTCAGGGCGTACGAGTCGTTGGCCGTGAGACATGTAGTTAGCCTAAATGACATGGGTTGTAGGCTACGACCCATGTTATTTGGCCTTACTACGCTGACTTTTAAACCTGCGACACTGACTTTTTATTGCTACTAAGTAGAAAATGTTATACAATTTAACTGCAGATCTGAAAAATGTTGCCACAAAAGTATTGATTATATTGGCGCCAGGTTATGTTGAACTCACCCTTACAAATCCGTGGAATAATAAGACGAATTCAAATAATTATATAATTAAAAACAATCATTCGATGACATATGTTTTACGAAACACGTGATTCTGATAATAATCGCAATAACAATATTGTCACATGTGAACTACAGGTCATCATTACTACGACACATTTATAACTCAACGGACCTCTTGAAATTCTTTACTCTTCAAAAAACATGTTTACCCTATAACAAAAAATATAGAAATTAGTGCTTCTTATAATATTATAAATATACGTTTATATACATACAGTGTACTTACAGATGTGAGAAAACATCGAGATTTCTGCACTTTATCTAAGCCAGATATTCATAATGTATTACCCAGGAATAAATTCATAAAATAAGGGTGAAAATCGCATTTGGATGCGATGCGATTTAATAGAACTGAGCGGTCACACATACATACATGAATAACGACTTGGTTTTATACTATGTGATTGGATCCATTTTCCCCTGTTCATGAACCAAAGTGGGACCCACAAAAAATTCTAGATTAATTGCAGGCTCAGTTATCCCACTGCAGATCCAAAATGGCCAATGGGCATCGCTCGAAATCTTTGGCCCACCAACGGTGGATTGATCTCTGAGTCCACCAACTAAGCTCTCCGTGAAAGTTACTGTTACTCTGCCCTTCCACACTTTCAGTTACAGGAATTTTGGGTGGGTTAGAATCAGATTCTAAATGGCCGTTACTTGATATGAAGTACAAAAAAGCACAAGACTAAATGGACTCGACTGGTGCGTCTATCATCCAAAATCCTGCTATTCTATTTCGAGTCGATGCACTACGTCTTTCACTTCCAAACATCTATGAACCGTCATCTCAGTGTGACAACCTTCCTAGCTTTAATCTCTTCCACAATCCATCCATTTTTTCTTTGGTCTGCTTCTTTTGGTATAGCCTTCACCAAATTTTTTTTTCACTTGCTCCCCAAACTCACATGTCAACGACAATTTCGCTTTATACGTCTTAATTTTACACACTTAATAAAAATCAAATCGATTGTTTACAACATGTGTAATTAACAGTAAAAATATTAATGACAATAATGTTATCAGGGACTGATATTTTAGTCTCGTTTATCTTAAGTGCGGTCATTACTTCTTCACTTATTACCCCGATACGCCAACTGACCTTGTGTAGGGGAGAATCTTCTGGAATTTGATTTACATTGACGACTTACTTCAGAATGGCTGAAAAGGGGGGAAAAATAGCAAGCAATGTATCTGTGTTTCTACAATAATTATTGAAGTTTACTGATTTGTAATGAGAACATAATAGTAATTATAATATAGTAATAATTTACTTGTTATCCAGAAAACGATATGTCTTGACTTAGTATCTGTCCCGCCTTCGAAATAAAAGCTCATTTAAGTGTGACTTAGTGGCTGTGATTTTATTTTAATTATAATTAAATTGATAAAAAATCTAAAACTTTTTTGTCAAAAGGAAAAATCATGTTGTTGCCGTATAAAAGTTTTCTATTTTTATAACAGTGTATTTTTAGTGCTTATTTTAGAAACTTTATCTTAATTTTTCTTTTAATTGAATAGACTGAAAATAATTTAGCTACAATGGGTTTCGACTTTACCCGGAGACAGTGGTTGACGATAGTTGTCATATCGATAGCTGACTTCTGCAACGCCATTTGCGTTGCTCTACAAGCACCATTTTATCCTCAAGAGGTGGGTTATTTTTTATTATTTTTTTGTTTTATTTTTTAAAGAAATTTTTTCGTGTTTGAGTTAAAAATTATCGTGAGTATAGAGATAGAAACTTCAAAAGAATACTTTTTAGTAAGTAATTTTTTAAATTTCTTTCGAAATTAATAGTAACAAACGAAAACCTACTTATTTCAGATTAATTTTTGCAGAAGTAAACTAATGTCATTTCAAGTATCTATCTAGTTAGATAATTTCTTCAAAAGAAAAATTATGGCATAGTGGTTACAAGTTAGAGAAATTGGTAATTTCAGCCTGACTTTACCTTACCTTCTTCATTGTAAAAATTAGACTGTTCAAGTGTTCATCTTCATATAAACTGTAAAACGCTGCAATGAGAATAAATAATTCGTCAAAATCTGCACGGCTCTCAAACCGATTGGTAATCGCAAATTCCTACACAAGCTATATTATAAACACACATGCCATTTTATATAAGTTTTTCAAAATAATTTAAAGGCGTGTATCCACTACTCGTCCTTGGCAGTATTAACAGTGCGGTCGATTCACTCTCTATTATTTCGACAGCGACACAAGGGGTTCTTAAAATATGTAAAATTATCATAGTTAGATACTAATTCGATCTACATTTTTAAGTCACTTTTAATCTAAACTGATATTATAATGTATATCTAGGGGGTAATCTTCGGAACTACTGATCCGATTGAAAAAATTATATCACGGATGGAAATTTAAGCTATTACCAACGATCATAGGATAATTAGTTTGTTCTATGTTAAAAAAAATATTTTATTTGATTTGAATTGGGACAAGTAGACGAAAAAATCAATCTACCAATAATAAATTGTGACTTGTAGAGTAGATAATCAATCAATCAATTAACTCAGCCTATCGCAATCCACTGTTGGAGATAGGCCTTTCCCAAGCTGCGCCACAACACCCTGTCCTCCGCCCTCCACGTCTAATCTCAATTTCAACTCATTCCGTTTCATTTTTTGAAAGGAAATATGAAAGTTCGAATTTAGTCTAAATAGCTCATTGCACAGTTGCACACCATATTTGTAGACTAATAGGTTTGTTCTATTATAAACCAATTTGAACTCGTAGCGATGCCCTGTCTAGTCTCTAAGTACTGTGCAGTGTCTCATTCATATTCATTAATGTATGCAGATACGAGGCTTATGACCACAGGTCACTCTGTTTTGAAGAAATAATTGCAAGCATATTGCAAGTAGGTACTTGTCCTTAATAAATATTATAAAACAAAGTTCTCCGTCGCGTCTGTCTGTCGTCCTGCAGGTCGGCATTGCAGGTTTTTTTTTTTAATACTTTTTCTTTTTTTTCCAAACTACACAATAAATTTTGATGCGATTTTCAACATCATTTAGAGAATTTATTCCGGAAGGTTATGTGTATACTACGTTAATACTAAACTTTCGATATTTAGTCAAATCGCAAAGATCGTGCGAATTGCAAAGAAAGCTTTGCGATTTGACGCTAGTTGGCTTAAACTCTAAAAAAGTCTTGCTCATCATCTGCCTAGCCTTTTCCCAACCGTGTTCAGCTTCCAGTCTAACCGGATGCTAAATACTTGTATTTTACATGCAGCGACTGCCTATCTGACCTCCAGAACCTAGTTACCTATCTAGTTGTCAGACTTTCGGGCTTCTGACGACCCGGAACAACTGTCATAGATCCACGAATGACAAGACAGCCCGGAGCAACGGCTTATCGTGCTTTCCGAGAACACCGAGAAAGTCTTGCTATTTGTAGAATGTCCTGAAGTACCTAACTATTTGCTTTTAATAGTTAGGTACTTCAGAACAGTCTTCATTCGTAATGACCATATATGGTCATAACGAATGAAGACTTATAACGTTATAACACTTTGCAAATTGGCAGCATTAAACATCCCCCGCATTAAGCAACCCATTTCTCTTATAGGGAATATCGTGGAAATCACAGCAGCTCATAGTTCCGTTAGTATCGTCTGTGTGTCCGTCCGTGCGATAACCTTCGAGCAAAAAGTCGGCTCTTATCGACAAACTACAATCGCTAGGCGCTCGTGATACGTCTGGGTATATGACGATCTTACATAACTGGTGTCTATAACAACTATTTCGAAAATATGAATGAAAAGTTTTGGATTTGACAAAATTGTGAAATCCTTTTCGACTGGCGTAAGTTGAAGAGCAAAGAGTCAACTAACAATGTATATTGGATTTGGACGACACGGTGGGCGCAGTGGCTGAGCGATGGAATGCTGCGCAACGTGTCGCGGATTCGATGCCCGCACGGAACAAATATTTTGTATGATCTGCAAGTAGTTGTTCCGGGTCTGGGTGTTAGTGTATGTGAGTTTCTGTGTTTGTAAACGCACCCACGATACAGGAAGAAATTCTCAGTGTGGGACAACGTTTTTTTAAAAAAAAAAAATTGCTCAGATCCCAAAGGAACCCCTATTTTCAGTGCATTTAACATTTATTTATTTATTTACTAGCGAACAGCTCCTGCTTTGCACAGTTTTTACGACTTGACAAAACAACAAAATTTCTTAGTTCTATGTAACTTTAATAGTAACGTATTATACACATAAATTCTCTAAACGACGGTGAAAACCTCATCAAAATCTGTTGAGTGGTTTAGACAAGGCGGTCAAACCGACAAACATGAAAAGCAATTTTAATTTATAATAATGTATGGTTAAAGATCTATAGGCTCTTCAACAATGAGTACACTTTTAGGGGTATGAGGAACAGGGTGTAAAGTTCACTCATCCCCCATAGAAAAGGGAGGATCCTCCGACCAGACGGGTGTTTTGTCTGGCGGGCAACTGCCCAATGATTGATATTGGGTTTTTGTATATATGTTCACTGCACGGTAAACTCTAATTGCGCGATGCAGGATTTATGTGACGTCAGGATTTTTGTGTGACGTCAGGTCTTCGATGCGTAGTTTGCATGTGGCGATGTAGATACCGCCACACACTATTTCTAAACAATAAGTACAGTACATATTGTGAGTGATATTATTTACCTTTAGCCCTACCTACTTACCTGTGTAATCTGTGGTCACTGGTCCTACCTATCGACGTAAGAACAAAATAATGTGTAGTCGCCTTCGTGCAAAATCTCGCAATTCGCAAGCTAAGTGCATCTATTATCTTCTCAAGAAGAAATAGACGTTTCAGCTTTGCATCAATAAACGCGCCCACAGACAGGCGCGACGCGACTCCGGTATCAAAATCAATATATTTTATTTCACATAAATCTACATGGGCACTTATGAAACGTCAGAAGCTAGGTGCACGGTTCCAATTGGTCGTTTCCTATGGAGAAGAGCCGGTAAGAAACTCCACGGTTACTGTTTTAAAAATAATTGGCTTTTACAATATTTTCGATTTCAGTGTTATTTTATTATATTAGGTATGGGAGGACAGTGTAAGCCTTTCAACAAGTACCAAATAAGTAGATAGAAAATGCTCGACAAATGTACAGTTCACTAAGCCTACATCGTTCTGTTTATCGGTAGAACAACATCCATGAAGTTTTCATAGAAATTGTTCCACCAGAGTCGCGTCGCGCCTTTTTGTGGGAGCCGAAAGCCAGCCAGACAGGCTTTCGGTTTCAAAATATCTCTTACTAGGTAGGGCCTATTTCTTACTCTCTTAAATGCTTCGTCATACTTTCCCTCAAGAGATATTTTTTTAAGGATTCCTCTTTCCTTCTCTGTTTTGTCCGCCTCACAGAGTTTGTTTTACTATATACTTACTTCAGACATCAATTTATTCATTTAAGACACCAATTTAAGCTAAATGACCGTGGAGGCCATAACATAATCATTTCAAGGATAAATATTAGTTATGTAAACTTACTAGCGCTGTTCTTGTATGTAGATCGCTAGGTATATCTAGTTTACGACTAGTTTCTCTTAGTTGTTTTTTTAGGCTTGACTTTATTAATTTGGCGTGTCGTGTATATTCTATAGATTTATGAAATGTGTATAACCGTTCTTGTTAAATTGCATAAGGCGAAAGCGCCAGGCAAGCCCGAGAAATTCAATTTTTTTTACGTTTTTTGTAATTTGAAGGTTAGTGTCAGCTTGTATGTTGATCAAAAATCATCACTTACTACATTGTTATGTTTATTCTTCAAACACTACATAGGTACAATATTAAGTTTATTCTTGGGATAAATTCATCCCCATTACGGAACCCTTCCTTGTGCGTGGTCCGACATGCTCTTGGCCAATTGATTTTTGGAACGAAGTTATTTTATGCGGCTTGTAAACTTTCAGAAAATGTAACACTAATAAACTATAAACTTTCAGAAAATGTAACGCTAAGTGTTAAAACTCAAACTCAAAAACTCAAACCTCAACTTCAAACTAAAGAAAAGAGGAAAGTGATTACAGTGTCTTGGGATAAAATTGTACACATCCATCTGCCCGAGTACACTGAATGCCGCCTGCCGGAGAGATCCCAGAGTGTGAATTTAGTTAAAATGTAAATTAAAGATGGCGTTTTCGTCATTGGTGTCGTTTTCATAGTTTTCGAGGGTGCTAAAGCCGATAGTGCGGTCAAAATGTAAATCCAAGATGAATACTGCAAAAATTTTGTTTTTGTTTTATATCCTACGTGAGAAGGAACTTCCTTCCTCACGGAGGTCCCCCGAACCCACACGTTTTTTAATTTATTTGCCTCAGCTGAACAGGTCCAAGGAGGAGTAAAACGAGTTTGACCCTTGACTATTACAATCAGCTGGTTTATTATGATAATCTTATTACAACAGGTCCATCCTCTGACCCGTATTATCCATCAGTAGATAATTGATTTAATTAATTAAGTCATGTGGTTACAATTCATATCAATGATAAGAATTGCATCGTTAGGATCTTGATCTTTCATAATTACCTACCTAATTATTAATAGATGTTCAATGTTTTACTGGAGATCGTAGCTAAGTAATAAAAACCGCACGGGACGATCCATCAGGTTAAGCTACGCTTGCCGGGGTTGGTCCGTGGATAGGTGACCATATTTACATACCGTGACTCTTCCGTGCCTCGGAAAGCACGCTGAGCCGTTGGTCCCGGCTGTCATTCATTGATTTTTGAGAGTCGATACGGGTCGTCAGAAGCCCGAAAGTCTGACAACCAGTCTTACCAAGGGGTATCGTATTACCCAGTTACTAGGTTGTGGAGGTCAGATAGGCAGTCGCTCCATGTAAAATACTGGTACTCAGCTGCATGCGGTTAGACTGGAAGCCGACCCCAACATATTCGGAAAAAGGCTAGGCAGATTGAATCTTACTGTTAGACTGTCATGTATCTACTATTTATGGTAGTTTGCCGTGTACTAGTCTCACTACTACAATACGGCTGTTATAACTTGGCAGCTCTGAAAATAGGCGCATATAACTTTCGCGCATGTTCTCTTACTCGCCTCATGTCACCTTTTGGTCCCTAAAAAATGTTACTGCGCAGCACTCTGCGCAAACTTCAGAAATGCCTGTGAAATTGTGCATATTTTGGAGGCATTTTCATCTGCAGTTTGTGATTTATAAGAACGCTAAACTAAAATAAATGATGCTGATGATAAATTGCGTCTTTTATAAAAGACTGGTCTGGATGTCATTTTTATGTCAATGCACTTCGTGTGATGACATTCTGATTTTTTACACTTAAATTCAAATACCAACTATAAACTTAGTAGATACTTATTAATTCCATGAAGTTTCTACAACTGCATCATAAACTTTTTTGTATTCCAGGCAGAGAAAAAAGGCTGTACAGCCACGGAGTATGGGCTGGTGTTTGGTGTGTTTGAGCTTGTGGTGTTCCTAGTCAGTCCCATCTATGGCGCCCACCTTAACAGGCTAGGGCCAAAGCTACTATTCAATGGAGGCATACTCACGACAGGGACATGTGCCATCTTCTTCGGGTAAGTTCGGCTGTCACCATTGTAAAAATAGATTTAATTTAATACTAAAAAGTTTATATTTCCATTCAACTGGCTTATATGTTTAAAATAATAGGACAGCCATTACATTTTCCAAGGAGAAAAATAAACAAAAAATTATTTAAATAGCATTACAAGTTTTTTTGGCCACCAATGGCCAGTAAGTAAGTACTTGTTGTTTTTATTTTACAATACACTAAAGAGGTTACATACCTACATACTATATTTTGAATAATTAAAAAATGGCCTGATTTTGAAAAAAATATATAATTATGGTACTTGAACTTTCAAAGAAAGCACAGCGATAAATTAAATTTTGAAAGATACTAAAGAGTTTTTCATTTACTTAATTTTCATTCAACTGCATTCAATGCGAGTAAAAATCCTGACAACCATTACTATTCCGAAGAAGAAAAAATAAAGAAAAAAACTTCATGGCATCCCACAATTTTTTTAACGTAAAGGGCCAGTAATTTTTTTTATTTTTATTTTGTAATGCAAAACTATGAAACCTTTTTTGAAAAATAATTAATCTGCTAAACATTTTTTTTCGACGGATTTGAATGTTTGCCAATTACAACGATATATTTTCACAATTAGGTATGAAGATTAATGTAGAAGTGTATTTTTTAATTTTTTACAGGATGCTGGACAAAGTTGAAGGCCATGTGCCATTCATCACCCTGAGCTTCATCATCCGCATAGTGGAGGCGATGGGCAACGCTGCCTTCCTCACTGCTTCCTTTGCAATCATCGCCAAGGAGTTCCCTAACAATGTGGCTACTATGTTTGTAAGTTGTGCCTTTTAAAATTTTTTTTTTTTTTTCGAAATTAGTAACTTCATGATAATTATGTGTGTGGATTGGTTCTAAGATTTTTTTCGAAGCGAAAGCCTTGTTTTGTCTAGTAATTCGGGTTTTGGATAAGAGGGTTGCATCTAAACGATTGAATCATTTTACTTTTGCTCCATATAGTTTCCAACACTGTTTCAAATATATAAAAAAGATAGCTAGCTACAGTGCAAAATTATTTTGACTTGTTTTTAGGCATTTTACGCACACGGTAATGCGGTAATGCGGGAGTGGGGCGCGTCATTTCAGAGTGGACAAGCTCTATCTACCCCTTACTTGAGGGTTACGGAGTTGGGATTGGAAACTATTGCACCCTATACAGGGTGACTTGTAATTGCTTCCAGGATGTGATAGAATGAATCCTTTGCAACAATTGCTATAAGGGGTACGTAATTGTTACAAAGGGGTCATATTAGAAACTTCTAGGTCGTCCTGGAAGTAATACGTCGAATTACAAGTCACCCTGTATAAGTAATTAGATGCCTGTAGCGGTCAATCAAGCGAACGACATAAGGTGTCATCATCTAAAATGATGAGCACAAGTCTTGTACAACATTACATCAGATTAATGTCAGTTGGAAGTAACATTAGCAGAGATTAGCCACGCGGTTCAACCGCGGGTCGCGTGATTGTGAGTCTAAACATTTTGATCCCGAGGAGCGGAGATAGCGTGCCGTTGACCCTGAGTCGCCTATTCACAGTTTAAAACAGGGCCATTTTGCACTTATAAGAAACTAGCTTCCGCCCGCGGCTTCGCTCGCGTGGTATGTCGATAAAAAGTAGCCTATATCCTTCCCCAGGATGCCATCTATCTCCTTGCCAAATTTTGTCGAAATCCGTTCAGTGGTTTAGGCGTGAAAAGGTAACATACCTACAGACAGACAAACAGACAGTTACTTTCGAATTTATAATATTAGTATGGATTAGTTTGGATGTAGGCATCGTAAGCTCCAGGGCATTTTACTGGGACATGGGGATTTTTTATGAAACCCCCTTTGTTTTATTTTTTCCATTTCCAGTCTAGGAAAAAAAATTAAGGTTGTAATTCTGTTTATTTTTCTATTAGACTCAGATTTCTATGAAGAAAAAATTGACCTGTCATCTATTCTATTAACGGAACCACTTAAATCTACCTTCATATTTATAAAATACCTACCTATATAGTAACATCAATCCTCACACAATGCAATCGTATTGCTTGCAGGCACCAAACATTCATTGAAGAGCTTTTAAAATACAGGCTGTAAGGGTAAACACTCTTGTCATTCAAACCATGGGTAGTTGACTTAAATTTAAAAATAAATGACAAAACACAACAAAAAAAAACGTTATTTTCATTAAAATATTTTAAAAAGTTTCTATCCGACACCGTGCTCTCTAGCGAAACAGCTGACTGACTGAGAGAGGGGTCGCGCTCGCGGCCGGTCAGGTCACATCCCGCACACCCCGCCCGTGTTGAGACGCAAGTTCGTTGCCCTAGCGCATAGAGCAACGAACTTGCGTCTCTTGTGGTAAAATGTAGATTGAAAAAAAAGAAAAAAAAAGCTGTAATTTTCCATTGATTTTACGTTCTATAAATGAAACCAAACCACTGGGTGCAAGGATAACGGTGTTTACCCTAACACCCTGTATAATTCACAAAACTACTGTTAAACAAGTATCTTTTGGTGCCTGAATGACACTGACAGGGGGGCGTTGTTGTTAAACATTTTTGAAATTGTCATAAAAAATAGTTCCGATTTTTGTCACGCGCCACAAGAACCTTGTAGCTATGTTTTCAAACTTTTTTTAAACAAATAACCTCCTTTTAATCTTCCAGGCATCCCTAGAAACGTTTTTCGGCCTGGGTCTGATCGTGGGCCCAACCCTGGGGGGCGCTCTGTATGACTTCGGAGGCTACTCCCTGCCGTTCGCTGTTCTCGGGTTTGCTCTGTTCTGTGCCGCTGTCATGAGCTGCCTGGTGCTGCCAAAGAACCATGATGACGAGGACCTTAAGCCTAGTGGACGTAAGTTAAGTCTGCAATGACTAAGGACCCATAGAATGTTGATATGAACTGATAGTAGTGAAAAGAATAATGGGAGCAACATTTTTCGAATTAATTGTCGCTCACCATTTTTCATACGGCGCTTTTCTTTTGTTTCATGTTCGGCTTCGCTGTATGAATATGATCATTAATCTTCCGAGTCATTATTACACTGAATTATTTTTTGTGGAGTAATTAGAACAGTCACATAGTACCGTAGCATATCATGACGATTGATTGGTCCGTAAATATCCAGATTCTTACAACACACGGGGAGACATACACACAAATTATTCGTTGCGCCATAAAAATAGACTAAATTTGCCCCCCTCCCGCCTTAAATTACATTCATCTAGTCCATATTCAATGTCAATAAGAATATATAATAAATTACCAGAAGACATAAAACAACAAAACAAAACCAGTATATTTTTAAATAAACTAAAACAATACTTAATTAAAAAAAGCTATTACACAGTACAAGAATATCTTACGGATAAATCCAATATTGATAATAATAATTAAAATAACAAAAATAAATTGTATTAAAATACTTAAAAAATATATTACATTAAAAACAATGAACATTTTTTAAGCGAGTAATGAAATAGCAATACCAAACTAACTATAATTAAATAAATAATAAATGAATAGATAGACCTGTATATAAAATATTAATAGAATATGTAAACAAATGGAAATATAAATACAAAAATACATAGATAATAGGATATGGAATAATTTTATAATAGATAAATTCAATTCAATAATAATAACGCATAATTATGACAACCAGATATATTTTAATAAGTAAAATAGTAAAAAATAAATTATACCATAATACTTAATAATTATACTACATTAAGAACAATAAACAAATTTTAAGCTAGTAAATAAATATAATAATTAAATAATTAATTAATAAATGGATAGAAGTATATAAAATATTAATAGAATAAGAGAATGAATGAAAATATAAATACATAGGTAAGATATAAATAATCCCTAACATAATAACAAGAAAAACTTGTAAAGCGCTCTTCCGCTCTCTACCTATTTTTAAAATTTGCTGTGCCCGACAGGGTCCATAATTGTTTCTTTAATTTTTATTTACCACCTAATTTGTACATTATGGATTGCAATAAACAATTTGATTTGATTTGATTTGATGATTCATGATTATTTTGTTTGCAGCGTCAATGATATCCTTGCTGAGGGTGCCTGGCGTAGTGCTATCCGCACTTAGTATCATGGTCACCAGTATGAGCATAGGATTTCTACAGGCGACACTTGAACCACATCTGCGTCAAGTAAGTATATTAATTCATTCTTATTTTCCACTTGTTTGAGTCTTTTAGTATAAGCATTCGGAAAAAAACATTCTACGTGGGGAAATGTTTTTAAGAAGTTAAGGCATTCAAGTACCCATAAAACACAGCATAAATTATTTACATTCAGCAGCATCGCGCACAGCATTATATTATAACATTCTTCTAAATCAGGTCAGTAGACAACCGTCGAGCATGTTTCAATTCTCTTTCAAGTATGTATCTATCGATGTGTTGGTCTTAATCGCTGTACGTTACTAACGGGTTAATGTGAATAGTGTGGGTAAGTAAGCTAATACTAGTATTGATTATAACCTTTACATTTATTTCACCTGTATACTTGTAGAAGCAATCAATGAATGTTGAATTGAGGAAGGGGGTACAAGATGGTGCAAATTTCGATTTTATAGTCAGTCATGCACACCAGACCATTTAATAAATAATTCTTTATTAATGCCAAAAACGTTAAAAAAAAATTTCAGCATCCCGGATATTTATAAAGTTATATTCCCACATATCTAAATTATTTTTATTTATATAATAATCTTTATTTTAAATTGGTGTCGGTTGAAATATATTATAGAAATTGAAATATAATATCGATATAGAATAAAGAAAGAAAGAAATAAAGAAAATACGTCTAGGTATTTGCGGCAAACATGACGCTAAGAAAGGACAAATACACGAAAATAACAAGTTGCGGGAAAATATGCGTCATATTGACGCAAAACGGCCATCACTCAGCATAATGCTGCGACTATGCGAGACAGAGCCCCAGCGCTGGTTTTCAGTGATAGCCGGCGTAGACGTCAATAACAAAATAAGAAATAAATTAAATACAATACAAAGACATTACATTTACATTAATAAGCTTTACAGCATGGTATTTTTAAAATCCAAAGACATCTACTGCTGTACTTAGGTTCCAGGTCTATGCCAAGCAGAGGAAAACGTTTGGCTGAATCAAAGCATTTGTAATATTTTATTTAAATCAAACCTTCATTCTCGTCCCCCAGTTCCAGTTCTCCTCCATGATCTTAGGCCTAATGTTCGTGATCAATGGCGGTGTGTACGCTGTCTCAGCCCCAGGCTGGGGTTGGCTCTGCGACCACCCCGCCGTGCGCCCCAAGTATGTGATCGCTGTGGGGTGCGCTTTCGTCGCTGGAGGGTTCCTACTAATCGGACCTGCGCCCTTCTTCGATATGCAGACGTAAGTTTGGTTTACACTGCTACAAGGATCTTTTGGCGCTCAAATTATGTTTACAGGGGGGGCGCTGTTGGTTAATATTTGTGAAATAGTTTTGTGTTTAAATCAGGATGGTGCCGTTAGTTCAGATTTTCGCCACGCGCCAAATGATCTTTGAAATGCCATATTTTTGTTCTTTTTGTAAACTAGTGTTTCATTCTTAGGGGCTATTGAGTAAGGTCAACCTAGTGCATTGCTAAAATAAATTGTAGGTCCTAACTAATTCATGGTGAAAATTGTTTTGAAAACCACGCTCGAACACTGACTACGTAAAGATAACAGAATAGGCTAGAAATATTGGTTGTATGCGCTCATTTTTAACCCCCGACGGAAAAAGAGGGGTGTTATAAGTTTAACGTGTGTATCTGTGGGACTGTCTGCGTCATCGTAGCTGCAAACGGCTGAACCGATTTTGATTTTTTTGGTTTTGTTTGAAAGGTGACTTGATCGAGAGTGTAGTGTAGAGGAGCTATAAAAAGGGATTTTTAAATTTTTAACTGAATTTAACTTGTTAATGAAGCATCTGCTACAAGTTTTAAATGGAACGCCTGCCAGATGACTTCAGCAATCATACGAGTCGCTGTACGTTGATATGCATGTACACCTACAAGGCGAGAGTACAGATAGCTTGTTATGAGTGAAATCTAAACTTTGTAATCTATTTGCAGACAAATGTGGGCAGTAATAGTTGGTCTAATGATGCACGGATTCGGTATGGGCAGTCAGCTGGTCGCATCCTTCTCTGACGCGCTCGGAACCGCCATGTAAGTACCATGAACTAATTCTTTTACGATATACTCGTATCACCAGTGTTTAGGCCCAGAAATTTATGCTAGTCTGGCGGCATCTACATCGCTACATAAGAACTCAACATCAAAGATCTGACGTCACATAAATCCTGCATCGCGCAATTAGAGTTTACCGCGCGCTGGAAATATATACAAGAATCCAACATCAATCTTTGGGCAGTTGCCCGTCAGACACAACACCCGTCTGGTCGTAGTATCCTCCGTTTTCTATGGTGGATGACCGAACTTTACAAACTGTTCCTCATACTCCTAAACTACCTACTAGGCAGTAAATTTTAATTGTTTGGTCCTAGACCCATGTCTTCTGGCTAAATGGCAAGGTTGAAGAGATGCAAAGTCGATCTAAATTATGGATACTTTTGAGAGTGCCACTGGTCTAGGTATCTTCGCCAGAGGATTTCCTGACCTCAAAATTAAGGGACCAGATAATCCTAACTATAATATAAATGCCAAAGTGAGTTTTTTGTTTCTTTATTAAGCTTTCACTCTAAAACGGCAGAACGGATTTGGATGAAATTTGGTACATGGATAGACTATGACCTGGAATAGGATATAGGATACCTTTTTATCCCGGTAGTACGTTCCCGTGGGATAATTTCCGAACTCGACGCGGGCGAAGCCAACGGCAAAAGCTAGTAGAAAATAAATATATGGCATTGTCTTTTTGGTACATTGAAAAAGTTACCAGTTGGCACCCTAACGACTCAAACCAGACCAAAAGAAACAAAAAACTAATCAGTATCAAAAGAAATTCCTCACTAATCGAAATATAACGACCACAAGGAGCAAATTACTCTCATTTTTTACTGAATATACACCCAAAGTTGCACTCGGTATAATAATGTATCTCTTTCATTGTGTAAAGGACAAAAAAGGACCTGTACGTACTTGGTGCTGATTGTCCACCATTGACTACTTGGTTATTGAAGGATTAAAAAGTTATTGTTGTCGAAATTACGCCGCTCATCTGATATGAATTAGTTTACCAATAACTATTTTATTTTTATGAATTACTACCAAAAGTTCGTTCCAATGGTGAAGGAACTTTGCTAACTCATTTATTTTGTTCTGTTAACTCATATATTTTACTTGCTGGTTATGTGCATAGCCAGCCAAAAGTATTTGTACTATCTGTTTGAAACTGAATTTAATTACTTCAAAGTTATCTGGCGTATCACGTATCATCTTTGAAAGTACAAATCCACTATGAATGATACTATCAACAAAAACACGATTTATAATTTTAACCCTTCCCTCCCCAGTGCGAGCGGTCTCCCGAACTCCATAGAGACATACGGGCTCGTATCAGGCATGTGGACGTCCACATTCGCTCTGGGCGCTTTCATCGGCCCCACCGTGTCGGGCTTCCTGTTTGACTCCATCGGCTTCCGGAGCTCCACACTCTTCGTCTTCATACTGCATGTTCTTGTGGTAAGTTTTGGCTAGATGTGGAAAACATACCGAAGTACAGTATCATTGATCACTCACTCTCTATGAAGTAAGAAATCAAGGAATAAATTAAAATTAAAAATCTTTTTAAAAACAAGCTTTTAATTAACTAAAAAGTACTAAATAAAACTTACGTAGTAGTATAAAAAATAATAGATTAGAATTACAACAAATTATAGGTGGTCAAAACTGTATCAAAACCACAAAGAACTATTGATAATACTCATCACTGTAATGAACTTTTTATCAATTTGACCTTAAAAGTGATTTTATGAGAAACTTACGTAAATATAGAACTATAACATTTTCTTAAAAGCTTGAGGCTTGTTTTTAAATGTACGAAGGACATTTACGCCTCAAGCTTTTAAGAAAATGTTATAGTTCTATATTTACGTAAGTTTTATTTAGTACTTATTCGTTAAATAAAAGCTTGTTTTAAAAAAAAAAAATACTTTTATTTTATTTTGTACTTTTTAGCATTAATTTTGTTTAAATATCTGTTCTATCACCTTCACAAATCGAACCCAACACTACGGATTATTCCAGGAAGTGCTTGAAAAATGGAGTACAATATTAGTAACCGGAAAGACATAATACGAACAGAGCAAGCTAATATAAAGCTTGTAAAAATACAATGTGTTCAAAATATGACAAAGTTATTTGAAACAAATGGATTACTGCCATGTTTATAGCTATCTTCTCTTTGTTTTATTATTTATTTAAAATTTTAAGCACACAAATATACAGAGGCGTACTTAATGCCATAGGTATTTTCTGCTAGACAACCTTTGGGTGATGCAGAGACGAACAGTGGTAGGTGCGTACGTTCATTGCAGATACTTTTCATATTCAATCGCACTGATTACTTCAAGGCACACGAAAGCACTCAAAGACAGTATCTTTACTCAACCTCTTTTTACCTAAACAGATGGTGATGATGCTAATGTTCACCTGGACCTGCGACCGCTCCTCCAAGATGGACGTCTCAGTCTCCGCCGGAGACTTGCTGCAGATTGATGGAACCCTGGACGAAAGTGTTCTTATTGGAGACAAGTTCCTACCTCCTTCGAGGACTAAGAGGTAATTACATCGTCTTATTTCACGTCATCTCAAGGATATAGTGGTCATGGTGTTGTTGGATCATGGCAGCATGCATGCTTATCGTTATCATCATGACTTCACGACATACAGGTATTTACTAGCATAATCATGAAGTCTTTTCAGTCTTCAAAATCAGTGTGTGTGTCATCTACCTCTTGGCGAACCTCTTCATCTTGAAAACCACAATCGTTGCATTCTGTCTCCTGTTTTCCGATTATGACATTTCGTGGAAGCGAACTTTAAGCTCAAGGTAAGGTACCATCACTTGCCAAATTCAAAGATATTTCCATCAAGGATATGAAACATCATCGTAAGAAAATGGATATCAATTTTGGCAGGCTTTTGGGATGCAAAACAACGGTCGATGGTTATTTATTTATATATTTATTGTATGTCAAAGATTTTCGAGCCGGTGCCAAGTGGATGACCCACTGGTTGAAAACATGGTCATCGGTGACAGACTACAGCAGGACAGGACGAGAAGGTAAGTCAAAGTGCGAAGCGTACACTACAAAATGGAAGAAAGTAAAACCAGCTCTCACAATTTATTTTTTCTGCCAAAAGTTTTATAAACGTCCGCTGTTTTAGACAAGAGTCACGTAGATTCTGAAGTAGAATTGATTGAAGGGCCAATTTTCTATGTCACGGATTAGCTTTCAGTCATTTTATACAGCTGTATTTATAAGAAGCTCAAAATGTAAGTGAGAGTGCACTCCATGCTCCAAAGAAACTTTGATTCAAGACAATATGAGACCAATGAAAGTATTGAGATCAACCATCTTCATTCCTAACCGCCGTACCCCTTTCAGCCGTCGTTGCGGCATCAGCGTGGAACAATCCCGTCCTCCTGCCATGAACAGTCTCATAGCGTGCTCCAGCTACAAGAACCGTCGCAGTCCGTGGAGCCAGCGCACCCCCCGCTACCGCCCCACGTACGGCAGCCTCGACCACAGGTACAGGGGGGCCTATAACACGTAGACCTGGAAGTAGCAGTAGGGTAAGATGGTAGGTAGGAAGTTTTTTACGCTGTGTTGTGAAGTGAGTGATAGTTAGTGCAAGAATGTTTTATTGTCATTTTAGTTTGTAAGTTTGTTCACACCTTCCTTTGTTTTTAAGTCACGGATAAGCATAGTTCAATTGTAACACTGTACAAGTATAATTTAGCTCAGATGAATTTTTGCTCAAATGAAATTTTCCTCAAATGAATTTTCGCTCAAACAAATTTTTGCTCAAATGAATTTTTGCTCAAGTGTCATTTTGCTCAAATCTTATTTTTAAGTTCCTTGCATTTTCTTGTCTTGCATTTTAAGTAATATTTATTTATAATTATGTCATATAATATTAATTTTACAGAAATTTAAGCTTATAAATTTTAGTTTAGATAGAAATTCTACAGTAGCATTAGTGCAGTCACCATATGATAAGTAGTTAATCATCAATTTTCTATTTTATGTCATTAAGTTTTATGTTGTAAATAAACTATGATTATATTTTGTAAAAATATTTTAATAATAAAAATATAACTTTCAATTTGATGTTTCCTTTGTCTCAAGAAGACTTTTTCCCGCGACTTCTCATTATGAAGCTTTCAGCTTTCTGGGAATACAGGCGAGATGTTATGTTACGGTTGTTTTCTCTGACAGCATATAGAGGTATTCCATTTTTCTTTGTCTTATGTGTATGTGTCAAAGCATCATGATAATTAATGATTGCCTTTGTTGACCTTATTTAATACCTATTAATAACGTGTGCAATTTAATGAGTTGGGTGTGTGAATATTGCGTGTTTTATAAACAACGTTAAAGTGGTAATATCTTATATCTATCTACTAGGAGTACTTTACCTTTGCATTCAGTCTGCCCTGGATACGAATTAAATAGAGAACTTAGAGGATCTATCTAACTGATCTAGCAGTCGTTTATCTCTTATCAAACGATTCCTTGTTTTCTTTTTTTACCGGTACCATTTGTATTTTAAAACAGACTAGCTTCCGCCCGCGGCTTCGCCCGCATGGTATGTCGATAAAAAGAACCCTATGTCCTTCCCCAGGATGCCATCTATCTCCTTGCTAAATTTTTTCGAAATCCGTTCATTGGTTTTAGGCGTGAAAAGGTAACATACAGACAGACAGACAGACCGACAGACAGACAGACAGAGTTACTTTCGAATTTAAAATATTATTATGGATGTAGGTAGGTACTGACTGATCTGACTTGACCAGGCTTTTAGAAACTTTAGAAACCGAGGGCTGTTATTAAACAATTTAAAATTCACATATTGTTCAGCCATTGCTATACTAAGTATCAATGTGTTCAGCCCAGAATGTATAACAAATGAAGACAAGGTCACATCAGTTCTGGTCTGGTAGGTGCATACCAAAATCAAAACAGACGTAAGTAGATACCTATTTACAAATTCCATTCGCAGACGTAAACAACAACATAATTGTTTTTCTTTTGTTAATGTAATTCGATATTATAAAGTTTTAAACATAAATAATGGCTATTTTTCTGTTTCTAGTAACAAAGTGTTCCCCTTTTTAGCCGACTCCAAAGGAAGACGTTATGCATTCGACGTTATTTTTCGTGCATGAAAGATGATGTGGCTGGAAAAGGGATATTGAGACAGCTGAGATGACGCCTAATAAAGAAGGATGGAAGAAGACATATATACCCAAAGAAATTGGGATAAGAGCAAAAACATGATAATGTAGGATGATTCTCTCAAGGCTTCCTCCCGCTAACAGGTGCAACGCGAGTCTAGTACAACAATTTCTATGAAAACTTCATGGAAATTGTTCTACCAGAGGGCCTAGACAAGTGACAATCGCTTCGAAAGCGTTTCGTATTTCTACAACGACTTTCAACAGGATTGACATAAGCTTTTCTATATCTTATGTCAGTACCCATACATTTTGGCCTTTTCCATCATTGTTATCGCTGATAGAATGTCACTTTGTCTAGGGCCTCAGAATTGCGTCGCGTCACGTCGCGCCTCTTTGCCTCCAGATTAATGCTGACCAGAATTTAGCCGAGTCCACATTCAAACTAAAACTTACAAAGTATTTATTTCAATTAAACCATTTACAAGCACTTTTGAACTGTCAAAGAGTCGATCACTTAGTCGGAAAGTTGAAACTAGTTGCCTATTCCAAAACGTAGATCTCTGTGGAGAAGAACGGGCAAAAAACTCCAAGGACACTCTTTCGTTTCATTCTCGCTATTACTTACACAGAAGCTGAGAAACCATATCCATTCAATACAATTTAAATCACTAAAATAGCAAACAAAACTGCAGACATAATGTAATTAGACCATAAAATGAACTCACTTGCCTTACGGCAGTAAATTATCGACTGAAACGCGTGATTGCCTTCTATTGCTGCTACAAAACATTCCTATATTTCCAACATACTGTTAAAACAATCGATGTATTAAAAACCAATGAGTATCTAAAAATAATTGCATGTTCCAGGTACATGTCGTGCAGAATTTTTTGAAAGCAAGGACGTTGTCGCTGTTGGTAACTGAGTTATTTACAAGCTGAGGTTTCTCTCGCATAGGTTGATAAACTTTGGCATTGTTTATGATTTCACCAGATACAGGCGGAATTGGTCCATTTTGGCTCAGGATTGAATACAGTGGAAAAACGAAATGCCCTGCAGTGATTGATATAATCCTTACTAATATCCTTATTAATATATAATTACTAATATTACTAATATTTACTAATATACCGCATGATTTTTTTTACCGTCTCGACAAACATAGGGTGTAGTAGGTGAACGGAGTAGAAGCCAATGGCAAAGTCAATTTAATTTTTTTTTATTTTTTATACCCTTTAAACAAATTGATTTATCTAAAAATACTACCCATTTGAAGTAAACTTTTAATACAAAAACAATAAAAACAGCAATTAAAAAAAAAATGAATAAATCGATGAAAAAATATCGAGATTCAAATCATACGCACCCTACTAAATGCACGGAATTTATCAATGAATTCGTAGATACGTTCCTTTGCGGCCGATAGGTACTCGCCGCACTGTACGTCGGCTCCTTTGATATCATCAGGCGCACGGGCCGCCGCCGCGCCGGACGGAGCTGCTCGCTCGCGCATCCCCGCGCCCGCCCGCGTCCCGCGCTTCAGTCACCTGCGATTAGTCACGGCGGCGTGACGTCGCGCTGTTTGTTTCCGCGTATGCATCGTCCACCCGGCCATAGTTATCGTATCTAAACATGTAAGAATATTCTAACGTAGAGTATCTTGTTTGGTGAAAACAGCCAGTGCGAGGCGAATGTACGCAGAAGAAGAACATCTTCAGTCGCTGTGAAGGAACGGTATCCCTTCTCCTCAAATTCTCCGGAAAACCCCGGACCCCGCATGGAGTTTTGTCACTGGCTGCAGAACCGTTCCGTCATTGACACCATGTTGCAAGACGTTCCTGATCCCTATCTGCAAGACATGTACTTCCAGCATGACGGATGTCCAGCTCACTACAAACGATCTGTGCGCACGTATCTCGATGGTCAATTCGGTGATAAGTGGATAGGTCGCGGAGGACCTGTGAACTGGCGGCCGAGGTCACCAGACCTACATAACACCCCTTGACTTTTATTTGTGGGCCGAACTAAAACGTTTAGTCTTACGTTTAGTGTATACCGAAAAAGCTCAAAGTGTTAGTGATTTAAAACAGCGAATAATAGACGCTTTTAATGTTTTGAGAAGTGATAGAGACACGCCTCGAAGTTTACCAAACAATATGCAAAGACGTGCTAGTTTATGTTTAGAACGAAACATTTTGAACGATAATTACCTACTGCGATATCGCTAAAAAGGTAGGTACAGACCTAAGTTCATTTTTAGTAAAATGCGCGCAATGCGCGTGCGCGTCGGTCGGTCGTGTCGCCCGCGCGCGAGTACCGCTCAGCTGCTCGGCTCTCGTACGTGAACCCCGGTAAGTGAACTCTCACGCATACATCAAGTTTCTATGCACGGGTGTGTGCGTAGGCGCGCCGACGTTACTTAGCAACGGGTCGACCGAACGACCTTCTGTCAATGTTCTCGCTCCCGCATGTATGCACGTCCTTTTCATTTTGAATGAAGTACAGTCGAGTATTCTTGCTTATTCAAGTATTTATTGTTTCGAATTATTTAAAAAAGATTACTTAGATTGTTTTAAAAGTTCGTTCCGAGTCTTTCGTTTTATTTGTAAGGATAGGTTTTCTTATTATTTTATCTTTTTAATTGGTAAATTGGTGGGGTTTTTATTTGTACTTACGTAAGTATTTGTTGTGTTTTATTATTTTAGGTAGGTTAAGTTTTCTTACTTGTGTTAAGTTATTTACTACTTATTCTTTTGGTGTGAGGCTTATTTAGTCAATTGGGTATTTGTATTGTATGTTTGAGAATTTTTGGGTATTGTGTTCATTTTATTTGTAGATCAGGTTTGTCTTAGTTTATTAGTAAGAGGAGTATAAATGTTATTGCGCTGATTTTTAATTTGATTTTGGAAACGTTTTAAACACGACTGTACCATGCGAGGGGCGGCCGCTACGCAAAAGAATGTGCGTGCGTTTCGCTCGCACACACGTACAACTTTCATTCATGCGCGATCGCAGCCTACGCCGTTTACTATCTCCTATTTTGGCTATTATTAGTTTTTACGCACGGGCCGTAGGATGGATAGTTTTCATGATTTTTGAAGGAAATTCCGAACCTGTACAATCTCAATGGTACTAAGCAAATATTCTCGGGTATGGCTTCTGTTCCACTTACACAACACACCTTATTATGCTCGAGACGGTAAAAAATTTCATCCGGTATATTATAAATGCGAAAGTAACTCTGTCTGTCTGTCTGTCGCGCTTTGACGCCAAAACTACTGGACCGATTTAAATGAAATTTGGTACACAGATAGTCTAGAGCCTGAGAATGAACATAGGCTACTTTTTATAGACATACCACGCGGGCGAAGCCGCGAGCAGAAGCAGGTACAACATACAAATTAATATGTATGTTGTATTATGATAATTATACAGGCTGTAAGGGTAAACAGTCTTGTCATTCAAACCATGGGTAGTTGACTTAAATATAAAATTAAATGTCCGAACACAACAAAAAAAAACGTCATTTTCATTAAAAGATTTTAAAAAGTTTCTATCCGACACCGTGCTCTATAGCGAAACAGCTGACTGACTGAGAGAGGGGTCGCGCTCGCGGCCGGTCAGGTCACATCCCGTACCCCCCGCCCGTGTTGAGACGCAAGTTCGTTGCCCTAGCGCATAGGACAACGAACTTGCGTCTCTTGTGGTAAAATGTAGATTAAAAAAAAAGAATAAAAAAGTTGTAATTTTCCATTGACTCCACGTTCTATAAATGAAACCAAACCACTGGTTGCAAGGATAACGGTGTTTACCCTAACACCCTGTATAAGTACTATAAAATATACTCACGAGTGTTAGATGACTATGTAACGAGGACGGTCAAGTAATACTAAGGAGGGTTTGCGACAGAATTTATTTATTTATTCGTAAAACACTTTAGATGGTAGTTAATTTAATTAATACAATATTTTAAACACTGCACTGACCAGTTTTACTAATTTAGATGAGTGTGTTTGATAATATATATTTTTGTGTGTCATTAATATTTTGGCTTACAAAAATTAGGTACCTAGATACCTATAAGTAAGTTTTTCTTTTCGTTTTAACTTATATTTTATCATAGCTGCGCCCCGCGGTTTCACCCGCGTAGGTCTCGATCCCGTGGGAATATAGGGATAAATCGTATCCTATGTCCTATTCCATGTCATGGTCTACCCGTGTGCCCATCCTCTCCTCTCTAGAGTAGGGAACGTCGCGGTGGCACGGCGCCGGCGTCGAACGGTTCGCGTATTGCATTTTCATACCTGTGATAACTTCGAAATTAAATGTCCGATTCGAATGAATTAAAAAGTATTTTACTGCTACATAAGTACCCTTGATGTTAAAACTACTTATTTGAATAAGAATTAATATTATTTTGATAAAACTCCTTCGCAAATAATGCATTAATTTCAAACTTTGATTACCATAAGAAAGGTTATAGTGAGTGAAAAGATAGACATATGCTGTCGCAGACTTTTTTTTAGAACTTTTAAAGAGGAACAATTCCATCATACATAATATTTACGTAACATAAACCGTTTACGCAGCGCACGCAACGGAAGCTCTCAAAAAGGAACATTGGTGCCGACTCTCTTGTCACAAATTCTCTAAACTAAACTAAAAATCACTAAAATTTAGTTTATTCCTGTCAAACGACGATTTCCTATTCTGAAAATAGAATAAACTGACACAACTTAACTATAATTTAGTTTGACAGCACTAAGATGGCACTGAGTTTTAACTAACTCTGATTATTTTTAATCACGATTAAAAATGTGTGGAATAAAATTAGATGTCATGAACTAAAATTCAAACCGACGTGTCGGTTTGAATTGATTTTTTCGGTACTGTATCTTTTTTTTATTTTCTTTTGCTTATATCTCGAAAACGGTGTGTCCTATCGCAAAAATAATGAAAATTTTGACCCCCTTTGCAATCTGCAAACCCGTAATACATTTTGGTGATTTAATTTTTTGTTTTCTTCCAAAAAGTGAAAAATTCCATATAAAAATACGTCGAGACGGCCACATTGCGCGCCTCTCCGGCTCAAAAAAAATCACGTGGTAGGCAAATAAGTAGGTACCAAGTGGAGTCGCGATTGTCAAATTCGATTTTAGTTCTGTCAAAATAATTTTTAAATTTAGAGATTTTTTTGGCAGAATAGCTCTAAGATTGTTATAGTAAAAAGTAAGGAATTTTAGTGATAGTTTAGTTAGTTTAGTTCGGTGTACAAGAGAATTGGCACCATTTTTTCCCGTTTTTGCAACATATTTCATTTATGCTCCGCCCCTATTTGCCGTAGCGTGATGTTATATAGCCTATAGCCTTCCTCGATAAATGGACTATCCAACACAAAAATAATTTTTCAATTCCAACCAGTAGTTCCTGAGATTAGCGCGTTCAAACAAACAAACTCTATAGCTTTATAATATTAGTATAGATAAAAACCACAGTAAGTAGTTGATTAAATGAATGCATCTAATAACTAGAAAAAATATATATTTTCCCATAAATGTAAAAGCTTAAATGAAAACATTACAGAGATAACTACCTACATTACTAACATGCTAAACACAAGACCATCTAAGGAAACATACCTTACAAACCTCCCGACTCTTTACACATCCACTGCTGTCTACATACACCGCACTTTACAACCATTTAACACAAAACCAGCAATGTACAACACCCACTACTTAACTCTCAGGAGATGCTTCAAAGTTCCCAGGCGTAAAGGTCAGATACCCACCGCGATGGCATAAAGGTCGCGGCCAACTTGACATGAAGCTCGATGGGCTGCTGAACTCACTAATATACATAATAATAGGATGGGTTTGTCGAGAAAGTTCCGCCGAAGATTGAGTAAAAGGTAAGTTGGAGAATTAAGTAAAAGTTAAGTTGGAGAATAAGTAGGTAAGCAGTAGAGTGTTTTATTATAATCTGATGAATATCCTTTTAAATATATTCTTTTGGAGTCTGTATTTGTGCCCAGTTCATGGCAATAGCCTTGCCCCATATTACATGTAATAGGACCCATGGAACTTGGAATATGGAATACCTGACGAAATGTGGGTGTACACACGGCTACACATCAACCTATACTATTCCAGTTTATGCTGATCTCGCATTATACAGGATTTCCGTACAATGCGAGGTCAGCTTATACTGGAAATGTATAGCTTGATGTGTAGCCGGTTATGCAATATACCTAATAATAATAATTCATTGTCTTTCATATCCACGTATTATTTTAATGTAGGTATTCTTGATTAAAGGTATTTTGTTAAAATCTCAGATTAATAACTAAATTATATTATGCATTGATCAATTATTTAGCTAGAATTATAAATAAGCCAATCAGCTTAAGCTTTTTTAATCAATTTAATCGTTTCGTTTTCTATGATGCATTTTGTCGACTGATCAGAACTATGCAGTTTTAACATATTATTTAACAATTTTTTTCTAATAGAAGCAATTAATAATGATCAAAATGTCAAGGAAAATAATCTGTTCATTAGATGAGAAGTATCTTATTTAAATTATAATGATCTCTCAAATCAATCAACGGTGACATATAACAACACTAAATCCGGAAGGCTAACCAAGGTAGACTTGATCTGAATATGTCAAAAATTTAGATTTATCTAACACAGCATGCCTTTTTTTTAGTGTGGGAAATCATCAAGTAACTTCTTCCGCTCTGGGCGGAGCGGGAGGGCCCGTCAGACTTTTACTGACTAAAACCCACCCGTATTCCTTCAGTTGCCTGTTGCCAAGGGCCCCGGTATTTTTCCCGCAACCCGGGCAGAACATAGCATGTCTTTTTTTTTTTTTTTTTGAGGGTGGGAAATCATCCAATGACTTCTCCCGCTCTGGGTGGAGCGGAAGGGCGTGTCAGACTTTTACAGACTAAAACCCACCCGTGTTCCTTCAGTTGCCTGTTGCCAAGGTCCCGGTATCCCTTTCGGACTAACCCGCAACCCTGGCAGGCACCGGTCCTAGCGGACCCCGCCAATTGTGCTGACATCTCTTTGAGGCGCGCGTGGAACACGACGCGCCATCGACCCGGGCCTGGTCCTGATCGGACGGCGAGCTACCCATTGCTCGCCGTCCGCAAGCCCGCGCCTATGGTGGCCGGGAATCCGCCTGGGATTCCCGACGCCCAGGGCGTCTCCAGCGGCGGCGGTTAGGGGCATAAGGGCGCAAACTTTGCCTCTCCCTCACGCGTTCCGCCTCCTCCTTTGCGAGCATTACTGCTTCGCAGAAGGAGGTGACTGCTTCCCATGCCCTCTCGCTCCGTACCATGGCCTGGACCAGAGCCGGACGCGAGAGGTCACCGCCGCCAATCGCCTCCAAGAGGACACGGCGGGGCTCCGCCCAAGCGGGGCAGACCTCCACCGTATGCTCCACCGTGTCCTCCGGGCGATCCACACAGTGGTGACACCCGGGCGTTTCCTCCCGCCTTATACGAAACAGGAACCTCCCGAAGCAACCGTGTCCGGTGAGGACCTGCGTCAGGCGGAAGGTGAGGACGCCGTGGCGCCTCTCTAGCCACTCCTCAAAGAGGGGACTTATCGCCGCAATTGTGGCGTGCCCAGCACTGGGTTGCGACAATCGCACTCTCCATGCCGCCATGAGATCCTGCCGGAGCTCTGTCCGCTGAGCCGCGATTTCTCGCGGCAGCGGAGTTACGCCCCGGCGCTTCATCTCCTCGCGCCACTCCCATATGTGCGCGAGGACCTTCGCCTCCAGATCCCATGGCGGTAATCCGGCCAGGAGGCTCGCCGCCTCGCGGGAGACCGTGCGGTATCCCCGGGCCAGCCGAATGGCCATGACCCTTTGGGACGCGTTCAACCGGCGGGCTGGCCGCAGCCTAAGGGAACGCGCCCACACCGGTGCCCCGTAAAGGGCCATGGACCGCACGACCCCCGCGTAGAGCCTCCGGCAGGAGGCGTTTAGACCCCCCAGATTGGGCAGGAGACGCCCCAATGCAGCTCCAGCCCGGTCCAGCCTGGGAGCCAAACGTCGGAAATGCTCAACGAAGTTCCACCGGCTGTCGAGGACGAGTCCTAGGTACTTCATCGTCGACTCGACGCCGATGTGAACCCCTCCTACCGTAATTTGGGAACCCGACGGTGGCGCGACTCGACGCCGATGTGAACCCCTCCTACCGTAATTTGGGAACCCGACGGTGGCGCGCTCCGAGGGCCATGAAAACACATGACCTCGGACTTGTGCAAGGCCACCTCGAGTCCCAGCTGCCGGATTCTATCGACGATTGTCGCAACCCCGCGTGTCGCTAGTTCGGCCGCCGCCTGGTGCGACCTCCCCTGTGCCAGGACCAGCGTGTCGTCAGCGTAGCAAACTACACTGACGCCACTGGGGAGGTCGGCGCGCAGCACCCAGTCGTAACCGATGTCCCACAGATGCGGCCCCAGGACCGATCCCTGTGGGACACCGCACGACATCTCTCGCCGGTTCCACACTCCCTGGTGACCGGGGTAGATGACGGCCCTGTCCGTCAGATAGGCCTCGACCACACGACAGAGGGAGGTCGGCATCCGGTGGTACCGGAGTGCCTCCCTTATGCAACTCCAGGGCAGGGTGTTGAAGGCGTTGGCGATGTCGAGAGACACCGCCAAGACGACCCCACCCCGGGCCACAGCATCCCCCGTCGTGAGGGCCCGTACGCGCATGATGGCGTCCACCGTAGAGCGCCCTCTGCGGAAACCAAACTGGCTCTCCGCCAAGTCCGGCCCCACCCGCACCAGCCGCCCGACGAGGCGGTTTGCAATTACTCTTTCAAAGAGCTTGCCCACCTCGTCGAGCAGCACGATGGGCCGATAAGCGGACGGAGAGTCCGCAGGGCGCCCCGGCTTCTTTATGAGGACCAGTTTCCCCGTCTTCCAACGAAGTGGAAACTGGCCCCTCTCCATGCATGCGCTTAGGAGACCCCTTAGTCGAGGCCCGAGAGCCTCCATGGCCAGGACCCAGGCCTTCCCAGGTAGGCCGTCAGGTCCTGGGGCGGTGTTTTTGGCATTCAGCCTTCGCACCGCCACTCTCATTTCTACCTCGGTCACCTCCGGAGCATCGTCGTCTTCGTCGGTGTTGTGGTCCGCATCAAGCACCGCAGTAGGCGGAGCCATGAGCGGGGAGGTATGTTCCCCTCTCGAGGGGAACAGAGCGCTCACCACGTCCTCCACAAGCTGAGGCCGGAGACTCTGCGTCAGCGGGGGAGCCCATGGGCGGAGTTTTTCCCGCACCATCTTGTATGGGCGTCCCCACGGATCTCTGTTCAGAGTCTCCAGCATCTCCTCGCGGTCCACTGCCCTGGCCCGCAGGATCTCCGCTTGGAGGGCGGTCTTCGCCGCTCTGTACCCCTCATACAGCTCCGCCTCAATGGCTTCCGTATCCGGAGGGCGGATACGGAGCCTGCGGTGCCTGGTGTACTGGTGTCGCGCAGCAACACACGCATGGCGCAAAGCCGTCAGCTGCTGCGACCACCAGCTCACCTGGCGCGAAGCACGTCCGGGCTGAGCCCGGGGCATTGCCACGTCACAAATATTGGACATGGCCTCCCGGAACCACTCCACCTCGTCGTTGATGTCGGCAGGCCTGTCCTGTGATGACACCCAGGTCTGCACGATCGAGGCTTCCAGGAGGAGCTCCCGGTCCAGCTGCTTCAGCGCCCACAGCGGACCACTCGGGGCCTGTCGGACCGGCGCGCTCGAGGACTGGGCGGAGACGTCAAACCGGATATACCGGTGGTCGGAATACGTCTCCACCCCCTCCATGACGCGCCAGTCAGTGACACGCGGTGACAGAGCGGGGCTGGCGAACGAGATGTCCACCACCGATTCACCCCGCATCCGCACACACGTGGGGACAGAACCCCGGTTTAGGACGACCAGGCCTGTCTCCAGAGCCCAGTCCTCCACCATCCTGCCCCGTGTGTCCGTATACCGGGAACCCCAAGCCACATTCTTGGCGTTGAAGTCCCCGAGGACGAGCACGGGGAGGGAACGGAACCCGACGACGACGACTTTCAACTCCGCAAGGGAGTTGTGGAACTCGGCGAGAGTTCGGTTCGGGGAGAAGTACACCCCTACCACGACAATCTCCCCGAACCGTGCTGTCACGCAACCCCGTCCTCTCTTGACAGCCTCGAGGGACGGGGTACCGGCGGCGGCCGACGAAATAAGGGTCACTGAGCCGCTCAGGTCCTCCACCCAGTCATCCCTGGGCGGGACAAAGTACGGCTCAGCGACCACGGCGATATTAATCGACCACTGCGCCATGCTCTGGAGCAAAAGATCCTGAGCGGTGGCGCAGTGGTTGATGTTCGCCTGGAGGAGGCGAAATGGGGCCATTATTGGCACTCCATTTCAACCCCCTCCCGAGACCCATGCGAGGGCCCTGCCGCAGCGGCAGCGGCGGCGACGACGACGGTGGTGGAGGCGGCAGCGGCGGTGGCGGTGGCGGCGGCTGCGGCGGTGACGGCGGTGGTGGCGGTGGTGGCGGAGGGCTTGCCCCTGCCCCTGGCTTTGCCAGGCTTCGGTGGAGTGCAGGCCTTACTCCCGATCCGGTGGTCGGCCGGCTTGCCTGCCGCCGCACATACGACGCAGTGCAGCGTGGCCTTGCACGTGCCTTGTGACCGGGCTGACCGCAGCGGTAGCAGGCATCGCTGCGGTCAACCTCGGAGGTGCATTTAGCTCCCACGTGGTCGCCCACATGGCAGCGGAAGCACCTCCGAGGTCTGGGTTCGAGCAGTTTGACCTGCGCGGACACCCAGCCCACCAGTAGCCTTTAGCCCTCCCCGGCTATTTTCTTGGCCGCCGCCACGGGGCAGCTCACCGTAACAGCTTGCATGCCCCTGTAGTCGGGACCGATGGTGCCAGCCTTAACCTGCTCGGCAGAGCACCCCCCAGTCCTGACCACGGCGGCCACAACCTGTTCTTTCGTGACCGAGTCGTCCAGGCCCTGGATGTGCATTTCAGCGCACTTAGTCGGCCTGGACACTCGGGCCTCATCCGCGTTAAGGGACGCCCTGAGCTTTTCAGCCAGGGCGTCAGCGGCCATGCCACCAGCCGGACCGGGGAACTCTAGCATTCGGGCCCCGGTGGCAGCTATCCTCAGTCTGATACCTCCGGCAGCACCGAGCTCCCCTAGGTCCACCACCTCCGCCACTTTGGCAAATACGTCCTTATAGGACACGCCCTTCGTTGCCGCTTCCGGCTGTAGTGTGACCAATACAGCTGCGGATTTCGGGGCGTGGAGCCTAGCCGCAACGCTTCGCTCCTTCCGCCGCTGCCGCCTCGCCTTTTTCTTATTGGCCGCCCTTGCCTTCCTAGCCGCCTTCCTCTTCTCCCCGGCCACTTTCCATTCAGCATCGGCTTGGGGAGGTAGGGAAGGTGCAGGTACAGTCGGAGGTGGGGGCGGTCGTTTAGCCACCGGGGCTGGGGCCGGAGCCGGGGCCGGGGCCGGGGCCCTCGCCGCCTTTTTGGCGGCTCCGGCCTTTTTAGCCGCCCCGCCCTTATTCTGCCTCGGAGAGGCTGGATTGGCCGCGGCAGATCCGGCGGCGACGACGGCATATGTCGTCGCCTCCTTCCGCTGGCCGGGGGCTGGCTGGCTTGCCGTCAAGGGGGGGCGCAGGACGATGGCTTCTAGGGCAGAGAATCGTCTCCGCATTTCGGCCATCTCCCGCTGCACCAGGGTCAGAACCCGGTCCCCAGCATCAGGCACAGGCCGTCCCTGCCCATGCTGCTCCCCCCTCTGCGGCATCTCCCGGGGGCCGGCTCCTCGGAGCTTAGCCAGGTCCGCTCGGAGCTCCGCGTTCTCCTTTTGGAGGAGCTCCATCGCGGCCGTCAGGCGTGCGACCTCCGCTCGCATTTCGGACACTCCGTCCGACAGGGTCCCCCTGCGGGAGGCCTCCGCTGCCGCCACTATGGAGGCCGTGGCTTCTGCTATGGCCTTGTCCTTGGAGGTCTTAAGCCTCTTCAAGGCCACATTGTTGATTGCAGAGGCCACGATCTCTGCGAACCCAGCCGCGCCCCTTGGCCTGGAGCCACCAGCAGCGCCCGGCTCATCACCTGTTACTTCCGAGGGGGCTGCACTGGGGCTCGCGACTCGCTGAGCCGGGTCGGCCGGGCTGACCGGACTCGGATCACCAGCCCCCTTGGTGATGAGCCCCCTACCCGCACCCTTCTCTTGGGCTCCACCCCGCCGGCCAGAGGGGATTTTCCTCCGGCTCCTGTCGACTGAGGACGACCCCGACTTGGGGCGCTTCCGGAAGAACTTTCTCCCGGAACGCCCCACCACCACAACCTCGCGCTCCACGCTCGTACAAGAGCTAGAGCTCGATGCCGCGTCGGACTCCGACCGCGCATCGCTTCTTTTTTATGTTTTGTATCCATAGTTGTTCCCACGAGTATAAAACAATCTGTACTTGCTCAAAATATAGTGGTTCGCACTAGCGACTGATTCCATAGCTACCCATCAGCCAAGCTATCAACCTCCCTCACGGTGCGCCGCCGCTTGGAGGTTTGGGGTAATTTTTTATAGAGGATTTCTTCCTCGCGGCCCGGGCGATTAAGCCAAGACCCTCGACCCCCGTCAAATGCCAGAGACATGACCTTGACACTCTTCGGGGCTACGAGACCAACGGTGGCAGAAGGAAGGACTTCCTCCTGCCTGCCCGACGGCAGGGTTAGTGCACGACGAGCCCGCTCAAGACGCTACTAAACGTGTACTCCTCCGAGTACACATTAGAGCGTCCCACCGACAGGATATTGGCATACGGGCAATGCCTCTCCACTAGGTACTGTGTGTCTAACACACAGCACCCATTGGAGAAACATTGCCCGCACCCCAGGGTGCACCGTCCCAGAAACTGGCCTTCCCCACGGACGTATCCGTAAGGGAACTCCAGCCCCCGGGAACATAGCATGCCTGAGAGATATTTCTCGACGGCATGTGAAGCCAAGTCAGAGGCCCATGGGCGGCATAAAAACTCTGACACCAGGGTAGGATATTGCAGGGACATTACAGAGTCGGTTACTCACAGTACAATGTTAAGTATTGACTTAGACGAGTGCTCTAAATTGCTGTTACTTTACTCTACTAAAAGGGTTATAAAAATGTCCAAAAAAAATATTTTAGTTGTGGTATACGAATTTGTGTGAGGTAGGTACCTCACACAAATTCGTATACCGTTATCTGCTATGTAAATAATAGTGACGGAGTGAAATAATTATATCGTCTACATACGCAAAGTGGGAAAAATACGTAATTATTGAAGCTAACTCAAAAACTACGCAAGTAAAATTTATAAAATTTATATGGGACCACTTCTGAAGCATGACCTACCAAACAAAAAAAGAATCTTCAAAATCGATTCATAATTGGCGGAGTAATAGCGTAACATACACACAAAAAAAAACCTACAGACGAATTGAAAACCTCCTCCTTTTTGAAGAAGTCGGTTAAAAAAAGAACTTCGAGACAGAGAGACACATGAGAAACAACACGTATAAAATCCTGCCTAATAATAATAACTCAAGATAACTCGATTCTTCGGCGTTTGTATACTCCATTTGAAATAAGATTAGACGTTTAAATAAACCTTTTTTACAGTCCGTTCAACCGATTGTGACTTCTATTGCGTTGGTCGCATGACAAATGGCAGCTGCAGTAGACAGTTGGTATTGTGTAACCTTTTTTGCTTTTAATGCCATCCTTATGCCTACGGTATAGAAGTCAAAATCGGTTGAACGGACTGTATAAAGGTTTGTTTCAATGTCTAATCTTATTTCAAATGGGGTATAGTCTCCTCTTTTTTGTATCCTGTTACTAGCTGCTGCCCGCGGCTTCGCTCGCGTCATCCCAATAAAAGTAGCCTAAGTTACTCCTTACCTATAACATCAAAAAGTCCCGACAAAATCGGTGCAGCCGTTTCGGATATTATCCGGAACAAACAGACAAAAAAAAAATGTTTTTAAGTACCGTATATTCTTTTATACTTCTATATTTTATTTATTTGCTGTCTGTAGTCAATCATATGGAAAAGAGCAGAGTTCGTCCAGCGCCATTCAGGTTGAAGGGTTTCCGTTTGCTGCTATTTGGGACCCACGCACCATAAAAAGAAAACTTTGTGGCAATTTTTAACTCATTATCAACTATTGTATTGTCTCTAAAACTTGTTTCTATATCACTACTTCATCAGCTAAGTTTACAGCCGACTCGTTCAGATGTTTTATCTCTCTCATCTTTGTTGCGCCATCTCTTTTGTTTGTTCTTTGAAATCAGACGTTGAATCAGACTTGTCAGAATTTTGTGTTGAACTGGATCCAACTTAAAGTCATGTTGGTACTTTAGCACTTGTGTGTGCTAGGTAAATATAAAGTGGAGTAAGGTAAATAATGTTGTGTTACTACTGCAGTCATATTTGTAAGGTATACATAAATGAGTAGGTAGGTAAGGCTGTATTCCGTAGCGGCAGCAGCAGGCGAGCGACGACGGCGACGTGTCGCTAGCTACAGAAGGTGTTGTGTCACGACGACAGCGACACGTCACCTGCAGTCGGCTACGGAATGGTACCTTTAGACTTATTTATTTATTTATGATAGTAGGATATTAACAATAAGTAACACTAGTCTTCAATACTGTGTAAATATATCACTTATAGGCATGCACAACATTCTTATTAAAAGGTGAACAACTATTCAATTATATTTTTAAATCATTACAATATTATATAAACAATAAAAAAATAATAAAATTACCAAATCAGATTGGATTTAAAAATAAAATAATAAATAACACATTTCGGCACATTGCATGAGAGTCAAAGTCAAAGTCAAAGTCAAATAATTTATTTCAAATAGGCACATATATGGCACTTTTGAACGTCA
This sequence comes from Lithophane semibrunnea, assembly GCA_947363905.1. Classification (NCBI taxonomy): domain Eukaryota; kingdom Metazoa; phylum Arthropoda; class Insecta; order Lepidoptera; family Noctuidae; genus Lithophane; species Lithophane semibrunnea. Next base: position 14,137,875 of record OX376188.1, read on the forward strand.
AACAAAGAAATAGAATTGATTCTAGTTGCCCCTTCCAAAAGGTAGTTTTCGTATGGAGAAGAATGGGCAAGAAACTCCATAGAGAGACTTGTTCTAAATATCTGCTCTTTCAATGTCCAAATGGGTGTATTAATGGTGTCGGACTCGCGTGACTCTCTTTACGTCATAAAATCATTAATCGTGCCACAAAATTAAGGCATTTCAAATGAATGCACTCGTCCACAAGGCCATATAGATCTACAATATTGGCTAAAATCACGAAAATCATTTTTTTTTTGAGACTACATTATACCTATTATGAAGATCGTGTTAAATTCTCAACAGCTTCTATGACTACTACTCACTTACCTATTATTTAATCCGTGTAAAAAATTGGTTTACCCGACATTAGCTATTCCTTATTGGCATTTTAGCGCGTAGGTAAATAGAGCAAAAAGTTTTTGATATTCAACATAAACTCATGGATGGCTGAAAACTTAAGATTACAACAAACGATGTAGTGGATAAAATATTAAAATATTGGAGAAGTATAACTACCTACTAAAAATACAGTGAAAACAAGGAATAAATAGATGTACCCAGAAGTTTTTGATCTTCCTTCCGACATTAGGTAGCATTATTAACAAACTTTTAAATCACAAGCGCATAATAATATAAGTAGGTAATTCTTTTTATTCTTTTCATATTTGTATTAGAAATGGGCCATCACAAGCAAGTGTGTGGGCAGAGTGGCAAAAATGGGGGCTTCGCAAAAGTCGCGAGTACCAGGGCAATAGGAAGAGGTAAGATATCATCAGTGAAGACCCGCTATGTAGGGTGGAAGCACCGCTTCATCGGCGGTGCATTTTGGTATCAATATTAACTTGGTAAACTTGATGTTAGAATGCAATACAAAAATGATAGGTATTAATGACCGATTTTCAAATTCATTCCTTAAAGTTTCATTTAGTGAATTAATCGTGACAGATAATGGTAGATAAAGCCAGTCTAGTGAACAAAAATACGATTTAACGAAAACTATACAACATTTATGCTCTGTGCTCAGAAAACAATCCAAAATTCAGAGCTGCTTATAAAGCGAACATTAACTCAGAAGCAAGACCAGCATCATAAAACCCCCAAACTGCATAAAAACATACAATTTTGTTGATCTCGTTGAAAACGCAAGGTCCGATTGACCGTGCCATTAAAATTCTCGACCAATCAATTACAGTACCGACATTATTGCAGTTCACCTTACAACTGTGTCCGCCATGCTGGAACCCGTCCGACGGGCTCTGAGTCACGAGTTTGGGTTCAAATTTCGAACCGTTTGGACCCTAAGACTAAATAAACCGCGAAACGTGCAAAGAGGTAAAACAGTTGAGGTTGTTTAAAGCACCTTAGGATTAAATACAGTAGTAAAACTTGGACTTTATATTGGTTAAACTGGTAATAAAAGTTGGGAATTGTGATTATATTGTTGACTTTCTTTAGTAGGTGCACTTGCAGTCTTGCAGCAACCCTGGAAGGTTGTTCGGCTGTTGTCAATGTGTGATGAAAGTGTCGTGAAATATTGCATCCAAGTTATTATAATTAGTCCAAGGTAAACCCAAATTCAACAATTTGTGAGATTATGAAATTCGACATTAAAATTCTATTAACATCCATTATGCATATTATAGTAATGCCTACAGGTGCAGCACATACCCCAAGTGACTTGAAACAATAATACCGATGTCAAGTTACAAATGCCAAGGAAAGTCCTGGAGAGTGGAGAGTGCTGTCCTTTCTCTAATTAACAACAACAAGCAAAAACCGATCATTACTATTCTATCACCAGTCTTAAACAAAAGTGAATTCTTGAACGTATGCCAGAAAGAAACAAACACGAGCGCAGACTTTGAGACCGGCTAGCATAACTTGAAATTTCGAGGTGGCGCTGCTTGCCAAGGAAAAACAAAAACGTATGTTAAAAATTCAGTACACTTTATTTAGTTCCTAATTTCCCGTGTGTCATGTTAAACTGGGTACTCGTATTCTAAAAACATTGTAAGGAGGTCATCTGAGTGGAGTATTTTATTGATAGTCAGTCAGTCAGTGATCAAGAGTCAAGAGTGAGTAATAAGTCGTACACCTGACATGCTGTGACCCTTTGATAACTTTCCTCTTGCAGGGGTATGCAACTTTTGGTTTTTCAAATAGCATGTGCAATTAATCGGATTAAGAGTACTTCGGGCTACGACCATTTCCTTTAAAAATATGGCTTGCAGTGTCAGTAACATAATTATAAAACAGTTAAAACACCATAATTCCTTCTTTCAAAAACCATTAACCATTTAGAATCTACTTACCTCCTACTCACAATAGCTTAGATTCAATCAATGATAATAATAATGGTGATCGCAAATAAATTACATAAACAATGTATGTTAAATCATTGATTTATTATCTAAGTACCTACTATAATAGACCAGTACCAAGAAGTTGCAAATTAAAACGAGTCTTGCATTTCATACCTACATGTTTATTTAACTTCCATGAGTAAGTAGGTATTATAAGAACGGGTTTTTGTATCACATAAGTGTTCTTGCATATTAATTTTACTGATCAACATAGAAGTTTTAATCTTCAATAAGATTGTAAAAAGAATTTTGTAATACAACGCTTAAAGTAAATAAATTAAACATTTGAAAGAATTTCTAATTAAAAACCACCATGTATATTTCCGATATTGGGGTGGCGATTTACTGACCATGACACAAATATTAAACGATTCGGAAAAAAAAATCTTTTCATCTTCTTCTTCGTAGCACTCTTGTCAGGGCGGTCGTGGTTTTCATGTATCTTGTCCAGAGCCTAATGTGATTCGCCACACTATTTCTCGCCATCTAATCCGATTTTTCATACATTAATCGAAATATCCTGTCTACAACAGTAGACAGAATGATTGGATTGGTGTAAAAAAAAATCTTACACAACAGTACGTATAAGATATTTTTTTTCACCAATCGGACATGAGTTCACCGTTGACAGTAGATTCACCCTCTTGACATGCAGATGTCTAAATCGCCACCCTGTAGATTTAATTACTAGAAATAAAGATCGTCGCAGAAGTGGTAGGTAATAAATGAACTATAGCGATAGCACGTTTTGTTTCCCCGAAGAGTAAAGGCTCTTACATACTGGCGCGAATCGCCGCGCGACGCGAACTTTAACAAAACAATTTCTGATAAAACTTCACGGCGAACAATGCGGCGGCGTCGCGTTATTTTTAGTTATTTTTAAGTCCCATGTAAAATTGGTAACGGCCCTGACTTACGAGCTGTAGGTCGTGCCCAGAGAATCCCAGACAGGCGCTTTACTTTGTGTGAATAATTTCATCACCACTGCTCTCAAAACGGTGAAGTAAAACATCGTGAGGAAACCGACATGTCCTAGAACCATTTAATTCAATTTATAATTTTTAAATTTCTTAATTTATAAAATTCGAAGACATGTTACATCTACAAACCCGCACTGGGCCCGCCCGGTAGATTACAGCCCACTCCCTATTGAAGAGAAGAGCCTGGCCTGGTGACATAATAGGTGAATTATTAGGCTGATTATGCATGTTATTGGGAGCGAGCCTATTGCCACCAACCATGCTCCTTATAGTAAAATTACTAATTATAGCGTAGATGACGTTACAGTTTCTTATCAAATATGATTGATCTTGATTTAAAATCAAATTCCAAAGTTATCGTAAACACGGTTATTGTACCAAACAGCTTATCAACACGATTAAAAGATTAAGATCAGACACGTGTTAACTAACTCCTTTAAAAAAACTAGGTAGATACACATATACGTAACTACGTCATACAGCTCGGAGCTCGGAGGACCCCTGGACCGGTTTAACGGACCTAAAGAAGATCGTCTCACCTTGACACCTCTCGCAAATGTCAGCAACGCTATTGTCACGATACTGGTTGGTGTTATAGTAGAAATATTTAGGTTGTAAGACTGTGATACTATATTTCTTGATTATAGTGAAACTGTTTTAAATAATAGCACAATATTATACTGTAAAAGGTGATGATCCATTGAGGTTACTGATGAAGGATCACCAGATGTAAGTAGACCAAGAATACTCTAGTATCTGCTAATTTATAGACAATAGCTGTGATGGTAAATTGATCATGTTCTGCAAGATTTGAGTAAAAAAATAGTAATCTGTAGCAAAATTCGAATAACGAACGCCAAACAAAACCGTTAAAAGGACCTTCGATTTAAAAAAAACAAATCAGTTATCGTATGTTCTTCGCTAGTAAAAAAATCCGTTTTTTTATCTATACATTTATTATAAATTAAAGTCGCTTTTCGTGTTTGTCTGTATGCCCGCGTTGTTCTTCTAAACCACGCAATAGATTTTGATGAGAAATCTCGATATTTTGTCAAGTCGTATAAACCGTGCAAAGCAGGAGCGAGTTGCTAGTATTCAATAAAAATATACAAGACTCAATTTTTGGTCTATTACTATTTATAATACCTTATCTGTCACATGCAAGAACAGGCGAAAAATCATCATTATACAATTGTGTAAATAGATATTAATATTAACATACAAAACGTCAGCACGTGGCTTTGAGTGGTCTGTCTGACTAAGTTTTAATTAATTCATTAGGAAAAAACACGTGAAACCATTGTGTTTTCCAGACCGTTCCAAGTATGGGAAATGACATTTCACGTCGATCTTAGCTAGAAAAGCGATTAACTTACACATTCCTCAAAAATAAGATTTTTTAAGAAAAACTTGCACTTGGACGTCATTTCCATGGGCAAAAACAAAACAATATTTTGAAGTATGTAAAAATAAACAAAAAGTTGAGGATCCCTGACAACTTTGCAACGTTTTTTACATGTTTTTCGGGGTCTTGGAAAGGGAATGACGTAATCAACGATTCAAGGACTCCGAGGGTGCAGAAAAGGTTCAGAAGTGCAAGTTTGGATTTGAACACAAATCATCATTCTTTTGCCGTCATCCCAATTTATTCGGGTTCCGCGCAACATGTCTTTTTCTTCCATACTTCACTATTAGTCGTCATATCAGTAGGCACCCCCTTTTTAGCCACAGGTATCATCTTTCACGCAATCCATCCATTATTTCTTAGCTCTTCCCCGACTCATAATACCCACACATAATAAACAAATATAACGAGTACCTATATTACAACAAAAACTTCTTTGTGAATTGTCGATCACGAATGCACGATACAACCTGAGCTAAGATTGTGATACTAATGTTTTTACAAATTCTTACACACGTAGCCCAAAGTTTTCATTTACTGTCGAATCAATTACAACGATCGTTAATCCCAACTAATATGAATAAATGCGAAAATGAGTACTTTTTATCCCGACATTCCAACGGGATCGAGACTTATGCGGGTGAAACCGCGGGGCGCAGCTGTTTTACCACATTTCCTCAATGACTTTTTTCCCAAAGACAATTCGAAAGCCTCTTTTATCCATTACAGGCATACATGCTCAGGCACCAAAGAGTAAATAAAAATAATTTATTTAACGACACTGGAGAAAAAGCCAAACCCGTACGTGTCAGGTGTGTTCCATCCCACGCAGGTTACAAGTCTACGCATTGGCGGCGGCTCATTGGAGCTCGTGGGCGGTTCGACTACCGATTTGTTGTTACGGATAAAGACTTAAATCAATGTAAGACACTGCAGTATGGATTTTAATTAATTCCTAATTCGTAAGTACAAAGGGCTACCAGTTTTTGAGCCGCGGCTTCGCCCCCGCGGTCGTCACACGGGAACGTACTACCGGTATAAAAGTAGGTATACTTTATCCTAAGTAATCCTAACCCAGGTCACGGTTCACCTTTGTGCCAAACATCCAAATCCCTTCAGTCGTTAAGGCGTGTAATGGTAACAGACAGATAGAGTTACTTTGGCATTTATAATCCATACTAATATTATAAATTCGAAAGTAACTCTGTCTGTCTATCTGTATGTTACCTTTTCACACCTTAACCACCGAACGGATTTCAATAAATTTTGGCAACGAGATAGATGGCATCCCGGGGAAGGACATAGGCTACTTTTTATCGACATACCACGCGGGCGAAGCCACGGGCGGAAGCTAGTATTGTATATATAATGTTTTTTTTTTTTTTTTTTTAAACCTTGATTATTACCATCAGTAGGAACCACTTACTTACTGCATGTTGGCAATCTTTGACTACTAAACACATAAGAAGCAATATCTAACATGATCATTATTATTATCCAACATGGTTTCCAAATTAGCACTAACATGAGAATACGTTTTATTATTTACCATTATGTATACCACTCTACCGGTCACATTGATGCTTTAAAATAATCACTAAAATTGATTATGAACCCTATCTGTACATGTTCTAAAGTTAATATTTGCATGTAGTATTTTATGCCTTGCTACATTTTGGTTTTCAGCTTCGTACGAATCCTGTTATTAAGCTGGGTCACCTGGGTGCTAGCCCCCAAAACCCATCAAAGCTGCTTGTGCGATATACTTATCGTGTGAACAGTGCCCTAGCTAGATTAGCGCTAGCTTTCTTCATATGTACACACGGCTACACATCAAGCTATAGTATTCCAGTTTAAGCTGACCTCGAATTGTACAGAAATCCTACACAATGCGACATCAACTGGAAATGTATAGCTTGATGTGTAGCCGTGTCTACCACTTTTTTGCAGCCAGTTTCCATATAATGATAAACGCCGATAGACAGACAAAAAGATTGACAAACATGAGGGGTACACACACTACACACTTATTTGGGTTGGCTTGGTTCGACACAGCCGGACGGCAAAATCCATACTAATATTATAAATTCGAAAGTAACTCCGTCTGTCTGTATGTATTCTACGACCTTTTCGCGCCTAAACCACTGATAGGATTTCGATAGATGGCATCCCGGGGAAGGACATAGGCTACTTTTTATCGACATACCACGCGGGTGAAGCCCGAGTCGAATATATATTTTGCTGCCCGGTTATGCCAAATCATGCCATCACCTAGTGTCATCTTGCCTTAAGGGCAGGATGGTAGAGGGACAATGAGTCTTTCTGAAAAGTTGTCTATCCAGCTAAAAAAAGAAAAATAATTCCCTCAGCATTGTTCTTTCAATTGTATGTTACATCGATTAGGGATCCGTTTTATAGCTCGTGTAAGCGATAAAGGAAAATCCTCACATATTTTACAAATTCCATACATGTTTAGTGACTGAGACCGATCATAGGTAACTAACTGTCAGTTGACATGACTCAAGTACATAACAAGAATATGTTAAAGTCCATGCACAGGTACTAAGCATTCAGTAAATAGTTGATGTTTTATCAATAAAATCTGCTCATAGTAATTTATTTATCAACTGGTTGTTTTTAGGCCTGTAACTGTATTGTAGTCTGTTATTATTCACAGTATCCTCTATATAAGGAACTCCCTATAAATACCCATACATATAATGCCATGAATGGCCATACGATAAATTAATTGACATAATAACACTACGTTTCGCAGACGAATTGTTAACCTCTGTTTTATATTTCAGTTTATTTGCAGCCTACTTTATCCTTCGTAATTTAAAAGTAGAATTGTAAAAATAATAGAATTCTAATTAGGAGATGATGAAGTCTGCCAGGGTTACGGGAAAGTCCGAAAGGGATACCGGGACCTTGGCAACAGGTAACTGAAGGAACACGGGTGGGTTTTAGTCAGTCAAAGTCTGACACCTTCCGCTCCACCCAAAGCGGAAAAAAAAGAGAGATGATGAAGTAAGTATAGTTACAAGAATTATGAGATCGGTCTTCCATCCTTTGAGCAAATATAAAAAAAAAAAAAAAAAATCAAACTATTTATTTCAAAATAAAAGAGACATTTTTACATTACAATAACGCTTAATCTTTTTTAGAAAGATCATGTGCGTTATCAAGACATAATGCGTTACTCACAAGCGACTTTGACTGATAGTGGACCCACACGTAGGCCCCTCCCCCATTCTAAACTTTTCCACGGTAAAGTATGCTTTTAATATGTTTTTAATTTGTAAACCTTTTTTATTTTCTAATTTTTTAGCTATGTTCTTTGGTAACTTATTCAAAATGTTTGGAAGAGCATACGTCCAGGCCCTTTTACCATATTCATTGTTGACTTTTGGTAATTTATATAAAGGCAAGTATGACAGGTTACGAAAATAATTTGGTCTAATTCTTTTTTGTAGATTACTCATATGCATAGAGTAATCAGAAACAACAGCTAATTTCAATTTATCAAATACATTTAAGACTTTACAATATTGAAATAACATATCATAATCAGGTTTATACTTAAGTTTAGTTTTATAAGGTACCAATATCTTTAATAATCGTATCTGTATATTATAGATTTTCTTAAGGTAAGTTTTATAAGTTCTTCCATAACTAGTTATACCATAATTGATTACAGAATCGGCCAATGCCATGTACACACGGCTACACATCAAGCTATACATTTCCAGTTTACGCTGATCTCGCATTGTGTAGGATTTCCGTACAATGCGAGGTCAGCTTATACTGGAAATGTATAGCTTGATGTGTAACCGTGTGTACAACAATCTTAAAGTCCTATAAGGCAATTTGTGCTTTAATATACGCAACTTTGACATGATAGCCCTAAGCATAATACATACATAGTGGACTGATAGTGGACCCCAGTTAAATTTATGATCAATTTTAATTTATATGGTTTATTTTTTAATTTATATGGTAGAGAAGAAAGGTTTGTTATTAAACGAACCTAAGACAATTCCCATTTCGCTTTCCTAAAAATATTATACATAGAACACTCTAATATAATGAAAGCACTTCTTTCTGTTCATAATTTCTATCTTGGAGTCCTAAAAATACTAAATAGAAAGTACTGCGTCCAATTTTGACTTAGCACTCGCCGACCGCTGCTGCGGCACCACTCGCTTCGCTCGGTCGGTTGCTGCACTAACCTTCGCTCGCTCGGCCCGCGCGTGATTTTTCATTAAGAGGCTCCAATATTTAAAAAAAAGTGTACTACATTAGAAGGTCTATATTTTTTTAGAGAATCATTTAAATATTTCCCGGTTTAAAATACGTCTTCTTCCATGAATAAAATTCAATGTCATAACTCATGTACATATAACAGCTCGTATCTCCGTGAAGCTTCACATGCGACAGCTTTTAACGATGATGATAGTGTGTTTAATATCATAAGTCTTACGTATTTATTGGCGACCATCTTATCTCGACTTGTGAGGAGTTATGAGAGCCTGGTACTTTAAGAACCTCTTTGTTGTATAAGCATTATCTTAAAGAGAAAGTTTTGAAGGTTTATTTGCGACCTGAAATACTGAATTTATAAGCCTACACACAAATGAAAGTCCTGTTACACCCTGATATTGCTCAGCATCAGGTAGGTCTTTTTGTAAGTTGAGTGAATAAAGAGCTTTTTCTATTAAAAAAAAAAAACATCATCATGATCATAATTTCAGCTGAAAGACGTCCACTGCTGGACATACGCGTCACCGTCGCCTCCTTTACCGGTCCAAGCCTAGACAAGTGACAATCGCTTCGAAAGCGTTTCGTATTCCTACAACGACTTTCAACTGGATTGACATAAGCTTGTGGCGGTATCTACATCGGCACATGCGAACTACGCATCGAAGACCTGAAATCACATAAATCCTGCACCGCGCAATTAGAGTTTACCGTGCAGTGAACATATAAACAAAAACCCAATATCAATCATAGGGCAGTTGCCCGCCAGACACAACACCCGTCTGGTCGGAGGATCCTCCCTTTTCTATGGGGGATGAGTGAACTTTACACCCTGTTCACCATACCCCTAAATTGGTGACCCCGAATATGAACGTCAACGCAGCATTCGCGCAAATACTCCAGCGTGACGTCATCATCATCACTCCCGCAAGCTTTCAGTGAGGCGAGTCACACAGTCAAGCCAACACCCGAGGCGTCAACGGGTATCCTGACCACCAGCATGCAGCGAACGCGCATTCCTGGTCATCACCCTCAGCCTAATCACCCCGACCCACTGGGGAATCACCTCAATCACCTCAACCTCATCACCATGAGCCACTGGGGAACCACTACAATCACATCAATCACCACAATCGCCGCAAACAGTTCCGACCCACCGCGAACAATGCGGCACCCGGTTCCGACCTACTGGAACCACAACTGGCACTGGCAAGCATCGCAAGATACAAGACTCAGCCCACTATCGACCTCCGGTCTCCGGAGGGGAGTGATGTGGCGGTATCTACATCGCCACATGCGAACTACGCATCGAAGACCTGACGTCACATAAATCCTGCATCGCGCAATTAGAGTTTACCGTGCAGTGAACATATATACAAAAACCCAATATCAATCATTGGGCAGTTGCCCGCCAGACACAACACCCGTCTGGTAGGAGGTTCCTCCCTTTTCTATGGGGGATGAGTGAACTTTACACCCTGTTCCTCATACCCCTAAAAGCTTTTCGATAGCTTATGTCAGTCCTACACATTTTTACCTTTTCCATCATCGTTATCGCTTGTAACGTTGTGGCTTCACACCTGAACTTAGTCGAGTAGTTAGTATGTTACTAAGTGGTTGAGCACAACACTAAATTACATGCCCAACACTACTTGACAGACTACTCATTCATTTCATCTGCAACCAGCCATACTAGCGGTTCGTTATGTAGAACCCCTAGATTTACCATGTGCCCCGAGTCTAGGGTGAGTTCACCATTATTATTATACCTATTATACTGTACTGTGTGCTCCTTGTGCCATCTGCAATGGTTATGCTCTTTAAGCCTGGCTTGTCACTACTTAACCTAAAATCACCTGTCATTCTACCACGCTGTGATTGCACTCTCACTATCTCTGCCTGTAAGCCGCTGCGATGTATTATGCTTACCTATCCTGCTTCCCATACCGTTCTTGGTCGCTAAGGAGGCTAGCACATCGCACGCGGCTTGCTGACATCTGCACCGCATCTGACATGCGCTCCCTAATGCGCTTTCAGGGTTCTACACGGCGATTCTACACCTCGGTTCTATGGACCGGCGATTCTACACCTCTGCTTCTGCGTACCGGCTTCTACGTACCGGCTCATCTACACCGCGGCTTCTACACGGCGATTCTACACCTCGGTTCTACGTACCGGCTTCTATGGACCGGCTTCTACACCTCGGCTACTACGTCCCGGCTCTTACGTCCGGCTAAGGACAGGACGCGTTGGCATGCTGCCAATGCCCGCTACCGAGTCCTTGCCGAGGCCTGGCCTACCTGCGGCCTACCGCCGCGAGCTACCTGCGGCCTAACGCCGTATACCACCTGCAGGCTGTGCTGACAGGCCTCCTCGTCAGCCACGTGTCTCCGACCCGTGCCGGCCCTACTGTTCCAGCTGAGTCTGCGCTGGCAGGCCCCTTCCTACTACAACGGATGACCAAGGACGGTACCCTTCTACCTACCTAAGTGTGCGAGTGCTCGGAAAGATCAGTGACCTTACCCGGGACCTAGCTGTGGATCTACTACCTAATATATATGTATCAAACTACCCAGCTGGTTTCACTCCTCTCTCTACACTACCTACCTACCTACCTATCCGTTAACGGCCTGCGCAGCCTACCTGCAAAGCCCTAGCCGTTACACGCTGATAGAATGTCACTCTCACTTTGTCTAGGGCCTTTGTCCTTCGCATCCAGCCGATTCCCGTCGATAAAAAGAGTCGGTGATCGAAGGGCGATATTTTTAATACCTATACATACGTCCAGCACACTGAGCAACCAGCCCCGCTACCATCTTGAATAGCTATTTTTACGAAAGAATGAGCAGTTCAGCGAAGAATAAAAACACAATGTCTGTAGCGCTGAAAAAGGCTTGTGAAATTTTAGTTCGAGGAGAAATCATGTTTTTGCTCCATTTATTTCCATTCAACAACGGAAAAGCATATGACCGGAAGATAATCAGTAAGGCAACAAAAACAACTGACATAAGTTATTAACTCTATATTTACGTTGTTTATGTATTCACCTTGATCAAGGAGTAAGGGCGAAATATTCAATAATAAGTATGAGTACCTACTAATGTGTCATACAAAGGAAGTTAATGGCCGTTGACCCACAACTTGGGAAATTCATGCGACCTTCAAACATCGGCGAAGCAACTTCAAAATTAAACTAAAAAGTAGTACTTATAGATCGCAGTTTACTTTGAAGTTTGAACGTACCTATAGTGGGGAGTCAGTGGAAAATCTAAGAGCAGGAGACAAGCTCTTTAGTTTTGATAACATACCTTAGTTTATCATAATGTTTCTTAAAATATAAAGTTTAACTCTGGTAAATTTTAAAGTTGGCGCTATACTACACTGACACACCCAATTATTTAATTCGGCGTTCAAATGCTGCCTTAGCTGCCACCCAAACATAAGCTTTGAACTTCAATGGCCTTCCGCAGACTGCTGTTTCTGAAGACTATGACGATAGTGAATTGCTTCACTCAGTATGGCACCTAGTTTCCAAGGTAGCGACTAGATATCAACGATTTTGTGGCTCAAGAAACGTACAAAATATTGTAGGTAAATAAAAGAGCTACATATTACTTTAATAGTTGATTGCTGACTGTTCACGCCGTCCGGCGAGTACTCGTTTGTCGCGCTGAAAAGAGCTTTAAAGAGAGTCCTCACTCAGGGACACTCGCTTGGCGGGCAGAACACACGCTGAGAAAACACAGCTTGGTACACACAGCTACACATCAAGCTATACATTTCCAGTTCATGCTGATCTCGCATTATACAGGATTTCCGTACATTGCGAGGTCAGCTTACACTAGCATTATGTGCATAGGTATACCAACCAGTAATCGCTCGTCGCCGTCGCATACTCGCTGCTTGTTACCCGCCAACTCGTTTTTAGTTGCAAGCTCTCCTAGGTTAGGGTAGCCACGATTACCGGTTAAGGAGGTAAAAGTTTATGCAAGTCATCCATCGTGTCATTCAATAACCTTATACACTATGGGTGTAGGTACTTTTTATATAAGAAAAATATCCATCCCGCTGACGTATATAAAACCATCGTCAGGGGACTACAAGTGAGTGACGTCATAAGTAAAGAGCACGTTTGAATCTGAGTCATTCCGAAGAAACCTTAAATTGTAGCTAAGAGGCGTAGACAATCAAATATACAGCCTTTACCTTGAGCCTTCTAAGTGGATCATTAGGACATACTATAGAAGGCGTTAATCCGTGAGAATCTTCGGCTTACAAAAGTACGATGTAATAAAATTAAGTGTGTGGACTTGTGAAGGCGCTAGTCTGTGCCTAAAAGCATTTTGGAGGTCTTTTGAAATTACCATTCCTGTGTATAGAGCATGATTCTCAATTTATAGTAAAGAAAGAAAGAAAATAAATTTATTCAGCACAGACTATCGACCTCCGGTCTCCGGAGGGGAGTGATGTGGCGGTATCTACATCGCCACATGCGAACTACGCATCGAAGACCTGACGTCACATAAATCCTGCATCGCGCAATTAGAGTTTACCGTGCAGTGAACATATATACAAAAACCCAATATCAATCATTGGGCAGTTGCCCGCCAGACACAACACCCGTCTGGTAGGAGGTTCCTCCCTTTTCTATGGGGGATGAGTGAACTTTACACCCTGTTCCTCATACCCCTAAAAGCTTTTCGATAGCTTATGTCAGTCCTACACATTTTTACCTTTTCCATCATCGTTATCGCTTGTAACGTTGTGGCTTCACACCTGAACTTAGTCGAGTAGTTAGTATGTTACTAAGTGGTTGAGCACAACACTAAATTACATGCCCAACACTACTTGACAGACTACTCATTCATTTCATCTGCAACCAGCCATACTAGCGGTTCGTTATGTAGAACCCCTAGATTTACCATGTGCCCCGAGTCTAGGGTGAGTTCACCATTATTATTATACCTATTATACTGTACTGTGTGCTCCTTGTGCCATCTGCAATGGTTATGCTCTTTAAGCCTGGCTTGTCACTACTTAACCTAAAATCACCTGTCATTCTACCACGCTGTGATTGCACTCTCACTATCTCTGCCTGTAAGCCGCTGCGATGTATTATGCTTACCTATCCTGCTTCCCATACCGTTCTTGGTCGCTAAGGAGGCTAGCACATCGCACGCGGCTTGCTGACATCTGCACCGCATCTGACATGCGCTCCCTAATGCGCTTTCAGGGTTCTACACGGCGATTCTACACCTCGGTTCTATGGACCGGCGATTCTACACCTCTGCTTCTGCGTACCGGCTTCTACGTACCGGCTCATCTACACCGCGGCTTCTACACGGCGATTCTACACCTCGGTTCTACGTACCGGCTTCTATGGACCGGCTTCTACACCTCGGCTACTACGTCCCGGCTCTTACGTCCGGCTAAGGACAGGACGCGTTGGCATGCTGCCAATGCCCGCTACCGAGTCCTTGCCGAGGCCTGGCCTACCTGCGGCCTACCGCCGCGAGCTACCTGCGGCCTAACGCCGTATACCACCTGCAGGCTGTGCTGACAGGCCTCCTCGTCAGCCACGTGTCTCCGACCCGTGCCGGCCCTACTGTTCCAGCTGAGTCTGCGCTGGCAGGCCCCTTCCTACTACAACGGATGACCAAGGACGGTACCCTTCTACCTACCTAAGTGTGCGAGTGCTCGGAAAGATCAGTGACCTTACCCGGGACCTAGCTGTGGATCTACTACCTAATATATATGTATCAAACTACCCAGCTGGTTTCACTCCTCTCTCTACACTACCTACCTACCTACCTATCCGTTAACGGCCTGCGCAGCCTACCTGCAAAGCCCTAGCCGTTACACGCTGATAGAATGTCACTCTCACTTTGTCTAGGGCCTTTGTCCTTCGCATCCAGCCGATTCCCGTCGATAAAAAGAGTCGGTGATCGAAGGGCGATATTTTTAATACCTATACATACGTCCAGCACACTGAGCAACCAGCCCCGCTACCATCTTGAATAGCTATTTTTACGAAAGAATGAGCAGTTCAGCGAAGAATAAAAACACAATGTCTGTAGCGCTGAAAAAGGCTTGTGAAATTTTAGTTCGAGGAGAAATCATGTTTTTGCTCCATTTATTTCCATTCAACAACGGAAAAGCATATGACCGGAAGATAATCAGTAAGGCAACAAAAACAACTGACATAAGTTATTAACTCTATATTTACGTTGTTTATGTATTCACCTTGATCAAGGAGTAAGGGCGAAATATTCAATAATAAGTATGAGTACCTACTAATGTGTCATACAAAGGAAGTTAATGGCCGTTGACCCACAACTTGGGAAATTCATGCGACCTTCAAACATCGGCGAAGCAACTTCAAAATTAAACTAAAAAGTAGTACTTATAGATCGCAGTTTACTTTGAAGTTTGAACGTACCTATAGTGGGGAGTCAGTGGAAAATCTAAGAGCAGGAGACAAGCTCTTTAGTTTTGATAACATACCTTAGTTTATCATAATGTTTCTTAAAATATAAAGTTTAACTCTGGTAAATTTTAAAGTTGGCGCTATACTACACTGACACACCCAATTATTTAATTCGGCGTTCAAATGCTGCCTTAGCTGCCACCCAAACATAAGCTTTGAACTTCAATGGCCTTCCGCAGACTGCTGTTTCTGAAGACTATGACGATAGTGAATTGCTTCACTCAGTATGGCACCTAGTTTCCAAGGTAGCGACTAGATATCAACGATTTTGTGGCTCAAGAAACGTACAAAATATTGTAGGTAAATAAAAGAGCTACATATTACTTTAATAGTTGATTGCTGACTGTTCACGCCGTCCGGCGAGTACTCGTTTGTCGCGCTGAAAAGAGCTTTAAAGAGAGTCCTCACTCAGGGACACTCGCTTGGCGGGCAGAACACACGCTGAGAAAACACAGCTTGGTACACACAGCTACACATCAAGCTATACATTTCCAGTTCATGCTGATCTCGCATTATACAGGATTTCCGTACATTGCGAGGTCAGCTTACACTAGCATTATGTGCATAGGTATACCAACCAGTAATCGCTCGTCGCCGTCGCATACTCGCTGCTTGTTACCCGCCAACTCGTTTTTAGTTGCAAGCTCTCCTAGGTTAGGGTAGCCACGATTACCGGTTAAGGAGGTAAAAGTTTATGCAAGTCATCCATCGTGTCATTCAATAACCTTATACACTATGGGTGTAGGTACTTTTTATATAAGAAAAATATCCATCCCGCTGACGTATATAAAACCATCGTCAGGGGACTACAAGTGAGTGACGTCATAAGTAAAGAGCACGTTTGAATCTGAGTCATTCCGAAGAAACCTTAAATTGTAGCTAAGAGGCGTAGACAATCAAATATACAGCCTTTACCTTGAGCCTTCTAAGTGGATCATTAGGACATACTATAGAAGGCGTTAATCCGTGAGAATCTTCGGCTTACAAAAGTACGATGTAATAAAATTAAGTGTGTGGACTTGTGAAGGCGCTAGTCTGTGCCTAAAAGCATTTTGGAGGTCTTTTGAAATTACCATTCCTGTGTATAGAGCATGATTCTCAATTTATAGTAAAGAAAGAAAGAAAATAAATTTATTCAGCACAGACTAAAAGGCACACAGTGGTGCCGATTCTCTTGTACACCGAACTAAACGATCACTAAAATTCCTTACTTTTTACTATGAGAATCTTAGAGCTATTCTCCCAAAAAAATCTCTAAATTTAAAAATTATTTTGACACAACTAAAATCGAATTTGACAATCGCGACTCCACTTGGTACCTACAATTTAACAATCGCGACTCCTCTTGGTACCTACTTGTTTGCCTACCACGTGATTTTTTTTGAGCCGGAGAGGCGCGCCGTGTAACAATCTCGACTTATTTTTATATGGAATTTTTCACTATCAGGAAGAAAACAAAAAATAAAAATTACCAACATGTTGAGTATTGCAGGTTTGCGGGTTTCATAAGGGGTCAAAATTTTCATTATTTTTGCGATAGGACACACCATTTTCGAGATATAAGCAAAAGAAAATTTAAAAAAGATACAGTACCGTTTTGCAACTGAATTCGAGGTGTTGGTCTGAATTTTAGTTCATGACATCTAATTTTATTCCACACATTTTTAATCGTGATTAAAAATAGTCAGAGTTAGTTAGAGGATTTTAGATATATAACAAAAATTTTGGTTAAAACGTCAAATTCAGAATAGCATTTTCACTAAATTATAACTCAGTGCCATCTTAGTGCTGCCAAACTAAATTATAGTTAAGTTGTGTCACTTTAGTCTATTTTCAGAATGAGAAATCGTCGTTTGACAGGAATAAACTAAATTTTAGTGATTTTTAGTTTAGTTTAGAGAATTTGTGACAAGAGAATCGGCACCAGTACATACATGATATACAGCAGATAACAAAATAAAATAAAGAAACAAATAAAGAGTGTAAAAGTACGTAGTAAGGTAGGTACATTGGTGTAGTGGTCGCAAGCGCTACTGCTGAGCATGAGGTCCTGTGTTCGATTCCCAGGTCGGCTAAAGTGTTTTTAGGTTTTTCCATCAGATATTTGTGCCCGGTTGATGGCAATGGGCTCGCCCCCTATTACCTGGGACTTAAAAACAAAACTAGTGAAATGTGAGTATAATCTGTACTATAGGTACACAACTCTGCCTAATCCTTCGGTAATTACTGACGTGATGTTATGTTTATAACTCGGTAAGAACCGGCACAGTAGGATATAACCAGATATATATTTAAAAAATATATATAGAGACTGTTTTTGCCTTTGTAAAATATGTGTAAAACCATGTTGTATTAACACAAGCTGTCTGAATCACTCAAGTACAATATTTACCCGACTCTTATCACAAGGAGTCCAGTATTTGCAGTCCTGACACTGCTGGCTCAAGCATACATTTAATACTGTTAAAACAACTACATAAATATGAAGACCATTACCGCATGTTATACAAAGAGCAAAGACTGCGGGAAGATATTGTTATATATTTGATCATAAACAGGGCTCCTGGCAAACTCAAACCATTAATTTCAATTAAACCATTTACAGGCACATTTGAATTGTTCAAGAGTCGGTCAGATTGTCACAAAGTTGAAGCTAGTTGCCCATTGCAAAACATAGATCTCTATGGAGAAGAACGGCAAGAAACTCCAAGGAAACTCTTTTAAATGTAGATATTACAAAATGGGTACATTGTTCTTGTTGCTTCTATGAGAAATAAATGTAATAAATAAAAACAAATTAAATATAAGATTAAAATTAAGCCCTGGCAGATAAGAGATGCATGACCAGTCTCAACTGACGGCGCCCGTTCACCAACATGACGCGTGGATCAGCACCATCCAGCTCAACCATTTTGGAGGGAACCGAATGACACAAGTACCCAACACACTGGCTAAATAATAACAGCGGTACGGATCGATCTTAGAGGATAAGCAATGCCGAGGTCGGGCTCCTCCGTGGCTTGAGAGCACGCTAAGCCGATGGTCTGCTGGCTGCCATTTGTAGATCTTTGACAGTCGTTACGGGTAGTCAGATGCCCGAAAGTCTGACCACCAGTCTTGCCAAGGGGTATCGTGTACCCAGTAACTGTTGTAAAGTTCAGATAGGCAGTCTCTATATGTAAAATAATGGTATAAAGCTGCATCCGGTTAGACTGGAAGTCAACCACAACATAGATGGGAAAAGGCTAGGTAGATGACGATGAAACAGGGGAAGTAATAAGTCTGTAAAGTTCGTAGCAAATACTCAGCATCGTTCCATCCTACAGTTTGGCCTTTTTCTGAGCCACAGAAAAAGGCCATATGCCTGTTTTTTTTTGTAACATAATGTGACACATAAACGAATGCCTAAATCAAGCGCGCTGTTGTATTATTAACGTTCTGGTCAGCGCCAAAAGTTGAAAATCCAACAGCACGCTTTTATTAAGGCATTAATTTAAGTGTTATTATTAGTAAACACTGGTATTAGTTTATAAATGAATGTATATACGATCAATTTTACGAATAGAATTTTCCACAATAATTATAGACACATGTAAACTAGTAGGTAAGGTCCACACGGCTACACATCAAGCTATACATTTCCAGCATAAGCTGACCTCGCATTGTAAGGAAATCCTATACAATGCGAGATCAGCATAAACTGGAAATGTATAGCTTGATGTGTAGCCGTGTGTACAAGATGCGTTTTCCTTTTAATCCTACAACGTCATTTACTGGTTGGAAATGACCTCTCCTACATCCCTTTAGCGGATTACCGACGTATAACCAATAACCCTGTATGTTTAATAATACATAGATTCGTCAATTTCATTATTTACCTACTATTCACAAATTTTTTGGTAATATTGGCTGTTATATTCTGCTTTTCGTTATAATTTTGGCTTCAGCAGCTAAGTCATAATTTATTATCTAAGTTAAATAAATAACCTTCAGTGACATCATTTTAAAATAAAAGTCCCACTGTCTAAAAAGTGATAAGTCCGAGAGTTCCAACAGTAGTAATAGAGTTTACATCGCGATGAGTCGATGAGTCATCGCTCATCGCGAGGCTCAACGGCTCAACGGTCGGGAACACCCGACAACCGACACGTTTTTTGTCTGCCCTAGCGATCCAGCCGACTTCGCATGTCTGGTACGCTACGGAAGTATAGTCATTGCATTCTTATTTTATCTTTTGTGTTCTTAAAGAATGGAGAATTTTATCGAGCTTTTTTGGATTCGTACCGTGAACGTTATCAAAACATGATACAGGTATACATAATGGTTATCATCAGTGATGATGACGTGATCACGACATATTTACTATAAGATCTCAAATGGATTGAAGTATATATACATACAATACATTAATATAAATCGGCTGAATATCTAGATAGAGAGTTAAATGGGGGAGAAATTACTATTTATCTTAACTTTTGATTAGTTCAGTCATGAGTTGTAGCACAAAATGTCTCCAGACACTGTCTCCACAAAATTTCCAGTATAAGCTGACCTCGCATTGTATAGGATTTACGTACAATGCGAGGGCAGCTTATACTGAACATCTATAGCTTGATGTGTAGCCATGTGCACCTATAGGTTTTTTTCTTGTTATTTTATTGTTCCATTATACAAAACACGGCTTTAAGACTGCGTACGCACGGGCGCTTTTTCAACTAGACGTTTCTTTACCGCGCACTGTATTGTCAACTCTTGGCTTAGCGCTGAGAGTTGAAAATTCAACAGTGCACTGTTCTAACGCGCAATGTATGCGCTCTGTTGGATTACCAACGTTCGGTTCTTCGCAAAGAGTTGAAAATCCAGTGCGCGGTAAAAAAATGTCACCCGTGCGTAGTTTTCTTCCAAATTCCAACAGACAAACTCCAACGATTTGTTTTTCTACTAGCTTTTTGAACGAATCACGATTCACACGGGATTTGGCGGTATTTAGTAGAAGATGAATGAAAACGATTCCGGATACTGTTGTTAAGTAACAAAGACTCTTTAAGTGTCAGTTGGCAAGCTTACATTGAGGAAGGAAAGAAATAATTAAAATGAAAGGAAAACTAAAGGTTTTTAAAAGCTTTGATCACGTTTTTTATCGACAAGAAACCCGATGTTATCCTTGATAATGATGCAATTTTTCTATGACTCATTTTTTTATTCAAAAAAACTATAATGATAATTTTCCTATTATGACTAGTTTTCAAATAGCCTACGCGAAGTGAACGAAAAGGACAATGGCGGATGAAACCAGTCTCTGGCTGTATATGTCCACAATTTGTATAAGCTTTCGATCTTTCGTTGTTATAATATTCTAGGTCCTTAGTTTTGATTGCACTGCTGTACTGCAGAAACAGAATCCTCTGCTTGTATTCTTATCGTGTTTTACATTCGAATACTCTATAGATCACGGCACTAATGGATTTAATTTTTGGGAGGTTTACGGCCTCCTGGAAAGGGCCTCCGCTGCCCCCTTTTTGGGAGACTTACAGAAGGGTTCAAAAGAACTGTACTTATTACTAACATTGTAATGTAATATTTTTAAACATTATTTACCGTTATTTTGTTACTAGCTGCGCCTCGCGGTTTCACCCGCGTAAGTCTCGATCCCGTGGGAATATCGGGATAAAAAGTATCCTATGTCCTATTCCAGGTCATGGTCTACCCCTGCGCCAAATTTCATCCAAATCCGTTCAGCCTTTTTAGAGTGAAAGCGTAACAAACAAAGTCACTTTCGCATTTATAATATTAGTTAGGAAGTTAGGATTGGACATTAATAACACTAATTATGACCACAAGATTCCTAACATTTTTTTCTTTGAACAAGTAGTAACAGAACGGTTGAGTGGTGATATCATTGAGGTTGAGGATTCGCTCCCCTGCACACATCCTCTCATTCAAGCCAGGTAGATAGATGTGTCGGATATACGTCTTGGGTTTATTGTTCCTTTACAGGTAGCATTAAGGCCCTTGTACACAAGCGACTCATCTGCCTTTTGTTGCTCGGTCAGAGCTCGTGAGTTTGAACCGTTCAGAAAGTTGACCGATCAATTGTGTCGGTGTGTGTAAGCCTTAAGATTGCGTGAGAACAAGAGCATGCATTGTAAAAAATTGGTAAATATCCTTTCGTGGAATTTTTGTGCCTACTCGGAACTTGATTGAACGTTTTGCGAGTTTTACTTACCAGAAAGTTAAGTAGGTAACTAATTAGATTACAACCATTTTAGAGGGTTAATTTTACTAGACTTACCTGCAGAATTCCTTGAAACGTTGAACCTTTTTTCCATGGTAAAAAGATATGCTTGTTCCTTGACAGAAAACCACACGGTATAAAAGCGTATAATAAATCCAAACTGTACGCATTAACATGGTTTCAACGCCACTTTATAATTTAACAGCCAAATTGCTTTAAAATTACCAGGTATGTGGGCAAACATTCTATTTTTCACCGTAGTAGATATTATTAAAAATTCGCAGCAGTATATTAAAATGTTTCGTGAGACATATCTTGCATGTGTGTGGCCCGAGGCAAGTCTCCGCTCCGCCTGCCTTGCGTGAGGCAGACTGTGTAGTGTACTCTCGCCTTTATATGAGGTCAAACTGTATAATTTATTAGGACTAATATTTGTTCTTGACATGTTTTAAAAGAAACTTTTTATTAGTATTTAGAAGAATAAATGAAGATCATCGGTCTGTGACTATTTCATTAAAATTGTTACTCCTGCCGCTTTTGCAGGATCAGCTAAACTATACTTTTCGGTATCATAGGACATAATATCAACAGGGGCATAAAACGGCCACATTAGCAATTCCTCTAAAAGCAATTCACGTCCTGAATTCCCAGCTGTCATCAGCAATTCCTCTAATTTGACACAAAAACCATTCATAATTTGTGCACCTGTTTACGAATGTCCATAGAAAACTGTCAAACAGATGAATTATTTCGTAATATGAATTGCACGCAGATCGTATAGGTACTATGAATTGTCAGTTTGTGACTTTTTACTAGTATGATTCTGCCAAAGTGGCCTTTTTAAGCCCGCAGGTCCCCCATATGAACTTCTAAAAAGCTATAACAGCTAGCTATTAAATTCAATGCTTGGTTTAATTGACGGAAGATGGGTTTTGGAACTGTCATTATATCTTGAGTTCTTAAAAGTATGGCATCCTACGTTAATTACAAACGTTTAGCGCGTGCAATCCGATAACCAATCAAAGCTATTAATTAACTACCAAATTAATTGTTAACTCTATCTAATTAGCAATTAATTAAGGGGAGACCTTCAGTTAACTTACATAAGTTCCATTCAGTACTAGATACCAAATAATTTGACTATCGTAATATCCTCGATATACTCCTTATTACTACAAAACCGTGTTCATCAGTTGTTTAGCCTAAACACCTTTTAAACATGACATTTCTGTATGGAGTTTGACATAAAACTGACACGTGTTGAACCAGTGTCTGAGTCTTTGTGGTAAGGCCCTCGGGGTTTTATTTAACAAAACCTGGTAGAGTTTGCAAGGGTGAATAAATTCTTTGAGAAAAATCAACAAGTCTCCTCACTAATTAATTGACTTATTACTTAGTTATTTCTTATTGTTATTTCCTGTTATAAAATCTAGTGTTTACAAATAATTATACAATAAACATACAAGATAATTATCCAGTGTTTGTAACAATTTAATCAATGCCTGCCGTAGGCTTGTATGTTGCCAAACAAACATGGTTAAAAGATGGCAATAAAGGAAGGCAAAAGCTAAAAAAAAGCATTAAAAAAAAAACAAAACTTGAAATACTCCACAAAAAAGTTAAAAATTGTGATCTTATGATATCACAAAAAGCTAAAGGAAGCTACGTGCAACGTGTCAGCGTCGGTGATCGCTACGCGGCGTAATACCTCAGTTCCGAGTATCCCCGAGACTTTGCGCAGCTTATACCTGCTGCCTGAGCGAGCTTTTGCAACTAACTGTTAGCCGGACGAATTGAAAAGCTCTCTAAGCTTTAATTTGCTAGTTCGTCCCCTCAGTATTGTTTAGAATTATGTCTGTATCGAGATGGAATTTCTATTTTAGGAAAGAATAGTTTAATATATTTTAGAAGTGGTCTGTAGATTAATTTTTATTTAAACTTTTTTGTACACCACAAAAATACATAACAAAAAATAAATCAAACAATATAATATATGTAATGGGCGGCCTTAATTGTTTTTGGTAATAAAGTTTATGAACTTAGGGTAAGTTACTTCCATTGTTTGCGGAAACGTAAATTAATAACAAAAAATTATAAGAAATGAGTTTCTAACCACAGAATTCCACGTACCATCATTTTTTTTTCGGAATATATTAGCTTATATACAGCAATTCACTATCACTTCCGTATCCTAAGTTAATAGAGCGCCAAATTATTGCACTTTTAAACAGGAAAGCTGCGACCAGTGCGGTGCACGCAATAATTATGGTGTTATATGAAGACAGGTGGCACTAACCACACCATTATTTAATATTCTTTGCCACATATAAGGACCACTACGAAAAGGAAGTGGTCTTAAAAAGATCGAATCGAGACCATAAAAAACGCTTGTAAATTCTAACATAAAACTTTTTATAACAATTCCTGTCAATATCGTGATTATAACAATTCCTGAACAGAAAATAGTTCAGGAATTGTTATAATCACGATATTCAGAATTAAGTACTATCAATTACAATAGCCAGAATTAATTTAAGAAACGTATATACGTAACGGATATTGTTTTTCCGTATTAAAAACTTATCGAAAGTTCGGCTTGCAGCGACCTTGCCGTTTTTTATAACGCCTTAATTTTTAACTAATTAGAAAGGATTTGTTCAGAGGCTACTTACATAAACTATACAGATTTAGATAACCTCTTTCTATATTTTTTGAACCGTGAAATAATCTCTAACTACGGATATAAATGACTTAGCATTTTTTTTTAATAGATTTGCTTTTATTAACACTTGTTTTGCCTTGAAACGAATCTTTGGTTCAGATTAAATCCGAAAAAACTGAATAAAATACGAAAAAAAACACTATGTGAACGCTTCGGATATGAAAAGTTTCTAAGATCTTCTTGACAAGTTTTAATATCAAATTAAATTACCGAAATGCGTGACCGAAAATTGTGAAAAATAACTTTCCAGAATTTACCAAATTACCAAAAAAATATTTATATATATTTGTAAAATACACCCCGGCCCTACAAAACAAAATCTGCCAACAAAACGTCACCCTACTCGTGTGCCCTATTTCAAAACAATCCAACCTGTCCCTCAAGGAGTCAAGATATCAAGCTCGTCATCAAAAGGAAGCGGAAAAGGGAAAAAACCAATCGTTTGGGTGCAGGCTATACAACTTGGTTGGGTAACAGGTGCCGCTGTGCGCCTGCACGTGACACGACGCCATTCGCGCGCGCGCCGCCATAGCCGCCGCTTCGAAAATCGAACGCGGAACGTCCGACCGTTACTATTCAAATATTTAAATTCGAAGTGCTGTGCAACGAACATTTCACTGAGGATTTTGTGCCAGTGTTGTTTTTTTTGTGTGGTACTTTTTTGTACAGGTTTGTTGATTTTTTTATTTATAATTTTTGTTAAATAATTAAGAAATTACTATATTTAATTCTTTTAATATTAAAAGGTATTGCCGATTAAAAATATTCAAAAGATATATTAATAATCTTGAAAGTGATTTTTCACAAAGCATCAGAATTTCTTAAGAAAAGATTTCAACGAGCCAGCATCGTAAGCTATAATAAGCTTTGCCTCAGACGTTCGCCAGCGGAAACAGAAATGTTCTAATAACAATACTTATGTATCTAATGGACTGATTATACGAGCGATAACGACGGATTTATAGTCAAATTATTATTATTATAATATTATGTAACGTTTGGGTTAAGTAGTCAACTGATGAATTGGTTAGATAGAACGATATTTCTTCGACCTTTTACTTAGCAAATGCGAATGCGGAGTGGATTTTTATTCGAGTATATTTTTATTATATTGAAACTATACTTTTTTTAAGTGTCGATTTGACATTAGTTTAATATATAGTTAGAAAACTTCGATAAGTGGGCCCCAAAACATGACATCACTGCATTGTGTTCCTGCACCTGATCAAATCAGCTATTAACCCCTCCTAGCCAACTTAGCTAAGTATGCGCGTACACGGAAAGGGTTCACAGCAATAGTTGAACGGGACAGGACTTGAACCCGTGACCATTTGATCGCTGGTCAATGCCTTCAGCGCAGGACTGTGTTGCCTGTAATATATTCTTGTTTATACGTCTGGTTATTATTTTTACTTTGTAGGGATCTTTTAACTGAGTATCTGATTTAAAACTGCATTGTTTAAAAATCTCGCAGTTGGATTTTAATCTGGAAAGTATGGGTTTTATTGGGCCGATTTTTTTTTAATGGGGTTCCATAAACTTTTTTCTTTGAAACGCTCAATAAGATATGCGGTAACATAACAACCTCTTTTTTCAAGATCCTTAGGTAGAGAATTTTCAAAAGGATTTTTTACATAAATACGTATGTATTCATAAATTACAAAGTAACAAGATTAACTTTTTTAGGACGCTAAACGTTAATCCGTGACCGAAGATCACGCTTGCACACGAGGCTCTCGTTATTTACCATTTATATAAGTAATAATTACAATATTTACGTATATTATCTACTTATGTAATAAATAGTAGCACGAAGTTGGTAGTGTATTAAGAAATAATTATGAATATGATAACATTTCAGTTGCGACAGTAATTAGATAATTTTAACTAGAAAACTTGTACAATAGCGATAATGTGAAATAATAACTATACTACCAAAGCAACAACATAAATATTTAAAATATAATGTAATCTTTTCGTCAGCAAGAAACCAGAGAGTATTGAACTTCTTAAAAATATCATCATTACGTCATTAACTTAGCAGTTTAGGAATCAGTAGACACGTTCAGATAAAGTATTTGGTTATGTCAATGGCGCAACTGCTAGTCGAAACCATGTCAATCCGTACGAAGTAATCATCTCGCATTATATATTTGTAAGCATGGATGAAACAAAGAATAATAATAAATGAGAATTCATCTAAGAAGAAAACGTTATTCGTAGTGTAATTGACAAACAAATTCATCCAAGTGACGAACCTAAACAAACTAAGTCCACGGCGGCGGCGACAAAACTAATACATACGCAGCTGTTTTCAACTTTATAGATATATATGCACAAAAACTCACGTAATATATAATAACTAATAACAAAACAAGTAACACAACAGATTAATATTCCGAATGATTTATGATTTAAATCATTAACAAGCTCACGGATATAATATAGAGGGAAAGGCAAATCAATTTGCCGGTCGACTCACATTTGACAAGTTTGGGTGAGAGTGGTTACATCACAATTAATAAGTACGTACAGAAACCTCCAGCGAATGTCAGTCACAGGTAATACGATGATTTGGCAAATATATTCAAGATAAGAGCTAAAAGGTTAATAAGACTATGATTAATTAAAACGCAGTAGAATTATAGAAGTTACCTGCAGAATTGGATAAAATGATGTATTTAAATAAGACGAAAACGTTGACATTACCAGCTTGTGTTCTCCTTAATTGCCTGGCTCTCAAAAGCAATCTGTAATTTAAATTTTCACAGACTCACAAAAACAATCAAAGACTCCCTAAGTTCATAATTTTGTCAGTAGGTATAAAGATAACACGTTTCTCATTCAAATTGATATTAAGGATAAAATTGTACGACAAATAAGGCAAAAAACCACTGCTAAATCCAACCATAATTTTAATGCATTGACAAATAAAATACTAAATAACGATGCGAGTAACGATAATATTAAAATATCCACTAAACACAAATCACCATAAAATGAAGGTCAGGCTGCAACAGCGTTTGAACTTCAAGAACCAGTTCCATGTTTTGATGCAAAAGTTTCCATACCTTATAAAATTTTGTCTGGAACAAAACTTCTGATGAATAATATTTATTGCGATATAAATAAGAGTTTATGAACTAAGCTGAATGAATTGAGTACTGCAGATAGTAGAAAAATAAAACTTTTAATTACTTAATACTATGAACAGTGGAGTGTTGCTTACAGACGCAATTCATTTTCGCAATGATGATAAGTCAGTGGAGTGGAGGAGCTCGTGGATAAGTAATAACAGCCGCACGGGTCTATCCATCAGGTTAAGCTACGCTTGCCGGGGTTGACCCGTGGATCGGTAACCATCTTTACATACCGAGACTCTTCCGTGCCTCGAAAAGCACGTGGTGCCGGCTGTCATTTGTGGAACTTTGACAGTTGTTACGGGTCCTCAGAAGCCCGCAAGTCTGACACCCAGTCTTGCCAAGGGATATCGTATTACCCAGTTACTGGGTTGTAGAGGTCAGGTAGGCAGTCGCTCCATGTAAAATTCTGATATTCAGCTGCATTCGGTTAGACTGGTAGCCGAACCCAACTTGGTCTGGGAAAAGGCTAGGCAGATGATGATAAGTCAGTGAAACTTCGCGTAGTTTTTGTGAAATAAAAAAAATGTAAATTGGTATTTATTAAAGCTCTGTAACTGAAATGAAATGAAATTCTATAAATGAAATGAAACTACTTGAGTACTTACTTCCAAGTGGAATGCTTTATTCTCTACCAAGTTTTTTCTCCTACTTCTCTGTATTCTTGCGTCCTTGTTTAGTTTTATAATAAACTGATTATCTCTACCGCAACTATTTCTCAAGTATATCTCCGGATCAAATTTGGACTCAGAAAAAGAATCAATGACCTCTGCTCATTAGTGTTAGCTTTAAATCTTCTTCTACTACAAACCAAGGCTAGTGCAGAAAAACATAGAAATAATCCTGACGGTCAAATGTCGAAATTGTTAATAAGGTTCGCAGATAATGTAAAAAACTTCGCCAATATAAATTTTTGGCAGAAATGGACGATATTTTGCATTTCTACCTACACGGCACACCAAAAAATCTTGTAAATGGTTTACCATATGCTATATGCTATAGCTATATGCTAATGTGGAATTCAATTGAACTATTTCACCTTAATGGTTCTCTAACTTAGAATCCTTATTGTTTAAAAGATAACTACTTGACTCATAACATTATTTTAAAAGCGTCAATGGATTTTCTATCTTGTTTTAGCGATTCCAAAATTGCTTTTATTCACCACCTGTTTAGATTTAATTCGTTTAAAAGCTTGAACAACAGAGAGAACGGCGTCTAATCGCAACCCCATAGTTACATTGGGCTCACCCACCCCTTAATTTTTCATTTCCTGTATTGATATAACAACTGGTAAAATTCATCACCTTTCCTCTCCCTACACCCATTTGCATATTATTATATCGTCTAGTCTCGCCAGGTTCTCTTGTAGTTATTTCATTAGTGTTATGATTAGAAGTGCTATTTTTCTCTAAATGTGTAGGTTCATTTATTTCTTCTTTATCATCTGCCACCTTATCTGCTTCTTCATCTAAAGTTTGCTTCATGGCAACTCTAAGTACCGAAACTATCAATACAATGCGATTTTCAAAAAATAAAAATTTCGAAGTGCCGCAAACTTGTTAATTTTTTAGTTTGAAGTGCCTCTAACTTCTTACTTTTTTTCTTTATCGTACGCAATCTCGCCCTCGCCTTTCCAACGTCCAACCATTGGTCCCTGGATACAAACCTTTCCAAAACTTCCCTTTTTGTAACCCTCGGTCTCAAGCCTGCCTTATTCCCAATGCTGTATTTACAAACACCGCCCGGCTCTCGTCACGGGGTGCGACAAGAACGGGAACAGTGTGCAAGTGAGACACAACATGTTTCGGCTGTAGCGCGACTTGCAAGCGTGCACTATGCGTTTTTGCGGCTGCATTTCTGCAATTTTGCGCGTGGTGTAAGGTGGAGGAGGATTACTTGCTTGAAACTTAAACCTTTAATCATGCCATTCCTGGACTGGTAATACATTAGCCTTCTCTGCTATCACAACAAACTGACCCAACCAATCCGAAAAAGAAAAAAGGATGATAACTTCTTTCCGCATTTTCGAAGATATGAACGCCCCAAGTCATTTTATGTCACCCGGATTCTACCAGCATAATTAAAGTTTCTGATCAAATAAGTAAATCAGCTGTCCCATCTTACTACAACTGCTCTGGCTAGGCAGAATCCTATCGTCTTTCAGAAACAGGCAATGAATCAGAATCAGGTGTATTATGAAGTATTAATGCCACCACTTTTCCAGTGTGAAAGAGAGACGGGGCTAGACAAGGCCGCTAGCACCATCCCGTTTTAGCAGTGGAATAATGATAGGATAGCATTAATACTTTATAATACTACCCCAGGAAGCGATATCTCGCTGCCACTGCCTCCTATAACTTGCGGGCGGGCATTAGACAAAAGCGGGCGGTCGGCCTTCGAACGACCGGTTGCCGGCCGCTTACTTTCGTATTGCAGCCGCCAAGCCGCACTATTCAATTATTGCTCCAAATCGCACGCAGATAACTTTGGTGTCGTTTACCTGTTTTAGGTGATAGATAACGGAGTATTACAGTAATATGACATAGGATTAGGTGTTGTAGAAATTCTGTTGTTAGTTTTGATAGATTTCATCGGATTTAGATCTAACGAGCACGTTCATTAGCTCCTTTATTATTTTTATATTTTTATATTCTTAACATTAGTTTAAGTATGCATTTAACAATATTCTCAAAGTATTTAAGTTCATTGTATCACCACAAAGATTGCTCTAACGAGTAACTTTTAAATCTTGAAATTCATACATAATTATAATTAAGTAATCTTTTGTTATTTCGAGAATCATCTAACATGAGAAACTGTTAAAAGATAATATTATAATAAATAATTATAATCAATAATTATAATCAATCTTATAAAATTATCGCTCTACAATTTTAAAAACAATCCCTTCAAGTTACTATAGTAATCGCTCAAAACATGTATATGACTTGGTACACACGGCTACACATCAAGTATTTAATACATTTCCAGTTTATGCTGATCTCGCATTGTATAGAATTTCCTTATAATGCGAAGTCAGCTTATGCTGGAAATGTATAGCTTGATGTGTAGCCGTGTGTACAAGAAGTACCACATTAGACACTCATAGGTGCAGAGGTCATCAAACAAACCACGGTCCACGGATGCCTAACTGGCTAACCGAATGATTTCGAAGCTGACGTCACTTTCAAATTCATTCGGATGACTTGGACCTTTAAAGATTTCTGACAAGATTTGAATGAGTCACAGCAAATCCCAAGTTTTTTTTGCCAAAACAATTATTAACAGTTTCTCATGTTAGATGATTCACAAAATAATAAAGATTAATTATAATTATGTATGAATTTCCAGATTTAAAAGTAACTCATAAGAGCAATCAACTTTGTGGTGATACGATGAACTTAAATACTTTGAGAATTTTAAATGCTTACACAAATGTTAAGAATATTTTGAGAAGACTCAAAGATCGTGAAACGATCAAAAAGCCTACCTATAAAACTACATTTTCTTGTACTTTTTCCATATCTTAGGTACACATGCACTACACACAAAAATCTAATCTCTATAGTTCTATTTTCTAAATCGGAAATGAAGTGTTAATTACGCCCGCGGTTCCACTCTCATAAAACTCGATCCCGTGGAAATACCGGGTTAAAATGTATGTACCGTATCCTATGTCGTTATGGTCCACCCATGTGCCAAATTTCATCCAAATCTGTTCAGACGTTTTAGCATGAAACATAACAAACGAATAAACAAACAAAGTCACTTTCGCATTTATAATTTTACCTTGTTAGGATTTTTATGCCAACAGCAAGAATTAATGCTACATGGCGCCGTAGCAATAAAAAAAAAAATATTTCAGACTATGATAATTAATAATATATTCAATTGCATTATTCTTAATTACAGAATCCCTGACCGAGACCACAATAATATCATGAACTAATGCTGATTAATGATCGTTCAAGGGAAAATTCAATTGCTGTTAGTCATCCCACCATCCTTTCTAGAATACATGATGAATAGCCCCGTGTGCATGTAGACTAAGAAGTAATTACAGGTCATAATACAATGACTGATGACTCCGTTCTAGGTATCGAAGATTTTCATAGCTTAAACATATAAACATGAGAATTTAATTTTAGGTAATGGAGCTGTTCTCATGAGAAAAATACGTAAAATTGTCAAAAAAAAAAATGCAATTTACACTTTCGAGGAACACTAATGCGATATAACAATAAAACTACACTAAACCTAAAACTACAGTAAACCTAAAACTACAATAAAACTTCTAAACTGTCTCGTTTAGTGGGTGGTCAAGGCGTTAAGATCACGATTCTGTTTCAACATAAATTCAAAATCTAACGTGTGCTTGAAAAGGTTTTACTTTCATTGATCAAAAACAGTGTTCGTCTTTATTTAAATCGAGTCTTATGGCAAAGGCAAGGATTCAATACAGCCTATTCACTCCTAAAATCACTACAGAATTTGTTGCAACCTTACTCCAAAATGCAGGCTGAATGTGGCTTGCCTTTGCCTCGCGGTCGTTCTAACAAGTTTGTTGATTGAATCACGTTCAGTTCGCCGTCTCTTGCGCAATAGCTCTAGTTTTTAGCTTTTAGCACTTAGCACCTTATTTGTATGAACCTTCGAACTTTCTCATGTATTGATAGATAGATATCGGTCCTTATGAACAGCCGAGCAGACGATGCATTTTTGCAAAATATTCCTTTCACCTTTGATTCTGATCAAATTCTAAGTATCTTTAACTTTATCTCAAGTTTTCGACTCGTAAAGTAATCTAAAGTGGTTTCTTAGCACATTTTGATTTATTTAGGGGTTTGAGGGAAAAACAAAAGTAAGTATAAATCAAGTCAAATTTATATATAGACCAAAGTTTAAAATTAATGGTTTGTACGTAGAATTCTGCAAATTACTAATTTCAAACTTTGGTATTTATACTCGGCACTACGTAAGGGCGTTTGTGCACTACAAGGAATTTTACTGTCCGGCAGTCCGATTTTTTACGGTCCGATGTTGATAGCACCTTTATTTTGAAGCAGTAAGGTCTGTTTTCGTACTTCAAGTAATACTGATGCGTTCACATTTTTACTGCCGGACGGTAAAATTCCTTGTAGTGCACAAACACCCTTAGACTGCAATCCAATCAAACATGCTTTATGATAAGTCTCACAAGAGGCTTTCAAGCTTTTCAAACACATTTATATAATTTTCATTTTGGCGTCCCAACTAAGGATTTCCATATCGACCAAGAAAAACAATTTTGTTTTTTAATTGTGTGAGTTACAGAACTTTTAGAGAGACCAAGTGAGTAGGTACTAAGTCTCTCTAAAAGTTCTGCAACTCACTAAAAAAACAGTCTCTCTAGCAGGTTGACTTGATAAGTAGGGTCACGTGATCCGAACGTGAAAAACAACTTTTCACGTCACCTAACGTGAAAAGCAGTTCCATTAAAATCAATTAAAATGTTGATACCTTCCGCAGATCATACAGTATTTGTATAAAGAGTAACACTCGTAATTTCTCTTTTAAACCTAACATCATTTGAATGATTGAGATTACACATAACAGTTATAAAAACATAATTTATAGTGCAGCTTTAGACGACATCTTATGACGGAATATCGTAATTATACGTTACTGCTTCTCTATTATATTTCTATAGATATTTCCTTGTAATAAATTTTATAGTCTATGGCACAGACACATGACACTTGTTAGCAATTATTTTATTTTATTATTCGAAATATTTTGTTTGTTTGTTTATTTAAATACATACATTTAAATAAAGATACAAAAAAAACGTTAAAGTACAACGGCATTTTACTGCCTGTCTAAACGCGGTCCTAAAACTTTTTCAGATTTTTTAAGCACCGAGAGTAGACGTATTGGGCACCGAGTATTCATTTCAATAACTTGGTCTTCTTAACTCTTAATAGGTACCTATTGCGATAAAATATGCAAGTTTCATTTAAAAAAAAAACTGTTTTCCAACACACAACCGATACCTAACTGGTTTGTAGAACTTGTTATCACAAAAAAAGGTGCTAGAACTCAATATTACCTATACCTATAACAAAACAAGAAATAAGCCATTAGCTAATACTACTCCTAAAATGTTTTTGGTGTGATTTCAGACACCTACTTATCTATCTAAATCAATTGCAGCGCATTAGTCTCGCAAAAACGTTACGTTGAACTTCGTAAGATCAGCTAAAAAAAATCAACTGTTCCATACATTCGTGTTCACCTAAATCGACAAAATTTATGGAACAGCTGATTTTTTTTTCGCGATTTCAATGTTGGTCCCATAGAAAAGTTGTTCAAAATGATGAGTACAATGACCCCTTTTCGGGTTTAGCATAAACAAAAACTAATGTATAACTCCTTATTTCAATATTGCAATTTACAAAGAAAACTTACAAGCAAAGAGATTTAAGAAACGGCTTACAAGACAATACTATGCACCATTCTACCTTCTTTTTATTCTAGTTCAGAGCTTTCTTGATTAATTACCAGTAACAAATCTCATGAAGAAAATATTTAATAAAAACAATTGACAGTCCAATTGATCACATATCAAAGATAACACAGATATTATAATATTAAGAACTAATTACGAAACGCAAAGATACGGCACGCGAGTGATATACAAAGCTTATCATTATCAGTTTTCTCATTTCTTAAGCCCTGTCCACACTATTACGTATCATATAAATTACGTAAAGTTGGTAAATAGCAGCAGGTGGCAGCAGTGGGTCAACAGTATCGTGACGAGGACGTCGAGTAGCCATTTGACATTTAAATTTGGAATCCGTCGGATTGTAGTCTAGTCGTGTATGGCAGTTAGTGATGTAAGGTTGAAGACGACCTTGTGACTTGCGATTTTTATGTGATACTAACGTGATACTTGATAGAAAGTGTTATTAAATTTTTTGGAAATGGGTATTTGTAACTGCACTTAGATCGTTGGTGCCGATATCCATGTTACTCAATATTGGAGTTGGCTTAAAATCGCACTCGCTTGTCTTATGGACTGAAATCCTAGGAATATAAGACACAAAGGCATTTTCAATGGTCAAGGTTGGCTCTGCTTTTATGTTTTTACCGAAAATCTTACTAAGGTTACAAGCCAACAAGAATCAAACTCATTGCCCAAACATGGACCCAATTCATTTGAACAGGTTTTCCACACAACTCCTTCATAGTAACTTACCAATTTCGCGGCCCCATTCTTTCAATTATCATATAAAAATCATTAATTCCAGCAATTTGCCAATCAATTACTTGGTACCTTCGCAACAGCTGCAATTTCGACGCATCAGCGAATCTATAAGCTCATGCATCTAGTTCAAACGCAACCGATTGCTTCGCATCATGTTTGCGACATGGAATTCGTGGTTAGTCGTGCGTTTCTGACCGTTCTGTGTTGGTGTGCCTTAATAATCGATTATTAAGAATTATCGATTCGGTGATTACATGTGAATGGGTGTTAAGCATCGATAGGCAATGCCTGGGTTGTATTTGTAACTTTTTTGTTTATTTCTGTAACGCAATTACCCCATCATATTCTCGGCATGAATCTTATGGCAACTAATATCACGAAATATATTTCAAAACTGACCAAACAGGAAAACCCTTGTAAAAACAATCGACAGTCAGAATCGATGTCTTTCAAATCACGATTCGATTATAATATTGTTATCAAACAATCGATCGACTCGAACCGCCATTCGAAATCCGTGCGCCTAGTTGACCTGAATTATTTGTACCCGGTAATTATCCATAATTACCACACTACCAGTGCACTAACTCTAATTACTTCTTATGTATTGGAATGTGCATTAACACGGATTGTAAGTATTTCATGTAATAACACGGGCTATTTGGAAAATTCCCGAGTTTGTAGGTAAAATGTAAATATACTCAATTATCTTGTATTAATTAATTCTGAGGCATCTTCACGCCAACCTCTTTACACTTCTTAGTAAACAACTTTGACGTAGGTATATCGTGTCCAACATGACAAATATCAAGTAGTAGGTACATACAAACCAACTTTGTATATCTTACTTGTCTTTCTGGTTTTAGATTCAGCAAACGTTAGGTTTACTTAGCTAAACTTAGAGCTACTACACACGTTAAGCCACTTATGAGGCCTTAGTGTTAAGTAATTATTTGATGAGTCTACTGGTCTACACACAGGAACAAAACTAAGCTTGACAGTGATAGATACAGAACAGACCGTTAAGACCACTGTTGTTTTATTTAATATAAACGAATACTCCTTACAGTAGTCGCATATGATATGTAACATCTGACATCTTGGCTGACAGTACCAACCTCTTGGAAAATGGTTTGTTACCAAGGACGCCAACTCTAGAACCGCGCGCGCTCATTGGTCAAATCAAATAGCGCGCGCTTTCCCGGCTTCCTGTTACACACATCCGTCGCTTTTCCCGAAATCACTCCCACAGATTGCAGGACAGCGAGAGGATAGATGATACACATAAAATATATATATAAATACTTATTACTTATCAAAAATATAACCTTGACAATATTTGATCTTAAGTTTAGCGGAAGAAAAAAGGTCTAAAGAAAAGTAAAAACCTACAGATATTACAAATAAACACTCATGACTAAGTTATTTCAACAAAGAACCCAATTGAAGTCACCCAAGTACTTACAATCCTAAAACAATATTATCTCTACCAATTATGGTCGCATTAATATAAACTGCAGGTACTAAACAAAAACGTTAAGTGTTTGACCGCTTAACACAATGTTAAATCTTACGCTACAAAAATAATAAAAGAAACACTAGTTACCATAAAAGGTAAACAAGCAGACAAAGCCACTAGTTTGTATGTAAGACTACAAGTAGGTGCAAGTATTCTTGTAACTGCCCTAAACGATGTCATAGTGTAGCTACGCTTTCTGGCAAAATCTGGTTCTTCCAAGGGTTCCTGAAGTCAAACGGTAGTCGCTCCCTCCACTAGCCATTGACAAAGAACTCACTAGAATATGGGACAGCCAGCTATATTACGTCTGACCCGACAGACGTTGTCCTGTCCTTTCAATAACTCATACAAAAATCTTATAGAAAAAAGTACGTTCAGTTTTTGACGAATTTAAACATTCGAACATTTAAAAACAAAAAATAGCCAATTCGGTCCAGCCATTCTTAACAGCATTTCATTTTTATTTATCTATAAGAATAAATAAGTACTATGTTGATGACCCAGATGTAAAAAATGGAGGCATGAGCTTACAAATTTCATGGAGGCATAGTCGGCTTAATAGATCAAAATTGTCCTCGAAATAATAGCAACAAATTGTTTGCCCATCGCCCACATTTTCATAACGCGCTAAAAGGCAAACCTGTCCATAAAGCATAAATATATTCATGTCGTGAAGTTTACCATAAAATATCTTATTTTAGCCGGTGCCAGGGGCCGAGCAAACCAGAACAAATAAAACAAGTTAGCAAGATGACACTATCATCCAAAGATTTAAGATTTATGCCAAGATGATGAGAATGTCGAACGCTGTTGTTGCAAACAATTATCGATGTGGCGGTTTTTCCACGTTTTGAGAGTAAAATCAAATATTAAGCGTAAATACAAAGTGTATATTTAAAATTAAGCAAGGTTTCATGAAGTGATTGTAAAATGTAGAATTGGAAGACAAGGAGACTATAATATTTTCAAGCCCGAAATTGGAATGGGCCAAGTATAGGCCCTTGAGGGACGCCTACGTAAACTAGTATTTCGTATCCATAATGTTTTGGTGAGTGATCAGCTAATTCTATACACGTGGATACGAGATGGCAGAACTAATCCTAGCATAATAACCTTGACCATTAGAATCGTTCCACATCCTTATATCAATGTGTTTTGCTGCTTCTAATAAAACTTTTTGCTCTATGTACATCTTGTCTGTCACTGAGATTACATGATTTATTTATTTATTTTATTATTTATGTACACACAGTAAAATACATAGAGATACGACATAATAATTATAATATGAATACAAAGGTACGGCTTATTTCTTAAGAAATTTCTTCCAGGAGCCCTGCTAATATAGTATTAAACCCATTATCAAAAACCAAAGAACTGAAAAAAATACAAAAGCGTAGAACCCATGCTAATACAAATGTAGGAATGTCGAGGAACCTTCAGAAAAGTGATCCTATCCGACCAAAAGAATTCAAATTCAAACCCAACCCTGCACTGAATTAAAATATAAATCACCCATTTTTACAACAACAATGCTATAAAACAGAAATAAATGCGCTTTGTCATGAACATTCGCTAGTAAATATTTTGCGCAAGTGCTGATTGTTTTGCATACTTGTAACTCGATACACTAAGGTCGTAAAACCTAGTACTAATAATTTCTTGTCATGCACTGACCTTCGCGTGATTCATTTCGCATTGGTTTTCTCACTACATCCGGGAATCGATGGCAAACACCAAAAACTCCTAGATCTTTATATCCTGACTTTGGTGGACGCATCAGTCAGGTCGGACAACTTATATTTGTCGGTGGTTTTTTTACTGCTGATAGTGAACTAGTGACTTCTGTAAGTGTACTATATGAAGATAGCCTTTTTCATCAAGATCTTTTGGATCAAGATTACCAAGAACATGATTCGAATAGCAAATTTTGCGTCGAGACGTAGGTAAATCTACTGCGTCCCCTTTGAAGACTTATAGTTTTGTGTGATTTTAGTTAAGATTGACTCGACTTCAAAAAAGGTTGTTTTTTAACGGAATATTCGCTACAAGTGAAAGAGTTATCACTACTAATATTCGACCATGCTACATACCCTCCCTTCTATTGCTACTCAATTACAATTGTAATATTGTCGGTCTATTACGAGTTCCTACCTACGGAACTTACAATGCATTCGATGAAAAGTCAGTACCAGCTGATAAAACCTTTCTTTGCATGGACGTTGTGGTCAGTTCTGAAATGCAGAATAAAGGTATAGATTCATTTTTATGTTTTCTATGGTGTTAACTTGTATGTTTATTATGAATAAGGTTAGCAATAACAAACTAAGGAATTATTGCTTCATTGTAAACTTTATTACTTGTTTCTTCCTTGTGTAGTTTCCATTTATGTCTCTTTAGAATGCCGTTAAACCATATTTCATATTAGTCTATGAATGGATGTTCGATTTTTAACGTTATTTTGTTTATGATCAATTTTATATTAGCTTTTACATTTTACAGTTTCTGCATTTATCTTTAAAATCATCTCTTTTTTGTTACAGAACGCAAAGGAATTGTTGCAGACTGTGAAATGTTATAAGAGTGTGTCTGTTAGTAACAATCGTGATAATCGACTAAAGTGCAGTGCTTTGTGTCCCGAATACATTGGACAACGCTTCACTTCTAGGCTGTATTGCCTTGGTAAGTTATATTTTTGTATACATAAATAATTTAGATCAAACGAAATGACACTTTAAGTTTATGAAAAAGTTTTTAATCATTTGGATGTTTTTTTTTTACTTATTTACATAAACGTGATCAATTTTTTCTTTTCTATACCGCACGTGATATAAAATTATGTATTCCATTTTTAAAATGTTATAATGTTAATGATGATAGTGATGCGAGAGAATGTTCGCTGGGTGATTTGCATAAAAAAAATAGAAGTAGTTTTTTTTAAATAATTATTTCATACTAGTGTAGGCCTAATGTGTCTTACTATGTGTAACTACTTCGGAATTCGTTAGCCTAGATTGCATAGAATCCTAACTTATGCAATAGTCGCTTGATTGATAACTTCCAACTATTGCCTAGTAAAAAGTAGTAGTTAACCTGGCAATAGTTAAAAGGATGGTTGTTTTTAATTGGGAATGTGAAGTCTGAGAAGACTTCTTGGGATTTCAATTTCTGATTTCCATTATTGTTTTCATACGTTTCAGCTAAATTAAAATATTTCTTTTGAAGTTTGTCCAAATTATGTAATGTCGTTATACATAACAGTTGGTGGCTGAAGGCCTCTTCTGTACCGGTTCACACATCCGGCTTCGCTTGAACTTGTACAACTTTTTATTCGTCAGCTTTTTTGATGATTTGATCGGTACCATCAAGACGCTGTTTTTAATGCATTTCAGTAATTATCTAATGTAAAAAAAAACTCTTAAAAGCAAATCCATCAAAATGTACAAACACCATAAAATGATTTCATTAACTTGCAAAGCCAAATAAAATTAACAAATGACGAAATGAATTGCAAAAAATCCTTACCTTTCATAACTTCACGGCAAATATTCACACCAATCATACAACAACACATTTTATTGTAACTACGATTCATTACAAAACAGCAATTAGCAGATTACAGTAACTATGAATCGATTATGAAACTCGGTTCGTTGACAGCACTATTTCCCGCGTTTTTGCAATTATGGCGGGCAATATGGCGGCTGCACGACTGTCAGCGTGATGGGGCTGTTCCGGCAATGTTTCCGCTGAGTGATGTGATTACCGTCCTTGACAACAATGGCCAAGGTCGCGGACGCGTGACATTTT
The DNA here is from genome assembly GCA_947363905.1 of Lithophane semibrunnea. Lineage (NCBI taxonomy): Eukaryota > Metazoa > Arthropoda > Insecta > Lepidoptera > Noctuidae > Lithophane > Lithophane semibrunnea. Next base: position 14,178,069 of record OX376188.1, read on the forward strand.
ATATTTGCCATGAGAAATTGTTCGCGTGATTTGGGTCGGTCGCTCTGTGTTTGATACAACGCGGAAACAACTGTGCATAGGTACCTACTTGCATACACTCATCAACATTCTTTTTTATCCGAATTTGAATGATTTGCACTAACAACTTGAGACTTAGGTCATATACTTACTCATATAGGTACGTGGGTTAAATTACCCTGTCAAGAAAAGTTGCTTCCGCATTGTCCATAAATTCACATTAAGAAATACTTAACGTCGGATGAAAACATTCATACAACTTCGAAATGGTTATTTAATCCCAATCAAATACTACTCAGGTCAGCAGTGCAATAAATACAATATTAACCTAAAAATTATGAAATAATCACATCAGGCTCGAAATGGCAATAGATGTGTGTGAAAAAGGGAAAGGGAGGCCTTTGCCCAACAGTGGGACATTACAGGTTAAATAGATCGATAGACATATCAGAATACAGTATAGCAATATAATTATAGCTATCCATAATCAGTCTATATGTTCCCACTGCTGGGACACAGGCCTCCTCTCTGTGAGAGGGGGTGGGCCCATAATCCACCACGCGGGCCCAGTGCGGGTTGGTGGATGTCACATGCCTTCGAATTATTGGTCTAGGCCATGCCGGTAAATCCACACGATATTTTCCTTCACCGTTTTGAGAGCAGTGGTGATAAAATAATTTACATTAAGTAAAGTGCCTTCTTGGGTTCGTACCACCAACTCGTAAGTTTTCAACTTGGCCGAAATCAGGAAAAACCTTTAAAAAATAAAATAAAACATTAACTCTTCGATGTCGATGCGTCCCAACTCCCATGACGTCACCCATGCGTGTGGTCCCACGTATACTCCCGCAGGCAAAACGCAAGCGATCACTGACCACTTATATCAACGCGGTGTACCGTGGGATCGCAGGGAAAGTACAGGGTGTGGCGACCACGGTTATGGAGTAGTTCCACAAGACTAGGGTGTGATCAGAACTAGGTAATTATCGCGACTACGTTTGCATAATTTGATGACTAACTTCCTTGTGGTAGATGAATTTTGAAATAATTTTGGGCGTGACTGCATATGTTTAATTTGCTTTGAATTTTTCTGATGTTGTCTCTCTCTGTTTGTTATAAGCAATAGGAAAGTAAAGGAGGTATCACAGGTTTAACATTGGGAGTCAGTCACTTACCATATTTATGCGATTTCAATCTTTTTGTAATTTAGAAGAATAAGCACACCTTAAACACTAAAACATGATCACAAAGCCCATTATTTAAACATTATCCTAGATTGCGAGCTTTTCCAATAAATTAGCAATCAACACAGTTAATCAAGCAGGCAACATTAAACAGCTATTGAAACGCTTTAAATAAGAGTATTAAGTTAACACCTAGGCCTGCAACAGCAAGGTATGCACAGGATCGTAAACTATTCAGCCGGCAGTTCCGAGCGAGGGCAGGGACCGCGCGCAGAAAGCTCGCCGACCCACTTACAACCAGAACCGAACCCGTTCCAACGCTTTTACATAATTCCAACTCTCGCTACTGCCTTTATCACATACAAATATTTCCGAATTACTGTTAAAGATGGTCGCCAAGCACTTCTCAAACCGGTCGCCAAGCACAACCCACAGGTACGCCTGAACATTCGCGGGTTAAGTAATCTTACGTAATTCGAAAGGCGATCGCAATCAAGCAGATTTTTAAAATAAACATGCGATGAAATAATTTTGCTATTACATGCACAATATTTGCTTCTGAATATAGTGTTGACAGCATTTGAGAAGGCCTCACCTACTTACATACAATTTTATAATCTAAAAGATTTCCATATTAGAATCGAATAGTTCATATTCGTTTGGACTCAGTCGAAGCACGTGTGGCATTCCTAAAGAACCTGTTAATAAATAGGTTTCATAGTAATTACAACGAGAAATAGAATGTACTATTTTCTTATCACAATTCGCAACTTGCAAGATTCGATCGAACTACTTTTGCTGTACCTAATGCAATCTTTACAATTCTTGAACCGAACTATTCATTGTATCGGTTTCAATTAGCACTAAGCCCGTTACCGTTTGAAATACGTTCACATTCAAGTATTCAAATGAATACTATATGAAACCTAATTCAGACCAAAAAAAAACTTTGAAGTCGACCTCGAACTACTTTTTATATAAAACTAAGCGTTCGCAAAACTGCAATCGCGTCATTTTTGGTGACTACCAGAACAGCAAGCAAAATATTATTTTATAAGAATCAGACGCCTAGATAAGTTTCGTCATTTACCTTTTTTGTCAACAACAGAGGTAACTGAACTAAGAAATATCTAATAACGACTAACAGTATTCTGTAATGGAGTTGAAATAAAACAAGCTGTGAGCGAAAGTGAATGAATAGGTATTTTATAACAAAGTCCAGTACGCTGTAGCCTCGTTCCCACAAAATATATTTAATGCCTTACTGGTCAAAGCTAGCTCTTTCATTACTTTAACTTTTAGTCGTTGCAAATCTTCGAAAGAAGAAGATAATGTCAGCAAGTCAGCATTGATACTATAAGTACTTCGGTAACTTTCAAATTATGTTTTGTGGCTAGATCGGTAAATAGTTACCTAACTTACTGAAAAAGCCTAACCTTAATCCATTGTCATTTCGTGTCTTCACAGTCGCCATCTTAAGACAATATTTTAGCGGTTATAGGCTATTAAATCTCTTCTCATTGTAATACCAAAATATCAGAACAAGCGTGACTAAATGCCTGAGCAAACAACTTTCCAGAAATCTTCGAAAAATAATAAATTCCTACCAATTTTGAGCGATCAATAAATCTTAATCAAAGCGAAAAGTGAAAAAGTTTGATTGCCCCACCCGCTGTTACCAGGACAACAGAAAGTTCTTGCAGTCAACCGTTTTCCCAATATGGAGGTACTGCTTTCGAAGTCTGCAACACCGGCTGGAAGACTATTAAAAGTTTATTGCAAAATGCAGCACTAAGTTGAGTATTTAACGTCTGAGAGATAATGTGATCTTCACTTTCTAGGCTTATTCCAAGTACAACGAAATTATGTCTTTAACGATCACCCGTGAGTGCCAATAGTTTAAATTGATTCAATTAAACGTTCGATTACAGTTTGCGACTTCTTATTTTACAGCATTATTTTACTTCTTTCTAGATTTATGCTCTCAACTATTTGCCAACATCTGTCGATAATTTGAATTTGCATACCTACATGCATATTGAAACGATTTGCAAACGTAATTAATTCACCGATTTACATGCCACAACATTTATTTTATTGATAGTAAGCAAAATTGTTTATATGTCATGGTTATGAGGCCATGTTTAATAACATACAACTTACAATGTTGTTATTTTAGTCAAACAGTTTTAGTATCTTACTCATAACAAGTCAAATTTAATTAGAAATGCATACGTCCATTACCATTTTATTTACATACAAACAAATGATAATTTTAAAGTAAAATATTTTGACAAATATCTTGCATCAGCAAGCAGAAGTGGCCATTATTACTTATGTATTATTTGAACATCCATGCAAATCTCGGCACAAGCGAATTTGGCGAAGAATGTCGAATTGATTTTGTCAACATTTTCTAAAAATTCGTTATGCTTTTTATGTCATGTCACGTTTGCAATCCCTGAATGCAAACAAAATAGCACAGAAACAGTAGCACCATCACTTCATGATCATATAAAACTTGGATAACATAACACCACCCTGTAAATGGCCACTGAACATAGACCTCCTAATGGCCGGTACAATGCACGGCCATTAAATCATATGATAGGGACACACAACACACACCTCGACTATATTTAGAACGTAGAAATAGAAAATAATTTGCAAACCTCGCCAATGCCATGAAAATCACGATCTCTATCTCACGCACTATTGCCTCACAGAACCCCTTACTTTTCTAGCACATAGCGCGACTGTTTACAAACGGTTACAGATCTAGCTAACTTTTCAACCTCTATCAGAAGCAATTATTATAGTTTTTGAGGGTTAACTTTAAGTTCTGGATACCCGTGACTCCCTTTCTAGCAGTGTAGGGTCGCCAGCACGTAACTTGGCATGGTTTTGGCGTAGAGTAAGTTTGCGACAAAAAAACAAAATTGCCATAATTTATTTTTAAACATGTCTTTATAAAGAAAAAGGCATTCTGCGCATCTACGACTCTTCGTAGAGTCGTAGATGTAGCGCAAAATGCGCTATTACGTGCCGGCGCCGGCGGCGTCTGTTCTTGAAAGTTCAACTCGAAACTGTCCATTGGCAATTATACAAATACATAACTACATGATTATGATTGCAATGAATATCTATCACATCAAATCTTCGGGCCAATTCTTTCAGTTATCTGTCAAGTGATGGCCAGTTCTGCTATTGAACTACCAAGTTCACTTCTGTTTCAACAAAGTTTCAACATTTTGAAAGTGAATTTTTCAGACCAAACAAACCACCCTCGTGATATATGACTATTATATAAAACTCATATCATTTTCGTCACTCGAAAACAGTCGTGAATACATATTTAGCATCTCAAATAAACACCAAGGAAGGTTGCAAATATTTAGAAGATAGTGAAATCGCAAACATAGGTCGTGCCGGCGCGAGCGCCTCGTGATTCGTTCATCTTGTGTCGAAACTGCGGTTCACGTGTCAATAAGTGGCAGTTACGTAGGAATGTAATGTGCTCATTAGTTTACCTATTGTAGGTGAACTATGAAATGTATGCACCATACTCTCATGATCTCGAACGACTCCTGGTAAGGTCGGACTTGGATCTTGGACCAGTGATCACAAATACCTTATAGGAAAAAAAACTTTTAAATTATTATATTATCTAAATTACATTCTATCAAAGGACCCAGAGGACTATGATTAGAAAAATGAAAACAGGTACTTACTACATCAGCTTTAGATAACATTTCACAAATTACTTATACAAATAGAACCACCATAGAACCACATACAGTCAGGAATGAGGCAGCCCTACCCACTAAAGTCAACAGCCTATTCAAAACCAATCCCTACTTGACATGTAGTGGTATTTCAAGTATCGCAAGTGATGAGGCAACTCCATACGCGGTGCGAAAGTGAACTGTTATCTCTTATTAGCAAGCAGACTCGCTTTTACTCAAACAACTAATTGCTAAGGTATTACAGGCCAGTAGAGTTGATTGAACTCGGCACGAGCTTGAAAGGAAACTTTTTAATAGAATCTTGTGCCGCAGCTTAGACACCAAGAGAAGATAGACGAATCTTAGTTCAATGGTATTGAGTTCATTCAGTCGCCTGAAGCGTGGTCGTCAATCAAAATTATAAATGGTATTGTCCATTAACTGTTTACTATGTATAAGGCTGTGGTCTAGTGCACCGCAGAAACGGGCGATAGTGGACAAAAAAAATGTAGGTAGTACCTAGATACCTACGCATTACAAATGTCATGGCCTCCCATCTTCAAATCTTATTAGATCAGCGAGTTTGAATTCACTATTTTGTTTCTCGGTGATCGCCCCGCTCGCCGGTCTACTCAAGTGATGTCGCAGCCTTAGCATTTCTAATCTAGAATGACCATTAAATACTCTTGTATGAATATTCCAAGAAATTCGCACTACGTTTTTAATTATTAGTCTGCTCTAAATAGTGGTTAAGTATACTACTCAACGTAATATATTGGTTTTGAATATTTTATTACTACTCAATATGTAAATTGTTCCTGTTTTCGCTTTTCTAGTTATTCAAACAAAATGTAGTAATAATATCGTAATAGTTAAATCATTTTAATAGCTAATACGCAATCATTCTATTTTAAAACTGATTTCGTATGAATTTATATTTATAAGATTCTAGATTTATTTCGTTTAATGTCATAACAGATGACTAATCTCTCATTTTAACATGATCAGCAGCTATTTACTTATAGAAAAACACAAATTCAATCATAAACGCACTCATGAAAGCTTTTATTGACCTAATAATAAAAGCCAGAATCGCACAGCAAAAAGATGTTCCCAGCAGCAATATAATTGGTGTTGTATGTGAAGCTAAAGATACTCCACTGGGTGTTATTACCGTAACAAGTTCCTAGTAAAAACTAGAAACAGATCCATTCACTGATACCGGAGCTTTCTATAAAGCATTGTTTTGTTTTGATCGTAGAACCTGTTCTACTGTTACATTTTGCTAAGTACTAATGGATACAAGTGTATACGCACTTACTGGTGCTGTATTATAAAGTATTAATGCCACCATTTTTCCAGTTTGAGAGAGAGACGGAGCAAAGCCGCTAGCACCATCCCGTTTTAACAGTGGAATAATGATGGCATTAATACTTCTTAATAATACCCTAGAGTTGATAAAACTTTCAATGAAATCATGATTATGTTGGCATAGAATATAGAGGCAACATTGATTGATGGTACAACACAGATCAATGATCATGTTTCAGTGACCACAGTTACCAAGCTGATTGGTGAATCCATGTATATTATACGGTATCCCTACTCCACCAATATTTTTCTTACTTCAATTCCTTCTTTAGTAAATAAATATGTACGTTAAACTAATATTTCCGGCTTTTCACTGAAATTCTTTACTTGTATTGTCTTTCGCTCAGCTGAGAGCGGTTGGGTAACTAGTTTTAACTTTCGTATTTACGAAGTTTTTACGACTTACACGCAAATATGACGGTCTTCAATGCACCCATCTTATGTCATCCGTATCATGCAATATAAGATCTCGTGTAGCAATTAAAAATTCAATTACTGTTATATCGATCTAGATGCAATTTTATTGGTCATTTATTACGCTAACTTTACTTTTTACAATTTGATTGATGATGCTTTTTTGTAGTATATACCTCGTAGCTAGTTGTGGTCGTTTGCTTTTTATATTTACAAAAAGTTGGTTTAGTCAGTGTTAAATAGAGAAATAATTAATTTATTCATATTTGCACAAAAACAATCATAGTTAATGCTAAACTACTGAAAAAGCAGCTTTTAGTAATTCATTTTTGCATCATATCTTAGTTGAAGCATTAAATATTCTTCATTACTTTCCGTCAAATTCGTCAATCTGATTTACGGATAGCATTAAAGCTCCGCAAAATGAAAAGGAGCGTGTAAAACTCACACAGGTGTACTAACGATGTTGAGTGTTCAATACTTTCCATCATTACCAGCCTGTTCTCGATCCGAGGTGTCTTCTCATGTAGAAAGTCAGGTCCGTGACGCAACGTGTGCGGACAAACATTACAGTTTACAGTGCATTATACAATCAATTTAGCGGTCGATTGCAGCTTTGCAGCTCGTTCTCAACTAGGCGGGCTTGCTCATGCAAATTAGGTGTTTGTTTTATCTAAGTTATAAGCTTGTTTGTCGAGGTCCTAGGTGAGGAGGGTCAGTGATAACTCGGCCCGAGAGTGAGGAGGTGTACGACTATAAACGCCGTGCTAAATTATGAAAATGACGATAATGTTCTGTACATTATCGTCATTTTCATAATTTACTTATTCACTATGTTGTGGTCTAAATTTACAGTTGGATTAAAGATGCACATAGAGATTATCCGTAAAATGTTACTACATTTGGTTGGTCCATGAAAAGATCGTAAAAAAGCAGTACAATTAAAGTTACCGGTCTGCCCTCTTGCAAGGTTACTGAAAGAGTTTAAAATAAACCTCTCATTAAACAAACACAAGAAAGAATTAACCTTCACGTACAAACACATGAGGAATCAGATAAATGAACATATAAAAACTATTTCCTTCCTGCGACCAACTTATATGAGTACTTACGTGTGGTTCAGGATACGTTTTGTCATTGCGGATGGCATTGATGAAGTTCGTAATTTTATTACAAGGTTAGGAGAATGATTTGGCTTGATAGTCTTCAGACTTAGAACAAAAGTAAAAACTGTGCATAGCTCCTTTTCCAAAAAGAAAACGCCTGAAAGAGAACCTGCTCCTTTCCGGTAGATGCGAATAGAATTTCAGAAGCCTGCACTAAAAAATGGAGAATAGTAATAATATATATAATTTATTTCAAAACTTCATAAGGTCTACACGTTACATCAATGACGTCTCGACCCCTGAACTAGGACATCCTGTAAGACAGGAGTTAAGGCTTCTCCAGTTACATGGATCAGCTTGAGCCTCCTCAAGCTGATCCATGTAACTGGAGAAGCCTAAGACTAAATACAATAATTACGCTTAATTTTTACAATAATTAAAATAAAAATACTATTAAAAATGGCAAAAACACACTTAATTCAGATAAGATATTCGTAAATATGAAACTCAGTTATGATTTCACGTAATTGGATGGAAATAAACATTACTTGACCTATCCAAATTGCTACCACATCAAAATACATCGAATTAAACTTTCACTTATCACAACCAGACACGACTGAAGCTATTCATGTCAGACAAATAAACCTAACACAAACATTTGACAGCGAGTATATAACATACATAATACATACGTAATTACGGTCCTAGATACATAATGTAAAGTCATTTATGTCAATTATCCTCTTACCATTGATATAAGAAATCGAGTCACTGCTCCAATGATTATAGGTTTGGGAATGATCATGTTATTGGGCAAAGTTCTCGGTAGAACAAAGTTCTATCTGGTGTGTTCATTATTGCTACGTATCATGATTTAGAATAGGTACCCTTTAAAACTGATCTAGAAGAACCATATTACTAATAGAACTTGTAACAACTAAGACAGCTCACTGGCTTTCTAAAGCTAATCCAAAGAATGTATCCTTCCATTCTTCACGAGGCATTGTACGATCAGAGTACAGAATAATGCTTGCTTTACCAAAGTTCACTAACTTTACAACTCTGCCAAGTTTTCCTATCACAGTTTTTGAAGTTTTTCGCCGAATATTTACTTCTCTCCAAGTAAAGATCATAACTTTGTTAAACAATTTACAAAAATTCTAAAACGCTAATAAATTATGTAGTTTCGACACGCGACCAAAATGAAATGGTGTTAGCTTACTCGTTGGCTCATTATAGTTGGCCACACCTTGGAGCATAGACTAAACGTATGACAAACATTCAGGTGAAATTCTGCAAGTGTTGGCCAATGTTTTTCCCTTTTTAGCATTATATGGAAGTTTCACAAGCTCATGCATTTGTGACATTGACTGGAAAACGAGAAACGTAGCAGCAATCAGTGGCAAAGCTATCTAACCTCTCTTGATCCGTATATTAATGTGGTTTAAGTAGACCGCTCGCGCCATCATGAGTGAAGTTATGAGGTTAGGAATATGAGAGATCAGTCTGAAGATATCGAGTTGATCAGGATGTTATAACGATGTTTACCATGGAAAATGAAAATACGAATGGTTTAGTAAAAGTACACTTCATTGGGCATTAACATATACAAATAAGTATAAGAGCAGTTGTCACCTCGCTTACTTCCCATTTTCCATTTGCGTTCTGACAACAACACGCAAATTTACTTAAACATACAAACTTTCACATTCTCTGCCTAAAGGGACATAAACAAACTGTCTATGCTGGACACCCTCGTGACATCTGCCAGCTTACAATAATAGTAATTATAGACTATAGATTGCCCCTACCGTACTACTATTGATTGCATCTCTGGGCCAAAGCTGGTCAAGTTTCCCAAAGTATCTAATCGGTCGTAAATTAATTCTTCTTTTAAAATCTTCAGTCGTCTTCTGTTTTTCACCCCCGACGGAAAAAGAGGGGTGATAAAAGTTTAACGTGTGTACCTGTGTGTCTGTCTGCGCCATCGTAGCTGACAAACGGCTGAACCGATTTTTTCTTTTTTTGGTTTTGTTCGAATGGTTACTTGATCGAGAGTGCACTTAGCAATTTAAAAAAAACGTTTAGTTTATTATATGCGTTGTTTTTGTCGGGGGTTTTTTAATTTAATTAGCTTGTATCTTAATCACAATAAGCTTACCTCTTGTACTTCTTCTGGTAAGACTTAGTAGCTCATGCTATGTGAGCGTATTTTGTTTTGTAGGACCGCAGTCGTTTATTGTGGACTACACGAGCCAAGTGATCATCACTTGGCTCGTGTAGCCTCACGACATTCTATTAGTTTCATCCCAGCCCACATTCGACCTGTTAACTTTAATTATTCACCTATGATTAATACCTGAACAATGAACATTCTCCTTAACCTCGTGTGATATCGGCGTCACTCAGGGCCAGCGCCCACGCATCACTCTCGTTTTCAACACCGCATGCGTAAGAGTTGACGGCGCACAAAATAGTCAATGATAGTAAAAGTTCGTGATGTTAACGTTTTTATGTAGATGGCTGATGAGTAAGTGGATCATAGTTTATGAGTGACACTCAGAAATGTAGGTGGAGGTTGTGACTGAAGTCGTAGGTGGGTAAATGGGTGGAATCAGACCGTTTACGACGTTTTAGGCTCTGAGAAGAGCGTTGGTAATTTCATGGCAGACACATTCATGTTATTATAAACTAATTCAGAATCTTTGCCAGTAGAACAGGCCCCTAATACGCTCAGGCTTGTTGGCCAAATAAGCATAACCGTTGCAAAAATCTTGTAAGTTTACAACATTGCATCTGAAAGTAAACCTTCATATATTTAATGAGTGATTGTATTACACACTAATGCAATAAATGAAAACTGTAATATGAAATCGCCATTTAATCGCAATAATTATAAGATTTCGCGTGTTTTTTAATATAAGAAGTAATAAAATAATCGAAGGTGGCTTTCAATGGCCGATGGCGATGGTTACAAAAGCCGTTCACATTTGTACATCCGGTTGCAGCGGAAGTAACGGTGCAAACGTCGCGTGCGCACATATGACTCTAGTAGGGTTGAAGACTCTTAAATAGATATTACCATTTTTTAAAGAAGATGGAAGGTATGGTATGGTAGGCAGCAAAATAGGAAGAGCATTGCGATTATAAGTAGTTTATATGTGTATATGCCAAAGATAGCGGCTAGACCAAAAGCTAGCGAAGCGATCTTCAAAAAAACAATATTTTGGTATACTGTGGCATCAAAAACGATGATGACGAAAACAATAGTGTGAACTTTGACCACATGAACAATCATAGATAAATGGTTATAAACAGTCTACTTTTTAATGAGCCATCTGTCCATACGAGATAATTATTGCCTTCGACTATTAATCTCCACAGACAGCCCTATGATTCAGAATATAGATCAATAAGATCTGACCACGAGGTCGGTAGGCACATTATATTAGTTCATTGTCAAGTAAAAGTTGCACTACTACATGCTTACTTACGCAACACAACTTGACTGTTGACCAGCCAAGTTTAATATATGAATTCTTGAACAAATATGTTTAAAAGGGTGCAGTTTTTTGAAAAACGTGTTCGGATAATTGTTTAAAAGGGTGCAGTTTTATGAAAAACGTGTTCGGATAATTGGTGAAAGAATTTAATGATTAATTAAGTAAGTCATTAACTTTAATGTCACACAAAGTGGTAATATGTGTATTTATAGGACTGTAGGAGAGAGCTTCAGCTCTCAGATAATGAAGCAGTTTGTGGGGAGGGTGATAGGTACTAACACTAGATAGTAAGCTTTTGTATGTTACTAACACTATATGGATTCTTTGGTCCGAAATAAAAGTATATAATATAATATATAATTTATCTTTTTTGAAAGCCGTAAAAGAGATTAAACAGCCCTTTCTTCTTTACCAATGATTACTACCCTGTAATAAACTTGGCAGTTCGGTAGCCATGCTTGGAACACATTCGGTTGTCTTATAAGCATCTTCATTTTTTGAAGGCAGATGACATTCATGGGATATACGTTTGCTGGACATATGCTGGATATACGTTTGCTGGACATATGCTGGATAGTAGTTTGATTGAACATCTTCTATTTTGTTAAATACCTGGTACTTACTTGTTGAAAGGCCTACATTAATTGTCCTCCCATGCCTACTAACACTGTAATTTGAAAATATTGTACAAGCCAATTATTTTTAAAAGATTAACCGTGGAGTTTCTTGCCGGGTCTACTCCATAGGAAAAGACCAATTGGAACCGTGCACCTAGCTTCTGACGTTTCATAAGTGCCCATGTAGGTTTATGTGAAATAAAATATTTTGATTTTGATTTGATTTTGGACATTTAAGTTGAACTACGATTTTCTGATGTCTCTGCTTTCCTCAACAGCTGCTGTCTACTCATTTATCTACTTCATACGTCCTCGCGATTAGTAAAACAGCTTTCAAAGTAAACCTTGAACATCTTCCTGCATTCACAACCATTCGTCAGGCTGCCACATCGAAAATGACACATTTTCGGTACCCTGATTTGTTACACTTACATATTTGCTGCAGCAAATATATGTCTAAAGAATAACGGTCGTCTATTTGATTATCAAAATGTTCGGGTTTCGGATTCGTGAACAGCGTTTAGAGGAGGACTTCGATAATATTGATTGATTTTCGATTCGATACGAAAGCGTATCGTATAGTTGTGAATAGCTGTGCAGGTCCCAAGTTCAGTTACCTTCAAAACTTGCGTTTCCTGTTGTCTTTGATCTTCAATATTTCTTTTATCCCTTCCAATATATCGGATTGCCACACCACCGTATCTTAGCAACAGCTCATACAATTCGCGTCTCAACCGCCATTCCTCCACGCGTTTCTTTCGATGCTAATCAGCGGCTCATTCAGCTCACTTCCATTGTGTGAGGGGGCGTGGCGCAGCGCCTGCGCCCGAATTCTTGCGCATTGACAGCTTACGGGCAAGTGTCATAATCTAGTGGTGTTTAGTCATGCGGAGTGCGGGATATTTATTAGTTGGGTTGGTAGTGTGTGCTAGCTATTAGTTGAGATGTTGTAGGTATAGCCACTTTTCTCTCGGGTGTTACCGTTTCATTTCTGTTTGTATGGAACTTATGTTATTATAAATTGAATAGGAAGTCCATTATTATAATTGAAGGAAAGGAAGGTCTTGATCAGAAAGGTTTTCTTGAAAAGTATTTCCTTATAATTGTTATAATCAATCAATCATAGTTATTTATCAGCATTGTGTCCTATTCACAAAATATAATTAGTTAAGTATTATAAAATACCAAACAAAAGATTTCATGATGATTATTATCAAATCGAATCGATATCTTTGTCACATTTCCGCATAACACGCCTACCGCATACTACATACCTGACGCAAAATAGATACAAAAGGCCTAAGGCACTAGTATATAATTCTATGTTAATAAATGAGACCATCAGCCAGTAATTTTCAAAACACTAAGTGTGGATTTCACTAATGAAACTGGGATCAGCACTTCTAAACCGTGTCCAAGAGCTGTCAGTGTAATTATTCCACAACAATATTGACAGTGACGGCTTTTGAGCGCGGTAGAAAAGGCTAATATTCCAGAATTTGAATGAACTTGCTATGAGGGCAAAATCTTATTACATGTATCAAGTAGGTATCTCAACCTTTGTATCAAGTAACACTTCTTCCCATACCTGCATCACTACAAACAACAATTCGCGTAGCACTCGACAATCGTCACGATCGATACCGACAGATTTATTTTATTGCATCGCTCGACAGGAACGCGGGTGCGGCCTTGTATCTACTGCTTTTAGAATAGGACACTGCACTGACCACTTACTATGACAAGGAAATATTTTTCCGGTGTCTAACAAACGATTTGATTCAGCTGTCTCTTTGTGTTTTATGGTTTCTTGCTAACGATTTTTTACCGACTGCTTCAAAAAGGAAGAGGTTCTCAATTCGTCTGTATGTTTTTTTTTTGTGTGTTGGTTACGCGATTGCTCCATCAATTATCAATCGATTTTGATGATTCTTTTTTTGTTTGGTAGGCCATGCTTCAGAGATGGTCCCATATAAATTTTATTAACTTTGCTTGCGTAGTTTTTCAGTTATCTTCATTATTACGTATTTTACCCACTTAGTATAATGTTGACTATGTTTACTGTTATTTACATAGCAGGTAGTGGTATTCGAATTTGTGTGGGGTAGGTGTCACAACTAAAAAGTGAAAAATAAAAACTTTTTACAAAAAAAACACTAAGAAGTGAAAAATGATTTTAATTTCGGAAGTCGGTGTCTTTACTTTTCAATTTTCGTTTTTTGCCACCGACTTCCGAAATTAAAGTTATTTTTTACTTTATAATGTTTTTTTTGGAAGTCGGTTGTTTCGTTTTTGTAAAAAGTTTTTATGTGCATCGATATCGTGAGTTTATCTTGGTAGGCGGCAACTTTTATCTCCTTACTTTTAATATTAAGACATTCTAGTATAGGAGAGCTTCTCCTGCGTCTAGGAAAGAGCTTCTGTATCTATTATCGCATAAGCAGCCGTACCAGGATACATCAAATACTGGATTATCCTTTGTGTTAGTATGTAAACATACAGTTGTTTACCCCTATGTAGTTACGGGTAAGATGTTGCATCGTATCTGTACTTACGGTTACCATAAAGCTCGTTTCTGGTTTTCACGCAGCGACTACCATCTGACCTCCACAACCCCTTTGAATTTACTTATCTGAGTACGCGCTACCACAGATAACGTAATAAATTGTAAGTAGGCAGTTGCTGGTTATCTTGCCAGTATTAGATATTACGTGGGAAAAGTTCCGGAGTTGATTTTAAAATTATATCTAAAATGAAAATAGACAAGAGTTTGTCATATAGACTGGAACACTTTGGTACAATTAAATAAAATTTCAAGTTTTAATTGACTTCATAACTCACAGAAAAGCTATGAATAAAATAACATACCGTAGCTTCCTTATTCGCCTATAAATTACGACCTGCCTTAACTATACCATAATCATGACCATTTTAGATTACAACTTCCAATTAATTTCTATTAGCTTTGTTATAAAACAAAGAATTATTATTGTGCTAAAGAAAACTACAATCAAAGCCATTAATGCATTATTTAAAAAAATCCTTTTACGAATCTGACGTGTTTTTCCATTAAAAGTAAAACCAGGAACACAATGAGTACACGTGTGCTATTGAATATTAACTGTTTCAATAGCGGAACCACGTTCACTTTAATGCTCATGGATGAGGATTTGACTCTTATGCGGCTGATCGTTTATTTTTTTTGCGTCTGAGTATATTTGTGCAAAAATGATTAAAGTGGTTGACACTTTAAGATACCTCGGTTAATTTTTCTCTCTTATGTACTGTTTTCTGAATAACATCTGGAGCGATTGAAGAGAAACAACCAAACTATATTTATTGGCATCACTATCAATTTTAATATCATTCGAAGTTTGAACCGATATTTCGCCAGCCCCGTTTGCAAGCCTCAAGTCATAAAATCTGCTTCTATCTGTCGAGTTCCCTCGTAAAACTGGATGGAACACATTTTAACTTCCCAATAAAACATGATTGCGTCTAAACAGACGCGATTTCGAGCCACACCCACGCAAGAAGGTTCGATTACCTCTGGTCTCCTCATTACTGTCTGTCACTGGATATCTAAGGTTGTCAGTACTGTCTAGAAGACATTTAATTGAATGAGGAAATTAAACGCTTGTACATATACAAGTAATCACTGGGATCGACTAGGTATAGAGAAAGCTGGAATTGTCTGGAATGGCGCGGCACTAACTCCTGTTACTAAAATCTAAAACTATAAAGCGCTACTGTCAGAAATTGGTAAGTTTCAAGAAGGTAAGCTATGTTTTTTTTTTTCTACGGGCAAGGAAATCTCGCGTAACAAGCAAAGCGTGGCCAGTATCGGAACGGGAATTTCTATAAAAACGACTTTCTCCCAGTCAGGCAACTATCCTGTTTAAAATAAACAATCATAACAAAAAATCCTTTACACCTAAGTTTATTAGCTCTTAAGTTGCTAAGAAAACGTTAGGGTTACCACTTTTTATTTTCAGTTAGATGACTCCCATCCCTACTCCCTAATAGATAGTTAATCTATTCCCATAGCGCCCTGGCAGCCCTGTGGTCAGTGACCACACACTACAGTTACGCCCGAAACGAGCCGAGACACGGAATCGTTTCCGACTACGTGACCACTCCGTAATGGCGGTGATCAATCAGACAGCCGTCCGAATAAATACCGCGTAATTCGATTCACAACTTTAGACACCGGATATTTCTAGATAACTGTAGTTTTTGGCGAGAAGTAAAAGCACTGTAATAAAACTATTAGAGACCTAAAAACGTTTTCGCACTCAGTGTGCCACTCAGATGTTGTTGATTTGAAAATGGAATGTAGATAGATGGAATACACTACCAAAAAATATCGTTTTTTCAATCAGTCTTGATTGCATACAGCCTTTTTTTGATGCTTTGTTAATGCAATTTTGCTGTTGAAAATAATAAGCTAAAGAAACATAATTCTATTTTCCAAGGGTGATCATTTTAACACCAATATATACAAGGTGGAGTTAATGGAGATAAAAAAAAAAATGGAAACATTTCCCATTATTGTAACAACCTATTTGGAATTATAGCAGTACCTAATTGGAAAGTTAATATCCAGTAGTGCACGTTTACGGACTAAATGATGGCGATAAAATGAAGTTTGATTCTCACACCGCTAATATGGACATAATTAATATAAAGATGTATTTTATTCTATGCAATAACGTAATCATGAAAGGAGCTGAACTTATCCTTATTTGTCTATACTCAATTAAAGAAACTACTAGCAATTAAATAAAGTAATTACAAGCGTTCGACACAAACTACTCTTAAGTATGGTAATACATAGTCGTTAGCCATACATAATGTTACTGTACTGCACAAATATTTGCCTACTACTTTGCCACGCAATGCAATTATAAGTAAATTTTTCGTATAAGTATAGTGTAACGTTAACGTCAAAGCTGTAGATGACTTGCATACCAAGAACGACAGCGAATGTGATCGATAAAAAATCTGGATTAGTATTTTTGATCAATAGATCTGACAACAAAAAATGCGAGATGGCATTAAAATTTTGAGTGAATTTAAAAAAAGAATATTAAAACTAATGTCAAGTTCAGGTTCAACTACTGTGCTTTCGAAGAAAAAAACAAATGAATTTCTCTAAATAATAATTATGATCATCATTTCATAAGAAAGTAGGCGAAGGCACTGCTTGTTCCTCAAACACATTAACACAATATCGAACCAAGAGTTTATCTGTAAACTGTTTAAATCATCGAATCATTTTGTAAGAACAATTTATGCCAACACACGCATTTACTACGAAGTCTTAGTAAAACAGAATGTTTTCAATAGCTAAAAAGTTGCGAAAGCTACCTCAATTAATGCTCAGAATATGTATATCGTATTATTAAATTCTCTTTTTGTTATTCTGTGAGAGCGTTTAAATGAGATCTAAGTAACAAGTAGTAGTACTAGTTGTAGGTACCTCGTAGTATTGGCGGCGTCCCTACCAGAAAACCCGGGCGATATCCGATGCAAAATGTGGCAGAATACTCTCCCTCCACCCGCTCAATAGCTACCACCAAGCGAGCATCTTCCCGCAGGGTCCATTCTTCCGTGGCCCACTTGGAAGTCTTTGGACCGCCTACGAACCCAAGTAGGAAGATAGACGTAGCTATGTTAGGAAATGAATAAGTCACGCTTTTCTCCCTCGCAATATTTGAAATCTTAGTCCTATAACAATTGCCAGGATCACTTAAACTTTAGCAAGCTATATGAGCTTTAGAACAAGTGAGTCAGTTTCACCATCATGGGACATAAATGGTTCTTCAAAGCTCTAATCAACTATGACATAATGTTTATACAAATTCTGTTCCTTTTTTGAAGTTGTTTGAAAGATGGTGCTTTACGTACCGGACATGGAGGAATAAACTCTTATGTCAGTACTTCTCAGCTTTCTTACCGCAAAGGCACGACATTTCCATGGTTTCTACTCATACAATGATTAACATAATATACCTACATATGTAGGTACCTATTACTACATAAACAAAATGAACTCTAACTGGTAAATACACTTACACTCCACGTAACATAAGTAAACCTAATTTAATTTCAGGTTCTATAATTTCGACTGGTTCTCCAAAGTCGCGGCGAGGTCGACCGGTGTCACGACACTTGACGCGGTTGCGAAACACCACTCCAAATACATACCTTGTTCTGAGTCGAGTAGATTCTGTTCATCGGTACACTTATACGCAGCCTTATATTCTACAAATTCATTGAACTAGCACGTAGAATCTATCACAAACTCACCTTTCGCCTCGCACGTGCAACCAAGATGGAGGGCTTCGGACGCTTCCAATTTTTAGGTCAGCTTCATTTTTCAAACGTGTTTTTTTTTTATTTTCTTTAAAAGCTCATCGCAGAAATGTTTCGTGCAAGGCTATAGATAACAATACATTTGGAGACAATCTTTTTGTTAAATTTTTTGTTGTGGACGGGACGTTGCTGCTACTTTATATCTCTGAGATGCTGTTGCGATTATTTCAGATTAAACTTAAGCTACTCACGTACGCTGCATTTAAATTGAAAAATAAGCTTTGGGGCGTACGACTAACCTTACTATAAAATTGTGTCAACTTCAATATATCAAACAAATGTCTGTTTTTGTGACTAAATGCAAGTTAAGTTCATATTAAAATAAACTTTAATATGAAAACGAAAGGTAAGTTTTAAGAAATAACGGAGAGATGACATCGAAGCGCAAAGCAACGATGATGAAACTAGAAGTAAAACTATAAACAATTAAATAATATGATTATACTGCAGCGGGAATGAAATTGAATCACAACATGAACAGGTTATTCCTGAGCCAGGTATATTAGCAATTAATATAGACGAGTAACCAAAGAAGTGAAAGAACGCGAAAATGAATATAACTATGATATTAATATAATTTTATTAGAGAAAACCCTCATTTTCAAAGAACTGTTCAATTGAAATACTCAGGAAATAATATCAAATGCATATGATCAGGAATTAATTAATTTTAATATGTTTTTAGCCATTACATTTGATATTGTAATACCGTGTTGGATAACATAAAGGAAATAGTTGGAATGACGAGAGCTGCCTTGACGAAGGTAGGCGAGAGTTGTGAATAGTTTCTGACTCACACGACCTTTGCGTTAAGTTCGCACAGTTATTTGCCTGATCGACAAACGAATACATGCTTAAGAGCCGCAGACATCCGCAATTGCTAGTATAATTTTAGTAGTGAATAAAGAAGTTATATTTAAGATCGCAGAATGTTTTAAAAAAAGAGGTATGTCTGCAGAATGTTTAAAAAAAAAGACCAAAGGCTCGATCTGCTTTCGAAAGATCCCTCACAGCTAGATCTAAAAGCTTAGGCCTCTCGCAAGCTGCACCAATAATGTCCACCGCCTTCCACCATCCAGTCTGTCCCAGACACCTTTTTAAGGTCTTCGGTCCATCTAGCTGGGGTGCGTCACCCTTGCCGAAATGCGGTCTCCACTCCTGGGGGCCAAGTCTACCAATTTACAAACGTGTCAGTGGTCTCATAATGAGTTTTTGACTGATTTTGTATGGCATACTGTCAAAAACTGATCATTGTGAGACGACTGACACGTTTGTAAATTAGTAGACTTGGCCCCCAGGACTCTACACGCCACCAGCCATCGGTCTTTTGCCAGACATGGCCAGCCCACTGCCACTTCAGCTCGCTTATTCTGCAAGCTACCACATAAACAACTAATACCAAATGCATGAATAAAACTTAAACCCATCATAATGGAACTTCTTGGAACGGTATGTGAATTTACTCGTGAGTCATAGAATGTACGACCTCACGCTAAAGCTCTATTGTTTGATGGATTTAGATAAGCGGCTTTCTTAGCTGCGCTTGCGTCTGTAGGCAACTGTAAAGCTAATTACCAACATCGCTTGGTATTTGAGTATTTAGGTAGGCTTCTATAGTTATGTTATGTGTCATGTCGGAAATAAGTAGGTGCTTATGTCTGTATTCTATGTGAATAACAAAAGAATATCGCCTAGCTAGGTTAGGAGTATACCTGATTGATTTCTTAGTGCCAGAAGCTGGCAAAATTATTATGTCCTACAAAGGACCATGGTATTTTCAATTGCGTTTCGGACATCCATTACAGACAGTGTATCTTGTTTATTTGAACCGATTTATTACTTTGAAATATTTTCAATTAGGTACACCAAGCCGGAAAACCCAGGAAAAACAAAATCATCGCCTAACCACATAATATAATTATGCAAGCTTAGCTCATCTAATCTTTAATTCAATTTATTGCGCAAGCGCTGTAGCTGCGTCAGCTTCGTGTGTGCTCCGCTAGAGGGCGGAACTGTGAACAATTATGAACTCCCACGCACTCCTGGGAAACAAGCTGCCACCGTTAGCTTTGAACAATTATCATCATTGAGAGTAAAGGTCGGTGAATAATTCATTTGCCAAAATAGTTTGATAGATTCTGTTTAGATATGGTATTAATTAGCGCAAATGGGGAGGTTCTTAAGTTAATTCTTTAAGACTAAATTAATGTGTCGTACAGAGTCACTTTTGTACCCATACACCTGAATTCTCTGTATTATTTTCATTTGCTATTAATAATAACAAAACAGATAACATAATATAAGTTGAGCTAAGTTTTACCAATGTGCAAAAACCACTCACCCGCACTTTACTTTCGTTTGTATGCGTTCTTCATCTATTAAATTTTATAGATCACACACACGACACGCTATTGCATTGCATGCATGTAATCTGTCCATTAATTATGTCCAACTTATCTAGATAATTCTACTGGCCCATTGACCACCTCCTTTTAGCGTAAGCCTACGTCAGTAATATGCATGGTAAACCCGCATAAAACATCACAAACACCTTTGTTTCTGCGCTCAAAATATCACAGCTGCCAATTTAGCAACACTAATCCTATGATCTGCTCCATAATCCATGCCATAAGCTGTCCTAGGAGGGAAAACTAAGTTCAAACCACAAGCTTGCAAATCGAACGGAGCATAATAGAACTGGTTGCTTGCGATTCACGATTGTATGTAGATGTTATGTCGCAAGACATGATCGGAATTGCCTAATATTGCCGAGTGACTGCAGCACCGCTGTGAATCTCTGATGGGGCCAATTTGTAAACAAGACATGGCAATATAGACCTTACGGCCTTGGGGAAGCATGCGCGGAATTTCGATTGTTGTTCGAAGGCTGTATTTAAGGGCGATTGGGTAAATTGCTAAGTGTACTTATCCTTAATATTGGTAGTTTGTTCCGAAAACGTAATATCATCGCCTTCGGGTTTTTTCGATTAATTTTAGGGTCGTTCTTGACAAGTTTGTATTAAAAGTTTAAACTCATGATAGTCGAGGCCTCGAGACCTAGGCCAAAGATATCGGATAGCTCATGTCCTAAAGAGGTGTCATACAGAATATGAATTAAAAATCTCGACTTATTAAAAAGTTATGCAAAAATGCGAGGTACTTATTCAGATTGTGAATAAAACAACAACCCAGGCAGGACATGAACCAAGATGCAGTAATAAATACCTACTGCTATTAGCATATACCTAATTTTAATACACATGTTTCCATTTTGTTCAATAATTATTATTTTAATTAAAAGCAAAGTGTTTGTTTATCATTAGAGATTCACGCATAGAAGTACAATAAAATACTTTAATTTGTCTACATTAATTCATAGTTAAATGCAACTTTTTTCAAATGTTTTAAGTATTTTAGCATCATACTGTTGACTCTCATCGTTTATCGTACAAGAATCCCCTCTATGATCAGCCTTGTCTTCCAAACTTGGTAAATTGAGTGCTAATTTTAACAAACATCATAAAATAATTCACAATAAATATTCATAATGACTAAGATTATCACCACTTCAGAACTGCTCGAGTTGATATGAAATCAGAAAATTTACACGTAATTAGTTTTCCTTATTACCAGCAACATGTCGTACTTAGCTACCTGCGTATTTATGACTGGCTTACCCTCAATGTCTAGGACATTAACAAGATCAGGAAAAATTGCTTAATAGATACAAGATTTTCTCAATGCCTTCCGGTTGACGTGCATTATAATTCCTTGACTCACAAACGGGTTTTCCTACTCCCTTTGTTATATTTTACACTTGGCTGGTATTTCCAGATCTTTAAATGACGATAGTAAAACCTCAACGGTTCTGTGAAAAAATATAAATGAGCCTGTGAGCAATTTTTCAATGTCAAGGCATTTTATATTGAGCGATTTGTATGAATGAGTCTATTGTGATACTTTTTTAATTACCTGAAAAGGTTAGCATTGAGCTAATCGTATAAATCTTATGCTGCTCGATTTTCTTCAAGACAGCTACAATATATACAGAAAATACATTTAAACCTGTAGATTGTTTATTTCCGTTTGACCTTACAACAAACTATAAGTAGCTATACGTAATAAATAATATAAATAAAATATCACACTTTGAACTTTCACAAAGGAATCCTGTATACAATTGCAACTTGTCACTGATGTCACCTCTAAAGATTCCGGTCACACCCGGATGCGCAGACGCACACAGTCGAGCTTTTTTTACAAATCAATAGACAGGTAGAGGTGGGCATCCATTGAGAACGCTTTATTACCTGACAAGTGTGAGGTTTTATTTTATTACTAAAATTCTATTTGAGGTTTTATTCAAAAGAATCTTGTTCGAAAGTCTAGTTAATGTTTTGTTATTTTTGTCATCTCATTTTTTTCTTTAACTCAATTATGATGCAGTGAACAGCATGCTTTTGTACATCGTTTAATTGATATTATTTTATGAGATCTGTGCTCATAAAAAGTATTGACGTGTTTTATAGTGCTTATTTTTATATACGATGAAAATGAAAATATATTAGAAAATAAAATAGTTCGTCTACCGCGCAGTTGCTTGCTGGAAGACCGCCGAAAAGATGGAATGTAAACAAACACATCCTAAAAAAAATAGTTCTCCTACAAAATATTGAGCGCTAAAGCAGCCAAGCACACGTCTCGTGACCTCATACCTTTCACTGGCTGCAAATAATACTGAACGGTTCACTTCACAGACACAAAGGAACTACAGAGAGAAAATACTAATACTTATGTAGGTACTAGATCCGTAACAGAACATATATTACGGTGACTTTGCTAATATTGATCCTGTCGTTTTGGGCAATTTTCAAAGATATCTCTCTAAAAGTGGTGCATATGGTTTGAGTTGTTTTACTGAATTCTGAGACGTAGGTAAACGATTAGGACGTATAAATGATTCCGATCTTATGCAAGATGATGCCAAAAAAAAATTAAAAGAAATGTTGCTGTTTCGTAGCCAGTTGGCAGTAGAAATGGGAAAAGCACAGACTTTTAAAGGACAAACAGCAAAAAGGCATTTACTGCTACGAATTCCCTGAACAATATTCAGTAATAAAGATGACCAGACACTGAGAAACTAAGAATGTTATTACTGCAAATGAGCAAGATATAAATGTAGATACTATAAATGATAAAATGTCTGATGTCTACTGTTATCTAAATCTTGCATCTCCGCGCTGCATTTAAGAGCAATTTAAAAAAATTTATGAAGCGCAGTCGTGTGATTTGAACCTAAAAATCTAAGGCATCCAAGATGAGGAGGATCAAAAAAGGCGATACCATTCGATATTCGAAAGATACGACATAACAAAACATCACGCCTGTGTTCCCTGAAGGGTTAGGCAGAGGTGTTCCTGTAACTATCAATAATAAATCCACATTTCGCCAGTTATGTCTAAGTCCCATGTAACAGGGGGCGAACCTATTGCCATCAACCGGCCACAAATCCAGACTCCGGGCTGCTACTGAAAAATACACATACATAAACTGTCACCTGCTACGCTCCTTACATATACTCCTTACTACTGAGAAATATATAATAATAAAACCCGGGAAATATATAATAATCGAACCCTCATGCTCCGCAGTAGCGCTTGCAACCACTACACCAATGAGATCGAAAGATACATAGATATTGAAGCACATTGAAGATGAGATATATTATTACCTGTCATCAAGTAAATATCTAAACCCAAGTTGTGCATGCAACTAGCCTGATTAGTATGTAACTAATAACAGCATCAGATGCAATTATAATTATAATTCCTTGATACTTCAGTAAATTCTCTAATATTTTATGCAAATGTGCGCATACTCAAGCTGCTTAGATATTCAAGCTTTGTAATGATATTTAAATACGATCCAACAAAGTATGTATATGAAAAACACCGGCCAAGTGCGAGTTGGACTCGCACACGAAGGGTTCCGTACAATATTTAGCAAAAAACACTGAAAAAAACACGTTTCTTGTTACAAAAATTTATAACAATAAAATAAAGTTAATAATTAAAGGGTTTTAAGCGCCCTTTTAACTTTATTTTATTTTTATTATTTTTTATTATAGCAGCAGAAGAACGCACAGTCTGTAAAAATTTCACCTTTCTACCTATTATAGCTCCCACAAACAGGCGCTAAATCGCGGGCGCGACGAGTGTTGCTCTGCCTGTCGCGCCCGCGATATCGAGCAAGTTTGCACAAAGCTGTATGGAACATGAAATTACAGCCCACCGACATTACAGACGGACAGCGAAGGCTTATAATAGGGTTCCGTTTGGCACCCTTCGAGTACGGAACCCTAATAAAAAAGAACAAACCAGATTGCAGGCACAAACTTTAGCACAGAGTTTCTTAATACCTTAAAGCTGTATGTTAACTCAATTTAAACAAGGTTTTACAAATGACCATCAGAAAATAAAAATGCACAAATGATGCTAAGAACGATTCAGTTTTTACTGTCCAGTCAACGACCTAAGATTATGTAAACCGAGGACAAGCACCTTAATGTAATTTGTACTCAGATTAGACATGATCATTAGATCGCTGTACGTTTTGCGTATCCAGATATTTCGTGTCCGTGGATAACGTGGTGTGTTGGCACATATATTGGAGATGCAACCTTCTTTATTTGTAAACTTCAGCAGTTGAACGGGAGAATGTAATTTTATTTTTATTTTGGAATGCTAATTCGTTCTTCGAGATTCTTTTATTGTTTGTATTAATAGCGGATTCATAGGAGGAGCTTGTGGCTAAATTATAACTACCGCACGGGTCCATCAGGTTAAGCTACGCTTGCCGGGGTTGGTCCGTGGATGGGTGACCATCTTTACACACCAAGACTCCTCCGTACCTCGAAAAGTACGTTAAGCCGTTGGTCCCGGTCATTCGTGGATCTCTGACAGTCGTTACAGGTCGTCAGAAGCCCGAAATTGAGACAACCAGTCTTACCAAGGGGTATCGTAATCCCAAGTATCTGGGTTGTGGAGGTCAGATAGGCAGTCGCTCCATGTAAAATACTGGTATACAGCTGCATCCAGTTAGACTGGAAGCCGACCCCAACATAGTTGGGAAAAGGCTAGGCAGATGTTTTTTTTTTTATCCATAGGTATACCTATCACCAACTTCACTCTTCTGACGTGTATACAACAAAGACTCGTTACCAAAACTAATTACCGTTGATAAGTCAAAAATAACTATCATTATATGATTTTAACTCGATATTTCGTAAAGACACAAATATGCAGTACCTTTGTTAAACAGGGTGTAAATTTCATGCTTTATAATTAGGTGGTGTTGGCCAACGGTTGGCATTCTTGCGATGGACGTGAACGATTGACAAATTTAATATTGAAACCGATGATATTTTAGATTTGAAACCTAGGCTTGCCTCATCTAGTCCATAAGTTTCTAATTCGGTGGGTTCCGTCATCGCAGATTAATTTTCTACTTGCATTAACATAAATATGTCATTAAAATTTGTTTTACTTTGTGTCACATCATACATTTTGGGTTATTGAACTAAAACTCAATTAATTAATTATATAGTAAACAGAGCAGCATCGTGCCTTAAAACACACACCTCTAACTTAAGGTACGCACCTTTTAATTTGAGGATCCATGTGCGTACTTATTGTATAATTATCACTTGCTTAAAAAACGGTGAACGTCGTGAGGAAACCGGCATGTTTTGAGGGTGGGAAACCATAAAATGACTTCTCCCGCTCGACTGGGCGGAGCGGGAGGGCGTATCAGACTTCTACTGACTAAAACCCACCCGTGTTCCTTCAGTTGCCTGTTGCCAAGGTCCCGGTATCCCTTTCAGACTTTCCCGCAAGCCTGGCAGGAAACCAGCATGACTGAGAGATATTTTTTTCACACGGCATGTGAAGCCAAGTCAGAGGCCCATGGGCGGCTTTAAAACTCTAACACAATGTTAGCCACAGAGAAAAGAAGAGAAGAAGAATGCCTTAAAACATATTATATTAATATTTAAAATCAGCCATCTCATAAATCTTTCTCAGAAACTGCGTATATTGATTACTGACTCGTACCCATTATAGAGAAACTCGCCAGTTTATTACAAAAACTACTTCTCTTTATCAGACCAAGAGATCTAACGAAACACTAGAACCTAGAGCCTTGATTTTGATTCGTCTAGGCTAAGTGATTATTACTAAACTCAAATTGTAACACCTAGGCTATGAGGAAACTGCTAAAACAAATTGGAAATCTACTGTTATTTACCGTATCAATTTCAAGGATTGAAATATTAGCTGCGCCCCGCGGTTTCACCCGCATAAGTCTCGCTCCCTGAGGAATATCGGGATAAACACTATCCTATGTCCTAATCCAGGTCATGGTCTACCCCTGTGCTACATTTCATCCAAATCTGTTCAGCCGTTTTAGCGTGAAAGCGTAACAAACAAACTCACTTTCGCATTTCTATTATTAGGATTAGAATATTGAAGTTTCTTCTTCATTTGTAGCAAAACGCTATTCGTAAGCACCTCTTATTAAGTCCCTAACAAATATGAGCCGCATGAATATTTAAATCTCTGTTAGATTTGAAAATGATTATTTATCTTCAGTCTCAGCATCATTATCTTCCCGTCCTTGTCCCATATTACTTTATTGGGTTCGGCGCCGGCGCCACACGTGTTCTTCTTCCATTCTCCTCTTTCATTCATATTCAGTCAATCTTCGGAAAACCGATTTCCTAAAACATACTCTTTAATCTAAAAACAGGCCACGTGCTTGTCGGACTCGCGCACGAAGGGTTCCGTACCATTATCTATAAAATGGCATAAAAATCACGTTTGTTGTATGGGAGCCCTTAAATGTTAATTTTATTCTGTTTTTTAGTATTTGTTGTTATAGCGGCAACAGAAATGCATCATCTGTGGAACTATCACGGTTCATGAGATACAGCCTGGTGACAGACGGACGGACGGACGGACGGACAGCGGAGCCTTAGTAATAGGGTCCCGTTTTACCCTTTGGTTACGGAACCCTAAAAACAGTGGGTAACCACTTAAATAAATTGAGTATTAACTTTTTGGGTGTCTTTAAAGACTAGCACGACACAAAAAATGTAGTTAAATTATATTATAAGAGCGTCAAGACAGACATTTAATGGATGGACGAAAACGAATCGTGCGTTCAATTAATTTTGATGTAATTGCAACAGTTTAAATTGCAAAGAACATTAGACGCAGATGCGACACAAGCAAATAGGAAACTTATTTTTTTTTTATAAGAACCTATGTTTATATGACAAAGAAAAAAGAAAACCTTAACTCAATATTAGATAATATTTAAAACAAAAACGAAAGTTCTTACCTCACCTTTTATGACAGCAATAAATAGAAAAAAAACAATAGGTTCTAACTCTCCCTTTCCTAGTCCCAAGCTTCATCATTTTCTCATAAAACAAACACAAAACTTTAACAATGAAGGTTAACATAACCAGCACGATACAGGTTTGGTTATTAAAAATTCAACACGGACTTTAACATTGAAACCGCAAGAAATAGCGAGACTATTAAACTTGTTGCATGCGTGAAAGTGCAAGTTGCAACGATACATGTCCCTGATGTAGGTAGAACAGTACCCAACGTGATTCGTATACACACGACTCAATCTCGTATTGGTTAAAGAAGGAAAAACTGGGACATTTGAATAAGAAATGAGGTTGCAACAGATTTGCCCTGGTTGTTTGAAGGTTCGAATAAGGCTGCGTCTGTTGGAGCTGCATACCAACGCGTTCATCTATATAGTCTATGCCAAGACGTTGTTAATGAATATCGTGCCAAAAGTTTCAAAATTGCTGAATGACACGAAGCGTTTCTTACATTAAAGATAGAGGGGATAAACTAAAGACAGTAATCAAGCTTAGGTAGGTTCTTACGTAAAACGTAACATTTTGAGTCTGGATTACCAAAGGCAAGGCAATGTAGAGCCATATTTTAGGAGCAATGCAGCATCTACAGCCCAGATTCCGGAAAATATGAAACTGAGTATCAAATCACGTCCAAAACCCCAAATAAATGAACAAATTAGACCTAAACATCAGAAATCTTGGCAAGTACCAAGCTAGCAAAGACTAAGTACATATCTCCAAACCCAGCAGTAATTAGCCCAAGTAAACAGGTGCCATCGTACGTCATAGATTGAAATGCAGTTAGTCTAGTATTTGCTAAGGCTGCTGGGCCTTTCACAACGACGTGCTTAACATTCTTGCAATGCAGCAAAACAGCCGCGCCTGCGCCTGCGCCGCTATACCGACGTGTTTTACTTTACCTACCGACGCGTACAATAATAACGTACGTACTTAAAATCACTACCTACTACCTGCTACTACCACAACAATATGCGTGTACAAAATCAATGTCCATAAATATTTACGAAAATCTCTGGAAATAATAGAAATAATCACAATATTGATATATTATGTGTGTTTTGTAGTAAACAACCGACCGTGCGTCAATTTGTCGAGTGATCAGCCTATTCTTTGAATGATAACGCATTGTACGCGATTCACTGTATTCTTTTAGCATGAAGTCATTGATGTTGAAAATATCTCCATACAGGATGTTTGGATCCATAATTCTTTATCCTAATTAATGTTATGGGTAAACGGCTTTTCGCGTTAAAACGGCTCAACGAATTTGGAAAAAATTTGGCACATGAGTTGTTGAAAATAGGATATACTTTTTATCCCTTTAGTAAGTTTCCGTGGCATAATTTACGACTACCACTCTGGCGAATCCACGGTAAATAGCTATAAATTGCTTCTGCTTATAAATTGTTTTTGAGGGATGACACTCGGACCTGAATCAATTCCAAGTATTCGTATGTTAAGCTAAAATCCGGATCTTGGCTTATTATTGTAGTAGACTTTACAACATAACGTGTGAGTCAGCGGTTCAATCGAAGCCGTTTTACCTTGACATTGATTTAGAACACGTTCTAAAATACTAAGGCGCTTTGACAATCTGTACTTGTATTGCTAATTGTAAATACAATACTCCTTAGTTTTATGATATTCTTAATAGGACCTAATATTGACCCTTGAGGAACACCAAGAAAACGATGAATTCTACACCATCTTCTGGCAAAATATGCTGATTAACGGTGCAGAAATTAATAAACAAAATATAGAGCATCCCGTACGTCGCGAAACAGAACAATATTATTGTTTACAAGATTGTTTTCTTCGTCACCTGAATACGGACGCACCGCGGGCCGCGCGGACGTCAGTACTACAACAGAATCGGTCAAATAACCACATTTTTAGTGTAAAAGTACAAAATTTGCATTATTTTGGATAAACGGGAGGATGTGAGTGAACCATGCCTAGTGGAGGGAACTTGGTGAGGGCCGAAAGGTTCCGCAAGGCGCCGCGCACGCCTCGCACTACTCATGCGCGGTACTACTACACAAGATCATTGGTGTTAGATTCTCCGAATAGGAAGAGACCTAACACGCCACGAAAAAGGTGAGAAAATTGACATCAGCTATGTGTGAGCCCAGACAAAAGACACTAGGATAAGAAATAGAAAAAACTGCCCGAAATGTTAATCGTTTCTCAAAGTCAAAGTCAAATAATGGATTTCAAATAGGCCCATTAAACGCACTTTTGAACGTCAAAAACAATGAAGTAGAACTGGTTTCTCATTCCGGATACATTATAATTTGGAGTATTTTGGAGTAAAAAACTAAAGATTATTTTTTTTTGACATATTCGATTAATCTTATTACTTTCATTAAGAAATTGGTTGGGTTGTTAGTGGTGGTTAACTCAGCGTGTGTTTAAATTTTGCGGTGTGAATCAACCGTGAAGAAAGTCGTTAGTCAATGACACAACTGTAACAACGGGTTTCTATGTTTTAAAACCAGAACCAAACCTTCTCATAAATAAGTTACATAAATGATAGTATTAAATCTAATTGAGCATACTCTTGACTAGAGTCACGTACATAACATTATAGAAGATGCCAACAGAACAGACTTTATAGTAAAGGTTACTTTATACTTCATGACTATTTATTGCTATCTGGTCATGTTTGAATTTGAAACTTCCATAGATTAATTTGAAATTGTTAACAACAAAACGCACACATATTCCAAGAATTTTGACGCCACACCAGCGGTTGAAAAGAATTTGATGAAATTCAGTTCGGAAAACATTGAATAGACTGCCTCGTTGGTCGCAATGGTCGCAGGTACCACTGCCTGAGCATAAGTTCCTGGGTTCGATTCCATTAAAAGTCTGGAGTTGTGCCCAGTTGACGGCAATAAACATATAACTGCTGAAATGTGGGTATATAATTACACACCTTCTATAATCTAATACAAAAGTATATAAAAACTACAACATCCTAGTTCTGTGGGCGTTTCATTCTTTATTTTCTTTCTCCGCACATATTTAACTGTAATTACTTAGTACGATATATGCACGTACGTAACCAAGTATGTCTAGTTTATTATTACGAACATCAACACCAACAGTTATTTGCAAACAACTATTGTTTTCAACCGGTCCACTTCGACTTCGCTTTTGTCTGCGAACCTAACCGTCAAAATATGCACCTTTATCAAAATTCTATGAACTGTCGGCAATAAGATACCTAGGTTTACGGTCTACGCTTCCATGATCTTCATCTTTTTCAGTAAATAATTTCACCACCACTGCTCCCAAAACGGTGAAGGAAAACATCGTGAGGAAACCGGTATCCTTTAAACAAAAATTCGAAGACAAGTGGCATCCAATAACCCTCTCTGGGCCCCCGTAGTGGATTACGGCCCACACCCTCTCACAGAGAGAACTGTGTCCCAGCAGTGAGAACATTATAAGCTGATTATGCTATTTCCAAATCAGCCTTGCCCGGCCACTCATTGTGCAAGTTTATTTGTAGCATCTCGTGACACAAAATTGTCACCTCCTTAAAACGTATAATAGACGTAAATTCGTGATTTTCGTTATGAGGAAGAGTACCGACAACAATAACAATTATACATCCAAATGGTTATATTGAAAATCAATTTCAAAACAATCAAATCAATCAAAGTGATATTCATAACATCAATGCCTGAAGGTAAAGAAACAACATCATTACATCAGCTCCTATCGCTTCCGAATTTAGGCAAAGACAAGCTTGCTATTTAGCAGATCATAAAGATTAAAACCTTTATATCCTTTCCCTACATAGCTGAACCCCGACCTCTAACTGGTACAATTATCGCGGAGCACAGAGGAATACCCGCGGTTCAGTAAAAGGTGGCTAGCCTCGACGACACGCGTATTGGGACTAAGGACAAACGCGTTGTTCTCAGCTCACCATTGATCGTGGGCTTCATCTTCGTCATTACTTTGATACCCACGTTGTCACATTCATGCATCTTCTCGGTACTTGCACACTGGTTAAGTAGCACTTTTAGACGGTCAAAAAGTAAGAAAAACGATGCGACAGAATGTCACTAAAAAGTACTACGTTGAACATCTCCCTGAAGCTAAATCCATGATTTGATGTTTACTTAATCCTCAACGTTTTGCTACTAAACTACTAAATCTTTACCCAACAAAGAAATTCAAGAAGATTCTGCTGGACATTTTTAACGAATGGTAAAATAATCCGTTGACTCCAGTTGCATACTTGCCTCTTAGACTAAGAAATCGGTAATCATATAAACTTATAGACACGTCATTATAGGCACATCTTGATGATCTTTGAACGAGAGACTATAATACTCTAACAACAAATGTTTGATGTACTTATGTAGGGTTTATGGTAACTCTACATACACCAAACATTTGTTGGATAATATGCGCTGGATCAGTCTTAAGATTTCAGGATTTTTAGACTCCTCACAGTTTTGCGGCCGGATTTAGAATATCTCAGGATTTTTGACACAGTCGATTTTTCTGATTTTTTAATTAAAATGTCACAAATCAACTACTTATATAATATATAAAAATTCTTTCTGGTTGGAATCAACTTATTATTGTGAATTGCACTAATAACTCAATACTTTCATTGCAACATACGCGTCAATACTTCAGAAGTTTTCTCGGGAAATCAGGTTTTTGTCAGGACTTTGAATTTTCCGTCTGGTAACCCTAAATGTATGTAAAGCTTCAAATTGCCGAATTATGTTGTCTTTGTAATCTTGATTGCATACCAGTTCTTGCTAGGATCAAAGGTGGGGAAAGCCTGCGGCATTTTGATTAGGTCGAAGCGCTGGCGCCGCAATCAGCGATAGAGGTATAATTTAGCCTGCTCCATTTTCATTGAAACTAAAATTAGAATTGAATTTGATTCTTATCACGGAAGTTACTTTCGTCGGCATTTTGGGATGATAAGCTATAATTTAAGTTAAGATACCATGCATAATGCATAATACTTAGCATTAAACGATGGGTCTGACTTCTTAGCAGACTTGGAAGTTTCCAAAAGACATCATACTTATAGATCACTAATATTTTTAATGATGTTATTACAGCTGCGTATTGCGCAACATTAATTTACTAAATAACACCATCGCAAACGACATACTGTGTTTTCTTTTACCAGACGCTGTTATGCTATAATTTATTTATCTGACTTAAAAGGAATATCGTTCGCTGCAGTTACTAACCAGACCCAGGGTTATTATTGTAGCGTACAGTGGACCGTGACCGAGTGGCTCCACGTTATTCGTAACATTCTAATTTGCCACGCCAAAGTTTTTATTAGAGCCCACTTCCGCATCCAGTTGAATAACTTGAGCAATATTCAGAACAAAATGTCACGTCATGTTACATTTGTCACAGACATATCATGAGCCAATAAATGGGAAGGTACTTAATAAGTTTCGGCATCTATACGTTCTTGAACTTTGATGCCCTTAAAACTTCCGATTGTTCACTTTACCATAAGTGAATGGTCATTTACTACAATGATGACAATACAATTTGGTATATGAATACAGCCTATGACCTTTCCCACGATTATCAGTTATGCAAACATCATATTCATAGATCATGAAATCATCACCAAATGACAAGTAGGTAATTTAAAAATGATAGCTGTTTTTCAAACACAATACAAAGAAAACGTTTACTACACAATATCTACAATTTGTGCTAAAGGACTAGCCAATACTTAGCGTAATTCCGAAGACATTAACGTAACACACATAATGTCCGCATTAATGACCCACATATGCAAATCACCACTTAAGTTGTAAATTAGATAATGACACAGTGCCGAGATAGGTTCGCTTGACTAACCGTGTTCATTTGTTTGCAGATGTCAGTCCGCTCCGAAAGTAATGGATAGCCACAGTAGATCGGCTTCGCCGCGCGAGCCCATGCGGCCGCAGCACCGACCTCCTTCGCCCCCATCCTCCCCTGGTGCCTTCGACAACCGGGCCTACCAACACGACGAATCAGACCCCAACCACAACGACTCCTTCTCCTCAAATGGTACACAGCAGCAGAATGGGCACAATAAAGAGCCGAATGGAGAGACAAAAACCCTAGAAGCAGTGAACTTAGAACTGATCAACCTCACCCCGAAGAATGGCAACGCGAAGAAGAAAGACGTGGAGGTGGACATGAATACCTCGAACCCGTACGACGAGTACTTCGTGCCGGTCAACGAGCATAGGAAATATATGCGGTCAGTAGATGTTCTATTGTTTTCCCTACGAATGCCACAAAGACAGCATCTATAAATGTTATTGGTTAGATTAGATTTAAACCACATCTTGCGGCATCTTGCTTGCATCTTGTTTTCGGCTAACAATTTTTAAGATGTTATAGACAAGACAAATCATCGCTGTTGTCAACTATCAATAATATTATTGAACAAAATAGTTGAATTGCTACGTTTTTTTATTATTTTAAAATAAAATAGTTTGAGGGTTTTGATTAAGAAAAATGTTTTTTTTTTAATAAGATTCGACTATTGATTACTAAGCTCGGATACAAATCTCTTCTAAAAACCGTTATTCGATCAGTCGTACCATGAACTTTTTATCGACTATATCTAAGTATATTCGATATCGGACTAATCTCCGCTTGATTTTTTTGGTTCATCTTATATCAAAGAATTAGCGTACTCTTCATGTGAATGTGAGATCTTCATGTGAATCTATCAATGGTTAATTCATGAGAACCTACATTTGTATTATGTCTGAAATCTTGTATCTATTTGAGGTCGTAAACCATCTTTAATTACGTACTGAAAAATAAATCTAGCATAACTATTAAAAATGACATAAATACTAACACTGTTATTAAGCTAATAACTGGATAAAGATAGCTTTTAGCAAAAACGTTAGAGTCCCAGACAAATTACAAGCTCCATGAGACAATAAATTGTTCCACCTCTCTATGGCCGACTATCCGACATATTCAAAAGAAAAACAACAAGAGCAAACAATTAAGCAAAACATAATAATATTGGCCACAAAAAGCCGACTATCATGAACAAAAAGAAATAAACAACTGCTGTAGTTAATCCCATGGATGAACTGTAGCGGTACTCAACCTTTTTGGAACGAAGAACGAAGTAACGTGGCTTGCGGCAAGATTAAACAGACAGAAATCATCGCCACGTAACGGAAAACCGTTATGCCCGAAAAATTCAGTTTCAAATGTCAAAAGTTTTTGACACTTGAGACTATATTAGATGGCTCATAATTAACAAAAGGAACTTCGTTCCAACTCGGTCTCGGGCCCTTTACATTACGTGTGTAGGTTTCAATGGCGGTATTGATGATTGCGCGTTCTGAAGAGCACAGGTGGAAATCAGTCTACCAAAAGGAAGATTATAAAGCTTGTTATACTTTAGTCAGGGTTATTAATTAAGACCGGGCCTAGGCAAGTGGCAATAGCTTTCAAACCGTTTCGTATTTATACGACTTTCAAATCAGGTAGATATGACAATCTCATATATTTTTGACTTTTCCATCATCGTTATCTGATAGGATGTCACATTTCTAGGCACTCGGCTGATTATGCGAAACTGGAGAAAACTTAAAATGCCTCATCTTTGTTGGGAACTTCTCATGAATTCCAGCCGACAGTTGAGTATCTCTGATGTATTGACTCACAACAGCGAAAGAAGAGATGGTTATCAGTGAGTACCGTTGAGCATGAATCTGTACAAATCGTACAAACTCGGCTGGCGGTGCGAATAAGTGACCTCAACGGATTGAATACCGAACTAACTAAGTATTACATGATTACCGGTGACGATAGTTTCGAACTAAGATGAAGACGAGTGAACTTATATTCAATAAAGATTACAGAGAAGTTTATGAAATTATGTAAATCGCTAAATTACAATTTAGTCAATTTAAAATATTGAATTCCGTGTCAAGGTATACTCCAAGAGCTAGATAGCAGAGCTTACGCGTAAACTCTGCGACTATACCTTAAAAATTGAACTCATTATATCTTCTAGACTAAGACCCGAATAATATAAAATAAATCTGTGACTTGGCGACTGATTCCGACTAATTAGAGACTAAATTTGGGAGAAAACAGATCTTCGCTAGGTGCCCTAGTTTTTGAGATACAAATGTGGCCCTGCTGGGGACTCTCTCCAGATCGGCCACCTATAAACCTTTATATGTATCTTTTGAACCAGTGACCGACAAATTCTGATACTTGGCAAAAAATTTCGACTCATTAGCGACAATTTTTTTCAAATTTTAATTTTAATCAAAAAACCGGTATGTCTCTACTGATGCGCCATTTAAAACCCCTGATGGTGGCCCTGCCAGAGTCAGTGACACTTGAATTCCATCAAAATTGTGCCAGAAACAAATAGTCACTTGTCTAAAATTGAGATACTAAAGTTTCGAACGGGCTGAACAATCATTGTCATATTATTTTATGGACATAAACCTACTCAATTAAATGATGATTGTACTTAAATGTTTTGCGGTGCGTTTAATGTCACGGCTAATGGTTGTGTGCCTTCTGCAATTGTACAATAAATAAATGATAATTGAGACTGTCTGGACATACCTACCTTGGAAGCAGAACATTGAGTTTGCTTAGTACAACTATCACATAGATTTATGGACCATCCATTTTTTTTTGTCGAGAATTCTGTTTTCTTGACTATGGTTTACGAAAAGGATAAGTACATTAGCCTAATGAATGAATTATTACATGTAAGTACTATAATAACTCTACACATGTAGGTACTTACTAATAATACTACGGCACTTGGACCTACTAATATTATAATTTGTAATCAAAATCAAAAATCATATAATCAAACGAGGCTGAGAATCAGCACTTTTTGAACTTCAAAATTACTTATGACAGTCCCCCAAAACGCCCACCCGTCACCTGCACTTCCTAGTGTTTTACCTCGGAAGAAGAAGTGACGCAACAAACTATCCACAGCAGCACAGCTGTCTGTTCAGATAGAAAAACGTCATTATATACAATGACTTTCATGATAATAGCTAATTACAATTTGCTAAAATAATCTGCTACGAACGGTTCGTCTAGATTCGGAATTGGCCAAGGAAAAGAAGGATTGCATAAGTGCCACGAGATTAAAATAAAGTATCACATGATTTAAATGAATGTGAAATAATATACTTACAGGCTGCTTGTAATTTAACGTCACCCAAGCCACTATATAATATTTATCTCTTAAGAGTTGCATAAAATCTTGGTCCGAAAATGTACTTTTTTTTTTTTTTTTGAGGGTGGGAAATCATCCAATGACTTCTCCCGCTCTGGGTGGAGCGGAAGGGCGTGTCAGACTTTTACTGACTAAAACCCACCCGTGTTCCTTCAGTTGCCTGTTGCCAAGGTCCGGGTATCCCTTTCGGACTAACCCGCAACCCTGGCAGGCATCGGTCCTAGCGGACCCCGCCAATTGTGCTGACATCTCTTTGAGGCGCGCGTGGAACACGACGCGCCATCGACCCGGGCCTGGTCCTGATCGGACGGCGAGCTACCCATTGCTCGCCGTCCGCAAGCCCGCGCCTATGGTGGCCGGGAATCCGCCTGGGATTCCCGACGCCCAGGGCGTCTCCAGCGGCGGCGGGCGGCGGTTAGGGGCGTGAGGGCGCAAACTTTGCCTCTCCCTCACGCGTTCCGCCTCCTCCTTCGCGAGCATTACTGCTTCGCAGAAGGAGGTGACTGCTTCCCATGCCCTCTCGCTCCGTACCATGGCCTGGACCAGAGCCGGACGCGAGAGGTCACCGCCGCCAATCGCCTCCAAGACCGAAAATGTACTTAATAAATTATTGTTGTGATTACGGCAATCTGTGCAACCGAATGTACAAGTTCTGTCAAAACTTTAAAATATATCGTGAGAAAACAGCCTAACACAACCAATGTTAAATATACGATCCCTCATTATAGTTTAGGCATCTAATGACAAAAAGCAGCTTCAATTAGTCATATCACACCACAAATTCATCAACAGTTTTTTACAAAGCGGTTTGACAAAGGACTTGGAACTCAAGATTCACGGAGCGTATCCCAAATTGGTCACAGGCCTGCTTTCCGCCTCAATACAATCTCAGAAGTCAGACGACTCCTGAATAGATGTACCATAGTCTAGGGGTTCACGACCGAACTATGAAATTGGAATTAGCATTTGCTTGTTTGAAAAAGCCCGTGAATTTGTCTAGTCTCATGTCGTCATTAGAAAAGTTTTTTATTGTTTTTGGTGTTTTGTTCGGTTGTTGTGCGCTACTACGTCATGTTATGCCAATTTATAATGACATCGACCTATTTTCTTCTGTAATTTATTATTTTATTGTTATTTTCTTTTTACGTGACACGGTTTGGTTTTAATCAAAATCTCACTAGTTCTAAAACTTCTAAGTACATTATTTAACGTTTATTTATGTGCAGTTCAAAACGGGTACATGCGAACTATTTATCATAATATAAACATATAACAGATTTAACCAGTCGACTTTTTCAGTAAAAATGCAATTACAGAATGTCTGTAAGTAGAGATCGAATTTTTTCCATCTTAACCATTCCAAGGCCTGCTACAAACTAATATGGTATTAGAAATATTTGAAAAAACAACAAATGAAGTAATTCATCATTACAACATCCGATGAACCGTTCATTTACGCGTTCGTGCCGATGCGCTGCGCTTGCGCAACCCAACAAAAAGGTTCACACTCCGCGACCTCTGTGGAATGTAAACACAAACTTTAATATATGACAAACATAATTAAATATTCGGAATGCAATTTGGAATAGTTTGATGGCAATTTAAATAATTTTAGGTAATAGCCGAATCGAAGTTGTTGGATGTCTTGTATCACTTATTAAAGTGGAAATTACTCATAATTTTCGTCTTTTCGAGTCGATGGCAAATGTAAAAATATATAATATGTTAGATGACTTGGCCCCTGAAAAAACCATGTCCCACATATACTTACCTAATTTTTATTTGCAAATAGTGGTCTCATTCCGCTTGTAGATTACGTTGTGGACAAAAACTTACATGTCCTTGTGTCAACAAAGTAAAGCGCTATCTAGATTGCAAAGCACATGGACCTGTATGAATCTAGTTCTCCTGTATTATCTTATAATGCCTAGAAATAAACTCAGTTGGAATACAAAATCTTATATATTTTTGTTTGAGAGCCGCCGAACTGCATCCGTCCTCTATGTTTTATTATTTATATTTATCGATGAGTTTTCATTACCTACATAAAAGCTCCTTTACCAAGGTTTAAGGTGCCCACAGATTTACTTCAATTTTTGACGATTGATAGGTGTAATAAAACAAAAATCGACGATCAACATGGTAATATTTTGTCAATCGCCACTGCGGATCATTTTAGCCGATCGACAAATCAACGAAAATAAACAAGAGGTATCTACCAAATACCGATTTCAACCTTGATAATCTTTCGTTAACAAGGGGAAGTAACAATCGAGCAAATCTAAGAAACTGACCGATTTTATTGATCGTGAAAACGCCACTTAATATTCCGAGCAACATTGTACGATCTTTAAAAATCGAATTAAAAAATTAAAAATCTGTAGGCAACATGGACGTCGTAAATAAGTAGGTTTAGGCCATTAGATGAAGAATTTTCACCACAATATCACAAGGTATGTAAAGCCAACCGAGCTAAATACCAGAATAATTAATATACAAAATGACCAGCGTGGGTAGTCTGTCACAAAGTGGGGTTCGATGCGGTCAGCGTTATGCAAGCGTGCGCAATGAACCGAAACGTCACTCAATAAAAC
This sequence comes from Lithophane semibrunnea, assembly GCA_947363905.1. Lineage (NCBI taxonomy): Eukaryota > Metazoa > Arthropoda > Insecta > Lepidoptera > Noctuidae > Lithophane > Lithophane semibrunnea. Next base: position 14,217,698 of record OX376188.1, read on the forward strand.
ACAGTATTGATTTACTCTGACAGATTCGCGTTTTCTATTGTCTGACACCGATATTCAATTGGAGCGGTTTTTCGTAATCATATTGTGGAATTACATTTAAAAGGCTAATTAAAATGTTGCCTTGTTTAATTGATATTGCTTCATTATTACCAGGATCAATAGTTTTCACTATTGTCGATAGACTACTTATACTGCACTTTAGTAGCATTGCTTTCAAAGATCTTATCTAAATATTATTTAATTTTTACTATAATATGTGCTTTATTTATTTATTATATGTACCATAATTATATTACCATATGAATCATAATTATATTCACAAACATTTTGCTACAAAATTCAACAAAATGTCGAAATTCTCATAAAAAATCGACATAGGTGCCGATTCTCTTGTACACCGAACTAAACTATCACTAAAATTCCTTATTTTTTACTATGAGAATCTTAGAGATATTCTGCCAAAAAAAATCTCTAAATTTAAAAATTATTTTGTCACAACTAAAATCGAATTTGACATTCGCGACTCCACTTGGTACAACCTACTTGTTTGCCTACCACGTGATTTTTTTTGAGCCGGAGATGCGCGCAATGTGGCCCTCTCGGTGTATTTTTATATGGATTTTTTCACTTTTGGAAGAAAACAAAAAAAAAATTACCAACATGTTGAGTATTACGGGTTTGTGGGTTGCAAAGGGGGTCAAAATTTTCATTATTTTTGCGATAGGACACACCATTTTCGAGATATAAGCAACAGAAAATAAAAAAAAGATACAGTACCGTTTTGCAACTGAATTCAGAATTTGCAACTGAGGTGTTTGTTTGAATTTTAGTTCATGACATCTAATTTTATTCCACACATTTTTAATCTTGATTAAAAATAGTCGGAGTCAGTTAGAGGATTTTAGATACCTATAGAACAAAAATTTTGGTTAAAACGTCAAATTCAGAATAGCATTTTCACTAAATTAAAACTCAGTGCCATCTTAGTGCTGTCAAACTAAATTATAGTTAAGTTGTGTCACTTTAGTCTATTTTCAGAATGGGAAATCGTCGTTTGACAGGAATAAACTAAATTTTAGTGATTTTTAGTTTAGTTTAGAGAATTTGTGACAAGAGAATCGGCACCATTGTCGAGTTATATTTTAATAAAATTAAGTTTGAAATTATAAAAGCCGTTGACTACATAAGAACAATTTGATTTGTTAATAAGATTTGACCTTGACAGGATTCCAACGCGAATAATCGTCACGTATTAAAAGCGCTCCTCGGAATTGCAAATTAGTAACGTATTCGAACGAATCTTGATCAAAATTCGCCATACTCATGTAAATCTGTCATATAAAAATGTATAAAAAAACGTCTAAGAATATTGTTTATTTATTACTCTGCCAGTTTTTATGAAACCTAATCTCAATAAAATTCAGAATATTCATTTTTTATAAAATCTATTTTTACTTTTTAACATGTTGGTATATAACCTTGACACGTAACCTACTAATACCTACTTTAATCTTATTAACAAGCCTACTTACGTATATATACTTACCCACTTAACAACTAAAAATTGGTTGAATTTTTTGTAACTAAACTGCCTCGCGACTGCATAAACTGCATTACAAAAAAAAAACTTACTAATTATGACTTAAAATAGATCAAATTTAAAAAAAAAGTTGTTTTGGCACCATCGTCATCACTGCTCTTCACTAATTTTAAACTTGGGTAGATACAGTAATTAAGAACATAGGTTATATACTAAGCCTTATCTTCAAACAATAATTACTTAGCACGTTTTAGATGATTTATCTGAAGTTGAGTGACTTATACCTAAAGCAACAAAGGGTTTGCGTGTAACTTCCACTAACATTAGTTTGCTATAACTCAGATATTTGTACTTCAATTAGCACTTCCCATTCCGAAGGAAATTCTCTAGGAAACTCCGTAACGATCAATATCCTTTTCCTGAAATCGACACGTAAAGAAATCTGGTAGGTTTCGAGAAATCAACGATTAATGCGCCCAGACATTATTAATTACTTATTAACCGCATGAATAATTTATCGTTAGTCGTCCTGTTTCTAAGCTGTCAACAAAAAAATATTTCCTGCGGTAATTGAATCCCCCTTATGCATTTGTGCGAAAATAACATAGGTATCTAACTAAGGTTACAAAACTATAAACGCAAATAATATCCAAGAGCGTTGATTCTAAACTTCGAACTAAACTTCGCGCGCTCTCTCTCACACCGCTCGCGACGTCTCGCTGAGTAACGGAGAGCGCGCGAAGTATAGTTCACGATAACGCGACAATGTAGCCCCAGCATAAAAGTGGGCAACGGCAACTTCGCAGACAGCTGTCAAATACATATTTACCTGTTTTGATTATTTTGGCAATATTACTATATGGAAATATGAAATATCGCTAACTAGAATGAATATTATTAATGAATTGCAAATTATAACACTGATTTTGATGTTGTATAGATAACCGTTTTAGGTACAAAAAAAGGCATTTGGAAAGTTGCTAAATATTTTTAACATCTAAATTAAATATTCAGTGTTACGTTAATTATTTGTATTTCATAATCAATAACGTTCACTAGTTGGCGATATTTCTTATTTCCATACAGTAATATGGCCAAATTAATCAAAACAGCGAAAATTACGACTTTCAGAATATTACGGCACATTAAAAACTAGTTTTGATAAACTAGATCTCAAGGACACAGTTTATTCCCAAATTCGTCAGATGTTGATTAAATCTGACAATTTCTTTACATCGATACTCGAGTTGTTTCATATAAAACGATTGAAGGTCGTCCACTACACAATTAACATTCTAAAAAGTAGGTACGAACACGTTTACCTGAATGGATTGTTTCCTTAGTAGTTGGAACTATGGTATCGTTGAATTTCTTGTAAAAAATATAACAGAAATAGATTTGATAATTGTGCCTAAGTTGCAAGCGCAACCTTTAACGATAATACGCGTTTAGCTTGAAATTGGTTTCGGTTATCATTGTAATGGCAATGAGTAATTTCCTCGATTACTTTAATTGATCGCATAACTTTGTAAAGAGGTCTTAATTTATAAGATTCCGGTCTTAGAAGTTGGAAGCTTTGATCTTGTTCGCCGTAGCTCTTAGTTATGCGTTACATTCTTGCGCATTCTTTGGCCTAAACCGATGCCGCTTGTGACGTTGGAGCGGGTGGTCTGTTTTTTTTTTTTTGTACATTGTTTTGCAAGAACTGTGTCCAAATAAATGTTATTCTTTTTTTCTTTCTTTATTTTCTTTGTCTAGCGAGGTTTGCTCTCTTTTAAACTCTAAGGTCGCGTCCTTACTCCTTACGATCGCTTTTAAATAGGCCGCGGGGTTAGAATGTCGTATCATATGCAAACTGACGCGATATCGCGGGCACGCCAGGCAAAGCAACACTTGTCGCGCCCGCGATATAGCGCCTGTTTGCGGGAGCCTGTAACGTTATCTCATTCTATCATTAAGTTAAAGCTACATAGCTAAGCTAAACATGACAGAAATCTTTAAAAACATCTTGCAAATTAAGTAGATATTACCTATTTGAGTGCTGCAGCAGTAGAAATCTAGTTTTTAATATTACCTATTTGCGATGCAAAATAGTGACAGTTTGCTCTTTTGAAGTTGCGATATGCAAGACTAGTATTTATTTTTAAATCTTGTTTTTAAACTAGAGTATTATTATGGAAACTTCTTTTAACATCTTCTTGATATATTGTGTTATTCCTTTTCATCAGGAAAAGGATTTATTTTTCATGTTCCATTAAATAAAGCTTTGTTTTGGCTGGCTGATCGATAGAACACGTAGACAAAGTACTTATTAATCTAAAATATTTAAATGCGTAACTTTTCATGTGACACATGCCTGTTGGCATTTATAATTGAATAAAAAGAAACAGATTATGGATGAGCGAGTCATTGACGTCATTCTAGACTAAGAAGTTGCCTTATTAACAACCTCCTTATTTATAAACGTTGCTAAAATTTAATTAACGCCTGTTTAACCCTCAGACCAAATAAAAAACCAAGACAGAGCGCTGTCAACAGTGACGTGAGGCCGGTTTTGTAAACATGTGTTCACTTTATGAGGTGTAGTTTGATTGTAAAGGTTGTTAATGTGTGCGTGTGAGCGTAAATGCACAGAAGGAGGAGTAGTTTTGGCATGCTTCACTGTATTATTCGCAGCGCTGTCTTGGTTTTATATGTAGTTGGCCATACAATTTTGAAACGTAGTTCTTTTTTTTTACCCCAACTAATAATTTGTAATTCCAAATCTTTGTTGTTTGTTTATTCAATTTGAAATTTGATATTTGCACCTGTCAAATTACTTTACCTGGGATAAAAAAAAAAGGAAAAAATAATAATATAGACCAATTTCAGACAAAATAGGCACCCTTTTGGGGGAGCGTTAAGATCTTAATAGGTAGCTTCTTACAAACGATTACATAGATCGTATAGCAACTTTACTAGACATCAACTACTTCCCACAACACATCTTTTAAATCATGTTATTTCTAAACAATGTGTTTTACACTCAAAGTTTTGCTTTCACCGCCAAAATAATGGCAAAATATTAAACAGAACATGTTAATCCCACGACAGGTGAGTATTGTTGAAAGGCCGGAAGCCAGGAAGTGCACATCACGACTTGTTTCATTATGCAACGTGTTCTCTGTCGCTCGCCGTGTCGAGCCATAAGGATGTTCAGTTATTTTGTTTAAAAGCTTTATTCTTTGTTACATCCACGATTCCTAAATCGTGGATGTAGTTATATGACGGTGCGCCTTTGCCTGCACATTTTAATGATGGCTATTGACATACCTACCTACGTTTAGACAAGTGACAATCGCTTCGAAAGCGTTTCGTATTACTACAACGACTTGACATATGCTTTTCGATAGCATAGGTCAGTCCTATATATTTTTGCGTTTTTCCATCATCGTGATCTCTGATAGAATGAAACTTTGTCTAGGGCCTCAGAAGGGCAAATCCTGTATTTTTATAAACGTTCGCATTCTAATCTGTCTCAATCTGTCAAAAATACCTCTATATTTTATACATTTTTGATAAGTTTTTGACATTGACATTGAATTTGTCGCTGAGATGAGATTGGCCTTCAGATTACTTTTGAAATCGACTAACTAATCACATTTTACTTAAACTGAACTCGAAATCGACTACATCACGAGCTTCCTCCCTCATTAATCTCGGTAATATAATGTCGCACAGTGTCCAGTGCTCAGCAATTGCATCGTTAATTAGAGAGACTCAAGACTGCATTAATAACACGCTGCTTTCCAATTATTTTCATTTACACTTTCCTCAGTGGTGTTGGTATGACAGCAGCTTTGTTGATTATACTCCATGCTTAGTCCTCGATAATTATCCTGATTTACTATGTAGTCTCACTACACTCCCATCGTGTGCACGCGAATATTCAGAGAATAAATCCTGCAAGAAAAAACTTTTACGCTGGCAACTATAACCAGCTAATGTCATTTCATTATTTTCGCGTCGTGTAGCGCACATCATTTTAAGAAAATTATTGAATTTTCTTTTATAAACTTATTACTTTTGATTATTATCAACAACAAATAATACCAATCAACAAAATGTGGCGAAAATTGGAAAGAAACCGCTTAGGCGAGCTCAAGGGCGACTTCGGCGTCCCGTTTTTTGGACTCAGTAATACAGGCCGATCAGCAAAAGACAATTATTTTTGTAAACGAAGAAGAAAACACAGGTATGTTTGTGTGGTATAATGAAAAATTTCAGGGATTACGATTAATTTGGATTGCAAAGCAGCAGAGGATTATAATTATCCGTCATACTGCCAGTGCTCGGTCCGTCCGTTCTTGTACAATGTAACATGAAGTTCGTGTTACACAAGACAGTATAGTGCTATGTGCAACAGGAGGTCCTGTTGACTCCCGTCGAGACTTGTTCTCGAACCTCAAGTTGGGGAAAAACGCACAAAATATAATGTATACCTAGAAGTTCTATGGTATGCACTACCTATGCACAAAATGTTGTTTTTCTCTCGTGAGAAATTATTATTATTACAATAAGGCAGGAGTCTAGCTCTCGCAGCCTCAAGTTGAGGCAAAAAGCTCAAAATATAAATGTACTTATATCTAGAAGTTCTATGATATGTACTCAATATTGTTCTCTCGTGAGAAATTATTATTACAATAAGGCAGGAGCCTAGCTCTCGCAGCCTCAAGTTGAGGCAAAAAGCTCAAAATATAAATGTATATCTAGAAGTTCTATGATATGTATTCAATATTGTTCTCTCGTGAGAAATTATTATCACAATATTGATTGATAAAGAATCAGTTCTGCACATTAAGCATCATCAGACTTAGTTAGTCTATTGTGTGCTTTGTAGATCATATCCAAGATCTAAAGGATGGTTCTATGAGGTTGTATGAAGCAATGATAATGGCCTTGGGAAACCCGTCCAGTTCCAAGAAAACCTAAATGTTTTTACTTTCTTAAAATCATCTAAAATGACTAAGATTTAAAAATGATCAAGAAAGAAGAATTACCTACATAATGTAAACTGCATTTAATACTAGTACTGTTGAATTTACTATTGCTGGATGCTTCAAAATTGAACATGGATTTAAACGGCTGAGTCACCCAATCATGGAAAACAACCAGAGGGTGGAAGACCACCACAGTAATTTGGAATTGCATTACCGCAGTGTAAACAGTATCTATATTTTGATAAAAAACAATCGGAACACAACGAATATTAAAATTCTCACCGATGTTTTCATGATTATTTAGCAACTTACTTTGATGATACCAGTTAAACTAGATAAAAATCAAGATTAAAACAACAAATATAGCGAAACGGGACAGTTTCCTGTTTGGTGAAAAGTTCATTATTGAACATGTCAAGTCTGGGTAATTAAGAAGGCAGCTACAACTACAATGTTAAGTAATTGTAAGGAAAACTCCAATGCCCCTTCACGTTTGATTCAAGCAGGGGGGGGGCAAGTACCAATCTAGGACCATTGGGAAGTACCAACAGCAGAGGATTTCATCAGGCAAGACGTACTGATACAAACCTGTATGTCAATTATAGAGGTAACGACAATTGCATGTCGCCTTAAATATTTTACTCTTGCTGGCGGTGATCTTTTTCACACAAGATAAAGTTATCTGGTCATGTTTGAAGAGATATAGAATTCCATTTAAGGACATTCCTACACAACATAATACCTATAAAATTGTGCATTTTCAGAGTCTGAATATGTATTTAATACAACAAAAGAAATTGGTAAGTTGTTAGATTTGAGTGTACAGTGTGCACCTATCAGTGGACAGTTTTTTAATCAAAAATATTTATTGTACACAAACTAAATGGAGGTTCCAGTAAATCCAAAATGTCTGAATATAATTTATCCATACACAACAGTTTTAAAATGAAAGACATACCTAAGGAGGTTATGTAAAATAAAATGATCATTTGGGCACAATTGATTTATAAGATGTCTATTTTTTAATATCATTGAACACTTTTGAGGCACACACACACAAAACACATTTGAGGGTTTATTGTAAAAACAATTAATTCAATTGTTTGTGCTTTGGCTTGTGTACTGCCCCACACCAGTAATATCTATTTATACTTTATTGGGTGATAAAAATCTGTGTTTTTATCTTGAGGATTTAACTTGTATTGGAGAACATTATTAAGAATTTTGTTGAAAATTTTAGTAAAACTATAGGCTTTTGGAGTGCCTTGCATGTTACATAAATAAGGTTAAAACTAATCCCAAACCCAATTAAGTTGCTGAGTACTTAGGATTTGTGATTGATACAAAGTATATTATGACATTGTCATTGACAGATATAAAGAGATATTCATCTATTATTTTACACCTTATCCTATCGGCTTGTTGTCCAGTTGTGAGTTTTGGATTTCTATGCTTAAGTACCTACACTAGAATTTGGAAAAATCCAAGATGTGTAGAGTTAGTTTACCACAGTGACTTTGATTTACATAATCAGCCTATAATGTTCCCACTGCTGGGACACAGGCCTCCTCTCTATGAGAAGGAGTTTGATTTAATTATGATAAATATGGGAAATATTTGTTTTGACAGTCAGATAGCAAATGGGGTTTGGAAATTCAAGAAAAATCATTTAAGTTTTTTGAAATTTTTTGATGCTTTTCTTGGTATAGAATATTTTACCGAATACTTAAATGTATACCAAATTTTATGTTAAACAATACTACAACCTTAGATTATAATGTGTGGTAGTCAATTTAATAATCTTAATTGCCTGGCTAGGCATAATATGGCAGTGGTGTGAAGCCCTAACAATGGGGATATCTGCATTTTATGTATAATCTAAAGACAGCATAGAAGCTGATCTTGAGTCTAGAAATAAAAACATTGATTGTGTGTCTGGCTCCTGCAGCATTTCAGGACATAGTGAGATCTTTTGGAAATCTTTTCCATTGATCTACATATTTGCTACTAGAGCTAATACTAAGTGTGATAGATATGAGATATCTGGCCTGGCACTTGTAGAAAATATAGATGCATTTACAGTAAATTGGAATTATTACCCATTATTTTATGCATTTCCACTATTTGGATTAATTTCACAAACTATTAAATTGATCAGGTTTTTGGCATCTTACTTTCTCCTATGAGACTATCACAACCTTGGTACCCATTTTTTAATTTCATGGTAAAATCACAGATTACAGTATATAGTTTGAACCAACAAACCAATTTTTGCTGTCACCTCCCAGAATGCTGCATCCTTTGCACTGCAGCTTTTTTCCCTGGGGGCCTGCATATTGGCAGAGAACCGTTTAAGAAGCAAATGATACCACATGCCACCATTAAGGTCATGATATCTTCATTGTCAGATAACAGTGTCAGGCAGTATTCAGTAGCACACTACATAAGTGGTGGACTTTCTGTAATGGTAAAAATATTCACGATATTTCTATCACTAAAATATTAAAGTTTCTTACACAACAATTCAACAATGGCAGTTCATATACGTTCAGCACTAATAGATCTGCATTGTCATTGATCATAAATGCTGATGTAGGTACCGATCCTGTAATTAAGAGGTTCTTTAAAGGTATCTTCAAATTACAACAAAGTTGCACTAACTACAATGATAAATAATATAATATAATTCATTTATTTAACAGATCATACAATCCAACTTGTGATGATTAATCATAATACACACACATCTTACACACTAGTGTTAGTAAATTATATTTGGCAAATTCCGTAAACTAATTAATAACAATGTCAAAATGGATGTATGGGATCCATCAATGTTATTGAATTTTATAGAATGATGGTACCCATTACAACAATTATCACTTGACAAAGTAGCCAAAAAAGTATGTAAGAATTATTTCAAGTCTTAAAGAATATAACTTATCTGTAATTGAGACTTCATAACATCCAAATTATTGATTCAAGTGTTAACATAAAAATCACTGATTGGTAAAAACATCTAAGACAGGAAAACGGCTAACAATTATTATGTTATCCTACTTTTCATATGGAACCTGACATTTGTCATGTGATTACATTACAATATTATATAAATTATACACACAAATGGTGTAATTCAGAGATAGGTTATACAGAAAAATTATTAATGCCTCATAATTATGTTAGTTAGCCAAACAATTAGTTATTGGATTAAACAAACAATGTTGGACAGTGGCATAGATATCAAAATATTTACTCTTCATTCCACAAGTCATGCTTCAATAGCGACTAGAGGTGAGTCAGAAGATAATCAGTATTTTTAAAACAGTTGTTTGGTCATAAGTTTTGCTAAATTTTTGCCAAGTTTGTTGGTAATGTTGACCTTGAGACTGATGTGATTTTTTTTTCATAAATTAAGTTTTGAGCCAAAAGAGTAGGCATACTAAATAGGTACATACTTGGTTGTTGATAATTAGAATAGAAGCATTATTAAAAGAGAATTAATTAAAAATGTGGTAAAGTTTTTCCACTTGCAATTAAAGGTTGATTTTATGTTATTTGAATGTTTTAGTGTGAAACAAATGTTTGTAATTTCCAACTTCATCTCTCTAAACATCTACATAGTAAATCAGGATAATTATCGAGGACTAAGCATGGAGTATAATTACTAAATTAAACGAACTTACCTAAGTGAAGTTCTATTGTAATTATACGAAATGCTTAGTCCTCGATACTATGTTCCCTCCCAAGCCCTGAACAAGACCATAGTTTGTTTTTTGACCCTGGGATTGAAGTTGGGGAATTACTGTCTGTTAATTTTAATTCTCTCATTGCAGATTACTCTAAATAGAATGACATTAGCTGGTTATAGTTGCCAGCGTAAAAGTTTTTTCTTGCAGGATTTATTCTCTGAATATTCGCGTGCACACGATGGGAGTGTAGTGAGACTACATAGTAAATCAGGATAATTATCGAGGACTAAGCATTTCGTATAATTACAATAGAACTTCACTTAGGTAAGTTCGTTTAATTTAGTAATTATTGTCATAAATAGTTAATAATAGACGTATCTAGATTACACTGGCAAAGTGGTCTGTGGATATTATTAAACACAATAGGTACAAATAGGAAAACAATACTAAAACGAATGCAAATCGATACCTACTCAGAGAGGTACTGGCTACATGCCTAGTATTATATTTTAACAAAAGCCTGTAGTCTCGATTAGTTTCCTTGACTTTCAAATTACGTGGCTGAACAGAGCAGTTTCAGGTTGCGCAACCGTTGTTTTTGTTACAAACCAAAATCCGGCAGAAAGTTTTTAAAACAACCAAACAACCTGGACTAGTTGTAAACAAAAAAATAACATGTTAGCTGTAATATTTGTCATTGTTTCTAGAAAGCCGTTGCATATTCAAACTTGTTTCACAAAAGAGTGTGTGTCGTCGGCTGAAAGAAATTCATAACAATAAGAAATGGAGCTCGCTCCGGACTTAGGCCATGACGAAAACATTGGCATTGCATTTCAAAGCCTTCGCCTCACTATTGAATAGTGTAACTAACTTAGTAATTAAATTTAGATCCGCTAGGAGTCGATTGTTTAGTCGATTAGTTCGTGACTCACGATGTAGACAAAAAGTGTAACGATCTGACTACAAAATGGTTTTAAATTCCGTCCAATCTTTGTTAAAAAAGCAATGTGACAACATTAAAACATTTTTCAGTGACTTGTTTAGCGCAGCTTCAAAATTTCATAAATATATTTTCTTCTCACTTATAAGAAATAAATCTAAAAACTCACAACTCTCCACTTATCTATTATCCGCTATTTCGTCAACAATTTCACTATTACCTATTTTTTTCTCAGAGTTAACGATTTGGGTGGTTTTAAAAACTAAAGAAACCAACGCGAGCTCTGGCACGCCTGTTAACTTAAAGAACGATTCTTACACATAATGAACTGTAAAAACATGTGATATGTGATAAATATTTAATTAATTTCACCTCAAATGCTCATTATGGTGTCTATAACCAATTCAGACCGCGTTCATGGGTATGGGAGCAGAGAGACCGAAACTGCCTCGCGTCGCCTTTGGGAATATAAAGTAGACCTCACATGAAGGCCCGTGGCTTATTTTCAAGTATAATGTACACATATTTGACGGAAATTTGATACGAACCAGTTTGACCACTTACATTGACATAATCTACTTGTATCTGTAGACTATTATAGAGTCTAACCGGCATTGAATGGGTATTCTTTAGAAGAGTTGATTTTTTGCCACTCTACAATCACATAAAAAAGAGAAATATGGGAATTTTATTGACTAATCTAAGTAAAGTCTAGTCCAGATATCGGGAACAAACCCAAACTAAAAAACACGGTATTTAGTAGAAAAACAATTTGAAATTCATAACGCATTCAGACATCAGCTTACCATACCCGTATGCCGTAGTCCAGCAACACAACACACACATTCATGCTAGGTACTACCGACTGTTAAAAATCTTTGGGATGCCAGAGACAACAAAGCTCTTATAAGAATAGTTTGTCTTTTGTTGTAAAAAAAAGGGATCGCTGCAATGGCCACACTGGCCCAAATGAAGACAAAAACACGCGTCGAAGATTGGAGTTTGAAAAGTTTGAAAAATCTAAGGTCACGTAAGAAATCTTACAACTTCTTTTCAATTTTTAAAATTCGATTACGCAGCTAGGCCTCTCCCATAATACAACAAATAGAAAAGTAAAGAACTTAATTTCAGGGCTTGATTTCTATACCTAACACATCTAAGTGAAGAAAACTAAGTTTATGACTAAGTTTACCGTTATTTTTTGTAGGTACTGGACCTACAAAAAATAACGGTAAACTTAGTCATATTATTATGTAGATCGCTTCATTTACAATATCGCACGCCCTTTTGCCGTGTAAAACGGTACTCAAATGACATGCAGTGGTACACAACAAATATTGTAATACAAATCTATAGTCTCCAAGCAACTGCATTGAACCTTGCAATCTGCATTTCAGAACAAACAGCGAAACCAATAACAGCTATTTTAGTAGATTGTTGAGAAACAAGAGTAGTTAAAGAGGACTTTTCGATACAGCTGAACTTGAGTGACAAGTTTTTTAATCACCCAATTATCAATACGAATATAGGTATATCCTAGAGCCCCAAGGAGTCTCCTAATCATTTGTTTATCTACGAAGAACACGATAATCCAGAATTAAACACTATAAAATAATACAATACGACACCCAGTTTTCTCCCAAGTTGTGCAATTCCAAACGACACACTGATATTTGAGCCCATTCATGATCTGAATAGACAGAGGCTTGCTCAATGGCTCGTGCTCTGATTGATCGTTGATCATGATCACACACGCCCCGAATGTGGGTCACTGCTGTTCACGGTTTTTTGGCTGAGACAAAACGGGTTTCGCACTAGCTAATTGCTGTTTAAAATCGCATTTGAATATACCATATTATGGAGTAATGTTCGAAGGAATTACGCAACCGTTGACAAGTCTGCGCGGATTTACTATTGGCCTCCTTAGACTTTTTAAGATACTTAATGCTTATTCGCCAATTACGGGTTAGTTGCTCTTTCCAAAATTGGAATATAAAACGATCATTATCAACCTTCACGTTTTAGGTTACTGTTATACCACCGCCACCGTGTGGATTTAGTCATACTGCCTAATTACTTTAGATAAGTCCATATCAAGCATCATTGCTCAAATGCCCATGTCCAATTAATTGAGGGAGGCCCATGTCCAGTGGACGTCTTTGACGGCGAAAATGATGATGAATGAATTGAAAGCTCACAGAACCTCCCACCAACAAAGCACATCAAATAACACAGGACATTTGTAACTTAGCAAGAAAGTGACAAATCCTGGCAAGGAGTCTCACTTTTCCTTCAAACACTAAGGCCGAAGGGACATAAGGTGCAGGACTCTGTGTTCCGGCAGGCGCGCGCGCCAGTCGCGGGTCGCGGGTCGGGGGCGCGGGGAACAAAGCGCAGGGCGACGACCCGCCGACCGCGCTCACCTCGCGACCACCGGCGGATTTTATAATAACCGACATGTTTCACTGTTCTATAACATGTCTATGGTCCACGCCGAGGCTTGTCGCGGTTGGTGTGAGAGAGAAGTGCATAGTGCATGTGCAAAGTTACACGTCATGAACTTATTTTTTTTTTATTGAAGAACATAGGTGAAGGTCCCTTTTGCAAAATCGTGGAAACTTTTATCCCGTCCAGGTAGACTTTAAATGCACCTCAAATATTCTAAATTATGAGGATGATTAGAATGGCTAATATTATAAAGTCACAGAATAGACATTAGTACCTACCTACTGCTAAGTACTTACACTAAGATACGTAGGTACCTACTTGAATAGTAATAAATGATAAAGTTCAATATTACAGCTAAATTAAAATATTGAAAAATCAACATAGCCGGATTATGCATTACCAAATAGATGACAGATACCTACTTCATTTTAAAAAAACAAGAAATTAGAAATCTTTCCAAGATGGCCCCAGAAAAAAAGAATATCATACCAGGTGCTTATACTTATATCACAGTGGTCTTTGAAGAAAACTAGTTATGCTTAGAGACTAGCACCTCTGCACCTGGCACTATTTATGCACTAAATGTTAGTAAATAGAGGGCGTATAAAATAACCATAGATACCTAACTTGTCCACACAACTATACGCTAATCTGTGCATATGTATCCTATCATACATCGAATCATACCCGGCCTTTTTATCCCTTTTACTACGGTAGCTATTCGATATCTTAAAAGGCAACATTTCATGGCAGGAATGTAACACACCCTGACTCTTGGCTTCCGACCTTCAAATAACTCAAGCCATGTATTTGCATAGGTGCATCCGAAATCAGTATTGAAAGCCATCATGTAGCTTTAAAGGCATTGAATTTTGTACTCTATCCCGCCTGATTATAAGCTATTTTGGGGACTAAAGGCAATTTTTTATTATACTTAGGCAGGTAGATATAAACTAATGGATCTTATTATTAAACAGTCGAAACACTGCTGATGAAAATCAGACATACATAGCACTCTTTAGTTTCCATACTTGGAAGTAATAAATTACTTCCAAGTCTTTATTAAACTAACTACTTATTTACTGTCAATTTGTTTTGACTTGAGCGCTATCACTAGAAAGCTCACTCGAATTATAATTAAACTATTTAATAAAATGTAACCCAATCGTTAAGAAAATGACGATAACTTTCTAAGTGGAATAAAAGTTTAAACTCATAGGAAAGAAATACTTAGGTAAGTAGTTGGGTTTTACAATTAATACTACCTACGATTACCTACCATAAACTGGCTACATTCTTTTACCAATAACTCATTTAATGTGGGTAGATCGTAAAATATGTCAATTACGAGAAAAAGTTAAGAAATAAATTAGTAGGTGTCCATTTTCCTGTCGGGAAAAAGTGAATTCTTCTCCACCAGTTTTAGTGGCAATGGACATCATGGAAAATCCTACAGAAAGGCTTTTAACCTCTCGCGATGAAAACTCAGACGTTGAAGAGTGCGTATAATTAATTTTAGCGAATTTTTATGCAAATCGACCATGTTTTGTGAACTCCTGGGATAGGGTGGGTGATTTTGCCCACCGTGTAATTATGTAATCTATTTCGTAATTGGATAATTATTGATAGTATTTTGTCTATGTAGAAGCGACGATAATTATTTGGTAGTTAAATAGTCGGTGAAGCAAGTCTTGCTCAAAATTTTCATGAAAACGGCCATGAGTGGTAGTAAACTAACCGACACGTTTTATTTTCTTGTTACGAGTGTTTATTTTTTTAATAGCTTCGTCTTATTTTGCGTCGATTATTATAATGGTAGATGAAAAATACTGAGACGTTTTTCCCTAAATATTTATTGCCTTTTTATTTTAAGCCATACTAACCGAATATGTACCCACATTCACAAAAATAAATGTCCTTTAACGTGAATCTTTATCTGTTTCTTATACAGCCTGTTCCTTTTAATGTCCCATAACTCTATGTAAAAAGAACACAAAAAATCCTAGAACAAGTGTTCCAAAATACCTACATAGTTTCAAGATAGGTAACATAAGTTAACTTATCATTCATTAGACTCGATGTATTCATTGATAAGAAGTACGAGTAAATCATTTTCATTCAAACCTAAAAAATACGATGTTGCCATATTTTTTTTTATTATGGACAAAAGTCGTCTATTTTCTTTTTTAAATAAGTTTTTTTTTCACGTAAGGGGGTTTTACATAATTATATAATCGTGATTTTGTTTCATTATTTTGTATGAAAAATAAAAAAAAATATTTCATATAAGTATGCCAGTTGATTCTTTCATTAATTCTTTCGTTCATGTTTGTGTTTACAGAGGTGAAAAGCTGTATGTAACGGCAGACAAACGCGGCGAGAAGGGAGGTTGCAAGAGACCTCTCTGCTGGACTCTCCTGGGACTAGTCGTCGCAGCCATAGTTGCCATCATCGTGCTAGCAGCCAGTAAGTAACGTCTCTATTTAGCCGATCGCAATTAAGTACGCATCTGTACAGTTATTTTTACCTAAGCAAGTTTTAATAAATAAATAATTCAGTGTTGAACGCCGCGTACAGACATGTGTCGCGAATGGTTCGTCACGCATGCCTCAACCTGAGGCATATGACGGTACATTTATGCATACGTCCCGAAAGACACATGCTAAAGCCAGCCCCGGATCTAGGGGGGGGCAAGCCGGGGCCTATGCCCCGGGCGGCAATTTCAGAGGGCGGCAAAATTCACACTTTACAGACGAATGGACAACTATCATCATTTACTTAACTTTGACCACAGAATAAATAGTAGTACAAGTACTGAAATTTCACTCTTGTTTTACTGTGGCCATCGCAACTCGACCGATACCTAGTGGCTTAGGTACTCTACGCTTCCTACTACATCCGCAAGCTATGAGCGAAGTTTTAGCAAACTATAACGAATTATAAATTACTAGCTGCGCCCCGCGGTTTCACCCGCGTAAGTCTCGATCCCGTGGGAATATCGGGATAAAAAGTATCCTATATGTTAATCCAGGTTATAAACTATCTGTTTGCCAAATTTCATCGAAATCCGTTCAGCCGTTTTTGCGTGATTGAGTAACAAACATCCAAACACACAAACTTTCGCATTTATAATATTAGTAGGATAGGATTTGCGATCTTCTATGAGGCAGGAATGCTTATCGAGTCTTTGCAATAGCGATAGAAAATCGAATTGAACAAGAGCTAAATTATGACAAAGCCATAGATTTATTTGCAGAACAAAAAGCGCGAAGAGTAAAATTGTAATTTCAATTCAATTCACAAATGCAATATTTGATTTTTATTTTAAATCCTATCCTATGTTGTTTATAAAATATATATCCTAGTGTAGGATATATATTTGAACGTGTTTTGACTGTAGGAGGTACACATTCATGTCTATACAGGGTCTAAGGGTAAACACCGTTGTCACTTAAACCACCATGGGGAGTTGACTTAAATATAAAAATAAATGACCGAGTAACAACAAAAAAAAAATTATTTTCATTAAAACATTTTAAAAAGTTTCCATCCGACATGCGACACCGTGCTCGCTAGTGAAATAGCTGAATGACTGAGGGAGGGGTCGCGCTCGCAGCCGGTCAGGTCACGTCCCAAGCCCCCCACCCGTGTTGAGATGCAAGTTCGTTGCCTTAGAGCATAGGGTGAAAGGGTAATAGTATAAAATAGTCTTGTAGTAAAATGTAATTAAAATAAAAAGTTGTAATTTTCCATTGATTTTACGTTCTATAAATGACACCGACCACTGGTTTCAAAGATAACGGTGTAACCTTACCTAAAGGCTCTTATATACTGGGGCGATTCGTAGCGCGACGCAACGATGCCGCATTGTTCGCCGTGTAGTTTTCTCAGAAATTGTTTTGTTGAAATTCGCGTCGCGTGACGAATCGACCCATTATGTAAGAGCCTTAACCTAACCTAACACCCAGTTTATCTGTGAATAAAAACTATAAAGATAGGTAAAAATAAATATAAGTGGGCGAGGGAGGCATATTATCAGATTTTGCCCCGCCTAAAAAAAATTGAAGATCCGGGGCTGGCTAAAGCTGTCACGCAAACAACCACGCACGGTGTTCGTCAGCGCGCAACGCAAATAACACCCGTGCGTCCACACGGAGCGCACGGGCGAACGCCGCCTCAGTGCGAGCCGTGCGCTCCTATACGATCGTTGCGAACGGAGTTCTGGCTTATACTACCCTAGGGTGTACCTAGTAGGTAAAAGACGACTTTTGATATTCACGTTGGAGAGCAGAAGCATCTTTTTGCCGCTTAAAGTGATAATTGATAATGCATCCATTTCCAACAATCCATACATATGCCTAGTGTGGTGGATGATGATAAGTATACTGCTAGCTGGCGTGGTTCTTGGACATCACTCGCTCGCGTTAATCCAGTGCTAACTGCCAATACATCTTCGGCTGTTCAGTGACTTACCCTGACCCTTTAATAATTTCCAGCGGGCGTCCTATTCACAAACTCGCCAACTCCTCTGGAGCAATACAACACATCTGTCAGTTCGGCGCGGGCGCTGGGCGGCATCGGCGACGTTCACCACGACCACGACCACGTTCATGACCATGACCATGACCATGACCACGACTACAACACCATCGGGGACCACGACCACAGTGCGGACCACGACCACAGCATGGAGACGACGGAGCATCAACACGGACCAGAACCGCAAAGTGATGAGGGGCACGAACCCTCCCTCATGTCGGACGAAACCAGCGAATCCTCTATGTATGGTGAGTACCTAAATACAGTTTTTTTTTTATTGACTGTTGCGTACCTACGTAGTAACGTACATAGGTAAAATAATGATTTGTCAGTGTGCCTATCTATTCAATATTGTATCTCTGGCTTGATTTAATAGCCATGAGGTACCATGGCTGACAACCTTGTAACATTGTAAAGATAGACGGATTCTGTTAAATTAAACTATTCGACACTAGATGCAAAAATCACCATTGTTAATTTCAAATGTTAACAAAATCACTGCAAAATAAATTATAAAGGATCTAGAAGCGCCAAGGTAGGTCGCAAAATTCAAGTTTTCTTACGTTTTTTGCAATTTGTTGACAATATCAGCACCCTAATTACGTAATGCATGCACGATCGGTCACAATTGGAATCGGTTCGAAAATATTTCTAATCCATTGCTTCTTATGTTCGTAAGTTACGTTGTTGACCATTTTTTTTTTCGATTCAAATTCAGATTGATCCTGTATTATGCAATTAGGGTGCAGAGGGGCTACCACCACCGCTTACAGCAGTATTATTTTAATATTACTTCAGTGTAGGAAAGAGATGAAGCTCTACAGGACCTATAAGCACTATCTCTTTCCCCCACGAAGTAAGATTAAAATAATACTGCTTTAAGCGGTGGTGGTCGGCCCCCAGATTTATGTTGATCAAAATATGATTCGCGACCGTAGCAAATAATATGTATGTATTTACAGAATTATAATAATTCATATTATCAATACAACTCTCTATGTTAGAATTGACCTCAAATGTCATGATTTCATGAAATAGTCATTCAACTGTGTAAATTGAACTTAAAGAGTTGTATTAATAACTTTAAGGATTGTAATTTTGTTAATATGTCTGTCTATGTTACGGTCGCGAATCTTGTTTTCATCAACATAGACCTTCAAATTGCAAAAAACGTCAGAAAATTTTGAATTTCCTTTTTACTTTAAGCGAATCCCCTTAACTGGTAACTAACATGTCTTTATTCTAATTCCACAGTGCCCAGAACTGTGGAAGGCGAGCTGAAAATTGATAACGAAGAATTTAGCAGCGCGCTAGAAGATCCTGAGAGCAACGAATACAGAGAGTTCGTCATGAACTTCGCTGATGGAATCAAACGAGCGCTGTTCGACAGGAACAGCCTGGACAACGGAGACAATGAAATTACAGTCGAAGTTATTCAGCTCAAGTAAGATATACTTTTACCCAGTGATAATTTCATTCGAATATTAATTTAATCAACATTCCTAAAACGAATCCCACAATGTGGGATCCGATCGGAACAATGTGGGATCCGATCGGAATAAGCCTAAAATTATTAGATCACAAAAAAATGTTAACTACTTTTTGGGTTGAGACCTTAAAAGAAATAACGCAAAGATTTTTTTCTTATTAGGTACAGCAGCAATTTTTTGCGGTTTCCCATTTACGATTATTATTTTTACAACTGTTCCAAATACAAAAAATAATATTTACATTTTTATTTACAGAAAAGGCTCGGTCATCGTCACCTACAGAGTCCACTGGAAGTCCAAGCTGCACAATGAACCAACAGAAGACTTGTTGAACGCTAACGATCTTGAGACCAAACTTGATGCCTACCTAAACAGGAACAATAGAATGATCAACGTTTACCACATTGCCGAAGACAAGTTGGCCACTAGACCAGTCCTAGATATTTGTCAGATAAACAAGAATGGTTGTGAAAATGGCTGCGAATTCGATGAAATGACACTTGATTTCACGTGCACGTGCCCATATGGTGAAATATTAGACATGGCTAATCCCAAACGGTGTATACCGTTATTAGGCTCCGAAAATGAAAAGAGCACTGAAGATACAAAAGGGAGCGACTTTATGGTTCATACAGTTAACGCCAATCCGGTCACTACTAAAATGGTTCGCGAAGAAGAAAATCCTACCACTGAATCGCCTCATCTCCCCCCTCATACCTTCGACTGGACAGAAACTCATCACAGAATGCCGGAGACGACCACCGAAACTGAAACTGATGTTAATTTTTCGCACATTTTCGGCCACTCGACCAAAAAACTGGAAGAGTCAGTATCAACTAAACCTGATTTGAGCGAAGAGAATCTGGCTCCTGAGCCAGAACCGAAACCTGAGCCTGAACCCACACCCGAACCTGAGCCAAAACCTGAGCCTGAAACCACATCTGAGCCTGAACCCAAATCTGAGTCTGAACCCACACCTGAGCCTGAACCCAAGTCAGAGCCTGAGCCGGTAGCTGAGCCAGAGTCCCAACCAACTGCTGAGCAAACTCCCGAACCGACTACAGAACATGAGCCAAAAGACGATCTAGAACCAAAATCGAAATCTGAACCAGAACGGACGACAGAACCTGAACCGGAACCAAAAGCTGAATTTGAATCAGAACCTCGGTCCGAACCCTCTTCAGAACCGAAACCGGAACCAGAGCCAGAATCAGAAGTTTCATCCACAACACCGGTGACTGTCGCATTGAACCCTGCCTTTATATTGCGAGAGGAACAAAAATCAACGGATCATACTCCGGAGTTTGAAACGACAACAGAACCCCAGCCTGAACCCGAGCCGACGATCGCGCCATTGGCAGAATCTTCCCCCGAAGTTTACCCACAAGCTTCATACTCTATAGAAAGAGAAAAATCTCAAACACTTGAACATGAAGCCGGGCACGAGTCTACTGCGGTCACAGAGGAATCTAGTATTACCACAACCGCAGATAACAACCAACAATCTGAACATCACATTGATCATTCAGAGAACTCAGACGAAAAGTCAATTTTATACACTAATGAAGGCAAATTCGAATATAAACCTATTGAAGACACTCAAGAAATGACAACCAGGCGCGTTTCTTTATCTGAACCAAACCTTATAAATGAGCCCTCATACGAACCAAAACCCGAAATTATTTCTATTTTAAGTGCCAAACAGGAAAACAAGCCAGCAAAAAGTCGAAGTAATACAACCGATGAAGATGAAACACACAACACGACTGAAATTACCGATTGGCTTGAACTGCAATCTCATAAATCGGTCGATCATAACCACACAGAGTTTGAAGAGCTTCTAAATAATAATGCAAACAAAATCATGCACGAATCAGAACAAAGGTCTTTCAAAACATTTGATGAAGATTTCTTATTTGAAACAACGACTACCACAAGCACAAACCCTGTAAACGAAAACGATTCGCTTGACTTAGTCAGCAAAGATAGCGAGAACCCAAGTACCGAAATAACAAGAAGGATGGAGGACGAAATCAAAATGCCAGTCCCAATTAGCGAAGAAACATCTGAAGGAGAAACTAGTAATACAGAAACAACGACCAAAACTTTAAGCACAATACCTACCCTCGAATTGGAAACGTCCACGGGTGAAACTGAAACAGAAAATAAAGACGTGACAGAATTTAAAACGGGATCTATGATAACTTCTATCATCGAGGAAGCCAAGTCAATAGAAACCAACAAATCGGTACCAATTGACACAACAACCACAGAGCCTGAAGTTAATCAATTTTCTATTAATAAACACTATCAAGACTCTGATGGAGATAAATTATTAGAAGTTTTAGAGACTAAACCTCATTCCAAAAATAAGGAAACATCAACTGAACGTGAACCTGAAGAAGGTGTGGATATCACTTTTGATGCAATAAATATGCTTTACAACCGTTCCTCTAAATCGATTGAAAAGAAACCTGATACACTCAGCAATTACAATGGCATACAAGATATAACAGAAGAAACGAGCGTCAGCACAGATAGTTCTACTGATTCTGATTGGTTGTCAGAAGCTGTTACTGAAATAAACTATGATGAAGCTATGAACAAAATGGTAAAACATGAAACAACAGAATCCAGTCTAAGTAAAATAGAAGAAATAATGAACCATGGACAGGTGAAAGATGATTTTGAGCCCGATTATTTAAATAACATGGGTTCCAATGGTAACAAGCAGGAACAGGACGTACCGTTATACGGTATGGTGAATGACTATGATAACGAAGATACTCGTTTTAAAAGAGTTAACAAAGCAGTAACAACTGAAGCAGCAAAAAATGTCTCCGCGAAAGCAGAGGACGTCGGAAAAAACAATTCAGGAGTGATAATTAACACAAATGTACCTGTTGAAACTACTACTGTCAGCGAATATATTTATAAAGTAGCTGAAAAGTCCACTAACGATCCCAATGTAACTGTAACGGAGCATGAAGAAACAGAAGCCAATAACTCATCGTCCCCTGTGATGGAAGTTGAGCCACCAACAGTTGATTATGTTAAACCAGGTCTATTAACGACTGAAGAACCAGAACCAACCATAAAGGCTGAACCAGCACCCGTTTGGGAAGACTCGGACTCGGATAAATATTTGACTGTCAAAGAATTACCCAAAAAAATTGAACAGACCACTGAAATCCAGCATCCTGTTATGATCGACGAAATACAAGTTTCCTCTTCAACTAATGCACCAACCATTATGGTACCAGTGAACGAAAACTCTGCAAAAATTACGACGGCAATAACTGAAACATCGGACCTTTCTGAAAACTCCCAAAATGCAACGCAGTTAAGTAATCTAAACGTAACTATATACGAGATCTCTAGTCATAGCGGTAATAATTCAGTACTGTTAGCAAAACCTGGAAATGCACAATCAGCGGAGTACGATGATCACGAAACTGAAATGAATCCTTTCTTACCAGAGGTCGAGAACAACAAAAGCTTAGTCAAAAAACTTCAAGAAGGTCATGACCTTGAGCCAAATAACCTTACTGAGACTCAAAACGAGAACACGGAGGAACATGTCAAAAACCAATCGGAAGGACTTTTATCTTCAAATAATGATTCTTTAGCTGTAGTAGGGAAAGAAGCTGAGACAGTCACTAACAAGCAAGAACAGAGTCAAACAATAGTCTCAGAAGACGATACTTCATTTAATGAATTGCTCATGGGCGGGAATAGATCAGATATCACCACGACTCCAGCGACAGTAAACCAACCCGAGAAAAAAGAGACTTTACCCATTTCCACGTTTTTATTGGACACCGATGACCTAGAAACTTTAACAACAACGATAAGTAACAACAAGGTAGATGCGACTACTTCTGCACCAGTGCTCAACAATGATGGGGTATTCCTCAGTGTTGTTCCCATTGAAGAACAGAAGGAAGATCTGCTAGAACAGCACAAAAGTGAAAACATTGCAGAGCTGAATGACATAAGTGATTTGCCAAAAAGTGATAAAAGGACATTAGATGCTACCAAATTTGATTCAGTAATTAATAATGAAGCGTAGTAGCCGCTCAATTTTAACTCTACACACAATTAGTTTTAACGTTGCTATTTCATTTCCTGTGATTCCGTTGATACCGTCGAACAAATTATTCTAAACAGACTTTTATACCAATGTAAATGCAATATTATTATATTATTAATTAATTCAATTTACTGGGTTTCGATCCTCAGAAACTTACGCAGTACCTTTAATTTTATCGTCCTGTATTCATATCGTGAACAATTTATTAATTAGACTAGTCAAACTAGGAAGAGTCATCGTCTTGAAAGAAAGATTTAGATTTATTTATTGCTTTGTCTATATAAAAAAATATGTGGATTGCGTAAAAAAATGTATAAATAACTGGTAAAACGTGTGTACTTTCAAGTATTTTACGCAATTCATGCTCTATGAAGGTACACAAAAACCTTGGATCTTGTAATATTACGCCCTCGCTCTTAGAGGATTACCTTACAGTCCTATCTTGTAATTGTTACCATAGCTAAATGTATATTATTATTATTTTAAATCTTTACTCTTGAATCGGACGCTATAACGAGTTTGAAAATAGAATGGCGTAACCGTTAGACGGCTTTTGTTATATATTCTTGTGATCGTCTGCCATGCCGCATGTGATAACTCGCAGGAAAACTACATTCCGTTCGTACTTAAATTAACTTAGTGATATTACACAGAAGTGAGGTCTGATTGTAAAATAATAATTAATTTAGTACTTGTTAACTAAGATAAATATTTTGTATAAATGGTTGATTTGTAAAATAATTGAATTATGTTGTAAATAAATATAAAGTTAATCATAATTATATTTGAGTGTTTATTATTACTAAAACCTTAGTACAAAAAAACAATTGAACCACTGCAACCAAACATAATTTTTCAGTATGTAGACTTTTATTAAGTACCAACAAAGTATACAACTCTAACATGTATAACAACATTCAAGTTGATAACATAACATACATAACATTTATATTTAATCACAGAACATTTCATCTTTTGGTCGCGGCGTGATGTCATCGATCTCTTGCGCAGTCACTTGCTCATCTAGGAGCATCCTCGCACATAGACACCCATCCCCCATCATTCCATTCCCACTAACGATGCATTTACCCAACACAGCCTTGCAACTATTATATGGAATGAATTTGACATCATTAATTACACTATCAAATTCTACTTTAACAGTAGTTTTACCGGGAGGAATATCCATTTCAAATATGTCCTTTAATTTCACAGTGCCATCAGCCTTATATTCTATTACTGGCGTGTTGTCTCGCAAGTCACCAGTACTTCCATTTTGAGCATTGCAACGTTCAGAACATTCGCAGCCTTCACAGAAGTTGCTAACGTTATTATCTATTTTGCTCATGTTTATGGGTTTATTTCCAATAGGTGTAAAATCGTAGTCTTCATCAACAGTCTTAGAT
This sequence comes from Lithophane semibrunnea, assembly GCA_947363905.1. Taxonomy (NCBI): domain Eukaryota; kingdom Metazoa; phylum Arthropoda; class Insecta; order Lepidoptera; family Noctuidae; genus Lithophane; species Lithophane semibrunnea. Next base: position 14,242,825 of record OX376188.1, read on the forward strand.
ATTTGTGCACAAACGCATTTTTCGCCTTTATCAATCATAATACAGCTGCCTAACACTAATTTACAATTGCGGACTTCATCATCATCATCATCATCATCTATATTTTCGTTCGGTGTGTCTATGAAGTCATCGTCAATTCCTTTGCCTTCAAAAGCAACAGGTACATCATCAGTGACGTATTCATCTTTAACATTCTTTATACAACTAAATGTATGTTTTTCATACTGAGACTTGAGTATTATTAGTCCACATGAGGAACAATTTATTTCATCTGAAATATAAAGGGGAATCAATAATATTTTCATGAACAATGAAGATATCTTTTTCGAGAAGTAAACCTAATAAGGACTGGACTGGACCACATGGATGATTTAACAAGAATGGAAAATGGTAAGATATTTTTAGTCTTTCATAAAATAAATGCGCACAATGGAAACTGAGTTGCTCAAATAAGTTCAATAAACCTTCACAGTTTTAGAATAAAATGGAATGATAATTAATTAAGTTTCATAATACACTAGCTGCCGCCAGCGGCATCGCCCGCGTGTAATCTTTATAAATTATAGCCTATGTTACTCAGGGTGAATGTAGCTTTCTAATGGTGAAAGAATTTGAAATCGGCGCAGTAGTTTTTGAGTTTATTCATTACAAACATACTCACAGAAATACAAATCTTTCCTCTTTATATTAGTGTAGATAACATTACATCACGTCTGTATCCCCGAGAGGTGAAAGAGATGGGCAGAGGTGTACCTTGTTACACCCACATTTCACTAGTTACTGTGATCAACCAAGCACAAATGCAGACTAACGAGAAATTCCTTTGCCCGCCCTGGGATTCGAACCCAAGACCTCTTGCTCAGCAGTAGCGCTTGCGACCACCAGACCAGCAAGGCAGTCCGAATTTAAGTTTCCTAACTAAATAGGAAGTCCAAGCTTACCATTTTCAGTTTTCTTCTTTGCCATATCTGATAAATCACAAGCTGAATTAGAATCCGATGATATTCCACTGTCTGCTTTATCTAAAACAAAATGAATAAAAATATATTACACTGATAAAATTGACACTCAATCAATCATCCAATGCTGTAAGGGCTTTCCAGTGACCATTACGTCTACAATGAATACTTTAGAAGGATTGCCAGATTCTCTGAAACTACTTTGAAATCATGCACAAAATCGAGATTCATGAATTGAGATTGATGTCTTAGAATTGAAAGCTCTATAGAAAGAAAAGAAAAAAAGTAAATACGTTTATTTGTGTAAACATGATGCGAACAAAAACACATTTTTTTTAAAGTTGGGGAAAATATGAGTCACATCCACAGAAATCGCCTTTGCAGATCAGAATGGTTTATGAGGTAAATGCCAAAGGCATTCCACTATGTAAAGAAGCACAGGAGCGGCATTCTAAAGTTAAAAAACCCGCCAAGTGCGGACTCGCGCACGAAGGGTTCCATACCATTACATAAAAGTAGCCAAAAAAAATCACGTTTTTTGTATGGGAGCCCCCTTAAATATTTATTTTATTCTGTTTTTTTGTATCTTTTGTTATAGCGGCAACAGAAATACATCACCTGTCTAACTACCACGGTTCATGAGATACAGCCTGGTGACGGACTGACAGACAGACAGCAGTATTAGTAATAGGGTCCCGTTTTACCCTTTGGGCACGGAACCTTAAAAAAACAGTCAGAAAACACTTACGATGTTTAGCCAGATGTCTCTTTCTCGCGTATGGAGTGGCAAACTTTTTACCGCAGTCAGTAAATGAGCAGCACAGTGAAGCATCTGCAGTGTGTGTCTTCATATGAGTCTTCAAATGATGGGACTGTATGAACCCTGGAATTAGAAAAATATAATAAAGATGTTGAAAAGTACAAAATGTAGATATCCTGTGCTAAATCCCCAAGTTGATCTTGAACAATCACCATCAACATAATGCTCTGATAGGCCTCTCGTATGAAAATATGACATTGACACAGTTTTCAACCTTCAAACCAATTTTGGGTATCAAAAGTCAAGGTAAGTATATGTGGAATAAAAACATAACTCACCCTTATTACAAATTTTACAATAATGTTGCTTTGTGTTAGTATGTGTCAGCTCATGATGTTTCAAATGATGTGCAAAGTTGAACTTTTTGGAGCAGCCCACGAAGCTGCATTCAAAACGTCTCTCAGATAGTGACTTGTGAGTCTTCATATGTGTGCTAAGTGCTAGCTCACTGCTGAAGACAGCACTGCATTTCGCGCATGTGTATGTTCCTGTAATTGAAAGGTTATTGCAACTTTACATTAAATCTGACCCTATAGGATCACTGGAATAGGGGACTGGTATACCAGTGCAGTAAAATGATTTGATGCACTGGCACTCTAATAATCCATTCCCAAAACTATTTCTGGCAGCAGATGGCCTTAATTGTGCAGACTATGTGACCTTTGTCATACAAATTAAAAAGTTATTTGTAACTTACATTAATTTATCTTATGAATTTTAATCAAATGAAACTTTGTGAACACCATTTACCTCCATGTGCGTAATTGGTGTGTCTCTTTAGCAGTATGTTGTCACGGAACTCTCTGCCGCACTCGGAACACTGGACACTGCCTGTCCTCTCATGTTGTTTCTCATGGCGACGCAGAGCAGATCTAAAAAACATTTGTTTATATTTTTATAGTGTTGATTGGTCTTGTATCAGCTTTACCTCAGTAAACTCATTTACTTGATAGAATGCATGTTATAACATTAATAAAATATTATGTATTACACAACTTGCTCATATCACCTCACAGGTCAGTACAAGATAATTATATGAGTCATAGAGAACTACCACCGAACATACCTACATTACGATGGATTTATTGACTGGTCACAAGTTACAGAGATAAGAGAACAAAATGTGCAAACTCACATGAAACTAAAGTTTTTGCTGCAGACTCTGCACTCGAACTGTGGACTGTGGCTCTGCTCATGCCGCCTTCTTTCACTAGCATATTTGAAGCTCTTAGAACAGTGACGACATTTCAGTATTGTTTTCTTATCAGGCATTTTACAATGAAGAGCTTATTCTGCAAAGTGCTCGTTAAATCAACCGTATTGGCTTTTCCAAAAGCAGATTTTATACCAATTTTATATACTAGTTAGTATACTTTTTCAAGTGGCGCTTAATACACATAATATTTAATCAGTATGTAAAAAAATCAATTAATCAATAATTTTACAACATTTTGTGTAATTAGCTACATAACACGGCAACAGGCAAGCACGATGAAATCCAAACAGCCAAAATACAACTGACATTGACAGAAACGTGTCAGCTGGCTGTCAAGCAATCAGCTGATAAACGTTCAGAAAATATTTATTCAAAGCACATAACATTGCATTTATTTTAATTTTACTCCGAAGATTTACTTCTGAGTAATCTTAGGTAAACCTGTATTTCCGTCGATACAATTCTGTGTATGTACTACACAGAATTTTTTAACAGTTTCATTACGGGGATTCCCAATCTTTTATCATAAGCGCCTCCATTGTAGTTTATAGAGTTAGGCTGGCCGCATACGTACGGTTTCTTGGTTCGGAGACCTGAAGGCTGGCCGCATACGGGTTTCCTGATTAGAACGGTTCAGGTTTTTTTCAGTTCGGAACGTGTGCGCCTAGTTGAACATTTTGTATGTAAAGCAAGCATTCAGATTTCCGAATCAGGAAACCGTACGTATGAGGCCGGCCTAAGCAAAGCGAGTTCAAATGATTTTGCACAATTTCGGATATAATACGTTACATTTTGTTTTTGACCATTTATGCAGAAATAGAAAAACTTATTATGCAGAAAAGCTGAAGCTCATCATTCCAAAACCCAAAGGATCTTTTAGCCAATTATTTTTTTGGACGGGGGTCCGTCCGTAAAGAATGGGGATTCTGTCCGCACTTCCGCGTAACCCGTTGGGGGTTACGGGGGCGCGACCCACCCAAGCCATACGTAGTATCTCTAAGTCGTCTAAGTAGTCTGTGCTCAGGCCTATCGGTTGGAGGAAGCACATGTGCTTGTGATGTGCAGTATGTGCACATGCTAAATGATGACGTTTGACGTTTATGACGTTGACGTTGACGTAACGTAACGATGTTGAGATCTTCAATGTTGTGACGTTTGTGTTCGTCGTTGCCGATTTCAATAAACTATATTTCGCCCACTCTGTGATTTTGTTAAAACTAAAAGATACTAATAGAGGATAGAGACTAATAGAGAGAGCGCTGTGAAATTCATAATTGATATTACAAGTATATTTATCGAATCGAAATAGTTTATTAATTTATTTTGTGTGCAAAGTTTGCTGAAGAAGATTGCTTTATTGATCAGCGATAAGTACGATTATGAATTATGATTGATACAAAAACTGCAAAAGCTGTGCTGTGCGTAGTTAGTTAAAAGCAAATCGGAAAGCAGACAGCGCAAATAATTCGATCTTTAATGTTTTACGTAAGTTTTGGCGCGAAGGACTGATGCTGGCGCGCTTACCGGTGAGCGATGCATGGAGCAAGGCGAGCGCGGTGCCGCCTCATCAGTCGGTACGCGGCACGTGAGCACATTGCACGGCCGCTCACGACCACCAAGGGCAAAGTTGCACAAATAGTTTTTTCCACATTTATTACATAAAATTGTGTTATAAAATGCTGCCTTGGGTTCAAGTGACGCTCATTTTGTGCGCTTTTGGGCTGCTGCGGGAGATCCGGCCGTCCGAGCCGTTCGTGTCGGAGTTCCTCCTCGGAGAATGGAGAAACATTACTGAGGAACAACTGAACAGAGATGTATATCCTGTTGGAACTTACTCCTACCTTGGGCTGCTTGTTTTGGTGTTCCTGATAACAGATTTCCTGAGATTCAAACCTGTAATTATCCTATCAGGTGAGTATCTTAACTTAATTGCTGACTGTGCATGACCTACATGTGCGATATTTGAAATGATCTATACATGATTGTGATAATATGTGTGTATTATGGGCATCAGCGCCCAATACTATAGTGAAAATCTATCAACCCATATATCTGAATTAATGGGTTGATCAATTTAATATATCTTAGTATGGGAGAAGGTTTCAGATTTTCATTTTATCACTTACTAGCTTCCGCCCGCGGGTTCGCCCGTGTGGTATGTCGATAAAAAGTAGCCTATGTCTCTCTCTATCTGTGTAACAAATTTTATTTAAATTGGTTCAGTAGTTTTGGCATGAAAGCACAACAGACAGAGTTACTTTGGCATTTATAATATTAGTAAGGATTTATTAGAGTCATAACTTTTATTAATTATGTATTTCAATTCAATCTACATAATTATGTAGTGTATGTAATCAGTTTTCAGGTTTCAGATTATCAGTAGGTAAATGAAAGGCATTGTTTGTGATTATTATGGTGATTATAAGTTATTCATAATTAAAGCATTTAATTTTAAATGATTCCAGAATTACAGAATTTTAGGTACGGTACCTACTCACTATTTTAATAATTTATCAATAAGCTTGAAACGAAAATTTTCTTTACTTGAACTTCTTATTTAAACATTCTTTCCTCATCATCAAACATTAGTCTTTACCAGATCTACTGACACATTTGTCACAAAAAACAGTAAAGAAAACTATAAGAAACAACACAAGTCTATAATTTATAAGAGTTTATTAATATCTATCTATTTATTTACTTACTAAGCTGAAAAAATATTTTCCGTTCAAAAAGATAGCATGACCAACCAGACAAGACACTAGTCATTATTATTATTGATTGGTAGACAGAGTCACTGTTAATTCAATCCATACTATAGGTAATAAAATAATTATAAATGCGAAAGGAACTCTGTCTGTCTGTTACCTTTCCAAACCAATTGTTATGAAATTTGACACATAGTAGCCTGGTTGTGCACCCTAATTGACACATAGTAGCCTGGTTGTGCACCCTAATTGACACATAGTAGCCTGGTTGTGCACCCTAATTGACACATAGTAGCCTGGTTGTGCACCCTAATTGACACATAGTAGCCTGGTTGTGCACCCTAATTGACACATAGTAGCCTGGTTGTGCACCCTAATTGCGTAACATGATCAATCACAATCTGTTTGATTTTGACAGTTGAACAACATTCATTACATTATTTAAGTTGTTGAGAAGACAAATTTTTCCATCATATAAAGCAATATCCTTTAAAATGATTCAGATAATGTTGATTGTGTGTAACGCAATTAGGGTGCTGGAGATGAATATAGGCTATTTTACATTCTGGATATTTGTATTAAAAAATTATGAAATACAAAATAAACAAAAACAAACGCAGGCTAGTAATTTATAGTAATAATACATACACCGTATATACTCACGCCTTGTTCCCATGGGGGTAAGCAGAAAAAGTATAGTATTAGATAGAATAATTTTTAAAATTAAATATTTAGGTAAGATATATTTTTTTGTTCCTTTGTTATAAATAAATGTTAAAGAATATGATTTATTTAAGTGAAGAAAACATGAAGAAAGAGTCACTTTCAAAAGATTTACATGGAGATTACATCTGTTTAAAAATAGTATTGACTCTATGATAATTAATTATTTATCCTCAACTTCATGATAAGAATCAAATGCAATGAGGAATCAACATTATCAGTCTTGAACTGATTACATACCTAACTCTATGGTTGTCTTTATTACCTCTTGAAGGAAAAACATCTAAGATTAAACTTGTGTAATGTGTAGGGACTGTAGGTTTCCTGAGGAATAAATTTGTTCTCCCGTTAAACTGGTCTGTAAGATACAAAAATAGTTACAGATGGTTTATTTATGAATATATTAAACAGTACACAAAAAACATTAAAACGTTTTGTTATTTATTTATTTATGATAAGCACACCAACAGCACAGTCACTTACAATTAAAATAATTAACATCTAAAATAGGCATTTCAGTAACCATGCAAATAACAGGTATGCATGACATTGACGTATGAAAAATTAGAGACAAAGGAGAACATTCAAAAAGTGTGTTTAGTAGACCTTAATCTAGAACACTATAAATCAAACCAATTAGAGCTAGATAGACGAACACTCATCGTACTGCTTAAATAGGGAACGTCTGTAGGTAGATCTTGTCTTACCATAACAGAACAGAGACGAAATAACGTGACAACTCCCGCCAAAATCTACGCATGTTGTAGGTGCCCTGCACACAGCACAAGCCGGCGGCAGTCGATACTTATCGAGTACATGCTTGTGGACCGTGAAGTTGAACTGACCTATCTTAATGTTTCATTTCTTGACCCTAGAGAAAACAAGTAAAGATAAGCTGAAATATCATAAAACAATCACCTGCTACCACTGCTATTTAATTACTGTAATATTCAGCCCAGGAGGATGATGCATTTTATTGAAATATTTGTCAAAAGTCCATAATATGTTTTATACTTCTTCTACTGGCTTGTCAGCAGGAGCTATCGGAGAATAGATTTTGCCCTGCAAAAATAAAGCTTGGTATCTGCTCTGTCTACTGCCCAAGATCCCCAGTTTGTAGATTTAAAGCACTTAATTACTTAACTGCTTCAAACAAGTATTCGTGCACGGTTGTGCCGAAACTTCCTCATTAAACTCAGCCGCTGTGCTGTCCTTGTGTGGTCAAAGTAGGTTTCCATAATACTGTGGTGTTATCTACAACGCCACATGCGAACTACGCATCAAAGACTTGACGTCACACAAATCCTGGATCGCGCAAAAAGAGTTTACCGCGCGATCGACTTATAAATATACAAGATCCCAACATCAATCGTTAGGCACTTGGCCGCCAGACACGACACCCGTCTGGTCGGAGGATCCTCCCTAAAGAGGATGAGTAAACTTTATAACCTGTTCCTCATACCTCTAAAATACACCGTACTAATTTATACTTACCACGATCTAATAATAATCGTAGTTGCACACGGTTCCGGTTTTTTATAAGCAGGTCATGAGACAAAGGCACGTGCAAAACTACGTCACAAATCGTAAAGAGTTTTAAAATTGTCACTAACATCTCAATGTGCTTTATTTATAAAAAGGTGAAAACTTCTAATGCAACATTGGCGCAACCCACTCATAAACGCAATGCAGCTATTTCCGGCAATAATAATCTGCATAGGTACTATTGAAGTAGGTTCGGAAAAAATATAGGTAGAGTAGTTTTTAAAATTGCTTCAGACTGCGTGTATTTTGTTTTGAAACTTGTACAAAATATCCAGGATAAAAAGTAGCTTATGTAGGTACTTTTACAGGTTCCACCTACCTACCTAGGATCTGTCAATTTTTATACTTATCGATCGATTCAGAGATATAAAATTGGAGATACTGTGTACGTAATTGTGTTTCATTGTCGTCTCCTAACGAAGTCCCATGGCGGTCAGATTCATTCTGATCAGCTGTTCCGCATCAAAAGTACTACAGAAGAATCTCACTAATCCAGCAATATTAAAAACATGAGGGTGTCGTATTATTGGAATGTTCGAATTACTGGATTATAGAGAAAAAAACATAATAAATAAAATAAAGCATTGCATAAAGAGAATAAATATAATGTATGTATGTATGTATGTACCTACCTACATACATATTGCGAGGCAGGCGCAGGTGGAGGGTGCCGGAATATTGGACGTATCGGCCTATTGAAGTGCCGGATTAGTGAGATTCTACTGTACTTACATTAAAAAAAACTACTAATATTGACCGCCCAACTATGAGAGGCCAACATTGATTTAACTTATCTCATCCTATAATTATCGACCTACTCATATCTACCCATATCTAGATTCTAGGAACCTAGATTATTCTACAAAATAACATAACACGGACCATTGTCCAATCTCATTAGGTTGCTTTCCACCAGAGATATGCCAAGCTACGTTATTTTTAGAAAACGTTTTTTTATTTTTCACTTTTTAGCTGTGTGTACCTACCCTACACAAATTTGAATACCACTAACCTTCCTATCGCTGTTATTTACAGTGAGTTACTAGAACATCATCCACTACTAAGTGGGAAAAATACGTATTATTGAAGCTAAGTCAAAAACTACGCAAGCAAAGTTAATAAAATGTATAGGTGACCACCACGCAAGCTTCCTCTACCAAAGGAATTTTTAAAATCGGTGCAGAATTGACGGAGAATTTGGGGATAATATGTAGGTACATTAAAAAAATAAAAAGATTCTGACGAACTGAGAACCTCTCCATTTTTAGGGTTCCGTACCCAAAGCGTAAAATGGAACCCTATTACTAAGACTCCGCTGTCTATCTGTCCGTCTGTCACCAGGCTATATCTCATGATTTGAACCGTGATAGTTAGACAGTTGAAATTTTCACAGATGATGTATTTCTGTTGCCGCTATAAATAACAAATACTAAAAAACAGACTAAAATAAATATTTAAGGGGGCTCCCATACAATAAACGTGATTTTTTTTGCCGTTTTTATAGGTTCCATTATTTACGGAACACTTCGTGCGCGAGTCCGACTCGCACTTGGCCGGTTTTTTGTTTTGAAATCTGTAAAAAACACGGTGAAGCAGCACATATGCACGTTAATAGATCGGAATAGTCAGTTAATATATTTCAATTTATCAATCTTTGCAACAAGTAGGTACCTCAAGTCCATTGCCATTCATCAAATAAACCAACGCAACAACGGTATCATATTGACATTTTATGCTAATTACCTTAATTTCGAGGCGGGGACAATGATTCTTTATAATTGGCCCGATTAACTTTTATCTGATTAAACTTTATTAAAGAATCATACAACAAGGATTAGTATTTTACGTTGAACCAAAGCTCCGTCTTAATAAAAACTTTTTACAAAAAAAAAACAACCGACTTCAAAAAACAAACAAAAAAAGTGAAAAATAACTTTGATTTCGGAAGTCAGTGGCAAAAAACGAAAATTGAAAAGCAGACACCGACTTCCGAAATCAAAGTTATTGTTGTTGTTGTGTTGGTTGTTTTTTTTTTGTAAAAAGTTTTTATTTTTCACTTTTTAGTTGTGGTACGTACCTCACACAAGTTAGTATACCGTTATCTGCTATGTAAATAACAGTGACGGAGTGAAATAATTATATCGTCTGCATACGCAAAGTGGGAAAAATACGTAATTATTGAAGCTAACTCAAAAACTACGCAAGCAAAATTAATAAAATTTATATGGGACCACCTCTGAAGCATGACCTACCAAACAAAAAAAGAATCATCAAAATTGATTTATAATTGGCGGAGTAATCGCGGAAAATACATACAAAAACATACAAACGAATTGAGAACCTTCTCCTTTTTGAAGAAGTCGGTTAAAAAATAAGTTGCACTTATGGTCAGCACCATTTATCGCATTTATTGAATTCGAGTACTTAATTTTTCTTCTTTTAAAACCTGCGACCATCAATGTTAACTACGTGATAAATTAGCGTGCGAGATTCAAAGTAGGTTTATCAGAAGTTGTGGCTTCACTGCGTTGATTACGAAAGGAAACCGTAGATTGAAACCTTACAGTTTATTTAAACCCCTTGCACCATGCATGACCGTACTAATATATCCTCGCTCTTAAGTAGGTATAGGTACCTACGTAATTTTCAATGTGACCCAGATAGAGGGTATTGTTGTTGACATAATATTTGTGTGTGAAATGATGATGTTTCGATACCTACTGTAAACTGCATATTGTCCGCACTTCCTTGCAAACGGGATTTGCAAGCGATGCGTATTTACAAAATACCGTACCCATATCTCAATAGATTTAAGATCCAGTCGCCACATTGAGGAAGCGCAGGCGAAAGCTATTATTGTGTAGCGTGCTATTGATTTACCGATTATTAATAATCGCCGAACCCGCATCAATAGGTCAATGGTTCGTCGTTGTACCTGCATACTCTTTCTAGGCATCCAGTCCAGGGTCCAGTATAACCAAGGGGTATCGTATTACCCAGTTACTGGGTTGTGGAGGTCAGATAGGCAGTCGCTCCATGTAAAATACTGGTATTCAGCTGCATCCGGTTAGACTGGAAGCCGACCCCAACATAATTGGGAAAAGGCTAGGCAGATTGACTCTTTCTAGGCATCAAATATCAATATTCTTATCTTAAATTCAGCATTCTTCAGTATCTAAACTATTTCATCGTTGTTACAATGTTTTCTATTTTACAGGGTTGAGCGGCATAGCTGTCTACGCCATTCTGCTATGGACTTCAAGTCTAGAATGGCTGCAAGCGTCGCAGTTCTTCTATGGCCTGTACATGGCCACAGAAGTCGCCTATTACACCTACATTTACGCGAAAGTAAGCTATTTATAAAGTGGTATTCCAATGCATCTTCAGACGTTACTGAATTAATTAAAAAAACTAAACTACCTAATCTATACTATCTATACTAATATTATAAAGAGGAAAGATTTGATTGTTTCGTTTGTTTGCATTGAATAGGCTCCGAAACTACTGATACGATTTGAAAAATTCTTTCACCATTAGAAAGCTACATTCACCCTGAGTAACATAGGCTATAATTTATAAAGATTACACGCGGGCGATGCCGCTGGCGGCAGCTAGTCTAATATCTCGGTATTTCTCGCTGAAGCCCGAGCTGCTTTGGTCATTAGGCATTCCAAAAATTTGTCACCTAGCCGAATGCTTTGAGTGCTGTGCACACCTGCATTGACATTTAAAGACACAAACGGGTCTAAAACGGGAATATCGACTCTTAGTCAAAAAATAAAAGTTATAAAACTAAAACCCAACTTGGATAAAAAAATCAACTAATAAGATATACAACAAGTCATCACAAAAATCCGGAGTCACACGTCTTGGGCATTAGGCCATAAATCGAACCGATTACGTGCGACTCCGGATTTTTTTTTCTGTCTGTCATGACTTGATTATACTCATCTTTTACGTTGATTTTTTTGTCACCGCTGAGTTTAAATTTTTTAACTTTTATTTTTATTTAATTTTTTTTTTGGGTTTTTTTACTTACATATATTTTTGAAATGTGCTAATTATGCCCTTTCATTTGATGGCAACATAATTTCATTTCATGACCTTATGTCCTCTAGAGTAGTTCAATTTAACCCTTCTTTGTGCTTCGCCGTAGTCGGGTAAAAAATAAACTAAAGTATAATTGCGGATATAAATTAGAAAGGTATCATGAATTCATGATAAGTAGGTATATTTAACATAATAAAGATAAGATCTATAGATAAAAGAGCAGCTAAAATGGAACCTAGATACGGAAAATTGTGAGTCGGTTTTCAGGAAAAGTTATCATAAATATTCGATTTGCTTAAAAAACTTGTGTTACCGCTTGATGCACTCAACAAACTATGACTAACCCTACAGAAAGCATTAAATGGGATGTTAAACTTTTATGTCCTTTTTTTTAGGGTTCCGTACCGAAAGGGTAAAACGGGACCCTATTACTAAGGCTCCGCTGTCTGTCTGTCTGTCCGTCTGTCACCAGGCTGTATCTCATGAACCGTGATAGCTAGACAGTTGACATTTTCACAGATGATGTATTTCTGTTGCCGCTTTATAGCGGCACGCTTTATAGCAGTGTTTGTTATTATTAACAAACACTAAAAACCAGAATAAAATAAATATTTAAGGGGGCTCCCATACAACAAACGTGATTTTTTTGCTCGATTTTGAAAACGACAACAGGTAGATGCTTAAAATATTCACAGAATATTTAGTTATATATTCAATTTAGAAATAAATAATTAAATTAAAATAAAACAAACATTTAAGGGGGACTCACATACAACAAACGTGATTTTTTTGCCGTTTTTATAGATACGGAACCCTTCGTGTGCGAGTCCGACTCGCACTTGGCTGGTTTTTTTTTCCTAATCGAATCTAACGGCTTCTTCTGTACTAAGTTCAAATAAACACATACATCAAATATTTTCCCCAGGTGGACCCGGCGAAGTACCCGCGCGTCTCGTCTTACACTCGTATCGCGGCGCTGTCCGGCCGGTTCCTGTCAGGACTGAGCTCTCAACTGCTCACCCACTTCGGACTGATGGACTACCGGGACCTCAACTATATCACGTTCACAGGTATACCGGTAGCTTCAACTGTTCGCAAATATTCATATCTTAAGGTCATTTCAGACTACGCTATAATACAGGGTGTTAGGGTAAACACCGTTATCCTTGCAACCAGTGGTTTGGTTTCATTTATAGAACGTAAAATTAATGGAAAATTACAACTTTTTTTAAATTTTTTTTAAATCTACATTTTACCACAAGAGACGCAAGTTCGTTGCCCTATGCGCTAGGGCAACGAACTTGCGTCTCAACACGGGCTGGGGGTGCTGGATGTGACCTGATCGGCCGCGAGCGCGACAACTCCCTCAGTCAGTCAGCTGTTTCGCTAGCGAGCACGGTGTCGGATAGAAACTTTTTAAAATCTTTTAATGAAAATAACGTTTTTTTGTTGAGTTCGGTTATTTATTTTTATATTTAAGTCAACTACCCATGGTTTGAATGACAAGAGTGTTTACCGTTACAACCTGTATATAGCGTATGTAGCGTAGTCTAAAATGAGCTTTATAGGCTCGTGCAAACTGGCGCGATATCGCGGGCGCAACAGGCAGCGCAACCATTGTCGCGTCCGCGATATGGCGCCTGTTTGTGGGAGCCCTTAACAACCAACGCATGCCTAAAGGAAAATATTTCCTAAAATTACTAAATAAGCTGCAAAAACTTGTAGGCACCTATGCCCGGCAAACGGAATATTTTATTAAATATCCGTATCAGTTTTATATATTTCATTATAAATCTATTACATTTACATATTTCTATTAAAAGAGCATTTAAATAAAAAGTAACACTGTAGGTGTACTTCTGCCTAACCCCTCGAGGAAATACAGGCGTGATTTTGTTTTATGTTATGTTAATAAAAAATATCAACGACGGCCTTCACACGACTCACATGGTTGCTATCGGCGGTCAAGAGTTCAAGACTTAGAGCAATATTAGACTATCATAGAAATATGATCAGAGATGTATGATTCATTCCTAATGACGGTATAATAACTAAATATATGATTCATATTGTCTATGAGCTATGGGATCCTATTTGACAGCAAGCGTACAAATAATGATCATATCCGTCTAACCTCAAAAATTGCTAAGTCAAACACGGCTTTTTCATCATTTAACTATGATGTTAGAATTTGACAGATATGAAATCATATTCGTATGATAAATATTAGTATAGTAATAGTGTAATTTGGGCCCAATTGCACTATAAAACATCATTCTGTATCTGTTATCTTCAAACAATTGACAAAAACAGAACAATATTTAAAATGGGTTCAGCGTATTTAGTGATTTGTAGTGCAGGTCTTAAAGTTTAATTTTGTTTGAGAATTCTGAGTAACACTATAATGTCTCAGCTCAGATCCTGGCGACGTGCTGGGCGTTCTGGCTGCCGACCGTGCAGTATGGCATCTACTTCCACCGGAGATCGTCTGCTGGGAACCCGCCGCTCGACAAGGAACTGCATCACCAGTCTAGTATGGTAAGATAAATCGTTTGAGCCCATAGAAAGAACATAATATAACATCACGCCTATAATCCCCGAACGGTTAGGCAGAGGTGTGCCTATCCTATAGTACATCCACATTTCGCCAGTTATGTTTAAAGTCCCATGTAATAGGGGGCGATACTGTCTATTGCCTTCAAATCCAGACCCCGGGCTGCTACTAAGAAATTCCAGTTGGAAAAACCCAATAACGTTTTGCCCGACCCGTGATTCGACCCCAGGACCTTATTTTCAAGTCTTTCGTGTTTTAATTTGACAGCATGGTGTTTTAAGTGGAAAAGACGTAGTATATGTAATTAGGGTCGAAGTGAGTGCGCTTTCCCTCACTGTATCTACTAGATACAGTGAGGGAAAGCGCACTCACTTCGGCGCTAATTACATTAAATAAAATATCGTCGCAAAAAACAAAGGTACCCCAAGTGACCCCAAACGTCTTGTTACATAAGTGGCAAGACATCACTATTACTGACAAATGCTTGCACTGAATGGACAGGTCCACTCAAATCTGTGTGGTTCTTTCCTCAAAATACCATTTCAGACTCTAATCTACATGGTCCTCATATGGCCTGACCAAGATGACGGTGACCTCTGAGTTTGTTTCGGCCTTTCTTCTCAGAGTAGTCAGATAGGAAACGCCGACCTCATCTAGCTTATTTTTACAACATTTTAATATGACGTGTAAAAGTGATTCCAATATCCTATTTATAGAATAAACAATTTCATTTCATTTCATCAACTAAACGTTCTTGAAAAACAGTTGCGTTTTTTAAAACAGCTTCTGAACATTGATCCTTGTTTTTCCTCCACAAAGCCACCATAAATCAATAATCCCGATAGTTAATTGAGTCAGGCGTGACTTTGCGGTAATCCATTATAAAATACATTAGACGTAGATATTTTTAGTAACCTATTCCGCTTGACTATTCTCCAAGAGTCATAAAAACCCGACAAGAAATCAAACGTGTGTTTCACCTCTCAGCGAGGCATCCTCAGGATGACGATTGACCAATTGCAAACCAGAACATAACGTATTACCACACCGAGCGCTGGACGCAAAAAAAAAGAGGAAAAAGGAATCCTTTTTTTATGACTCTTGAAGAATAGTTAAGCGGAATAGATTACTAAATATATCTACGTCTAGTGTATTTTGACAATATTCCCTAAACATTTCCAGCGATTGATCCGCTCCAACGTGGTAGAAGCCTCAACGTTGATCACACGACACGCCCGAGCGGCCTATACGCGGCCTAAAGTGTTGGCCTGGTCGGCGTTGTATGCTGTGGCGCTGGCGCTGTTTGTGCAGGCACAGATCTATATACAGCTGCTGTGGAAACAGATACAGGAGGAGAGTAATTCCCCGGTGAGTTATTTTTATTATATTCAGGTCGTATTGCCTCACTGTTGGGCTAAGGCTTCCCCGTCATACCTGCCATCGGTCACGATTTTGCGCTACCTCATAGTAATTATTAAGAAAGACGTCTCAAGTGACTTACAATAGTGACTCAAGCGAATACAATTATTATTTCGCTGGGGAGCGATAGATACTGGTCCACTTTCTGGTTAGTCACTTTTACTGTATCGCTACCGAGCGCGATAGCGATATCGCTTTTATCTGAATAGGTCTTTAAGGCAACAGGCGCAATATCGCGGGTGCGACAAGGGTAGCGCTGCCTGTCGCGCCGGCGATATCGTGCCAGTTTGCACGAGCCTTTAGTAGTTAAAATAATTATCAATATAACGCTATTATGCATGCAATCGTTTACGGAAATTGAATTGTATAAAACACACGACGCACTATCGTAAACTGCATAATATAGGTATAAAAAATTTGATAAGTCTGCTGAAATCGTATGGGACTTTGTTTGCTCATTAATCAATTGTCACCTCAATGTTAATTCTCTGCTTATCAGCTGCACGTATTTGGGTACATTATGTGATAATGATTAATGAATGATTTTAAACAATCAGTTGTTATACCTAATTTTAATTACCTACCTTACGTCATAAGCTGGATGTCCTTGTTTAAGTGTAATTTATGCAATCAAAACGGATTAATATCCTTATCTTATATTCCAAGTACATACTTATACTTCAGTAGATATCGTGCATGAAAATTAGCATAAGTGCTATAAATAGCAGCTGCCTTGTTAAAAATAGCTATCAGCTGGACAATTGGGTAACACACTAAACGGCCAGATTCTTCATCAAAAGTAACAGGCAAAGTAACAGTTAACTTTTCTTCCGCGCTGTTGGATTTACAACCCTCGCCTCAGCGCCGAGGTTTGAAAATACAACAGTGCAAAATAACAGTTGACTGTTACTTTTGATGAAGAAACTGCCCGTAACAGTAGCATTGGCTTTCATTTTGACAGTTCAACCACATTTATTGCGTTATTTACGTTGTTGAGTAGATACATTTTCGAACATATGAAGCAATGGATTAGCAATATCCTTCAAAATCATTCAGTTTGTGATTGATAATATGTTACGCAATTAGTGTGGAGATCCATGTTTAACCCAGCAAAAAGGAAAAGCCATTGCCTCACCCAATAAAAGGTCAAATTAGCTCTCGAAACTCCGCAGACGGGGGGACTATCGGAATCGAAACATGATATAACCCATCACGTCAGCAGTTCCGCTCTCTCTCTCTTTGCCTCGCCTTATCCCATCACATTTGGGGTCGGCTTTCTTCGTCATTTTTCGCCAGATGTTTCGGTTTTGGGTCGTCGAGTCATTCATTTGGGTCATTGCTTTAGGTCGTTATTGACTACAGACATCCAATCTCAAAATCCAGTGAGGAGGGTCTACCTGCAGAATTTCACTAGCCAATTTAATTTGATTTTTGAATAGTAAGAATACCTATACTCCATTTGAAATAAGATTAGACATTTAAATAAACCTTTGGTGGCGTGACAAATGGCAGCTGCAGTAGACAGTTGATATTGTACACAATATCAACTGTCTACTGCAGCTGCCATTTGCACCTATGCCTACGGTATAGAAGTCAAAATCGGTTGAACGGACTGTATAAAGGTTTGTTTAAATGTCTAATCTTATTTCAAATGGAGTATTTATAGGATAGGTTAGCCTTGCCTTTGCCAACCTCTAACCTAACCTGTTCTTTAGTTGGAAGAAGAACACTGACACACGCAATCACGTTTTTATCGGTGCATCTATACATATCATAAATTAAAGTCGCTTTTCGTGTGTGTCTGTATGTCTGCATTGTTCTTCTAAACCACGCAACAGATTTTGATGAGGTTTTCACCATCGTTTAGAGAATTTATTCCGGAAGGTTTATGTATATTACGTTAGTATTAAAGTTACATAAAACTAAGAAATCTCGATGTTCTGTCAAGTCGTAAACACCGTGCGAAGCAGGAGCGGTTCGCTAGTAAATAAAATAATTCTTGCTTGATGACACGCTCTTATCAGTCTTAACAAAGGATCAGTGTAAATGTCTGCATCGCTTCATAAGTCTGGCAAACAGGTTGGTCTTGTCAAAGCTTATCTTAGGATAGTTTGAGCTTATGTGCAATGTTTTCACTCAGCATACAATGCAATCTTGAAAGTTTTAGTGCATGTTAAAGTTAAATGTTTCATTATTGTTTTCTTAACTAATATTGAAATTATGATTTGAGTCTGTATGTAAGTTAGGAAGTGAATGACCTGCCGCTAAATAGTAATAAGAGAAAATACGACATAGGTGTTTTCTACTGTGATCACCACTACATGGTGTAGATTCACGGTGTATCTAATCTACACCATGTAGTGATGTATCATACACCACTACATGGTGTACCATTGTGAGTAAATACCATTGTGAAAGTCAGGAGTAGTAATTATTGACCCCGTGTGACTTTTATTTACAGAATTATATAATAAAGATCACCTATTTACCTAATATACTGAGCGATGGCCGATTTGCAAAACTAAATTTTTTCGTTTTTTATTTACTTTTTATTTTGTTTGGTAGTTAAGTGACTTCTAGACGTAAATAAACAATTTCTTTATTTTACTTCCCAGGTAGCATACAACGGCGCAGTAGAAGCGGTACAAACACTCCTCGGCGCGGGCGGCGCGTTCCTAGCGTCGATATTCGCGTCTTCGGGCGCGCCCGCGCCTGTAGCAGCCATTCAAGGAGTGGCTCTATTTGTGGGCACCTATGTTAATAATGTGTTTGTGTCTTATGCCGGGTACATCGTCATGGGCATGCTGTTTCATTATACAATCACTATGGCGAGGTAAGAGTTATTTATTTGTACATATATACTTTATTGTTGACCAT
Organism: Lithophane semibrunnea; assembly: GCA_947363905.1. Classification (NCBI taxonomy): domain Eukaryota; kingdom Metazoa; phylum Arthropoda; class Insecta; order Lepidoptera; family Noctuidae; genus Lithophane; species Lithophane semibrunnea. Next base: position 14,261,696 of record OX376188.1, read on the forward strand.
AAAAATATATTACAAAAAATAAATTACACACACAATGGGCGGCCTTTTCGCTTTCTGCGATCTTTTCCAGGCAACCTCGTGTTACTGTGTATGAGTGTAATCTACAGCAATAGACCATAAATATCGCATATCGGTTTTAAAAATTGTTTGCCCATTGGCCAACATTCACTCACAACTCTATCTACTGAACGATTTGTCACACATATTTAGGCCCAAGTACTTTATGGTAGTCTGGTTTTAAATGTCTGTGATGGCGTCCTCGGCTGAATATTTGCTGAGTAGATAAACTTTGCGTTGCGCAGAGTTATAATTTCGTTCATAGATAACGCTACAGTATTAATTATTATGTTGTCTTTGTTAGTGGGTTTGAGAAAACCCATTAGAGCAGTGATTTGATCCCAAGATCTTTAGTATAAATTAGAATGTTTCCAAAAACTTAAATAAAATTAGGTACCTATTTACCATAGGCATGGGGTCTCAACTCGAACATATTATAATTAGTCTTGAAAAAAAATCATAGATGGCAGCATAAGTAACAATTTATGAAATTAACAATCACTAAAAAGCGTTATACGACAAATTTTGGCTGAGGTAATATTAGTAAAAATCAAAACATCTTTGTTTAGTGCTGATTTATGTATTTACACTCATAAATCTCGTATTTTCAACAAAAATATTAAATTAAGCCGTTTACTTCAATTCGAACCCTTAGAATGATAAAGTGGCCATCTGATAATCATTTTGTCGAGAGCTATTTGCAATAGATGGCGTTTTACTCAAGTGATGACAGGGTCACTTTAAACTTGCGTTTAAGTCGTTTCATTAAGGAAAATCAAACAACTTTTTTTTAAATCTAGTACTTTACGTAGAAATATAAAAATTGAACACCTAGGAAGAAAAAACGTAGAAAAGGAAGAAAAACATCTAAGAGTCTTGCCTAGATACTACGCAAGACTCCTAGATGGCGTTGTAAAACTACAGTCTCTGGCAATTAGTAAGTCGCTGATGCTGCCATCTGTTAAAAAATGGAGGAAGAAAAATAGCCAGCTCAATAGCCAGACTTAGGGTGGTGTCATTTCTTTGTACGGGATTGGGTATCTGTACGTAGTATTATAATATCTGTGCCATAGGTCAAAATATTTCATACATTATTTAAACTTTCGTTTCCTTCATTTCAGTGCAAAAATAGCAAGTCAGTTAAGTGACGAGAGTTGCTTCGGCTTAATCTTCGGCATCAACACGCTGGTCGGAACCGGTCTCCAGTCCATCCTGACGCTGGTCCTCATCCAGAGCCTCAGGCTACCCATTGTCTCCCAGTACTTCGCCATCAGCGGCCTCTACCTACTGCTGGCGTCAGTCTGGCTCCTCGGCTGGATGATCAACATGTGCCGCCAGAAACGAAGTATTAGTAGTAATAATCAGTATTGATAGCTGGCTTTGTATAGAATAATTTGAATTGTTGTGGCATTTTAAAGTTACTTCATAGTTCATAGGCATTATGATAGTGGGATTAAAGTGGTAGCTAAACGTTTTCGGCCGCTTTCACATTAGGACGTTAGCAGCGCGATTATTCGAACCGAACATTACGTCCCGTTGACGGACGTGTGGTGGACTCACGGCCATAGTCAAAGTATGTATAGCTACTTCGCCGCTGTCATCTCGTTCTCTTTGACGGCCCTTCAACGTGGCGGTGGACAAACGGCCTTAGACCTACAAAACGTGTACACGTCTACAGCTGCAGAGCTTCCATAGTGATCCATACAACACTGACCACCTTGCCTACACACGGTGTATAAACCGCGCCGTAAAATCCTGTTTGTACAAACATAGGGCGTCAGGTTAGTAATTTTCAACACACTTGCTCGTAAAGTGGCTCTTATTGAACCGCTTTTAGGTTCATAATGCAGTGTATTATGGAAGCGTGCTTTTTACTTTACATTACCGCACTAGTGCGGTAATGTGCGCCACAGATAACTATTTACTAGTCGGAGTAATGACATGGCAGCATGGAATTTGTATCCAATAGAAATTGGTTTTGGTGAAGCTTTTTAGCAAAGACAAGCGCTCAAAAGCAAGTTTTTATTTAAAAATATGAAACATAAGCAAACCAGTGGCGTTTAGTTATGGTTAAAAAAAATCCCATGCATACTCATGGGATTTTTTTTACCATAACTAAACGTCAGTGGGATACTTACTATACATTAATTAGTATGAACTATCCTACTAATAAATGAGCATTCTCTATTTACACCCGAGCTGAAACTTGCGCTTTTTTCCGGTAAGACCGCGGGTGGCACGCGCGCAGGTCACTTGCCCGCCTAGACGAATCGCGCAGGCCTGCCCGTGTGCCACCGCGTTCGCGCGGAATAAAACTCTATCTGTACTATTAATTAAGAGTTTATATCGTCTGTGCCAATTTCAGTCCTTATTGTTCACTACACTAACCCCATTTGCGTATTATGTATTATTAACATTACTATATTTTTATATAGGCTGTTCAGCGGTATTACCAGTGCCTTTATTTACACCCGCGCGCGCATCGCTAGCGGAAAAAACAAAACCAGCCGCCAAATATTAATAAATTATAATAAATATATGTTAACATTTTTGTAATAATTATTAAAAATGTCGATTTCACGTAGGGGAGAAGAGCGTAAATAATAATAAATAGATTTGACTCCGCCATGGTACGTTTAGTGATAGTATTTTTTTTTTCTCAAATCTTTTTTTTTTGTATAGGCTGTCTAACGGTTTTGCCAGTGCCTTTATTTACACCTATGGAAAAACAAAACCAGCCAGCGCCATTTTCCTTAAATATTTACTATCGTTTTCGTTGTGTGGTTTCTTTTACCTATCAAAAATACAAAATCTAAAGTATTGCCACCAACCGACAAAGAAGTTTTTAAAAGAAACTCCGGATAGTCAGTACCTGGCAACAAAGGTCAGTTAAAATTTATAAATCTATCATCTCTATAGTTAAGTACGTTATTGTAGCATAAGTTCTTACAACGAGTCTGTTTTTTTCCTCGCAAGTGTGTTGAAAAACGTCGTATGAAACGCGTGTGCATTGATTATTACACTCTCGGCTACCTTATCGCGTTCGCCTGTGGCTCACGCGAAAATACCGCCTCGACTGTAATATCCAAAAGAGCACACTCGTATCACAATGTACTATTATAGTAAGCTTCAAACTTAATGGCGGCTCTGAAGCGCACTGCGCTGACATGTGAATTTGTTACTGCGCAGCCACTCGCCTCATGTTCTGAGCCGCCATAAAGTTTGCATCAGCTGTACGAAGTCGACTATAGATTTATATTTCTTCAATATGATGTTCCAACCGATGCATTATCATGTCTATTTACTGCTAAATAACCTTCGTGTGTAGTTGTCGCCAAACTAATGCCGCGACAAAGTAAGCGCTTCCCGCACATTCTTAAAATCCACTATTCTATTTACGAATTTTAAGAATGAACCATGATGTCTTGAGGTCAGAACGGCCAAGATGTCGGACGCAGTACATAATAATAATACTTTATACTAACTTATTTTAGACTTAAGGTATGGTATTCCAGTCATAATATGTGAAAAGTCTTTACAATTGAGGCCTTTGCCCTGCAATACACAATGGGGCAAAATAGATATAACTAATATTATAAACGCGAAAGTTTGTAAGTATGGATGGATGTTTGTTTGTTACTCTTTCACGTAAAAACTACTGAATGGATTTGGATGAAATTTGGCAAACAGATAGTTTATAACCTGGAGGAGCTCGTGGCTAAGTAATAACAGCCGCACCGGGTCGATCCATCAGGTTAAGCTACGCTTGCTGGGGTTGGTCGGTGGATGGGTGACCATCTTTACATACTGAGACTCCTCCGTGCTTCGGAAAGCACGTTAAGCCGTTGGTCCCGGCTGTCATTCGTGGATCTTTGACAGTCGTTACGGGTTGTCAGAAGCCCGAAAGTCTGACAACTAGTCTTACCCAAGGGGTATCGTATTACCCAGTTACTGGGTTTTGGAGGTCAGATAGGCAGTCGCTCCAGACTGGTATTCAGCTGCATCCGGTTAGACTGGAAGCCGACCCCAACATAGTCGGGAAAAGGCTAGGCAGATTGATAGTTTATAACCTGTATTAACACATAGGATACTTTTTATCCCGATATTCCCACGGGATCGAGACTTACGCGGGTGAAACCGCAGGGCGCAGCTAGTTAATAATAAAAAGAAAACTATTTTGCACTTTTTACAATATCTATCGTTATAGGTAACTCTAGTTTTAAACAAAGGCTGTGAGATTCACAGATTATCTCAATCTGTTGTGCAATGATGATAGTTTTTTAACAAATACAATATTATTTTATTTAGAATATAGTTCGCCTTTTGACCAATAGGGACCATAGATCTAACTAATATTATAAACGCGAAAGTTTGTTAGTATGGATGTTTGTTACTCTTTCACGTAAAAACTACTGAATGGATTTGGATGAAATTTGGCAAACAGATAGTTTATAACCTGGATTAACACATAGGATACTTTTTATCCCGATATTCCCATGGGATCGAGACTTACGCGTGTGAAACCGCGGGGCGCAGCTAGCTAGCCAATAGGGACCATAGATAGGTACTCAATATTTTTGCAAAAGTATAATACCATGACACCAGTCACAATTATTATAGTTGTTTCAATTCAATTCTAACATGAGAATTAGTAATCGGGTATGTAGTGTAAGTAAATAAGTACATAACTCAGGAAATGCTTAAAGAAAATAAAATATTCTAGCCAATCAGGAGAGAAGAACATGATGAGCAGTAATTATACATTTATAGGTTTTTGCACAAACCAGTGATGACTATTGTGATAAAGAATTTTTTAATAGGAAAATGCTATTACTGAATCACCGAATATTTGAATAACATGCCGATAATAATGTAATTGTATTGACATTTTTGTTAAAATAAATTATTACTGTTATTATTTTTACTTAAATTGACCTCAGATTGACATGCTTGTATTGTATCCCTATACATAGTTATTATTGACATTTGATGTAATACTATGACATTTTCTATTTATTGTGATTCAAATTCAAATGATCTGACAAAATTTGTAGAATGGGAATAAGATACTCTAATGTTACTTTAAAATTATACTAATTTATTAAGATTTGCATGCCCATGTGACGGTAAAACATGGAGAACTTACCTTATGACAACACCTATGTACAAATTTACCCATGTTTGCAAAGGAATAAATGATTTGATTTGATATATCCACACTATCATTAGAAATAATAATATCCTCATTCTATCAGTCTAAGTTTATTATTACTTATAAATAAATATGGCTATAACCTGTTCAAGGTTTTCAAATATGTTCTGTTCATTTTCTGGCAGCAAACGTCATAGTTAAGAATCTTGTTCCAAGCTTACACAACTGGTATATTAGTTTATTTTTCCCTGACACTTGTTGAATATTTAAAAAATAACTTATTCTGTAATAAGACTAAAGCCTTGCAAATTATAAATGTTGTATGTATGTTACTTAGTTTTAGATTTTATGGAAAAATATATTTAGCTCAGATAAAAGTACTTATTAATACAAAAAGGAATTTTTCCTTTTAGCATTATAATATAAATATTTATTAAAGTATCAGTTATTTATTACAAAATAATTAAGATAGAAAACCATAGGATCGGACTATGAAATGTTATTTTTAATAAATTATTGTTTAAATGGAATAGTTTCATTTATGAAGTTTTGTGTCCATTTCATTTCTATGTTCACTGCACAAATCAAGTAAGTAATAACTTGAGCAATTTTTTTAAGAGAAAAATGGTAAGTCAAATTGCGCCATATTGTCACTAATATGAATTGGGTACCTTCATTAAAACACACACATAATTAAATAATTTTATTTTAATATTTACATTAATTTTGTCACTTTTAGAACAAGAAATTAGTGTTGATATGTGGACGAATAATGTGGAATGTCTCATAGCACACTTCAAATATTAAAAATATAGAAATACTGTGTCAATAGGTACTCAGCATAGATATATACTACATTACATTACTTGAGCTCACAACCTTAAAATAGTTCTAATAAAATTCCCCAAAACAATATAAAATTGATGGTACCTATTTATAATTTACTTACTATGTACAATTTTCACAAAACTTAGAGCTATTTATGTTACGCGTACTGCATCGACGTCGGCCTGGTTTTTAAGTACACGTATACGCAAATTAACAGAAAAATTACAGCGAATGTAGGCAAAACAATCGTATGGATTTGTTGTCGCATTTGAGCAAACTCCTGTTTCCTCTCACGCTTTTGTCTCGCTGTTTCTTTCACTGCTCCTTTTAGTTTCCTCATGATGATGCTGAAAAATAAACTTACATGGAATATGGTGAATTACTGTGGAGTTATGCCACGTCCAAAAACATTATCAATATTCTTATCAGACTAGATATAATTTAAAAAAACTGAAACAATTTACTGTCAGCAAGTATCAAACAAGTTATTTATTAATATTCATCCGATACCTTTTAACACTAAACAGTCTATTTTATTATTTGAATTTTCATAGAAATTCTGGATAACTTCAGCCGAAAAATACACACGTCACAACGCCGAGGCCGAACGTCAATCTGTCTGACTTGATCTGACGTACGAAAAGTTGACATGACACTGACTTGGACATGTGACACATCACATTCCACGTCCAGTCAGTTTTGACAGTGAGACTTCAAGGAGTTCAAGGCAAGGTGTGTGTTTGGAAATCACAATGTTGCTTGTTAACAACAAGAACTATTTTTTTAACTCATAAACTTTTTAGGCGATTTAAAAAAATATATATTATGTAATTCATAACTAAAATGCTTCTATAGGGTTAGGACACTATTTCACGAGAATACAATTATTCACTCCTGAGGAAAACATAATAACTAGGGAATCAAAACTAAAAAATGGAAGTGATTTCGATCCCTTAATTACTTTAGGTAGGAATTAAGTTATTTAGACATATCTAAACTTGTATCAAAGATCATCTTCCCTAAATACGACAACTAACAACAATGGTTCCCATCTTTAAATACAATGTGCACTTATTTTAATAATAATATGTAATAAAAAACTACAAGACAAACTAGAAACTGTCTCATTGGTGTTATCCCAAACACTGCGATAGGTTTGCAGAAAGAATATCGATATCGATATTTTTAGGCGATATTTATTATTTCAATACTTATTAGATCGATATAAAATATCAAGTATCGAAAATGTATTAAATACGATATATTTCCAATAGCAACACCGTTGACACCACAGAGCCATAGAGCCTTGTTTCCGTTAGTTCTCTAAGTAGTCTGGGCTTGTTTCATAGATTGGTATTAATGAAATACAAATGAACTTCAATATTTTTACAATTTTTAGAAATTTCACCGATTATAATTTTTTTTTTTTTTTCGATCTAACGAAATTGATATTGATATATTTTTTTGTTAAATCGATACAGTATAATTATATATATACTTTTTGCCACTTCTTCCATCCCTTCACTGCGATGGCTGGGTACCACCTATAGGGTCTGAGTCTTGGGTTCGATCCCCATGTTGGACAGGGTTGTATTTTTGTGTTCGGAGTTGTTCTGGTTTGGCAATAGCCTATCGACGAAATGAGCGAGTTGTCTATCCTTTTGGGGAATACACAGGCTATAGGATCGCACTTGCCGCGTGGCTTACAAAGTAAATAAAACGACAACTATTAAAATTTAATCACGGTTTATTCATCACAATTTAAGCTCATTAGCTTTAATTAGCACAACTATCTTTTTTTTATTAGTGAACTACTTACATAGTAAATTACCTCATCACAGGATACGAAATGTGTCAGGTTACAGTACAATTATATAATTATTCGATAATAAAAAAATATAAAAAAACAGAAATGGCAATAACTTTGAATTTACCTAATTCTTAACTTCAGGAACACATTTTTATTAGAAAAATTAAAATGAGAGTTCACAAAAACACCTCTGCCTAACTCTCGTGAAGCTCAGGCATGATCTGAACGATTTGTGGTTAGTATATTATAGGTTTTTATGCTTGGATTATTGACTGAATGATAGTTAAGTAGGTATCTAATCAATTAAAATATTTCAGGAAACACTATTTGGTATTAGAATACAATAATTTACACATGATATTCTCCTCCCTCGACCTTCTCATCCGACAGCGACGCTACGATTGACGCGCAGGTGCCTTGAGAAAGCCATAGTAATTGCATTAGAGAACCTTCTAGGAGCCCGATCAGAACTCCACATATTACGTCCAAGATGTAGTGTCTTTCGGCTAGTACTCGTGTGAGGCACACCGCGCCCACCCAGGCGAGGAGTGGCGGGGCGAAGTAGACGGGGACTTCATTGAACATAAGAATAGATACGATCATACAAGCTCGGCTCGCGTGTCCAGATGGAAAGGAGAACTTGTCCGGGCCGACTTCTAACAACTTGTTCATTGGGACCGGCCGACGCCGACGTACGAACGCCTTGATCACAGCTATCACCACGATATCCAAGATGAGTGCTGTGGAAAATACATCATGGCATTACATTTCTGTAAGTACATATGTTATGTTTCGATCGATCTAGATCGATTATGGGTGGTCAGTAGCCCGAAAGTCTGATAACCAGTCTTTCCACCCTGCTGCTGCGTGTTACGAAATAACTGGTTGGAGTTGGAATTAGAATGGAAGCTAGACCCCAACACATAGTTGCGAAGAGGCTAGGCAGGTGATAGTCATATCAATAAAACTTCTATTAGAATGGAAGCTAGACCACAACACATAGTTGCGAAGAGGCTAGGCAGGTGATAGTCATATCAATAAAACTTCTTATTCGTCTCATTCAGTGTTCTGAGGCCTTAGTGCGAGTTTCTTTTAACTATCTTCACTTTACGCATCGACCGCGTTCGGCGCTCCCTTTTGCCCTTCACCAGTGAAGGCCAGTGAAGGGCCAATCGGAGCGCCGAACGCGGTCGATGCGTAAAGTGAAGATAGGTAAAAGAAACTCGCACTAAGGCCTCTGCAAACGAATTAAATTCAAACAGTAGTCAATTTAAATAATACAATTTGTATGATAATGACATGGTAGCCTAATACTGGATTGGTGAACACGTTGCATTCATAATAGGACTCACGCGTCACGTATCGCAGTAAATGAAAATCTTTATCGTACTATACGTGATGTTATGTAACCTACATTATATTAGTTATATAATGTAGGTTACATAACATAACGCTTTTTTTTTTTTTTATTATTTTTAAGTAAGTGTTTGAGTTTGTTATTGTAAAGGTATATGTATTTTGTTAAGTCTCTACTCTCTAGTTCTCTAGCACAGTTCGATTCAAACTTAATGGCGGCTCGGAAGTTAGCTACTCGCTGCGCAGTATCCCACCCCTCACCCCATGTTCCTCGCCTCATGTACCTCCCTGCCATTAAGTTTAAAGAACTGTACCTACTTTTTTATTTTAGTAGAAAGTTTATTGCGGTTACGTCGGAAGTCTATTCATAGTGGTGCGTGCGGGTGATGCCTGTTACATATTAATTATACTATTAACATTGACAATCGCCGCCGCCGCTGCGCTAAGATCGGCGATCGTGTTACACAATACGTTGACTTGACACTGAATGCTAGAACAAAAGTTCTTTTACTTGTCTGTATTTTTCTTTGTAGAATATTTCAAGGCTGGCTTTTAATTAAAAAGTCTATTTATCAGTCTTGTTTACTCAGCCACAAAAGAGTAATAAAAGTAGTATCTAAAGAATAATCTGATTAGAGTTCATTACACTGTAGTGACATCCTGACTATGTTATACATGAGGTCCATACTTATACGTACATACTTATAGGTATGTAATTAAATTAGTTTATTGTCAAAATGTGAACTTAAAACAGAGCCAGCCTTCTGTTAAGCACCAGGGTGATGGTAAGTGATAATCTGGCCAAAACACCATGCAACCCATCCAGTAATCTAGTCTTGGGTTAGTACAGCTTTAGTAAGTATATGGCTACAATAAAAGTGTTGTCATACCTATGAGTGTGTTAACTTGCAACTGATAAAGTTCCTTGTTGTTAAACAACCAGATAAAAGTGAGCCAGCCAGCCAACCAAACGATCCCATGGCAAGACACCTGCAAACAAGTGTAGATAACATTACTACATGCATTCTTCTACTTACATTCTACAAACAGTGTTGATTTGTGATTTTAATCGCTAAGCTACCAGACGGGCCACGCGCGGGCCCAAAGACTTTGTAGTTAATAAGAAAGTCTTTGACAATTAATAATACTACCAGCTAACAGCATATGCTGTGGCCTGGATTTTATTTATCTTTTAAGTTGTCTCGAGTTTTAATATCTAATTCTTTGAGACTTGAGACTATAGTATTGAATGTTTGTGCTTCTGATCTAATTAAATGCTATGTGTACATAATACATACCTCAAATAGTCTGTAATTATTCCGTAGGGATCTTGTCCAGGTAGTTTTCATCCCAATTTCCACAAGTTTCTTCGTGAACCGTACATCTTGCTGTAATATTTTCTTCAACATTGGAGGTATTTGTCGCTTTGACTGTTGGTCTCTTCCTATTAACTGGAAATCACATATTATGTACTTACAGACTCAGTGGTTACAATAGTAATACAAGTGTCATTTGACAACCTACTATAGTCCAACCTTATTACTAGAATAATTTTAATTTCCAAAACTTGGAGTAATTTTTGGAAATTAAAATTGCATGTATGCAGTAACTGATCATTATCATTTTTGCTCTTCATCTTTTTAAATAAAAAATTATACAGAACAGAAACATACTGGAAACATCTTAATACTATGATACAGAATGTAGCAGGTTAGTCAAGAAATTTTTGGATAGATGTTCAATGTTATTAAAGTCTGGATTGTGCACTAATGGTATTCCTAATATTGAGTTCTATAAGAACAGGATGTAAAGAAAAATGTAAAAAGTAGTGAGAAAGTCTGATTTAGATGACTGTACTCATATGTAGGGTTAATGCATTGATAAATGATAAAGCCGGTGTGCCGGCGGGCAGGCCAGGTACTTTACACTGTACAATAAAAATGTTCTATATCCATAAAAGTAAGTATTTCAGTATGCGTTAATATGTAAGTATCAGGTGAAGCTTACCTCCTCCATTCTGCCTAGCTGTAATCTATGGAGATAGTTTCAACAAGCGAACACACCTGTACAAACATGAGTGCAAAAACTAAAATGAAAAATAAATAGATGCAAAAACAAACAACATTATTATGGAAAAGGGTTTTGTTCAGTTTACAATGTATTTACACAGACAGAAGATAAAATTTCTTACTATATTGTCTCACACTCTCAATTATATTATTAACTCTCCCAAAAAATGGTTAGCCAACTGCTCTTCACTTAGTCATTTTTAGATTATCCGAACTCCCATTCTCCTTGAGCTCCATTCATGTGACGTCAAAAAAATGACCAACATGAAGACATGACAGACAGGCAGATTGACCGCTTATTTTGACAGAAGACGAATAGTACGCACGTCTATCACCCACTTTAGTAGTCTTTACACTCTGGGTTATTGTAGTCTGTGGCATAGTGTTCTGTGGTCTGTGGTATTAAAAAAATGTACTCTGTGGTACTCTTTGTCAACAACACTGAAATTGTTGGAATTTATTAAAAATTGAAACAATTATGTTTACTGTACAGTATCAGTATTAAATAGTGCTCTGTGTGTACAGTACCAGTATTATATAGTGCTCTGTGCTCTACAGATTTATTGTTTCGAGATCACTACTAAAACTGTTTCTGCGAACTGCGTAAAAGTTGAATCGATTATAAAATTGAATCTGTAATAAAGTGTTCAACAGATGTTCAATCAATCAGAGTCACAAAAAAAACTATTCTCCGTCCACATTAACTTCTTTTCACTGAACATACTCTTTAATACTGATAAACAATAAAATATTATCCTGTTTTACCAAGGTCCACGTCTAAAATGAAGTGTATATTCGATGTGAATACAATTTGCAGACTATGCCTTAGAGTTGATGAAAAACTTTATAGATTAGACAATACACATCACAAGGCTATCATCGAAAGTATTATCAAACTAAAACAATTTCATTATGTAAGTATATTCAGTTTGGCGATATAGAATTTGTTTTCACCCTACACTGTACATACGGCTACACATCAAGTTATACATTTCCGGTTTATGCTGATCTCGCATTTTATAGGATTTCCGTACAATGCAAGTTCAGCTTATACTGGAAATGTATAGCTTGATGTGTAGCAGTGTGTACAATCATACTTTGATGTGGTCAAACTTATTCAATCTGTAATCAAATCTGTAACAAGAGTTAGTCAACGAGTAAGTAATATTAATAAGTTATATTATTAATAGTAATAAGGAATATTATTAATAATCAGATCCATAGAATGATGAGTTAGGGTAAGTCCAATGGTTTTGGTCAGTGTGTCAGTCTATTTCATCCTCATTACTTAAAGCCACTGTTGCCCCTCTGGACATAAGATTCAAATTTATAGCAATAAGAATGCTACACTCATTTATTTATTTGCTTTCAGGTCCCGACTGATGATGAATATGTTTGTTACATCTGTAATGCTCTTCTAACAAAAACTTTTAATTTCATGCAGACTATTTGGAATGCACAAGATATTATTTGTGTTTTATTAAAAAATACAGATAAGGTAAGTACTTTATTTAGTTATAAAACTATTTCTGTTAGCGGCTTAGATAAAGTCTGGCAATTTAGTCAATAGTATTGGAGTGCATGCAAGATAAGTCTGAGATCAAGATAATATTTAACATATTAATGGATTGTGTGTTTATGTGCCAAATTAATGTACTGAATGGTTCACGATGCAATTAAGCCTGAAAAACTAACACTGTTATTATTGCTTTTAGATTACTGTACCAATGATTCAAAATATGGATAGAAACAACCATGGACTAAACCCTATTACTCTGAGGTCAGTTGTAATATCTGAAAATGTGAAGCATGAAAGCTGTGATGATAGCAATACAAGTACAGAAATTGAGGAATTAGATCTTGACCTTTTAGTTAATAAAATAGAAGGACAGAGTAAGACAAAGAAGAAATATATAAAAAAGCGTAACATAAACAAATTTAAGAATCATTCCACAAATGAAAAAAAGGAAATTATAAGTCTCAGTTCCAGCAGTGACGATGATAAAAAACCAGACAAATGTCATTTTGATGAAGTAGAAGTGGTAATAGAAAACATTAAAACAGAAAGTGTTGATCCACTCACAAAAGATTTTAATACAGATGCACATGATGATCCAAAACCAGAGCCTAAAAATAAAAAGAAAGACATTGCAAAACTAATTGCTTTAAATAAAAAACGCTCATGTCTTGGGGGCAACATAAAAAGCAAACGCAAGAAAATAGAGGAGAAAGATAATGATTATCAGCCTGACTCAACCAGTCATTCTGAAGATTCAGATTATGACTCATATGATGATGCGGGAAAGCCAATCAAAAGGCCAAAAAATGAAAGAGTTTATCCAAGAAAATGTGACCATGTAGGTACAAATAAACTTTTCTATAAATATTATTAAGATAATCAATTTAGCCTGCAAAATTCAACATTTCTTAGGTTTTATTTCGGCGATTATGATGAAATATTTACGAAATTAAAATAATTTAAAACATCAATGATATTTCCTCTTAATGATATTTCCATCAAATAAAGTTTATTACCTATTTACGTAATATCCTTACAAAATTATAAAACTAAGTCCACCAGCGGCGGCGCGTCGACGTCTATAAACTCAAAAACTACCGAATGAATTTTCAAATGATTTTCACCAACAGATAGAGTGATTAATGAAGTTGATTATTTGTGTAAATTGGTAGAAATAAGACGATTATTTTTGAAGATGTCGGAAAAAAACATGCTGACTGGGAGCTTTACTGGCGTGGGCCGCGTAAACCGTAAGAGATACATAAAATTAATGTTCTACAAGATTGTACATCTTCAAAAGTCCACGATAGCATGTCTATTTTATAACCCCTTTCAGAATTTGATAATTTTTTTATTGTTATTTACGAAGCTCAAAATAGCTTCGTAAATAACCCGTATTTTTAACAGACTTCTTCAAAAAGGAGGAGATTCTCAATTCGTCTGTTTTGTTACGCGATTACTCCGCCAATTATGAATCGATTTTGATGATTATTTTTTTGTTTGGTAGGTCTTGCTTCAGAGGTGGTCCCATATAAATTTTATTAATTTTGCTTGTGTAGTTTTTGAGTTAGCAGCAATAATTACGTATTTTTCCCACTTTGCGTATGTAGATGATATTATTATTATCTTAGTTGACTCCGTCACTGTTATTTACATAGCAGATAATGGTATACGAATTTGTGTAGGGTAGGTATACACGGCTACACATCAAGCTATACATTTCCAGTATAAACTGACCTCGCATTGTACGGAAATCCTATACAATGCGAGATCAGCATAAACTGGAAATGTATAGCTTGATGTGTAGCCGTGTGTACCACAACTAAAAAGTGAAAAATAAAAACTTTTTACAAAAAAAAAAACTGACTTCCAAAAAAAACACAAAAAAAGTGAAAAATAATTTTAATTTCGAAAGTCGGTGGCAAAAAACGAAAATTGAAAAGCAAAGACACCGACTTCCGAAATTAAAGTTATTTTTCACTTTTTTAGTGTTTGCTTTGTATTAATCCCTATCCAATAAAATGTGTTATTTAAATTGAGAATTAATTTCGATTAAAACACCTATGCCTTGATATCACTGATTCAAAATTACACGTAATATGATTGATGGCAGCGGTAAGGGATATTTTTTCGACATCCATGCGGGCGACGCCGCAGAAAAAGCTAGTATATTATAGATGTATGTAGTTTGTAGGTATGTAAAAAGTAGTATTTTTTTAATATTTGGTACTTAATGAATGAATTTCGTTTCAGTGTGATTATAAAGTGCAGAAAGGACTTGATCACTATCGTCATTATCTATGTGCGCATCCCAATGTCGAGTATCCATATAAACTGGAAAAGAATTGCGCTTGTGCGATTTGTGGCAAACTGTGTGTAAGTATTGATTGATTTTCGCCCTGGCCTTGGGGCGGAGGGCTCTGTCAGACACGCGCTTAGATAGATAGGTAGTTGGTAGAGCACCATTTGGATAAAGTCAAATCCGGAGAATGACCGGGGCATGTATCGGCCCCTTGGTGTTCATTCGTCGTCCTACTGCTGGTGTTGCTCTTGAGCCTCCATTTTTTCGGACGACGGACTTGTAGTCTTGCTCCGCACCTCCTCGTAAAAAGGGGCTACGGCGTCCGACTCGCTCTCGCTGCGGCCGTGGACTGAAAGACACGCCAGAGATTACCCGCAGGCCCCGCAGCACCGCCTGCCGCAGTGAGGTCACATCGCCTTGATGACAATGAATTATTATATTATTATTATGATTTATTTTTTTTACCCAAAAAGATGACCCCTTACACTTTATTTATTTATTTATTTTATTATTTATGTACCTACACACAGTAAAATCCAAAATAGATACGACATAATTAAAATATGAGTACAAAGGTACTGCTTATTTCTTAAGAAATTTCTTTTCTTTTGAAATTTTTTTTCTTTAGCTTTAGTAGTAACTGTAACTACCTATGTATTGCAAAAATACTCTTGTTATTATTAATTCTCATGTTATTTGCAGACCAAAGCGAGATTAGGTACTCATGAGGCTAGCCATGTTACACAGAAACTGAAGTGTACCATGTGCCCAAATGTATATTCCAATAAGACAAGATTGTACAGGCATATGACAAATGTTCACCCAAAAACAAAATTCACCTGTGATTACTGCTCTAAAACATTCAAGACAAGAAGTGATATTATGCGACACATTCGGGTGAGTTAAAGACATAATATTTTTGTAAAAATAAATTGCGCGTGCAGCAAAAAAACTTTTTTAGTAAAAGTAAATGTTATTTTTTACTTTGTAGTGTTTTTTTGGAAGTTTCACTTTGCCACGTTTGACAGCAATTCTCAGTAAATTTACTTCACGTATCACATAAATAGGTGGAAAATATCAAACTATCAAATAAACAATTAGACCTGTTTGTTTTGCCTTATGATGCTAAATCAATTACAATGGTCGATTATACGTCCGTCTCGGCTATAAAGTTGCCTACAGAGTTTTTGACAGCATTTTCATATTTATTTATTTTTTTACTATCCGTATTATAACCTCCAATAATAGTTGTTAATACGTGTTTAACATTTACAGATTCATACTGGAAGTAAACCATTTATATGTCATATTTGTGGAGATGGGTTTGCGCATAGCGGAAACATGAATATTCACATTCGCACTAAGCATCAAAATTATAAATATGTACCAAAAAAGAATAAACGAACCCAAAAAGTGCGCAGAAACAATAAACACAAATCAACCGATACGGAAATAACGTCTAACAATGAGAAAATAATACGAAGGAAGAAAAAAAATACCAATACAAAAATGTAAAGTATAATACCTAACGAACTTGAAGAAGTTCAGGGTTAACTATTCACAACCGTTCAATACGCTTCCGTGCCGAATTGAACATCAATCAATGTTATCGAAGCAGTCTTCTAAAGGCTGTTTACAAATCCTAAATCAAATAGACGACCACTAGTTGCTGTCGGGAGTTAAATCAGTAATTGAAAATGTGTAATTGTCGACCGACAGTTACACATTTTGTGTCTACCTGTCAAATAGTTGTGAATAGCTATGCAGACCTCGAGAATAAACGCTGTGATCTCTAGGAGGAAACATCCAGGGAAAGTGGTTATGGAAATCCCAGCCATAAAGCCGTAATTAGTATCCAGCTGGATCGCGTGGAGTATCCACAAACACACCAAACGATATATATTTTTACCCGACTACGGCGAAGAAAAAAGGAGGGTTATGATTTTGACCGGAATGTATGTATGTATGTATGTATGTTCATCTGTTCCCTCCTATCTTCCAAACCACTTGTCACAATTTGACAGATGAGGTATCGTTAGAAGCGTCGTGATTGTCCGCTGGTTATAGGCTATGTGAAGTCACATTAAATTAAAAATGGCGCCCTCTAGAGGAAACAAAGTGAGGAACTGAAAAAAAAAATGGTTTAATCGTACCATGTTGGGTATCAAATGAAAGGACTTAATGAGCACATTTCAAAAATATATATATTATAACCCCAAAAGAATTTAAAAAAAAATCAAGTAATAAAAACTAAAACCCAACTACGACTTAAAAGGTATAAACAAGACACCACAGACAGACAAATTAAAAATCCGGAGTCACACGTAATCTGTTCGATTTATGCCCTAACACGTGTGACTCCGGATTTTTAATTTGTCTGTCTGTGGTGTCTTGTTTATACCTTTTAAGTCGTAGTTGGGTTTTAGTTTTTATTACTTGATTTTTTTTTAAATTCTTGTTCTCTTTGTCTTTGTTTTTCGGTCGTCGAACCAAAAGAAAATTCATTACATGTCAAATGGTGTGTGGTGGAGCATCCAGTGCTGCGCCTCCCACATATAGATGGTGGTGCCTTGTGATAAAGCCGATAGTCTTCCAGCTGGTGTGGAGTGTCCACAAAAACGCTACATTATATAAAATAAATATTTAATTGTTACAATTGCTATCATGATGAGTACAATGACTCCAAAAGAAGATGAATAAAATTTCACCCTATATGATTATACTATTATTATTGTTTTTTTATATTCTTACGTATCTCGGCGTTGCGCCGGCTTTTTTTTGCGCCGGAAATTGGTTAGATTATGATGAGATGATGATGTGTTCGGATTTTGTAATGGTGAGTGCGGCTGTCCATGAGACAGTGTTCGTGCAGTGGTTGCTGCACTTATGTGTGAGGTGACGATTGATGTATCGTTGTCATTTTGTAGAAATTTTCTGTCAATATTTAAATATATTATTATAAAGAGGAAAGATTTTTTTGTTTGTACCAAATAGGCTCCGAAACTACTGGGCCGATTTTAACCATTTTTTCCAGGGGGTGACCCTTTTTTCATTAAACGGGCTGACGGGTACAAACCCAGATTCCGACTTGAAAACCCAATAACATACCTCCTTACACCCAACCTGGGAATCTGGGAATTAACCTCAAGAACCTCTGAGCTCTCAGACTTAATATTGCAGGTATCTCCAAGTAGTCTGTGTATTGCAGACTGCAGTATGTTACGCATCGAACATGGGTCTCTCAATAACCCCCCATTATGCAATAACTACATATTGTATAGGTAGGTACTTGGCAACAGGCAACTGAAGGGACACGGGTGGGTTTCAATCAGTAAAAGTCAAGACATCCCTTCTGCTCCGCCCAGAGCGGGAGAAGACATTTGATGATTTTCACACTCGAAAAAAAAAAAATATTTCATATAACTCTCATAGCCTGGTATGTTTGGCCCGAGTGAAGAGGTGTTCCGCTTCATCAGTGCCGGATTAAGGCATATTGTCTTGAAGAGAATGCAAATTATTTCATACATAAATGTAATTCACAGGTTGCCCTTTTTACCCGACTGTGCGACAATAAGACAGGGTTATGTTTATACATTTATGAAAAATATAATTGTATTGAATCAAATTGATTCAATCAATGGAGATTGTATACAATTACAATAGGTTAGGTAGGTATGTATACCTACATTTAGAACCCAAAAGAACCGGATAGAGGCTGTCAGTCAGAAGATGCATCTTGCGAACTACGGTAGGTACCTATTACTGCCGGCGGGCGGCGCGGCGGTGCAGGTGTAAAACGAATATTCGAAGCCGCCTGCGAGTTTGTATAGAGCAGGGACCGGACAACCCCGCTTAAGAGTTAAGCCTTTGGACAGGGTAACTCGTACATGAGGTAACTAATATCGCAGTGTTACCTTTTGTTCGAGTTACATCCTCGAAACCCAGCGATATGGTAAAGTAACCACGTGAAGGGGTTAACCCCTTCAATGACTTAAGCTATTGAAGAGGTTACTTTCTTGAAAAGCTTTTTTTCGTGTTACCCTGGATTACCTAATAAACTTGAGCTGCATGTAGGTGGGGGGATTTACAAGTCGCTCGGCAAGTTGGTACACGCAAGATTGGCGGACCGCCGAGCGCGGTACGATGTCACGTGCGGTCGTGGTTATACAATTTTCAAACTAATATCGATTGTAAACAGTGCATATTACAATGTCTTGAGTTGGAACGGCTTACCCTGTTACAGTCTTACAGGGTGTTGAAAGGGTAACCCGTTCGTAACAGGTTAACTACACCCGTTCGAAGGTGTAACATGTATCATAGGGTTTTTTTTGAAGGGCTTAAAAAAACCCTTTCAACGAGTATCCGGCCGGTCCCTGGTATAGAGACAAGAACAGCGTCAGAGCAAGAGGAAGCATTCGTGGCAGTAAGATAGGTATGTAGGGTGCTAAAATTGTGATAGATATTATTTGCCATAGGTATGTGTCTGTCCGTCATCTATCTCAATGGTCCAAGTGTCCACACGCAGACTAATGTCCACACGTCCATCACGTCTGTCGGTCGGTTTGATATATTATTATATAGCATCTTTGTTCAACGACAAACACGCCCCGTCGCTTCGCTTCACTCGGTATCGGGAGAAATAGGTACATACTTAAGTAAGTAGGTAAGTTTGTGGGAACCGTACCTCTATCGAAGTCATTGACACAAGATTGACTTTGACATCACAATTGACACTTCTTTGATTGCTAAGAGTCATCACAAGTCATTGATATAGATTCAAATTCAACTTTTGCTTTAAAAAAATTAAAATATTGATAAATAACTTACTAAAATACCTATTGTGTCCACTTCCCATTTTTTTAATATTTGTGATAAAATTTACTTTTTCAATCATGGAGTTCTTTGGTCTTACTATGTATGGTCCTCAGAATTATATCCAGGATATGGTGATAGATAAATACAAAGTACCTATGACTAAAGAAGCTGTTAAACCTTTGATGGATAAAGTCAAGGAATATTCAACACTCCCAAAAACGGTACACGGTCTGCTTTTCTACACTAAATTCAAGTTTTATCTTTTTTCATTCAGGGTTTGTAGCTGTGACCGCTTCAGTGCGCGTCTACGACCAACTCATAATAGGCTGCCTGGCCCAGAGAATTTCTCTTGTTGTGGCAACACAGAGGATTTAGGAGGAGAGTAGGTAGTAGGTAGGTACTTTTAAGGGAGATGCGCTAGGGTGGCCCGCGAAATTTTAATTTTCTTACGTTTTTTGCAATTTGCAGGTCAGTATCAGGTTATATGTTTTGATCTAAATATTATAGCGCTCGTAACAAATATGGATTTACAGAATTATAAACATAAGAATGAGCAAGACAACTCTCTAAGTTCATGTAAGTGCATGAAAATTTCATGATATCGTCCATTTTATTTTTCTTTTTATCAGATACAACGCCCCGATGTTGATGTGATTAGAGTAATTGATCTTTACATGGGAAGAGTTAATGGATTTTCTTACGGCTCAACGGAAAGATTTATAAAAATGAAACGCAAAGGAGTTATCCTACCTCCTTTTCCTTGTGATATATACAGGTTCCCGCCTACGACTTATTGTGAGGTAAGTTTAAAAATATATTAAATCCGGTACCTCCTGGGGTCTGGCAATATTACATAATCTATATCTTCTATTCTATACATATAATAAATCTGTAGACGAGGCGTTTCTGTACAATGAAAAAAAAAAAAAAAAGTTGGTGGGTTGTCCAAGAATAACCAACAGATTCCATTTCTACCATTTTTGGAATTTTTGTCTGTCTGTTTGTCTGTCTGTCTGTTTGTATGTTCTTAAGTTTGATTGTTCCACTATCACGTAAAAAGTACGAAATCAATATGGTTAACTTTTATACTCAAATATTGTGTGTAACTCGATGTTTCATTTAGTTTTTGTTTCATCGCAATCGCTTCAAAATATCAAAAGATATATGAATTTAAAGTGTTCAAGAAGGAATTTTCATTACGTAATGTACATACACGTAACGACATCTATTGACGCGAAATGATACTTACTTCTTAATTACTAGGTTTGTGAGATCGTGTGTTGTTATATGACCGTCATTTTCTTTGCGCGGAAACTTAACGCGATACATTGTGTATCGCGTATTTTAATTAACCTAACTTTAGAATATAACTCTAAAGTTAGGTTAATTAAAATTTTCCAGATGCGTTGTTTATTTATTAGTTTAGTATTTAGTATTAGTGCGATAGGCAGCGCTACCTATCTTTCAAATCTTGATAATCATGAAAGAATAGTGACAAATGTTAATTTCTTAAAAAATATAGGTATTTATTTTTTAATTACTCACTTTTCTACATAGTTTATTTAGCTTACAGAGTGTTCGAACGTTTTCCCATATATTTTGACAGTATCACTTCGTGCTCGATAGATGGCGTTGTTCGTTTAATGTCATTTTCTGAATCGCGGTGTTAAGAGTCTCCGTCGAAGAATGACTTTCGCCCAGATATTCCAAATAGTTTTTAGAGTAGGTATCTTTGTTTTTGACTTCTCTAGTGTCGATAATAAATAATAATAAATTGTTGGTTGGGTTGTCATTCGTAGAAAGTATTGATCTTAGAGATGGGTTGTAACAGGTGAAACACGATATCTGTGATCACTGTGACTGTGACAAAAAAATAACAGATCCAAATATCTGTTATTAAATCACAGCCTGTGATTTTTGATAAATATGTATCTCAATCGAATATCATCTTTATTTCTTTTGATTTAAAGTCGAAAATCGTATCTATCTGTTATAAAATCACAGCCTGTCATTTTTGTACAGACGATAAATACGTATTGACTCAATTGAATATCTTCTTTATTTCTTTTCGTTAAAGTCGAAAATCGTATCCGAAGTTTTAACAGTAACAGTCTTGAGGATCTGTGATTTTAAGTAACAGATATTTTTTATCGTTAGGAGCAATTGCTATCTGCTATTTTATAATATCTGTGACGATAAATACGCCTCACTCCTAATTGATCTGATTGGTTTTGATTTGGTATTTTGGTTGGTTTCGTTCATTAGGTTCAAATTAAGAAGTCAAGAAACGAGTCGTTAGGTACAGATCGATTCAAACTTAATGGCGGCTCGGAAGTTAGCTTTTAGCTGCGCAGTACCCCACCCCTCACCCCCGCTGTCACATGAAATTGTTACTGCGCAGCGACTCGCCTCATGTTCCGAGCCGCCATTAAGTTTGAATCGAACTGTACTATACTTCGTAATTTGTTCGAATGATTCGTGACCGCCGCTCATTCGATTCGATCGTTGTTGGCGTGTGTAAAGCCTCTGCCTCGAATCTTGCGAGCAGCGGGGCGGCGGCGGCGGCGGCGCGGGAGCGGGGCGGGCATCGAAGA
Source organism: Lithophane semibrunnea (assembly GCA_947363905.1). Taxonomy (NCBI): domain Eukaryota; kingdom Metazoa; phylum Arthropoda; class Insecta; order Lepidoptera; family Noctuidae; genus Lithophane; species Lithophane semibrunnea. The sequence goes on from OX376188.1 coordinate 14,284,198, forward strand.
CCCGTTCTCGAAACTAGCGGGCAGATCGCGCGTCACTATAGCCGCGTAGTGTTGTGTTCACGATTGTGTCGTCGAGATATTTGTTTTTATTCGCGAAAGAAATGTCTGAACAATGGCGGCAACATCTTTTTGATTCAAATTTATTCCTAACGCTCAATTTATTGTGGGCAACAATGCTGCAATGCAGAAGCGCGGACGGTCACCGCTTGAATGGAGTGCACCGCTCGCTGCCCGCCGCCTCGCCGCTGCCGCGCCGCTGTTTTCGAGAACCGGTCCATTTGATTTTACGCATAAGATCCTGCCGCGCCCGCTCCGCCGCCGCCGCCGCCGCCCCGCTGCCCGCAAGATTCGAGGCAGAGGCCTTATGGTTGATTTGTTCGACTATCGGACAGCAATAAATACACAATTATTGGCACATGTTTCTGGGGAAAGTCAACAATATACATCGATAAATACGGTTCCCGAAGAAGAAGATGTCACACACTATCCAGTAGAGTTCTTAGAATCCCTTAACACACCCGGTCTGGAAGACCGCACACAAAATTTGTTTAAAAGTCGGAGTGCCAATAATTCTTCTCAGAAATTTAAGTCCTCCCAAACTTTGCAACGGCACTCGGCTCATAGTCACCAATCACCAACAAAACGTCATCGAAGCCGAAATCTTAACAGGTTTTTGGCAGTTTCTTACTAGGAAAAATCACCAGGCCTGGTCGAAAGATTCCCCCTTTTTAAATGAAGGTACAACTTTTCTAAGCGACATATTATTGTTTTCCGACATCCATGCGAACGAAGTCGCGGGCACAGCTAGTTATAAATAAAATATTGAATTTAGTACCTACTAAGGCTTTATACAAGCATTAAATAGGTGGGTAGAGTTTGGCCAACGAAAGTTCAATTGATCCTGAAACGCGTTTTCAGCGCGCGTGTCAAGTGCGTGTTTTCAGGAACAACAGTTTCGTTGGCCAGACTCTACCCACCTATTTAATGCTTGTATAAAGCCTTTCCCCCACTGGCGCGTTTTTATCGCGCGGTAATAATAATTTTGTATTGGAAATTTGGGACCGCCACACTACTGCGATTATAACGCCGCAATAGGAGTAGGTAGGTCGCACGTTTCTCCGCCCTGCGATATTCCGATATGACATATACAAACCCGTGCGCATTAAAGGCTCTTACATACTGGGGCGATTCGTCGCGCGACGCGAATTTTAACAAAACAATTTCTGAGAAAACTACACGGCGAACAATGCGGCGGCATAGCGTCGCGCGACGTATCGCCCCAGTATGTAAGAGCCTTTCATGGCACCTGGCTCGGAATTCAATACTGTCCCGCTACCCGCGTGGCGCCCCGCCGCCGTCGCCATGCGGCGAAGCGAGGGGAGCTTCAAACGTCATTGAGCCAGGTGCCATGTTAATGCGCACGGGTTCTTAGAATATTTTGTACTAGCTTCCGCCCGCAGCTTCGCCCGCGTGGTATGTCGATAAAAAGTAGCCTATGTCCTTTGTCAGGCTCTAGACTATCTGTGTACCAAATTTCATTTAAATCGGCTTAGTAGTTTTGGCGTGAAAGCGCGACAGACAGATAGACAGAGGTACTTTCGCATTTATAATATTATATATATTATAGTAAGGATAATTACACAACAGCGCTTAGTTTGGAATCTCCTTTATGGTTTTAGTATGGCTGGTGGCTACACGATCCGGCATTATTGACAGAAGATTGGTATGTAACTAATCCAAGATTTCCACAACCTACTTCGCCGAATACTTTGATTCTAGACAAAGTTCGAAAAAATAATAAATTTGCAACTCTATTTTGATTCTATTTTAAAATTATTATGTACTTACTTATCAATTGTTTGAATATTACTTACATAAATATTTTTTACATTTTTATTTTGAACTAGCTTCCGCCTGCGGTTTAGCCCGCATGGTAATGAATGAATGAATGAATAAAAATGATACATTTATTTGCAAGAATATTAGATAAGTAGTACACACGGCTACACATCAAGCTATACATTTCCAGTTTATGCTGATCTCGCATTGTATAGGATTTCTGTACAATGCGAGGTCAGCGTATACTGGAAATGTATAGCTTGATGTGTAGCCGTGTGTACATAAGTTCTTAATTTAAATGAGTTTCACTATATTCGGCATTTCAGCCGCGCAAATATTTAGATTTAAATTTTGGTTAAAATTAAAGCATGCATTACGCATTTATTTTCACAGAAAAATACTAATATTAATATTAGTAAGTATCTCTTATAGCCTGGTCAAGGTCTACTCCAGTGCTAAATTTCATCCAAATTCGTTCAGCCATTTAGCGTGAAAGTGTAACAAACAAACAACTACGGAACCCTAAAAAAACTAACTTTCGCATATAAGATAAGTAGTAGTAAGTAGTTTATAAGATAGTTACCCATAGGTTATGGTAAGATTCATAATTTATCTACCTACCCTACCCTGCTTGCCTAACTGCGAGGCCTGGATCGCATAGCTAAAATGGCACTAAATGGTAGGTAAGTTTTCTGTCCACACGCGATCGGTCCGCAAATTATTTATTTCCCTGGTGTGAGTAGGAAACGAATGGAGAAGGAGAACGGATCTTATGAAAGAACAAGTCTAAACAAGGACACAAGCAGGGAGAACACAGTTTAAATGTTTTTTAGATTCTTATAAAAGTTTTATCTATAGATAAGTAGCCCTAAAATCTGCAGAGTCACATTTCAGTGTATAACCACGTAAGAGCTGATATGGGGTGCGGTCATTTCACCGAGGCGCAGAGCAAAGCGAGGCGACCCTGCGCTTATTTGTTACGTTTAGTCAAGCCCAAGTCTGAAGTCACTATTTGAACCAACAGATTTTTTTTAAAGGAAGAATGCGTAGAAACTTCACAAAACAAGTTTTCTTTTATTAGTCGAATAAACAATTCTCTTCACTATATACGCTGTCACTACAACGGTCACTAGTCACTACACTACAAATGTCAAAGTTAGTGAACTGAACTTCAAATCCTTCTTTCTATTCGTTGACAACGTGAAGGGAGGACAACTCTTCTACAATGTCGTAAGTAATCTGTATTTATTTTAGAAATCAATACATTTTACTTTATCGCCTCTATTGCGATCTTCATTGAACATGTGATATAATTGGTATTACATTTAATTTTTCAATATTTTCATACGGCTCCACTTTATAACCTCATTAGAAATGATACCTACTTAACATGATTGTGACGTGTTATTTTCTCATTCTAGGTCTAAGGTATCGCGTGATACGCTTTACGAGTGCGTAAATGCCGTCCTCCAGAACTCGAAGGACAAAAAACGTAACTTTTTGGAGACTGTCGAACTTCAAATTGGTCTGAAGAACTATGACCCCCAGAAGGACAAGCGTTTCTCAGGCACCGTCAAGTACGTTAACCTGGAAGGAGCATTTTAGTGGGACATCTTTTGTTTATAAATCCCACTAAGGTGAATCTGGACAGGGAGTCGGTGAAAACTGACGGGACTCGACCCAGAGTCTTAAAATATCGGGTAGGTAAGCTTCGGCTTACCGAATTAGCATAAGATGTTGAAAACACGGCCTCAGGTATGCCTCATTGAATGTATTAGTGGTAAAATTGTATTGTGGATTAAAATACCACATACAGAAACAAAACACCATGTTTAATAGTGACACCATGCTTACAAGTGATGTTAAAAATTGCATGTATTATCTGTTGATATTGATGAAGACTTTACTACTGATACACTCTTATATAAGTTACTTCAAAATTCTCCCCATGTGTCATATTGACAATGATGATATTACTTGCAGGCTCAAGTACATTCCCCGCCCCAAAATGCAGGTGTGTGTGCTTGGTGACCAACAGCACTGTGACGAGTCCAAGACCCTGAACGTACCCTGCATGGATGCTGAGGCACTCAAAAAACTTAACAAGAACAAGAAACTTGTTAAGAAACTAGCAAAGAAGTGAGTATTCTTTATTTATTTATACTTCAAACTAGCTGATACCTGCGGCTTTGCTCGCGGTTGTCGGTTATACTTAAACCTTCTTCAAGAACCACTATCCATTGGTGAAAACAGCTTGAAAATTGGTGCAGTAGTTTTTGAGTTATTGTGAACAGACAGATGCGGCGGAAGTTTGGTTTTATAATATGTAAGGATATTATAGTAGCACATCGGGCAGATATCCCACAAGGCAATTCCAGATTTAAATATCTTATAATAACCTAAAGAGCATATTGTAACTAAGGTACTAAAAACGACCATTGTACCACTGATACATACATTTGAACATTTAGAATTTATATGTCACTATCTTTTGCCAGCGATTTGTCTGTGTCCTGTATAAACTCAAAATGTCGCCTTTTTATGATATTATTATAGAAATATAGATTTTTACCTGTATTGTATAAGTTCAAAATAACATTATTTAAACTTCTTTTTCAGATATGATGCCTTCCTTGCATCAGAATCACTCATCAAGCAGATCCCGCGTCTGCTGGGACCTGGTCTTAACAAAGCCGGCAAGTTCCCTGGTCTCCTCTCCCACCAAGAGTCAATGACACAGAAGATCGATGAAGTCAAAGCTACCATCAAGTTCCAGATGAAGAAGGTAGGTTTCATTTAATGGAGGTCCTCATTTCACAACAAAAAAGAAGTGTTGTACAGTCTTAGGAAAAAATATTATTGTGGGAAACAGTGGATTAATTCTTTAATTGATAAATTGTAATAATTTTTAAATTCCTAATAATTGATAATTTTTGATGAATGATACACATTTTTTTTATAAAAAAAATCAGTAATTCTGATTTAGATGATCATAAAAAGAAACGTTAAAATACTTATTGTTATTCTTGTCTATTTCAGGTATTGTGCCTGTCCGTAGCGGTCGGCCACGTGGACATGACCCCCGATGAGCTTGCGCAGAACGTGCACTTGTCCATCAACTTCCTGGTGTCTCTGCTCAAGAAGCACTGGCAGAACGTGCGCTCGCTTCATATGAAGTCCACGATGGGTCCGCCCCAGAGATTGTACTAAGCCTACTTCAATAAATATGACTACACTATTTCGTGGTTTTGTTTTATTAACTGTAATAATTATCTAAATTCGGCTGGCAACACTGATACGTCAACAACAATTTTTCCTCAGAATACTATTTATTTTATCAAAACCAAATATTTCGAATAAAAATAAACTAAACTTTAAACCGGAAAACCATAAATACTCACCAAAGAGACCAAAAAAACCATCAACAAAATGTAATAGAATTTTTTATAACTGCCGAATCGGAGGTGACATGACAGATGTCACCTCCGATAAAGCAATAAATTGGAAAATGAAGAAAGAATAACTATGTTGACGAGATCGGCCGCACGACGAGCACGCCCACCACCTCCGGACTCTTCGCTCAGCTCCGCCTCGCCGCCGCCGGTACCCAGTGCAATTGTGAGCGCTGTGATGACACCGGCCTCGGCAGTTGCGTCGAGCTCGAGCGACGAGTATTTCTCCCCACCCACGACGCCACCACCTGCTCGTCGACGGGGAGGACACCGGCCGCCGGACGGTTTAGGACCTCGAGGCCCACCGGCCTCTGATAGGGTCCCAGCTCCCGGCGGAAGTGTGCAGCGCATGAAATGGACACGATCCATTAATGAGAACGTCATGCGCTCATACTATGGGGCTACAGAGGGAGGAAGCCACCTGACCGCGTACCGTGTTCGGATGCTCTCTCTGTTTCAGGTGCTTGAGCCAGCTGTCAACGTGTCGGCACAACGACTGTCGGATCAGGTGCGGGTCATCCAGCGTAACCATATGTTGGATGATACTGTACTTGATCGCCTGCGAAATGAAATGCAGAGTGGCCATGTCATCGCTCCGCCGTCGCAGACTGTTATGGTACCACTACCGGTCACTACCAGTCAAGCCGACGACGCGATTGATGACAGGGCTACAAACGTAAGTACCCAGTGCAATGATGAATTGAGGAGTGCTTTGGAGGGTGCGATTCGGGAATATCGGCTCATGCCGCCCGAACTTAGGCCACGCTTACCTCGTTTGCCCATGCATAACAAAAATAGGGCGCTGGTGGCGGCTCTGGATTCGCAGTTGTCAAGCTATTTTGACAACTGCGAAGACCTCACCGATACTCACTCGATTCTGTACTGTGCGGCTGTAGCGGCATGTCATGTAGCTCACGTCAAATTTGATAATGAATCTAGAGCTACATGACCTAAATCAGCCGTACCAGCTTGGCAGTGCAGAATTGAACGACGTATTGGTGGGGCCAGAGCGCTCATCGGCAAACTAATCTGCTTCAGGGAGGGCAATACTCGCCCTAGAGTGATGCGCTTTGTGAGACGGGCGTTCTCAGGCACTGATATCAGTCCTGAGGACTATATAACCCGTGTCGCAGAGCGCATAGACTTCCTGAAGCAGAAAGTGTATGCCTGGGCAAACCGTATTCGTAGGTATAAGCGGCGAGTAGACCGATACACTCAGAACCGCACCTTCCAGAGTGATGAAAGGTGGGTATATAGGACTTGGGAGCAACCGGACCAAGGTGTGGCTGACACGCGCCTGCCGGATGATGATGCCATGTGCTCTTTCTGGCGAAGTATCTGGTCGGTGCCTGTCATTCACGCTGAAGGGGACTGGACTCGGGAAGTCGAGCGAGCCTGCGATCCTATACCAGAAATGGGGGCTATTACCATCTGCCCCCAAGATGTAGCTCGTGCAGTCCGCCCGTTACCTAACTGGAAGTCTCCAGGGCCGGACGGGCTGCACAACTTCTGGATAAAATGGTTCATAGGGTCGCACGCTCGCTTAGCGGCTCAGTACCAGACTGCATTGGACTCTGGTTTGCTACCCCAGTTCTTAACTACAGGAGTTACCCACCTGCTCCACAAATCCGGTAGCACCGCGGAACCCAAAAATTATAGGCCGATCACATGTTTACCGACGGTCTATAAAGTTCTTACATCCATTTTGAGAATTAAAATTAACAAACATATCGACACGAACTCCATCATGTCTGCCTCTCAAAATGGATGTAGGAATGGGTCCCGCGGTACTAAGGAGCTACTCCTCATTGATATGGCCATTAGCCAACAGGTTCGTCGTTCCCGAAAGGATCTGTCGACATGTTGGATAGATTATAAGAAGGCCTATGACTCGGTGCCACATACATGGCTCATGAGGGTGCTGGAGTTGTATAAAGTAGATGCATCTCTGCGCACCTTCCTGATGGCGTGTATGGGGCAATGGAGGACAGTCCTTCGCTATCCAGGATGTCGAAATATCCAGAGGAATAGTGAGCCGATAAGGATCGAGCGAGGCATATTTCAGGGCGATAGTCTGAGTCCACTTTGGTTCTGCTTGGCCCTGAATCCTCTAAGCACATGCACAGCACTGCTGGAGGACTCAGGTCTAGGCTATCGGATGAGGAGAGGTGGACAGGTTATATCTCACCTCCTCTACATGGATGACCTAAAACTCTTTGCCCCCAACAATTTACAACTGATGGAGCTACTAAAAGTAACTGAAACTTTTAGTAGAGCCATCAGGATGGAATTTGGTGTGGACAAATGTGCGGTCATGCATGTAAAGCGAGGGGAGATTGTGGAATCCGTGGGCACCCAACTCTCGGATTCCATATACCTAAGAGCTCTCTCCGCATCCGAAACCTATAAGTATTTGGGTATGTCGGAAGCGTTAGGCATCAATGTTACTGACATGAAGCAATCGTTGAAGGAGCGCTTCTTTGGCCGCCTGAAGAAAGTATTTAATAGTCTTTTATCAGGCGGGAACAAGGTGCGCGCCTTCAATGGTTGGGTCATGCCGGTTTTGATGTACTCCTTCGGCATACTCAAATGGACTCAGACCGAACTTGACGCCCTGGATAGGAGGGTCCATACGCTGCTGACTGCATACCGAATGCATCACCCACGGTCATCGGTAATGAGACTGTATATCCCGCGAAAGTGTGGAGGTCGAGGCTTTTTAAATGCTAAGACCCTCCACAATCGGGAGATATGCAGTCTCATGGAATATTTCCTAGAAGCCGACGTGGGAATGCATCGAGATGTGGTCGCGGTGGATAAGGGCCTCACCCCACTCTCCTTGGCGAAAGAGAACTGGCGCAAGCCTGTAGTGCTTGACACTAACGATCGCAAGGAGGTATGGCAGAGTAAGGAGCTTCACGGACGCTTTTTCCGGGCCCTGCATGGACCCGATGTAGATTTACTAGCGTCCGTAGCCTGGCTGCGTTTCGGTGACCTCTTTGGGGAAACCGAAGGTTTTGTCTGTGCAATTATGGACGAAGTTATCATGACGAACAATTACCGGAGATTTATTGTGAAGGACGGCACGGTTGACATCTGTCGGGCATGCCACCGACCGGGAGAATCAATCCGTCACATAATCTCCGGATGTTCTCATCTAGCTAACGGAGAGTACTTGCATAGACACAACCTTGTAGCCAGGATTATCCATCAGCAACTTGCTCTGAAATACAGCCTAGTGGAATCGGAAGTGCCGTACTACAGGTACGTGCCCGACCCAGTTCTCGAAAATGGAAATATCACATTGTACTGGGATCGATCCATAATCACTGACAGGACTATTGTTGCCAATAAGCCTGATATAGTGGTGGTGGATCGAACAGAGCGGCGCGCAATGATCATTGACATAACGGTCCCGCATGACGGGAACCTCGTGAAGGCCGAGAAAGATAAAGAAATCAAGTATCTTGACTTGGCTCACGAGGTTGTCGACATGTGGGATGTGGACTCTGCGATCATTGTGCCGATAGTCGTATCAGCCAATGGCTTAATTGCCAAGAGCCTCGACCAACACCTAAGGAGGCTCTCGTTGGGCAGCTGGATTAAGGGGCCACCGAATGATGCTCTCAACTACAATTTGGAGTTCGTGCAAACTTCGTTCGGTGCGCCGCCGTGTATGTGTGCGTGGTGAGATAAGAGATAAGTAGATATTATTATTTGCCATTCATTCTTATCGAGTCGTTCAATCGGCTTTTATATTTATTATTAATAATTAGGTATGTTCATTATTTGCTATATTTTTGTTGACTAATTTGGGGAATCGTTATTGAATGTATAGACTAGTAATGCGTTTTTTGGAAATTTCTTTACCATGTCAATATCTCAAGATATTAGATTACTATCTGCGCCCCTCGATTTCACCCGCGTAAGTCTTGATTCCGTAAGAATATCGGGATAAAAAGTATCCTATGTCCTATTCCGAGTAATGGTCTACCCATGTGCTAAATTTCATCTAAATCCGTTCAGCCGTTATAGCGTGAAAGAGTAACAAACAAATAAATAAACAAACAACCTCACTTTCGAATAGTTTAGAATTTATAATATTACTAGCTGCCCGCTCCGGCTTCGCACGGGTAGCACTAAGTACCTGCCTACCCTACCTACCTACCTAGCCTACCTACCACTTAGGGGTATGAAAAATAGATTACGACCGATTCTTAGAGCCACCGAATACATATAAAATTTCATAACAATCGGTCAAGCCGTTTCGGAGGAGTATGGCAACTAACACTGTGACACGAGTTTTATATATCTACTAGCTGCGCCCCGCAGTTTCACCCGCGTAAGTCTCGATCCCGTGGGAATATCGGGATAAAAACTATCCTATGTGTTAATCCAGGTTATAAACTATCTGTTTGCCTTTCATCCAAATCTATTCAGCCGTTTTTACGTGATTGAGTAACAAACTTTCACATTTATAATATTAGTAGGATTAGTGATAGTATGTATATATGTACATATCACTAATCCTACTAATATTATACATGTTTATACTAGCATCTGCCCGCGGCGTCACCCGCGTGATAAAAAGTAACCTATGTCCTTCCCCGGGCGGCCATCTATCTCCTTGCCAAATTTTATCGTAATCCGTTCAGTGGTTTGGGCGCGAAAAGGTAACATACAGACAGACAGAGTTACTTTCGAGTTTATAATATTATAGTATGGATATAAAGTTAGGATCTCGAGATCTACGCCTCGTAGAGAAAATCTAGTAAGTAGATAGGTACTTACTTCATTCAAATAAGGTACCTACCTAGTACCTATGCATCGTTATCGAGAGTGGCCTTGGAAATCGACAGACGAACGGGCGGCGCTAAAGTTGACCACCCACGGCGCGTAATTATAAACTAATAGGATTAGGATATATTTATTATTATTGTCTTTATTTAAAGCCTGTACAAGTTTATTTATTTTCTTTAGGGTGGGTGGCCTCAACTTTAAAAAACTAAGGCTTTTCTTTGTTATTTCAGTAAGTAGGTACTTACTTATTTCTTTTACCTACTAAACTTTAAATATTGTGATTAGGAAATACTGAATACAAGTCAAATAATAAAAGTGTACATTAGCAAAGTATTAGTAAAAGACAAAACTTTTGTTTAGGTTCTTACTTCAAAGATAATGATAATTCATAATTTAAAAAATATGAGTCGAATCGTGATGAAGTCATGTAGGGTTAATTATCGACTGAACGAATTATTTAAAAAAATACAATTATCAGAATACATAATGTAGTCTCAAAGATCACCTCGGTGAAGTTAGCCGCACGATTTCATTATTATGAACTTTTGTTAGTGCTAATCGTTAGAGAATCGTTAGAGAGGGTTAGAGAGAAAAGAAAAATCGTTAGAGAGTAATTAGTTTTTATGTAAAAACAATTTTAATTTTTCGTGTGAAGTTGGCCCCCCTTCCCGCAAAAATGGACTTAGACGTAATTTTATTTTTTTAATCGTTTGCGAATCGTTAGAGAGAGATTGAGAGTTACACAAAATTGTTAGAGAGTTAATATTTTATTTGATATTAAATAATTTCTAAGAGCGTGACGTTAGCCCACCTCTGTGAATTTTGCCCCCGATATAATTATTCTCAACTTTTGTTAATGCTAATCGTTAGAAAATCGTTAGAGAGAGTTAGAGAGAAAATAAAAATCGTTAGAGAGTAATTAGTTTTATTTATCAACGATTTTAATTACTTTTGTGACATTGGCCCCCATTCCCGCAAAAATGGACGTAGACGTAATTTTTTTTTTTTAATTGGTTGTGAATCGTTAGAGAGAGATAGAGAGTTAAAAAAAATCATTTGAGAGTTAATATTTTAATTGATATTAAATTATTGCTGAGAACGCGTTTTACCCTAGGACCTGAGCAGGTTAAAATTTAGAAACGTGCCGCCTCGATAGGGGATAGGGGGGGGAGGAGAGGGGGGAAGGGTTAGTAGATCTCCCCACTCCCCCCTGCCGGAGGTACAAAGTTTTTTTAAAATGATTTTTAAATATGACAAATCTCTTATATGCTGGGGCCACACCAACGGATTATCGCGGTAGACGTTAACCGTGGGTGTACTTCATCACGACTTACCTCGAGAATTTGTCAACGGCATTTACATTGGCGTTTGACGTTGGGTCAAAGAGATTTACCGCGAGAATTATTGCATTGAATGAAGCGGCCACACTTACGTTTCTCTTTGTTCACCGTGAGCGCGACGCGAGTAGTACCGTGAGTAGTAGGTACTACTGATACATGACATGATGCAGCGGGACGTTATCATATTTTTATTATACTCTTTGGACGTTATAGTTATGAGTGGTAAAGTCGTGTATTTGATTAACGATCATTTAACAGTGATACCTGATAAGAATACGAAATATTGTTGGTGGTTTCAATTTGATTCGGTACTTATAGTGCATCATTTATGCTCAAAACACACAAAAGGTGGGTGCTTGTCGGGAGCTGGTCGGGTCTTTTTTAACCCACCGACGGAAAAAGAGGAGTGTTATAAGTTTAACGTGTGTCTCTGTATGTTACATCGTAGCTGCCAAACGGCTGAACCGATTCTGATATTTTTTATTTTGTTTAAAAGGTGACTTGATAGAGTGTTCTTAGCTATGATTCAAGAAAATCGGCTCAGCCGTTTGAAGATTATCAGCTCTTTTTCAGGTTGATGAATGGATGTGAGCATCATGCACAGGTCACATCGATTTGAAAGGACATGTCCAAAAATGGTTTTTTATTATTCAATAATTCTAACCAGGATAAGTTAAATATATTTGGATAGACATCCCAAAAAGTAGTAGCTCTAACTGTATCATGCATTTTTAAGGATTACCAATTTTGAGAAAAATCGCTTTTTAATTAATTTATTTATTTTATTCTTATGTACACACAGTAAAATACAAAATAGATACGACATAGTTAAAATATGAATACAAAGGTACTGCTTATTTCTTAGGAAATAATTAATTTAGTGTTAGTTTACTCCTAAAACGAACAAACTTTTCTAATTATCTAGGCTAATAAAGTGAACACACCCCAGAAAATAACAAACTTTTCAAAATTGACACATGGTACTGGCATTACAGTCAATCAATATTTTGTTGTAAAGATTATGACAATGCAAACAAAAATTCTAATCAAGTTATTTACTTTATGTACACACGGCTACACATCAAGCTATACAAAACCAGTTTAAACTGATCTCGCATTGTATAGGATTTCCCTACAATGAGAGATCAGCGTAAACTGGTTTTGTATAGCTTGATGTGTAGTCGTCCGTACCATTTTCTGAAATAAGATGGAATGGGATATTTTCAGTCAAAAATGTGTAGCATAATTCTTTTAGACCTCTCTTTAGATTATAGCTACTAGGAATCTATAAGTGCAAGAAGTGCATGTTTCAGCATAGTCCACAGGCTTAGCAGGAGTAAAATGATAATAGTACCTACTTACTGATCAAGAACATTTTTTTAATTACGATGGAGAATTCCTGTTTTATGACTTAGAATCGAGATCGGAAGTGGATGAAAAGCCTTTCGACAATATTATGATATTTAAAACTGAATAATATGCTTTGAATGCAAGTGTTACAGATTTTTTATGAAATAAAACTTTTTTTTTTAGTTTTAATTAATGATTTTCTTCATTTTCAATGTCTTCTCTTAATAAAATACTGTCGAGAAACTGAGCATGTGGAGATATATAATTTTGATGCCGGCCCATCCAAGATACCAGACAATAATGTAATACACTCTATAGCTACATGTCCACGTCATCACATGAGACATCATGTAATGACGAAATGCCTGTTATCTTCACTAACTTCTAGGTACAGTAAAAGTAACGTTCGGCTGAATATGTTGTTCATAATAAGAGCGAGCCTGTTTAATCTAAAACGCGTTCTCAGAAATATAATAATTTAATATCAATTAAAATATTAACTCTCTAATGATGTTTTTTAACTCTCTATCTCTCTCTAACGATTCTCAAATGACAAAAATAAAAAAATTACATCTACGTCCATTTTTGCGGGAATGGGGGCCAATTTCACAAAAGTAATTAAAATCGTTGATAAATAAAACTAATTACTCTCTAACGATTTTTCTTTACTCTCTAACTCTCTCTAACGATTCTTTAACCATTAGCATTACCAAAAGTTGAGAATAATTATATCGGGGGCAAAATTCACAGAGGTGGGCTAATGTCACGCTCTCAGAAATTATTTAATATCAAATAAAATATTAACTCTCTAACGATTTTGTGTAACTCTCAATCTCTCTCTAACGATTCGCAAACGATTAAAAAAATAAAATTACGTCTAAGTCCATTTTTGCGGGAAGGGGGGCCAATTTCACACGAAAAATTAAAATTGTTTTTACATAAAAACTAATGACTCTCTAACGATTTTTCTTTTCTCTCTAACCCTCTCTAACGATTCTCTAACGATTAGCATTAACAAAAGTTCATAATAATGAAATCGTTCGGCTAAATTCACGGAGGTTCAAAGATCCACACAAAACACGCAGATTTATAGGATTTGGCTTGTTACCTTATGTTATCTGCAGTACTATTACATAAGATGATAATCCACCGTAATCAAACGGCAAGAAGTTTTATTATACCTACGTGTGTGCGTAGAGATACAGGTGCACTCCTATTCCCTTACTTTCGACATCATTTTATGCGTAAACAAACATGCAAAAAAGTCCAACAGTTAAATAATGACTTGTTTTACAACAATTAGACTGACTTATTTTACAACAACTCTCACAAATCTATAACAGCCGGTCAGTCAAGTCCATCGGCGCACTGCCTATAACTATTGATACATACGACGCGACGCGGGAGGAGTGTTGTGAGAAAAGTTCGATCAAAAACCGTACCGAGGCCGAGGCCATAAAGCAGCACTTGTCCAAACAAATCACCCTACCCCGGGTACGCTGGACAAACATCACTGTCAAGTATTGAGTAGTGTTCTTGATATAATTATGCCGCGCGGCGGTGGCGCACCGCCGCCGCACCGTCGCCGCGCCGCTGCCGGTAGCTTGCACTTTTGCAAGCAGCCGGCGATCAAGTGGAATGGCGCGGCGGCAGGCGGCGCGGTCGTGGCGTGGCTGTGGTGCCGTGTGAACAGTTTAGAGGCGCGGCGGCGGCGCGGTCGCGGCGTCGTGTGGACGGGCACTGGCGGTGATGATGACGCGAGTTCCATGATTTTTGTTCACCCAAAAAGTGCTCAACGCGCCTAAAGAAGTTTTTTCTTCAAAAATGTCTTTATTTTCTTAGGCTGAGTTTATAAGTAAACAATTAGTAGCAAAAGAGGTACCTATAACGTTATAATAGGTACCTATATCATTGGGTAATACTTACTGTGAGATAAGTAAGTACATCCCAAATCCCAACGTTCGGAGTCCATGTCTTCAACCAAATCAAAATCGTAAGAAATATTCCAAGTCCGTAAACAAAACAAAACTTCACTGATAAGATAACAAACACCCCGAAAGAATCCCACACAAACCCCGCGTGTAGTAGAGGCACGTTACGCTAATGTGCCTGTCGAAGCGATACAGACAGCTACCACGCACACATTGACACGCGTGAAGCGAATAGAATTCTATTGAATTTTTATGAGAAATTTGGATGTGTTCCGTAATACCAAAAATGATTAATGAAAACTTAATTTTTTTCCAATTCTTTATCGATAATTTGTAACTTGATAATATAGGCTGTGCTTCTGCTGAAACAATATTACAAATATTGTTGTTTATAATACAGAAAAAACAGTATGAAAACATGTCATTTACGCTGTAAAAATGTTCGAAATTCAATTCGCTATAACTTTACTTTAGGTAGGTTTTTTGAAAAAAAAAAGGATTTAGAAGCCTAGATAAATACTGTCTCAATCCGAATAACAACACAATATGGTGGAAATATGCTCAAATTGCAAATGATTTTGGTATTACGTTTGTATGGAGAATTCACCGGTCACCGTGTTCTTAAGGACTTGATTCAGAAGGCTGTACTCCTGGACACGGCTCGCATCGTTAGGAGGTTCCTCTCTCTGGAGCCCTGACCGCCGCGCCGGTAGCTTGGACCCTGTTCCCGATACCGCTGGGCTACTATGTTTTATATTTTTAAATGTTTTATATAATTTTTTAATCTAATATTTAAAAATATAATTTATAAGTATGAAAAATGAAATGAAAATCTAAATCTAATAATGTGACTGCTCGTTGCTGTTGGTCTAGCTGGTCACTCACTACTGGTTTATAATGTCTTGGGTTCGATTCCCCGGGTCGGGCAAATTGATAGTGGGTTTTCTATTTGGAATTTCTCAGTAGCTGGGACTTGTGTGTGGGACTTAAACGTAACTGGTGGAATGTGGGTGTACTCCCTGTACTATTATAGGAACACACGTCACGTTGAGAGACAAATGAGAAAAAAAAATGTTTTACAAACTGTACCGTGTGACATAATCAACAATGATTGTGCATCTGACACGCACTTAGCGGGTTTTTTACAGTAGGAATCGCTGAAATAATGTTTTTTCATAAATAATAATAAGACTTCGTGTGGAGCAATCGCATAAAATAGACAAAAAAAAAACTGAAGAAGTCTTTAAAAAAATAAAGATGAACTGCGTCCCTTAGTACTTTAGTACGCATTGATGCTCTTTCGGACTAGAGTGGGAGATTATTTTCTACTTAATTTCTATGAAGGTAAGGTTGATATTTGCTTGCCAGTGAAAAATGTTCAAAAATAAATGTAGGGAGTTGATAATGATAAAATAAATGTCTAAATAGGTACCTAATTACAATAAAAGATTGTTGTTAACTTATATAAATATATATGTATTTAAGTAATAATAAGTAACTCAAACAATATCACTGAGACTTCTAGAATCAGGATTAAGCATTTCATTATCCGTATCGTCACTTTCTTCGTCTTCCGGCAACTGTTCATCACAATCTTCAACGGATTCCTCGCTTTCAATGCTCTGTTGAGAAGCAATGACTTCGCCATGAATATCCTTATTTTTGAGATTACCCATCCAAAACGCCTCCGAACAATTATTTGCAGCTAAGACAGCTTTCACTTTGTAAATCAAAGTTTCAAGAAGCTGTCTCATGTGCGGGACCTTACTCATCAGTACAGTATCTTTCTTCAATCTTGAATGGCAACATAATGTCTGCAAGAATCTAGTGGATTGCTGAATAATTTTCAAAATTTCCAAAACTTCTTGATTTTCATTTTTGAATTGAATTTCCAAAATAGGAATTCCTTGTGACATAAATAATTTAAGGACTGGAATGGATTTCTTGAAAAATGCTGCTAAGTTATTTCTGTTCTCTAGAATTTTCGCAATTTCAGACATGTTCTTCAGTATTGTTGCTACTTCTTTCCACAGATCCAAATGTTCAGAGTTTGTCATTCCTTTCTCTAAGCGAGCTTTGGTTGCTTCGTAAACTGCTGTACCTAGATTTCTATACAAAATGGGGAAATTGCTCTTGGTTATGCACTTGAACGATCTTAGAGTGTTTTTGCTTGTTTGCAGTAATTTTATATCTTCTGTGAGTTGCAAAGTTAAATTTTTCAATGCTAGGACTTCGTTATTTATAAAATAAATGGAAGCCAATCGATCTACACTCTGATTAAAGTGTAACCCCTTTTCTAATATACCCTCCGGAGTCATCCACTGTCGCGACAAAAAGCCTTGTGCTAATGTTTTTAAAATATTAAGTATGACTCTGTTATCAGAGAAGCTTTGAATACTTTTTAGGAATTCTATTAGTGATACTGCAGTTGATAGTTGCAAACAATATTTTTCATGTTTCTGTAGGTGCTGGGCAGCAGCAATCAGTAGTTCTTTCAGTGATACTGTGGCAGTGTTTGGATTTGCTAAAGTTCTCAGTGAACTCTTTAGTAAGGCTCCATGCTGTTGATTCTTAAAACCTATCCACTTAAAGTATATGGTGCACAAATTGTAGATGCAGTCCAAGCATGTAAGGAGATTGATCAAATCTGATGTATATAATATTTCATTGTCTACCTGTGTATTCTCAGTTGTTAACTTTTCTATGCACAATGTCACGAATTTCAAATGTTCCACGAGTTGTGGTAATACTTCACTGACTGTCTTAGCGCATTGTTCAGCCTTAGTAGCATCGTACACAGCAATCTCCTGTTTAGTGAGAAATGTTTTCCTTTTGATTTTGGAAATTAAAATTTTCTCAATGTTACTATTAATACACTTTAGTAAGAAGGTTAAAGTTTTCACTGTTAGCTCGGTTTCTGACTCTTTGTCTTCAGTCATATCAGTTTTGATTAAATGGAGTAAATTTAAATTTAACTGTCTGAGGGGTATGTTGAGACTTATTTCAAGGCTGCTTTTTACAGAGACATTGTTCTGCGTAGCTTGAGTGCGCGCCGTTTCAGGTAGCACCGTGTCATCTTGAGCTTGAGCAGGCTTCTTTGTCACTTTTTGTTTACCAGATTGTAGTTTTACAGGCTTTCTTTCAAGTTGTTCACCAGTGTACTTGTTAACATTGAATGTACAAACAGGCGGTTTGTAAGGAATCTTGGTTTTAATAAGGATTTCTTTAACAAAAGTTTCTAATTCCTCAATCTGTAACACCCTTTTTAATGTTTTTGTCTTTAAGTCACCATCATCTTGAGTAGCAAAAGCATTGAGTAGTTCCCGGCACCAATTTAATGCAATGGACTAAACAATCCAAGATATTATTTATTGCCACTGAATCCATGTCCTCAACAATGTCTATGTCGAACTTGGGCATCACTATTGGACATCCCAATAGTGCATCAATGCTAGCTAAATTTCCTTCATGCTGCTTGAAATGTAAAGTCTGAACAAGTTGAAAAAGTGGAGACAAAATTCCAATATACACTTCAGACTTTTCTAAAGTCATGCCTGCAATATTAATGGCAATAATCTCATCCATTTCACTGTCTGCATTAAGACAATACTGCATGGACAGCTTTATTTCACCAATTCTATCCACTTCAATTGAATCCACTATAAAGTTTTGTTGCAAATCATTAGTCACTGCATCAGTGAGCCATGACAAAAAGTTTTTATTTATAAATGATGCCGACAAGATTACTTTCGACAATTCATCATAAAAGAATGCAATCATGTCTGGAAATTGTCTAGTACTCCGGCTTATTAGTTCTATAACTTGAGCTGCTTCACGGAGATCTCCTTCTGATAAATGAGTAACTGATCCATAGCTCACATCATCTGGCATTTCCCTGGTCTGATCATCGTCTGAGTTTGCAACCATCAGGTACTTGACAGCATGTATAGCAGCTAGAATACCTTGAACTTTGATTCTGGGATTAGATGACCCTAGTTCTTTTCTGATGATCATATGAAGATCATCTCTTATCACTGAGTTTTCGTAACTGTAGGCCAAGCCACATAACAAATTCATTACAGCCCTTACTTCATCTAGAGGCATGTCATCCATTCTATCCAATAGAGTAAGCATTTGAACACTCTGTGATTTCAAAAGGGACATGTCTTTTGATGCAACATTGTTTAAGACAAGCAAAATACCCATAACACACTGTTTTGAATCCAATCCCAACTGCAGCAGTTCAGCAACAATTGTTGGACAACATTCCTCTAGTTCTGCAAACATAAGAGAGTACATATAAGAAGCAAATGACTCTACAGCTGGGTCCACCTTGGTCTTCAACAAGGAATTGGAAAGATGAATCAAATGTCTTAAATATTCCTTCAGTATTGGTTTGAATTTCTTAAATACATCATCTAGTAACTCTTCTTTTAGAATATTAAGTTTGATTTGCTTTCTAATCAAATTTTCTACTTGTCTTTGTTTTTCTTCTGATGTGGAATAGGCAATTAGAAGTAAAATAAAATCAATAGGTTTATGATCCGTGTGCACTTTACATAACGAGACTGCCTTTAACCATGAATTGCCGATAGCTTTTGATGACACCATAGAATTTCGTATAGCTGAGGCAGTGAGCACCTGGCTTGTTGCTACATCCTGAGCTTGAGCAACTGATGTGGCCCATCCTAGAGCATTCCTCAAACCTTGGACTGCTTCTAGGTAAGCATTGTCACTCATTCTTCCAGGTATAAGCAGAAATTTAACAAAATTTGAGAAATAATTGCATTTAGAAAGACTCATTAGAAGATTTAGTGTTTTTTTCTGTAACTGCTCATATTGATCATCTGATAAACACAGGTAAGACAGACAGTCTAATATAGCAGGAATAAGATCATGATCTTCACTTAGGATTCTGCTCATTTCAGCCGAGATATTGTCATGTTCTTGATCTCCAATAATGTCTGGGATAGCAGTTATTATTTCCAATTTGACCATTTTTTCAGATGCAACATCTAAAAGGTTTATCAGATTTGTTGACATCTTGTCTGTGTTGACTATACTGTCTAAAGACGAGAAACATTTAAGTATCATTTGTATCCATGGGCCGCACTTTGATTCAGCTGCTAAATCAATAGCTTTTTCAAACACATAATCAGTTAGTTTATTTTGAAGAACTGGAACACTCAGCAGTATTTTTATCACACTGTCGCTTACAGGGAATTCTTCAGGGCTGTCTTCAGATATCCTCACAATATTTGGAAACAAGTAATGTTTGAAAACATCCAAATCTTTGCATTCATTCTCCAAATTTGTGAAAAGATCAGATAGGTTTCGTGGATAGTCAAAATGTTTTTCCAAGTTTTTCTTAATATTACGAACAGTATGTATTATTTCCTGAGAAGCGACGCACTTTTCCGGTGGGTGCTTTAAAATAAGTCCGCTATCGCGCAGAGAAACGTGAAAATACGTACTACTTATGTCCGATACTTTTGATTTCTTGCTCTGACTGATATTATTGCGTTGGGATAACACTCTTTTCGAGCTCATGTTTACTATTATTTTGTATTTTCACTTCGGAACCGCTGTGGAAACCGTCTTTTCAAAAAATTAAAACAAACTTGTCATAACATGTCACAGAAGAAACATGTCATCAACTCATCAACTTTTTTTTTGTCTATTTTTTAGTACTCAGTAGTGATTTACTTACAAAAATCGACTAAAGACTTGAGCAGATTGGGGCGGGCCGCACCGCAACGTTACGCAAATCTCCAAAATCCTCCTTCATCACTTTCGTACATTTACAACCAACGTACACAACAGGAGGCTGCAACGCAGGTTTTTTGTATTAAAATGCGATGTGCCATTGGCTTAATACCACAATTACTTGGTCTGTGACCACAATCATCATGGGTTTTCCCGTTGTTCTTTCTATTGCTTCGATCAAGTTCAGTTTTGGGTCCAAAGACTAGATTATGTATTTATGGGGTGGGTCGTAGGTCCACTGATTCCGGCTGATTCTGATTCGCTCTAGGCGTCACCCTATAGAGTAAAGTAATAAGCGTCACAGAGTACTTTTTTAGAGTAGTCACCCTTATTCACCTGTCAAGATACGCAGTATCTCCAATAGTAAAAGTACTCTGTGAGTATCTCTGCTCTCTGTATCTGTGCTGTCAAGTGTCAACTGAAAGTCAATAAAATAAAATAGACTTAGCTTAAAAAAAGATTTTGGACCACAAAAATATAAATAAGAATTTAAATTGAACATGAATTTAAATATATCTGGTCTTGCAAAATATGTCTGGAAATCTCAAACTGTCGCTGGGTTCGGGGTTCGTTACTCATTACACACTTGAACGCCATCATCTAGAATAATCTTCAGTTTTTCAAATATCTTGTAGATTCTCATTCTAGAATGCAAATTTGCACAAAATATCCTTATATAAAGTTTACATCTTGCAGTTCCAACAAGTAAGAAACAAATGGGCAAACTGGCACATGATCCGAGACGTAAAAAGGCGGCGAATGAGTGCGGAAAACTTTCTTGAAAGAACTCGAATCAATGCGATGAGGAAAAATGATATCCTGCCAGTGGAGATTAGAGAACTTGCTGACAAAGACATCAACAAGTTTGAGATGAATGCCATCCCACTCAGAATTAACAACAGATGCGTTGTTACATCAAGGTTTGTGAAATATTAAGACACTCAAAAACCTGCTGATTGATTTGTCTGTGACATAACCCGCCCCTAAGATGATCGAGAGACCTTAGACCACGAGATGGACCTACCTGCCTTCTAAATTAAACTAGATCGAAGTTTTAATGATTGAAGCCCCCTTTAAACATATTGATACTTATTTTAAGGTCCACAGGCTAACTTTTTTTAAATTTTTAGGCCCAGAGGTATAGTGAAGGAATGGCGGATGAGCCGTATAGTGTGGAGGCACCTGGCCGACTACAACAAACTGTCTGGTGTACAAAGAGCTATGTGGGGATAGAATGAAATGTGTGCTTAGATTATAATATAGTTGGTTAAAATAAATAAATTATGTTGTTGCTATATTAGTTGAGCAATTTTTTTCTTTGGTTAACACTTTTGCAGACACTGAATGAGACAGAATTTATTGAAGTTTTATTGTTATTACGTCTATGGGCGTTTACTGTCTACGAAAGTCTTAAGTATTCACTACCAGTATTAGTGATTCACTAGTTAGTGTGACACAAAAGTAAATTGGAATGAGACACAAATTGAAGTTATATTGTTATAATGTCTATGGGCGTTTACTGTCCGCGAAATTGTTAAGTATTCACTAGCTAGTGTGTATACCCAAAAGTAAATTGTCTAATGTAGGCTGCAATAATTTAATTCAAGCTAAGCTGGGTTACAATCATCTACATGGGACAGGTCCCAGGTATATAAGGAAGATTAAAGATACCCAATAGTTACGAGTTATTTATGCTCTTCAACATTCCAAATCTTGATTCTTGACTTGGTTCCACTAGCCTCATGATTTTATGAAACATTGAAATGTCTGTGAAATTATAATTTACTCAGAATAACAATAATTCTCATAATTATTTACATGTCCTATGTCTATTTACCCTTCAGGGAAAACAATTAAATTGTATTATCTTATTACCAAGTTAGGTCCTATGTACTGTGACTACAATAAACTCTTTGTACTATTAGGTAGGCGTCTCAAATAAATTTTAATTTTGAGCACTCTGGTAAGCTACGGCTGTAACTTATAATGGTACACACGGCTACACATCAAGCTATACATTTCCAGTATAAGCTGACCTCGCATTGTACAGAAATCCTATAAAATGCGAGATCAGCATAAACTGGAAATGTATAGCCGTGTGTACATGACTTCACAAGCTTTAGGAAAGACATTGTGAGAGGTTCATTCACTCCCTAAATTTAATAGTTGTGGCAGACATAAATCTAAGAGTCCTACTTTACACTCCTCGAACAATATTATTGAAATGGACTGCTACAAATTAACAACATGGGTAAACGCATTAAACAAAACCAAACTTAAGTTTAAAAAAACTTTATTATAAAGTCATTTAATCCTTACAACTAAATAAGCTTCATAAAGCTTACAATGGAATATCGCAGCTTCGATATATAAAGCTTTTTAGTCGAAGAGACCTGAAACAAGAAAAAAAGGAAATTAGCATGGGTTTTATAAATCCTAATTAGTTTTATCTGAGATATTTCAAACACCATCTAAATGGTGTTTGATATCTCAGATAAAATTTCTTCAATCATTAGATTCTGAAGCTAATACATGATAAATAAATCATCATTGGAATGTGGGATTTAAATTAACAGCACACACAGATGTAAATAATGCCATGTTGAGACATGTGTAATTTAGTACCTACTATTTCGGGGATATTTCTTACATTCGCAGTAGTTATTATAATTCTGTTTGATTCTTACCGAAGCCCATGTCGTCATCGGACTCCTCAGGTTCTTCCTCCTTCTTCTCCTCCTTGGCCTCGGCAGCAGGTGCTGCGGCGGCGGCGGCGGGCGCAGCGCCGGCAGACGGCGCAGCTCCCACGCCGGATCCGATGTTTGTGATCAGGTCGCGCACGTTGATGCCTTCCAACGCCTTGGCGAACAGACCCGGCCAGTATGGCTCAACATCAACGTTGGCCGCCTTCAGGATGGTGGAGATCTTCTCACCCTACAAAACAAAAATAACATCAATATGGGAATTCGCGCCATGACTATTACCAATGCTAAGGGTTAAAATATAAGTATTTACAGATACTTTAACATATAAATAAACGTTCCAAATGGTTTCATGCCATGTTTACATAGAAACAGACACGATGAAAGCGGATAATCTCATGACGAGACCTTAACCTAAAACAAAAATTATGAAAAACATGTATAATGTTTAAATACTCACAGTTACGGCAACATCATCATCAACGAGGATGAGAGCGGAGTAAACGCAAGCTAATTCAGCCTTTGATGCCATTTTTAATTATAGGACGTGCAAGTCGCCAACAGGCCTTAGCTCTCAGAGAACAAGCACGTTTGACTTCTTGATTTGGAAGAGAAACAAAAAGGTAAGACTTGTCAAAGGCTTTCTATCTGTCAAACGCTTGACAAGTACTTGTCTTGTTGTCTCTGGCTAAGTTTTCTATTTACATAGAAAAATATCTTGCATCTCGCTCGCTGTGGCCAACACAGTAGGTCTATAAAGGTCAATGATATGAGTGAGAGAGACATAGTGAACAACACAACATGTTGGTGTTCATTTTCAATCAATGGATTGAATGAATATTGTAGAATGGATTTCTGGAACGCAATTCATCAGTGTTACCAGTTAATAAAAACTTAACCTTTCTGATGCTTTCGGAAAAAACCGTTTTCCTGCGTTTTTTCTACGATCGTAGTAAAGTTATAGAACAGCAAGCATAGTAAAGATTGATACTTAAAAATAAAAAATATGATTAACTAATATTTAATAATTTTAAACGCAACACTTTAGATAGATATATTTTATTTAGCTTTTAGAATAAGCGTAAAGATTGTAAAATTGATAGAATAGGCAAACAGTGCACAGGTACAATTTTATGATGTATTTACATTTTATAATTTGGTAGCAGTAGAAATAACAATAAGCTTTAAAACTACGCATAGCGTTAAATATATAAATTACAAATCCCATGAAAATAAATGATGTTTTACGAGCATATCTCTCACTCCTTCTTTTAACGGCTGATTTTGCGTGTCCTTTTTTAATGGAAGTTCCCAATCTGGATTTAAATTGAACCCGAATTGTGAGAGAATTCTTAATTCACATTTAATTTGTACCCATCCTGGAGAATTGATGAACGACCAAGGATGGTACCATTTTTGAACAACATCTACGCAAGAGCACAATACTTCCAGCCATAAATGCAAAGCTTCTTCATTTAAGCCCATACAAATCAATGTTCGTAATTTCACGTCCATTTGGGCATGAGCGTTGTCGTGTGACAAGTTGATAGCCTGGACACATCTGTATAGTAATTCTTCTGGCGTCAGAACTTTACCATCTTCATCCAAACGATAGGTTTTGCACAATACCAAACGGCTATAGACAGAATTAAAATCTTTTTCAACTTCTCGCGATGATGCTTCTTCTATAAAAAGCCACGGGTGGCATGGGCCATCCAAGAAACTAGGACGTTTTATACCATGAAGGAGTACTCTTTTGAAAGCTGGTGCTAAAACTCCTCTGACTAGATGTGCGGCTTTTTCTGTTACAGAATCATCTCCAGCCCTGCTATACTTAACGCCTTTTTCATCCAGCAGCTTAACAAATCTTGCTGGAAACCACCCTCTCAGACCATTCAACTCGCCAATCCAACAGTGCTCATCTCTGGAGCTGATCACTTCAATAACGTCATTTTTCCTAAAACCTAATTCATCTCCATCTCTTCTTTCAAAATCTAAGAGTGCTTTGGCTCGTCTCCTTTTACTTCTTGACACATTGACGTATCTTTCTCGATCGGCTGCATGACTTTGCATTGTGTAGTCTGCTGTCAACTGAACTTCAGAAGCTAGTTGTGGTTCAAGGGCTAAGAAGTGACGAGCAACTTGCAAAATTGCTTCTCTGAGATCTACTAAAATTTCTGTCTGCTTGACATTCTTCGAAACAGCATCTTCATTGTTACTATCTTCTCCGAAAAGTATTGTTTGTATTACTGACTTGCTTTTCTTAATCTGGCGTCTCTGAAGCTGCTGCTTGGGTAAGTTAGGTACGGCACTAGGATTGCCTACGAGAGCTCCCTGATCAGCCATCAGATATGCTAGATGTCTTCTTCTATGAGTATCAATCAATGTAGGACTTAAAGTGTCTCCGCAAACTTCATCAATTGTTTTAATCAGAAGTTCAACGTCGTCAATTTCACCAGGAATGTCAGATAGTGCATTAAAAATTTGTGCAGAATTTGATATTTCCGTAAATCTGTTCTCTCTTATTTTCAGCATAGCCAAGGTCACCTTAAACAGCACTAAAGACCCGTCCAAAAAGAACAAATCCCAAATTCTGAGTAAAATCTTCATATGAACAACATTAGCATATAGAGTCAAAAACCAATGCATTGTTATCAGAGAGAGCTCAATGTCATGGGCATTCAAAACCTGATCAATACCCGGCAAGTAAGTTGAAATCAGGCTTCTTAAAACTTTTTGGTCTGCTTGGATTCCTATTAAAGTAGAAGAGTAATAAGATGCTGGTAGCAAGTCTTCTACTGTTGTGCACATTATCCAAAATGCATCTTCTTCTTCCATTAACAGCAGGAGAGATGCCGCAATCATACCAGTTCCCTGACAGTATCCGATATCAGGGTAAAGCCATGCTAGTGCCCTGAGTATTCTACGCAATCTTGGTACACCCGTGCTAGTTGGGTGTGAGAAGCAAACATTATTAGGTAGTATTTGCACCAAGTCCTTTTCAATTTGTTTACTTGTTACCAATCCATCGTCACTTGACGCTCGTACAATCTCATGGTATGTTATTTCGGTAGAAGCTCTTTTTTTTATTGCACCACATAAATGCATCCAAACCTGAGGACGAAGCGAGTGCGGCACACCATCTTTCACCATTTTTTGCAGTTTGTCAGTTTTTTCCAGTTTTCCTTCTCCTTCAGAAAAGTTTATTTCTTTACTGTAAAATTCCCACTGCAGACGGTGTTGGTCATCTTCTACAAATGCATCTGCTAATAATTTACTCGAACTCTGTTCTGGTCCATCTTCTTCTTCAACACAAAATCCAAACTCATCAAACCTGTAATCCGGGAGTCCACCACCGTGACCTTCAGATTCTGGTTGTGCCAATTTAGCCATTATGTCTTGAGGTACCATACTAGCTGTAAGTGCTGAGAATGGTCCACCAGGTGCCGGAAGAAGCTCATCAGCGATATTCAATCCTCGTATCGCATCAATCATATCTTCAGGGTCGTCATCAGCTAATGCAGCACTTATTTTACGTTCATGGTCCTCACGACCCACATACCCCACATGATCGCGCGAACTAAACAGAGACTTTGCTAAATCCATCTTATTCAATGTAAATTCACACTTTAAATATTAATTGTTGATACGATTTGCTAAGCTTTCTCCTTACAAAACAGTTTCACGTACACTCATTGTTGAATATGCTATACGTCAAAATAAATAAAGGTCAAACGTCATTCCCAATTTCAGGCCAAAGTTACTTAAAACGTTGGATAACTACTTTTAGTAACTGTAAAATTCATGTTTTCCTTGTCACATACATAATGAATCCTATACTATGTCTCTTTCGTACATAGCAATGATGCTATGTTAGAAGTGGTGAAGACTGCAAAATTAATTTGGTTTTTTAGTGTTGCGTATTATCGATTTTCTATTGGTTCAAAGACAAGTAGACAAAAATTAAGTTTTTGTTGTGATGATAAAAAGTGTTACATCTAGCATATTATGATGTAAATTAATACTAACGATAACGGTATCAATAAAATTAAAAATGTTTATATAATCACGCGAAAAGCATAGGTAACTTGAATAAAAAATTCAAGGCGGATTTAGAGAAATTATAAAAAAATCACGACCAGAATCAAAATTATAATTAATTACATTTTGGGTATCATAATTATAGTTTTTATAATCGACTAAGAATCAGTTGAATAAAATCGATACTAGTTTGAGGAACAGCAACACTCATTCTGAGTCGGCGTAACATGTCTTTTTCTTCCATTCTCGTTTTTAGTCGTCATCACAGACTCAAGGAAGCTCGCCGAGCCATAAGTACGCGTACTTGCTCACACGTCTATCACCCGTCATTCATATTGAAAACTTCCTCACTCACAGCATTTTCCTAATTCCTCCGGGGGATAGCAACACTATTTCTTATAAAAGATAAATTTATCTTCTCTTTGGTTTGGTTGGTTGTCATTGTCAATCAATTTTTTTGTTGTTGAGTACCTATAACTAACCTAAATGTAATATTATATATAAGATTACAACGATTTGCGTAACAAAAATTGCAAATTGCAATACTGTGTTGATTTATACTACGATTAACTGTGACTATCAGGTTTGTATACTTCGATTTTTTTAAGAAAATAATTTCGATTATGTTTACCAATAACAGTCTCCGTATTTATCAAATTTAATAAGCAATTATGAAAAATAATTACTTATTATATTACTAATATTTTATTTCATCTCTAGCTGCTTTCACCGTCAATAAAAGAAATGAATATTTTGAGTATTTCTGCCAGGTTGCTTGGACTTGATGGGTTTGCCATTCGTTACCTTAAGTCCTTAGGAGCTTTGGGTCTAGGGGCGCACAGCGCACTATCTAGGAATACTATCACTCATGTGATCCAGGAACCTTTCATTCTTGCCAACTTTACAGCTCAATCAAGCATATGTTGTACTAAAGTTGTTCAACATTTCTGTATTTTGGTTTATTCTAATATGGTAATCTTCCCTGGAAGCTTAAATTTTACATCATACTGTATTACTAGACTGGTTTAATTTGCAATAATAATGGTTTTCATACTGTGTAATACAATAAAACTAAAGCTCAACAACTCTCACTATGCCTATGCTACAAATAAAAATGTAAATTCGCTACATGGATAATATTTGTAAAGTATGCTCAACACTGTACTGTATACTAAATAACATAACTAATGATACAATGTAGGAATCTTTAACAAAAGTAATATTAATAGTTTGTTTTAAAATTAATAAACTTGAGAAGTGTGTTTTGAATGCATGTGGTGCGTTATTGATGGCAGTACAATAGTTGGAAAATGTTACAGACTTAAGTTATAACTTGCACATACTAAACTTAAACAAGGACACTTTCATACAATAGTCTCTCTATTTACTGACACTTTTCTATTGACTTTCACCTTTGTTAATACATCATATATTAACATTAGGATGGCTGTAAAAAAATGTTGCATTGACAACTGTAAGTCATGTTCCACACGAAAGGAGGATAAAGGTGTAACATACCACAAGTTTCCAAAAAATGTTGCATTACGTGGCATTTGGATAACGGTAACACATAACAAACACACAGACACAGAATTGCCCAAGTTTGTGTGCTCGCGGCATTTCTGTAAAAATGATTTTCAAAGTTTCAAGGACTCTAAATACAAATTGAGAACAGGTATTTAGTAGAATGTCCATATTGCTTGTTGGGTTATTTATTATTATTAATGGTTTAAGTTGATTATGATTTGTATTGTTTTAGTATGTAGCCACTTAGATGTTGTTTCTTATTTACTGTATTGAATGGTACTGTAGTTTTTGTTGCTAATTTTAAAGGGCACTAGAAGTTGTGCCTCTGTTTTCTATATATTTCATTGTATTGGCTAATAAAGTAAACTTGCTAAACATTCTGCAACATTTGAATATAAAACTTATTTTTAGTTTAGAAAAAGTTGCTTTATATTGGATCTTTTTGATTTTCTGTCATACTTTTTTGTTATTGCTGTCAGTAGACATAAGACTTATAAAATGTTGAAGTATGAAATTGTTATTTACATTCATTCATTATTCTTCCAGGATGCACTTGTAGAAACCACTGCATAATCATTGCATGTTAAAGATATTAGATGAAAAACAATTACTGATAACACAATTGATTGCAGATGCGATTCCATCAATATTTCCATGGGATTCTGACACTGACGAAGAAATGGAAGACATAAGTGCCCCAGTGGAAGGTTTTGGCAAAGATTGTGAGGTTGAGAATGTGGATGCTATAAAGAAATTTATTGAAGCACAAGAGAAAGAGATACAGGACCAGAGAGAAGCAGATATTCAGAGTAATGAGAAAAAGAATGCTGCAGATGTTAATAAGCCAAGTCAGGAAGAGACACTATGTGTGGCCAGCAGTGTGATTGATATGATACTCAATGAGTCTGAGCTAGAGATTGCTAGGAAAAAGAAAGATGTCGCAAGTAAGGAGATTTTTAGCCCTGTGGACAAAGGTAACAAAAAATAGTTAATCATCTTTTCACAGATCTGCAATATTCATGTAAATAAAGTTACAGACATTCCAATCCTAGGTTGGAAAGGTAAAAACAAATGGTTCCAACTGCAGGTCACAATAAATGGTGTTAAAAACTGAAAGCTCGTCATAGATGGCAGCACTGCTCCCTGTCCACAGACCGCCATTGTTTTGTTTATGTTTACTTTTGTGTCAATCACAAATTAAACAAAAACTAGATAAATATATATGCCACTTGGAGAATAGCACTCTCGACGGAATTTTTTGTGACTATCTTTGATTGAAATCTTTGGCATCAGGAATATTAATTCATTATGCGTAATAGAAGTCGCTACTCGCTTGTTTACAAAAAATGTATGAAAGTAGAATGAATGTATGAAGCCAGCTGTCAAGTTCTTGGACACTGGGTTATAGCGACATCTGAAATGCGTAAATGGCAGTTTCATCCCCATTTAATTTTATTTCCTAGGGCCTAACATTTGTGGCAATCCACATCCACCATATTCAAATATTCCTCCTTATCCTTTACAGGTAACAGCAGTATGGCACTCTCCATTGGTTCTAAAGTCGAGGTTAAGGACTTTGGAGATGAATGGCATCCTGCAGAGATTATAGAAGTCGACTATGAAGATATGGAAGTGCTTGTACATTTTGTTGATATAAAAAGGTGAGTTCTTTAATGATATTCATCTTGCAGCCTTTTTTTTTGGGTGGGAAATCATCAAATGACTTCTCCCGCTCTGGGCGGAGCGGAAGGGCGTGTTAGACTTTTACTGACTAAAGCCCACCCGTGTTCCTTCAATTGCCTGTTGCTAAGGGTACCGGTTTCCCTTTCGGACTTTCCCGGAACTTTCGGAATTTCCCGCAACTCATCCTGCAGCCTAAGACAGCATTAAGGCGCTCCGTTACCGAGACCATTCGCCTGTAATGTAATAGTTGACATTCGAGCATTACATCAGTGAGTGAGGAGAACCGAGGTAATGGTAATTATAGTAATGCTCAAAATCGAATCTTGGATTGTTACATTACAGGCGAATGCTCCCAGTGACAGAGCGCCTTTACACATCTTCATCAGACAAGCAAATCAAATTAAATACGTATACTCTGCTAACTCTCGTTTTCAAAACGGCCGTAATGTTTTACGTAGGGCGATAACCTCGATACAATGAAAATATTTACAAAAAGAAGTATGGAATGCACCTAATACTTTTTCGTATAAAACATGCTGCATGCATTTTTTTACATGCTGGCCATATAGAAAAAAAATCCAAAAAAAATAAAAACAAAAGTGGCAATTTTATGATTGCATAATTTTTGGGTTGTGATTTCAATAATTATTTTATCGTAATTGTGATGTCTTTCTCGTACAATACACGTAATAAAACATTGCGTGAAGGACGCAGGTATACCTACCCATTGTTTTTTTTTTTCATTGTAACTAAGCTTGACAATTTATTTTACTAACATTTCCTTTTGCGCAGCTAGCTGATTTTCGTCGATTTGTATCTCTGATTTTTTTAGCATACGTTTCGCAGTTTTTATCTGAGAATTTTCTTATTGTACCTAGTGGTAAAGTATTTGTCGTACGGAATACATATAGGTCCATTTAGATTGATCCAGTATTACAACTTTTCAACCCAATGTTCATTTCTCATGTAAAAAAAAATGTAGCCATTTAGCAGTTTGATATCGTAGCTATATTAGTAAGTACCTCTTTTATTGCACCATAGTGAAATAAACATAACAAAAAAATTGCAGACATGACGAATGGATAAGCGTGAGCAGTCCTCGCTTACGCCCGGTCAGTTCATCCGCTGCCAGTAGTGTCACAAGTACAACCTTGGTGAAGCCCGGCCCTAGTTCCGAGGAAAGCCTTACTGATACTATACCAATAGCCAATTTGAAAGAGGAACCTAAGGATGTAAAGGTCGATGAGAAGAGTAGGCTATGCTACGCGGTGGGCGAGCGATGCCTCGCGAGGTGGCGCGATAATCGACGCTTTATAGCGACTATTCTTAAAGATTTGGGGGATGGTGAGTTTTCATTTATTATAAATAAAATAAAATGCGCTTTTATGCAATACACGTTTTATTAATTAGGTAATTTTGTGTAATGTAAGATTAAAAAAATCATGAGAAAAAATATTAAATAAAAATGAAACTGGTCAAAAAGTCCATACAATCAATTGTAATATCTTTGGTCGATTCTTATGGCCCTATGATTTATCTTTATGACAAAAATAATATAGTAGTTACAAATACATTTAATTTTTGTTTTTAAGTTTTTCTTTTATATATTTTTTTTGACAGGCAATTACGAGATAGTATTCGACGATGGTTGCCATTGGACGTGTAACACGACTAGGCTTCACAAACTGCGCTCGAAGTCGGGCGAAGCTGACGCGACGTCGGCCCCCCTCACGTACGGCGCGGGGCCAAGCAACACCACCCCCCAAACAAACACACAGTTCCCATCCCCTGCCTTCCACACACATCTCTTCGATCCCACAAGAGACTACTTAGGATCAAAAAGTGAACGCCGCGAAATGAAACGTAAACTTAACATAAAAGAAATATTCAATATAGGACAGAAAAAGTCGCGTAAGGAGAAGATTCAGAAGGAAAAGTCGCAGAAGACTGTCGAAAGAAAACCAAGGATTCTGAAGAAGAGAAGAGAGAAGGTGGTGAAATTGAAGCTTGAGAGTGAAGTGAAGACTGAGATAAAGACTGAACTACCTGGTGAGTGCTGTTTAGTTTCTAGGCTTTTATTAATTCTGCAGTTTCACAGTTTTGTTATTACCTAAAATAAATCTTAGCCGTAGATGCCGTAGCTTCCATCATTGGCACTGTAAGCCAAGATGAACCAGTACCTCTGGAAGTTAAGAAAGTATTGATGGAAAATGAGAATCCGGAACAAGTCCTGGAGGATACTAAGGAGGAAGTGGAACAAGGAACCTCTGATATGACGAATGAACAAGTGACTTTGGCTGCAGAGCTTCACCCCACTATTGATATGGAAGACCTTATTCAGTTGGAAGACCTGAAAGGTGAACTAGACCCGGTAAGTGAAGTTTTTGTTTCTAATAATTCCATGAAGTATCTTATATTGTTTTTTCTCGTATAAAACTGTCCATTCCTTTTAAAGCCGGCCTCTGGTAACGAGCAAGTGAGTAGTGGTAAGGTGCGTATCGATTATGCGCGGCAAACTCGCAAATAGACGCCTCGCGCGACTGCCGCGGTATATCGATAGACACTTTCAACGCTTGAGCTTTAGCTAATAATTTTTTGTACCTATACAGTTATGCTGTCTATTTTATTTAGGTACTCGACGAGGAAGTGAAACTCGAACAATTCGAGAAACCAGACGACGTTAGACACGAGGAAGTTATTGACAGAATCAAAGAGGTTATCAACAAACTAGAGGATGGTCTGAACAACGTTGAAAAGATCGGTTCACCCAAGCTAGAACCGAAAGAAGAAATACTGACAACTCCGGAAATAAAACCAGAACCAAAAGTAGTAATTAAACAAGAGCCAGAAGGGGTGACTGAACCAAAAGACAGAAGTAAGAAATTATCAAAGATAAAGAAGGGTAAGAAATTGAGGATGTTACGAGAGAAGAAAGTGAAGAAACAAGTGGAGAAGGTGAAGAGTGAGCTGGAGATGATGAAGAAGCAAATGGATGAGATGCGGCAGCAGATGCTGAAGGGGCAGGAGTTGGGAAAAGGCGCGGCGATGCCGGAGTCATTCCTGTTGCCGGGCGAGTGGTGCTGCCACTGGGTGAATGGGCAGCCGGTGGGCGCTGTGAGTGAGATCGAGTGCGAGCCCCGGGGGGAGCCAGGTGCTCCGGTGCCGCTGCCTAGGAGGAGTGTGCAGGTGCTCTCGTGCTTTCCTAACATTTACATCGTCTTGTACAATACGGCCGATATAATTTGGCAGTACCGGACTTCGCGCAGAAGCCTGCGTAGTAAATTTTTTTAGGAACCAAATGGTGACATGAGGCGGGGGTGAGTGAGAGAACATGCGCAAAATTTTGCAGAGCCTATGTTCAGACCTACCAAGTTATATCGGCCGTATTGTAGTCAAATCAAAGCATAAAGACATGTCTCTTTGTATTCTAGGTCGAAGACAAAAGATTACCAGAGGGCTGGACCAAGCACATGGTCCGTAGGAGCTTCGGGCATTCTGCAGGCAAATGGGACGTTGTGTTAGTCGGGTACGTTACCTCAGAAACCTTACACAAATATCTTTTCTTTTTGTTTAGCATAATAAGCATAATCAGCCTATAATGTTCCCACTGCTGGGACACAGGCCTCCTCTCTTCAAGAGGGAGTGGGCTTTTTAATCTACCACGCGGGCCCAGTGCGAGTTGGTAGCTGTCACATGTCTTCGAATTTTTTGGTAGAACAAAAAAATTCCGAAACTGGCATGTCCTAGAAGGACATGTCGGTTTCCTCACGATGTTTTCCTTCACCGTTTTGAGAGCAGTGGCGATAAAATAATTTACATAAAGTAAAGCGCCTGACAGGGTTCGAATCTACGACCTACAACTAGTAAATCGTGCCCGTTACCACAGGGCCACCACTGCTCTTTTTTTTTTGTTTACTAGCTTTTAATTGCGGCTGTTCTCCCGTCGCTATCCCACAGGATCCGTGCATTTTCTAGTCCACATAGAGCATAAAGATGTTCCTTATTAAAGTTGTAAAACGCATTACTTTCTTCAGCATTTCGTCGGTCATATTGGTGGTCAGCAGTAACAGTGCAGTGCTTTCTATTTTATTATAACTGTCACATTCTATCTTGTACTTTGTAAGAGCTTCCGCTGTGGCTCGTTCAGCCGGGTGTGCCGGCTTTATTAGAGTACCCTGCACCGCTTCTAATGTGCCTGTGTTACTCCGCAGCAGCAACATCACTTTATATTTCCAGGTCGGCCAGTTGTTTCCATCGAATAGTCCTATTTCGAGTTTCATTTTTGAAGATAATATGATTTACTCTTTCGAACTTTTATTGTTTAGAAAAACAAAAATAAAGCTTTTATACTCTTATTTTTGCACGCTCGCTACCATATTAAAGTAAACGCAGTGGAATTGGGTTTTTATAATATATATTGCGTGTGATATCAAAAGTACATAGAATAACAAGTGTAGCCTAGCAACCACCACATAGATGATATATAAATCTAGAAGGGAAGACTTCATAAAGTAACGCTGGAAGTGCTTTCCTAACATTCCTAACCTATATCTTTGTAAATTTTAGCCCCGACAACCGTAGATTCCACACGAAGAACGAAATGCGACTATACTTAGAGAACAAGCCAGAACTTATGGAGCAAGGGTACGAACACGCGCTCACAGACTTCGGCGTGCACCTAAAGATGGCTCGGCGCCTCGGCTGGATCTCGCACACGCCCGACGGAGCCCCGGGCGCCGCCCCCCTGGCGCCCGGCACGCTCAGCAGCACCTCGCCACTCGTCAAGCGGAGGAAGTTGAGTCTTAAGAAGAAGAGAGACAGAGATAGTAAGGACAAGGAGAGGAGGCCCAGGATTACTCTTAAGATGAAGATGCCGAAAGATGTAAGTGTCGGCTTGTATACATACTATAAACTAAAGTCACTTTCGTGTCTGTGTGTGACCACGTTGTTCCTCTAAACTATGCAACGAATTTTGATGCGGTTACCATCATTTAGAGAATTCTGGATAGTTTATATGTACCGAGCAAAACCGAGGGGCGAGTTGCTAGTTGCTAGTTTATTTATAAAAATAGCTTCACCCACGGCTTCGCTGTCGTGGTCTATCCCACAGGACCGTGCATATTTATAGGATAAAAAACCAATGTCCCTTTACGACCTATAAACTTTGTCCGCAAAAAATCTTTTATGGTATTATTGTTGCTCTGTGAAAGAACAACCAGTAGGTTTGTGAAGATCATTAATCTTTAGATTTCAGCCAAAGCATGACTAACGATGTGATGTGTATGAAAATTTTTATGTAAAACACACAAATGTTTCATTTTTCACTACAGTATGTACCCTCAGAAGACTCTGTGCCATCTCCAGGTGGTTTAAGCGTCAGTGACAGTATTCCTGGTGAAGCTTACCTCGATGCACCGCCATTAGAAGATGGATATGGTAAGTTTCTAGTCGTAAAACTTTCTTTTTTAATAATTGGTAGATATGTTTATTCTGATGACACCTTCTTTCCAGTATATGTGGGCTCACTAAAAGTGCAAATAATCGACAACCTTCTTCGTTGTCCGGCTGAGAGTTGCTTCAAAAACTTCCGAAACAACACTTTACTACAGATGCATATCAAACACTATCACAAAGAACTCAGAAAGATGATGGGAGCGACTCCTAAAGTGTTAGACTTAGCGTACGCAAGAACCGCGCCAGTGGGGGTGGAGACTCCTCGCTCTAAAGATGACCACAGGATCATTAAAGTGAAGATACCGCGACCACCGAAACGTGAGGAACCCAAACCAGAAGTAAGAGACATTCAAACTGAATTACAAGTGGACACCTCACCCGTTACGCCAGTCAAAGATGGCGATAGCATAACTGTACCTAGAAGTCAGGACTCGCCCAAACTTCGCCAGGCTCTCATCAACAAGCCCGTGAAGCGACCAAGAGTATTACTACCCGTTCGAAGACTAGAACCGGAACAAGTCCTACCAGATCCTATGAACGAAGAGATAGACGTGGAAGACAGAGAACCTATAGAACCTGTCATGGAAATACCAGCTTTAGATATGCCGTTGGACTTTGAAAGTGCGATATCAACGCATACTGTGACCAAGCCTATGTTTGAGAAGAAGCGTAAAGGTGATAAACGTCGTAAGACCTTCGCGCTGACTGCTAAGAGGCCAGTCAGTGAAGAAGAGGACTGGTTTGGGGCGACCTCGGACTTTGAAACCAGGTCTAGTTTCCCTAGGTCTGGGACACCGGATTCGAAGGTCGATTGTAAAGTGGCGCCCGTGTCTTCTGAGTCCAATGAGGAGAATAAAGACGCTAATATGTATATGTTTACTGAGAGTAAGTTTTATTATTATTCAATATATATAAATAGTATAAAACAAAGTTGCTTTTCGTATCATAGTTCATCTAAACTACATTATGAATCTTGATGCAGTATTCACCATAATTTGGAGAATTTATTCTGGAAGATTTAGTCATATTAAACTTAATTATAATAAAGAAATCTCAATGTATAGTCAAATCTTAATAACCGAGCGAAGCATTCTCTATATTTTGTTAATTCCAGATTACACTAAACATAAAATATGGCACTAAAACTTGTCCTTGTTTATAGACGGCGAGCGGATAAAGATAGTGCACATGAAACGCGAAGAGATCATCAACTGTCACTGCGGGTTCCGCGAGGAAGACGGGCTCATGGTGCAGTGTGAACTGTGCCTGTGCTGGCAACACGCCATGTGCCACAACATACAGAGGGAGTGTGACGTGAGTTTTAATACAAAAGTAATGCTGTAATGATATGGTAAAATCCAGGTATCACAAAGCCTCCTAAAACCGACCCTTAAAACTTAGTCCAATCCAAGATATGAGCTAAATATTGATTGAACTTCAACAAGCTTTGTACACACGACAAATTGTTTTGAGCAAATCACCGTAACTCTGCTTTCCGTAGCCTTTTAAAGTTTGAAATCTTTCGCAAGGTATAGTACTCTCTACGTCCTGCGATTGAGTTTCTAATTAGCTACATATTACTCATATCAATAATCTCATACTATCCAGGTGCCGGAAAAATACACGTGCAGCATCTGCCTAAATCCTCGCCGCGGTCGTCGGTCGCAGCGGTTCCTGCATGACCAGGACCGAATGTACGAGGGTTTGCTGCCGGCCGGCAAGCCGTGCGAGACGTTGCGACGCTCGCACGAAGTCGCCGGCAATCTGCTGAGGATCGAGGATGCTCTCCATGCGCTGAGGGTCAAGTACTATGTGGCTACGTGAGTATCTAAGTTTTATTCTATCTAAATTCGGTATTTATTTTGTTGGCTATTCGTTCGGACATGTTGAAAAAGGCCGTTAGTTTTTATGCTGTACTTTTCTGTGCTCTTCTCGATGTGACTCAATTTCACCCTTTTATTACCCATAATTTACACACGGCTACACATCAAGCTATACATTTCCAGTATATGCTGACCTCGCATTGTACGGAAATCCTATACAATGTGAGATCAGCATAAACTGGACATGTATGGCTTGATAGTCGTGCCTACAATGTTATTAAATATTATTTTGATATTAAAACAGACCCCTACTTATTTTCATTTTCAAATAAACAATGTAATTTGCCAATAATACCATATTTTATAATATTTTCTTTCAACCGCCCACAGTAAGAAAGACCATCCAAAACTCTACCTCTGGGCCAAAGACTGGGAGCAGGTGGAGATCCAGTACACGCAGGAGAAGCTGAACTCTGACTACTCGGACCTGAACATCATGATCAACAGCATGAACAAGGAGAATCAGCCGCTGCGGCCGGACGACGTGAAGGACTTGCCGCTGGACATACGCGCCTCGACCTTTGATGAACAGGAACATGAGAGGTGTGTTTGTCGACAAGTTGATGAAGCAATTTGCAGTCGTGATCGTAATGTCATAAAATTCGATAGATTAGACGAATGTAGAGCATTAAATTTTGTATTAAATTTGAAATTTTGAATTAAATTTTGAAATACTAAGCTGTGGGAGTTTTCTAATTGAGGAAAAAGGAAGAAAACAAAAAATATTTTATATAGTTAACAGGTAATCATTTTCTATAGTTATTTTGTCAGCGTTACAGGCCCGCACCGTCGCAACACTCAGTTGCCATACAGTTGTGTATCTGATAAATGCTACATAGAAATAATATACCTGAAAATTAGCTATCAAATACAATACTTTGACTACTCTCAATGACTCCTACAACTTACTGTGCTGTGTTCAAAATATTGTGTTTTAATCTTTCACATTACAATGTTTCTGCTCTCCTCAGGTACACACAAAGGGAGGGCCCGCTCAGTTCCCACGCTCTACTGAGTGGTCTGCTATCAAGTCCGGGCGGCGCGTCATTAGACCTGCCTATCAGCACGTCGGAGTTGGAACGACTTGCCAAGTCTGTTCAAGGTATGGCGTTACTTTTCATCATTTCTCGTAACAGCTTGTGGTCAATAAAACAATAGCGGTAAAATATTTTAGCCATTCGTTATGGTGGTAGCCACTATGGACCATGGTTGTTGCTCGAATATTTTTAGGGTACTATTATAAATATGTTTAGCCCTTTGGATTGCCAATGCTAACGACATTGCAGTCATAAAATATAAAGAGAGGGTAATCTCGCTGGAGAAACCACTGTGTACTAACAAATCTGTTCATAGTCCAGGGACTGACTGCAGAAGATAAGGAAAAATAAAACTGATTTGGATTATTCTCATTATCAAAGATGGCTGTATCAAATTGATACGCATTTTAGAATGTTGATTGTTGTAGTTGTTACTTACAATTAGCTCATGATTAATATTTCCAGAGCAAGAAGCCCAGCGTGCCGTAATCTTAGCCCCGCAGCCCGAGGCGCCTATAGAGAACGCGGCGTGTCGCCGACAACTGTTGAAGCATCTGCAACGTTGCCAAGCGCTCATCGACGCACGGCTTGACTCCATCGAGGCGCAAGTTGCAGGTAAAGCACAACTTCTTCAGTAATACTATACTATAATTTAGTTCTAAACATAGTACCAAAACTGGCAATGAAACGGTTCTCTTGTCGGATTAGTAGGAGCAGTTGACTTGGTCACGATTTTAAAGTTAGCTCGTAGCACATCATTTTAACATACTAAAAAAAAACATACAGACGAATTGAGAACCTCCTCCTTTAGGAAGAAGTCGGTTATAAATTGTAGGAGTTTACAGGGAAACTTGAAGAGATTTGAGATATAACACTAAAATAACATTGTTTGTCGCTTTGCCGGAAAATCTGGATTTATTTTATAAAGATTTAGTGGTGAGAAAATAATTAAATTATTATTTTCAGAACTAGAATCTCAAGACCCATCGTTTGAGGATGACGAGACGGCGGATTACTTCCCGCGAACCAAACAGACGGTACAGATGCTGATGCGAGATCTGGATACAATGGAGGAGCTAGGAGTCATCACCTAAGCTCTCACAATGCCGTGGAAGTGCCCTAGGATAGCTCATAGATGTGATTCAGACATTATATGGATTTCTTCATTGCATTGTTATTCAAAGTAAATTATGATTTTGAAGTAGGTACAGTTTATATTCCTGTTTATGTAACATGGAAATACCAAAGTAAGAAAATAAAGTATATTTAACATGAAATATTTTTTTAATTTATTAGTTTCAGTTCCCATTAATTTTTTGTTGTGAAATGTTTCACTGTACATACATTTTGGAGCACTTGAGAGAATGCACTCAGGCAGTGTTGAGTGTTGTTACAAGGCAAAGAAATTTTCTATTCTTTTGTTGGTGCATCAATGAGAAATTATATATAAAAACCGGCACAGTGCGAGTCGGACTTGCACACGAAAGGTTCCGTAATCATCATCTACCTAGCCTTTTCCCAACAATGTTGGGGTCGGCTTCCAGTGTACTATTATCTATAAAAGCGGCAAAGAGGTCACGTTTGTTGGAGGAGAGCCCCCTTAGATATTTATTTTCTTCTGTTTTTTAGTATTTGTTGTTATAGCGGAAACATTAATACATCTGTGAGTATTTCAACTGTCTATCATGGTTCATGAGATACAGCCTGGGGTGACAGACGGACAGACAGATGGACAGACAGCGGAGTCTTAGTAACAGGGTCCCGTTTTACCATTTGGGTACAGAACCCTAAAAACCAGGGCTTGAAATACCGTTAAAAATATGGTATCGTTACAGCCTTCTGATGCGGGTATCGTTAACTAATAAATAACATTATATTATTTACCGTTATATCTGGCACATTTTACCGTTAAACATACGTAACGTTAAAATCTAAGGTAACGATAATTTTATCGTTATAATTAGTTTTGTTACCGTCGCTCTCGTCCAATTGCAAAAGAATGTCAGATTGCATCGACGCTAAGACTGCCGTACGACTATTTGCGCGTTTAATAGATATTATCTTATCATTGCTATTCTGTGTTGTGCTTGTACTTGAGAATATACTTGGTTGGTTGGTCCACCGTGTTCTGTAAGCGCGTACGACTGACGTGAGCGGTGAGAGATATGAAGACGACAAACGAAATGGCAACAGCGCCGACAGGGTGTGGGAGTGAGAGGGGCGCGCGCGCACGCCGGCCGCGGCCGCCTTTGAGACGGGCTGGCAACGTCGCTTAAAATAACAAAATAATACCGATAATTTTTTACCGCTATTTTTGCAATAACGTTAAAAATACCGGTAATTTTTACCAAAAATGTTAACGTTATTATTATGTTATGCTACTAAGTAACGCTACCAAATTGTACCGATATCGAAGTATCTCTACGGAAATACCGTTACTTAACGTTACTTTTAATGTGAATT
Source organism: Lithophane semibrunnea (assembly GCA_947363905.1). NCBI lineage: Eukaryota > Metazoa > Arthropoda > Insecta > Lepidoptera > Noctuidae > Lithophane > Lithophane semibrunnea. Next base: position 14,325,466 of record OX376188.1, read on the forward strand.
GGTATCGTTTTCAAGCCCTGCTAAAAACGATAAAAAAAAACTATGACAAATAAAAACAATCTCTTTTCAAAATTTTATTAGCTTACAAAATAGAATACAAAAAAAAAACTAGCCCTCATAGAATTTGGGCAGCTGATCTCCAAGTATGACGGAGCGTTCAACACCAGCTTCCGTGATGACTCCAAGTCTCACCACACCACCAGATGAGCCGTCACGCAGGATGGCCAACGTCAGGGTGTTGGTGACAAACTTGATGGCCTCCTCCTTGCTCATGTTGGGCTTGAAGTTGGCATCTACGTAACCATACACATAGGTTGAACCAGACCCACCGATGGAGACGGCTTGGCGTTGCACCATACCGCCAATGGGGACTGAGTATATTTGACCTGCAAAAATAAATAGCTGTGTATTAAGAAGAGTTCAAACTCAAACTCAAAGCATTTATTTCAAATAAACCAATTACAGGCACTTTTGAATTGTCAAAGGGTCGGTCAGTCAGAAAATATGAAACTAGTTGCCCATTCCAAAGCGTAGTAGGTTCCTATGGAGAAGAACGGGCAAGAAACTCCACGGACACTCTTTTAAATCAGAATATTGTTACAATATGTTGTTTACATCATTCATGTTAGAATCATACATGTGAGTACAATGTAGAAAAACGTGCAGGTTAAAAGAGTCCGTAAATAAAAGATAAAACGATACAAAACAATTCAAAAATTAAAATAAATCAAAATAAGCCGTGGCAGCTAAGAGATGACCAGTCCCTACTGATCGCGCCCGTTCACGAACATGACGCATGGATCAGCACCATTCAGCTCAACCATTTTGAAGGGAACTTAATGATCCAACACACACGCCACCACCAGCGAGACATTAAAGTGAGCATGACATGCTTTCAGCCGCCAGGGCACATTCAAGTCAATGAAAGACGTACCTAGTAAATGGTAGCTTTAAAGTACTTAGGTAAGTACATAGTGCTCACACACATGTGCTATGCAGTTATACAATACTAGGAGATTGAATTTATACAAAGTAAAGATAGTTTTTACAATCTTCAGCAGCTCCAACAATATTTTCGTATGCTAATCAATTAGTTGTTGCGCCCTGTGGAGCTGGACCATCGCTGAGCCAAGCATTTTTGTCAGTGATGTAATCCGCCAATTTATAATATGCTTGACGGCATAGTGTGCGTTTTATACAAGATTTAAATTTTGTTTCATTCAGTTGGAGTATGTGGGGAGGTATTTTATTGTAACATTTTAAACAGTACCCCATGAAGGATGAGTCTACTTTAGCCAGTCTGAAGCCCGGTTGAACTAATTGGTCCCTATTCCTAGTCCTATAATTGTGTTTTTCACCTCTTTTACTAAAAAGACTTAGATTTTTCCTTACGTACATGATGTTTTCGTAGATATATTGACAAGGTACCGTCATGATGTTAATATCTTTAAACAATTCCCTTAGAGAATCGCGCATACGGAGGCCATATATTGCTCTGATAGCCCTTTTCTGCAGAATAAAAATAGACTCGATATCTGCAGCCCGTCCCCATAGTAAAATACCGTAAGACATGATACTATGAAAGTAACTGAAATAGACTAGCCTCGCGGTATCTACATCAGTGAATTGACGGATTTTCCTCACAGCATATGCTGCTGAACTTAACCGTCCTGCAAGAGATGTTAAATGAGGACCCCATTGCAGCCTTGATTCGAGTGTGATCCCCAGCAGGCGTAGCATGAGCACTGTTTTGTCGACGGAAGAGTAGACAAAAATGACGTTTCCTATAGACAGTAGACAGAACGAGACGGCAGCAAAATAGAAAGAGTCAACTGCACTTTTTACGAAATTCACTCTTTTACATAATTCGACTCAGAATTCTTTGTTTTATCATAGGATTTATCGGTTGTCAGTTTGATTTTGACAGTAAAGATAGAAAACTTTCTTCCGAAATAGTCTACATATAAAAAGACCTAGACAAAGATCGTTAGAAATGATAGACAAAATGACAGATTGTAGAAAGATTTCTACGGTGGATGTCAAAAATGAAGAAACGAACTGTCACTTTGTATAGAAAAAGCTATGTCTATTCTTCGTAGAGATAGAAAGCGCCATGCTACGCCTGCTGGAAAACAGTCTTATCGACGAATTCTAGTTTCTCCCTATTCAATATTATGTCACAATCACTACTTTTAACATTTGGTAAAGCAAATCTCATGCATTTAGTTTTTTTCCCATTTAATACTAAATTATTAGCAGTGAACCAATTTTGGACCTGCAGTAGGGCGTTATTTACGTCGTCAAGATTTGATGCACGTCTATTTATTAATTAATTAAATTATTTATTTTTAAGAGTGGTTCTCATATAGAAATTAGAGAAGCTGATGCAATACCATATTGATTATGTATTGCAGTACTCTGACAGGAAGGAACAACCTATGTCTATACAAACATAACTCTGGACTGAATAACTGAATTCTTTCAATTGCTCTCAAAATTCTTGATAGTAGATCAAGAATTTTAAGATGACCATCCTGCCAGTAAGAAAGTGAGCACGATTTTCGATTTAAATAAACTAAACACAGACATTCTATCCCGTATACTACAAATCTAAACCTTACCTCCATTCTTCTTATCCCAGCCTGCAACCAGGATACCAGCAACCAAAGAATCACGGTAGTTGTAGCAAAGCTCACGGAATATGGCCGCAGCAGTGTGAACTAGAGGGGGCTCGCCTAGCTCCATCTTGTGGAAATCTGAAAACAATAGTGTTCCTTTAGGGAGAATCTTGATATAGTTTATATCATTTCATGTAGTAAATGATGCAATTTAATAAGTGAATGGTGAATGGTTCTCTTGTCACAAATTCTCTAAACTAAACTAAAAATCACTAAAATTTAGTTTATTCCTGTCAAACGACGATTTCCCATTCTGAAAATAGACTAATGTGACACAACTTAACTATAATTTAGTTTGACAGCACCTAGATGGCACTGAGTTTTAATTTAGTGAAAATGCTATTCTGAATTTGACGTTTTAACCAAAATTTTTGTTCTATTACTAAAATCCTCTAACTAACTCTGACTATTTTTAATCACGATTAAAAATGTGTGGAATAAAATTAGATGTCATGAACTAAAATTCAAACCAACACCTCGAATTCAGTTGCAAAACGGTACTGTATCTTTTTTTATTTTCTTTTGCTTATATCTCGAAAATGGTGTGTCCTATCGCAAAAATAATGAAAATTTTGACCCCCTTAGCAACCTGCAAACCCATAATACTCAACATGCTGGTAATTTTTTTTTTGTTTTCTTCCAAAATGTGAAAAATTCCATATAAAAATACGTCGACGGCCACATTGCGCGCCACCCCGGCTCAAAAAAAATCACGTGGTAGGCAAACAAGTAGGTACCAAGTGGAGTCGCGATTGTCAAATTCGATTTTAGTTGTGTCAATATAATTTTTAAATTTCGAGATTTTTTTTGGCAGAATAGCTCTAAGCTTCTCATAGTAAAAAGTAAGGATTTTTAGTGATAGTTTAGTTAGTTTAGTTTGGTGTACAAGAGAATCGGCACCAATAGCTAATTTTGTCAATGGCTGCATTAGGTTTTCTGTACAACCTTTAATAACTAGTAATTAATTCAGCTTTGACAGTTACTTATAATTATTTTGGTTAGGGAAAGCTGTTTGTTCAAATCTATATATGTATCATGCCTAAAGCCTAAGAGGCTTTAGGCATGATCTGGTTTGAAAAGATAGCAAGTAAGGACTTTTGTAGTTATCCCATAAGTCTTTCTTTTATTAGTTAAAACGGTATACTCACTCAAATGATAAGTAACAATATCAGCAATGGCTTGCGTATCAGCCGCCGATCCTGATCTGCAGCAGTAGATATGATCAGTGATCCTCGTCAGTTTGTCCGTCACTCTGTTGGCAATGTAGGCGCCCGTGGTGGTTCGCGAGTCGGCGCCGATCACCACACCGCCGTTGAACTCGCAAGCCATGATCGAAGTTCCCGTACTGTGCGGGGCATTCATCCATTCAGGAATGCATGGATCACTGTAAGCGTTGACTACTGATGCCGCCATGTTTCTGAAATAAGTTTAATAAGAGTTTACTATAGTGCTTCTGCTTTACAGATGAGCAGGTCGATTATAATGATGATGATGATAGCGTGTATTTTGAACAAGATTTTGGATTGTTTGTTGTAGCGTCATTTTGAAAAGGTTATGCTTGTTAATAGTTAGTAACAGTACCAGATTTTACTAATGCAGTTAGAAGATGTAAATGGTCGGTATTACTTACATTAATTTGTGGTAAAAGTTGAATTATTTAGCTAAAACAATTTTTGAGAGTCACGGTTTGACTACGGCGAATAATTGTCACTGTCAAAATTAGAACGTCATCGAAACTATCAACTCATGCATCCTGCTTCGGAACACGCAATATTTTTAACAGACCGAACTAAAATCCGGTTTTAGTTATTAAAGTTATGTAAACAGAGCTAACCAAGCTTATCGAAAATATATCTGCTTTGCAGTTAATATTATTTAAGTACTGTATAATTAGAAATCATTTATAACATAAACATAAAAATCATGCCAGTCTTTTGTGTTTATTTCACGTGTAACGAAGCGCAATTTGAAAAACGTTTCTTTGTACGTAGGTAGTTCAAGTAGTTTGACCACCAGTTTTATTTTTTATTTGACTACTTTCTACTCTAAATTCTTATTTCTATAGACAGACTTATATTATTTGACCCATTGAATAAATACGTAATTATGTAGTATCATCACTGGAGAATTTGGATAGCATAACTAAGGGGTGGCCGTGAGTAAAAGGAAAATCCCACATAGAGGAAAGTACCATACCATCTGACTTCCAGTTCCAAGTGTTGTGGCAATAGCACCTAGCGGTTTTACAATCCGCGAATCCTAATAATAAAATAATCTATTTTGAAGTTGCATCTGTACCCCAACATAAACCTATGGATTAATACAACCTATGGATTAAAACCTATGGATTAATACAAAATTGGTTATCTTATTGCAATAGGTACCTACTGAATTTGAATTTAATGAAAATTTGTCATATTTCGCAAAATTATGTTGCACTGCTCAGTTCCTTCTAGCAATAGCGTGAAGATTTATAGCTTAGATTACCTGCCTTCAAGGTAGATGATATTCCTGCATTTTTTCAGTGAATCTTAGGTAGGTAGATAACCAGTAGTACAACATTTATAAAACATTTAATATTTATCTGGCTTAGGTACCTCCTCCACAATAAGTAGGTACCTACCTACCTATTGAAATACGGTTGGTAACAAATAGCTTTAACCAAAATCCACATGGCGAAGAAGATTCGCAAACATTGTCCAATTTTAAAAGAAAACGCTTCGTCATCATAGCGTGGGTGTCCTCCACTCATTAGCATCCCTTGTCCCATTAAAAAGACACTTTAAAAAAAAGGAAAGAAAAAAAAATTCGCTACGCGCCATTTTGTACGTCATCCCAAAAACGATGTTTATTTAAAAGTTATAAAAGAGTATCCTCTATTGAAAGAACGCTCGCGACGTTTATGATAAATCACCTTTTTATTCGACGTTTTCATTCAAAAAGAATATCGAATTTATATTTATTCATGAAGTTTGCGATTCGCCACCGTTGTTCAATACGATAGCACACGTCTTAGAAAAATCCTTACTCAATAGTAAGTTTAGTAAGTCTTGATACTTTCTAATAATTCTATAGGCTGGTAATAATTAAGTTTAGTTTTTTAGCGTAGAAGAATGCGCACAGCCCAGAAGACAAGACAAGCTTTTACTATTCAGAAATCTGCCGTTTAATTTTAAGAGAGTTTCATGTTTCCCATGCGTTTAAAGTAAAACCTTTCAAGTTTTCGGTCGTTTGAAGCTTTTGGATAGAAATAGTTGGTGCATAGTTATTTACAATACTCACTTGCATATCACATAGGCTTTGTCGTGGAGTTGCGGATGTCAGCCTGTATTACCTACCTACATAGAGGTCACGTTATTAAAGGATAAGGATAAGAGCTCACTATAAACAGAAGCTCTGACGGCGGTGTCATGTAGTCATATTCCTATGATTCAGCATCATTTCGTACAACTAAAAGTTTGCTTAAAATAGTTAGGTTTTCTGTCTGTCCCTATTTATTCTTAATAGCCATAAATAAAAGTTCGGAAGCTTGACCTAGTCAAGCATCAACTTTGTTTTCGCAGCGTAGCCACGCATTGCTCGGCGGCAATAAGTAGGCGTATTATTGAGGCCGCGGCGACCCCGCGCCATGGAAGTGGCTGTCAATCGCACTTGAATAATGACGCGTGCGGTGGCGACGTTTTGTTATTTATTTATTTATTTCACAGAGACTCCCCCGCGACCCGTACAATGGCCAGATGTTGATATTTTTTTCGACATTACAATGTATTTTAAGTTTTGATGGCCATTGTCGTGTGATGCCTGTTTCCGTTAGACCCTCGGTTGCCAGTCAGCTGAATTGTCAGTCATTCCCTCTTAAAGTTCACTCGATTCATTAAACCTACATCTACAATAATATTCGTCAAATTCACAAACGGCTGTTGACGTCACCAAATTAAAGGTCATGGCCCATATATGACCCGGTTGGTAAAAGTTGCCGTACAAAAACCAAATCAGTTTTAAATTATAGCCCTCTATCCCACTTTTTATTTTATATAAAAAAAATATTGAAAATCACTGGGAGAACCCGTAAAAAAAATAGAAAAGTTTTGATATAACATTTTTGAATGTACTAAAACCGCATTTTTTACTTTATTGTAGTTGACTTACAGTCAAATAAATATCGTAACACTTGCAGTTATAGATTGTGCCATCCACGAAGATGCCCCACTCTGCTCCGCTCCGTACTAAAGTACAGCAATCGCGGAGAGGGGCGCGTCTTTGTGGATGGCACGGCTGTAGAATAGTATTGTTCGCGCAGTATTCACCAGTTATGATCCAGCCCGTCCCATCTTGCTGTCCGGGCCCTAGCGGTGCCCTAAGCCGAAGTTTTTACCCCACAGGGGGTGCCCTTAGCGAGAAGTCGCCTAGTTTATAATTATAATACTAATTGGCTGGCTGGAGGCTTTAAGTTACCTTAAGGCAGCCACAAGATAGCCCGGTTAAGTAGTCACGACCTCAGAGGTAAACAAAGAGATGCCATTTCAAAAAAAAAAGCGCAGTTTTCACTTCGGCCCTCGCAGTCCTCCGACTGGGCTGGTTATAGGCTATGTGACGTCACATTAAATTAATGGCGCCCTCTAGAGGACATAAAGTCAGGAACTAAAAAACTCTGCTTGGCCTTGGCTTCTCAGGACTGTATTTATATTGGACCTGGCTTTCGGGACGCGATACCATCTATTGAAGAACGTGGCTATAATCCGCAAATGCCACCATCTAGAGTCAGAAGCTGATGCAAACAAGTCCAGACTTATTACGATGACTCGATGGGTGGTCGAGACAATAAATGGGAGATTTAAAAAAGATTTTAAAATCTTTCGACACGTATATTTTAATGTAGCGTTGCCAAATATGATGTCAGATTTTAGGATAACTGCAGCAATTATTAACGCTACTCGGCGCCCATACGAGGACAGCTTATACGGCCAGCAATTTACAAATATTATCAATGAAAACATAAATCAACCTGGCACAATATGTGGAACAAAACCGCCTAAATAGGCAAAGAGTAGCTTTCATTCCCATTCATGGAAATGATGTAACATTTGATGATTTTCCACAACTGAACTATGAAGATTTGATCCTGTTTACGTGGAGCACTTATCATTTGAGAATAGCCAGATCGTACTGCCATGAGCATATGCGACCAAATGGTCTGCACATTTTCGACATTTTTCGACACCGAGTGTTGGTTGACCACAAAGTTTTGATTAGAGGGAGAATCCAATCACGCCATGTCAGAAGCAAACAATATTATTGTTATATTTTAGTAAATCCAACGGGACATGATGGACATGGACGAGAGGGTATCGAGGGGTACTACTGCTCGTGCATTCAAGGCCGCCGCACCATCGGAAGCTGCGCGCACATAGCAAGCATTGTCTACTTTTTATCTTGGGCTACACATCAAGACAATATAGATGCACTAGCGGCCTTTTTGGACTATGTGACCATACCTTTAGATTTAGATCATGTGGAATAGTTTTATTGTCTTATCACTAATTCCCTTCATTTACAAGCTTAGATTGTAAAACTCATTATTATTATTTTATCTAAGGTTAAGTAGTTAATGTAAGGGTATGGTCACATAGTCCAAAAAAGCTGCAGGTCCATCTTTATTGTCTTGATGTCTAAGGATGTGTTAGGGTAAAATTGTTCTCTAGGTGAACTATCAACTCTGTAAACAGAACCCTATGTCACTTCTTTACGCCGTGGGTATGGTTTTTATACTTCACTTTGTACATAATCATCCTACAACACATATTATGCATTCACATAAAAATAATTATTTTTTTCTTTTTTTACCATGATGTACAATCCCCACAGTAATGCGACACAGACCATTGCAAACTATACATATTTCTCTGTACATCCAGCCCTTTTTCATTTCTGTACGCCGTGGGTATAGTTTTCATACTTTGATGGGCCATGACCTTTATTATTTATTTTTAAATATTTTATTATTTTTTGGTACACATAGGAGAACCTACCTATTTTATTTAAAAAATATTGCAACAGGTGTTTTTCTACAATTAATATTGTAGGTACTATGTAAAATTAATGTTTTAATTATTACTTCCTGCTATGATGTAGGTTATTTAAAATTAATTCATATAATATGTACCTAAGTAAAAAAAAAAAACATTTTGAAGAATGACCCCAATCTCTATTCGAAGCTCTTATTGGAACTCAGAAAGCTGCAATGGGCCAGCATTAGGGACTTAGGTACAAGCCTCTACTGAAAGTCACATACTTGCGTTATCTCCCTACAGCAAGTAAAAGCTTGAAACTCAAAAAAATTACATGCTTATAGAACATTATTCTTACCTTATCCTTCTGAAAATCGTTAAATAAGTATACTTATTAAAAAAAAAATACCAGCCTTTTACTTTCCCAGTGCAAAGGGAAAGGCCTCTTCTGATACAGAGAAGGCGCGAGCTTAGATCACCACCCTCGCTCAAGACGGGTTGCCGATTTCAGACTTCTATTCATTTTAAGTCCAGGGGTAGTATTATGAATGCCATCATTATTCCACTGCGAAAACGGTGCTAGAGGCCTTGTCTAGCTCCGTCTCTCTCTCACACTGGGTACCTAGGGCACCAGGTTCTCTCATGATGTTTTTCTTTCATCGATGTCAGTGATATCTAAGATAAACTTAGAATGTTACATACGAATTAAAAAGTCGTCTCTTTACGTAACCAAAGGACTGGCCTATTTTTTCCTTTTTCCTGAAATTTACCACATAAATAGGTTCTCACTTCTTAGTATGTATGATTCTTAGCAAGGGTTTTTGTTACACACTGTATATTTATTTATATTGATTATACAATTTTATACCTATTATGGTAATAGTACTTACCTATCTGCCTAGATTCCTTTCCTCCATAAAACCTGTAGATACCATTGTTTTCAGGAATCCAGAAAACATTTTATAAGTATGGTATTTTTAGATTCCTGAATCAGGAATTCTATGAATTTTATCGTGACGGTGGTTTTATTTCGTTGTAAGAGGACGTCGTAAAAGAACCTACGTCGATATAAATGTGCTGCCTCTTATCTAGTGTTTTATTAGGGTTCCGTACCCAAAGGGTAAAACGGGATCCTGTTACTAAGACTCCGCTGTCTGTCCGTCTGTCACCAGGCTGTATCTCATGAACCGTTGTGAATAGTTGGACAGTTGATATTTTCACAGATGATGTATTTCTGTTGCCGCTATAACAACAAATACTAAAACAGAATAAAATAAATATTTAAGGGGGCTCCCATACAACAAACGTGATTTTTTTGCTCGATTTTGATAACGGCAACAGGTAGACGCTTGAAATATTCACAGAATATTTAGTCATATATTCACTTTAAAAATAAATAATCGAATTAAAATAAAGGCTCTTACATACTGGCGCGATTCGTCGCGCGACGCGACACTGCCGCATTGTTTGCCGTGAAGTTTTCTCAGAAATTGTTTTGTTAAAATCCGCGTCTCGCGACGAATCGCGCCAGTATGTAAGAGCCTTCAAACAAATATTTACGGGGGGCTCCCATGCAACAGACATGAGTTTTTTGCCGTTTTCATAGATAAATGGTACGAAACCCTTCGTGCGCGTTTTCGACTCGCACTTGGGCGGTTTTTATTTAGTAAGTACTACTAATGCCTACTATAAGGTTATCGGATATCGGCTACCATAAACTTATTTGCGCAAAAGTATTAGAATCGTAAATAACGTCAAACAGCCATTGTAGGTTGATGATGGAATCCCTAATGCTGAGGCTACACTTAAGGACTACCTACTTGCTTACCACTTTTTGTTCAAATTATTTTGCATGTTTTATTTATAGGTAGGTATCATAATCAGGGCCGGATTAACCACGTAGCAGGTGTAGTAAGCGAAGTTGCTTGGGCGTAGAAAATAAGTCTTGGTAAGTCCAATGGACAATATGTAGGTATGAATGCTCGCAAGAAATCTATGCTCGCCATGGTGGCTCGCCAAGCTATTTGGTTCAGGTAACTTGAGTGTTAAGGAACACGAGGAAAGAACCTGTTTGTTTGGAAACATTGATTTGTTGTATCGAGAAATCTAGATATTTTGCAAACATACTACTTTATTTAATAACCTAAACTTTAGCACGTATAAAACTAAAACTTAGTAGTAGTTGGTTAAACATTCCCCGCACTAGCATAATCCGGCCCTGGTATCACTCATTTTCCGTAAAGTGAGGACATTATGAGGACATTTTAGTACCTACTTATGTATTTTAGTTCCTATGTACAATTCTATATTGATCTACTTTAGTAATAAAATGCCTACTACCATATTGCGATGTTTTCGAGCCACCAAATGCTAATTTAGGATGTATTATTCGCAATAATTACCAAAATCACATGTAGGGTTTTCCTTCCTCTAAGAGGAACGTACTAATATGGAACTAAAATTATTTTTGATTTAATAATTTCCGACGTGTTTATTTAATTGTGACTGACTACAAAAAATAATTCGACAAAATTGTAACTAATATTATATATCCTAAGATATATTTTGTGCAACTTTTTATCGTGCTATCACAACTTAATTTCCCCATGACGCAGCAACTAAAAGATTAATGGCTACTAGTAAATAGGCTGATATAAAAACTGTCTAATCTCTGCTTATACTTCAGTGAGGAATCATTACATCAAAGTTAATCTCTCTGGCTGGCTTCCGCCCAACGCGCTACGTTCGAAATACAAACTTTTACAACGCCGGTTATGAAACCTAACGTTCCAACGGTTCAAAGAAAAGCTCGGAATCTATATAGGTAGATACGTATCGCACACTAAGGTACAATAAAATACTGAAAATATAAGCACTTATGTGTTTCTCTTTGCTATATGACTTTGAAAGGTCGTGAGGAAGTTTCACGTTTGAATACCTTTTGTTCCTCCATTTTCCTTTACTTAGTTGAAAACAAAGGGTTTCTATTGTTCTTAGGTATTGTTGTAGTGGACGAAGATAATCCTAACTAATATTATAAATGCGAAAATGAGTTTATTTGTTTGTTTGTTACGCTCACACGCTAAAACGGCTGAACGGATTTGGATGAAATTTGGCACAGGGGTAGACCATGACCTGGAATAGGACATAGGATACTTTTTATCCCGATATTCCCACGGGATCGAGACTTACGCGGGTGATCCGCGGGGCGCAGCTAGTTCTTTATAAACCTGAAGACTACTATAAATATTTGAATTGATTAGACACCTAACGAATATACCTTAGCTATATTCATGCATGATTTTTTTTTTTTTTTTTTTTTTTTTTTATTTAAACTGTGCCCCACACTAGGAATTTCTTCCTGTATCGTGGGTGCGTTTACAAACATAGAAACTCACATACACTAACACCCAGACCCGGAACAACTACTTGCAGATCATACAAATATTTGTTCCGTGCGGGGATCGAGCCCGCGACACGTTGCGCAGCAGTCCATCGCTCAGCCACTGCGCCAACCGTGTCGTCGAATATAATGTGTATAATATAAAAAGTTTAAGAACCATCATGGCTCCAAGAACCTTCTCTTTTTTGGTCTTTATAGTGTTATTAGCTCAGCAAGGAACGGATCCTAACTGCCATTGCCACCAATGAGCAACTTATTACGTGTGACAAACATAATGGAGATCGTAGGATGCTGAGATGCTGCACATCTTCTTGATATATTCTCCTAGTTGCTTATTTATTGTGTAACCATGATTTGGGCTCTCCTCTGACTTTAAACGCTTCAACTTATTGAATCATCATTACTGGCGCACTTTTGGTTTTTTTAATTTTATACCTCATTGGAGTCATAGAACCAGGGGGCCAAGTCTACTAATTTACAAACGTGTCAGTGGTCTCACAATGATGAGTTTTTGACAGATCTTGTAAGGCATATCTGTCAAAAACTGATCATTGTGAGACCACTGACACGTTTATAAATTAGTTGACTTGGCCCCCTGACAATCAGTCTTACCAAGGGGTATCGTGTTACCCAGTAACTGGGTTGTGGAGGTCAGATAGGTAGTCGCTCCATGTAAAACAGTGGTATTCAGCTGCATTCGGTTAGACTGGAAGCCGACCCCAAGGACCCCAACATACTTGGGAAAAGGCTAGGCGAATGATGGATGACCTCATTGGAGTGATAGTATCGAACCTTTACATATAATTGTATGATTAATATGATTTTCGAAATCATTTGAATTTGATCAAAGAAATGAGTAAATAAACCTCCACACTTAGTACACCTACCTATAGCTACTGGCATACGGTCACAAGTCCACAGCATCCCCGCAGATCGTTAAGTAATATCCGCGGTTCACTTCCCTAAATCCATCAAAACAGCCCTAATGTCCGGGTCCTTTATTCCGAATAAGTTTTTTTCCTCTTTCCTCGTGCCAACAAAGGCACTTCCCATTATATAAATTTGATACGATATTTTATAGAGTATTGTAAGCACGCGCTGGAGCTCGCGTCGATATTTTTTTATATATTTCGGTAGGTGGCACCGGCGGCGGGCGGGCGAGACGGGGGGACGGCCGCCCCTAAAAAGTTATGTATGTTTTTTCCTCTTTTTTCCCATCGACGTGATGAAACGGCGCGCGATATTGATCCGCCTCGCGTAGATGTTATACTTATAAGCTCACTGGCTCTCATATGTACCCTTGATATTTTCTGCACTAGTTTGGATTCTCATTAAGTTTTTGGCTCGAGACTTATTTTTGCTGACGCTTGTAATTAGCGGGATGAAGTTGGGAAAAAAAGTGAGACACTGATTTTTCGTTGACTTTTACTTTTCGTATTTTTTTGTACATAAATTGGCAAATCGGTTTCAGCATAGTTTTTCATATTATTTATTTTAATGTCTGAGAAAGAATATTATCTGAAACCAGTACCTATGTTCAAAACTTTATGACTTTACTTGACTTTAGCTTAACAGGAATAAGATATTCCGAGTGAAGTATCCAAGCATTAAGCAAGTAACTTAATTAATTAGGTACACGATGACGTATGTAATGGAGAGGCTAACATTATAGACATCGTTACAATAAGATCGGTATTACGATCGATTCGGGGTAATCACCTGTCTGAAAACTGAATAATAGCAACCTACTGGTCAAGGTATAGTTGAGTTTAGTCTCCATTTTCAAACAAATACGTAACATAAGTTCGCTGGAGCCTGAAAGATGTAAAAAACGAAACCTGTTTTTCAAAGCATGGGCTTTTAAATTCGTAAATTTTCATTTTTTTTTTTGAATTTTGATTTATTTAATTAAGTTTTCATAAATTAAAAACTCTATGGCTTCTGGTTTTAGAGTCCAATGGATTCTCTGTGTCACTCCTCGTTCTAATTTCCAATGATATGATTTATTCTCATAAGTATAACAATCTTTTCAAACACCAAATTAATACTAAGTAAAGCTTAGCATCTTCTTTGACACAGCAGCGTTGTTTTAACTTTCCAGTGATGTGTTCCGTTGCAGTGCATTCTGCAAGCAGGTGCGAGATTGGCGCGCGGCCGGCGTGCGTCCATCCTTTATGCTATTATGTGACGGGACAAGCTGGTCGGCCATAGAGCACGGTGGGCACATGTCACTCTACAGGATGGTTCTGTTTACTATCCACGCATCTAACGTTAAAGATTAAATTATAGTGACATGAAACATGATGAAAGTCATGTCCTTTTCGAAAGAAAATGCCAATTAGAAGTAGATAAAAAAGTACATATTTGCTTTATTAATTATAAGTCATTTGAACGGTGTCTATGTATACATACTAAGATTCAAGAATCAACAAACGCTAAAATCAGGACTTATCTAAGATCGTAGGTACCTACGTAATTTGTTTCAAAATTAAATTAGTTTTAAGTTCTTTTCATTATGTAGTCTTGAAGAGAAATCGAAGTACATTGTCATATGTTATTGAAAATATATTGGAATGTAAAAGAATTAAAACACGGCAAATAGACCTGTGAATTTTTAATTGACCTCAACTTCTAACAAAGTGTCCATTATTGTGATTATTATTTGCGTATCCAAGCTATTTTGTGTTACCTACGTCATAATGTACACTTGAGACAATATTGTGTTTATAAATAGTACATTTGTTTTAAGTTGTGTTACAAACCTTACTTGTTACATTATCATTTAAATATAACCTTTCAACATTTTTTGAAAAACACGTGTTCTGTTCCGTGATGTGTAAAGACTGCCTCAGGTTTATTTCTTTTTTTTTTCGTTTAACTTAATATCTTGTAGTTGTGTTATCAGGTGAATGAATAATTAATCGTTTGTTATACGTTTCCAAGTCTCGAAAATAAACGACAAAGTATGGAAAGCAAACACAGCTAAAATGAATCGGATTTAATTGTGTAAAACACTGTTATGTATAATATATATTTATTAATTCAGTCGTTTCCACTAGCATTCATTTCCAGTGAAAAAACCACACGCTGTACATACGTGTATCAGAATTCTGTACAAATAGACGATTATATTTTTTTGTGCACACCGCTGCTGTGTCGGGGCTATGGTCCGTATTCAGGGGCACAATCCTGAGCACTCTTTGGGGTCACTTTTTGGAGATTATTGCGCATTGTGGGCCGAAGTCGAAAAAGGTGGACAAAGACCGAAGAGGCGCTGTTGACTGACCGACCGTTTCTGAACAACGGATAAAGTAACGGCGGATTACAATTTGGGGATCGGTTACATCTTGATTTTGGTTTCGTGTCGAGTGCCTGGAAAATGTGCAGCAGAGATACAGATCTACAGATGAAGATATTTTATTACTCGTAAAATTGCTTTTAGATTATTTCTTGAAATAAAAAATACAAGGCTCAATTACGTAGGCGATTTCAATTTACGCACACAGCTATTGTAACAGCTGGCAGTTTTTTGGATTTAATCATGTTTAATAAGTAAATAACTTTTGGAAGAGACATTTTTCATGAATCACCGGGTATTCATGTGTTTTGCGAACCGCATTACCTACCAAACACAATTTATATCTTATTAAAAAATATAGCAAAATATTTTTATTGCGGCAAATAAACCTAGTTAAACCGCAATGCGTTTCCCTAAGAATAGATGGTTATGAATGTAATGTACATATGTGGTACACGACCATTTTTTAACCATAGCAGGTATTTATAATGTCTGTAATGCCTCCACTGCACTGCTGTGACGATTTCTCCTATAGCTTTCCACTGTGTTTTGCCCCTTGGACCAAAAACCCCATGAACGTCTCCTAGTCGTCATACCAGTGTTTCCTAGCATGCCATAGCATACCTACCTAATTATGGAAGTAGCCACAGTCAGCCTCAAAATTTTTATTACCCCCGACAAAAACCAAGCATCTAATAACCAATTTTTTTATAGCTAAGAACACTCTCGATCAAGTCACCTTTGAAACAAAACCAGAAAAATCAAAACCGGTTCAGCCATTTGGCAGCTACTATGGCGCAGATAGACACACAGATACACGTTAAACTCAAAACACCCCTCTTTTTCCGTCGGGGGTTAAAAACTAAACAAAACCGTGTTAGCAAATATCTGAAATTAAAATTTATTCATTTGTCATTTAAAATATTTGTGTTTGTGTGCGTGTATTGTAATTGTAACCGAGCCAAATAATTTGTAAATAAATACTAAGAGCGGGTTCATAACTAACGATGGTTAAAAGAACATGATTACTTAGTAATTATGATTATTTAACGATCAACCAGACACATACCTGAGGTTGTGCGTCAAGTTTTTTAATTACACTTAAAATTGGGTTAAAAGATTACTACACACTAAATATGCTAGTTTTCTCTTTTTTGTATTCATTAGTAAATTGTGCATTTGCTTAGAGTATGCACTTGCATAATTGTGTATTACGCAACATACTTGGGTGCTTTTATTAATCACCAACTCACTATAACCGGTATGAACAGGTTAAATAGGTACCATGTAGGAACAATGTAATTTGTTCGAGAAAGACGACATCACAGTTTCCAGCCTTTTCTCAACTATATTGGGGTCAGCTTCCAGTCTTACCGGATGCAGTTGAATATCAGTATTTTACATGAAGCAACTGTCTACTTGACCTCCACAACTCAGTTACTGGGTAACATGAAGAAAGAAAATGGTAAAACTGGAGAAAGACGCCATCACACTCTTTTATATTAGGTACTATTTACTTTCTATCCGAATTATTTTTACCCGATTAGGGAAAAGCAAAGAGCGACTAAAAAGTCGGTTCATCCCTAAGTGTCAACTGTATATTTAGGTAAATACATAATAACCTTACGACACGGTCTTTGTGGAAAAAAATTGTAAAAAGTCCCCCTTATTTTTTAACGTAGGTAATCTAATTACCCGTATTTTTACAAAGGGGAGCTTTTTTACATCACAGAGATTAGTGTTGACGGAAGGGCGCGTTTCAAAAAAGTATACAGGCTGTAAGGGTAAACAGTATTGTCATTCAAACCATGGGTAGCTGACTTAAATATAAAAATAAATGACCGAACACAACAAAAAAAAAACGTCATTTTCATTAAAAGATTTTAAAAAGTTTCTATCCGACACCGTGCTCTCTAGCGAAACAGCTGACTGACTGAGAGAGGGGTCGCGCTCGCGGCCGGTCAGGTCACATCCCGTACCCCCCGCCCGTGTTGAGACGCAAGTTCGTTGCCCTAGCGCATAGGACAACGAACTTGCGTGTCTTGTGGTAAAATTTAGATCTAAAAAAATTAAAAAAAAAGTTGTAATTTTCCATTGATTTTACGTTCTAAAAATGAAACCAAACCACTGGTTGCAAGGATAACGGTGTTTACCCTAACACCCTGTATAGGTAGGTATTTTTTACGGGTGTCGGTAAAAAACTGGTGTAATGTCGGCACCACAAGTTTATGGTGGTATCGTTGTTGGACAGCTGTAATGCCACCCAGAAAACATTAATGGGGGTCATAAAGCAATTTCAGATAATAAGTTTGATGCTGGTCCTGGGTTCCGCTAGAAATGTTGTGGGATTATTTAATTTATTTAGTTTTTAACATAACAATTAGACAATTAAAGAATACATAAACCAGATTTTTGTTTAAATTACAAGCTACTTTTAAAAGAACTTGTATGAAAACGATGCAAAAGTAATACGCAGAAAAAATGTAGAATAACATAAAAAAAAACATATTTTCCTTTTAATTAGCGATATCTAAACAATTACAACCAAAAAGATAAGAAACAACAACATTTCAACGTGTCATTATCCACCAACTAATGGCTTAAAAAAGCTCTTTAATTACCCGTAAACAAAATGAAAAAAAACTCAAAATAACACACGCCAATAGTTATCATTATTACCCTCATTTTAAAAAACCACTTAAAAAACCACAACAACAGCACAAGCCTCTAATCACGTCATCAAATTACAATTACACGCGTGCTGATTTTTTATACAAAAAATAGAAAAAACCACGCAGGGAACACCTCATACAGGGGTGCGTTTAAAAAGTTATAAATAAACAATTGAGCGTTTTTTGATGTTCGCGTGCGCGTTTTTAACCGCGGGGCGTAAATGTCAAGTGTGCACGCTTCCGGTATTGTGTGCGACCCTCTTTCATTTGGAAGTTCTTTGGGGTCATGGCTTTGCTTGTTACGGTAAGGAAGACGTATGTTTAGTTGACAGTTTTTAATATTAGTGATGCCGGCGACGTAAGTACATCTATTCTTGTATACCTACTCAAATGAAGATGGCAATCGTAGAAAACAAAAGCTAAATAATCTTTTGTGAATTTAGTATCATGATTACTTAATTAGCTTTGTTTTTTATTGTATTGATAGAAGGTGCGAAAACATTAACTTGTATTGGTCCTTTGAGTCGCATTTTCGTCCAATGTAAGGTGGGTTTAATATGCTTACTTGAGATGCCAAAAAATGGTGGCCTAACTCCGACCTTGTATAGGGTTAAAGATTTTGGCTTCAGTAATGTAGTAAAACGGTGTTCTTAAACAATGTCTATAACATCAGCATCGGCAAGTATTGTAACTGGATTATCCCGTTAAAAAAATAAGCTAAGACGTCGGCAAACTTTAATTTGACAGTAAAACAGTTAAATCCCGTTCATTTAATCCACGTTGGATTTTTTGGCAAAATACCGGTCGGGCACATTAAAGTCCCTGTTTTCTTCGCCGTTATTCCAAATACACGGCCAAACTAAACAAAGTCTTGAAAAATTAATTCCATTGTCCATTAATCAAGTTAAAAGGATTTTCTATCGCAAAAACTGTCCGCTTTTGATGTCCAACCCTTTTTTTTATCGATGCCGGTCGTCCGTACCGTTACCTCGGCAATATTTAGAACAACCTCTTTGTGTATTTTCTAAGCTTTTTATGACGGTCCACGACGTCGGGTGCCGTCTATTGTTGTGAGACGTAAAGTAATATATTTGCATATTCAAACATGAAGATTTGCATTTGTGTTCCCGTAGAACTATTGACGGGTTAACTACATTTTATTTCGTCCACGTCCACTAAATGACAAAGAGTTGAAATAATAAAATGCAAATCAATAGAAAATGGATGGAGTCTTTTACTGTTTCAACCATTGTTTGGTTTGGACCAGTTGTCGTCTGTTACGATATTTAAATTTTGTTGGAATGGCTACTTACCTATATTCATTTATAAAAAAGCAAACTTCCGTCATTTTAGTGTTTTCTCAATAGTTTGCCAAGGTTAGAATTACTTCAGGAAAATGGAAAATGTCACATTGGAAAGCGAACCCATAAAATCTTCAACTACGGAAGACAAGCCGTCTGATGGGATGGTGGACAGTAGAATCGTAACAGATATGTTATACGTATGATATAAGCTAGCTGAAGTGGCAATGGGCCGGCCATATTAGCCGTAGAACCGATGATCGTTGGGGTAGACCGTGTTCTTGAGTGGAGACCGCGAATCGGCAAACGTAGGACGCCCTCAGGTTAGGTGGAGTGACGATCTTCGCAGGGTGGCTGGTAGCAGCTGGATGGCAGTTGCCGAGAATCGAGCTGAATGGCTTGCAATTGGAGAGGCATATGTCCGGACTGCTGTAGGCTCATTATGATGATGATGATGATAATAAATCAATCAAATGTAAGGTGCAGAAGTGTGCCTAAAGACTGTGAACTCTACCTATGTTGTACCGGTTCCAGTCTAACCAGATACCGCTGAATTCCAGTATTTCTATCTGACCTCTACAACTCAGTAACTGGATAATCTGAACTCTACCTACATAAGTATAAAAACAATGGGGTGTGGCTGTGTCGTGGACATGTTTTACGTGAATACGTGTACGTTATTATACGAGTAATTTTTTTTTGAGACGAATTCTTTGATCCTTTTGCTATCGAGTGGTGTACTTAAGTAAATCTTCGATGTAGATGATAGATAGGTAGCTGCAGCATCAAACTGTATCCCCTGATTTTGTTATCATCAGTTTTTTGAATTGCCTCCCACTCATCATCTGCCTAGCCTTTTCCCAACTATGTTGGGGTCGGCTTCCAGTCTAACCGGATGCTGCTGAATACCAGTATTTTACATGGAGCGACTGTCTATCTGACCCCCACAACCCAGTTACTGGGTAATACGATACCCCTTGGTAAAACTGTTTGTCAAAATTGCCTCCTACTATGGAAGCAAATTTTATACGTATTCACGTCAATCGAAAAAGCGTGTGCAATCATATTACTTATAGGTGTACTACCTACTTAGGTACTTATTAATATTTAATGTTATACAAAGTTGTCACATTTACTTTGTTTAATCAAGCGAGTGTTGCTTAGAAATGTTCAAGTTTTGTAACAAAATTAAAATACAAGCGTAACATAAATAAAAGGATTAAAATGTGGAGCATATTTTTCGTTTATTCCTTTAACTGTACAAAGAAGTTTGTGATATGACAAAGGATTTTTTCGCATGGCAGAGATGGATAGTTTATGAAAGATATATTTTTTTGATGTGGCAATCACTGGAATAATATTTAAAAATGGAATGCGCATGTGGCTGTAAAGGGACAGTGCGGGGCAGGTACTCGCGTTTTTGCATTTCCTTTCCTTGCTTTTTACAATAAAAACTTTCTTTTAAATAAATAATCCCGACATGGCTTGACAGGGATTCATCTAAAAATAATAATTTGTTACCACTGTTTTTTTTAATCCGTAAATTGTTGGACATTTGGTCTGTAACTCGTACATATTACTTACTTTTCAATTCATATTCACAGTATTCAGATATACTAATCTAAAACGCTTTAATTATTAAACATACATGTCCTCTCATACCTAATAAAACTATAATTAAAAAAAAATGTAAAAGTCATATAAGTATTTTTAAAAGAGTAGGACCGTGGAGTTTCTAGCCGGCTCTTCTCCATAAGGAACGACCAATTGGAACCGTGCACCTAGTTTCATAAGCCCATGTAGGTTTATGTGAAATATACTTTTGATTTTGATTTTAAAAACATCATCATCTGCCTAGCCTTTTCCCAACCAAGTTGGGGTCGGCTTCCAGTCTAACCGGATGCAGCTGAAAACCAGTATTTTACATGGAGCGACTGCCTATCTGACCTCCGGGACAGACTTTCGGGCTTCTGACGACCCGTAACGACTGTCAAATATCCACAAATGACAGCCGGGATCAACGGCTTAACGTGCTTTTCGAGACACGGAGGAGTCTCCTCATGTAACGATGGTCACCCTTCCACGGACAAGCCCCGGCAAGCGTAGCTTAACCTGATGGATCCACCCGTGCGGCTGTTATTACTTAGCCACGAGCTCGATTTTGAAACATACAAAATATGTATTTTCTCCAGATTTTTCTGCCAAAAAGAAAAGCAGTAACGAGACTCATGAATGATCAGCATTTTCCTCCAAAACAAAGCGAAGGTTACTCATAAAAGTTCCTCGCACATCGATCCTCGTGTTTCAGAGTAAGTAAAAAGAGGGCTTTCCCTCACTGCGAGGGCGGAGGGCCATAAATTCGGCCAGTCTCATTTGAATTTCCAATCAGTGCATCTATTACTGCTGCTAAGACTGGGGGCGATAGGGTCCGGAGAATATAAGGCTATGTGATGCGAAATACATTTACAGAAACATTTTTTATTTGATGTTCTGTGTAATAAAGGTTTCTGTATTTTTATTATCTGAGGAATATATTTGAGCTAGTTCTATGTAATGGTTTTGTGGTAAATTGTTCGGTATTCATTTGCAAAGTAGAATTAAAAAAATACCGAAACTTGATATAAATCTTTATTGAATTAAGTACCTAGTGAACAGCGTGTTTGTAAACCAAGTCTCCTATTATATATGTATGAAATTGTATTTCAGGCCCTTTGATTAAGTATATAATGTTGCGGACCCAGTTTCTTCTTCTCATAAAAATTGTGATTGTGACAATGACATTTCCAAGAATGGCAAAAGCAATGTCTTAAGTTGCTTAAGATAGATACTTAGTTTGCATAACGACTCGAAATAACCACACAAAGACCAAGGATTAAAAGTTTTAAAAACTGATAAAATAATTCTTAATTCCGTGATTTCTGATAACACTTTGTTACCTGTCGCTCGGAATAAGTTATGAGTCGATACTATCGAAGTTAAGCAGTTGTTGCACTGTTTTATTGTTAAAAGCGTAATTCCTTAATCCATAGTGGTGAGGCTTTGTGGTGGGTGTCGATTGCGAGATAGATATTGGTCCTTTGGTACGAAACGTGGCGAGAAACTGATGGCAGTCGGTACTACGGGTCGTTGGATGTGTGGAATGTCTTGTCTTGAACTCGATTGTGAAATATGTGGTTTACAAATAAATGTTATTATCATAGAACATCGTTAGGTATCTTACGTCCTCTTCCCTTTGTAATTTTTTCAGCAACTGTATTTTTTTATTTTTTTATTACTTAAGTAATTTCTTTTTTTTGGACTATTAAAATCTTTAATTTTCTGCAAAAAGAAAGACTAAAGAAAATGACAGGCATCATCCTCCAGCCCTTATCCCAATTTATTTGAGGTCAGCGTAGCATGTCGTCTTCTTCAATACATCTCTATTAGCCGTCATCTTTGAAGTCACCAAGACCTAAAAAGACACCTTGGGAATTTAAAAGACACTGGCGATTCGCGATCGAGAGACTGTCGTACTCAAATCTGTGGACACGAATTAATTTTCTAAAAACATTAAAAAAAATGGAAGAGCCAACACGTGTCGCGACAAAATAATGCTGTCTTGCACGACACAGATTAAGCAAGTGCCTCGCTTCCCAGAAACGGCAAATCGATTTTTATTCTAATAACATCCATCCCCAACGTATTCGTTCCTCTTGTTTTGGGGATTAGGAACCCGTTTTTATAAGCTTTGTGACAAAAAATATATTTTTGCATGCTGTTCGAACTATTTTTAGTTATTTTGAATAAGAAATGATATAAAGGCGCACCTGGCTGGTGGCCACATGATGCGAAGGATTATATGAGTTTTTCGTGGTCTTAAAACGAGGATTAAAAAAGATTTGCGTATTGATTGAGAAATATATAATCTAATATTAATATTCTTTAAATTAACGAATAATGTACTAATTAATTATAAAAGATATTTGCACACCTGTTTAGGTAGAATATGGTTAAAGAACTTTGTTGTATGTATTACCTCATGTACCTATATTCAAGCAAATAAATGATTTGATTTGATTTGAAATGAAATAGGTAAAACTTACTAAATATTTTTACCGTCGTCGGTTCCAAGGAATTGTCCATCACCTACACATCTGACTTGGGAGAATTCTTAGGAAAATTTCGTTGTCGTCGTCAAGCAGCTGACTTTTCGTTTTATAACTGACTTTAAGGAGTAGTTTCCTGACCCAAGACTGATGCCGGCAGACTCGAAGAAACTGACATTAAAAAAACACCCTAGATAATATGATCTAAAAATCAGCAGCTGAGGCGCTTTTCTCTTCCCGTTAATTCCCTAAATCAGCATGAAACTTACCGAACTGAAGCTTTATTAGCAAGAAATGAAAAAAATCCTAATCTCAAGTAACGGCGAGTCCTTCAAAGGCATCTGGTACCTACAGTCTTTATACGTTCAATCCACTCCAATCATAGTATCGTTTAACACAGACCGTTCCATATGAACAAAAAATCGGACAGTACGAGTGGTCATCAAACAACAGCTGGCTTCTTTGGAAAAAGATAGATCTAAAAGAAAAAAAAATGGTTCTTGTGGAAAAAATCGCGCGTTTTGAGGTTACGGAGCGTGCCGCCCCGAGGACGCCCCTTCTTGCAGTTTTTACTTTGCAATTTTACTTTTTAATATTACCAAGAAGGTTAGTGGGTTGTACTGGGTCGGTATGTGGTCAGTGGCCCCTCGCCATATGGTCTCTTTTAATTTTAGATATTAATAATATAAAAAAATACTGCTCAATGCTGACTGAAAATTCTAACACGTGGATAGTTATTGTTATTCGCGGTAATGTTTTTCATATTAAATATAATTTAATCAATTTAATCATTCGCAAAGAAAGAATATTAATAAATATAGTAATTATATATGTATTTTAAATTCTACAGGGTGTTAGGGTAAACACCGTTATCCTTGTAACCAGTGATTTGGTTTCATTTAGAGACCGTAAAATCAATGGAAAATTATAACTTTTTTTTCTTTTTTTTTAATCTACATTTTACCACAAGAGACGCAAGTTATGCGCTAGGGCAACGAACTCGCGTCTCAACACGGGCGGGGGGTGAGAGATGTGAGCTGACCGGCCGCGAGCGCGGCCCCTCCCTTAGTCAGTCAACTGTTTCGCTAGAGAGCACGGTGTCGGATAGAAACTTTTTAAAATCTTTTAATGAAAATAATGTTTTTTTTGTTGTTGTGTTCGGTCATTTATTTTTATATTTAAGTCAACTACCCATGGTTTGAATGACAAGAGTGTTTACCCTTACATCCTGTATATGTTACCAATTGGTAGACTGTTGGTCGTTCAGAAAAAATATTCAGTAAAATATTATATTTTGACTTTAGGTGCAGATGTTCTACCGAGTTTCCTCAACCTACGTTTGTATTGAAAACGATAACTATTCTGTTTTAATTCTAGAATATAATTTAAATTGTTGTTGTTTTCAATTAGTTGGTAGGTTTTTTAATTAGATAGTAAAGGTAGGCAGTATACGTTTTTGGATAATTAAGTACCTTTACTATCTATTCAATATATTTTTCTGTTTTTTCAATGGATGGTTGGAAGGAAAGCGAAACAATTGAGTTTCGTTAATTAAGTAACACATCAATGAACAAAAAAAAAATCACCAAAAGTACTTATAAAATTAATATTTTCTGTTACAAAACTCGATCAATCACTGAAATCACATTTTGAAGAGTTTAAGCGAAAATTTTTAGGGTGTGTGTGAAAAATCACAAATTAGGGGTCGATTGTAAGCTTAAAAGGTATCCATAGAAACTTTGGCGCCGCCTCTTGATAAATGGCTTCGAAGATTAATGGTCTTATTAAATTATATTTCAGGGAACTGCTTTTTAAAAACACTTTTTTTACCAATAATTAGCTGCTTTTTATAACTGGCCAGGAATTCAGAATTCAAAATTCAAAATATGCGACACTGGACAGGCAGGAATAAAGGACGGTCGGATTCGCGGACAGACGAATTTCAATGCATTCTACCTACTTCAAAAATACTGAATGGTACAGTCCGATACGTTACACATAAGTTACCAAAATCTTTTGTACCAAAGGACCATTATAACGTAGAAGTGCGTTTTACGCAGGTCCTTTAGGGTTTTTTTACGGGTTGCCAGCACCTGCGTGGCACGAACCTGGCAAAAAAGCACCACATTATTCCATCCACACACCGATTCATGGATTTATTGAGAAACCATTTTAGAACAGAAGCTATGTAGAGTTGAATTTTATATTCCGCTGAAGAATATTTTGTTCTTTATTTAATTAAACTGCCGTGTAGTTTTGTATAATTGATTAATTATCTAGTTTCTGCTAACTGAGTTTCCTGTCTTTTAATTTTTACGAATAAACAAAAAGCAAGGACAAAGATGACACTTTATGTTATCTATTTTTTTTTTTACTTCAATCGAAAATCCTTTAGTTTTTCGCAAAGAAAAACTCTTACCTAAACTACTTCGTTTCTCTTTTCCGATACCTACCTATTCGGAAACCAACAGAATTTTCATCACTTGACGAATCACTCTATGTGTGTTTTAAATTTATCTATGTAGGTCGTAGGCCTCATAAAAAAAACAAATACTTATTTTGTGATCAACTCCAAAGGTTTTTGTTCCCATACCACTCGTATGGAGTTAAGTCGAATTCTTTTTAAGCGCATTTTTTTTTATAAACGGTCTTTTCATTGTGAAAACTGCTACATCCGCTGGATTTGGGTCAGGCGACAATTGTTGGTGACTCGCGATACTTGCAAAGATTATACATATAGGTACAGCCTACCATGACGATTTGCAAGTGTGGAAGTACATAACACTGGTGTTTAAGAATAGATGATTCTTCAATTCGTAGTCGGTTTCGTGAATACATTCGCATAGTTTTTACTAAAAACTAACGAAAATCTAGTTCGTAGATTTCCCTACAATTGTCTTGTTTTTGTAAGTCGGGTTTTTTACACTGTCTGTGTTAAAAATATGAGGTAAGTAACTATTTTGTTTGAAAAACTGCGCAAAATAAAAACAATTTATTGAAAAATGTCACGTTCCGCGTATGATTCACATATCGGAATGTTTTTTTTAATCCGTCACCTGTATCTTTATAAACATACAAATCTGCATGACACGTATGTGCGTAAAACAATTGTTTTACAAAAAATCTAGGTAGGCCTACGCACGTAACAATTGTTTTTCGGGGACACATGTGTAAGAAAATTTTCCATAGGTACCATACAACCATTTTGAAGCTGATAAATCGGTTTTTTCTTTACTTTAACACTCAACTATGACGTCAATCTTGGAGATACTTTTTTCGCGGAGTCAAAGTTTGAATATTGTATATTTTATGATATAAGTAAACGTAATTCCTATATATTATTTAAAATACGATTATGTAACTATGTATTGCGCTTCAAGGATCTTGTGGCGCTTGCATGACCTCGACAAGGGGGCGTTGTTGGTAAACATTTGTGAAATTGTATTGAAAAATCAAGATGGCGGCGTTAGTTCTGATTTTTGTCACACGCCAAAAGATCCTTGTATGGCTGTAACTTGACAATTAAGTAGATACGTAGGTATTCTTACTTAATGACTCGCCTAGGACAAGTTCACACTGCCATCATTAACCATAGACCCCGGCAAGGAGATAAACTTCTTAGCGGTAAGCGAAATGAAAGTGTTTCCTAAATCCTGTTGCACTGTGCTTTTAGGTTTGGTCAAATCTACTAACATCTGTCGCCCTAGGAAATGTATTGAAATGAAAAGAAATTGTTTATTCTGTAAATAGGATATTGGAATCACTTTTACAAGTCATATTAAAAAAAAAATGTAAATATAAGCTAGATGAGGTCGGTGTTTCCTATCTGACTACTCTGAGAAGAAAGGCCGAAACAAACTCAGAGGTCACAGTCTCTTTTAAAGTCCAGACATAGTAAACTGAAATACAGTCACAATCATAGATAATTTCCTTATTTTATTTACCTATGCTTATTAGTGCACAGATACGTAGGTAAGTCCTACATTCCTAATTGAGATAAAAATATATACGTACTTATCTAATGCTGAACAGGGAACCATAATAGATACAGGTATCCTACCCGGTATGACGATTGAATTTAACTATTCTCAATCTTAATTTATGAATCCTAACTTATCCATACTAATATTATAAATTCGAAAGTAACCTGTCTGTCTGTCTGTATGTTACCTTTTCACGCCTAAACCACTGAACGGATTTCGATAAAATCAGCAAGGAGATAGATGGCATCCCGGGGAAGGACATAGCCTACTTTTATCGACATACCACGCGGGCGAAGCCGCGGGCGGAAGCTAGTAATATTATAAATGCGAAAATGAGTTTGTTTGTTACGCTTTTACGCTAAAACGGCTGAACGGATTTAGATGAAATTTGGCACATGGGTAGACCATGACCTAAAATAGGACATAAGTTTTTTTATCCCAATATTCTTACGGGATCGAGACTTACGCGGGTGAAACCGCGGGGCGCAGCTTGTTGGAATATAAATGGCTTATGTAACAACTACCGTGGTAAAATCCTCCAATGTGGTTAATTATGCATATAACTGTTAAAACACTGAAGTTATTCGACTGTTTTGGAATAAAAGACCGTATCTAATTAAAGCGAATACCTAAATTAAGACGTATATAAATAGCTTGGCGATAAGTGTAGCCGTTTAGGGAAATGTCGGTTTGGAACCAGTTTATACCTCACTGGCTTGATACTACATTATACAGGGGGAAGGTGAATTCATGGGCATCTTCATAAGGGGTCATTGTACTCATCATTATGAACTACTTTCACTATGGGACCATCCCTGAAATCACGAAAAAAAAAATCTGTTGTTACATTTTAACGAGCTATGCGAATATAAATACTTCTTTATCTTTGTCCATCCGTCCGCGTCCATTACGTTCTGAATATTAATTCTAATTTTAAACTTTAAAACAACCAAGAACTCAAAAATAGCGTCTTTAATGGTTATAGAATAACCAGAGACAAATTCCTAACAGAACCTCCATGTGTTTTCGGCACAAACAATTAGGCATATTACACACCTTCATTACAATTTGATGAATATTCTGCGAACGTAACACCTAATAAATATTCATGCGTAGTTTTTACCCGTAACGGTGACATAAAATAGTATTGTTTCGTAAAAAATAGTCTCTTCATAAATAACAATTATGTTAGAAACAAAAGAATACGTTATCTGTTAAAGTTTCTACTTACGAACGGCCCCTTTGTTTGGGACATGTGGGTTACCGTTTGGAAAATAAAAAGTGATATTTTTTCGCGAAAACCGTGATAATTTCTATTATTATTATGCATATGTGGAAGAAAACAAAGAAAGATAGATAGATAGAAGAAAAATGAAAGAAAATTCTGTAAAACTGAACTCAATTTTCATGAAAAAGCTCGTGTGTAATTTCAGTAGTCAACCCCTTCATCCGCATCGTATGTTAACAGAGTATAGAATAACTAGCGTAGGTATGCCTGCGACATCGTCCGCGTGTTTCTTGTTCATTCAAATTTCGAATTCGGATTCGTAGTGCGCAAACGCTGTAAAACAGTGATACTAACTTACCTACGTAACTATTCCAAAAATAAAATGCAACGAACTTAACCTAGTACCTACCTCATTAAATTATAATAACTTACTAAAACAATGATGTTTTTCCTTCATTAGACACGTGAGCTCAATTTAGTACCGTCACGAGATATTTTCGTATTTTGTACCCATTGTTAAAAACTCATTTAAGTGTTATGGTATGTATAAAAATAACTTATTGTATGAGCTGTTTGTTCGATAATGTGTTTTGTTACTGTAGATACTGCTATTCTGTTAAAATCTCACCAAAAAATAACAAAACTTTGTTGAAGTGAACTGTCTTCCCAGCCTGATGCTGTGGTTAAAACAGTTCTATTCAAGATTAGTTCGCCTAAGTTACTAAATCTATACATATTATAAATTAAAGTCGGTTTTCGTGTTTGTCTGTATATCCGCGTTGTTCTTCTAAACCACGCAACAGATTTTGAGGAGGTTTTCACCATCGTTAAGAGAATTTATTTCGGAAGATTTATGTGTATAATACGTTGATATTAAAGTTACATATTACTAAGAAATCTCGATTTTTGTAAAGTCGTAAAAACCGTGCGAAACAGGAGCTAGTGTACTAATAAATCGCTTCAAATTACGCCTGAAAGTTAGTATTTACTCACTTACATTTTGGAAAAATGATAACATATTTTGGAAATTATTTTTAAGTGGGTAATAACTTCAGGTTTTCCGTGGAGCTGGAGAAAGCTAGTGCATTCATGCTTATGACGAGAGCTTTAGAGCTCTGTTAGTCCAGTGGCTGAACAGGGGGCATAAAACAGTCACTATAGCAGAATCATAATAATGAAAATATTATGAATGTGTTAAAATGAAAAAATGTCACAAACTGACAATTCATAATATGATCTGCGTGTAATTCATAATACGAAATAATTCATCTGTTTGACAGTTTTCTATGGATATTCGTAAAATGGTCCACAAATTATGAATTGTTTATATGTCAAATTAGAGGAATTGCTAATGACAACTGTACGCTGAAAATAATTATTTATTTGTAATAGTTTATTGTTAACGATGAAATGTTTATTCATACATACCTATTATTTATTAATGCATATTTTGATTGCATCATTATTTCTCGGTCGCGTGCCACAAACGTGTTAGTATCGTCACCATATTTTTTTGTTTTGTTCGCAATTTAACCTTTTTTGTGTTTTATTTATAATGTTTATTAATAATGATAAAATATATATTATTATTTATTTTACCTACGTACTGAACTATTTTTTTTGAATAATGTACAAGTACGCTAATTAGTGCCGCGCTTTCCTTTAAGATAAGTATATTAAATCAACATAGAGACGAAAGATTGTGGTTTATGTTCTGTTGTATTTAGTTCGTAAGGCTTTATAATTATACTAGCTTCCGCCAGCGGCTTCACTTCAATCAATCTGCCTAGCCTTTTTCCAACTATATTGGGATCGGCTTCCAGTCTAACGGGATGCAGCTGAATACCAGTATTTTACATAGAGCGACTGTCTATCTGACCTTTACAAACACGATACCCCTTGGTAAGACTGGTTGTCAGACTTTCGGACTTCTGTCTGACGACCCTTAACGACTGCCAGAGATCTAAGAATGACAGCCGGGACCATTCCGAGGTACGGAGGGGCTTCGGTATGTTAAGATGGTCATCCACCCACGGACTGACCGCAGCAAGCGTAGCTTAACCTGATAGATAGACCCGTGCGGCTGTTAGACTGGAAGACGACCGCAACATAGTTTAGGCTAGACAGATTGATATGAGGTATTGATGTTTTGTGTTAGATATAGTAAAAAAAAATTTTTGTGCATTTTAATGGCGACGCCTTTCTCATAAATGCTGTATCTACCCAGATTTATTTATATTATCTATCACTTACTTATTTAGATCAATATAAATTCCTCTCATCAAAAAGTTTGTGTTAGTTTGAAGTGTTTATAAATACATAGCGGCGGTGAAGGGTTTTTATCACTTAATCGCTTGGCAATATAAACAATTCAAGTGTTTCACGGATGTTTGTCTCGATATAAGGTATCCAATAGACTGTGCTGACTCGTACTTAACTTTTCAGTAAGCAACTTAAGACTGTTTGTACACACGGCTACACATCAAGCTATACATTTCCAGTTTACGCTGAGCTCGCATTGTATAGGATTTCCGTACAATGCGAGGTCAGCTTATACTGGAAATGTATAGCTTGATGTGTAGCCGTGTGTACCACACCCTTAAATCCTAACTAATATTATAAATGCGAAAGTGACTTCGTTAAAATGTCTGAACGGATCTGGATGTTTGGCATGGGTAGACCATGACCGGGAATAGGACATAGGATACTTTTAATCCCGATATTCCCACGGGATCAAGACCTACGCGTAAAACCGCGGGGCGCGGCTAGTATGAAATAAAGAGAATAAAGAGATGATAATAAAGAGTATTATATGTATCTATCTATGACCACACCTTTCTAATACATCCATACTCATATTATAAATTCGAAAGTAATTCTGTCTGTCTGTCTGTCTGTATGTAACCTTTTTACGCCTAAAGGCTCTTACATACTGGCGCTATACGCCGCGCGACGCGAATTTTAACAAAACAATTTCTGAGAAAACTTCACAGCGAACAATGCGGCGGCCCGGCATAGCGTCGCGCGGCGTATCGCGCCAGTATGGAAGAGCCTTAAACCACTGAACGGATTTTAGCATCCTGGGGCCTTCCCCAGGCACATAGGCTACTTTTTATCGACATACCACGCGGGCGAAGCCGCGGGCGGAAACTAGTTCTGTATAAGAGTACTTAGTACGAGGCTTTTGGCTATTTTGTATGAGTGTGTGTGTGTAGGTATTTTATGTCATTATTTTGTAATGTGCGTTTTGTTTGCGCAAAATAAACCATTTTTGTTTATTTCTAGTAGGTGTTGAGTAGACGTTGGTAAGGAAGATGACATGCTGCGTCCACCCCAAATAATTTGGGAAAAGGGCAGAAACATGGCGATGACGATGATGAAGTGTAGAAGAAATTAAACAAAGAGATTAAGATAAAACTTCAAATTTTATTATGTATCCAGCACACAAATTATTCAACAACAATTTACACTCGATGTTTCATAGTTTTGTTCGTTTTCTTACTATTAATTTTTCGAAAAACTGTAACTACGGATCTACAATAATTTTGGAATAAGAATAATGTTTTTTGCATCTTTTTATTGAGGTACATCGTAAGTTTAACCTTGATGGTGTTTCAGGTCAAAGACTTCATGGAACATGCTTTTCAGTTTACTTTTTTCGTAGTCGGGTTTTTTTTTAATTGAATCAACAGAATTGTGTTTACTAAGCAAGGTCAGATAGTAAAATACGTTTTAACGAAGTTACAATATTGAAATGAATATGAGACAATACACCAAATTACGACTCCCATACAAACTACATACACAATAAGGATAAATAAATAAAATAAAATCTTTCTTCGTACATTATAAATACACTCTGATTTAATTATAATTTACATTAAATTGTTATTGTTAATTTTTTATGTTTTACACTAGTTTAACGCTATGACTAATAGGTAACTTCACCGCTGTTTTCAATAATGTACAGAATGTTAAACTTAATGTTTTTCTATATGTAACACTTCACAAATAAAGAGCGAGTTATTTTTAGACTGAAAACAACAATACCTTGTTATAATATTATTTTTTTCACGAAATGTTTCCTATAATTTACGAAGCTGTTACATTTAGATAAAAATATTTGAGAAACTAGGCCTTACTAATAGTAATTTTTCAAATTCAGACTTACCGTATTTTAGTAAGTCCTATTGACTCCAATTCATTGTAACTAAAAACTAAACTAAACTAAAACGCGTATTATGAACTGTTTTGTACTTAATCGAGAGATACAGTCTTGTTTATACATTGGTCACTCGTAACTACTCCTTCTAAATCTACTCAAACACAGGGTAACATACGACCTTATTACATACATTATATCTATGACTAAAACGTGTGGGTAAGCATAAATATATCTATTTACATTTTAAGAGAAATCGAATATAAAGGAAAACACGATTTCAACAAGTTTGGTAGAGTCAAAAGTGAATCGTGAAAAGGTGGATCATGGAAAACCTTCTCCGATTAACTTTTGCTGTAATTACAGATACAATACAAAGTCTTTGGCTTTAATAAAAATATTCTATAATAATTTACTTGTCTCTAACACGAAGCCTCAACTACAAGCGTTGCCTGGCACACGTGTGAGCTAGGCGTGCTGTGCTCTGCCCAGGTGGATGAAGAACGCGACGCGGTCCGCACTCCGCTCCCCACACTTGTTACACATAAACGGATCATTGTAACCATGGAAACCCATGTGGATAGTGTGCATTGTTAGATCTCCGAACGTAATATCGCAATACTGACAAGAATACGACTGTGTGGTTGCGGGAGGTTCCACGGAACCTTCCGACTCGGAATCGGAAATTTCCATATCTCTAATCTTCTCGTCCTCGTGCTGAAGTCGCAAGGCTGCTGGTTGTAGCTTGAACGCGCGACCTTTCCGCCTGTTTTTGAGGGCAGTGGTCGGAGTCACAGGCGTCGCTCGCTCGGTACTAGGAGGTGGCGTACCTGCCTCACTGGTCTTGTTGCTCGTGAGGTCGAGCGCGTCATTGCCTGCCGCCGCAGGAACCTCTCGAGGAGTGGTTGGTGTTTGTGGCAAACTCGCAGGTGACTTAGCAGGCGGTGACGTCGTGCCGTTGTCGAGGGGCCTCTCTGTGTACGCCAGGCGCTGGTGCAAAAGCGAAGGCGGAGGAGAAATCGTTTGACTTTTCTCAGACGGCATTTCAGTTAGTTTTGGTGATGTGCGGTGTTCATAGTTATTGTTCGGAGGGAATAAGAATGAGTGAGGTAGGAGTGGCGGGAGGTATAGGGGGTTGACGGGAAAGTGGTTACCAAAGATTGGGTGCGTTGGTGGGGGTGGTTGCGGTTGGTTGTTGTTGTTGTTCATTGGCGACGGGTGATCGAACATCTTAGACAGCGGCTTTTGCTTAGGTCCGCGCCGAGTTCCGTACACATCAATGATCGGCAGCGGGTTAGGCGTGCCGTCGGGATTCAGTACCATTGCGGGGTTGTGCTGGTACTTGCGCAAGTGCAGCTTCAGAGAGTGGCAATACTTGGTCGCGTAGTTGCAGTCAGCACAGCGGTACTGGTACACGTTGGAGTGAGACTTCAAGTGAGAGTTGAGCATCGACTTGTTGACGCACGAGTATGAGCACTGCGTGCACTGGAACGGCTTGGATCCTAGATGATTCCTCATGTGATATTCAAGATGGTGCTTGTACTCTGTTACGAACGGACACTTTCTACAACATAACATCTTCTCTGGTTTGATGTGTTCCTTGCTATGTTCCCAGAAGCTCAGTTTGGTTACGGCAACAAACTCGCATTGCTTGCACTTGAATGTTTTAACTTTGCCGTGTGAGTTGACAGCGGGGACGCGGAGGCCCGGTTCGTCATCAAAGTCTTCATCACCGGAGATGTCGCGGCCATCGTCACCATCGACTTTCTGTCCGATACCATCGTACCCAGAGTCGTGGTACCGTTCAAAAGATCTTCTATCGTGATCCCTATCAGGGGATGAAGGTGTTCTTGGGGGTGATTTCGGCGGGGTAGCGTCGGCACGTGCTAGGGGTGTGGACACATGTGCGGGGGGCGCTAAGTTTCTCGGTGAGTAAGATGTCTCATAGCCGGGCGACGGTTCGCGTCCATCATTGTTGCGAGGCTCGAAACCGGGCGGTGTGAGTAGACTGTACGGTAAGCCATTACGGAATGCGTCCAAATGCATGCCGAGATTAGCCTTGGCTTTAAGGGACATAGTGTCATAGAAGGGAGAAGGTTCTCCGGAACTGCCGACGCTGCGCGGGGAGTGCCCGTTCGAGTCCTTGCTGGAGGAAGAGGGCGACGCGCTGTGGAAGCCTTCCGAGTAGAAGCCGCTGGTTTGGTCCTTCAGAAAGCTTCCGTCTTCCATTGGTTCAGATTTCTATAAAGAAGGGAACTAGTTGTAGAATATTACGGTTTAGAGCTATTATAGTGACGGCTACTTGAAGGTTTAAGATACATACCACTGTGGGAGGCTGTAGCAGGGATCCCCAGGCTTGGGGATGTGCGGAATGATGCGCAGGCGGCATGCCAGCGGGTGACGCGCAACTGATCATACCTGTAGGATGAAGCAATCCATGAGAATAATGCAATTTTTTTTGCGATGTTACTTAATTGTGAAGTAACTAAAGTACACCGAAAACCGCTTTATAAGCAAATGAGTGAGTAATGTAAAAAAATGCGGAACGGACAGTCACGTACGTTGGCATAATTAATTTTTAGAATACTTATTTGCAAAACGTTCTGCCGAGATAGGCGATTAATTAATGCAGTAATGACGAGTCCTTTTTATAGAATGAATGTCGTAATTGCAGCTGTTACGTACACCTACATAATATTTGTTTGTAAACATTTAACTATTGAGTTACTATGTTAAATATAGGTATACTATTAATTGTTTATCAAGGAAATATGGGTTGAATAACAACAACAGCTGAAATATGTTCGTTTTTGTGTCTAAAATAAACCTCTTCGCATTTATGAGCACCTATTTTTTACTATAAAAACTAGAGTTATTTCCTAAGGTCACATAGAGGATAATGCTAATAGCTTATTCTAATGCATTTTTGACAGTATACAATAAGAATGACGAATGAGCAACATAAATAATTAACATTTACAGCAAATAATTGTTAAAATTTTCCTTAATTTAAACAAAACCTCGTTGTCCGTCTTGCAAATAAAGGAAAATTTGCAAATTGTAGCATTATAATTTGCTTTTGTGAATTTCCTAAAATATTCCACAAAATAAGTTAGTAGGTATAACACTTCACTAAGTATTTATAATTATTTAGGGATAATGGTATTAAATATTGGTTTATAGAGCATTTTTGATTATCCCCGATTTATAGGTACCTAAATGTTTTAGGTACCATAATGTGTTACCACACGGACACAATAGTTAGTTATCACATAAAGGAAGTCCGAGTTTGGATTTTAGTACGATAAAACTGAAATCAAAGTTAATTCATTCAAGTTAACAATATTATTGTTGATTTAGTAACAAGGGTTAGGATGCTTTTATTAGTGCATTGAATTTAAACCTAGTACCTAATAACTAACACCAATAATAACTTAGTAACTTAATAAAGAAGAGAAAAACAAAAAAAAAGTAGTTTATTAACGATTTAGTAAGTATCTTAATCAAATAATTGGCTAATAATTATGCAGGTCAGCTACATATTTGTACGTGGGTCAAGTAGAAGAGCAAGAAACATTAAAATAAAACCTGAAATAAAAATGAACGAAATTAATTAAACTCACCTTTAACTCTAACTTAGAAAGTTTCAGAACTCACAGCACAACAGATATTTCATGAATAGAATCCAATAAAGTTCACTTTAGTCCTTATTAACACCGATAAATAATTTTTCATACACACGAAAAAACCTTGAGCGTTTTTTTGAGACAACCCTTCGATGCGACGGTCGGGATACGTCTGCCCGACGCCACTTCTCACAATGAACTGAAAAAAATCTGTCAATTTTTATGCTCCAAACATCGATAAATGTATTCTATGTTTGAAGGCGACGTGTTTCTGTGGGAGGAGGACAGCAAATACGTGACAGATACGTTCGTCCCTTTCGAGCCCCCACAGCCTACTTTACTCCACCAATACGGCGCGAGCTTCTGTGGGTGGGGATCAAGTTATTAAGTTATTGTTTATGCGATATTAATAATAAAAAAATAAGCAACCCCGCGTATTTTGCCAGTTGTTATTGTAATAAAGCCTAGGCGTATTATATCGGTTATTATTGGCCGATAAAACTGCGTGTAGGGAAATTAGATTGTGTTGGTATTGTATCACTTAATGCTTACGGTTATAATGTGATTTTTATGTATGTTTACCCCATTTATTAAGTAAGATAATAAAATATTTGACGGCGAGTGTTAAAACAAATGGATTGTTTACTTAACATTCATTAGGCGTAAAATAATAACATGTTGATTGTGTTGTTTTAAAAGTAACACTAGTCTACTCTCAGATAGTAAATAAAGATATACCTACCTAAAAAACTCAAACCCCTATGTATCGTTTCCCCCAATCCCCCCAACCCCTAAATGGCTACGTCGCTTTTTATAGCGTAAAAAGTAATACATAAAAAACTCTCGCGGTCGCTCAGTGAAGGGGCGTTGAGCTTTTTACGTCACACGCCAGCCAATAGCAGAAAGCAGATTAAAAAAGGAACGCCGTTCACTTTTTTTTCTGTATCGAGCAACCAATTAAAAACTGTTTTCTATTTTTGTAGCGCGGGGTTTTTTGCTGTGGAGATAGTGGGGTGACATAGAGAGGTATTATAATACTCGTTATTTATATTATAAAAAAATGACGACTTTTCAGTCGCAATATTTACTACATAGATGATTGATAAACTTGAATTCAACTGTTTTTTACAGCTGAGTAAAATCTTATGATATTAAAAAAGAATGAAAATAGAAACTAGAGCTGAAATGCTGATGCTGAATTTTACAAATACCTTGTCGATAATTTTATTTTATAAAATGATTGACCCTTACGTTTTACGGTTAAAGATATTTTTATTTCTCATTTTTACTTGTTATTTTATATTCGGAATTAAACCTTAAATACATTGATTAGATGATGAGATGATTAGATTTTAGATGTTGAATGAAATAATACATAACCTTTTTTATAATATTTAACATCCTAGTTGCATATTTTGAAATGTATTTATATAAATTTAAAATAAGTAAAAATACTTTTTAGTTGACGTTTTTGTCGAAGTTGGGTTTTACTTATTTTTTATACTTAACTATATTTTTTTTAGGTATTAGTAGTGAGGTAATTTAAAGGGAGAAATTGTAAGGAAACTTGTTTCCATCCATTCATATATTATGATGTCGGTACTTATCTACTAAATAGAATGCGTTCAAAACAAGCTTTACACGTTACGTTTAAACCAACAATAATGTTTTTGAAACTCGGCTTACGCATACCGACAGACAGATTAACGCGGATTAAGTGCACCTAATTAGCGACATTATTAATATGCAAATTGTACCCACTTCACTCGGCACAATGAACGATATATCTCAAATATTTATAACTTCTTTTTGTCACATTAATTGTTGTTCTTATAAATCTAATTATTAACGGGTTTTTATTTGGCGGTAAATTATTCTTAACGATAATAGACTATAATGGGGTAAGCGATAATAAAGATACGTCGGTTATATAAAAGAAAAAAGTCGTTAATAAAAAATTAATAACCTCTGCCATTAGTGTATTACCTAACCCGACACAACGCGTAGTAATTGTCAACATAATATTATATATGTCGCCTTATAAATATTAATAAATATTATTCCGTTAAGTGTTTTGTAATTAAAATATATTATATAGTTTTGCAGTGTGTGTCTTGTAATTTACATAGTTGTTTTTACTAAAATAAGTACCTAAACAACTCTCGGGCCCGCGTGGCGGTTTACGGCTGATTCCCTCTCACCAAGAGGAGGCCTGTGACCCAGCAGTGGGACCATTATCGGCTGATTATGCTATCTGCGTAAAAAAGGAAAAAAGGTTGAAAAAAATCTACCCTCAACCGTAAGCATAACAAATGGATTCACATTCTGAATTCCTACGGAACTGCGCAGATTTCGTGAATGCAGAGAACTAATGAAAGTTATCCAAAATCAAAAACTAAGCAGGTTTTTTTTGGCAGA
Source organism: Lithophane semibrunnea (assembly GCA_947363905.1). Taxonomy (NCBI): domain Eukaryota; kingdom Metazoa; phylum Arthropoda; class Insecta; order Lepidoptera; family Noctuidae; genus Lithophane; species Lithophane semibrunnea. Next base: position 14,364,328 of record OX376188.1, read on the forward strand.
CATTTTCTTTGCCAGAATGTTAGGCTCTGTTTATGACTTCCTCGGTCCTTTCACCCAATTATCTGGTCCTTCGGCCCCATTCGAAGTAAATTATATTTTATCGAGGGTTATTTTTACATATTATCACGTCGGCGAAATGTGGAAAGGTATAAAAAAAAAAAAAAAAAATATATATTTTTTGTAATAAAACATGTTCTTTATCGAAAGGGTTAATTGCTATACTTAGTCAGTATTTTTAATGTGAGTCGCAGGCGACGGCGACGCTACGCCGACAAACAACGGTATCTTAAACAAACCTCAGTTAATTACAAAATAATGGTGACTGTGTTATCACGTTATGCGTATGTGATTTGGTAATTATTCTAGATATTTAATTAAGGAACTTTTGATGTTTTGTATCCGGTAGAGAATAGGTACCTAAGTACCAACACTCGCTCTGTCTCTATAAATGAAAAGACTCTCAATACTAATGCATATGCTAGTAGCGTAGTGTTAGGATCAATTTGACACAAGTAAATAAATCTAAAAACTTAAAGAAATGTTTTTTTCAAACAAACTAAATCACTACTAGTGATGGCCCGACTGAGTTTTGCCAATCTTTGACTAGCTATAGTGACTAAACTAGGTATTGAATATATTTGGTTGAATTTTTGTATGCAGACTGGGAGCGTCATCGATATACGAAGTTTTAATTTATTGTCGTATTTATTGTCATAATCCTACTAAGATAACTATACTATAGTTTAATTTATTGTCGTAATAATCCTACTAAGATGGGTAAGTATAGTATAGTTTAATTTATTTTCGTATTGTCGTTATAATCCTACTAAGATAGGTAAGTTCATCGTAGATGATGTCGAATGCTTTTTGTGATCAATAATGTAAGAAATTGCGATATAACCTAACAACATTCTTAAGTACCTACTCTAATTACTGAAATATCCGGTTTTCGTTGGTTTGATCTGCAAAGTCTCGGTTTTATAAATGCGGAATATTTCGTGCAAACATATTTTGCACACAATAGTGGGTTCTATAGCTAAGTTAAAACTTTACTATAAAACCCACTATTGTGTGCAAGTTGTGATACTGTTAAAGTTAAAACTTAGCTATAGAACCCACTATTGTGTGCAAAATGTGTATGCACGAAATATTGAGTCCGCATTTACAAAACTGAAACTTTCTATGTTAAAACTTAGAACTCCCGAAGTAAGAGCACGATCTATTTCTAAAAAATGCTCTGTTTCTGTCTTGGCAAAGCATAAGTAAGCAAAAATGTGAAAAATGTGGTCGAATAAATCATTAAAATGAAGAATACCTACTTTAGACATCAAAGGTCTCTATCGCTTCCGATAGAAATAATTTAAATAATCAATTATAACCCATTTTTTTATTTACTCATCGCATTTGTTTATTAAACAACAAAAATAACAATGTTTAACTTCGATAGCGATGGCGTCAAATTGAATCAACAATTTTAAATCAACATATTTAACGGTTACAATGTTTTGTTTTAATATTAATAAGTACTAAGAAAAGTATCTACCTACCTCTAGATTGTTCATATTTGTGTATATAAGTGTTATTGATTGCTACCCACAATCTGCCTAGCCTTTTCCCAACTATTTTGGGGTCGACTTCCAGTCTAACCGGATGTAGCTGATTACCAGTATTTTACATAGAGCGACTGCCTATCTCTTACGATACCCCTTGGTAAGACTGGTTGTCAGACTTTCGGGCTTCTGATGACCCGTAACGACTGTCAAAGATCCACGAATGACAGCCGGGACCAACAGCTTAACGTGCTTTCCGAGGCACGGAGGAGTCTCGTTATGTAAAGATGGCCACCCACCCACGGACCAACCCCGACAAGCATAGCTTAACCTGATGGATCGACCCATGCATCTTAAAATTAAACAGATTTTTATATATCATTTCAGCCGAAAGATGTCTACAGCTGGACATAGGCCTCCCCCAAGCACCGCCACTTCGACTGGTTCTGTGCTTTTCGCATCCAGCGCATTCCCGCGGCCTTCACCAGGTCATCGGTTCACCTTATGGGGAGCCTTCCAACACTACGTTTTCCGGTACGCGGTCGCCACTCCAGAACCTTTTGGCCCCATCGGCCATCTGTTCTGCGAGCAATGTGCCCTGCCCACATACTTCGGGCTATGTCGGTTACCTTGGTTCTCCTACGGATCTCTTCATTTCTGAGGAGTCGATTACTTAAACTCAAAGCCCAGCTGATCACGAAAAACTGGTGTATTAAAAATACCAGTTTTTCCCCTATAAGGAAAAAGAAAAGCCACTAAAATTCAGATAACGGTTCGCACAGGAGCGCGGTATCCAATATTTTGGCAATAACTACCCCCGGTGGTGGCGGGAGAAAATTCCCATTTTCCGGTCAGTACACTCGCGTAGATATGCGCTGCTCCAGCCAGTGAGTGGGAAGGCTGCGTACATACGATACCTTGGTCCTTGTGGTCTTGTTTGAAAACGTCTGGCAGTTTAGGGTTTTCAGATGCCTTGAAAAGTGTCAATGTTAGGCATTTTGTTAGATCACTATTACATGGTGCAAGAATTAGGTTCGTTTTGCAAGACACACACAAAAAAAAAAAACTTATTTTTGTTGATCTGACTTTATAACTTACTAGCTGCGCCCCGCGGTTTCACCCGCGTAAGTCTCGATCCCGTGGGAATATCATATAAAAAGTATCCTATGTGTTAATCCAGGTTATAAATTATCTGTTTGCCAAATTTAATCCAAATCCATTCTTATTTTTTACGTGATAGAGTAACAAACATCCATCCATTCATCCATCCATACTTACAAACTTTCGCTTTTATAATATTAGTTAGATGAAGAAAGAAAGAAAGAAGATGTAATGTGTACTGTTACTGTTTTGTATCTGTGCCTTGTAAAGTTCTAAGTAAGTATTTAGGTACCCCAACATAAAGGGTAGTCATTCCTTGAAAACTTCCTCAACTCACAGTTGGGTAAGTTCATAATCAAAATTAAATTAGACCCTATAGTGAAAGTGTTCAATCAAGTCCTATGCATGGTGAGTGTCTGTAAATATATGAATGGTTTGCATCTGACTCTCCTGAATTGATATAAAGGGATAATTTTGACAAACCTTTCTAACCTGAAATTATTCGCTGATATTTTATTTTAAAGAACATTCTAGACGACCAAAAAGTCGTACCTTATATACCTACCTCTATATAGCCGTTAGCCCCACGCACGCGTCCGCTCGTATGTCCAACTCCGAGCGTTCTTATCGCAGCGAGTAAAAAGTAATGCGTCCAGCCTTTATGGCAGTTTCGAGACACGCTCTTTATTACGGAGGGCAGGGCTTTGCGATCGGCTTGGGATGCACTGAGGGCAAAGGGAATAAATAAAATAAAATAAACTTTTATTTCAGACCCATCTGAGTTCATCTGGTAAACATACATACTTACCTACGTCTTAGAAATTATTGTTAGTACTAACATCTACCAGAAAAAAACCACAAACTATTCATTAAAAGCTAACATCACCATCACACACACATTCATTTAACTATTCATTTGAATTAAAAGTGCAGACGTGTGTGCGCAGACACAGTGAGACACAGGTGCACTCTCTCTTCCCTCACTCTCGTAGTCCGATGGGACGGCAATCCGACACGAGTGGAGAGAGTTCAGGCGCAGGGCCAACGGCTTAACGTGCTTTCCGAGGCACGGGGGTATCACGCCGCCAACTTCCAAACTCCGACCTGTTACTAAGTTTTTTTCTTCTTTTTTTTACTTAGTTTAGAAGAATAAATAAAACTATAGTAGGTACCAGAAGCAAAATGTTCATTTCGTCGTCAGCATTATGCTGAGGTTCCCTAGAAGCTAAGTGATGGTTTTTAGCTTAAACCCTTGACCCCTGTTTACAAACAACTTCACAGCTTCTTATTTCTCATACTCCATGTGTTATAGATATGTTCTGAGGTAGTGGGTAATTCATTGGTAATATGGACAGATTTAGTTACCCGTTTTAAGGGTAACTAAATCTGTCCATTACATCCAAGGTTTACACTACTTAGAAAATGAATATCGATTCACTGATTAAATCAATTGGTAATGTGCACGCAATAGTGGAATGTGCTTAGTAATGATTTTATCACCAGTTAGCTTAATTCAAATTGGAACGGATAAATTAAAAATTGGCTTCCTAATATTTTGTCATTATTTTCACAAATTAAAATTGAATGCTACGTGATTATAACCATGACGTCTCTTTATTATCATCTAATGATAACGAAAGGGGCTAATAATGAGGCGCCCAGAATGAGATATGTTTAATTATTTACTAATGTAAACAGATAAATGACGTAGCATCACGCCAGTAATCACCGAAGGGTTGGGCAGAGGTGTATTTATAGTAAACTCACATTTTGCCAATTATTTTTAAGGCCCATTTACTACATACCTAATAGGGGGCGAGTCTATAGCCAGCAACCGAGTTCAAACTAAGAGTCTGGGCTGTTATGCTACTGAGAAATTACTAATGAAAAAACTCAATAACACTTTATCCGACCTGAGAACCGAACCTAGGAAATCTATTTACAAAACAGAAAAAACTTCTGTCCCCCTCTTGCGGTCGTAAAGATCGGTTATTTTAAATGACACTAAAACACGTTCGGGTTAATTTAAAATGGGTTAACATTTTTGTGGTTAATTTTAATGTAATTATTAAGTAACTACTTTATGTTTTTTCATATTTATAGTAACGTGTTTATTTTTTCCCTATTTTAGACGTTTGTAGGTCAGATTTACAATCCTAACTAATATTATAAATGCGAAAGTGAGTTTGTTTGTTTGTTACGCTTAAACGGCTGAACGGATTTGGACGAAATTTGGCACGCGGGTAGACCATTACCTGGAGAAGGAAGTTACCAAAATAATCGATGTTATTTCTTATCGATCAACCTAAGTGTGTCCCCGCCCTGTCCAGCATTATTTCCCCTCGCATAAAAAATGATTGTACCTTCAAATCTATCCCGGGCGGAGGGCCGCTCCCTCAGGCTGCCTCCCTCCCTCCTAATGTCCTCTCTGCCCAACCTATATGAATGACTTGAACTGTACCACCGTAAAATGAATCTTTTGAGTGCCTTTGCTAAGATTTTGTAGCTTTGAAGAAAAGAGAAAGTGGTTTTTAATATTTATTAAAGATTTTGGTTATGATATGTTTATTTATGCTTGCTCTTAATAGAGGTACCTTTAGTTGCTTGTGTAATGAGAAATCAGAAGGTCAAATCCCGTGATTAAAAACGATCAAAATCTAGTCGTAATCTCATCTCAACGAAAATTAGGGGGGTATGGGGTATAAGGTACTTTAGACAGATAGACACTGAGATTTGTATGCAAACGTTTAAGAGTTTCTTGCCCTACGCTTTGGAATGGGTAACTAGCTTCATCTTTCTGATCAACCGATCCCTTGACTCTTCAGAAGTGTAAACTGCGCGCAAGAAAAGTCTGCGCGCGGCTGAAATCGGAACTATGTATGAACGTATGCCGCCGTGTTGTCGTTTATGAAAGGTCAAATTAAGTATAGAATTATTTAATTAATAAAATATTGATATAAGATTAATAATCTTATAATCCGTACGCAAAATACGCGCTTTGACGTGGAGTTGCGGATACCAGCCCGTATTACCTATTACCTATTAAGATTAATAATATTATACAGGCTGTAAGGGTAAACACTCTTGTCATTCAAACCATGGGTAGTTGACTTAAATTTAAAAATAAATGACAAAACACAACAAAAAAAAAACGTTATTTTCATTAAAATATTTTAAAAAGTTTCTATCCGACACCGTGCTCTCTAGCGAAACAGCTGACTGACTGAGAGAGGGGTTGCGCTCGCGGCCGGTCAGGTCACATCCCGCACACCCCGCCCGTGTTGAGACGCAAGTTCGTTGCCCTAGCGCATAGGGCAACAAACTTGCGTCTCTTGTGGTAAAATGTAGATTGAAAAAAAAGAAAAAAAAGCTGTAATTTTCCATTGGTTTTACGTTCTATAAATGAAACCAAACCACTGGGTGCAAGGATAACGGTGTTTACCCTAACACCCTGTATTTACCTAATATAATATTAAGAATATATAAAAATGAATAAATCTTAAAAGATTAAATCTGTATTAATAATAAAATTATTAACCCTTTCAGACCTGGCGTACACAAATGTACACATAAGATATAAAAAAATATTTTGGTAAGTATTTCGCAACAATTGCAAATGAGAACGGTTGTATCCATATGTCCACAATATAAACTACAAAAAACGATACTACTAACGCCATCTCTTAGCATTTTTTGTGACTTTTTCGACAAATTTCGACCAGTGGCTGACCGAAGTTGGAGCTGTGTAGGTAAGCTCATCATTTTTATTTCAAAAAAGTAGGAAATAGCGAAATATACGCACTGCAAAAATATGAATTGATGTGTTATATTCCTAAGGTCATACGTAACATATAATTTGACTTTGTTATTCTATCTTTGTATCAATTATCACAATTTTTATATTTGTACACAAATGTACACATCAGGCGTAAACGATGTTTTTACGATTGTTGAAGTATTCAAGCTGTATTTGAAAAATCAGTTTTGAATAATTATGTTTTCTATTTATTTTAATGTTATTGATGCTATATATTGAGATAAGGCTTTTTTTTTACATTTTCAGATAAAATAACACCGATATGTTTTCACCGGACACCTTGAAAGCCCTACATGAAGGAGATCTTTCCGATTTGGAGCTATCATCTGATGACGAAGAACCGTTTGGATTTACATCTGAAAGGGAGTTGCGGTCTGTCCGAGTTGGTGCAGATGTCATCAATCAAAACCAACGAGAGGTATTTCCACCCGACACTGATGATGATGAAGGGCCCAGCTCATCATGGATTGGAACGAATGATCCAGAAGTTACTGACACCTGCGATGAAGTGGTTCCCGAAGTACCACCGACAACAGAAATGGAGTCCTCTAATGAAAATATACTTCAGAATATTACGCCTAAACTGAACATTAGGTGGAGACACAATCACATTAGGTGGAGACACAATCACAATTAGGTGGAAATACAATCGCGCAATGGGAGGAGTTGATCTATTAGATCAACTCATGAGCTATTATAGGACTTTCATAAAGTCAAAAAAATGGACCCTTCGCATGATATTTCATGCTTCTGATTTAGCTGTAGTGCAGGCATACCGAGAGTACCAAATTGACAATGAGTTGTTAGGCATACCAAAGAATAAACAACTCAGGTTGCTTCACTTTCGTCGTCAGCTGGCTGAAAGTCTGGTGTTGAGGAATAAAATTACCATCGGTAAAAGAGGACGGCCCAGTGGCAGTAGCCCAATACTGCAAATTATTACGAGAAGACCAGGAGCGGTTCGCCCTGTAGCGGATATAGCAAGAGACGGTGTTGGGCATTTCCCTGCACATGATGAGGGACTTGGGACACGGTGCAAAATGGTGGGATGCAAGGGAAGAACCCGGATTAAATGTATAAAATGCAAAGTTCACCTTTGCCTTACCAAAGACAAAAACTGTTTCTTAGCATTTCATACGTAAAATGAATCATGCTGCTTGAATGGGGCGAATGACTGATTTACCTATGTGCCAATTATTTACCTATCCCAAAGAAGAAATCTATTTTTTGTTAATTATTATAAGGATTGTAATCTAGTTTTGTTAATTTTATAAAAATAATTAATATTTCCTAATAAAAACATTTATAAATTAAACATTTTATAATTTCAGTGAAACTTCTACTACACTAGTCTTGTCATTACGTAGGACGGATGTGCACATTTGTACACTAAAAGAAAAACTATTTTTTCTTGAAAAGTTGACAGCTAGGATTTTTTTCATTATTTTTTCCTTTGTCTTTTTACCTTAGTCTAGCTACAGGATTTTTTTTAGATTCATTGGACAGAAAAAAATAATTCAGGTCTGAAAGGGTTAATACAGATTTAATATTTTAAATATTACAGTATAGAATTAAGCACACCAGCACAACGCCACCAGTCGCGCAGAGTTATCTTGCGGTCACTCTAATTAGTTTATCCATACTAATATTTTGTAAATTTGAAAGTAACTCTGTCTATCTGTCTGTATGTAACCTTTTAAACGCCTAAACCACTGGAAATAAAATATTTCAAGCTTTCAAAGGACATGTCAAAGTCTAAACGGCTGAATTAGACCCACGGACCATAGCACCCGAAGTCAATCGCTGTGTTATAAGCTTAACAACGATTATATCCGAGCTCGATTGTAAAAGCGCTTTCTTTCTGTAACCTTTTCTATCAATTAATCGTCGGTTTCCATAGAGACTGGTTAGCAATACAATAAAATAATCAATACTTCTTGAACAAGAACGCACTAATGTAGCACGAATGCATGAGGTCCTCGGTTCAATTCCCAGGTCAGGCAAAGTGTTATTGGGTTTTCTGTCAGAGATTAGTCGAAGTCTGGATTTGTGCCCGGTTGATGGCAATAGGTTTGCCCCCTATTACATGGGACATAAACGTAACAGGCGAAATGTGAATGTACTATAGGTACACCTCTGCCTGACCCTACGGGGATTACAGGCGTGATGTATATTATGTTATATATAAAATAATAAATAAATAAACGTTTATTTAAGATAACTAAGATCCAATTTGTTAGTAGTACAATAACTTATAACTAGTGTTAGTAATACAACATTAAGCTACTCGCCCCCTGCCTGACCCATGAGTCGAATTATCAATACTTATGTGAGCATTAATACATCGACCAATGTACAGACAGTCAAGTCTACTGGCTATCATACATAAAACGCTGTTACGACTAGCCCGTACTCTGCTCAGCATTGACGCGCACCGCTTGCGCAGAGTAGCGTAGAAGCAATCGATGCGCGCCTCCGCAAACATACGTGATGCACTACAGTGACGGGGCAGCCGCAACATCGTTCTAAGCGCGTTATTATATTGTACCCGTAGGGCACTGTACGCTTTTTGAGTATAGACTGCCCACAGGCTGCAGGTGTAAAAAGATGTACAGAAGGCTCTGAAGAGAGTGATTTTTACCTCACTTGTACACCTGGCAAACCTGCGAGCAATCATGTTCGCTCTCACGGACAGTGCCCTACGTTCACGTTCAATGTCCATGTCGTCCTTAAGGTCTTCGGTAATTAGATGACCCAGGTATCTGAACTGACGTACCCTAGCCAACTCATCTCCATTCAACTTTATAGGGGGCACGCTAGTGGGACACTTAGTACCGGCCCTAAAGACAACATACTCGCTTTTCTTCACATTATATATCAAGCCATGAACATTTGCATAAGTTTCACAGATTTTCAACAGTTTCCTAATGCCACAAACCGAGGCGCTCAGCAACACCATGTCGTCCGCATAGCTAAGATTATTGACACATATATCATCAATGCGACAACCAACCCGCTGGTTATGTTATAATGATCAGGCTTTACTCTATTTGTCCAACCAGCCTAGGTTTACGTGCATCATGGCAGTACACCACACATCTATCATAGTTATTTACTTCTATTTTAACATATAAACAGCCAAAATAATCTCCAGACAGTGATTTGTGTTATTTACGCACATTATCTGTGGCAGACTGTTTAATAATATAGTGGATCGTGTTTAGTTACTGGCCATGAGTACTTTACGAGTCATTACTAAAAGCGATGTTCTTTTTTTTATTTAAGAATGAGAATATTTGAAAATAGATTTTCCATAGAGGTTAAGTGTTCAAGGGGATTTGGCACTTCCAACTTAACTCGATTTTTTCAAGTTATATAGATTTTATTTACTTACAAGATTGAATAATATACATTATTTTACATCTAACACTACAATACAATACTAATAATATGTACAAGTATGTAAAAAGAGGGAGGAAATAATTATTAAAGTGCATCAAAAAATTCGTCCGCATCGCTGTCAGCAGGAAAAGTGCCCAAAAGGCCGGCAGCATTGCCACGTTGTATGGCAATGCTGATTCTTTGGCCGAAAAAAAGGCCAGCCCTCTGGTCACGTGAAGAGTCGACCAACCGCTTGGCGATGTCTTGATATAATAAGTGACCACTCGGGCCTCATGGCCCCAGGTTTTCAACTCCAAACGGCACGAAGATATAAGACCCAATGAGATTGGAGTATTTGCGTCGTTTGAGGTTTTTCGCACCTGCAGCAGCAGCCCCAGCACAGCCCGCCGTGCTAGGAAGATGGGATGGCGCAAGGGTGTCGATTTTTTCAAGTTGATTTGATACGCACAAAAATCTATGTAGCCCTGGCTCTTGCACTAGGAGTTCCTGTTTCACAAGAGCCAAAATGATTAACGACTATATTATATTTGTTGCATGTTTAAAATACTGTCCGAAACGATAGTTTATCATGGTAAGATGTTTTTCCAATGCCTCTGGTCTCTTAACGACCGATATGTCACCATATCAGTGATAGATGTCCAAAGCACTCATATAAGGAAAATATCATAAAAACCGCAAACGTTCAGGAAATTCGGATATTTTCCGCTTACAATTCAATGGTGACGGCCCAAATTTGACCATTGACGCCATTTTAGTTAACAGATAAACTTATTAAAGTACTTAATGTTTTTTCGAGCTAAGAAACCTCCCTGATCCGAACCCCAACGAAACTTAACGAAAACTTATGCATAAAATTAAAAATACTTAAAAACGAGACCCCACTAACTGCTTATTATGAACGCTACACTAAACCTAAGTTAAAAGTTAACAACAGCCACGTGTCGTTATTCGCTTCACATCAACCCGGAAGCAAAAAACTAGTAGCAAAAAGCGAGAGTGGCCCTAAAAGCGTTTTGTGCTAAAATAAAATAATTTATTGCAACATTTCCAACCCTACAATGCTCGCGATTGTTTCGGACAGCGGCCAGCGGGTCCTTATGACCGGACCGTTTTGCGAACCACCGGTATTGTTCGCGTTTTATTCGCTATAGGCTGATGTTTGTGGCGGCCCCATAAAATGGTAGGTAGAGGTATAATAAAAAATGGATTAACGTGGATTATACAAAATTAGGGCTTGGTTAACGGATTATTTTAAAAAATGTGGTTTTTTATTTAATTTCGGTACTGAAAAGCCTTTGAATTATTTAAGCTTTTTATTATTTAGGTACTAAGTACTGTTTTTAACGTGTTAGAAACCCGGCTTGTAATGATAAAATTAAATACATGGTTTAATTTTTATGATTATTTTAAGATGAACATTTTACTGCACCGAATCGTTGCTAAGCTGTTATATCTATCGTTATTTTAAAAACGGACTCCCTGTATATGCTTCTAACAAACTGACCTATGAAAGCGAATGTCGTTTTACTGCAATTTTTTGCTGCAGAACTAAGGCGAATGCCATCGGTGAACTCAGCTGCCGGCCACCATAAATCAATGGCTTGCCCATTCAGTAGCCCAAATTGGCGATGCATTGTGGCGTCATTTGCACCTTTGGTGATATTTTATTGTTTTATTTTAATTTTTTGGACTGTGACTGTGAGGTTTCACTTTTCATGACTTTACATCGATGTCTTCCTAGCACTTAAGCGCAAAAAATGTTTTTTTGTAAAATATAAGTTCAGTTTTGAAATCGCGTATTTTTTATTTCTATTTAATTGCGGCTATATTTAAAAAAAAAAATGTTCGCCAAAGGTATAATTTAGACTTAAAAATACAACAGAACATTCGAATGTATAACACATGTTACAGAACAGAAGTTAATGTCGAATATTTTCTTAATAAACATCTGAGTTGTAACGTTTTCTTTTTGGGTTTAAAAAAATAGGTACCAGTAACGTTCGAAAAACAAAAAAAGGAAAAAAATCGTCATGTTAGTTGAGCGTGCAAAAAGTGGCGCAGGCGCAAGTCCTAGACGGCACGAGACGCAGCTGCCGTGCTTCCTCTTCCGAATGTGGAAAAAAAAAAGCAAAGTATTGGTTCTCGAAAGCTGTCACCGAAGAAATCAACGTTTTTGGAATCTGATATTTTTGCAGACTGTTTATGTAAAAGTGTAATTTTTAAATCTTTAAAAAGAAACGTTTTTTTACTTCCTATCTTGAGAATGGCAGACAATATGCAAATTAAGATTCGACTGTTTAGTAAAAACTCCAGTAGCTTCAGAAACAAAAACGTTTTTTTGCGTAACATAAAAGTAAAGCTTTAGATATTTTTTATCCTTGAGTATTCGCTACAGTCTGATATTCTTATTATTCAATATTTTTGTGAAAGAATGATGTTGCAAACCCGGTAGCAGATCTGCCGGCGTTCCTAGAAGGACTTCGCACAAAACAATACGAAAGTGAATGCTAAACATCTTTTGTGTAATAGAAGAAACGGAAAGTTTTTGTTACTAATGTTTATTCATAATGAAACCGAATTTAAAATTTTGAAGGTGGCATTTTTAGTTTTCGAGGTTAATTTGAATTGTTTTACTTGTACGTTTAGGTCATAATAAAATTTAAAACGGTATGTGCGATAACAACAAGATAAAAATTAAACTTACGACTGGAGCCGAGTATACACGATTTAGCGTCAATGACCAATCGGAGCCGAATAAACCCGATTCAGCGTCACCCGCTCGAGCGTGACGGTTCGGCTTAAAAAATGAATTATTTGATGAAATAAACATTAGGTGTCGTAATCGACTCGTTAACCTTACACAGAACCAACACATACAGTCATATACCCTACACCCTAAAGTCAAATGCTTTATATTTACAAAAAGCATAAAAAATGCGATTAGCTGATAAAAACACTTCTATCATGAATGAAAAAAGCCGATTCACGTTAAATACAAGGGTGGCTTGTAAGATCAGGTTTGTAAAAAAACAGCGGCAGGTTTTTTACCTTAAAGCGTTTTGATGCGAGCGCTGGGGTACTTTTTACCCACCTCGGCAACATGAGGGTTGGTTTTTGTTGAGATACCGATCTCTCTCACGTTTTTTAAAAGTTTTTATTGATGTATCGCGTTAATACCAATTGATTAGGGGATGTTTACACGTGTCGACTTTTTATTGGGTCGTTTATTGTATGTTTTTATGTATTTTTTACACGTGTAGGGAGAAATATGTAGTTACTTACAATTTAAGTCGATGAGAATATAATATGACAATTTTATCTTTTTTTAAAGACATCGCAAAATTAAGAAAAACAATAGTTGGAAAAATACTACAATTGAAAATTGTGTTTTTCTACGTTTTAATGATTCAGTCTATAAAATATCTGCCTAAAACCCACAATGGCGCAAACATAAACAGTACACAGATAAAAACTAATTTGACCGTTGGGCCATGAACGATTTATTTCTATGTGACCTTTGTGCAATACTATTGTAAAAGTTGGTATAATTTATAATTTATGTTATCTCAATAACCATTGTAATTGGAGTTATTATTACGGATCACTCGCCCCAAGACGTCTGCGTCCATTGTCCCTGGACCATGGGGTCAAAATGGTCGAGGGTCAAACTATTTATTGAATTTTTACAAAAATGTAACACCCTTAACATTGTTGTCAAAATGTAAAATGAAAGCATCTGTGATGTGTCTCCTTTGTATCAATTTTGGGTCATTGATTTATTCTCTGCATTATTAAAATAATGATCAATAGTCAATGGGTTCAAAATTATTAATTTATGATTTCGAAAGAAAGGCCTGTAATGGACACTCATAAAATTACAGCATTAATCTTTCTCCCTAGTTACCATTAATTTTTTAATTAATAATTGGTTAGAAATGAAAAATATACAGAATTTATTAATTAATAATGCAATTCGTTAATAGAATCTGTTTATGCTTAATATTTAACCAATGTTTTTAATGAAAATTAATTATTATGAAATCCAATTAGATGTAAAATAGAAGTTTTTTTGAATAAAAACGTACCTATTCAATAGAAAAATAAAAATTCGGTGCAAAAAATTAATAGCTTCTTATAAAAAGTGTAGACTAAAGTATATAAACTAGGTTTATCTATGGTAAATATCTTCATATTTATGGTATGATAAGTAATATAAATAATTAAGTGACCAGTTGACCACCTAACTAATTTCAATTAAGGTAATAGTTATGACGTCTAATAAAATTGTATAATAAGTAATAGGTTACCTACCGATGATCTAACATTACATAATAATTACCTAAGTATGCAGTGGAAATAGGTAATTTCAACTTTGAAAGAAGATAATTAGGTTCTTTTTTTATAGTTTCGAAGAAGTAAAAACGAGACTGGCCAGCATCCCAAACCGTTAACCTCTGTCATCTTAAGAAGTGTGTGACCTTGTGACCGTTATACAATTTATATCTCAACACAATTGACACCATTGACCCATGGCCTAAACAGTCTTCCGTATCCTTAACGATACAATTTCAAATAATCCTCACTTTACAACATAAATCAAACGATCGAACATAAGGAGTTCTTTCCAAATTCGAAAATGTGTCAAAAATCGAACTCCAACGGTCACTGGACAATGGCCTACGGTTACATTTATTTTATTTTATTTCGCAAAATGTAACAATGTACAATTGTTATTAAGGAAAAAGGGTAGATTTTGGTAATCTTCTTAATGGCGTGTGTGAAAAGATTATAAATTAAGTTTCTGCAACAAATAAAAGTGACCCCTGGGCATTGTTGGGGTGTCAATATGTGTGACCGTGCCATTGTCCGTGACCCTAGCAGGCTTAGCACCAATTTGCGACCGCTCCGATTCACTCGTGATCGACTCAGTCCTACGAGGATTTCGAAAGATTTACAATTCTATGTCATTACAATAATGGAATCCTAGATTTTTTTTCCAATACCCAAATAAACGGGCATCATTGTCATAGTTTAAAATAGAATTTTGTTTTTCGTACAAAAATATTATTCATCTAAAATGCATCTGTTTTTGTATATTGCTAAGCATAATTTTAATTGTCATTGTTAGATTTTTTCTAGATTTAATTTATTCAGGTCCCTAAGCCTTGAACGTTAAAATGACAAAATACGTAGTTGAAATAAATAACAATAACAAAATAAGTCACATTACTTATACAAAACAAAAAGTGGTTGTGGGGACGTTTGTCTAGCTAGAGGACGATTTTTTATACCTACATACAAATAGTTTTAACTAAGTTTTTTTTAAATTTCATTATTCAACTGTCAAACTATTAATGTAATGTAAATAAGTTGGCTACTGCATTTGTAATATCGTAACATACTTAAGTATGCAATTTAGTGACCTAAGTGAACGTTTTAGTGTTAAAGACAACGATTTTTTGTCAACAAAATAACGTTTTCCTCAGATACCTAAATATTCAAAATAATTAAGCAGACTATGCGACATTTTTCCATTGAGGGAGTAATGAGTGCACACTTATTGTGTACTTTACATAAATAAAATATGTATCCAGAAATTTAGAAACGGCAATAAAACGCACTCAGGAAATGAAACCCAAATGGCAAGTCATTGTGCTTGACCCCTCGCTCTAAAATAATGGCCGGGGGCAAATAAATTAAAAATGGCTCAAAAATACCCCTTGACGTGCACGATTTATTACACAAATACACAATATGTGTAAGTTTCCGACATTTTGTCCATTTGGGCGGGAAATGTGCGGAACTGAACAACCGTTGCATTGACTGTCCATACAGTCATTTTTCTTTTTACATTGGCAACTTTAAATTTTGGTTCGTTTTTTTTTAAATTCAAATTCTTTTACAAATTCAATCGAGTTAAACTTTGTCTCCTTATATTTTTTACGTTTTAGTTTGTGTTAACGCTAAGCAGCGTTTATATGTACTTAACTGCAATGATTTAAAAAAAATATACACTTTGAAATGTGAGGGCATTATGTAGGTACACATCCGTAACTTACTCGAAAGTTCTCCAAAAAAAAAAACTAAATTGCTCTGCGCCGTCATTTAGCTAGACATTTAGGTAAATTCTACTACTACTTTATACGGGGTTATTTTTAATTGGCTAGGTAAACTCCGCAGACGCGATGGTTATCGATATCTATAAACATAAAATAAAAGAATACATTTATAAACACATAAAATAAAAAATAAAATGATATGATGTTTTTTTGGGAGTCAACGACCACTGTTAGTGTTACTCATACTTCATGAGATGAGAAAAACCGTTTTCTTATGTTTTATAGTGTTTGGATATCGATACCCATTACGTCTGTGAATTTACACAAGAAAAAACAGTTTTTTTCAATTGATATTTCATGGACTACAAGATCTGCGATCGATAACCTCACAAAAAAATCATCATTTATTTTTTTACCCGACTACGGCGAAGAAAAAAGGAGGGTTATGATTTTGACCGGTATGTATGTATGTATGTATGTATGTATGTATGTATGTATGTTCATCTGTTCCCTCCTATCTTCCAAACCACTTATCACAATTTGACAAATGAGGTATCGTTAGAAGCGTCGTGATTGTCCGCTGGTTATAAGCTATGTGAAGTCACATTAAATTAAAAATGGCGCCCTCTAGAGGACATAAAGTGAGGAACTTAAAAAAAAAATGGTTTAATCGTACCATGTTGGGTATCAAATGAAAGGGCTTAATGAGCACATTTCAAAAATATATTTATTATAACCCCAAAAGAATTTAAAAAAAAATCAAGTAATAAAAACTAAAACCCAACTACGACTTAAAAGGTATAAACAAGACACCACAGACAGACAAATTAAAAATCCGGAGTCACACGTAATCTGTTCGATTTATGCCCTAACACGTGTGACTCCGGATTTTTAATTTGTCTGTCTGTGGTGTCTTGTTTATACCTTTTAAGTCGTAGTTGGGTTTTAGTTTTTATTACTTGATTTTTTTGTGTTATCGTGTTTTGATATCGATACCTACCCATCGCGTCTGCGGAGTTTAGTTAAACAATTTAAAATAACCCCTTTTACCTAGGTTGTCACACGGCTACAGATCTCTTATTGTATAAGATTTCCGTTCAATTCGAGGTCAGCTTTTATTGGAAATGTATAGCTTGATGTGTAGCCGTGTGTACATAAATTTCCCGTGAGTATGCCTATTTACCTATTTTACTCCAACCTGTAGATAAGTGGATTCCGTTTTTCTTATAAAAAAAGTAAGCTACCTTAAACGTGTAATAAATAAAGCTACCAATACTCCACGTAATGCACAAAGCACGTAGAAATGATAATGTAAGAAATCTTTTACTGCCACAAAACGCAAGATCGATGTCCTTTTTTATATTTGGCACATTTTTTAGTTGGTAAGTGAACTTTCGAAAGCCCAATGCGTTCATAAACCAATTGCCAAGCTAAATTGAATCGTATCTACAGTGAAAATAAGAAGGTTCAATATTTTTGGGAGTTTTAGTTGGTATTGCCAATTCACAAAAGCAATCTTTTTACAGGAAACTCTTTTGTTATTTTTTAAAGGGACAAGGCAGATTAGGAATGTCCATTTTGTATCGTTTTATCGTTGGCAAAGGAATCGACGGTAAATGCCACATTTGATCGATGGGCTAAGTTAGCACCTGCAATTTTGAGAATTACCCAGTAATGACGGATAATATTTTTTTCGTGTGTTTTGCAATACAATTGATCCGTCGTATTTTAGGTGCAGGTTACTAAAATGGAGGGAAATGAAATCGTGCGGAGGAGGAGTTTCATTTAAGTAGCTATCCCAAGTAAAATGATGATGTCCGGCGAAATAAGTAGGATTCCAGCAGGTATAAGTGTATAATTTGTGGAAACCCATTACCATTATTACGAGAATAAAATATATTATACTAAAATACATATCAAAAGACTAAGGCCTTATCGGGGTTGGTGAAAACGGCTATTTCAAGTTTGAAGTGAAAAATATAAGTAACTAGCTTCCGCCCGCGGCTTCGCCCGCGTGGTATGTCGATAAAAAATTGCCCATGTCCTTTCTCAGCTCTAGACTATCTGTGTACCAAATTTCATTTAAATCGGTTCAGTAGATTTGGCGTGAAAGCGCGACAGACAGAGTTACTTTCGCATTTATAATATTAGAAAGGAAGTAAGGATAGTAAGGATTAAGTAAATTATTAAGAAAATCAGGAGCAATATTGTTCCATAAAACATAATTAATAGAAATGTTTACCGTGACCTTTGTTCAAGAATTGAAGGAAAAAGGTTATTTTTAAATATAATGTTTTGTTTTGTACCTTCTATGTACGTATATAATTTTATTTATAAAAAAAGTAGTCATCTATTCACGTTAAAAATATTTTAAACGTTATTATGTGTCGTTCGACCTAGTTTATATTTATAATAATTGGAAAATGTAAAGGTTTTTTTAATTAATTGTGACACATTTTTTTCATGATAGAAAAACAACTATATACCTACCCATTCCTCTATTGTCGCAGTCGGTTAAAAGTACTACATATTTATGTTGGTGTGCTGATTGTCGGAGCAGCGGTGGCCCAGTGGTCACGGCCCTGACTTACGAGTTGTAGGTCGTGGGTTCGAACCCAGACAGACGCTTTACTTTGTGTAAATAATTTCATCACCACTGCTCTCAAAACGGTGAAGGAAAAAAACCGGCATGACCAAAAATTCGAAGATATGTGACATGTATCCATGGCTACACATCAAGCTGTACATTTCCAGTTTATGCTGATTGCCGTACGATGTGAGGTACACACGGCTACACATCAAGCTATACAAAACCAGTTTAAGCTGATCTCGCATTGTATAGGATTTCCCTACAGTGAGAGATCAGCGTAAACTGGTTTTGTATAGCTTGATGTGTAGCCGTGTGTACCAACCCGCACTGGGCCCGCGTGGTAGATTTCAGCTCACTCCCTCTCGAAGAGAGGTGGCCTGTGTCCCAGCAGTGGGAACATTATAGGCTGATTATTCTATGCTGAATATTTATCTGATTTTGTAATACGTTTTTTGCATTTTGCATTACAGTGTTGTGGCTAGTTCTAAAAAAAAGCAGCGGAAAAATATTTGATAAATGCACGTTATTGATACGTAAATGAATTAAATAACATAACATCACGCCTATATTCCCCGAAGGGTTAAGCAGAGGTTTACCTATAGTATACCCACATTAAGTTTGAGTCCCATGTAATATGGGCGAACCTATTAAATATTCAACAATTAATAATAAAAAGTTTAGGAGTTACAAAAAAAAAAATACCAATGTTTAGTTTTTACAATGACAGGAAATACAAAAACTAAAATATTTAATAAACTTCAGAGATTTAAGAAACAATTGAATGTAGAAAAACAACTTAAATAATGACAAGCTTAGTTTTTGTAATCTGTCTACGTTTTGAATATTTTTCATAGGTAAGTGATCGCGCAGGACACCAGACGATGAAATTCAGAAATAGAGATATTAGTAATACTGAAAATAAGAACATGATTCTTTATTTCTCACATTTTTATATATTTTTATAAAAAACATGAAAACAAAACATTTAAAAATATAAAAAATAGTAGCCCATCGGCATCAGGATCAGGGTCCAAGCTGCCGGTGGTCAGGGCTCTAGAGAGAGGAACCTCCTCACTATGCGTGCCGTGTCCAGGAGTACTGCTTTCTGAATCAAGCCCTTGACCCAGCCGTGCAATGAGAGCCTCCTGAGATGTTGGTCGAGGCAAACTAAGAACATTATTATTATACCTACTATTAAACATGACTTTTTTATATCAATTTCTAACTATACATCTATCTATAAACAAATATATACACGCTTCGCCCGCGTGGATGTCGATTATTATATACTTAAACCTTCCTCGAGAACCACTCTATCCATTGATGGAAACAGCATGAAAATCGGTGCAGTAGTTTTTGAGATTATCGCGAACAGACGTCCGTCTGCAGACAAACAGATGCGGTGGAGGACGTTGTTTTATAATATGTAGTGAAGCAGCGAATTGTGCTACGTGTAAATAAAGCTTGAAGGTTAATTGAGTACGAATTTAATTTCGTAGTTTTATAATTCAAATTACTAATACAATTGGTAGTAAGGAAGTCTATAATTATTGTCTCTACTTTGGACCTTGGCAGCACGTGTATCATCGAGCAGCCTGACTTTCTAAATGCATGAAAGTAGCTGTCGCTGATGGCCACTTCATCATCTGCCTGACCTTTTTCCAACTACGTTCGGGTCAGCTTCCAGTCTAACCGGATGCAGCTGAATACCAGTGTTTTACATGGAGCAACTGGCTATCTGACCTCCACAACCCAGTTACTGGCTAAACCGATACACCTTGTTAAGACTGTTTGTCAGACTTCTGACTACCCGTAACGACTGGAATAATGCCCACTTATTTAATTATTTACTATCGTATCATATACTATCGAATGAGCAATATTTGTATATTATATGTGTAATCCCATTCTCGAAAACGGTTCTAACGATTTCGATGAAAGTTTATATTTTTCGCCTCCGTAAACCCCTATGGTTTACGGGGGCGAAAAATATTAACTCGATCTAGCTAGGTCTCATAAATATCTGGGATAAATTCGTTTTTTCTATTTCCTGAGCAGAGAGCGGTCGCCCAGGTACATATACGTAATCAAAGCACAAGGCCTATATGTACCTACCTACTCCAAAATCAAGCCATGGTAAATAGCCATCAATGGGTAAATAACAAAAAGATTTGATCCCAATCTCCGATACAATTCTGATTCGGTTTGAACGCGTCATGAATAAAACATGGTACTTTGACAGGGTGGAGGAGGGACAGAACTCTTTCCCTCGATTTATTAAATGTGTTCAGTTTCCACACTGGTGGAGGCCCCCTCGGTTTTTTGTGACAGTTCGCTCGAAGGGTTCAGGGGTTTGGGGATGGTATCGATTTTTTCTTTTTTGGCGAATGGCGTAGCTGCCAGTTAGGATTGGGATTGTAAATGTTGTCTATGGTATTTTAGAATGTTTTGTTTGCGTAGGTGGACGCGAATACACAATTGAATGTAGGGATGTGAAGAATTATTTTAACTGTTTTAGGGATTTTAATTTCTGGGCCCAAGTTATTGAACATAATAATTTATATGTATAGTTCGATTCAAACTTAATGGTGGCTCGGAACATGAGGCGAGTTGCTGCGCAGTAACAATTTCATGTGTCAGCGGGCGTGAGGGGTGGGCTACTGCGCAGCGAGTAGCTATCTTCCGAACCGCCATTAAGTTATCGAACTGTACCTGTAGTTCATGCTCACGGTTTCCTCCGTGTGGACTCTAGGATGTTTAGGTATAACAAAATTTGATTGAGTAACAAAAATGAAAAAAGCGTTTATAATCAGTTTTTAAACAGGAACAGCAATTATTTCTAGTACAATTACTTCCCTATATTTCCCTGAAAGATTTTCTTTTTATGACGAACACGTCTCATGAAATTCACTTCCCAATTCCTCTAACTAACGTTAATTTTGTACATGTACAAACACGGATATTGTACAAATGATTCGGTAAACGTCTGCTTATTGTATGTAAATTTTTTACATAGTGACCTTATCTGTCCTTGATTTAACAAAATACAAAATGTTACTTTACAAAAATGAATATGTAAGTACAATAAAGATTACGTAATATATGAAAATTATCAATTTCATTTATATAAGGGACACACTATCACTTACCAGCATCATATGAATATCGGCGCCGTGCAGTTAAAAGCTTCGTAAAGGCTCCGCTGTCTGTCTGTCTGTCCGTCTGTCACCAGGCTGTATCTCATGAACCGTGATAGCTAGACAGTTGAAATTTTCACAGATGATGTATATCTGTTGCCGCTATAACAACAAATACTAAAAACCAGAATAAAATAAATATTTAAGCAAAAACGACAACAGGTAGACGCTTGAAATATTCACAGAATATTTAGTTAAATATTCACTTTAAAAATAAATAATTAAATTAAAATATAACAAATATTTAAGGGGGGCCATACAACAAACGTGATTTTTTTGCCGTTTTTATAGATAATGGTACGGAACCCTTCGTGCGCGAGTCCGACTCGCACTTGTTTTGTTTTTATTTTTATTTTTTTTGTTGTATAGAAAACATGGTAGGTACTTACATAAAACATATTTAGAACAAACTTGCACAGCTCTAAGGTGTTTCTAATACCTTCTATTGATGATAATGAGAACCCTGGAGAATTTCAATGACGGTCATTTTTCAGAGAGTTTTTACCTTCCTCTGTAAATAAAATACCTAACATTTATTGCAATTACGAAGTTTTTAGTGCACGGCGTCAATATAGACGTCCTCGCATCTGGGTGAGAGTGCTCGAGTATAAATGAACTGCTCAAAATGGTGATTAATACCTGAACAACGCTTATACTCGCGACAAATGTAGGTATACAGTCTGTTCACACTGTAATTTGAAAATATTGAAAAAGCCAATTATTTTTAAAGAAGTAACCGTGGAGTTTCTTTCCGGCTCTTCTCCATAGGAGACCAATTGGAACCGTGCACCTAGCTCCTGACGTTTCATAAGTGCCCATGTAGGTTTATGTGAAATAAAATATTTTGATTTTGGTTTCGATTTTGTTCCTGAGGATGCAAATTAGTGAAAGTGCTTTGATTTGATTATTTGTATACTTAAAACAGAAATTCTAATTTTAGGTCACCTTAAAGATGTTTTACATTTGACAATTGAGGTTAATTTTATAACCTCAGTTTTCAGATTTTTTTTAGGGATCGGTATCTCAAAAGGAAAAAATAGACCCCTTATAGGATCACTCGTGTGTCTATCTGTCCGTCTGTCACAGCCAATTTGTTCCGAATCCAATGGACCGATTAAGTTTGGTATTCATATGTATATCTGTGACCCAAACACAGATGTATAACGAAAATGAATGAATTTTGAATAACCCCATATTCAAAATTCATTCATTTTTGGAGGGAAAATTAAAGAAAAGGTTTTGCAAACTGTACCGCGTGGCATATCAAATGAAAGTACAATCTAATTTTTTTATAATTTTAAAATAAATGCTTTTAAAGATATTTAAGAAAATTGACCATTCCCCTTTATCTCCGAAACTACTGAGCCTAAAAATTAAATAAACATGCAGACGAGTTGAGAACCTCCTCCTCTATGAAGAAGTCGGTTAAAAAAAAATTGAAAATAGTTCCATTTACAATCAAACTATACCTCACTGAGTGCACACATGTTTACGAAACCGGCCTTATGTTACTGTTGACATCACTCGTTCAAATTCAAAATCAAAAGACATTTTATTATTCATTCAAATTAGGAGAATCAGCACGTTTTAAGACGTCACGTCAGAATTATATAAGACAGTCGATCAAAACGCTCGCCCTTCACCACGTCCTAGTGCGTCCATGTGTAGTGCTTTAGCTGCGAAGAAGAAATGGTGCAACAAACTACCCAGCAAAGATTCCATGCTAGAGGCAAAGCTAGAATGCCTCATGCCTCATGCTTATGGATGTGTAAACCAGTTGCAGTGTTTTGGGTTTCATGTGCTAGTTACGGCTATAGATGGCCATTATCACATAATATTTTATATACAGGGGGAAGTTTTTTCATTTGCCAAAGTGACTTAGCGAAAGGGGTGACGGACAAAAGAGTTATCATTTGGGATTGCACCCTTTTATTGACAGACGTATATCACCCCTAAAAGTATCGTGTGAACTGCAATTTGATGTTTCGTGTACGTATTATTTACCTAGTAAGTATATAAATACATTGATATAATTTTTTCTGGTATATTGACGGAATTAAAGAATATCGTAAAACAATATAGTGGGTTCTGCAACTCGTTAAATAAACCGCAAACCCGAAAAATGTTAGCCGAATCTAAGCACAAACTATTTTACGAAAATAAGTTTTAAATGTTATAACTTAATTTTAAATAGGTACTCCTACGATTCCTGTACCGTTGCATGCAACCATAATCCATAAGCACATTTTTTTGCGTGCGTTACATTGTGCACTACCGTAAGCAGCGAATTTTCACACCAAAAATAAAAGTCTTTTCCTAGCAATTATTTTTGCACAAAGTTATTTAGTTTGATGTACAGATTGCGCAGATGACGGCTTCGTCAATGAGACATTTCAATTCAACTGCAGCGACTTGCTACGCCGTAGGCCCTACGGAGCAAAGTCGTAGAAAGCCAACAAAAACACAATAAATCATTATAAGATCATTTTCCTCGCTCGTTCATCAACTCGAATGAAAGTAAAACTGCTTGCTACGACAATTTTACCGAAGCGAAATAACGATCGACTACCTTCTACATCACAAGATTTATGAAGCGATACGCTCCAACATTCCCTTTTCATATAAACGCATGAAACTTTCCTTTGCGCTCATAATTTTAGATTCCCTCCGAGAATATTTTTTCCTTTGGCGCGGGAGGGAGACGCTTGTGTGCAAGCGAGATAGGTATAAAATCCATACTTATAATATTTGCAGCCTCCACTCTCAACACTCACACATACGAAACACGATTTAGCACTCCATGGAGAGTTTCGGACAGCATACAGCGGGTTTGAAAAATTTAGATTTTCATGTTTTTCTTTTTATTATTATTCCGTTAACACTTACGGAGTGGATTCGTTTGAAGACGCTGGGAGCTGCAAATGACGCGACTGGTATTCGCTATTGTGTGCTTAATCTGAAATCGTGTGTGGTAGAAAAATATTGATCATTTATTTTTGGGGTTGTTCCTTGATGGCCGAACATAAAACAAATTTTCTTTAATTTAATTTAATTTATTTGTTATTCAGATAACATGATCCATCATGGTTAGTAACAACAAGAGCTTATAAACTATGTTAGTAGATAAATAATTTAGATATAAGTAACAACAATTTATCATTTTATTTTACTGTCCCAACCACGATGGTTATCCAGTGCGAGTGTATCGGACACTGATATTTACTAGAAACTATCCTCAGAATGGTGTTGCTGTTGCCGCGTACTCTGCCCAACAGCGACGATACACGCTTAATAATGCAATTATAAGTCAATAATTATGTTAGAATATTGATGGAAGCCAAAATCTGTACAAAACTAAAACACAGTCTTCATCTCAGCCTCATTTTATATTGCGGCCAGCTAACCAGGTGCGTCTGGCTATTACCATGTTTTTTAAAACTGTTTTGACGGGCAATGCGTAAAAACAAAAAATCGATTAATCCCAGATCTGTCAACAACAACGCGTGAAGTTAGCGGTATAAATTAATATTAAGTAGGTATACTAGTAAACATCGTTCATGTTAATAACGCTCACAACAATAGAAATGCTCAAAGGCAGTTAAGGACAAAAATACCAAATTTATTTAAAAAAAAAAAAGTTACACGCTTTGTTTAAATAAAAACAACACGAAATAATTATGGACTTGAATTTACTTAAGAATATTAAAATTCAATGATCAACGAACTACAGAATTTGATTGACATCTTGGTTTACTGGTAAATATTAACGCGGGTAGTTTGTAAAAACGCGTATCTCCGAACAAGGTGTCGAAGCGTAAAAAATCTTGCGTCATTACGCACCTGTGTTATTGAATAAAACAAACGTTTCGCAGAATTCGTTTTATAATGATGTTTTGGAGGAAGAAGGGTTTATGAACACACCATTTCTGTGGCGGTTGATCATAATGTCATTAAAATAGAGCAAGAAATTCACAGATAATCAATTTTTTAAAATTTTCTTCTGCATGACCATCGTAAAAATTAAGAAATAGGAAGAAACGAAAGTCAGAAGGACACATTGTAGAAAGATTTCTAGAACGTGTCAAATTGATCAAAAGAAATATCACTTTTTAAACAAATTAATTATTCTTATTCTCACTTTGTGTGCGTAGAATAGTTATAGAAGTGGAATTAAAGCTGTAAACTAACTGTATTCTACCTACCTATGTAACCTACCTATTACCTATACCTACCTACCTGTTTAACCTACCGTATTAGGTCTAATATTTATATTTGTAACATGATCACTAAAACGACAGCGCTTTATCATTTAGACCCTAGATTCGATTAATCCATGCAATTAGCTTTGGAATGGATTAATCGAATGAAATGAGGTGATGATGGGTACCTACCGTGACGATATGGGTATCGTGTAAAGTAAAAATAATTATTTAAATAATTAAATCTGGAAATGGAAAAACAGTACGGGCAACATTTTTAAATTCCATGAAATTGTACAATATTCCATCTCGAATTTCGAAACACGCTGTAGTCCACCTCACGCCCACACGGCCGAGCTCGGCGTCGCGGCGCTCCCGAGAAAAAATGTACGATGCCATAAAAAATCAGCGTTCGTTCGCTCCCGCAATTTTTACCCGTTTTTTCCCCTCGGAGGGTCGCCCGTCTCCATGGCAACGGGACCGCCCTCTCCCCGACCACTGCTAAAAGCTGCATCAATATTTTTATGGGAAACGAAAACTATATTTGCTTTTGAATCTTAGGTTTCTTCGTTTTATCAAAGGATTTATTTTCTTTGAACAAATCTAGTTCGGTTCACGGATCTAAGTGAGCAGCACTTAGATCCGTGAACCGAACTAGATTTGTTCATGTTGTGCCATTACTGGTATGTGTTTTGGGCAAGATATTGGTACTTGGCATTTTATCATTTATATGCAGATTTAGCAAACATGGAAAACCAGTAGGGATGTAAAAGGAAAGCGGAGAGATTGGTTCCAAAGGTTGCAAAATCTTGGGACATTTTCAATTTCATGCTGTCAGTTATTGAGATACATAAATGGGAAAGTATTTGTGACCTGAAGTAAAAAAGTGAAAGTATTTCTGTAGCTAGTTAGCGCCATATTTTTCTCCCAACCACATAATAGTTATCGAAAAACCGTATTTCACAACCCTATATTTCACATTCGTTTTCATAAAATTAGCATACTAATTGACATTTCTTTTAAGGGTTCCGTAGCCAAATGGCAAAAAAGGGACCCATTATAATTACCTCATGTCCGTTTGTCCGTCCGTCTATGTCACACAGTCATTTTACTCGGAGACCATTTGCACCATATCGATGAAAAATTGATAAAAGGTGTGCACCCCTTTACCAAAAGGGGTGGAACTCCTCATACATGTAACCGAGGGATGAAAACAAACGCAATGCACATAAGCGTGTACTGTTGGATTGTGATGTTTCAAGTGACTTTGCTATTTAAGTCAAACGTGTGTAGATATGGGATATTTTCAGTTACAACCGCAGAAATCAATTTGTTTTGCAGAGTTTTTGCGCGTTTGCAAAACTTATTTTTGCGGTCGATAGAATCAATACTGTGCATACGTAAATGCCCCGTTGGTCTCGTGGTCGCAAGCGCGACTGCAGAGTGTGGGGTCCCGGGTTCGATTCCCGGGTCGGGCAAAGTGATATTGGATTTTTCCATTAGGAATTCCGTAGTAACAGCCCGGAGTTTGGAAATTGGCGGTGTGATACCCCCGTGCCTCGGAAAGCACGTTAAGCCGTTGGTCCTACGCCTGATCTCTCTCCGATCGTGTCGGATTGCCGTCCCATCGGACTATGAGAGTGAGGGAAGAGAGAGTGCACTTGTGTCTGCGCAAACACTTGTGCACTATAAAATCTCCCGCGCCGAAGGCTAGTCTCCGTTGAGATTGGCCGCCGTGGCCGAAAAATACGGTCTGAAGGACTATAAAAAAAAAAAACGTAAATATTCATCCCAACTACGTAACCATTGATTGTGCGTGATCTGACACGCACTTGGCCGTTTCTTTTTTATAATCGACCGTATTATTTGACTTTGTGTAGGTTAGTGTACATATTATACCTATGCAAATGTATTATTTCGGAATAAAAGCAAATGTGAATGTTATGTCCCTTTTAATTACAAGACGCTTTGGGTGTGGTTCGGGACAAAGATTAACTGATTAACGTCATCACATACGTCATAGGAGGAAACCGGTATGTCCTAGAACTAAAAAATTCGAAGACATGTCATATCTGCCAACCCGCACTGGGTCCGCGTGGCACTCCCTCTCACTGAGAGCTGTGTGAGCTGTGTCCCAGCAATGGGTACATTATAGTCTGATTATACTAAGTATTTTTGTACATTATAGAAAGAACAAGTGGAAATAAAAAGAATACAAACAACGCACCATTGTCGATCTCAAGGTTGCCTATAGACAACGTAGAGATCAACAATGGTGCGTTGTTCAGACATGCAGTGGCGGTGGCGAACTGTTGGCAGTTGATGATCAACATAAATATGTCCTGTTACATACAAAGCATAACGGATAGACAGATAGACAGTACAGCCGGTCTATTCTGTAAACAACTCACCGTGAAAACTTAGGTGAAGTGAGCTGTCAATCCCTAGCGTCAAGTGGAGTGACAGCTCACTTCAAACTCACTTCACCTTAGTTTTCATGGTGAGATTTTTACAGAATACCACTACAGTCGTGCTATTCCGTAAAAAACTCACCGTGAAAACTTAGGTGAAGTGAGTTTGAAGTGAGCTGTCAATCCCTAGAGTCAGGTGAGATGACAGTTCACTTCAAGCTCATTTCACCCACATTTTCACGGGGAGATTTTTACAGAATACCACTACAGTTCTGTTGTCATTCAGAGTGAAGAGTGAAGTGACTAAACATAGTCAGATGCCTCGGCAGGTAACGGTTACTTTGTCACCAAATATTACAATAAAAGATTTACCTTTACCTGTTAACATAATTGCTAGTACAACAACTAGTTAATTTATCTAGCTAAGTTGCCGAACACGAAAATAAATAGAGCCATATCTATGGCAAACACAAAAATATATCATTTTCTTTCTACGAAGTAGACGCACAGGCAAGCAAACATACTGCCAGTAACTTAATATTTGGAAATCAATTATCCATAAGAAGTATTTGTTGGCCGGAAAATAACTGGATTAAGAGAATAATATAATGTCGTATATTACTGATTGCTATGATATATTCGTAATGGAGGAGGCTTGGCCGATTCGTTGAGAACATTTAGCTTTTATAATAAAGAATTTAGAAGTTATAAGATTTCCAACATAATTTCCATATTTTCAGCAGGTTTCTATAACTGACAGCTTCGTTTCAGGGATACTAAATTCCTAAAACAAAAGGTATTTCTTAGTTTCTACTTGATTTCTGTCAATGTGTTATTGAGAAGTAACGTAGGTTCTATAGGTACTTACAGTACAGGTAGGTACATATGACTAAGTATAACCTATGTAACATAGGTTATACATAGGCTATGTTATCAATCATATTAAAGTAGTGTCAGGCTTGAAACTAATTTATATTCTTTCAACTCATATGTAAGATACCGCCGAAAACACACGCCTTCCTTTAAAAAACGAACACATAATCCATGTATAAACATAAAATAAAAAACTCCCCTAACTTTTTACGAATAAAACCCCTCTGATTGGCTGTGTTCCCCAATAAAAAAGCTAAAGACGCGTGCTGCGCGCGCACGCGTTCCACCATTCAAATTCAAATAAGGAACGCACGCGCGCCGTATGTAACATACGGTAGCGGCTGCAACTTATTATTAAAATTGCGTCCATTTTAAAGTGATCCCTCGCGCCCCTTGCCTTAGAATATAAAAAAGGGCGAAGCGGGCTAAATGTGCATCAGATTGGAGATCAAGTTAAAATAGTTGGTTGGCGTAAAAATAAGCGCGCTCAGGGAAAAAATATAAAATGAACGGTGGGGAAGTATTTTAAAAATAGAGAGGTTTCCCTTCCGACTTAGGGGAGTGAACGCGGTTGATATATTGACGGAGTTACTGGGGATTTTAATAACACCGTGCGTGTGTTAGTTTACTGAGGCCGTAAGATTTGTCAATGTGGCGTTTTGTGGGCGCTATTTTAGGTCGGTCGCGTGTCCTCGCCCCGCAGTAAGTATCGAGTTTCTAGATATTGTTTACCTGTTATAAGTTCAAGTTACTGGCTTCCGTTCTGCCGAGTACGTGCGGCTTGTGGAGAATTTTTGCATATACATAGGTAGGTTATAAATGGTTGATGAAAATTAGTTCATAATGACCGTAAAGTGCATCGTAACTATAATATTATAAGTGCGAAAGTGTGCGTACTTTGTTTGTTACACTTTCACGCTAAAACGGCTGGACGGATTTGGCTGAAATTTGGCACAGGGGTAAACCATGTCCTGGAATAGGATATAGGACATAGGATACTTTTATTCCGATATTCCCACGGGATCGAGACTTACGCGGGTGAAACCGCGGGGCGCGCTGACTTTGGTCACTAATGATTCAACGGTTTTTAGAAATACGTACTGTCCTTTTCGCTACTCATTTTGTCGACTAAATTGCTTTAGAAATTCTTTACTAAAGCACCCAATTATCATTCTCGGGTATAAACTATGACATCAAGAACGTAAAACAAACGAGTCATATATTTATCGTTATCCATTAAAATACATGTAAATTATGAAATGAAGCCTGAAAGAATGTGAAAGTGAATATCAATGAGCTTAAATCTAAAACATAAAGAAAGAAAAACAAGGATCAATTTAATTATCATTACTCACACGCTCTAAAGCTGGGTTGAGACCGACAATTTATTATTATGGACCCGTATCCAATTTAAAACAACGCACGGCCGAATGGAGCCATTAGGTACGAGGGGACATTGTTTTGGTACCGTGAACACGGAGGGGAATCCTTGTGGAGTAGAAAAAACAATTTAAAAATAAAATGTAATAATTATAAAAGGGAGGGAGCGCGCGTGTCACTGCCGCCTTATTTATTTCGATCCTCAGCTGCTGTTCGAATTTCGAATGCGACGTTGTTACCGCCTTTACTATTGGCATGAAGTGCCATGTGGTTTATGACAAAAAAAACCTGGCATAGAGAACAGGCGTTCTGATACACCTGTCATTTATTTATGACAGATTTTGATCTTCTACTTTTTGGGCATTTGATTTGCTTCGTTTTTTAACGGCTGAAGCAGCAGTTTTGTCAGTAAACTAAGTACTGAGACTGAAAAAATCATAACTGAAACTTGTTATTTACGTTAAAAAAGCAACATTTTTTTTTTCTTTTTTAATAACATGTAACAGTATATGTTAATCAAAAAGAAAACATAAATGGTATACTGTCCCACGGGCAAACGGCTCCATCCAGAGGTATATCATAATATATTATAGCTACAAAGTAAACACACGTAATTCATCCGGTTATTACTCTTTATGCGATAATTAAAAACAAAAACTGCTTACACATTTTATTACAAAATGTAAAAAAAAAACCGCGAAAATGTGTAATTAAGTATTATATAACTAACTACATAATTTAATTACTCCATGCATTTAACATTATTATGTGTGAGAAATGGTTTTTTCATCGATACAGACATCATGTAGAAAATATGCGGGCAAATGTTAAATTAAATTAAGTATTGATGTGAACAGACCCGAGTTTTTATAATGGCTGCGTGATTTGTGTTTTTGATAACAAATTGTTGGGGTAACTGTAATTATAGATTTTAATGATAAACTTCTGCTCTCCCCAATGTATTTTTGGAAAATAAATGTGATCTTTATACTTACATAATTATCTTTTACGCGCGAATGTTTTCGCATGTTTTAACACAAAAGTCCAATGACACTCTGCAATAGCGTAGCTTTCTATCAGTCAAAGAATTTATGAATTCCGATGAGTACGTTCGGAGATTATCTCCTACAAACAAACTGACAAACTTTACCTCTATATAATATTAGTGTAGAATATAATTACTAAAAATTTAAATTAAACCATCACGGTTAATGCATGAAGAGAGATTATTTTTAAATAAGTCAATGCCATGTTGCAAAATTAAACTAAACCGAAGCGGGGACAAAATCAAGAATACTTACGAAATTCAGTGATTTCTTTAGAAAGGATAATTGATAAATTCATCAACTTTATGTGTAAAACTTAGTAAAACAGTTGCATTGTTTTCACACCTATTAATCTCCATCTGTCAAAGTATTTAGCTATTTGTTATCTGTGGAGGCTGCAAATTGCCATATCTTTGCCCGGATCTCGCCACCTACGCGTTACTGCTAAGAAATGTGTTACTTTTGTTTATGGGACATTTTATTTTGATGGTCAGTGGACCACGGACGGACCACCCGAATTTCGAAAGTGTCACTCAGTGCCCGTTTTTAGCCTGCATACGTAATTATTTATATTGTGTTGTTCTCTGCAAAAAAATGTAGTTTGTTCGGGGTTTCAGAGAAGTAACTCATCATTACTTTAAGTTTTATCATATTTACCTACCTTGCTTCTGTCCGCGACTAGATTTCTTGTTTTAACATAAAATCCTATGACACTCGGCAATACCTAACCTATATATACAGTATGTTAACTAACAAAGGGCGTTCCCGTTAACCTGCAATAGTATAGCGTGAATACAAGCTAAAAAAAAAAAAAAACAAAAAAAAAAAAAAAAAAAAATTTGTGTCGTGAAATGTAACGATCACGTTACATTTCACGACACATACGATTTGTGACGATCACGAGGTCACAAAACGATTAAATTTAAACGTAAAAGGAACACTGTACTGTACACGCACACTTGTATTTCAACGTAGAAAAACAAGTGTGACAAGTGGGCGTGTACAGAGAGTTTATTTTCCGTAACAATTTAATATTTTTTGTGAATATTTTACTATACAAAAAAAAAAAAAACATTTTTTTTTAATGGTAATATTTTTTTTAGCCTGTATAGACGCTATACTATTGCAGGTTAACGGGAACGCCCTTTGTTAGTTAACATACTGTATACCTATACTTCAGCTTCCCATAAGTGAAAGAATTTTTGGAATCAGATTAGGAGTTCTGAAGAAGATACACTACATACAAAGGTGATCATAAACCATCAAAATACAAAAATGATATATTCCGTTAGAACATGTTATTCTCTTCACTTTTCACTATTGGGCCAAACCTGAAGGGCAATAGGGAATATGCATGTGATTCAAATATGGGTCAAATATTTTTTTCTATAAACTATGTTACTTCAGAATTATGCCTCCATCAATATTTTTGAATAAAATATCTTTTTGAGCGAGAAATTAATTTTTTAAAAGTCCCAACAAACTG
This sequence comes from Lithophane semibrunnea, assembly GCA_947363905.1. Taxonomy (NCBI): domain Eukaryota; kingdom Metazoa; phylum Arthropoda; class Insecta; order Lepidoptera; family Noctuidae; genus Lithophane; species Lithophane semibrunnea. The sequence continues at coordinate 14,397,439 of OX376188.1, forward strand.
TGGGTAATTCAAATACTTGAAAAGGCTAAGAGCGGATGTGACGTAACAATCCGGAATAACAATCAAAATGTCAATGTCAAGTCAATCAACAAGTGTCAAGTCAATGTCAAACGCTCATAGAAAAAGGAGTTTTTGACGTTGACTTGACAGTTGCTTGTCTGTTTTCACGAACTGTGACGTCACCACACCAAGCGCGCCAAATGGAGGGCGTTTAAATAGCCCGGATCGGTTGGATATGTTTAAACATTTTTTTAACTACTTTAAATTGCTTTTTTGCCGTCGAATTTTTTTTTACTATTATTTGACGATGTAAACTATCGAATAAAAATATTCAAAAAATACATGCATATTCCCTATTCCCTGCGCTGTTATACGATTTTGAAAAATACTGTTTTCAGTATGTTTTGTAGCTAAAATAATAAAAAAGTAATCTAATTAAAGTAATAGCTTGTAGTAATAAAAAATGAAGGGAAAATCGTACTCTTTCGGAATATAGCTTTTTTTTTGTTTGGCCGGTACTTTCACCTCTTTACCCCAAATATGTATGGACGGTGAATGATCTCCTATACAAATGTTACCTCTTTAGATAAAATAACATTAATAAATGTTACTGGATTAAAAAAAAAACCTGTTTAAGTTATGAAATCCGCAATAAAGAACTAATTCACTCAGCTTCTTGCAAACCCTGAATGAATGATCTCATTTTCACACACCATTAAGCCTAGATAAGTATCACATTTTTACCGTGTAATCCACACTTTCTTTACGATGTCCAACGTTCAAAATAACAGAAATAGCCTCAGCTGCACCATTTAACATAAGGGGGACATTTAAGAGACATCTTTTTACAATGGCCCCCAAAATGACCAGAAAAAACCCACTCTTTTTAACCAACAATGGTGTCTGATGCGAGGGTGGACGATCAATGATCGAGTAAACAAAAAAACAGTCCTAAAATAATTGTAAATTCACTGGAAAGATTTATGTAGTTAGTAGTCATTGTGGTGAAAAATGGTGGAATGTTATCGTCCTTGCTGGACTTCGGTGTCCGGTTGCAGATGCGTTATGATAAAAAATATACCCACTGTGAATGCTCAATGCCAATTCTAAGCATAGAGTAAAGAGAGAGCGCCGCTTTTTTTAGACCACCGGCGCTTTTTCAAATTTGGAACGCTTCTTTTTAATGGTAATGAAATTATTTATGGCTTTGATTTTGCCGGTTTTAATGATTTATGTAGTAGTTGTGTTAATATTAAGAAACTTACTTAGGACACGTTCGTGTGAAACTGTAAATAATTTTTGAGTTAATACGCGAGTATGTTTAGCTACTACTTACATATTTACGTATACAGATTATATATTTTATTTAAAATATAAATGTCAAAATCAAATAAAAAAACTACTTACGTTAATTTATATTTTCTCAACAACATACCTTAAAAAAAAACAATAATTTAAAAAATGATTCAAAGCTCTAGAAGTGCTGATGTCCTCATAACTGAGGCATTCCATGCCAGATTCCTAAAACATTCCTTCTCAGTGAAGACAAGTGACTGCAAACGTGAGACCTCGTCGAAGTCTGACGAGGGTTAGACCACTCTGAACGCTGACAGACCACGTCTGCACTTGCATACTTCCAACTGACATTGCCATGTGCTTGATTAAGACAGCCAATTGAATTTGAACCTATTTTCTTGTTCGTTAAAGTTGAATGTGCATTGTAGAGGTGTACGAAAACGATTCTTGTCCAATGATTATTTTAGTTTTAAAACTATCATTCGGTTTTGATCAAAGGAATTATTCAAGTAATGTGGGAATGTTTATCCTTTATGCATTGCTAGAGGTATACTTATTCCTTGTTTAATAAAAAAATAACTCGGTGCAACCTACAACTATTTAAAGAAAGAATAAGCGACTTTTGCAACATTACAAAAGTGGATACTGGATCTATGACAGTTAGAAATTACTTAACTTTAAAGAAGTGCTTAATTAATGTTCTTCCTACCTAATCCATGTTTATCTACGACCTGTTTATCAAAACTTACAAGTGTATTACCAAGTATCATTAATTAGTTCACAAGTACTTATATTTTTACGCTTTGTGATTTTGTTTATCAAAAAATTCTTTGTAAGTTACAACTTGTAGAAAATCATAGCAAATCCTGAGTGTCCGGCGACTCTGTATTCCGTCTTACAAGTTTACAAGTGTCGTGCTTAGTAGCGCAATCAATTTTTTAAAAAGATTTTCTTTTTAAAATGTGGTCAAAAGAGAGAGATGACCTGATGCCCGTGTCCCAGCAGTAGGAACATTAAGGCTGATTATGAATATGGAGATGAGCTATGAATTTGACGAAAAATTAACATTCTAGGTAACTTGTGAACGTCTAGACGTGTACACACGGCTACACATCAAGCTATACATTTCCAGTTTATACTGATCTCGCATTGTGTAGGATTTTCGTACAATGCGAGGTCAGCTTATACTGGAAATGTATAGCTTGATGTGTAGCCGTGTGTACAACTATAAATAGGACGCTGCACTTGTTTCTGAAGAGTATTGAAATCTAATTACCTAAAGGAATATTTCCATTTGTATATTTTGACAATTTCACAACCAACATTTTAATTCCCCTACCACACCCGTATTATTTAATCAACTTATGGAACCAGTAGCTGTGAGATAACGAATGACTTTTTAGTTCCCGCCTCAAATAGATGGTATAATCATTTAAACGGTAAACTATCTCCGACACAAGCAATGAAGACGAACGACCTACCTAATGAATCACTTCACTTTGGTCATAGACTATACAATACTTATAGAATTATGTGCTTTATTTTGTGCCTATCTGTCATTTAGGTCTACGAAGACATGGGGCTACGCCATTTTGTAGCATAAAATGGCTCCTTCTTGCGTAGCGCTTTCGTAGCAATTTCGTAGCACCTGTCGTAGTGATTTTGAAACCTACATTTGTGCAATACCACTTAAATATTCATACTTTTTATATAGTTATTTTACTATAAGCACACAAATGTACAGAGGTGGACTTAATACTTTTTCGTATTCAGTGAATATAATACCGCTGTAAAGTAGTGTGCGGCATTTTTTATTTGTATGATTAATACTGGTTTTACATTAACTAGCAAATAATTAATATTAAACCATGAGCTTTGTTTGTCTAAAAGTACAAGCATGAAAAAACAGCCACAAAAATAGTTATGCTCAAAGTTGGCGCTTGCGAAAGTTATCAAAGGAAGTGTTTTAGATATAATTTTAAGTAAGATACAAGTAACAAAAAAGGGATAAATCGTTTAAAATTACATTTCAGAAGCTTTACAATACAGGCCATAACTAGCGATGTAAGTTTAGTATCCTTTAAAGCTATATACCTACTTTAAAACACTGTCTCATCTCCATCTGCCTACTCTTTGTTCACCGCCGTAGGGCGGCTGCACTTGTTCATCTACCGCATGTAGTCAACTTTTTACTAAAGTTTTTATGTTTTAGTAAAGTAACACGAGCCGACCGGTATGCGGATGTCACCGTGCCGATTCGCTTGTTATTGTTAATTAGTTGAGTCGGAGAGATGTACTATTGATTAAGATAAGGTTTAGGAGCCCAAAGACAAAGTGACATTCTATCAGCGATAACGATGGTGGAACAGGCAAAAATGTATAGGACTGACATAAGCAATCGAAAAGCTTATGACAATCCTGTTGAAAGTCGTTGTAGAAATACGAAACGCTTTCGAAGCGATTGTCACTTGTCTAAGCCTTCAGGTTACATAGGCTAGGTAAGTGATAGTAAAGTATGTAAAGGTAAAGCACTAGGAAGTGGTGATTGGTGTGCGTTTTTGAGGACTGTCATATGTCAAAAAAACTCAAAGCATTTATTTCAAATAAACCAATTACAGACACTTTTGAATTGTCAAGGGGTCGGTCAGTCAGAAAACATGAAGCTAGTTGCCCATTCCAAAGCGTAGTAGGTAGATGGAGAAGAACGGGCAAGAAACTGCACGGACACTCTTTTAAATCAGAATATTGTTACAATATAATTAATAATTAAATTATTAATATGTAATTTTGGCGTTCGAAAAGTGCTGATTCTCAGCCTAGTTTGAATAAATGACTTTATTGTTTTTAAATAACCATTTTCTAATTTTCTAACAGAAAGATTTAAATATTCATGCAGCCCATATTTCTTAGGAACTTAATAAGAAGTGGTTACGAATAGCGTTTTGCCAAAAATGAAGAAGAAACTTCAATATTCTTCAAATCATAGCTAATATTATAAATGCGAAAGTGAGTATGTTTGTTTGTTACCCTTTCACCCTAAAACCGCTGAACGGATTTGGATGAAATTTAGCAACATGGGTAGACCATGACCTGGATTAGGACATAAGATACTTTTTATCCCAATATTCTCACAGGATCTAGACTTATGCCGGTGAAACCACGCAGCTAGTTAGGTATAAGTTATCAATCAAGAATTATTCTGATAACTGTATCTGTAACTGTTTCTCTAACTGGTATTATACAAGTTACTATTATAGTGCGCCATTTTTTTTTGCTGTCATAACAGTCGGTAAATAAGTGACTTTCCTGTTTATCATTTTATGTTCCGGATTTCATTAAATGTTATCCCTAATTTAGAACTATAGGCAAATGCATGATTTCAAATTAACTTTATCATAGATACCTACTCACTTTAATTACCCGGCAGCAAAGAACGATTTTGTTTATATTATATAATCTGATAAATAAAAAAGTATGTTACTAACTAAATTGTGGTATAGACTAGTTGATTTAATATTGTGGGACCTAATACAGGAGCTCGAACAATTGGATCAAACAATAAATAATGTTTTCTTTATACATATATATTTAGGATTATTATATTATATATATATATACATATATAGTTTTAACAGGTTCAAGTATTTAAATAAATATTTATTCCACACTTTAGTTATTGCTCCTACCACTGCTTTCTCTGCATCACCCAAAGGGTTGACTGGTAGAAAATGCCTATGGCATTAAGTCCGCCTCTGTACTTTTGTGTGCTTAAAGTATTAAATAAATAAATAAACAGGAGACCGCAAAAGCTGCTGAAAACTACAAACACAAAAAATAGTGTCACAAATAGATAAACGAGGACCTAGAAGCCCAAAGATCTCACAAACAAGCAAAAAGCTTTCGCTAAGAATGTTTGCTGTTATTTTTTCCCGCGTTCAGCCGAGTAGCAGTGCGTTCTACCAGGAAATGACGCTCAGGAATGAGGATACGTACTCGTTAATTTGCACCATAAATCATCGAAAATGTAGTTTTTGGCCGCGCCTCTTTGCCGATGAACCTTTTTGTAGGACTCGGCTAAGTTCGGCAAGTGTCGGGTTTCAAATGTTTTGGGACATTTTTTTAAGAACTGTTTGTTTAGGGACATCTTGAAGCTGTGATGTCCGTTTGTTTTTTGGATGCAAGTTTTATAGTTAACTGAAAATGATTCAACGTGGGAGCAGTTAATTATGTTTTTTAAATTTCAGGAAACAATCACCAGGCAATCGTTTTTTCCGTGCCTCGGAAAGCATATTAAGCCGTTAGTCCCAGCTGTCATTCGTGGATCTTTGACGGTCGTTACGGGTCGTCAGAAGCCCGAAAGTCTGACAACCAGTCTTACCAAGGGGTATAGTATTACCCAGTTACTGGGTTGTGGAGGTCAGATAGACAGTTAGGTGTAGTAGTGTGTAGTAGGTGTAATAGGCGCTCCATGTAAAATACTGGTATTCAGCTGCATCCGGTTAGACTGGAAGCCGACCTCATCATTGTTGGAAAAAGGCTAGGCAGAAGGGAAATAAGTATTAAACACTTTCTGCTTCTTTGCTTATGGCTATCGCACAAAAAGGTCAGTCAACCAAAAACCTCACGACAAATTTTTGACAGATTTCTCTCTATATAGCAAAATGCAGCCATTTTCTATAGAATAAGATTTCATGAAGGCAAAGACGTCTTCACACTCTAAAAATTCCAAACAGTAAAAACAAAAACCAAGGATATAAAAAAAATAAGTCCGCTAGGCTAGACTAGGTCATAAACAGTAACAAGATCCAATTCCATACAGATAAGTCAGCCATCAATTTAGTTAGCATTTATGACAACGAATTCCTGCGGAACTGATGTTTTTCTTATTGCGTATAATATTACGATTGTTTTGGGAATAAGCCAAGAGGCCTCAGATATAGTGACTTATTTGACCCCTGGGAGAGACTCGGAAACTTTTCGATAGTTCTCATATTAAAAGTTGACGTGATATATAGATAGGATGTCGAGAAAAAGCTCTTTGTTTTTTGCCACGGAAGTTTGTATGGAGTTCCTCATTTCGCAAGTGTAAGAAGAACATAAGTTCATAAGCATTTATTTATTTGAAATGATGTATTCTTTTTGCCAACATAATTACGTGTGGGTTCAATGGCCCATTTTTTTTGTTATTGCATAATTTCTACGCGTGTGTAAGGAGGTCGAAACTTGTCCGCTTAAAGTTCTATCACTAAGCAGCTTCCTAATTGCGTAACACACTCTCAATCACAATCTAACAGCCGCACGGGTCGATTCGTCAGGTTAAGCTACGCTTGCCGGGGTTGGTCCATGGATGGGTGACCATCTTTACATATCGAGACTCCTCCGTGCCTCGGACAGCACGTTAAGCCGTTGGTCCCGGCTGTCAGCTGCATCCGGTTAGACTGGAAGCCGACCCCAACATATTAGGGAAAAGGCTAGGCAGATGATGACTTATAATGCAAATCCTCTTAACTTAAATAACCTAATGAATATTCATTGCGTTAATAAGTTAAGCAAATTGTTACTGTTACTTTGTTACGCATATCCCGCTGGTTCGCAACAAAAATCACATACCTAACTAAAACAGATCTTACCATCGCCCTAATTAGAATTTCCAGCCACCCTACGTCCCTCACCTTCAGCGTCCATCTGCCCTTAACCCCAGATGCCGATCATTGATCATTCCCATTCATTACAGACATACAAATGTCGTGAACCGTCCTAATTAGTGCTGGTCCTCAGGAAGTGCCTAACATCGGCAGCTCGGCACCCGTGGGACCCCGTAGCACGTGGACACTTGAAAACTTTTTGCTACACTGTTTCACACTCTTGTAGTTCCGTGTATAGGATGTTGTTCGCACTTTAAAATAGAATCGTTGGATTGGCGGTGTGGTAGGATTTCGGAAGTATCCTAATGAGTTGTTTTGTTGCTATCTAATCAGACAAATAACAGACTGTACAAACTTCTGTAAGCAGTCGTTTTTATAGAACAACTAGCTGCCCGTCCCGGCTTCGCACGGGTAGCACTAAGTACCCTACCTACCCTACCCTACCCTACCTACAATACCTACCTACCTACCCTGCCTTTATACCTACACTACCCTACAACTCCCTACCTACATCTACCTACACTACCCACATCTACCTACATACCTACCTACCCTATCTACACCTACTAAACCAACAAACCTTGCCCTGAGAATAACAAACGCAACAAAAAAAGAATTATCCAAATCTGTCCAGCCATTCCAGAGTTTACATCTCTTCGTAGATTTACCATAGCAGCGCCATCTATTGATGACTTACTCAACCCAGTCGAAAGGTATCGACATCTCTTAGAATCATTTGGAGTTAACAGATAATTGTGACTGTCAAATAATAACAGACAAATAATTAGCAATAAATTAAAATTGCGACTATAATTTGAGATTTAAACTATCCTATCTCTCAAGTTGGATCGAACTGCACATGGTGTGCGAATTTTATTATAATCGGTTAAGTGGTTTAGGAGTCCATTGAGGACAAACATTGTGACACGAGATTTATATATATTATATATATATATATATATATTAAGAAAGATTGTATATCGACTCTTCACGTGACCAGAGGGCAGGCCTATTTTTCGGCCAAACAATTGCCATACAACGTGGCAATACATGTAGTCAAGAAATATATCTCAGGCATGTTTCCTCACGATGTTTTCCTTCACTGCTTCTGAAGCAACTGATAATTATACAATACGCACCTTCCATCTGCCTAGCCTTTTCCCAACTATGTTGGGGTCGGCTTCCAGTCTAACCGGATGCAGCTGAATACCAGTATTTTACATGGAGCGACTGCCTATCTTACCTCCACAACCCAGTAACTGGGTAATACGATACCCCTTGGTAAGACTGGTTGTCTGATTTTCGAGCTTCTGAGGACTCGTAACGACTGTCAAAGATCCACAAAGACAGCCGGGACCAACGGCTTAACGTGCTTTCCGAGGCACGGAGGAGTCTCGGTATGTAAAGATGGTCACCCATCCACGGACCAACCCCGGCAAGCGTAGCTTAACCTGATAGATCGACCCGTGCGGCTGTTGTTACTACGCCACGAGCTACGCACAATACAATACGCACATGAAGTCAGAGGTGCGTGGCTTGGGTTCGAACTCGATACCTCTATTACTTGGCAGTCCGGATCATCCATAATGCTGTATCCCGCTGGATGTTTATTCTATTGTTTTTTTACTGCGGATCGAATTATATATTATTATGAACAAAACATGAAAGTAATTACAATTAGGTAGGTACATAAATGTCAAATAAATAGGGTGCTAGTCCCAAATGTCATACCAGGAAAAAGATCTTAAGATTTTTTTTGTTCACGATAAAAGTGAGCACCTTGCGGATCTGCGGATGTAAGTTCTCGCATTGATCATCGCAATCTCCATAAAGCTGGCCTAAAACCCCGTTTACATCAATCCTTGCCATCTTCCTATTTTTGCGAATCTTTCATTGTAGTCTGACATAACACTTGCGCAGGCGATTATTTGACAAAAATCTTTCACTATTTGTTTACCTGGAAAGGTGTTCTATATAATGTTGAAGGGTAAATGTACCAGTTACAAGAAGTAAGATGCGAATTTAAATTAAATTAAATTTTTCATAACATTTGTAAGCGCAACTGCGCAACATTGTGCTTTTTTATCTGTCCAAAGAAGGATAGGTACATAATTTGGTCTTTAACTGATGCAAGTGTTAGGTATCATTCTAGATTTTTAACTTTTCAATTATTTGTTCATAATTATTTTCTAACAAAGCCTTTTCGTTTAACCTACTTCAAAAGTGAGTTGGTCTCATTATTTCATAATTTATTTTGTTTTATCCCAAACGTTTCATTTGTAAACAAAATCCTGACAACTGCCCACTTCTACCCCAGTGGTAAAGGTGCGTTTCACGGACGGGTTGAGTGTATGTGCTTTCTAAATGGCTTTGTTACTAAAATAAGTGTTTATTTGCGAACACATCTGCGCCAGAACATATGTATGTTTCTGACAAACGAAATAGAATTCTCAATAGGTACACATTTTATAATATCAAAGGGTATTTTTACACAAAAGAGGTTTTTGGAGAGGGTTGATATTTTTAGATAGGTGACAATGTGGTATAAAGTATTATAGAAGTGGTAGGTGCAAAAAAAAAAGTAAGCCACATAACGAATTTTTTTATCAGGTTGGGGAAAAGGCTAGGTAAATAGATAGTTTAGGGCACAATATACGCCCAATAAAAAAACAGAGAAAACTTAGTTAAAATTAAACAATGCACGACATGTTTGAGTATCTAAGATTATAAATGGACAATAGTTTAACCTTAACTTGGTACCTATTAGTTAGTTAGTGACTCAAGAAATACTGGTTTCGGTCACATTCAGCTAAACCAAGTATTTAATAATAAAAAATGTAATCTTAACAACCGCTAGTAAAGCGGTAATTTCAAATCAAAGCTAAAAATTACCAGCGAAAAAATAATCCCGATCACAAATAAGCAAAACGGTGAAAAATAACTGTTCAAACCCATTGTTTTTACATATTATCTCCAACTCTTTACAATCATAACAGCTTTCTGGCTTTTCTATTAAATATTGCTCTATTTTCGGTAAACAAATGTTTTGACAATTAGCCCAGGTTCGCACCGATTTTATTAGGCGACGATTTTTTTTCGCGCACTGGATTTTCATCTCTCTGTATTGAGCCCAGCATTGAGAATCCAACAGAGCGCATCCCAGCGCGTCAAGAAAATACTCTGTTGGATTTTTCACTCTTGGCGGTAAGCAGAGAGTTGAAAATCGAGTGCGCGAAAAAAAATCGGCCGTGCGGACCTGAGCCTATAGTGTTTGTGAAGAGAGTAACCTTCAAGGGTGAGCTCGCTAATACTGTAATAAATCAGTTTCGGTAATTGTTTTTGCCGCCGACAACTATAAGAAGATTATGTTGGAAGCAGTAATAAAATTGACACTAAAAGTACAGTCAAAAGCGCCCAAGTAGAACTGTTATGTCCTACCAAGTTTCAATTAAATATGATGACGTGGATAAAATAGTGAGATTTATTTTGGGAATCATTCCATCCACTGGCTTACCTATTATTTTTGCTAGTTATTTTTACTAAACCTAATATAAATTAATATTTTATGAAATACCTAAGTTTTTGTGTAAGATTAGGGATTCATTTTGGGAAACGTTATCATACAGGTTAATTAAACTGTTTTAAAATACAAAATTTAAAATGGATATAGAGTAACACAAAAGGACATAATAAAATTCAACTTATTTTTTTATTATTGTAAGTCCCATGTAGGTAATATGTGATTTGTATTATGAGGATAATTAATTTGTACAGTAATTATTATCGTGTATCATACAATATGGAATTTAATTTACATGATAAATATTTTAGCAACTCAAATTCTCGCAAAAATAAGTGACTCACTACATATTTTTTTCATCGTTACAAACCTACTTGCTCTATATTCCCATCAACCTCTTTCAAAGCGACAGGTAAACATTTTTTCATGAAGAAAAAAACGAGCACTTCTATAATGGACCCCCGGTGAAAGTTTTGTACAAGAATCCGTTCACGGGCAAATATAATGCTACTTTTTTATGCACATCGAGAGATATTAGCAAAAAATATTCGTTTGAATACTTGGACCTTTCTCCGAAACCAATGGTTACCACAAAAGGGTTTTAGATTTCACAAACAGATGTGTTTTTTTTCTTTTTAGAGTATGTAATTTTTGTGTATGACATCTGTCAAAAATGTGCATGTTATGTATCTTTTACTTATGTGATATCAAACAGAATGAAAGCGCTGTTTTTATCAATATTAGGGTATCGTTAGTTCCTCATCTGATATTCCTATATTTAATTTTCCAAATTGTCCCTATAATACAAGTAAGCATCAATAACCTCAGACAGACGTTAACATCTATATTCATACTTTTACAACAATAATACAATTGACACGATAAATCGCTCCTTATCGTTAACAAAACATGGATCGAAGAATTAAAAATTAAAGGCCAATTTTACAAAATTTGACGCCCTGTTGACAAGAAAATTATTGTGCATGTCGGCTCGATATTTGATAGACAGTCACCTTTAGATGCCCTTTGTACTCTGGCCAGCACGCGTGCCCTTTCAGTACATATAATATTTATACAATAATGCTTTTTGTCCGCCAGTTCATAACTGGCCGTGTCTGAGTCAAAATGCGGAAAAAATAGATGACAGCTCGAATTATATGTCACCGTATTAATATTTGATGTCTTAAATTATTAGGAAAAAGGCATTGAAATGGATTTCAATGCCTTTTTTTGTCAATTTGGAAGTAAGAAGAAACATAAATTACGTTATTTTTACCTTACCTATGTTTCTTCTTACTTCCGAATACGTTATTTTTTTTAGTACACGATGTAATTGTTAAATGGTTTGAGTGGTTCCAAAAGTAAGGTTTTTCATTTAGGTACATAAATCAAAAGAGGATAGAGAGTTGAAACCAGAGAAAAATAAAAACCCATAAGAATTATTTTATTTTTTATTCAGTTATCGTTTTGATTTTACATTTCTATTCTCAAATTATTCTATCTTAAAACTAAACTTTAAAACTAGTAAATGCATCATTCATTTGCGAAAAAAATCTCAAAAGGTAAAAAATCTATTTCTATTTTCAATCACCGAAAAAAAAAATCATTGGACTAAAATCAAAGCATAAAAATATTAATTTATTTAAATGCATAAGGACAACAACTGTGCCGTTTACCCTGTAACCTAATACAGTCGTCATCAAAAAGGCTCGAGCTAGCGTGCCTAATTGACAAGAACCTAAGTTTGCTACCAACACAACATCTTTACAACAACAACAACAGATATTTCAGTGGTGTGTACAGACAGTGCCATCCACGAAGCTGTACTTTAGTACGGAGCGGAGTGGAGTGGGGCGCGTCTTCGTGGATGGCACTATCTATATAAGGATAGGTACTTATAATTCGAATAAATACCTACTACCTTAAATAAGTAGGTACTGCTTTGTATCATAGTTATTTGCTATGTTTGCAAAAACACGATACAAGTAAATATTCAAGGAAATCCTAACTTAATATTGTAAATGCGAAAGTGAGTTTATTTATTACGCGTTCACGCTAAAACGGCTGAACAGATTTGGATGAAATTTGGCACATGGGTAGACCATAACCTGCATTAGGAAATATAATACTTTTTATACCGATATTCTCACGGGATCGAGCTTTATGTGGGTGAAACCGCGGGGCGCAGCTAGTGTTTCTTATATGTAGCGACCCGCCCCAGCTTCGCGCAGTTTTTACGACTTGACAAAACATGGAGTTTTATTTATTAATGTAAGTTTAATATTAACGTATTATGCGCGTAGGTATACCTACCGGAATAAATTGTCTAAATTATGAAAACTGCATCAAAATCCGTTGCGTAGTTTAGAAGAACAGGCGCGGTCACACAGACAGGCACGAAAAGCGACTTTAATTTATAATATAGGTACACATACATACATACACCGGTTGATTGTGTGGTTCTTAATGAACGATTCAAATTTTTGGTAAAAAAAATACAATAAAAAAAAATAAGCAAAAAAATACAATAAAAAAAAATAAGCAAAATAAGAAATTTCTTAAGAAATAAGCAGTACCTTTGTACTCATATTTTAATTATGTTATGTTTGTTTTTATTTTGTATTTTACTGTGTGTACATAAATAATAAAATATATAAATATATTATGTGGATTATTAGAGAAGTAATTAAATACAATGGCAACTTTTCTAGATAATTTTGTTAATAATAGCTGTTTTGCTATTATTTATTTATGTCAGCAGCAAACACCCTTGTTTTCCCCTACGCCATAGATATTCGATAAGAAATTCTTAAAAATAATAGAAACTTATTTTAACATTAAATATTAAATGCATTCGATGGCGAATATTTAACTAAATATAAAATAATACCGAAAATGTAGTCCGGGCTAAAATCACTCATTTCCTTTAAACAAACTGTCCGATTTTTAAATATCGTTTGGTCTAAAAATTACCAAACGTTTACGTATTTTATTTATAGATAAATAATAGTATAGGTACGTATAAAGGGGCAACCTTACCTTGAGCATTTTTTCATAATTAATAAATTAAGTATAAAATAAATAATTATGAGCATTTTTGAGCACCATTTCATTTACGATTAATTATAAATAAAACCAATTGTATTTTGATTAATGAAATAAATCAAATTACTCATTTAACTAAATTAATTTGAATTTGATAGTTACTGTAGTTCCTTTGACGTTAAATAAAAAAATATATATATATAAAATTAAATCAATGAACCACATGAATTTGTAATTATTTTTTTAGCAATTTCAAGAAACAGATCGCAATAGAAAATACAACCTTAAGTGATTAAGGTCATTATAATCACAGCGATTACGTAGAGTCCACGCCACTGAAGTCCATCTGACGCGGCGCCAGTGTCTATGTCATTGCATCACAATGCATTTAAAAAAAAATTAGTTCCACAATTTTCCGCGGCCTTCTTTCGTGGCGCGCACTCTACCTAACTCACATAGTAACATGCGTATTTTTTGTGTTAACGACAAAATCTTGTTATTGATTAGGTACGATAAGAAGCTTCAAGAGTCAAAACCACTACAAAAAAAGCCCTGTCCTAGCTGTAAATAAAAAAAAACTATTCAAGAACTTATCGTACTTACTTTATAAACTTAAACATAATAATTGACGACACTGTTATCCTACATACGAACTAAGAATGACTGAACTAGACTAAATACTAAGGCTCAGTCTTAAATGTATAAGTCGAAGTCGAAGCCGCCTCCTCCGCTGAGGTAGTCGTAGAGGTAGACTTCCATTTCCTCCAGGGCTTCGATGCTGGGGTCTCGGAGAGGCACGTCGCGGATCGAGCGGGCTGACCGGGAGAGGCTGGAGAAACAATTGATTTAAGTTACAACCAAGTTTTTATTTTTATTTATAATTATATCTTTAAGCGCGAATTTCACTAGTATACCTAAATCTTATTCTGCGAATAAATTTTGAATTTTTGACAGTTTTTCCCTACAAAAACTGTCTTTCCATACAAAAACTTTTATTCCACGTATAAAAGATATCTGACTTTGATGAAATCAACCCTAAGTACTATTACCACTTGCATTTGTTTTTACAGCTGATCAGACGGCCTAGACAAGTGACAATCGCTTTGAGAGCGTTTCGTCTTTCTACAATGAATTGCAACAGGATTGATATAAGCTTTTCGATAGCTTATGTCAGTCCTATACATTTTTGCCTTTTCCATCATCGTTATCGCTGATAGAATGTCACTTTGTCTAGGGCCTCAGCTGGGAACCTAATAAAACAATGTAGTCACCTATTGACGCACTCAGAGACGTTACCCAAAAATCAATAAACACCATCACAAATAAAATTTAAATACTTAAATCTGTCATATTTTTGATTATAAGGTTCTAAATTATAATAAAATCCCTCTTACATAGTGGAGGCCTAACTCAGGATTCAGGCAGTGGGGTGTTAGCATGTTACGAGTGAAAGGAGTGAAAAATCGGGTTCCGCCCTCAATTTGGCTGGATACCTTGTTAGGTATTCATTTAAACTGATGTATAAACAGATAGTAGTTGACATTGTTCTGCCATCAAACTGATCAAGGAACTGACATTACACGATACACCTACTTGGGCATGTCATTGTAACTGCTTGTAATTTGTTTCAGATTACCATCATTAATAAAATTCATGAAGTGTCTGTGAATTGTATTCATGATCCAAGCAGTGGACCAAATTAGTGTTAACTAAGATACTTAACAGGTACAGTCACGGACTTTAATTGACGAGCCACCTTCAAACTTTTCAATTTTGCAGTTTCATACATTCACGAGATTACACGATTAAACACGAACTCAAATCGCACGCTCGTAAACAAGATGACAAATAAATTACTTTTAATCGGAAATATCCATAGAGGTTGACTTTATTAGTTAACCTCTATGGATATTTCCGATTAAAAGTAATTTATTTGTCATCTTGTTTACTTTCATACATTCACGAGATTACACGATTAAACACGAACTCAAATCGCAAGCTCGTAAACAAGATGACAAATAAATTACTTTTAATCGGAAATATCCATAGAGGTTGACTAAAAAGTTCTCAATGATAAAAATAAATACAATGTTGCGTTAAGTTTATCCAATCTATTTGATACCGACTTCCTTTGAATCATAGCTCATTAACTCGATAATTATGAAAACATAACTGAAGACAGTGACAGTTGAAATATCAAGATGACAAATAAATTACTTTTAATCGGAAATAGTCTTATCCATAGAGGTTGACTAATAAGTTCTTAGTGATAAAAATAAATACAATGTTGCATTAAGTTTATCCAATCTATTTGATACTGACCTCCTTTGAATCATAGCTCATTAACTCAATAATTCTGAAAACTTAACTGAAGACAGTGACAGTTGAAATATCGATGTCAGAGAATTTCTCCGTACGCTAACGTTACTATGCAGCAGTAACCTAGCAACAATTTTTTATCGTTGCTAGGTTACTGTTGCTAGACCTGCAATTGGTTGACTTTGAGTAGTCACTGCTGTCAAGTTTGTAGTTCTGCTCTCAGGTTAGCCAACCGGTAAAGATATGAAATATAATTTTCTTCTTCTAATACGAAGACATATGACTTTGCGTGTCGGGAACCGAATAAACCCGATTTGCATTACACGGCTAAAATGCGAACAGTACCAGGTGGCTCATAAATTAAAGTCCGTGACTGTACACCTAATTTTGATTACAACAAAAATACAATAAATTTTATCAAGAATTTATCTGGAGTCCGGATTTGTGGCCGGTTGATGGCAAAAGGCTAGCCTAAGGGACTTAAAAATAACATGATAAATATGGATGCACCTCTGCATAACCCCTTGGGGAATATAGGCGTGATGTTATGTTACAATAAATTGTGTACTCACGCAAAATCTGTGTCAGAATCGAACATGTACTCCTTGTTGAAGTGTTCATTGATGTCCTTCATGATGCACGCCTCCAGCTTCTTGTGCTGAAAACAAAATATTTCCCATCAATCTTCCATTTCATTTATTTACGTATTATTTTGAGTGTGGGAAATCATCCAATGTCTTCTTCCGGTCTGGGCGGAGCGGAAGGGCGTGTCAGACTTTTACTGACTAAAACCCACCCGAGTTCCTTCAGTTGCCTGTTGCCAAGGTCCCGGTATCCCTTTCGCACTTTCCCGCAACCCTGGCAGGCCCATCAATCCTCCATTGAAAACAAAATGGTAAGAATACAGGAAGTATTAACAGTGATAGCTGGAGGTATACCTTGTAGCAGCGGAAGAAGAAGATGGCTCGAATCTGTTCCTGTGGACGCGGTACGATGTCACGTTTGTCTTCTGGCACACATTGCTGCAACAAAGGATTTTACTAAGACACATGTATGTAAGTGCATAGTCTAGGTGTGGGGGGCCACAAACAGACGCGATATCGCGGGCGCGGCAAGGGTAGCGCTGCCTGTCGCGCCCGCGATGTCGCGCCTGTTTGCACGAGCATTAAAGATTTATGTGGCATGGCTACATCGGCACATCTCTCGGGTAGAGTCTAGGCACTATAAAATTGTTCCATTCTTAGCAACATGAGGAGCTCGTGGCTAAGTAATAACAGCCGCACGGGACGATCTATCAGGCTAAGCTACTCTTGCCGGAGTTGGTCCGTGGATGAGTGACCATATTTACATACTGAGACTCCTGTGTGTCTCGGAAAGCACGTTAAGTCGTTGGTCTTGGCTGTCATTCGTGAATCTTTGACAGTCGTTACGGGTCGTCAGAAGCCCGATAGTCTCACAACGTCATACCAGGGGGACACAACCCAGTAACTAGGTAATACTGGTTAAGACCCCCCGTCTTAACCAGTATTACCTAGTTACTGGGTTGTGGAGGTCGTCTATGTAAAATACTGGTATTCAGCTGCATCCTGTTAGACTAGAAGCCGACCCCAACATAGTTGGGAAAAGGCTAGGCAGGTTGATCGATTTCTTTGCAACATGTTCTAGGTTCCCCTTGATTATTTAGCCCCACGACCAACCTTGCCTACTTGAGAATCTCTTCATTGCATCCCTGCTAATCGCTATGTAAGTTCTTCCTGGGGGCTTAAAACAGTCAATTTGGCAGAATCTTAATAGGAAAATATTATGAATCATCGTAAAATGTTACAAACTTACAATTTTTTTTTTTTTTTTAAAACGTTGCCCCACCCACACTAGGAATTTCTTCCTGTATCGTGGGTGCGTTTAGAAACATAGAAACCCACATACACTAACACCCAGACCCAAATTCATAATATGATCTGCGTGCGATTCCTATTACGAAATCATTCATCTGTTTGACAGTTTTCTATGGAGTTTCGTAAAATGGTCCACACATTATGATTTGCTTTTGTGTCAAATAAGAGGAATTTCTAATGACAGCTTTGGCAAATTCAGGAAATGAATTTATTTTTAAGGAATTGCTAATGTGGCCGTTTTAGGCCCGCAGTTGTGTCGTTTTCATTAACGGACTCACCGAGAACTTCTGGCAGAAGTGCAGCCCCTCTTGTATGTCGGTCTTCAGCTCACTCGACACCGGCAGGTTGTTGATCCTCTGCGTGATCTGCTCGTAGTTGGGCTCCATGTTGCTGTCGATGTAGCCTAGCTCTTGCATCACGCAAGTCACGTTCTGGCCGGCTTGTGCGCGGGCGTTTATGCCGAGGCGAGCGCGGAGGCCGAGGTGGCGCTGAGAAGGAATAAGGGTTAGATAGAGTGCAGATAGGGTTAAAAAAAAACATCTTGACGTCGGAATATACTTGTGGCTAACTAAAATTATCAGCTTACAAGTGAAAAATAACTTTAATTTCGGAATTCGGTGTCTTTGGTTTTGTATTTTCGTTTTGTTTCACCAACTTCCGAAATTAAAGTTATTTTTAATTTGAAATGTTTATTTAAATTTAACGCTACCTAACCTAAAACTACCCAAGCAAAGTTAATGAAATTCATTTGGGACCATTGCGCAAGCTTCATCTACAAAATGAAAAATGAATCACGTAAATTAACCCAGTAATCGGAATACTCGATGAACGAACATACATACAGACGAACATAGAACTTCCTCCTTTTTTGAAGTCGGTTAAAAAGGAGGGGAAGGAATCATAGAGCATCAAAAAATTCGTCCACATCGTTGTCAACAGGAAAAGTGCTCAAACGGCTGGGATCATGTTAGGTCAGGTACCAGATACTTACAAAAAAAGGCAGTCATGGGGACTGCCGACGGACTTGAAAACTTAAAACTGGTAGGTATTAGCGCCATCTATGTTCAAAAGCACTATCGAATCTATAGGTTTACCCCCTACCAAAAATGGCTCAAAGCGCCTAAAGAAGTTTTCATTTCAATAAGCTGCGCGACCAAGCTCTGCTCTGCTAGATCAAATTGCACAGAAATCGTTAGAGCCGTTTTCGAGAATGTGATTACAAAATATATATTTATGTACAAATATTGCTCTTTTAATACTAAAGGATAGAAACTGTTTTTAACCGACTTATTCAAAAAGGAGGAGGTTCTCAATTCATCTGTATGTATTTTTGTTTCTTTGTTACACGATTACTCCGCCAATTATAAATCGATTCATAATTGATATTTCTTTTTTTCTTAGGTACCTAGGTCATGCTTCAGAGGTGGTCCCATATTTTATTATCTTTGCTTGCGTAGTTTTTGAGTTAGCTTCAATAATTACGTATTTTTCCTACTTAGTCTATGTAGACGATATTTTATTTGACTCCGTCACTGCTATTTACATAGCAGGTACTGGTATTCGAATTTGTGTGGGGTAGGTACCACAACTAAGAAGTAAAAAATAAAAACTTTTTCCAAAAAAAAAAAACTAAACAAGTGAAAAATGTTGTTTTTTTTATATTTCTATGATACAAACTCACCGACATCCGACTATTTCCGAAGAACGGTTGTTGCTGTTGCTGATAGAAGGGTTGCTGGTACTGTTGCTGGGCGAAGTAAGGGTTGTATGGCATATTCGGAGGGTAGAACACAGGCGCACTGTAGGGCATTTGGTAGTAAGGGTTCGCGCTGTAGGGACGGAACTGTGCGGGGATCACGTACGGAGGGATCGCTGACTGAGGCTGCGGGAATGGACCCTGTTGAGTAACAAAGTCAAATAATTTATTTGAATTAGGCACATAAAAGGCACTTTTGAGTGTCACACTTGTATTTCAACGTAGAAAGACAAGTGTGCGTGTACAGTGTTTCTTTTCCGTATATATATTTTTAAATATTATACAAGGTATAAAAATAAAAAAAAACAATTGTTTTTATGGTTATATTTTTTTTCAGCATGTAGGTATAGACGCTTTATTATTGCGCCTTTCGTTAGTTAACATACTGTATAATTATCTTCTCTCCTTAAACTTTGGAAAGTGTCAAGTCAACTTATTTTGCTAAGAGGCTATTTATTAGTCACTAGCTTTTGCTAGCATGAGCATCGGTTTAATTTTTTTGAAAAATAAAATACTGCCTGTGTTACTTACTAATGTAGCTTTCTATAAGTAGGTGAAAGAATTTTTTAAATCGGTTAAGTCTTTTTTGAGTTTAACCATTACAAATAGGTACAAACAAACATACCTACAATAAAAAATCAAATCTGTTCTCTTTATAGTATTGGTATAGATAACACTAGTCCATTCTGTTTTATTTTAGCTGAGTAGATAGGTAGTACTTGCAGTTTGTAATTAAAATGTTTATTTTATACAATGCTGTTATCTTTGCCCGTAAGAGATAAGATACTAAAATATGGCTACTTCTTACTCATTAAACCACGAACGTACCTACCTATTTGTAGCACAAACAAATATTTAAATTAACACAAAAAAAAAGTTTGGCAAAAAATTACTATCATTTACCTATACTTTTTCCAAGTGTTCTTTACATAGTCAATGTTTATAAATCTTCTTACTAAGATATCGTTTCATAGCAAACTGATAATAAATATGACCCAATAAAAAAAACATGTTCTCGTACGGCATTCCGACTTATGGCGCAATATTTCGCGACCTTCATCATAGCCTCTTTAGCTCAGTGGTAGAGCACTGGTCTCGTAAACCAGGGGTCGTGAGTTCAATCCTCACAGGAGGCATCAATTATCATTTTGTATTTTTAAATAACCATTTTTTATTTTTTACTACTTACATTTACTCCGTGTGGCCTAAATGTTAAAACACCACCCATTGTTTGTTTTTGCGGTTGTTGTCCTTGATCTTGAATATTTCCTTCATCGTCTTTATTGTGAACAGCGCCATCTAGCGGCTTTGTTATGGTTTGCGAATTCGGGTCCATAGAGAAACCAGGCGGTAGTTTGCTGAGGAACAGTGGCGGTATATGTGAGTTCAACGGTTCCTTCATAGGTGGCGCTGTCGAACATTTTGCGTAGGCATCTTTAAGCTCTTTGGTTATTTGTTTCAAAAGCTGCGTACCAAAGCAGCTTTCGTAGATCTGTAAAAAATAAATATTTATCACCATGTTGTTTTTCATTAAAAAGTTAGTTAGATTTCATATTTTATTATTTTTGTTATTTACAAGCTTACAAGTATTATCTTGATAGTCAAACGTTTCATTTAGTACGAGTTAAAACAAATAATTTGAAAATGTTCCGGAATAAAATGGAAAAGTAGTGCTAATGAAAACAAAAGAAACATCTTTTGTTCGTAATAGAATATCAATTATTTGTGTATGATCGTAAATTTTGCACATTTAACATAAGCAGCCGTGGCCGAGCGGTTAAGGCGTCTGACTAGAAATCAGATTCCCTCTGGGAGCGTAGGTTCGAATCCTACCGGCTGCGAATGCTTTTTGTGATTTATTTTCGTATTTTTATCTTTTACTGAGACGATAAATTTTTCAATCCTTACTAATTAATAATATAATGAAGTCGGTAAAAATGTGAAAGTAACTGTCTGTCTGTCTGAAGCGCTTTCACGCCGAAACTACTGAACCGATTTAAATGAAATTTGGTACACACATAGTCTAGAGCCTGAGAAAGGACACAGGCTACTTTTTATCGACATACCACGCGGGCGAAGCCGCGGGCGGAAGCTAGTTTATTATATTTTACCTTTAACATGGCATAATCCTTCATGAATTTGTTATCTCCGCTGTCCAACGCTTGGGCAGTCGCCCAGATGAGGAAACCTAAAAGTAGTTGAGTCCGCATGTTGTACCTGTGAATTAAAATGAAAAAACTAAGTATTAATAATAAGCATGCAAAGCATCAAGTTGGGTTGGGTATTACCTCTCATTCTATTGGAAAACTAAGTCAGCCTGGCAAATTCAAATCTTACGGTTCTTGCAATTTGCAGCTCAGTAACTTTGTATGGTAATCCATGGTTCCACGGTACCATGAATTGTGACAATAATGTATTTAAAAAATAATCATTAAAGTCATCAATACCTGTACATGTTTTAGTTAGACGTAAAAGTAATGTTTACTTTCATGAAATTCACTAGCTAATGGAACTTTGAGTAGTTTTGCAAAAATAAAGTGCATTTTAATAATTACACTAGAAAAGTTGTACGGACTCGCTCGGCTGAACTTTTGAGAGATGTGTTCCTGTTACCTAACCGTTTTTATACTCGTACCAATAATTTTCCGCTACACGGTACCTCTTTCCACTTCGTGAGACAATATACTCGAAGGTAGGTACTGTATTTTAATAATAATTATTATCATGAGTTAGTAGTTGGTACCTACAATTTTTTTTTGTAGTGGTACCTTCTATGATCAGTTTATCTGATTCTTCCGCAAGGTAGCCCGCAAAATTCAAATTTTCAATCAAGATGTTGTATCAATACAAGATACAACATCTTGATGAAAATAATGATTCGCGACTGTAACAAATATGTATTTACAGAATTATACATTTTTAATCATTAGAATTATTAAAACCTAGATCTCTCTTACTTAAATGTTGTTTTCAAATGTCATGATTTCATGAAAAAGTCATTCAATGGAACAAAACTAACATAATAATATAGACATTTATATGATGTATTAATGATTCTAAAGATTATAATAATTTTGTAAATTAAAAACATTATTATACATAAGCTCAAATTCACTTCATATAGATACTCTCGCGGACTGAGTGAGAGCGAGACCGCGCGGCGGCGGGGAGAAGGCTCCAAGCCGCCAATAGTTTAGGTAATTTCTTTTTACGGCGAAAATAATGGTACCTAAAAACAAATAAAATAAAAAAAACATAGTATCTGCTTTAGGTATAGTTAATTCAGTAAGTACATGCAAAGTTTCGTGAAGTAATTTGAAGTATTTTTTGAATAAGTACCTACCTATTGTTTGGTTTGGATGTAATTTAATATACTAATGAAACTATAGCACTTCTTTTACAACTTTTTTTTTGTTATGGCTGTCGCTTTTTTATTTTAACTTAATAACTTCGTTCTATTTGTAGGAACTCTTAAGTTAAAACATAAAACACGATTTTTTGGCTTATGAATGCCTCCTGTGAGGATTGAACTCACGACCCCTGGTTTACGAGACCAGTGCTCTACCACTGAGCTAAAGAGGCTATGATGGTGATTGCGAAATATTGCACCAAGGTCCAGGAAGTAAGGAAGCAATGAGACTTACTGTCTGGCCCCTATGAGAAACGCTTTCCCAATATAACAGGCAGGTGCACTTTTATTGAGACCAAATCAGAATTAAAAAAAAATTAAATTAACCAAAATTTTTTTTTATTAGTAAGTAAGTACCTACTTATAAAATTTTGTAAGTATCTATCTATGTTTTGCATAGGTATTTCATGTTTTTTTTTTATATTTCAAACTTTATCCATATTATGTAGGTATAAACTACCTAGGTATAAACTAACTACCTGTACAGTCAGGCTAAGTGAATCATGACCCACTTTGACGATAAATCGTTTGAAACCTTCAAAATAACAAAGATGGCAGATGACAAATTTGTTACCAAGGAAATGTACACGCAAATGTCGACCTAATTGTATTTGAATGTCTGTATGAAAATATGCTTATGGTGGGTCAGAATTCAATTTTATCGACTGTACATTCATGAATTTTAGTACACTTTCAGTGACCCCTCGAAATGATGCCAAATGAATTCAAAATCAGCCTGTGAAGCTACATTGAGACAAGCGAGATATTTACTCCTGAAGTCTTTCCATAATCCAAAGTCAATGAGCTACTGCCCACTTTGCTTACTTCCAACTTATCCGTAGAACGCAAGTGGGCGTTAAGTTAATAAATCCATCGCTTAACTGTGAACATAACTTACAACTTAACCGTTAATCTGCTGGTAGCAATGTGAAGTAGGCTTGTTTTAAAGGCAATTCAGTTTAGTTGATATTTTGACTTTCCAAGATAAATTGCTTAGTATTCAGACATCGCTACTAAGTAGTTAGTAAGATTGGAAGCTCATCCTACGACTAAGAAAAAGATTGGTGATTGACTTGATGATGACATGGTGATGGTGATTTTGGATTATTCCGTTTAAGACAGATTCCGGTTACGGCAGATTCTAGTTACGGCAGATTCTAGTTACGGCAGATTCTTTTTTGGGCTGATTCGTTTTACGGCAGAAGTAATATGACCAACACAAACCATACAATTTCAAAAGTGTCTTATCAAGAATCTGTCAAAGTCAACAAACTAAAAACTCATCTCATCCTGTGTATTCCCGTTCGTCTTACTGCCGTCGTCCCACTGGTGGGTACTGTAGGAATGTGAAATTTTGCACATGGCTTTCGTTAATAATGTAGAGAATCTACTAAGAAGAGGTTTTTTGAGGATGCGCGTTATTGCTCCCATCCCCCGCCCAGGGTTAGTTGGAGGAACACCCTGCAATTAATAGAATACAACTAACTAATCGGGCCGAGGTCATGTACTATGTCATATACATGAAGATCAGGAACTTCACTCGAAAAAAAAATGGTGATGTTCAACAGATACCTCTATACCTTGACCGCCTTACTAATAAACGTTGTATAGCGCCTTTTACACAATGCTTTGTCTTCTTCTTTCAAAAGTACCTAATTTGACTTTTGAAAGAAGAAGACAAAGCGTTGTGTAACTATACAGGCGCTATACAACGTTTATTAATAAGGCGGTAAGCGTATAACCAAAGAGAATTAAAGCACTGCCTAAACTTTTTCTAATCATATTTTATTTGACACTGATTACCTACTACATAACCTAAACAATCGCACTGGCAAGAAATATGAACCAACCAAAGGCAGTATCAGAATTAATGAGACTTTTATTTATTTACCTCATGATCTCAATAGTAACAATTGAAGTGTTTTTGTATTATGAATGCTGAAATGTGTACCTAAGTAAGCAAAATATGTGGGACTTCTTATATTTAAGAGCTTTTATGTACTTACAATATTTTATGCAAAATCAAGATATATTCTATTCTACACTCTACAGTAACTGCAGTGGGGTGTGCGGTTACAACTTTGTACACTAACCAATGGATTTGCGGCGACCATTTGTTAATATTATGCACATAACAGATAATAACATAATATAAGAAAAGTTAATAATATTAACTATAAGTAGGTAAAAAAGTGCAAGTCATAAGATATAATTGAAACAACCTCACGCTTGCACAATCTCGAGATTACGAACAAAAACAAACAACTTACCTACAGTTATGATGTGTTAAACGGCTAGCTGTAAATATGAAGCTTCCCATATAAACTTTATAAGTAATAACTTAACACTTCGAGTAAGGCTAAGTCATAACAGCCGCACGGGTCGATCAATCGAGTTAAGCTACGCTTGCCGGGGTTGGTCCGTGGATGGGTGACCATCTTTACATACCGAGACTCCTCCGTGCCTCGGAAAGCACGTTAAGCCGTTGGTCCCGGCTGTCATTCCCGAAGCCCGAAAGTCTGACAACCAGTCTTACCAAGGGGTATCGTATTACCTACCCAGTTGTTAGATAGGCAGTCGCTCTATGTAAAATACTGGTATTAAGTTAGTTAGCCTAACCGGATGCAGATCCGGTTAGGCTGGAAGCCGACCCCAACATAGTTGGGAAAAGGCTAGGCAGATTGACTTACAAACACTTCAGAGATGGGCTATTCAAACTTTATAGAGACGCCACTGTACCGTACACTGTAAATACATGTGTGTACATTTTTATTTTCGGACAAGGTACCTATGGTTGAGCTATAGGTACGAGTATATTGAACACCCCTCGTATAGATTAAGAAATGGACCAAGACAAGTCACAGAAATTCTTTGTTCTCGTAGTTGGTGCAACACCAGTTTCTACAAACGCAAAAACAACTAGAATATTTTAATCTTCCATTGTTTCCTATTCTGTGTCATTTGAACTGTCACTACTAATAGAATTTACTTTAACTGCCACAGCCTATACAATTTCTGCACAATGCACATATTCTATCTTTCTTATCTGGCACACCATTAGCCAATGGGCGCGCTTCCTCGTCATTCCTTCATATTTATTGATGGGACTATACATAAAATTACTGCAGAATCTCTAAGTCATTACACTTGACAGTTAGTCTCCAACATCCTGGTAGACTGGGTTCGATGTTCTCACCATAAAAAGTTCTGCAGACTTTTATGGGAATTCCTAGTGGGAATTTTCTATAGATACTAATTGAATTTTACTGTTAAACTGTATTCCTAATAACGTTCGCGACGATTACGGTAAAGTGCATTCCAGAGTTGAAGAGTTGTTGAGTTGAAGTTATTGGTGACTGAAATGGCGATGACTCGAACGTCATGGAAATAGAGAGACGTCTTCTATGATCGGGGTCGTGGGTTGGATTTCCATACAATAATAAGTGGGTAATGTAATGGGTATGTTCTCTGTGTTTAGAAATATGAATCGATCATATGTATGTCTAAAGAGGACACACTCGTTACAACAACAACAACTCGTTATACAACATTATTTTTTGTTTATGCTAAACCCGAAAAGGGGTCATTGTACTCATCATTTTGAACAACTTTTTCTATGGGACCAGCCTTGAAATCGCGAAAAAAATCCGCTGTTCCATACATTTTGTCGATTTAAGTGAACACAAATGTATGGAACAGCTTTTTTCCGCATGAGTACATATAAAAGCACTTGTAACATTGTGGGGGTCACAAGCATAGGAAATATTGAAAATGTAAACGATTTGTGGTCGCGGGCAAATTGCTACGATCCGACTGCGATCAAGCAAGCACTGTCAAGTACTGGAACTGTGTCCATAAATAACAAGGACAATAAAATCGTTCACTATTACTCTATTGAGCTGGTTACCCAAATTACCCAAAACTGGTGGCCCAGTGGTAACGGCCCCGACTTGTTGTAGTAGTAATTGTGCAGGTCGTGGGTTCGAATTCGAACCCAAGCAAGCGCTTAACTTTGTGTAAATAATTTCATCACCACTGCTCTCAAAACGGTGAAGGAAAACATCGTGAGGAAACCGGCATGTCCTACCTAGAACCAAAAATTCGAAGACATAAGACCAACCCGCACTGGACCTCGGCCGGATTACGGCCCACTCCCTCTGACAGGGCGCAGGCCTGCGTCCCAGCAGTGGGAACACTATAGGTTGATTATGGTAAGCCAAAATGAGCATCAGCACATCGTAGGTGCCTATGCAAGTAGGTGCATTCTAGCCTAGCGGTTCGCCGATACATGAATATTCTAAGAGCAGGTCATACATTATCAATGCACTCGATTACGAAGCAAATATTATTCAAGAACAGTTAGTTGTACCTTGCCTGTTCGATCACATTGAAGATCACATCTTATCTATGATATTGACACTGAGCGGAGTAGCTAAGGCATACTTACTGGTTTGAGGCGTCAAATTATATGCTGTGGGCCAGTTAGAGGATTATGCTATTAGGGCTTAGAGCATACTGAAGCCGTTATGGTATAATTCTATAGGTAGGTTAAAGCTTTTTGAATACAGTACACCCATCGTAATTGTGAACATATGTAATTTTCGCTTTAGTTTGTAATGTTTGTATTTCAACTAACGGTATCTTAAAAACCGTCCTTTATGTTTATCCATACTAATATTATAAATACGATAGTAACTCTAGTCTGTCTGTCTGTCTATCTGTCTGTCTGTATGTTACCTTTTCACGCCTAAACCACTGAACAGATTTCGATAAAATCTGGCAAGGAGATAGATGGCATCCCGGGGAAGGATATAGGCTACTTTTTATCGACATTCCACGCGGGCGAAGCCGCGGGCGGAAGCTAGTTTGTTTATACATTAAAAGTTCTCTGCTAGTAGTGTTCTGCACTTCAAGTGACGAATTCACATTATCTAAAACTGTTTGTGATTTTTGTAAGTGTATGTTTTACTGAGTAAGTCGATTACAGTAAATAAATTATCAATAATTTATTTCAAATCGCCTCAAAAAACATCAAGGAATCAACCCTGATGGTTTTTGAAGCGTTGCTAAATATTGTGGTTTTTTTTCAGCTTCAGTAACAATACATGGGAAGAGTTGGTTTTACTAGGTATACCTATACTCAGCAAGTCTCACTCAAACAAAGAATGCATTTATAACTAGCTGCGCCCCGCTATTCCCGCGGGAATATCGGGATACAGAGACCTATGTCCTTTTCCAGGTCACGGTCTATCCATGTGCCAAATTTCATATAAATCCGTTCAGCCGTTTCAGCGTGAAAGCGTATTATACAAACAAACTCACATTCGCATTTATAATAATTATTATAATATAATATAAATACTAAATATTCGTTTTTTTTATCCAAAAGGAAAGGGCTTTGTCGCACATGTGATTATGCCGCCCTTGTTGGCTTAACAAAATCATGCCAAACTTAAATATTATTTAGGATTAGTTGATTTTGATAGCATTTTGAGGCATACAGTTTAACGTATAACACAACTGAAATGACACTCTCTAAAAAAAATATAACTGCAGACTAGCGAATTAAACGCTTTCCTGTGTCGATTTTCAAGTAAGCTCATTAGTTTATTAGTAAGTAAGCTGAACTACACCATAAGAAGTCGTGAGTACGCTCACTAATGCGTACATTATCTACTAATCTAACCCATTTACAACGACTAATTGAGCACCTAGGTGAGATTCCGATCGTCCATCTTACCTCTAGTAGAAATGCTCATTACGCAAGTACAGTGGCAGATGGCTGCGTCTGCGCATACCTTACAGCAAGGCCGCGGGGGCAACGACCTCGCTCAACCAGTATAAGTATGTAATTTAAAAAATATGATGGGCAATCATCGATTTTTTGTACTTACGCCTGTTTTGTGACGGCGTAATTTGAATTTTTATCTATTATTATTATGTATTTAGTTTTGGTGTAGTGAATAATAAATTGATATTGATGATGTCGTTTTTTTTCATGATTAACTGTAAAAAGTTAATGATAGTGTTGGCAATTTTTTTGGCAGATTTCTCATATATGTCCAAACTGAACCAGTTTGAAGAAAGCGAAAAACGAGTTCGAATTTCGAATACTAATAAAGTACTATATAAGGGCGAATTCGACCAAACTTTAATACCTTGTATAAGTCTAATCCAGCGAATAAATATTACCTACATTTTTGACAGATTTTCTATACAAAAACTGTCGGACGTCAATTTTATTCCCCGAAAAAAAGATTGGAAGGTTTTGGTTAAATCAGGCCTTAATCTGGTTGAAACTAAAAGTTGAAAAATTGAAAAGAAATCGACAAAGTTTTTGATAAATTCTGGATTAAATAATTTTGCCACGCACATCGAAGAAAGATCTTGCCGTATCAAACTTTCAAGCACTTGATTCTAATTTGGATCTCATACTACATAATCATCTCTTACGCAACGGTCACGAACATAGAAAAACTCGCAAATTCCCATTTAACGAGATCACGGAGCTGGAGGGCCAAGCATATAATTTACACTAGCCATGTACTACTGCCGATGGCCGCACCTTCACTCACTCCAATTTGATGGTCTAACCATAATTTCGAAACACCGCAAAAAAGCTATGGAAGCTTCACAGTTCACTGATTCCGAATATGGGATACTACGTGATCTGTAGGTAGGGTGCTCCGGTTTTAATCTAGGTCTTAGCGTTAGCCACGTGGGTCGGAGTTTTTGGTGCTATTGACCACTAAGAAAGTAGCACGGGTCGATCCACCAGGTTAAGCTACGTTTGCCGGGGTTGGTCCGTGGATGGGTGACCATCTTTACATATCGAGACTCCTCCGTGCCTCAGAAAGCACGTTAAGACGTTGGTCCCGGCTGTCATTCGTGGATCTTTGACAGTCGTTACGGGTTGTCAGAAGTTCGAAACTCTGACAACCAGTCTTACCAAGGGATATCGTATTACCCAGTTACCAGATTGTGAAGGTCAGATAGGCAGTCGCTCCATGTAAAATACTGGTATTCAGCTGCATCCGGTTAGACTGGAAGCCGATCCCAACATAATTGGGAAAAGGCTAGGCAGATGATGATGAACCGTGAAATAATCTCTTTATTGTTATTGTTCACTAGGTTTAAGTAACAGCTTCACCTCATGTACCAATTCTTAGTAGCACAGATTTGTTTTTTGTTTTACCAATGGTAAGATAAGTGGTCTGATCCGGCCCTATTCAGGGTCATTATAGAACCACGCCTTGGAATCAGGCCATCGATATGTATGAGGCTATGATATGCGCTATTGAAGCAACTGAACGGATATATGAGAAATAAG
Source organism: Lithophane semibrunnea (assembly GCA_947363905.1). Classification (NCBI taxonomy): domain Eukaryota; kingdom Metazoa; phylum Arthropoda; class Insecta; order Lepidoptera; family Noctuidae; genus Lithophane; species Lithophane semibrunnea. Next base: position 14,427,654 of record OX376188.1, read on the forward strand.
TAGTTGATCTTTTATTTGTCCGTAGACTGACATGAGGAGAGTAGTCGTGGCCCAGTGGTAACGGCCGCGACTTACGAGTTGTACTCTCTTAGGTTCGAACCCTGACAGGCGCTTTGCTTTGTGTAAATTATTTCATCACCACTGCTCTCAAAACGGTGAAGGAAAACATTGTGAGGAAACCGACATGTCCTAGAACCAAAAATTCTAAGACATGTGACATCCACCAACCCGCACTGGGCCCGCGTGGTGGATTACGGCCCACTCCCTGTCACAGATAGGAGGTCTGTGTCCCAGGTCTATAATTAGGTATATAATTGCTAATAAGCCCACAAGCTTATTAAACTAGCCAGACTGTAAGTACTTATTAATAGTCTGAATAAACTGAATATAAAAAAAAACTGATTTGCTAAAGTGATTTACCATTTAAGATAGACAGTAATTTATGTAATCTGATCAGCGAAGCCATTCGATTCAATCAAGATGCTTATCTAGTCAATGATGCGTGATAACGTTAGTACTTACATAAACTTCCTATGCATCTAGTTTTAGTATTCTCAAACCTGATTGGCTACTATTTTTTTTTAATTTCTTAGATGAGATGATTCAGATTATTTGACGCTTACATCTTGTTCTTTTCATCATGAAATGAATAAGATATAAATTATATTTTTATCGTTTTGAAATCTATTTGTTGCTAATAAATAAATCGTAAATACGCACAGTATTTGATTGAGGTTTATGTGTATACATTAGTTTAACGAGATGCTTAATAAACTTAATTTAGTACATAGTTAATTAATTTTACGGTTTCTGGAGATTTAATATGTGTTACTGATAATTGGTTAACTTTTTGCTATGAGTAAGTTTTCATAAGCTAAACGCTCCAGCAGACAGGCGCGACGCATCGATGTGACGCGATTCTAGTTGAACAATTTCCATGAAGTTTTCATAGAAATAGTTCTACTAGAATCGCGTCGCGGTTTTCTGCTTTTTCGCTTTTCTGGCACTAAAAAGCCCACTTTACATAGGGTTTCACGATTAGTGGCTATTTTGAAAGATCATCGAGATACAGAGAACACCTGAATTCAGGATTTCAGGCTATACAATACAACAATTCGCCACGGACGATGCCGTAGAAGTGGCGAAGTATTGGGCCAACAAAAGGAGGGTGGGTAGGAGTCCCCACTGACCAATAACGACTGGGGGTCAAGTCTACTAATTTACAAACCTGTCAGTGGTCTCACAATGATGAGTTTTTGACAGATTTGCCATACAAAATCTGTCAAAAACTCATCATTGTGAGACCACTGACAGGTTTGTAAATTAGTAGACTTGGCCCCCTGGACGTATGTCGTCGAAAAGCTGTTTTTATGCCTATTATTAGTTACTATGGCTGTCAGTCTCAAATAATTGTGGGAAAAAAGTTACAGCTGAAAGAAAAACCTCTGTCATTGAGGCCAAAAATCATTAGTTCCAGAATAAACTGAGAATACTTACAACAATGTATTATTCTTTACTGTAGGTACCGTCGTACCCAGCTTCTGGCCTAGGGGGGGGGGCAAGTCAGATTTTTAGGTCGGATCGTCCGCGGCTGTTTTGTCATACACACTACACAAACACACCTACATGAAACATTAGGCATATGTAGTGTAGTGTGCCATCGTCACGCGCGGTTTTTCTGCAATTGCACCGTGCATTTTGCCAGTGTCTACTGCGCGGTTTATTTATAAGTTAGAGCATAAGGCTCCGTTTACACTTTGATTAGTAAGTAGGCGAGTTCATACATATCCTGCGAGATTTCCAGGGGGGGGCCTCTGCCCCCCCCCTGGGTACGCCCATGGTAGGTACCTATTCTGTAAGAGTTTATCATGATAAACAGTACTCGTACCAGTGACGAAATAATTAATGAATTTGCCAAAATATACTTGTCTTCTGTAAATTCAGTTCGGAAGTTTAGCGTCAGAAAACCACCAAAGCGATAGGCACAGAGCCTCACCACAGCATTAATTACCGCTATGGGAAGTAGGGTTCTTTTTTAATTTTAATTTTTCCTACTATTTTTGATTTGATTTGTGAGTGAAAAAACATCTGACCGTAAAAAAAAATCGGTCCAAAATTGATGAACATACTTACAATAACATCGTTTTAGGACCTTTGTAACTAACTATTATTGACAAATTATTAAGTCTGAAATAAATGAATATACTTAATTAATTATTTTATTTAAATAATACATACAAACGAACGTAAAACCTCCTCCTTTGTTGAAGTCGGTTAGTGAATAAACTGGTGAAATGACTTCACAAAACTCATTTTACGGTCAGCTGCTAGTATCTACTACGTTTTCAATAACTGCTGTCTGACCTTCCAGACCTTAGAGGAATCAGATATCCTGGTACCGCATAAGTGTGAGTAGTGTTTACCTGATAACATAATCTTAGGAGTGTACATGTAGACCTCTTATCGTAAGAAATATTGTTATGGCTACATTATAGGGTTGTTTGTCTAAAGGTGCGTTTAGACTGTCCAGAACAAGAACAGGAATTGAAATAGAATACTTTATATTGTTTGGAATGTAATAAACATTTTTTTTGTATCCGTCACTCGTTAAATTATTTGAAAGAGGAATTGTACGATTAAAAAACAACAAAATTCAAAATGAAGAGTGAATGAAAATGAACGAATGATGAAACCGCAAAAAAAATGTCCATGTGTTGGGACTAGAACTACGTAAAGTACATCATTTACTTGTTTATTCAAGAATTTAAATCGATTTCCTACATGTGAAGAAAGTTTTATCTCTTGTTTAATATCTGCAACGAATTTAATGCCGAATCGCGTGCGCTGTGCCATTTTGCCCGCCATTTCGTAAATTGGCGGCTAAAACAATAAAAACCATTCAAAATTACAAAGTACCTAACCTACTCAAACCATTGGTCTGAGCTAACCTATTGGTGTGTGAAATAATAATAACAACAAACATAAAAAATAATTATTGCCGAAAAATTTTAGATTGCATTGAGATATTATTTTAATAACTATTATTTTTAAAATAACTGGTTATCAAATATGATATATTGATAAGAACAGTTATAGTAGGTACCACCTATTTGATCTTTGTGGGCGTAAACGCAGCTTTGAGCGAGAGTTTCTGGCCGCGATTCCCAGGTGCGGTGTTTCGAGTTTAACTCATCAATAGTTTTCATAACAAAATGTCAATTACTTTATCAACTATCAGCCATTTCAGATTTATGATTTATTTTTGTGGGTAGCAGCGAAGCAGCAGTAGCTTTTACACTTAAGGGGGACGCGCTTTTGATGCGTTTTTTGCAATTTGCAGGTAGGTCGTAATGATAAGTTTTGACAGATTTGTATGGCATATCTGTCAAAAACTGATCATTGTGAAAGCACTGACACGTTTGTAAATTAGTAGACTTGGGCCCCTGTTTGTATGCTGATCTAAATATGATTTGCGGCCGTAACAAATATGGATTTACAGAATTATAAACGTTAGAATCAGCAATACAACTCTCCAAGTTCATATAAGTGTTTTGAATGACTACTTCATGAAATCATGACATTTAGCACTTATATGAACTTAAGGAGTTGTAGGTACCTATTGCTGATTCTAATGATTATAATTCTGTAAATCCATATTTGTTACGGCCGCAAATCATATCTGCACTATAAATCTTGTTTTTACCTGCCTGTAGCCTTTATTCTGTAGAAAATAGCCTGTAGCCTATAGCCAAGGCAGTAATAAATAATCTAATCGGGATCTTAATCGAATCGTGATGATGGTTTAATACATTAACAGTTATCTGTAGATTATGATTAATGATCTCGTAAATCAGTATCGTAGTAGGTTTATGTGTTAGTTCAAGGTAGGGTCAGTGCAGTGGTACCTATGAGTCATATTTAGCGGTGGTTTGGCAAAGGTGAACTGCGATGGGCTGGTGAAATATGGGCGATTCACAAAAGCCAGAATAAATTCATATCTGGCATTTATGAAGAAATATGAATTAATTTGTGGCAAACGGGTCTTTTATCCAAGTTAAGGTACCAGTTATTTTGTTAGCCTGTCTGAGTAACATATGTCCGAAAGTCCCAAGCCATCTAGAAGAGCTTTGGGAAATAAGTAGGTACAGCATGTTATGCTTATATGGCCGTTTGAGACCATAAAGTGTGCAAATAGGACAAACGCACCATAAAACGACTAAAACTCAAAATCAAAGCATTGATTTCAAATAAACCTATTAAAGGCACAGGAATTGTCAATGGGTGGGCCAATCAAAAAGATGAAGCTAGTTGCCCATTCCATAGCGTAGTAAGTACCTATAGAGAAGAACGGACTTGAAACTCCACGGACACTCTTTTAAATCAAAATCAATCAACATAAACACAATCAAGCTGGATGAGGGTACATAGATCTAAGGTGTTCATGTATGGTTTACTAGTATCAATCTTACATCAGCTGTTTATCAAGATCATGATAACGGTCCAAGCGACCGTCTAGCACCGAACCAACAATGAGTTGCTACATAACTGTTCCACCGTTGTTTTGATGATGCAGCTTTTTATGGCCATCTTATAGCGAGAGGTACAGCGTAACACGCAGGTTCATGGGTTCTATAGGTCGGTGGCGCGACATGCGATGAGAGGTGTACTGTTAGGTGATGAAGTGTTGACTTTTTTAAAGTGAAAACTTTAGGCGCGTTGAGCGATTTTTGATAGGGGAAAACCTCGCGTCACCGACATGCTAATGTTATTAGTATGTCTGTGGCTATAAGTGACCACTGTTACTTCATATAGTTTTATAGTATCACTACTGTCGGGTCCCCGGGTGACTGTCAATTTTTTTTTATGCAAAGCTTTTGATGGGGCGAATATTGCAGGTCCTTTTATGTGATGATAGTAGTTAATGATAAGGAATTATTAAGATTAGTGGACACTGAAGCTATGATAAGTATACCTATGTCGTACGATTGGGTTCTATGTTTTATGCTAAGAATTCTGAATTTTTATTGTGATTTTTTTCTATCGTATAGATGGAGGAGAGGATGTCGGAAATAATCCCACGGTAACGTACTACCGGGATAAAAAGTATCCTATTCCAGGTCATAGGATACTACGGTCTACCCATGTGCCAAATTTCATCCAAATCCGTTCAGCCGTTTTAGCCTGAAAGCGTAACAAACAAATAAACTCACTTTTGCATTTATAACATTAAGTTAGGATATTAAGCTGTAGTAATCAACGAGGTTTCAGATTTCATCTAAACCCGAAAATAGACACTACGAGTAGAGGATCAAAGTCGTTAATCAAATGACTACAGTTACAATAGCTAGCCATAATCCTAGACTATACGAAAGATCCTCAATAATCAAAGTTCATCAAACAATTATAGCCCATATCGAATCGGGCGCAGTGAGTGATGTGTTACCATTATCGAGTGAAAGGTCTCATAATATTTGTACGAGATCAGAACATAACTGTACCCATTCATTTAATTTTATCGATCGTGCGATTCGATTCGAGTAAGTAATTAAAGTCGCAAATACTGTTATGTTAATTTTAGGTTGGTTTGGGCAAGATTTTGCAGTACTTACTTCGAAGTAAAATATATAACCGATCAATATACAGCGGGTAACAAAACCGTGTCCGATCTGTGAGGGTGTTGTGAAGAATCATACTGAGAGTATGTGGTTTTATTTAGGAAAAAAGAAAAAAAAAATTACCGGGTTTTACAAATTACATGGGGCGCGGGCGGGAGCCATTTAGCGGGTGTCTAACAATAATTTATAATTAAATTGGGGTAGTTATAAATGCCCGAAAGTCTGACAACCAGTCTTACCAAGGGGTATCGTATTACCCATTTACTGGGTTGTGGAGGTCAGATAGGCAGTCGCTCCATGTAAAATACTAGTAGGTATTCAGCTGAATCCGGTTAGACTGGAAGTCGACCCCAACATAGTTGGGAAAAGGCTAGGATGATGATGAAGATGAATTCAATTGGGGTAATTTTGGTACTAAAAACGTGAATTTTAAATATTAATTATTAATTTAGTATTTTCACAAATAAAAAAAATTGTTAATGTTTTCGCGGTATACGTAGCCGCCCCATTTGGGATCGGACAGGGTTTTTGTTACATACCGTATTAAAGTATAAAATAGGCGGTCTATTTTTTTTAAATCTCTCCGTGAGTACTCACGTGAAGTAAGCTGTCAGTCGAATGCTAGGGATTGCCACTATTGACAGCTCACTTCACGTTGTTGACGATGACATTTTTTACGGAATAGCTGAGCAGGTGGAATGACTTGCGTGGTGAATGTCGCCCTTCCGTTTGAAGATGGTATAAAAGATTATATTCACAGTAATATTAATTCAGTTTGACCTGACTTCAAGTACAGTTTAATGTAAACTTATTCCCACGCGAGAAACGGTAGGCCCAAGTCAAATGATGTTAACCGTTGTTTATAACGTAACTACTTCAAAGTTAGCACCCGTTACTTTGAGTATTTTAAGCAAAAACTTTTTTATAATAATTTAGTTTTTATTTTATTGTGCGTTATGAATATGACTTGTCTAAATTCTTGAACCGAGAAGCTAATTATTAAGTCCCTTTCTATAAAAATCCATTCGTAGTATTTCTACTATATAAGCTACTGTGAACTTGATGCTGTTTTAAATAAACATAACATCACGCCTGTATTCCGCGAAGGGGTAGGTAGACGTCTACCTGTACATCTACATTTCGCCAGTTTTGTTTTTAAGTCCCATGTAATAGGGGGCAAGCCTATTGCCATCAACCGCGCACAGATCCAGACTCCGGGACTATTGAGAAATTCCAGATGCAAAGACCCAATAAAATTTTGCCCGACCCCAAATCGAACCCAGGGTAAATTCATCCTAACTACGGAACCCTTAATTGTGCGTGGTCCGACGCACTTGGCCGGTTTTTTTGTTTGTAAATGGCGTTCAAAGGTGCCTTTGATGTGCATAGTTGAAATAAAATATTTGACTTTGACTTTACCCATCCGATTTCAAAAAATATTTTACTAATATGAAGTGCCATAGGATTTATATTTTATGGTATAGATGACTTCCATGCGGACGAAATCAAGGGCAAAAGTTTCTTCTTCTTTTCGTGTGGTTAGTTACTAACCTGTTGATCTATTCTGTAAAAAAACCAATATGAAAACTTAGGTGAAGTGAGCTAGAAGCGAGCTGTCATTCCATCAGCTGTGCTATTCTGTAACCATCTCACCGTGAAAACTTAAGTGAAGTGAGCTTGGAGTGAACTATCACTGCCTTAGCATCAGTAGGTATCGATGACAATGACAGCTCACTCCACGCTCACTTCACCTATGTTTTCATGGTGAGATGCTTACAGAATAGCACAGCTGATACTAGGGATTGACACTATTGACAGCTCATTTCACCTTAGGCACACTCCCCTAGCTGCTATTGTCCTACATCGCACTTTTACACTTTTTATTTGTTTATTTTATTTTGGTATCTGCTGTATATTACCAATGTATATTGTGTAAGTATTTTCTTTCTTAGTTTTCACGGTGAGATGTTTATAAAATAGATCGACAGGTGTCAGAGTTTTAAAGCCGCCCAAGGGCCGCTGACTTGGCTTCAAATGCCGTCGAGAAATCAAAAGCAGAAGTTAGTAGGTAATAAAGAAAGGTGCATAAAGAAGACTTATTTATTGAATACCTATTTATTGAACTGTTTTATTCCGTTATAAAATGTTAACTGTTCCGAAGTTTTATTGTTATCTCAACGTTTTATTAATCGACTGCATAAAGAATTAAATGCAATTCAAATTAGATGGCAAACTATTCAATAAGAGGTAATGTAATGTCAGTAAACGGTGAATGAATTGAGTAGTTAACCGATGAAAAATGTTGTCTCATTTTTTATTCTTTTTACCTATTGTGGTATAGTAATTTAATTCTAGGTGCATCTTCTTCACATATAAGTATGTAATTAATGTACCTACCTATACAAAATATTGTAAAACATTTTAAAAGAGAAACGGTGGAGTTTCTTGCCCATTCTTCTCCATACGAAAACTATCTTTTGGAAGGGGCGACTAGAATCAGTTCTCAGTTTTATTTTTATGTAAATGTTTGACGTTCAAAAGCGCCTTTTTTTTCCTAATTTAAATAAATGATTTGACTTTGAAAACCTTGAAATTGCTTGCATTGTTAGGGTTAATCATAACGAATAGTTTTTCGTTTTATTAGGTATTGTTGAAGAGTGTGGCCTGAGGGGCTCGTGGGTAAGTATTAACAGCCGCACGGGTCGATCGATCAGATCAAGCTACGCTTGCCGCGGTCGGTCTGTGGATGGGTGACCATCTTTACATATCCAGACCCCGACTGCGTGCCTCGGAAATCACGAGCTGTTAGTCCTAGCTGTCGTTTGTAGATCTTTGACAGTTGTTACGGGTCGTCTAAAGCCCAAAAGTCTGACAAACAGTCTTACCAGGGGTATAGTATTACCCAATAACTGGGTTGTGGAGGTCTTATAGGCAGTCACTCCATGTAAAATACTGGTATTCATTTGCATCCGGTTAGACTGGACGCTGACGCTAATAAAGTTGGGAAAAGGCAGGCAGATGATGATCTTGAAGATTTAAAAGTCAAAATTAATGCTGAAGCAGGTTGAAGTCAAACTAAATGTTCTTAAAGAATATATTTTATGTGCGACTGCGCATCCGCTTCAAACAATAGTTGACACAGAGACGCAGTGAGCTTTGTTAGTTAGCATTAAATCTCTGGCTTATAACTTATACCTATTCATAGAATCACAATATGGAATTTAAAATACAATGCTTTTCAGAGAAGACTACTAAAACTAGCTGCTGCCCGCGACTTCGTCTGCGGACCAGGATGAAAAGTAGCCTATATCCTTCTCCAGGTCATGTTCTACCCATGTGCCAAATTTCATCCAAATCCGATCAGCCGTTTCAGCGTGAAAGCGTAAAAAACAAACAAATAAGCTCACTGTCGCAATTATAGTATTAGTTAGAATTAGATAGGTTATCCGTCTTATTTATAAAGATAATCTTGTTTTTAATCAATCTTCTTTTCGTAATTTTGTATACAAACTCAATGAGTTGTTTTTTGCTATTTCCACTTAACTCGAAACAAAAGCATTTATCCATAATCCATAATAATATTATAAATTCGAAAGTAACTCTGTCTGTCTGTCTTTCTGTCTGTCTGTCTGTCTGTGTTACCTTTTCACGCCTAAACCACTGAACGGATTTCGATAAAATTTGGCAAGGAGATAGATGGCATCTTTTTATCGACATACCACGCGGGCGAAGCCGCGGACGGAAGCTAGTTTCAAATAAACCCAATTACAGGCATTTTTGAACTGTCAAGGGGTCGGTCGGTTACAAAGATGAAGCTAGTTGCCCATTCCAAATGAGGTTATAGGTTCCTATGGAGAAGAACGAGTAAGAAACTCTACTGATGCTACAAGTAGCCAAGCGTATAAAATAAGTCAAATAAATTCACTTTCAAAAACACTCCACGCTCCTTCTTACTCCTATGCAAACAAATGCAACAAAAAACAAAACATCAACCTCGTAGTAATGTATTTGAACCACTCATGTTATAAAGTCGTTACCCAACGAGGTGTATTTTTTTGCAATTGTAACAAACGGTACTCCGTACTAAGATTAGCATCCATTTAATTGAGAATGGCGGATAAAAAATGATGTAATTACCCGCGGCGGCTTCCGGCCGATGTACTCGTAATTCCACCTTTACAACGCGAACGAAGAACGAGTGAACGAAAGAGCGAAGAACTTTCGTTTGATATTATGAACTTGATGGATTATGCATTGAAATGCCTTAACAATAAATTAATAATTGTTAACTTAATTCATCAATGTTAGTGATTTTTTTTTGCGTACTGTACTTAAAAATATCCGATCGGATCTTCTAACTGAATGAACTGATCTCAGAGCAATTAAAAGACCAAGACAGAGCGCTGTGAACAATACAGTGAAGCCTGCCAAAACTACACCTCCGCTCTGTGCATACACGCTCACACGCACACACTTACAACCATTTACAATCATACTGCATTCAAACCACAAGAATTCAAACTACACCTCGCTAAGTCCACACAAATGTTTACGAAAACGGCCTCACGTCGCTGTTGACAGCGCTTTGTCTTGGTTTTTAGGGTTCCGTACCCAAAGGGTAAAACGGGACCCTATTACTAAAACTCCGCTATCTGTCTGTCCGTCTTTCACCAGGCTGTATCTCATGAACCGTGATAGTTAGACAGTTGAGATGATGTATGTCTGTTGCCGCTATAACAACAAATACTAAAAAACGGAATAAAATAAATATTGAAGGGGGCTCCCATATAGCAGTTTTTATAGATAATGGTACGGAACCCTTCGTGCGCGAGTCCGACTCGCACTTGGGCGGTTTTATTTTTTATTTGGTCTGAGGTACTTACGACATGTAAACATGAGTCTACAGCTTGATTTTCCTGTTAGTTAATAAATTAGTTCCCATGAAGGTAGCTGCGAGTTAACAATTAGTCAGTTAGTCATGTTTCTAACTAGACTGGGAAGGGAAATGAAGAAAAACTTAGATGGTATCACTCACGGGCCTATTAACCCGTAGTTTATCGCAGTAATGGCTGAGGGAAAAGTACTTTTTACGAGTTCTTCACGATAAAAACGATGTTTAAACAAATAATTGTTAACTATTGTCCTGAAGTTTGAGTGCTTGCAGGTAATTGCTAACTTTTGTAAGTTAGTTGTTTACTTAAAACGGTCACTTTAGCAGAATCATAATTAAGAAAATATTATGAATCATCGTAAAATTTCGCAAACTGACAATTCATTAATCTGTGTATAATACACGTAATAATTCATCTGTTTGACAGTTTTATATGGAGATTCGTAAAATGACCCACAAATTATGAATTGCTTAATGTCAAATAAGAGGAATTGCTAATTGTGCGGGATTGGTCCAGGTATAATTATGGGAAGAATGAAAAAATACGTTGCTTCATGTGAACATGCAAGTTTATTAGTATATTAGGTTAATATTACATTATGTAGGTAGGCGGTCGACCGTCGTAGAAAAATAAAACGATCAGCTAAGATTTACATAGCCTCAACATTAACGTATACGCATTTTGGTAGGCGCTTGCGGGAACATACCCCCGGGCGTTGAAAGCCTGCCTTTCAACCACTAATAATCTTCGGACTCCGGATATGTAGGCAACGGACAAATCTTGCTGAATGATCTGCGTAACAAACTACTAGAAGTTTTGACGTCTGCAACTCGGACTACGCCGTCAGTCCCTGGATACGTAGCAACGATCCGACCCATTTTCCACTTGAGTGGGGGAAGGTTGTCTTCCTTTAGCAGGACCAAAGAATTAGGCTTCAAAGAGCCCTTACATGCTCGCCATTTCATGCGAAGTTGGAGCTCCGAGATATATTCTTTGCTCCATCTGCTCCAAAAATGCTGTCGGAGAAGCTCAATTCGCTCAAATCGAGTCAGAGAATTGATGGACTGGTCTCGATAATCAGGTGACGGCAGCGATGTCATAGGACGTCCAATCAAAAAGTGTCCGGGTGTGAGCGGCGTCAGATCCTCGGGGTTTGATGATAACGGCGTCAGTGGTCTGGAGTTCAAAATTGCTTCAACCTGAACCATCATAGTGTATAGCTCTTCGTAGGTAAGGTTACAAAGGCCCAGCACTCTGACTAAGTGATGCTTGGTTGATTTTACACCAGCCTCCGCAAGGCCAGCAAAATGAGGGGAATATGCAGGAATAAAGTGGAAGTTAATTCCTTCCTTAGCCATCTCCTCGGACAGCGAATCGCAACCCGCCTTAAGAAACCTAGAAAGGTCATTAGATGCACCAACAAATGAGGTGCCATTATCCGAGTAGATATTTCTCGGCTTACCTCTACGCGATATGAACCTCTTTAATGCCATAATGAAAGTATTACTTGTTAAATCACCGACTAATTCAAGATGAATTGATTTCGTAGAAAAACAAACGAAAATAGCTATATAAACTTTTACTAATTTACAGCCTCGCCCTTGACGAACAGCTGACTGAATAGGACCTGCATAGTCCAAACCTATATTTTCAAAAGGAAAACCTGCTAGAAGTCGCTGCTGTGGTAAATCTCCCATAATAGGGCTTACAGTTTCACCTCTAAATCGGCAACAACGAACACATTGTTTACAGCACATCCTTGCTAAATTGCGGCCTCGAATGGGCCAGTACGTATCTCGTATAGACGCCAACAATAACTGGGGTCCAGCGTGAAACAATCTTTTATGCTCATAACTAAAAAGTAACTTAGAGAAGTAATGACTAGATTGAATAAGAATCGGGTGCTTTTTGTTATAAGGAAAATCTGAATGCTGTAATCTACCTCGAATTCGCATTATATTATTTTTATCTAAAAAAACGTTGAACTTATTTAGTTCACTTTTCTTGGGTAACGGTTTATCATTAAGTAGTAATTTATAGTCTTTAAAAGATTGACTTTGAGATAAACGTATGATAAAGTTTAAAGCCCTTTCTAGTTCATGCACAGAAAGAGGAGCGCGAGTAGATTGTTTTCTACATGTGTCAATAAAACGTAAAACATAGGCAACTGTTCGCTGAAGTCTTAAAAGGTTTGAGAATCGTGTAAAATTAATCAATTCATCAAATTCATTGTTATTCAATTTATTAATTATAACATGCAAGGTGTGGTCTAATTTCATTTCTGGCAAAACATCGTTATTAAAATTCATTGATTTAGAAGGCCAATGGGACATTTCATTCATTAAAAAACTAGGACCGGACCACCAAGAATCTAAACTAGGTAACAAACTAATGTCTAATCCACGAGACAAATAGTCAGCAGGGTTTTGGTAAGTTGGAACATGTCTCCACTCACAGCCACTAGTCTTATCTAAAATCTCGGCAACTCTGTTGCGAACGAAAGGCTGTAATTTATTTGGTACCATTTTTAGCCAACCTAAAACAACAGTGGAGTCAGTCCAAAAGAAAGTGCGCTGCGCGCTGACTCGGAATGCTGCCACAACCTTTTCAAAGATGCGAACACCTACAAGAGCACCGCATAGCTCAAGTCTGGGTATGGTCGTCGGCTTGAGTGGCGCAACTCTGCCTTTGGCTAACAGTAAACGCACTAAAACCTGTCCCTGCTTATCAACGCTTCGTACATACAGACAAGCGCCGTAAGCGCGTTCAGACGCATCAGTAAAAATGTGAAATTCTAAAAACTCATAACAATCAATTAAAACTCGACGTGGAATATGAATTTCATTTAATTTAGGTAAATTTATAATTATTTCATTCCAAAGCTTACTAATGTCCGGTGATAGCTGTTCATCCCAAGACAGTTTCTTCAACCATAACTTCTGAAGTAACATTTTCATAACAATTACACAAGGAGCCAATAATCCAAGCGGATCAAAAACTTGTGAAATAATCGAAAGCACGTCGCGTTTTGTGTTATTAAAATTAACTGACTGACTACTTGGAAAACAAAGGTAATCTGACATTGGCTGCCAACCTATGCCTAAGGTTTTGGTTGACTCAAATCCACCAACATTCAAATCCAGTGAAGATTGGGGAAAGTCAGAACCAATTACCAATTGCATGTCATTCGACTTCCACTTTCTTAGATTCATCTGCGCTGAAGCGAGAGTTGAAGTAACTTTGTGACGCAATTCTTTGACCTCACTGATGTCATCTCCTCCGGTGAGCAAGTCATCCACGTAAAAGTCGTGGAGGATGACGTCACCGATCTCCTTATCAACACACTCAAGCCCTAACTGCCGAAGACACCGGGTTGCTAGGTAAGGAGCGCTGGCCGTGCCGTAGGTCACGGTATTAAGTTGATAAGCGTGTAATGGAGTTGACGGATTATTACGCCAAATAATTTGTTGAAGATACCTATCACTTGGATGAACAACTATCTGCCGGTACATTTTCTCGACATCAGCAGCTAGGATGTACTTATGTTGTCTAAAACGCAACAGGATCGATAAAAGATCGTCCTGTACCACGGGTCCAATCATCTGGATGTCATTAATAGAACTACCAGTACTAGTTAAACTACTTGCATTAAAAACCACCCTTAACTTAGTGGTGATGCTGCTTTCGCGCAGAACTCCGTGATGCGGAATGTAAAACGCTTGATCGTCAATCGTTTTACATCTAGACATATGACCTAAAGTTTCATATTCCATCATGAACTCTCTGTACATATTACAAAATTGAGTTTTAGATTTAAATCTACGTTCCAGAGAAGCAAAACAATGTTTGGCTCTTGACAAAGATTCGCCTAAATTGTCCGGGGAACATTTTAACGGAATCCTAACACAAAATTGACCATTTTCCAAACGAGTAGTGTTTTTCATAAAATGCTCCTCACATAGCTTCTCTTCTGAGGAATACGGAGACGAAATATACACTTCTTCAAGTTGCCAAAACTTTGTGAGTTGTTGATCAACATTAAAATTTGATTCATCATCACAATCTGAACGCACTTTTATAAAATTACATTTTAAAACTTTAGAAGTAATACAACTGTTAATTGGGCCGGAGACCAACCAACCCAATTTAGTCTCACAAAGAATTGGTTGCCCATCACCTAACTTAATTCGTTGAGATTCCAATAAATCCCAAAAGATGTCAGCACCCAGCAACATATCGACCGGCGCCGGTGAGTAATAGTTGGGATCTGCGAGACAAACATTAGATGGAATTTTGATTTTTAATAAGTTTACATGTTTACTTGGAATCTCATCTGTTATGGATGGGAGAATAAAACAATTTATGTCCATACCAAAACTATTATTTAAAGATTTTATTGATACGGAACACATTTTATTAATAAAAGATGATGAGTGGTTAATACCTATAATGGAATTATTTACAGTCTTGGCAGTCAAACCTAGCTGGTTGTATAACCTCTCAGTCATGAGACATGACGTGCTGCCACTGTCAAGCACAGCACGAGCAACATACTGCTGACCATTAATACTCATGACCTTGACGAGTGCAGTGGACAATAACACGTGATCGTGTTCAACACTCACGGACAGCGATACACCGGTCCTTATACCTATAGTAGTGGGCTGAGTGGAGACAGTCGCACTGCCATTCGTGTCAACGACAACACTGCTAGCAGAAGCACCGCTTGCATCTGACTTCAAGGATTTGTCAACGTGAACAATAGTGTTGTGTTTACGACGGCATATTTTACAGCCTGGCTTTTTGCAGTTATTTGCATAATGTCCCAGATTAAAACAGTTGTAACACACTTTGTGTTTAGGTAATAACTGCAAACGAGCTTCATTGCTCAACGATAAAAACTGAGGACAACTACCTAACTTATGATCACCGTTACACATAACACAATTCTTAGGTTTATTTGAAGCACCATCATCTTGTTTACTTGAACTTTCACCTGAATTATTTTTATTAGCATCTTGTACCAACATTGACCTGACCTTGTTTGAATGTTTACTTGTGTGTGAGTGTTTAGTATTCGTAGAAGCTTCCAATTCGAACGTTTCTAGTATCTCAGCACGGGTCTTAATAAAAGTAATAAATAATTCAAACGTAACTTTAGAATTCTTATCCAGGCGGCCCTTATACTCACCCCATTCACGATAGCTTCTATTATCTAATTTGTGTGTGATAATATGAATGAGTAGAGTATCCCAATGATTGACAGGTTCATCTAAGGATTCTAGGGCACGTATGTTTTTGTTAACAACATCAAGTAAACCCTTTAAATTAACTGACGACTCCTTTTGAAGGGTGTCGATTTGAAATAATGCAGAAACATGATGTTGGATAAGCAGGTGTTTGTTATCAAACCGCTCGCAGAGAAGATGCCACGCTACCGAATAATTCGCAGAAGAAAACTGAATTGAGTTGATCACCACAGCAGCAGACCCTTCCAAGGATGACCTCAAATAATGAAATTTATTTATTTCGTCCATATCATCGTTTGAATGGATGAGACTAACAAATGTGTCGTGAAACTCTAACCAGTTTGTATAAGAACCACTGAATTTCGGCAACTGAATAGTCGGTAATTTAACAAACTTATGATTGCTAGAACGCGACATTACGTCACAGGTATCGCTTGAATCTCCTTTCCTATTATCACTCAACATTTGTTGAGCTTTAGATAGGGTTTTGTAATAAAGAGATTCAAACTCAGCGCGTTCCGACATCTGACCATCCAAGTCATCAGTACTCAGCTCCAGCAATAATTGCACCTCATCATATTGGGCATACAATGCCTCGAGTCTAGTAAAACGTAATTGCAATTCGCTTACCTCAGTAGGGCTCAAAGAAGAGGGATTCAAAGAATTTAGATAGTTCGAGAACATTGTCACCTTTCCTTTGCAACTCGCTCGTTTTCTAACGAGATCTTTATTGTCCTTTAATTCCATAACCTCTGGCATTGCGGAGTCTGGTGTGATCAACCTGGAATGTATTTATATAAAGTTATAGCAACGTTTAAATGACACTTAGAACTGATGCAGCCTGAATTACGCACAAGATTAAAACACACTCACTTTAGAGTGAATTTACATAAATCATAATTTAGAATTTATAATAATCTATGCGTATTGACGGGTAAATTGTACTAAACTTTTATAATAACACTGCAATTGCAATGATTTCTAGTGTCTATCTGTGCTAACTAATGTGATTACCTAACTGTCTCAATAACTGTAAAATTATTACACTGTAAAGCTTAATAACGCAGTTACTGCAAATAACTACTCTTTAACAATGTGCAACTAATAAAATTAACTATAATTACTGATCAGTTAATAATTGTATTACAATTTGTAACCACTCACAGAACAAAGAAAAATGACAATAGGTATTTCGTACTAACCTGGCTATTAACGGCTGACTTACACTAATTATACCTGTTAAATAGAGTGTTGGGTACACAAATTGAATAAATACGCCTTTTCTCAGCTATTAAGTATCCAGACCACGTAAATTCCAACAATCTTCGGAATGACGAAGCAGAATTCACCTGGCACACCGGGCGTCGACTATGATTTTTGTGTCCACCAATTCTCTTCAATCCCTTTGTAACAATTCGCTGATCGGAGTAAATATTCTTACAAATCTCCAGAATCCGCGCTCGAAGGACCATGTGCGGGATTGGTCCAGGTATAATTATGGGAAGAATGAAAAAATACGTTGCTTCATGTGAACATGCAAGTTTATTAGTATATTAGGTTAATATTACATTATGTAGGTAGGCGGTCGACCGTCGTAGAAAAATAAAACGATCAGCTAAGATTTACATAGCCTCAACATTAACGTATACGCATTTTGGTAGGCGCTTGCGGGAACACTAATGACAGCTTGGATTCACGAAATTAACTGTTTTTAGAGGAACCGCTAATGTGACCGGTTTAGGCCCCCTGACTAACGCTTCGATCAAATGTAGGTAAGTGATCGTAAAAAATAAGCCCTTACTTACGCGGAGTGTCCAGTGTTCATACAATATCCAATCTGCCTAACCTTTACCCAACTATATTGGGGTCAGCTTCCATCAGTCTGACCGGATGCAGCTGAATATCAGTCTTTTAAATGGAGCGACTGCCTATCTGACCTCCACAACCCAGTTACAGCCCAGTTACCCTGGGTAACACGATACTCCTTGGTAAGACTGGTAGTCAGAGTTTCGGGCTTCTACGACCCGTAACTCACTGATACAAGAATGACCAACGCGGCAACGGCTTGGCGTGCTTTCCGAGGCACGGACGGGTCTGGTCACCCATCCATGGGCTGAACGCGGCAAGCGTAGCATTGAAAAGACATTATTATTTGCTATAAAAGCTGTCAAACGGGTATTTTCATTCAAAATAATAAAAATGAATTTAATTGAAATTAAATTATTTATTCTGTAAATACGATATCAAAATCACTTTTACAAGAAATAAAATAAAAAAAATTGCTAGTTTGAGTCTGATTAACGAAAGGTTATCTGATGATTGAAAAGTTTACCCTAAATTAATTCATATCGGAGTTTCAGAATGAACTTTCAAAGGTACGTCAGAGTTGGTACTTAACTATTTAATACATTTTTCATTACAGTAGACTAGGAAGTGCGGTAAATTATATCGTTAGTTAACTTTCATTTCGCCAGTTAACTGTTAGGTAATTTTGATGAGACGCTTAAATTCAAATGAGCGTGAACTCAATAGTAACTTATTATAAAAGTGACTGGCAAAATTCCGTCTCATAAAACCGTGAACGAAGCTGGCAAAGTTAAGAAGTCAGCGGATAGGATAATTATTTTGTATTTAGAAAGAAAAATAAATAAAATATGTACCTAGGAAACCTACCTCTAATAATTATTTTCTATTTTAAAGGCAGGTTTCCTAGGTACCTAAGTACATATTTTATTAATTTTTCTTTGAAATAACAACATTTCGCCAACTAAGCTATAAGTTTAGTGAAAATTATCGTCGTTCTATTGTTAATTTATTTATTTAATAGGCTCACCAGCAGTATTTTAAACACTTTTATTACCAAAAAATATCCATATCTTGTTTAATTATTGTGAAAACAATAAGCAACCTAAAACGTAAATTTACTATCGCATAAAAATACCAACTAGTATCTATAGATCCATGTGGTGGCTATTGAATGATTGTTATACATCGACAAAACATAAGTACTTCATTTGACACACAAGTATTATTTTAAGGTAGAATAACTTAACTACGAGTCCTTCAAAAAAGAAGAAGAAAATAACGATTAATCCTTGTTTAAAAACACTAAACATGTCATCATAATAAAAGTATATACGATGATTTGCATAATGGTCTACCACAACGATTAATATTAGTATTTAATTATTGTTTTTTATCTTCTAGGAGTGGTAAAAATCGCTGGAGCCTTAAGTATCAGGGGCTGGAATAAGTTTATTTAATGAAAAAAGGTTTAAACCTCTATAATTAAGAAATTTAAGTTGGAGGTTCGCGCTTCTAGATTTTAATCGAAGGATTTAAGTGCAGGCCTTCAATGCAGCTAAAAATAACATTATAAAGTTCTGCGACCACAAGTTACAGCTGCGATGCATAGGATAAGCCTTAATCAAGCGCTTATATTTTATTTTTATAGAAATAATAAATGTGAGAAATTTAATATGAAAACATTAAGATTTTTTAAATTAACAGAAGTTATTGCTTTACTTTACGTATTTAGAATGATTAAATAGGTATCTACTGTGCTAACTATGAAAAACCTACAATTTATTGCGAAAAATATTATATAAGTCGACCCAAATTATGGGAAAGGGATTGATTTAAGTATAAAAAACATTTTGAAAAAATATATATACTATGTTTATAGGTATTTGTATATTTTTATAGCTAGCTATAATTTAGATGCGAGATCTAAAATATTATGGGATAATGGTGTATTAATGCTGCGTTTTGCGTCACTAAGATACAGGCTGTGCCTAGTTTGAGACCGCTGTTTAATCTGTCTTAGTTATTATAGATAGAGTTTCATATCTTGCTATACTTGTTTATTTAATAAGAACTATGTGCAGGCTAATTAAATGATATCTATAAATAAATAATGTAATGACTACCTCGTTGGTCTAGTGATCGCAAGCCCTGCTGAGCGTGAGTTTCTGGTGTTCGATTCCCCGGTCGGGCAGTGTTATTGGGTTTTTCCACCAGGAATTTCTTGAGTACCTACCAGCCCGGAACCAGAATTTGTGCCCAGTTGATCGCAATCCCCTATTACATGGGACTTAAACATAACTGGTGAAATGTCGGTGTACTATAAAGGTACACCTCTGCCTAACCAATACAGGCGTGATGTTATGTTATAAATAATTCATAAATTTACTGAAACCTAAAACCCAAAACTAAGTCAAACAAGTACTATCCTCAACCTTTTATGCAATTTGACTTAAGCCCAGCAGTTTTATTGTTTGTCAACCCTAATAAATCTCAGCAGTGCCGCGCGGTACAATAAAATCTAAATAAAGGACCAATAAAGTAGCTCTTAAAATGTACCACAGGGATCACTGAAGTTTGCCCTATTAATGTTAGCATCCTGGATGTAAAATGCTACTGTAGCGTTGGAGGGTTAAAAATAGAGGCGACGGGCGAGTTCTTTTGTTTTACGAAGTCTACAAGTAATTACAACATGATGTAGATAGAGTTTTAATAACTCTTAAAAAAAATGTTTTTATTAAATAAATTAATTATGTAACTAATATTTTAGTATGTAAAATGCTATGTAGGTATGGTAAAAGTTAAATAATACAATCAAAAGCGTTTAAACCTCATGGTGTTCCAGCTTCACGATATTTTTATTATAACTGGATCATATCATTTTTTAACTCTGTTTATTTATAATTTATTTACAGGCTTTTAGATTTTAAATTATGTAAATATTATCTTGGAAATTGAAACAAAATATATAGATAATTTGTGTTTAAAATTATGTTTTTGATTTGGTATTTTAATAACTAAAGAATATTGCGATATTATAGAGTAATTTTGTTTTTTAAATGAACGACTCTGTTTTACCAGGACATAGAAAATAAATAGTTCTGAAGAGCTTCATTTAAAAAAAGCTCAAGCTACGTAATATTTACATTGCTCCACCTAAATTACCACAAAACAATAGACCCACATTTTCTCAAAACAAAAACAATTCCCGTCTAAAATCTATAAATAAACTTTGAGCTTAGCAGCTTCGGACTCACCTCGCTCCGTGGAACACCGGGCACTAATAGCTGCGCCTGCGCAACTATGCGATGCTCACGCGAAGAGCAATGACTCGGACGGTCGCACTTGACCTTGCGGGGAGCGAGTATACGCGAAACATCAACCCGTACTCGTTATATACTAGCTTTCTTAGAGGGACATACTGCTGGCTAGTTTGGGTAGCTTTTTGAAGCTTTTTACGAAGCATAAGACACTTACCGTAGCAATGGCTTTCATTTTGACAGTTCAACAACATTGTTTACGTTATTTACGTCATTTTGACAGTTCAACAACTTTCATTACGTTATTTTGACAGTTCAACAACATCCTTTACGTTATCTACGTTGTTGAGCAGACGATGGTTTTTGATGATAATGCCTTCTTAGCGATTACGGATACAACGATAGCATTCTATGGCTTCTGGTCAGGGTGGTCGCGAGCAGCGCTTTCATGTGTGTCTTATTTTTTCAGTCATCATAGGTAGGTAAATGCTCGGATTCAAAGTGGTAGAATGGCTTCACCAGGATTCTTCATTAGCAACTTGAAGCTCCTAGTTCACTGTGACAGGGATTAAAACGTTTGTGATTTCGATTTTCGAAGTTTTTGTATGCGGTTCGAGAAATGAGGAAAACGGTAACATGAATAATGATGTTAGGGCTCTTGAAAAAGTGTCCGATCTACAAAAGTCCAGACAAAACTTGTAAAAACAATCAAACCAGAATACATACCTGTTATGATTAGGGTAAAACCTAATCATTCAGTTGGTTTTCATTTTGTTCATCATAATATTTTTGGATGAAATAAACAGAATTGTAGGATAGTTATATTCATGTCATGTTTCTGTTCGATACGGAAATTGATAGTAAATGGTTGTAAAAGTGTGCGTGTGAGCATGTATGCACTGAGCGGAGGTGCAGTTTTGGCATGCTTCACTGTATTGCTCGCAGCGCTGTCTTGGTTATCTATTTGGTCTCACCCTACAGCAAGAACTTTTGCTCGACTAACCAAACAAAATGGCCGTGAGTATTTAGTGCAAGTTTAACTTCCCAGCTTACTTAGACCTCCTTTACTTGGCAAAGGGAACCAGCACAGGTGTCCACCTCCACTGGTTACATTTTTATAGTAGGTACCGGCCACGGGATGAAACTAATGTTATAAACACAGGACGTCCAGATGTGTATACAGATTACTAATTAGGTTTCTTTAATGGATTCCAATTATGTAAATATACATAGCAGGAAACTAGCCGAGTTTGTTGATTTGAACAAACTTTTTAAGTAACTGCTGAGACTGCGTAACTACGCCTGAAAGAAAAACAAATGAAGCTGATAAAACGATTTAGAAATTGATGAAGACCTGTCCCCCATTCACAAAACACAATATTCAAGCCTTAGACCAAAAAAAACCAAGACAGAGCACTGCGAACAATACAGTGAAGCATGCCAAAACTACAACTCCGTTCTGTGCATACACGCTCACGCGCACATATTTACATCCATTTATAATCAAACTACACCTCACTAAATGCATACATGTTTACGAAACCGGCCTCACGTCACTGTTGACAGCGCTCTGTCTTGGTTTTTTATTTGGTCTGAGATTCAAGCATTCCCAAGGTTTGCGTAGGTGATCACAATTACAGGTAGGTACCCAAGTACCTAATAATATTTCTATTTGATTGATGTTTGATTGGAGCGGATGCTGTAAGAAATGCTCTTATTTTTATATGGTTCAGGGGCCGTATTATACTATCCATTACCATTACCACACACATACCATTTTTCCAGTGTGAGTGAGAGACGGAGCTATACAACGCCGATAGCACCATCCTTTTTTCGCAGTGGAATAATGATGGCATTAATACTTCATAATTACGGCCGCTGTTATTAATTATATTTATGATACTTCCGTGAGGCTTCTTTGAAAGAATAATCCTCACTTGTAAACTGTATGTGTTGTAAAATTGTAAATAATCTAACAGGCGAAATGTGGGTGTACCGGACATCTAGTCCTCTGTCAACCTCGTCAAGGAATAATGCAGACGTACCGATGGCGATGCCACGGTTATATTATTAGGTAGATTAGGTACCTATCTGTTTATGTTTTTATTTTATTTCTGCTAGAGTATAGTCTGTTTTCAATGTTTTTATTATTGGCGTATTGGCTAGCTGACATATTATGGCAAATAATTTAATTTAAGTAATGTTTTCCGGCCATGTAGAAGTCTTCTTGAATGGAGACCGCGAATCGGCAAACGTAAGGTAGGACCACAGAATAAATAAGAGTAGGACGCCCTCAGTCTAGGTGGAGCGACGATCTTCGCAAGGTGGCTACTAGCAGCTGGACGACAGTTGCCGAGAATCGAGCTGAATGGCGTTCAATTGGAGAGGCCTATGTCCAGCAGTGAACTGCTGTACAGTAGGCTGATGTCACCTGAATATGAATGTTTTATTTCGTATTGTCAATTATTTTCCATACAACTGTATAGCGAATCAAGTCCTGTTTACTTAACAGGGTGAGTTTTTTGCGCCACTTCTTCTTTTTGGGGCTGTCTTATGTAATTTTGACGTTCAAAAATTACTGATTTTCAGCCTAGTTTTAATAAATGACTTTTGACTGTTGTCTATTTAAAATGCCTCTATATGAGGCAAATCACAGACGAGATTAAGTACCTATGTGCGTATCGCAAGGTGGCGCCATATAATGCCCTGGCGCCTGTAGTCGGCAAATTACGAGAAAGGGGCGACGCGGGCCTTAGTTAAGCGTTGTACCTGTCTGGGGGGAAGGTCATGCTATGCCATTGATGCATATTTACGACTGATTACAGCCTTGTTTAGACCGTTATTCTCGAAGCAGAGAAATGTATTGAACTTATGCCTATTTTGTTCGACGGGATCCCGTCATCAGTCGACCATTTCATTGATTGGCTCTAGGGTTGGGCAGCAGGATGGATAATGACGATTTTGACTACTTACAATATTATGCTATCACAATACACGCAACATCATGTACAGTCACGGAAATTAACTGTTTACCAAATTGACACGCTACATCAATTTGTCGTGTCCATTTCGTACAACAGTCAAAAAATGACAGGTGTTTCGGTTTGAATACGGGCCATGGAAATTGCTAGTCCATTTGCTAATCAATGATTTTTTCCTAACTGTACATGATGATGTTATAGATCACGTCTAGGTAATGATTTTAAACCTACAATCCACGCACAATGGTCCACTTTAAGGACTGAGTGCGGAAACCAAATCCCCTAACATAGAACATAGAACCTACAATCCATTAACAGAGCTTGTATCAATCTGCCTAGCCTTTTCCCAACTGTATTGGGGTCGGCTACCAGTCTAACCGGATGCAGCTGGATACCAGTATTTTACATGGAGCGACTGCCTATCTGACCTCCACAACCCAGTAACTGGGTAATACGATACCCCTTGGTAAGACTGGTTGTCAGACATTTCGGCTTCTGACGACTCATAACGACTGTCACAGATTCACAAATGACAGCCGGGACCAACGGCCTAACGTGCTTTCCGAGGTACTTACGGAGGAGTCTCGGTATATAAAGATGGTCACCCATTCATGGACCAACCCCGGCAAGCGTAGCGTAACCTGTTGGATCGTTCCGCGCGGCTGTTATTACTTAGCCACGGAGCTATTAATAAAGCTTGTATAAGGAAGAGATAATATGGTTACATCGAGGCGAGGGTCTAAAGTAGTCTAAACATATAACCTTGCCCGGAATTCCGCACTCCTGGAACTGCTGTAGGTAGGTTTACAACCAACAGTTAAACTCCCGGCTAACGACAGTTGCCCGACCTAAGCACTTGATAACTATTTTCCTTGTTTGATACTTAATTGCCTTTTCATATCCTCGTACTAATAACTTGACGCCTTTTTTTTTGTTGAGTTTTGTAAATCATCAAATTACTTCTCCCGCTCCGGGTGGAGCGGAAGGGCGTGTCAGACTATTACTGACTAAAACCCACCCGTGTTCCTTCAGTTGCCTGTTGCCAAGGTCCCGGTATCCCTTTCGGACTTTTCCGCAACCCTGGCAGGATGACGCCTAAAAATAATTATCTATGGTAAATATTTTTAAAGTACATTGACATCCAAAATATGTTAGTCACCATAAGGGCTATTTTTGATTTTATGTTCTCAATGCACGATAAAATCTGCAGTACCGATACCGACCGAATCAGCATTATTATTTCGGCGTACTGTCAATCTCGCAGAATGACATTCAGCAATCTTCTTTATGATATTATGTCAAACTGAGACATTGAAAACTTTAATGTCGACACAAAATATAATTTTAGTGTAGCAAACATTAGTAAACATCAGAGTACTTAAAGTGTGATTATCATTTTACTAATTTCTGTCGTCACTCACGACACAGCGGGGATGTTATTTCTTTTGAAGTTGAGACATCTGAAAGCCTAGGAAATATGTAATTCTATCAGTGATTGATGGCACCAAAAAGTTCCAATATTCTTAAATCTCTATCGTATTAAAAGTCGTTGCAGAAGTACGAAACGCTTTGAAAGGGTCTTTGAGCCACTCGATTAGGCCCTCTGGTATGCGATTATGGCATAGAGATAGCTTCACGTAACAACTTATCTAAAGATATCGAAATCGTAATAATAAATCGTGACAGAAGCATCGAACATTCATACCGAGCTTAACTGTACCAAAATCAACAAACTTCTTGTGAATTCCTACCATTTCCAAAACACTTTAAAATACGAAACAGTTAATTTAGCTTTTTGTTGCGTTTTTGCTTATAAAAAGCTTTAACAATCATTGGAGTTTTTACGTGCGTTCACTGTTTACGGTCAACTAGGGTCACATCAATAGTTTGATGACAAATAGATAACAAACACTGCTTGAAAGCGTTGCGCAATGCCAGCGAAGCGATAGATTTTCTTTTTGCCACAACTCTGTACATGAATCTGTACAGACCATAAAGTTCTGTACTGATTCTACATTTAGTTTTATGTCATATCACACAATGGGCCTCAGTAGAAGGCTGAAAGTAACCCAAAGGGCAGTTGAGAGGGCTACGCTTAGAGTTTCTCTACGTGATCGAATCAGACATAGAAGGTGAACCAAGGAAACCGACATAGCCCGAAGAATTGCCGATGGTTAAGTAGAAGTGGGCACTTGGGCAGGGCACATTGCTCGCAGATCAGATGGCCGACGTAGCGTTGGAAGGCCTCCTATAAGGTGGACCGATGCCCTGGTGAAGGCTGCAGGAATCCGCTGGATGCGACTAGCACAGAACCGGTTGAAGTGACGGATCTTGGGGGAGGCCTATGTCCAGCAGTAGAAATCTTTCGGCTGAAATGATGATGATGAATTCACTATAGGTTCTTGAATGAATTCTGTAACTTTGGAAAATAATCCATTGTATGTGGTATGTGCTCATAGTTATGTAATACTATAGTGACCCTGTCATATGTCTAACAAAAACGAGCCTCCAGCCTGTCTAAACAGCCTGTTACAAAAACCCTGTCCAATCCGTGAGGTTGTTGTTAAGAATCATACTGACAGTTTATACAAGTGGTTTTTTTTTAAGAAAAAAATTTACCGGCGATTTTTTTTTTCAATCGGGAGTTTTACCGGTTTATTAGGTATATGGGGCACGGTCGGCTATCGTCTAGTGGGTGTCTACAAGTCATACATAAAATATGAAATTAGGGTAATTTTGGTACTAAAAATGTGAATTTGAAATTCCAATATCTGTTTTTTTCATTTTTTCTGGTATTGTTATTGCAGTACATATGTGCCCCTTTCGGATCGAACAGGGTTTTTGTGACATGCTGTATAGGTACCTACATAGATATAATAAGTTCTTACCATATATAGGTATAATGAGTTCTTTCTTGAATAATCCCGTACATTCAAATACCGTTTTACTTTCGCGGTAAACTAATCTAGACTCATTTCCTGTGGCCCACTTAGTCTGTTTGTCACATAACACATAAAAGCAATCATTGCGATCTGCGGAACCTTAATTATTTCCTGTAGAACTAGGTTTTGCTCAAGGTGATAGCTTCTAATGGAGAATTTATTATCATTTTCCATGTTCGTCTGTCTATTAGCGATTTGTGGTTCTCTGCTAAATGCAGGCTGAGCCCTAAAGGAGTTATGTAGTAGTATTACACTATTTAGTATCGTAAATGAACCGAAGATTTTTGGAAAAATAATGGAGCTACTGTTTTTGCCCTTCGTCGTCCGTTCAGAGACAGAAGGACCCTGTTGTCTATTTCAAATACGCCATCTAATAATGTGAGGGTAAGCAAATTATTGCACTGCATGAAAAAATATAAGTGTAAATGTGAGGTGCATACTTAGGCATAGAAAAAGAGCGTAACAATTTTTGTTGTATGGAAGCCCTCATAAATATTTATTTTAATCTGTTTTTTAGTACTTATTTGTTGTTATAGCAACAGAAATACATCATCTGTGAAAAGGACATTACCAGTTCCTGCATTCGAATTCGGAAACTTCGAACTGTCTAACAGGTGTCTAGGTGTCTAACTGTCTAGGAGAAGTGGTGGCCCAGTGGTAACGGCCGCGACTTACGAGTTGTAGGTCGTAGGTTCGAACCCCGACAGGCGCTTTACTTTGTGTAAATAATTTCATCACCACTGCTCTCAAAACGGTGAAGGAAAACATCGTGAGGAAACCGGCATGTCTTAGAACCAAAAATTCGAAGACATGTGACATCTACCAACCCGCACTGGGCCCGCGTGGTGGATTACGGCCCACTCCCTCTCATAGAGAGGAGGCCTGTGTCTCAGCAGTGGGAAAATTATAGGCTGATTATGTATGTTATGTAGAACTGTCTAACTATCACGGTTCATGAGATACAGCCTGGTGACAGACGGACAGACAGACAGACAGCGGTGTCTTAGTAATAGGGTCCCGTTTTACCCTTTGGGTACGGAACCCTATAAAGGGAAGAGTGCGAGCGGCGTGACGTGAGCACAGTCTACTAATAAATTTCTAGAATGTATCGCGTCGCTTGCACAGGATCTTCGACGTTAAAAGTCGAGATGTCTTTCTTACATTTAAATACATTTTCTTTTTTTTTCCAAACCTGTTTCAAGCTTTGCTTTGCCAAGTCGCGGCAACGGCTTGCTTTTTTCGTAAATAGACTCACTTGATGCAGTTTTTACACCTATTTGTGCTATCATTATGTTTAATGATATCTTGGAAATGATGGGTGCTTGTCTGGAAGATAAAAGACGATGAGAAAACTCGTTTCTGTCTTTATGACTGGGTAATAATAGCGAAAGACAAGCTGTCATCGACAGCATTAAATTAAATTAAAGTCTATAAATATAATAAAATTAAAGTCTCTCTAATTAAATAAAAGAATATAAGTACCTAATAAACTCTCTAATTAAATTAAAGTCTATAAGTATATAATAAAATCGCTCGGTGCATATACCTTTTACACCTTTACCACTGCCGTTAAGGAATTTATAACTTTAAGCTTTTAGATTAAATTACTTTATTTCAGACCATGGTGGACACCATGGTCTGAAATAAAGTAATTTTGTTAGTAACAATGTTCTTTTAAACTAGTGTTATAATACTTAAAACTACATACAACAAAACATATAAAAGAAAGTAAACTCAACAATCACTACCGCGCCATTCCATGACAAATGGCGCAGCAATGATTGATGTAACCACAGTACAGCCGACTAGCGATCATGCTAAGGATGCTGTTGGTACTGCCACGTACTCTACGCACCAGGGGGCTTAAAACCCTGCCAAGGTTGCGGGAAAGTCCGAAAGGAAAGAAAGAAAAGAAAGAAGATAAATTTTATTTGACCCAGGTAAGGCACACAATATTTATAGAAAAAACAAAGAACATAAAAAAGTGAAAGGGATACCGGGACCTTGGCAACAGGCAACTGAAGGAACACGGGTGGGTTTTAGTCAGTAAAAGTCTGACACGCCCTTCCGCTCCGCCCAGAGCGGGAGAAGTCATTTAATGATTTCCCACCCACAAAAAAAAAGAAAAAAAAACCTAAAACAGTCACTTTGGCAGAATCATAATAGGAAAATATTATGAATCATAGTAAAATGTCACAAACTGACAATTCATTTAATTTGATCTGCGTGCAATTCATATGACAAAATAATTCATTTATTTGACAGTTTTATAGGGAGATTCGTAAAATGGTTCACACATTATGAATTGCTTTTGTGTCAAATTAGAGGAATTGCTAATGACAGCTGGAAATTCAGCACATGAATTGCTTTTAGAGGAATTGCTAATGTGACCGGTTTAGATCCGCAGGAATGCTCAATTGCTCACCTTTTACGCATCGTAGCGTAAAAGCAGTCTACGCGACGTTCAGCAAACATCCCTGATTAGATAGACAGAAAAACAGATGAAAAAATTGTGAGTAAATGCATATTACTCACAATTTTTTCGTCTTTTTTCCCAAAAAATTGTGAGTAAATGCACATTACTCACAATTATTTCGTCTTTTTTCAGTAGCAGGAAAATTAAAGACTTACGTAACTAACTCCATTGCAATTACAGTAAAGTTAAGAAAACGTAGTAAAAAAATAACTATTTAACAGCCTCAAGTAACCAAGTCCGACAAAGCTGACGACAACTGCCAACGTGCGATTATATTTATTATCCTCCACATCTACACACCTCACCTCTCTTTACTTCTACAATTAACACGGCAGGTTTATCATCTTCTATTTATTTCTATACAATTATTATAGGTAAATTAAGTTGCTTTTCGTGTCTGTTTGTGTGACCGCGTTCTATAAACTACTCGACGAATTTTGATGCGGTTTTCACCATAATTATTTATTTACCTTATTGGTGATTCACTCAAATTTAGTCGACACTTTTAAAAATACAGTATGTTAACTAACAAAGGGCGTCCCCGTTAACCCGCAATAGTATAGCGTCCATAAAATGGTAATAAAATATTATCTTTAGACGCTATACTATGTGTGTTCTATGTTACGAGTTTGGTTTCCGCACTTAGTCCCTAAGGACTATTGCAGGTTTATCAGGAACGCCCATCGTTAGATAACATACTGTGTATAATTTTTTCTTGAGGCGATTCGCACGAAATTTATTTATTTGTAGGCGAATCGGTTTCTGGAGTTCTCGATTCGCTTACAAATAAATTAATTTCGTGCGAAGCGCTTCAAGAAAAAATAATATTATTTAAAAGTTTGTGTCGATTCGCCCGTTTTTTGCGAATGACCAATAAGCCATCTTTTGGAGAATTTATTCTGGAAGGTTTATGTGTAGGTATAATAATACTGACGTCATTATATTAAACATAGAAATAATAAAAAA